>JAMKCF010000018.1:10591843-11937831 GCA_023634235.1 Pisaster brevispinus
TGGGATGAGGGCTTGGGGTGATGGTTGGAGTGATGGGCTGGACTGCTTGGGATGAGGGCTTGGGGTGATGGTTGTAGTGATGGGATGGACTGCTTGGGATGAGGGCTTGGGGGTGATGGTTGGAGTGATGGGCTGGACTGGATGGGATGAGGGTTTGGGGTGATTGTTGTAATGATGGGATGGACTGGATGGGATGAGGGTTTGGGGTGATGGAAGGAGTGATGGGCTAGACTGGATGGGATGAGGGTTTGGGGTGATTGTTGTAATGATGGGATGGACTGGATGGGATGAGGGCTTGGGGGTGATGGTTGGAGTGATGGGGTGGACTGGTTGGGATGAGGGTTTGGGTGGTGATGGTTGTAGTGATGGGAGTAGTGATGGGATGGACTGGATGGGATGAGGGCTTGGGGTGATGGTTGTAGTGATGGGATGGACTGGATGGGATGAGGGCTTGGGTCGATGGTTGGAGTGATGGGCTGGACTGGATGGGATGAGGGCTTGGGGTGATGGTTGGAGTGATGGGCTGGACTGGATGGGAGGGGCTTGGGGTGATGGTTGGAGTGATGGGCTGGACTGGTTGGGATGAGAGTTTGGGGTGATGGTAGGACTGATGAGTGGCTTGGTGTGGGGGTTGGGGAATGGTTTGGTGGGTGGGGTGGGGTGGGGTGAAGTGGGGCTAGGGGTTACAGGATTGAGATGGTTAGGCTGCAGGCTGTAATTTAAAGTGGTGGAGATAAACTGATAGTCATCATTGGGGGGGGGGGGGTAGGGGTGGAAATCAGAATTGGACCGGGCCAAGTTGGGGAGGGTGAATGCTGATTGGACTGTAGTTGGGTAAGGTTACGTAGAGGCTCATAGGACCTCCTTGTAGCGTGGATTTGATTTAAAGTGACAGTATAGACATTTTTAAAGGTAATTTTTAAAGGCGTTCATGTCTTACTTTGTGTAATTAAGGGATAAACCTGCCCTGCAAAAGATGTTTCAAGGGTGGTAATTTTGCATCAAACGTTTTGTAAACATTTAAAACAAATTAAGTTAAAGGATGAATCTTTTTATATTGAAATGGTTTTATTATTTTAGACATAATTTGAAGAAAGGGTCATTTTTGTTTTAAAGGTGTGGGTAGAAAGTTTCAATCAAAATGCAAGTTACTTTAGTGGCAGTATTTTATACATACATATTTAAGTATAGGCCTATTTTAGGTATGACTGGCTGCTTAGGGTTAGGATTAGGGTTGAATGAGTATTTTCAAATTATTCTGAAGGGATTAAAAGATCCTATTGCACTTTTCTGGAAAAGGGTTGAGAGGATATTTTGACCTATTTTGTGGCGGCCATTTTGTTGATTAGATCACTGAATGGGACCAGTCTACTTTTTGTACACAGGGTTGGATTTTGTCACTAAATTTTTGTGTTTATTAGGATCAAATTAATTTTTTAGGTTATCTAACCAAAAAGTTTCTTAAACAAAATCTATTGTTTCAAACTTTGCAAAATTGAGATTTTCTTGCATTTTAAACATGCTCTATTGCTTTTAATTCTTGTAACCGTAACACGTTAAGTGTACAAAAACTAACACATAAATAAGGGAATGAAAGAGATTTCTTGCTACGTTTATAGAATCATTTTATTTGACAATTCCAACTCAAAATAATATAACAATGCAATTTTAACACTATCAGCATAAGGACAATAATTTTAATGAAATTGAACTAGCCTGGAAGAGAAAAAAACTTAATATAATACATATTTCTTTTGGAAGTTGTTATATTTGTGAATAAATAATTTACCCCGTGGAAACTTCATCATTATTTTGGACACGTTTTTACAAGTTTATCCCCAATGTTTTGTCACAGATTCTGTGCTAGTTTATTTTTTCCATTTTATGGAATGTTTTCTTACAGGTGGTAATATTAGAGATATAAACATTTTTTCAGGATTATCGATTCTGGTCTTATGGTTCTAAAGCATTTGCTTTATTTAAGGAGTTTTAAACTCAACCTATAAAATTGTCATCAAGTCATACATGTCAAGAATCTACAACATCGATGTCTGGGTTTTTTCCCAGAAATTTGGGGCATATTCATGGTTTTCATTTTTGTCAATCAAAATTTGACCTGAAATCTAGCAAAACTTGAAACTTCTTGTCAATTATCTGCAACTGACCTGAGGGGCTAATTGCAGATTTCCGTGTTGTAGGGAACAATGTTACTTTCAAGATAAATACGTAAATCTCACTTTTTAAAATAACAAATTCAGTTTAGGTTTTAACAGAGCTGCGTTACAAATCAGACCCAAACTGAGATGGATGTTTTTTCATTTTTACAAAAAATTTAAACTTTTCTTTTATGATAATTGAACATCATGTATAACAATACCTCTGAAGTTCAGAAGAATAATTGCAAAAAAACCCAAAGTTGAATACTAAGAATTATAATATTTTATGTTTACTTTAAATTAGTTTGTGGAGTAAATTAAATGCATCTTGGAAGTAATTTAAATTTATTATCATCCTGGGTAAAAATAGTCCAAGGCAAAACAACCTCATGCTGGTCCAAGGACACCACTCCCACTATCTTTCTGAGATCTTAAGGGCCATTTCACCTCCCTTTTGGGTTAAGTTTGGTCTGCCACCCTGAGAAACAGTTATTTTCCCTAACGAACGTTGCCTAGATATCCAATTTCATTGATTCAAAGTTTGCATATTGTATGCTTGCTTGCAAATGGTGCACTTACTTTTTACAAGAACATTCATGTAGATGTAAGATTGCATCAGGGATGTACTTGACATATCATTATTTGATATGCATAAAACTTTACAAAGGAAATCAACAAGTTGGTTGGTTGTTCATCCATGATTGCTTGATGTGTAGAATGCCTTGAAGACTGTAATACTTCCATTATGTGGTACATGTATGTGTAGAAAGTAATGGGATTTTACATACCTCTTGTGTAACCCTCTACATATAAACTGGTGATGTGTAGACATTGGGTTGATGATAGGCACTTGCAGGTCTCAGGAATCTACTTTTTGTGACAGGTAGATATCATCTACAGATGGCACGCCTTCAAAATACAAGTGAATGGAATCCATTTTATCATAAGACAAACAAATGTTTTTTTTTGTTAAGGTATATTGTAAAATGTGACCTTCAAATGTTGGGTTTTAGTTTTTCAAAGGAAACTATAAAAGACAATTGAATTAGAAAAATGAGATGCACAAGGACAGTCCCACCTGGGACAGTTCATCCATTTTGATTGGTCAAGAGGAGACTGAGTCACTTTTATTCACATTCACGAATACTTTTCTGTTAAAAATATCAAAAAACCTTTAAAACTTGAGAACAAATCTGACGGTTTCAGCCTCAGCCCGCCTCGACTCTGTGTTACATCTGGCCACATCAAGAGATCACATGCGATATAATCACAGTGAGGACTGTTTAAGCATGCTCTGAGGAAATCGAGTCTAAAGAGGGTGCTACGCGGAGCAAGCAGATTTCCCAGCTCAATTAATTTGGTATGGAGCTTATTTAGCTAGTGCAAGTTTGAAACTTGTGTGCGATAGTTTGAAAATTAAGTGTGCAAGTTTTAAAATTGAGAGAGGCGCTACTTAGCCAGACGTGGCTAGAAGTATAGGAACTAGAGGGCGTACTAGCCTAGTTACAAAAAAACAACAACATATTTGTGTCTAGATTATTAGTGCGTGTTGCAACAGAGCAATGGTTTAACAAAGAAAGGGTTTACTGTGAAATTTATGAATGCCAGTGAAGACCGTTTATAGTACTTGAGTATGTAATCCCCGAATAAATATTATAGAAATATATTCCTTCAAGTTGGACAATAAATCATGGCATGTGTGTTCATCCTCTATTGAAATGAATAAGATAAATCCCACAAAACAATTTTAGAACGGCCGCTCGATTGTTTTTTAGACAGCATAATGTGTATTTAGCAAGCACACCACGCATTTCGTATTCAATGTTGCCCTCGTACAAAATGGCGCGCATATCTCCTTGCGGTCCTGTCGCGTTTGTGCACGTAGCATCACCAGTGTGCTCTCTAGTTCCTATATATAACTCTATGGATTTATCTTAACTTTAAAGGGTTATTGGATGTTTTTAACAGCAAGGTATTTATGAATGTGAATAAAAGAGTATTGACTTGCAGGGTCATGGCCGTTATCACACGGCCATGACACTACCAGGTTCAAACTGACGCTTAACTCCTCATCGCCTACTCTTTTATTCTTTTTGGTCAGTTTGGCTAAAATGGATTGATAGGTTAGGAGAGTGGACATCAAGGCTTAACCCTTGATCAGTTAGCCTAAGATGAAATGATAAGTTAAAAAAATGAAAAACAAGGTTTACACCCTGGTCAGTTTGGCTAAATTAAATTGATAGGTCAGGAGAACGAACATCCAGGGTTACCCTGCACATTCTGGCTAAATCTGTAACATGATTGTCATGCCTGGTACAAATGTATTTACATCTGGTAATGTTGGACATTAATTACTTACTAGAGAGCACAATTTGGGACTTCATGTAAATACTTGCTTTAATTTTTTAGGATTTTACCTTTTACTGGAGAGTGCAGCTCCTATAACTTAGGCCAATCTTAGACATCTACTTGTTGACAGGTAGATCTCTTTGGAGATAGTAAACCTGACTGCAACACAAACAAGATGCACGATTTGCAACATTAGTGTTTAAAATATCCATCATTAAAACAGTTTCAGATAAAATATTTTTAAAAATATATACAGAAAAATATCAACGATGCTGTTAAAACCCACTCCTCAGCCCTAACACAATGTGTACAATGTAACAAACCAAAAATAACACCAAATCAGGTTCCCTACCTGAGCATTGTGACCTTGACATGTATTCACCAAATTTTTATTGTAATTAATTGTTGGCACAATTACTTTGTCTTCACGGGTATGAAAGTAAATCGAGAGTGTAAATGTTTGGTGTGGTGTAACGGACAAGAGTGTTCATGACCTTCAGAAAAATCTCAACTGTGACCTTTACCTTTAACCTTTCCCTTTACCTTTGACCTTTTCATCCTCAAAACAACCTCAGCTTTCCTTTCTCAAAAATTCAACCCAACCCAAGTTGCAAGTCCAAATGTCAATTGTAACTACAGTTACGGTCCGGGAACCATTTACTTATAACTCACAACCTTGACCTTGACATTTTCCCCCCAAAACAGACAAATTTTGTTCTAGGAATTTACCTTTCATTATAGAATGCTTGCAGCTCCTTTATCTTGTTGGTGGGTCTCTTTACTGCAAACACAAACAAAACAATTTTTTTTTAACATTAGTGTTTAAATACATTATAGAATAAAAAACGAAAGTTATCAACAGCCTCATATATCTCCCTCAACACCTTGGGAATTTGTACAAGTGTGACACTGGTGGAAAGCCCCACTTAAGGGCTCTCTGAAAATGTATAGTTAAGGGCTGTTTGAGAAACAGGGAGGATGCGAGGGGCCGGAGCTGAAATCACAAGCACTTGCAACAAATAAATTTGGATCTGGCCAAGAAACACTGCAGTTTCCATCCCATAAAAATAGTGAAAGATACATGGCACAACTTTCTCCATAAAGCAACCTTATTAGTGTAACCCTCCATCCTCTATTCTCCCAACTGTGTGCGACCGTCGGGAGGAGGGTTACAATGATCCCAACTAACACTGGTGGTGCCTAATTGTTGGATTCCTTTGTTTAGAATGTCAACTACAAAACTTGTGGCATAGTTAATTAAATGTAAATAAAGATGTAAGGTACTGTGATCCTGAAATATAAAGAATTGCCAATACACAGCTTGGCTTAACCAGATATTTTCATTTGAGGGGGTGGGGGCAAGAAAGGGGCAAAGGCATAACTTGTATTGAACCATTCATTTGTGTATTTTTTCATATTAGATGGGGTAAGGGTTCAGGCGGGGCAGGCTCCATGTTACAGCACTACACATTAAGCAAAGTGGCATTACTGTGATATGATAGTTATTGTGTACGTTCATGATAAGAGCGGGATTTTTTTTATTCATATGGTGGCACTACGCTTCTGTAGTGTACAGACCATGCCTGCGGAAGTCCAGGCTCTGTGTAAACAAGTGCTTTCACTAAATTGCATACACAGCAAATATCTTTATTTAGGCATATTCACTATTTTTTTTTACGTGAAGGAGTTAAAAACATTTTTTTTCTCACTATTTTTAAAAATTTGTCAGTAATGTCCATCGCTGTCAAATAACCACTTGAAAAAGGCACTTTTACAGGTGGACCCATATTCAGACCCCTGCCAAGTACCCATCAAAGGCGTGATTGGTCTATCCTTATATCAGGTCACACATGCACCTAGTTTATAACCAAATGTAACATAGAAGCAATCGGACATTTCAATTAGGCACTAGGGGTTCTCAAAAATGATGAAAAGTCATTACGCAGGCTAAAATATCCATTTTTAAAGACATACCATGATATACAATTACAAATGACCTGTGCTACTTTTGAAAGTATAATTTAGTTGATGGGATAACAGATACCCTTCAATTTAATTTGTAGCTATATATATATGTTATCTCCATTTGTAGATACAGACCGCCAGTAAGTGATGAAGGACGCAACAACACAAGGTAGTTCACAGCAGAATACTATATAGATTACTCAAAAGGTACTTTTATTGACCAAAGGGATAAATGCGACTACAGGAAAATGGCGACGTAAACAAAAGGTAAAGGCAACACAAGAGGGCGCTATAACAATCACTGGCATGACTGGCGTGACTTCTTTTTCTTTAGTGTCATGTGGTGAATGGTAAACATTACGTAAAAGGGAACAAATGCAAAAGTCGTATAGTGTCTACAGTCCATGGAAGCAAACAACGGCTGTTCATATACATACAGTAAAAAACACTAGGCTAGCTACAACAGAAAATGATAAACATAGAGCCTCATGTACACGCACACAATAAAGAGCATTAAACAAAGATGTAAGGCTGTCATAGGGGTAGACTGCCCTCTGGCCTCGGGGATTATTCTGCCCCACTAGGATGCCAACAATAAATCAAACTGGAAAACGTAGCACTTAATCAGTAATATAATCGTCAAGGTACTTGGGAGGTCGACGCATGCGTGAGGTGCGTCGAGGTCCAAGGGAGATCAGGTCCTGTGAAACAGCATGTGGAAAAACCGGGGGCGGTGCAAGATGGGCATCAGGGGCATCAGGTACCAAACTGGCAGCTTGAGATGTAGTTCCAAGCAGAGATGAGTAAGGAACAGGCATGGGCGCCGCCGGTGCGGAGGTTGCGGGTGTTGAGAGGTTGATTGGTATATCCGGAGGATCAGGAGGTGTGGGCGCTAAAACGGGGTCATTGTCCTCACTGTCATCCTCAGTGGTAGGGCTGCAGGACGGGGGAGGAACAACGTGGGTCGAAGGGGGGACCTTATAGCGCTCTGAGTGTTTTACGCAATAAGACGTACTCCTGAGTTGATTGCCCACAAACTTACGGACGTTGCACCAATGGAGACGACAAGATAGCGATCGCGGCTTCGAGTCTTATTGCGGTCAGCATGGAGGTACACTAGGTTGTCGATCTCGACGATGGTCTCGAGAGGGGTCATCTTTCCAGGGGTCTTAGCATGTTCACTATATGGGTGAATGGTCGTGCATAGACGCTGCTGCTCCAAAATAAGGTGCTGGTCAGATTTGGTTGTTAGTGAACTGGTCATGTTGGTACTACATTTCATGGGCCGAGAGTCCACGGGAATGAATGCGAGAGTTGAGGCAAGAGGTGGCAACAGAAAGGGTCACAGGAGAGATGGCACCACCCATGGGGTCCTGGCGGAGTAACTCATCGAAAAGTTCGCGGATGGCCTTTTCTGCTACAGGGTTTTCGTTGGGGTTTTTCACCCGCCCAATCTATGGACAACCTGTGGCGTCGTAGGAGTTCGTCATCAACGAGCAATTTGAAGCCAGGTGCTGGGTCTGTTCGAATGATGGCTATGGGGCCATCCAGCGGCCTAAGGCCTATGCAGAGGCAGATCAATGCGTCCCATAGGGTGTTGCTGCGCTCATCTTCGATGAGGCAAGTCGTAGTGAAAGATGTGGCGGTTTCCCGCAGTACCAAAATGAGCTGCCGATTACGCTTAATTTCGTCTGCATTGAAGGAGAACCTGAGTGCATCTGGGGGGTCGTCGGAAGAGGACTGGAGCTGAATTGTGGATGGGAAAGTGCAAAGTGCTGCGCACTGTTGGCAACCGACTGTGATTTTGTCAATAGACTTGTCCATGTCGAGAGCAAAGAAGTAGCGATGAAAGATTGACTTGAGCTGGTGGCTTGAAGGGTGCTCGAGTTGGATGTGCTGTGCAGTAAGTAGGTTGTCCAGAATCTGGCGGGGAACGACGATGCACTCGCGAGCAGGGGTGAGTGGCACATCAAGGCGGACAACAATCAGGCCATCCTTAGCCAGGGATGCAACTTGAAGATATCGCCGACATCTTTGGCATTGGTGACCTTCTTGGATTGGCGTGTCCCTTGCACAAGGTGTGCTCTAGTGCGGCGTTAATCTGGACACTCAGACTGGATTGCGGACCAAGCAGCGTGGCTTGTGAATGGTAATTTTATTTTTCCTGTGAGAATGTCCTGTGCTGATACACGCTGGACGACAGAATCCTCAGTCCGCTGAACGAATGAGTAAATCTGACAAGGGGGATTCAGACAGGCTGGGGCATTTCGGCTAGCGAAGTCAGACGGGATGTTGGCGGAGCCAGCGAGGTGACGGACGGTTGCGTGGTAACGGCTGACAGTGGACATGGTGGAGAGGAATGTGGAGACGCGAGGACTCAAGGAAAACTTGCCACAGCACAACTTTTCGTACGCCTGTACACAAGGTTTGCTGTCTGTCAGGATGGATGTATTGCGGGTCGATTGAATGAGGTAAGGGCTGAAGTGCTTCGTTGATGCAGCAATGGAAAGGACCTCAACTTCACAGGGCAACCATGTGGGTTGGCGGCCTCGGAGCTTGGCACTGAAGAAGCCAGCCAGGAATAGTTTGTTTTGACGGGTAACGTACAGAGTGGCGCCAATACCATGGTTTTTGACGGCGCCGTCGGTAATGATCCACAATTGGTCAGTGGGGCGAGGGAGTGTAATTGTGCGAGTTGCCGACAAAGCCGACTGTGCGTTCTGGAAGGCAGAACAAGATTCGTCAGACCACACAATAGCGTCGGTGGATTGGCGCCCTGCTACGATGGTGTCAAGCGGGGAAAGGACTGAAGCACAGTTTGGGAGCACCCGCGCAAGTACTTTGTAGGCGCCGATGAAGGAGCGCAGTCCAGATACTCTCTCTGGGATTGCACATGTTGACAGAGTTGCAATCGATGAGGGCTGGCATGAAGGGTTCCAGACGACCAGATCCATCCTAGGATAGTGGTAGTGTTTGGACAGATCACTGTCTTTTTAGCTGACAATTGTAGGCCGTTAGTATAGAGGGCATGAAGTACGCGCCTCCAGTTGGCGAGGAGATTGTCGAGTGTGTTCCCGCCGCAGTAGAGGTCATCAGCGATTTTTGCAACAACGCCCTCCTTGAGAAGGTCACCGAGTATGCGACACATGAGATCTTCAAGAGCGGTCTCGGAGCCTGGCATGCGCATGGCTGATCTGGTGTAGACGCGAATGCTGCGGAAGGGAGTAGCAACCCCGCAATATTTCATGGAGGCAGTGGACAAGGGGATCTGATAGAAGGCATTGGTGAGGTCTGTGGCAATGATATGTTTCCACTGTGCAATCAGGCGTAAGGTGGATTTGACATCTGGCAAAAGTGACGGCTGCAGTTTACTATAGCGACCGACGTCAGCAAAGGTGGTGACCAATCAGAAGCCGCCATTGGGCTTCTTGACGAGAAAGGAAGGGTTGAGGTATTCCACGGTGATGCCGATGTCCTCAGGGCGAGCAAAGACACCGGTTTGTTCAAGTTCATCGAACTTCTGTTGTAGTTCCAACAATTTATTTCGGGCATACTGGGGGAGACGGCCTTTGTGCTGAGAAGGTTGCACAGGGCCCATGTTGACAACAGCTTCGAAGGGGCCAGAGGCACCATTGTACCCTTTGTAAACGGGATCAAAAACTTCATCGAATTCGACCATAAGAGACGAGAACAGTGCTCTTGTGTCTGTTGTGTTGGGGATCCAAGCTGACGGAATGTGAATGAAGTTGAGTGGTGTTAGGGCGAGTTTTCGGAGTGACATGTGTGGGCACATCGGATGACGAGGAGGGGGCAGAACTAACAGAAGTGTTTGTTGCGCTTGAGAACATGAGGCTCGGTTGATGAATTGAGGATGCGGATCCTGCCAGCCACACTAGTAACGATGTCAGGTGGAGGCCAAAGCTGCGATGAGTGGATGGGTCTGGCAGTGGCAGTGCGAGGCTCAAGAGGAAAAGTGTCATCTGGATTAGAGATGTCACTGGGAAAGAATAGTTCAATGAAGTCTCCTGGCCAAACTGTTGTAGAAGCAGAGGGCGCAACGTAGTACATGTGCACGTCGGACGGCGTTGCATGACGAGGACTCCTTGGGTGAGCCATACGTTATGGTGGATCCATCGTTGAGGGAGATTAGGCGCTTGGCAGGGCGGATCGCAATGTCATTTTCTGCCATAAATGGGGTGCCGCCGAGGATGTTAACATCAAGGTTATTAACAACCAAGCCCTCGAACAGGAAGGTTTGGTTGTCACGAGTGAGTGTGAGTCGTGTCTCACCAGCAACGGTGAGGGGTGAAGATCCATCAGCCTAGTGAGCAGATTGGGAGCTCTCGGTAATGTGAGCACCGAGGCGCTTGGCTGTGGATGCACGTATCATATTGCCGGTGGCCCCGCTATCAATGGTGACGCGGATGGTATGGTGGCCATAAAACATGCCCATGTAGGAAGATTGATGTATCTGAACTCGGAATGCAGCAGGGGGCTCGACATGGGGAGTTGGGATGGAGGCGCATGTATCCCCTTCGTGATCCGACTCAATTTCTGTGGATTGGTCATCGAATATGTCAGCAACTTGTTGGGCTCTTACGATGTACTTACGATCATGTTCTGGTAAGTATGTACATTCACTGAGGAAGTGTTGGGTGTCACTGTGGCCGACTTGCTTGCAGAGGGGGCATGTCTTTTGGAAACGAGTAGGGCGAGGCTTTGAGTTTGGGGGAAACCGGCTGCTGTGGGTGGGGGGTAAAGAAGCAGCACGAGGTGTGTTCGGTGGGCGTGTCGCGAAGGCTCGCATTGCCTTAGCGTTGTCACTGTTATGCACCTCATCAAGCAGTGAGTCCAAGGCCTGGGAAATTTCCGGTTTGATGGAGGCTAAAGTGCGTGAGCGTAATTCAGTACCATACCGCTGTTTCACAAATTTTGGCAGACTTGTGTGTATCAGGCGGAGCCAGGTAAGGACAACAAAATTCTCAAGGGAAGGTGAAAGTTCCTCATCTTCAGTGAACTCTTCCCCATGGTGGGAGATTCCACCATTACACTGCAGCAAGTTGTCCTCAACGAATGCCATGAGGCGCTGATATAGGTCCTCTGGGCGTTCATCCTGTTTGAGGCGGATTTCAGCAAAGTATGCACCGGTAGACTGGAAGCCATAGTCGATAGTGAAGGCGGATCACTCTCCTAATGTTCGAGACTGATGTAGAAGATTTGATGATAGTGTTTCGAGAGATGACAGGGCAATAATTGGCAATCTGTCCCAGCATGAGCTCAAGCATGTTGACTTTCTGTTGAGCTGTTTTGCGTTGGGGCAGGGGGATATCATTAGCGTCATCAGAGAATCCACGGAGGGTGGAGGTTTTTAGCCTTTTAGCCTTTTTTGGATGATAGTGTTTCGTGAGATGACAGGGCAATAATTGGCAATCTGTCCCAGCATGAGCTTAAGCATGTTGACTTTCTGTTGAGCTGTTTTGCGTTGGGGCAGGGGGATATCATTAGCGTCATCAGAGAATCCATGGAGGGTGGAGGTTTTAGCCTTTTAGCCTTTTTTCTCCCACTGAGAGCCATCGAGCAGAAAAGGAGCAAAATTCTGGTCGAGGGAGAGGGTGTAGTGCAAATTCTGACACCAATTTTCGAAAGTGTGTACAGTTTCAATTTTACTCAAGTACCACTGTTTCGGTGCACGGTGTGTGGTCGCCATGTTACAGCGAAATACCTTGAACGGACACAAAAAAACATGGTGTGATCAGTTAAATGTACGTTGACTGCATGGCTCTGCTCACCTGTAATGGGAAAGACCACGTTGTGTTGAAGTGGAGATGTCCGATGGACCGGAGGCGAAAACTGCACTTTCTTTCACCTTTACGGAAGCGAGGGACGTTTCAGAACGCTGCCACCACGCCAGTAAGTGATGAAGGATGCAACAACACAAGGTAGTTCACAGCAGAATACTATATAGATTACTCAGAAGATACTTTTATTAACCAAAGGGATAAACGCGACTACAGGAAAATGGGGACATAAACAAAAAGTAAAGGCAACACAAGAGGGCGCTATAACAACTACTGGCGAACCTCTAAAAATGCCGAAAATACAAAAAGTCAATTTGAGGGGGCGGGGCTTAATTTTTTAGGGGGTCATATCTCAAAAATGTTGCTCGGAGTAGGATTCTAAAAATGTCCGTGTGTTCATGGCACCCATATAGCACACTACAGATAGTAATAGAGAGGACAGCGGTAGGGTCATATTTCGCCTTCCTATCTGTCACCACACTAAATTTGTCTTTTTCAATCTTTGATTTCTCATACAAATACTGGCCGAATGTAAAAGAAAATTCATGGATATGAAAAGGAAAACATGCTTGTTTTATTGGTGTCGGTCATTTTGAAACTTACTTGGTTTTCGAAGGACAACTTGCTTGATGAACTTCTTCTTTGCGATAGCAATTTCTTTTCACGGGCGCGGCCATCTTGGTTTTTGACGTCGTGATCTGTATTCTCGTTTTTACTCGTTTCTGTGTGACAGTTTAGTTTATGTAATTTTCAATGCAAGATTGGGACAGAGAATGAACGTAGCTATCTTTTGCTACCAAGTTTGGCGATTTTGGTGTATTTTTAAGGTAAAAAATTGACTTTTAATGAAAAATTTATATGCAAAGAGTGATTTTTTTGATACAAATTTGAGCTTTTCTTAAGAAAAATTCGGTTAAAATGGGGATGACCGAGCTGGTAAGATTGATATTAGGGAACTTTGAAGTCTTCCAAAGGCAATGAAATAAAAAAACAACAACAATATTTCCATGTCGCACTTGGCCCGCAGAGCTTTTAGGAAATTAGTCGAAATTGAGGTTTACTGTTAAAAGTGCAACCCATCATCCAAGCCAGCACAAAAAGAGGTTCAAAGCTGTATTGAAAAGGTGAATGAAACAATTTCAATGCGAAATGTAAAATTTTTGCATAATAATTATGCGAGTTGTGTTAGTTTTATACAGTGTTACCCAAATTCTATAAATTTTGCAATTTCTTTTGTTTGCATAACTTTTGCTTTTGTCAGGATTAGGATACGGTGATCAGAAAGTTTTCTAGCAACAGCTATGAACGGCACAACAACAGCTAATGTAAGAAAGGTCAGGGACCATTGTCTTAACATTAAACATACAAACTCATACCTGAAAATTCCAACCAAAACTGACTTAGTAGTGTTTTCCCTTTCGACCAGACTGAAAGTAAATAACCATAGGCAACAGCAAAAGGAGGTACAGGACCTCATTTCTATTTTGATTGAAGTCATCTCTTCCAGACTGCCAGAAGACTGACTTTTTATCTGCAAGCTGGAGGACAAGATATTGTCACAAGTGATGATTAGCAATGATGCCATTGAACTGTGTCTGGCAATTTTTCATCAAGTGAGATGGATCCATAAAAGCCACAGAAGTGAACTGTATCAGAATTTCGATGATGAATTTCTAGGCTCAAGTCTGAGTTCACTCTCATTATGTCAGAACTTGATGAGAGCGACTGTGATAATTAAGAAGAACACTTAGGCCCGAACTTCTTGTTAATGTTAGATTGAAATACACAAACATGACGAAAAGAGATGTTATTAATCAACATCAGTCATTGGGAACACAAGGCTGTTTGTCATACTTAATTTCAGAGCAAGGGTCACTAATTGCAGACCCATCACATGTCCCAACAAAACAGGCACCTCAAATCAAAAACCACAAAGCTTGAGAAAACAGAACAATAAATGGTTCAGAAACATATAGATAGAGAGACACATCTCCATGAAGAACTGCGTGCCAAGCAGACTGCAGTTGATGATACAATAGCTGAAAATGATTGGCTCAGAGAAATTATTACAGATGAGGTTACATCAAAGGATGATGCTGGGACGTACACAATGGAGATGATAGAGTGTGTTTTAAGTCTTCTTAATCATAATGTTGCCACAGGTCAGATTCCTGCTGTGATTGAAAGTGTTTTAAAGTTGGTAGGAAAGACAGCCGAAGTCCCAAGTAAGTCAACTATAAATGACTGGAACATTATGAGACTTTTGTTGGCACAGAGGCAGCTTGCTGAAAAGCTAACAGAAAAATCTAATTTGGGACTACTCAGTGATGAGACATCGAAATTTGGGAGAAAATTTGAAGGATTCCACTTGAGTGATGCCGAAGGAAGATTATATGTACTAGGATTAAGAGACCTATATTGTCAGGACGAGATGTTCTGCACACATTTTAGCAGATTCTTAGCGGCATTGATGACATGTCAAAGGCTTCAGCATCTGATACATCAAAGAAGTTTTGCTCAATATTTCTTGCAATAATGTCAGACAGAGCGTGCATGCAGAAAAAATTCGTTGAACTGTTGGAGGATTATTGGCAAGATGTTCTGCTTCAGACAGTTGAGAATTATGAAGAACTAACAGAAACAGAGAGGTTATCTGTGGGTAAACTCTGCAATTTTTTTTGTGGCCTCCATGCTCTTGTCCATTTGGCCGAAGTTGCCTCAGCATCATTGTTCAAAACAGAAGATGGATTCTTTGAGCAGGACAAGTCTTTTCGGAAGTCAGAGGCTGGGACAACCAGACTTATTAGGACTGTGTGTAAAGCTGTTGCCCAAGGAGGGGATGAAAAGTCTGGGTGCCATGGATCTTTCATGGAATATTTGAGGCCAGTGTTAAAAGCTGAAGGTTTCGCCCGACTACCCATAGAACCTTTCCGTGGAAATAGGTTTAACATACTGTTTCAAAATGCAGCAAGTACTTTCTCATGACCACTTGACAACATTTCTGAAAACCAACGCAACTAACAAATTGCTTAAATCAGTTATGTTTGACTTGCAGATACCAGAATACCTTGCCGGATGCAAGGCACTCGGACTGATTTCACATCTTGTGACAGTACCACTATGGGCTTCCATGGAAGACAGTGGCATACAAGTTATGGACATAGGCAGTAGATATCAGGTCATCGACTTTCTACTTATGGCAGACAATCGACTGGAGGATTTTATACAAGGTGAACTTCAGCTTTCATTTTCAAGTAGAAACCAACTGGAAAAGAATGCAATATACAATATGCTCATCACCCCTTGCACACACGATGACCTAGTGGCAGTCATCCTTCACAGCATGCTACCAGCAATGGCAAAACTACTCTAAGAAATATTCATAGACCACTTAGAGGGAGAGAAGTGGTATGAAGTCACCTCTGAAATCAGAGAGAAGACCATTGGTTTGCCAAAACATAACAAATTTGCAGAGAGCATTTTCGGTCACCTTGACCATTTGCTGCGACAGAAGCCAAACATCACAACAATTGCGAGTGAGGCGTACATCATATTCGCTCATAACGAGACAATCTTAGAATCCAAATCTCCAGCAGAAAAGGGCCGTTACTTCTCAGAATGTAGAAGATCTGTCAAACATACACGCAGGGCTTTCAAGCGACGACAGCTGGCAATTCAAGAAGCAAGAAGAGATGCCATATCCAAAAAAATTAAACAAGCTGAAGAAGCTGAACTGAGAAGACTGCGCAAAAGGGAGCAGCAGACATCAGATATAGTTTATTGGGGATTATGGCAAAGTGAACAGCAAGTAGATGCCTCCCTGGAGAGTTCGGATAAGACATCTGACAAAGTCAAGGCTCTCAAAGCCCAGTTCACGTTTACGCAAAAAGTCCTGCAACAAAAGCCTACAGATATTTCTATGAAAGATGTGTATTCCTTCTCAATCAAAAGCCCACAAGAGAGAAAACGTTTTGCCCTGGACTGCAATCAGCTTGCAGAAAACTTGAAAAAATTAACGAGACACTCATTCACCCTGGAAGGCTCCCAGACTGCTGGAGGACGGAGCAATCTGCTCCAGCTCCCCTCCTTATTGGGAAGCGTGTTCGTCACAAGTTTGTATCTGGAGAAGAAACACAGTGGTTTACAGGAAAAGTTATAAGTCAGGTTGGCAACATTGTAGTTATTCTGTTCCTGAATCAATTCATGTCCAATCACCAGAGATAATGATGTTTATTTTTGCCACCTTCATCTGTTGTTCAACTGTTCAGCCACGAAGTTCAAGTATGCACTGCTGCACAACCAGTCACTTACCACCTGTTATATTACTGCCATTTGGTGGTAATGTTTACAAGCATGGTGCATGACTTTCTTAAAAGAAATGTGATATAATACATCACCCAAGTATTCTTTAGAAATTAATGCCTGGTATCCTAACCACTGTCATTGTAAACAATGCATTGGCCTAATTTATTGTGTTTTTATGCATAATATATCTTACACAATTATCACTCTTGCATTGTTCTACTTCCCTACAAGATTGCTGCTGTCCTGGAGAGGATGGGTTGCAAATTCTAATTGTGCTCTTTGCTCTTGCTTTCAAGATAGTGCTTAAAGAATGGTGATATTTTCAATAGCACTCAACAAACTTGAACTAATTGAACTAACAAACTAACATCAAAAAATGATTTTGTGTTCTTCATTGTTTTGTTACAACTTTCATTGCAACATTGAAATTTGAAAGGGTATTTTAGTCAGACAAATTTCCACATTATTTGTTCATATTGAAGGTTCCTGGGTATCAAGACTGGTAAGACTGGTTCAACATCATATATGATGAGGATGACAGCATCTACTCCTACCAGCTTCTGAAGGACTACTCAGAGGGAGATCTGCAGATATTAATACAGTAATCGGTAAGTTAAAGGTATCCTTGGTATCACTTCAAAAACTCTGTAACTTTTGGCCGATCTTGTAAAGCCTGTAACTTTAATTTATGAAACAGATATGAGGTTTATTTAAAAAGCATTGTATTTGGCTTCTCCTGAGCTGTTTGTTGGTAAACAATTTAGTGCATATTTCCATCCAAATGCACAAATAATTGCTTTATAATCAACTGGGAGTCAATGTTAATAGTGATGACAGAAAACTGCACCCTAAAAATTTGCATTAAAATTTTCGTAACTCCTCACCAAAAAAACCCTATGAAATTAGTTTTACCACTGTTGTGATCCTCAGGTTGTAAGCTTTCCAATGATACCAAACTTGTCTGTGAAATCTTTAAAAAAAATGATAAAAGTGCCGTTCTCTCTCGTACATGGCCATTAGCAATAGCATGTAATATAGGGATGTTTTTTTTGCAGAGTTTATAAGTGGGTATAAATTATATATATAGTTCCGGCTGCCTCTGTTCCCAATTCTTTAAAAATAGTGTATTCTATTTCGAGTTCCGACCATTCCGGTTAATCAGGCATCCGGCTTTTACTTAGTTACCCACGGCCACACCTCTATCCTAAATATTGTTTAATGAACTTACATCATGTACATGTACCACGCAGTGGTAAATCGGCCGTTTTCGACAGGGTGCTGAATTTGTATTTGTGCATGCACCGAGTCTGTTGGCGCCCAAAAACATGGTCTACGACGAGTACGACCAGCAGTACGACTCCGAGTACGAACGACGACCGACAAGACGAATACTAAACTAGACATATTGCATTTGTGCACAAATGCCGAGCTGTTTCGTCATAACTTTTCTAAATTACTCAACTGAATTTGAAAGTTTTTTTGTATTCAAAGCAGTTATGACGTATCAAGCCTGTTTAAAAAATAATTTGGATTATACCACGTTTTGTAAGCAATTTATGACTAAAAGGTGCAAAAATAGAAAAAATCATAACAAATCATATGATGATGTCATCATGACGTCATTTCAAAACTTACAAGAACTTGCCAATATCTAACAGCCTACCAAGTTTCAACATGATCGCACTAATACTTCGGGACTTATACGACTTCAAAAAAGGCACCTTTATTGCCGCGTCACGTGACCCCCGATGACGTCATCGATCTGAAACTTCACACATATGATGGTTGCAACGTTGCATATACGTCAGTATGTAACATGACAAAAGTGCAACCTTCAGGCAACGCTGCGGCAAAACCTTTTCGCGATGTTACGATACAATGTCATCATTTAACATTGTTGCAACATTGTATGTACGTTACTAAGCAACATGACAAAACCGCAACCTTCAGGAAACGTTGCAGTTAGGTCGTGTGTTACCTGGGTCTAGACAAACCAAAGCTACTCTTGTGCCACCATGTAGGCAAGCACTATTATTCCACAGATTTTGCGTTACGTTCAGCTGCAGTGCTTCTCACTAAGTAAGTTTTTATGGTCATGAATTTGTGTGAGTATTTACCAATCTACGACCCAACCTTTAAATAAAAAATTGAAAGTTTGATGAACAATCTTGTTTTCTTTCTTTTTCTCATTATCAGTGTGGATCAAAGATTTGCACACGAATTGCCAACATTGCCAAGAAAAGAGAGCGACTTCATTTTATCCATGGATTTCTATTCAAATGAGAAGTGAGTTTCAGTATTTTATAGAATCAAAGTCGAGAAGATACGCGAAAACGGAGAAAGTTTGCGACTTGATACTCACATATTAACATGGAGCACAATATGTGAACGTGATAGAATGTGTAGAGGAGTAGGCCCACTTATAAGAGTGATTTATATGACGCATTATTGCTAGCATAACCACACGCCACGCAAATGATTTCAAGTGCTGCAACCAAAATGTGCACGAAATCCTTGACAAAGACGACATTGTTTTTGTTGTCCACCAACACAAAGAATGGGATGAACTTTTCACAAAGTGTTTTTTGTTTAAAAAATGCAATCGGTGAAAGTACGAGAATGTGAACGTTTCGAAATCCAACGATGCATTAACTTTACAATAGATTTAACATACATAAATGTTCTTACTATAACAAAAAGTATGATTACTGCCTCCAAAATGCATGCAGGTCGGTTAGCCTGGTTTTAAAATGACTGGGTAATTTTTTGCAAAAGTTTGTTAAATTTCCAATGCATTGCAAAATTTAAATCAACTTTTAAGTTGTTTCCCCGGTTGCATGTTTGCAGTACTTATTGATATTGGTACGGTATATGAATCAATCGAATTTGCCATTCAAAATCTTGGGTCTAATGCAACTTATCGCAAGCTATTGGTTGCGATTAAAATCAGGGGGGGGGGTCACCAAACTTTGTCAGAAGCGCTAAAATGTAAGGTAACACTTTTGATCATTGCCTCACAGTTGATCCGTCATCAAAAAGATTTCCATGCATTTTAGAGCTATTGAGATGGGCTTTCTAATGGTGAAAAACTTGTGCACATTCTGAGGGTGATTTTATCAATTTGTAATTGTCTCTTTGACAGCGCTGTGTACACAAATCCCGTTGAAGACGCTTTTGAGGAGCGTTCGGAGTATCCCCACTTGCTGGTCCTTTCAGGTATGAAGCTTGCCCGCCGCGTCCATGAAGTCTAATTTTCGGATGCAGGGATACCCAAGGCAGAGTCGGGTACAAATTTCGTCTCTCTAGCATGCCTAGATCAGGAGTTATTGGCAAGCTTAGCGCAGAATTTCTCTGGAAACATTTTTGGCCGGCAATTTCCCGCTTGTGTTGACACACAGCCCATGTAGGTTTAAGTGGCGCTGCGGGTAGCCCTATACTTCAAGGCCGCTCAAAGAGTGTGCAAATCCAGTAATATTCTGTGGTGATTTGACCGTCGTTTAAGTAAATTAATGGATGATGAAAAGCTATTTATGTGTTTTGGTGACTTCAAGACCTGAGCTCTGATAGGATATAGGATAGGCCCTATGGCACTTTCGAATTTAGCTAAGTATGACATTAGGAGGAGACACAAATCGTGTACAAATTCTATGTGATTTTGACAGAAATAAAGAATACGAATAAGAATAACTAGATGTTGTTGTTTGTCCTTTGGACGAACACAAAGCTGTTCCGTTTTTAATGATGATACGACTCAGACCCTAAACCAGACCCAAATTTAACAGATTCAAGGTTTGAAATTCACTCTAATAGGTTGAAACTAGTGGCAACTGCATATGAACGCGCAATAAATGATGTCATGGTGACGTCGTCAGTCGTTTTAGGCCAAAAAATAGTTATACAATTATATCCCACAAGTACTTGATCGAAAAATGTTTGACGATCAGACGGATACTTTTTTGATATTAAAGTGGTCTCAAAGTTGGCTATTTTAATATTTATGTCATTATAACTAAGTAAATTAATTTATGATAACAAGCTTATTATGTTTTTCGGTGAATTCAAGACCTAAAGCTTTGATAGGATATATGATCTGACTCTTTGGTATTAAGCCAAGTATAATTTTAGGAGGAAACAAAAGTCGTAGAGAAATTCTGTGGGATTTTTACAGAAATAAAGAATAGGCCTAAGAATAATAAAAGGGACGAAGAACAAATACAAATGTTGACGAAAGCAATAATGTGCAAATTATTATGTCGAAACAGCTATAACACCGTAGTTTAAAGACTTCAAAAAAGCGTCTCGAACTTCTTATTAGTACGCCCCCTAATTGCTTTTAAGTATGAAACACGAGCATTTTATTTGAATTTTACCTCATGAATGGATACGTTTTATCGCTCAATAATGTGCCAAGACGGTCTCTTACCCCAAAGCCCGGGAATTTCCACAATGCTTTCATAATCACAGAATTCCCCGAGTGAGAAATTATTAGAAAGGAAATGGAGAGGGCGTCAGGGTCATAAATTTTAATCGTAAGTTTTTTTTGTCACTCCAAAACTGAATTGAAGGCAAACGTACACAGAAAGATACAATAAAAAAGTTGTGTCCACTTGCTTTTATAGAAAACAGCAAAACCCTCCCCCCCCAAAAAAAAACAAACCCAGCCACAGTCTTTCACAAGTTCGTCCCACGTTTAGTGACGTTACAGCGGATACCAACTGCATCTCTGGCCACAGCATTCGCGAACAGACACCAACCCCTCAGAAATTTGAGTCGATTCATGCATGAATCGTTTTCAGATTTAAATATTTTGTGTTTCCACGTTGTTTTGAGGAGACAGTCAGTGCTGTCCAGTGTTCGAAGAGTCACGAGGAACTCTAGAAAGCCCTGCTGACTCCCCATTTTTGTTAGTGAGATTCACACGAGATTAAGAGTGACAATGTAAGTACATGTAAATTATGATTATACAAGAAAAGAATCAGAGAATCAAAGAAGAATCAGAGTTTTGAACTGTTTCTTACAATTATCTTTTACCTGTCTGTTTCTTGTCACGTCAATAATCACTGCCAGAGTGAATGCCATTTGAATGGTCGCTGCAAGTGCGGAAATTCACTTGAAGAAATGGATAGACCTGTCTAAGTTTCCAACCGTATATAAGAAGTCTGTGTATTTTGTACAAAGTGCGCAATGGCACCAGTCGTATATGGGACTATGCTAGGACTTGATCAAGATTAGAATTCATTCAAGCTGCAATCTCCGAAAGAGTTGTGTTTTACGACCAACCAAACTTACACTTGTTAGAGCCATTGGTTTTGGACACACATAAAAAAAGCGCAATAAGGAATGTCATGGTGACGTCGCCCAGGGTTTTAGGCAAACGAATAGTTATACAGTCTCCCACAAGTAAATAATCGAAAAAAGTTTGACGATCGGACGTAGACTTTTTGACATAACGGTGGTCTCAAGTTTGGCTTATTAAATATTCATGTCATTATAACTAAGTAAATTAATGAATGATGATAAGCTATTTATGTTTTTTGGTGACTTCAAGACCTGAGCTCTGATAGGATATAGGATATGCCCTATGGCACTTTCGAATTCAGCTAAGTATGACATTAGGAGGAGACACAAATCGTGTATAAATTCTATGTGATTTTGACAGATAAAAAGAATAAGAACAAGACAAAACTAGATATTGTTGTTTGTCCTTTGGATAAACACAAAGCTGTTCCGTTTTTTTATGATGATACGACTCAGACCCTAAACCAGACCCACAATTAACAGGTTCAAGGTTTGAAATTCACTCTAATAGGTGGAAATTAGTGGCAACTACACATTAACGCGCAATAACTGATGTCATGGTGACGTCATCAGTCAGTTTAGGCCAAAAAAAATTATACAGTATCCCACAAGTACATTATCGAAAAAGTTTGACGATCAGACAGATCTTGATATTATATTTGATTTTGATATTATAGTGGTCTCAAAATTTGCTACTTTAATAATCATGTCATTATAACTAAGTCAATTAATTTATGATAATAAGCTTATTATGTTTTTCGGTGACTTCAAGACCTATGCTTTGATAGGATTTAGGATATGACTCTTTGCTATTAAGCCAATAATGACTTTAGGAGGAAACAAAAGTCGTGTAGAAATTCTGTGGGGTTTTGACAGAAATAAAAAATAAGAATAATAAAAGAGACGAAAAACAAATAAAAATCTTGACGAAAGCAATATATGTGCAAATTATTAAGTCGAAACAGCTATAACACCGTAGTTTACAGACTTTAAAAAAGCGTCTCGAACTTCTTATTAGTACGCCCCCTAATTGCTTTTAAGTATGAAACACGAGCATTTTATTTGAATTTTACCTCATGAATGGATACGTTTTATCGCTCAATAAACGTTAAGACCGTCCCTTACCCCGAAGCTCGGGAATTTTCACAATGCTTTCATAATCACGGGAATTCCCCGAGTGAGAAATATTAGCAGGAAATGGAGAGGGTGGTTGTTATTATTGATGCAATATTTATGGACAAAAGAGACTGGCTGAAGTTGGTAAAGTGTAAATAGTTCAAGCCTGCAGAGTTGTTCACTTATTTAATAGAGCAAGGGAAATGAGCAATTCATTTTTGAGATGTACTCATTTTCCCAATAGAAAGAGTCCTCATGTGAGTGGGTAAGACAGTCTCTAACCTCGTTTAAAAATGATGTAAATAAATTCGATAACTTTCTGGGGCAAAATTTGTCAGCATCCAAAATATCTTATGACATCATTCTGAGAAAAATGCGTTTCTACATTGTACGGGGAAGTTTTGATTCATTACTGACTTATAATATTCAATCAAAACGGCCTTGACTTTGACATTTCGATGAAAAAATTTCTCATTGGAATGTAAAGATTAATAGTTGTTGAAATCAAATGACGTCATGTTTCAATGTTCGCTCTGAAAAAGTTAGTTATGACCCTTAACACCCCGATACAAAAATGAAGAGACCCATTTTTCTCAGAATGATGTCATAAGGTATTTTGGATGTTGACAGATTCCCCCCGGATAGTTATCGAATACAATGGCAATTTACACCATTTTAACAAGAGTAGAGACTTGTAATTATCCCCCACTCACACGGGGACTCTATCTATTGAAAAAATAGTACATTACAAAATTGAATTGGTCATTTCCTTTCCTCTAAGTCATTTTAAACAATTACGTAAAACAATTACATGTTGCTTTCAATTTTTTTAAATTTAGATGATGAAATTTTACACACTACGAAACTAGAAATACATCAACTAAAATCACGATATGTCACTTAATGTGTGCATTATTTGCCAATGTTGCATTGGCAGCAGCACTGGGATTGAAATAAATTTGTCATAAAAAGTGTTAGAAGACAGGGAGACGACCGATCAGCAGCACCTCATCTAAGGCCTCTACCGAATAAATGGGCCTCTTCTTCGGCAGTGAACCGAAGGGTTTCACACGGCAGTGGATTGACCGAGCCGTGCAACGATGGGAGCTCTCCTCCCGGAGCAGAAAACGGCAGTGGTTTGACCGAGCTGTCTTCTGCACTCCGGGAAGACAAGAACTACACCCGGATTCACCAGCAGCCGATTTCACGAAACGATGGGATTAATCCTATCTCGAGTTAGGACGAGTAACTAGTCCTAACTTAGGATTAATCTTAAGGTTTACATGGTACAGTGCAAGGCTGGGACTCGTCCTAAGTCCTAAGATTAATCCTAAGTTAGGAAGAGTTTGGTGAAATCGACGGCAGGAGTTGAATCAACTGGCTCACGTAGACGTAAGCGAAACCCCTGACCATTTTGGAGACTGGTGTGATAAACAATAGTCGTTTTATTCTTTTCTGTTTTGCTACTGCAGGCAGAGACTACCCCGGAGAAGGGACCGTTCGCCCTCGTGGGGAGAGACCAGACAGGCCCATCGGATGAGCCCAAACAAGCGTCTCAAGTGCCGGGAGTGTGGCAGGGAATGCAGGTCCCAGTATTTCCTAGATGTGCATCAAGAGAAGCGTCATGGCAGACATCATAAGGAGAAACTAAGGTGTCCTCATGTTTTTTGCAATCGCTCGTTTGTTCAAAAAAGTGAACTGGAGAGGCATTGGGCGACCCACATTGATGACCCGCATGATCCTACTCCTCCACAACCTATACCGGAGACCCCAGTGATGCGGCCGGCTCTGTCCCCACCCCCAGAACGTCGTAGCATCAAAATGTCATTGCCAACACCGTCAACGGAAGTAGTTGCAGCTCCCCTGCCGTCTGAGACCTCTTCAGTCTTGCCTACAGTAAAGCAGGTTGGATGTCAGACTGAAGGTGGCCGCAACACCCATCGCCTGGCCGAGCGTAAGATCCAGGAGCTGCTTGATGCCGACGGCAAAGTGGCAGCAAGGGTCATCAAAGAGCACTTCTTCCCGGAGTAGATCATCTCGCCTCTGTCGCGTACCCACAGGGCACGTTTGTTTATCAATTATAAACCAACAACACCAGAATACTTAGACTTTGCAAATAAGAGATGTTACTGGGTTTGTTTATTGCAAAGAGCTTTAGCATTTGTTTCCATAATTGCTTAGAAAAGTTTCGTTTAGTCGTTTCTTTAATAAAGTTCTAAACCACAGGGGAAATTAACTGGGTTTATTTTAGATAATTTGGGGTTGAACACAGAAAAATTGACTAAAGTGGGATTTAAACCAACTACCTCCGGTTTAGTGTGCCGGCGCTCTACCAACTGAGCTATCTAGGTGTAATGTTGGCGGTCTCCCTATTTTGTCAATAACGTTTCTTTAAAAATAAAGGGACTGTGTAATGGGGGGGGGGGGGCTGTGTAGCTTGCAGGGATGACAAGGTCACCTAGTTCAAAAATAAGGACACGCAGGCAGCGCTGATCGCAAACAGCCCGAGCACCTGGAAATCCAGGCACCATTGCGCTTCAAATCTTGGAATGGCGGGCTCGGGTTCCCACGTGATCAGTAGAAAGTTAGTGCTGTCATGTGTCCCGAAGAGTAAAAACAAGCTCTAGAAAGCTACAACTCATTTCTGTGTATAGTCAGATTCACAAAATGTTTAGACTGGCAATCTAAGTACATGTTGTTGTGATTATACGAGAAAAAATTAGAGAATCAGAGATGATTCAGATTTAAGATTTGTTTCCGAGTCACAAATATTTATTTGTCTGTTTCTTCCTGTGTACCTGTTCATTTCCTTTATATTTAATTCTTGTCCAAATCACCAACCAACAACAATTCCTAGACCGCGATGGCGCGTTACAAAAATGTATACTCACGACAGTTGCGGTTTTCTCATCAAGCAAGTTTTTATGGTCGTTAAATTTTGGAGTATCTACCAATCTATGAACCAACCTCTACCAAACATTCAATAAAAAGCCTTGACATTGGTTTAATACACAGCATTGCTTAAAAAAAACCCCAAAAACAAAACAAAACAACAACACGTATCTTTCTTATTTTTATACATATATATGAGATATCGCCTAACATCACAAGGCCGGACGGCCACTTCAAGGTGAGGGCTACACTTAACTGATTTAGGCCGTCGACCCAAATCAGTTGTCACCACATGAGCAAGTTGCCACCTACTACTGGGCTGAAACAGGGTTATCCCCTTCACAGTCCGTGAGGATGTAGGCATGGGTATATCATTCCATAGGAGCCTGGCTGATATAGCAGAATGCACCACCTCCCCAACTTCCGGATCAATTATGGAAAATTGCCTTGCTCAAGGCCACAAGTGTCATGACCGGGATTTGAAACCACACTCTGCTGCTGACAACACCATAGCTCGGGTCCAGTGGACTAGACTGCTCAGCCTTATTTAATCATTCCCTGGACAGGGGACTGGGCTGACCCGGGTCGGGTGAATGCACCATGGCACTGATTAGTGACTGTAAAGCAAATTGGAATTCACACATAAGAAAATATAAATGCACATAAACATTTAACCACGGAGAACTATTTTTAAGATACAAATTATTTGTATTCAAAGAAGTATACTGCTTTTATCAAATAATATACAATTATTTACAAATATAAAGTGTTGGCCGATTTATGGCACAAGATGGCGCTCTTGTATTCGAGAGGAGAGAAAAACATCGACGTTCCTTATTATGTGCAAACTAAAGCGTTGTGTTAAAAAATACATATCAAGTTTACAGATATAAGGCGTTTGCCGAATTACGGCACAAGATGGTGCTCTGCCGAACCCACTGAACATAAATCAGCAGAGCGCACGTGTAAGTTCCATTGTTTGTCATAAAGATGGCGGTCATTGACGTCATGTGCAATCAATCTCTTGCGATCGCCGGTTAGGGCGCGTGACAGCCATTTTTGCACAACACGGTACACACATCCGCAAAATGCACGTCTACTTAGCCTCACTACCGTACCCCTCGTCACTGTATTAAGGTAGGGATGTCCTTAAAAGTAACGCTGCATGATTGGTTCCCAAAAGTGACTGCATTGTGTGCTTGTTTCTTAACAATTTTGGAGTGCTTGTATGCCGCTTGTAGGAAGCCTAATGCGCGCAAGTCAAAATGCAAGCATTTTGAAGCGATTTCAAAACAATTAATCTTGTTTTTACACGTTCACCCTACTGTGCATATAGTTAGCAACTCACTTAGTCAAAGAAGAATGAGAGGGGACCAGTTGCTTTTTGACTTGATGCCACAGTCCTAATAAAAATGTGCTATACTGGACCATTTTAATTAACCAATGGGTGAGCGAGCAGCGTGTGCTGGGGTAAAACAATTGGCGCGGCGAGATCGATCACCCCTTGGAACGAGGTTGGCATCTACCATTTCCGCCGTCCAATGGAATCAATAGACAAGTTTCGAAACTACAAAACACGTCAAACGAAGAATATTTGTTTTCTGAAATCAAAAGCCGAGTTCAAGTTTAATTCTCAAGTTTTCTTACATTTTGAGTTGAATGTTTTTATATTTTTCACCACTTAGTGTTACATAAAATATACCACACAATAATGTTTTCTTTGTATAATAAAATGAGACACTTTACTCTGGTAATTTTTAATCTCAGTTTTAAATAGGGGGCACGGACATCAATCGGAAGGGGGTGGAGGAAGGACATATGTCCCCTGTGCCCACCAACACCGTTTTGGGATTGAGATACTCTCCTGACCAGTCTCAACTGGCTGAGACAGACAGTGGAATGGCCATCCTATACATACTGGTTTAACAACGCCACTTAATACACACGGACATTTCCGGGTTCGTTAACACCGCTCACTTAAAGAGACAGAGTGAACGAATTGCCTTTGGGGGATGAAACATAATTATATTATTGTACCGGACGAATTGTGACCAATCATGATAAGTAACCAGCCTTTTTACATACGCACTACCTTTAAGTGGTTCTGCAAACACAGAAAACGAATATCTTAACCTCTTCAAACTCAACTCCACGAGTAAATCAACACTGTACTTTATATTAACACAATCTCTTACTAGAGAATTGCCAAACACCGCGAACAAGATTGCAGCACATAACCCCGTTGTACGGTCAGTGTGATGTCCGTATAATTTAACGCTGTAAACTGTAGCCGAAAAATCGATAAACGAACGCCATTAACAGGTCTCCTCATTATGCCGTTTACATCATAGGCATTTGGACGGCGTGAAATCAAAGTGTACTTAGTAGGGGATTTGCAGAGTCGCCTTCTAATCCTATGAAGCCACGGGGAATTGGTGAGTATTATTTGTACTATAAGCTAGGAATATTATTGTAAAAAGGTAAACATTAAGAGTTAATTTAAATCATCGAAAAAAGAGTTGGTTTCTTTCTGAAAGCTCGGTGATTTAAAAGCTCACGTCGTCGTGTGATACTAAAATGCGTCAGAGAAAACGTTTTTCCGTTTATAAAGAAAGTCAAGAAATCGCCCCAAATCACGGGGTGCTTATTTTTCTCGCGGCGCTATCAATTATTACGTGAATAAAGTTACAAAATGCCCAACGCAATCAGATTACATCAAACTAGGCCCAAGTGGCCACTGTGCGAAACACAAACGTAGCTTTGGAACTAAATATAGCACGGGCGTAAAAAACCCAATTAATGATTATCAATTCAGCACGGGACTAAATGTAGCCCAACCGTCTTAATGCAGCCAAGGTCTACATGCAGCCCAACCATGTACCTAAATGTAGCCCGGGTCTAACTCAAGTCCAAACCCTGTACCTACATGTAGCCCGGGTCTAACTGCAGCCCAACCATGTACCTAAATGTAGCCCGGGTATAACTCAAGTCCAAACCCTGTACCTACATGTAGCCCGGGTCTAACTGCAGCCAACCATGTACCTAAATGTAGTCCGGGTCTAACTCAAGTCCAAACCCTGTACCTACATGTAGCCCAGGTCTAACTGCAGCCCAACCACGTACCTAAATGTAGTCCGGTCTTTAAAAGTAGCTTGTATTTAAAATAATGTAGCCCTGGTTTAAATGTAGCTTAAGACCCGTACATAAATGTATTCTGGGTCTTATTGAACCCTGACCCAAAAGTAGCTTGGGTCTAAATGTAGCTCAAGACCTGTATCTAAAGAAGCCCTGGTTTAAATGTACCCTGAATCTGTCCTTAAATGTAGTCCAGACCTTAATATGGGCAGGGAGCGGTTGGTACTCACGGATTCAACGTTCTGATAAAGACATCTTAACAGTATTTGCTGTTTTCTCAACAAGTAGACAATTCAACTGACAATTCATTCGTGACTTTTATTGTTTATTTCTTGATAATTTTGCCTGTAAATCAGCCTTACGTTGACAAACTCCAAACGATGACCCTACACTTTTATTAGTCATGAGATCTCACAGTTTATAATCCATTTGATTTAACTATTTCCACAAACCAGATACGTCGTACTGAGATCTACATGAAGATGCCAAAATGGATTTAAACTTCCACGAAAATGGATCTTTAGCTGATGACGTGCTAACAACATCTCACGAGGATAACTCCACCGATGACGTCATACAAACAAACACCCACACCCTGATTGGGTCAAGTTACCAGAGCATAGCTCTCACGGCTGTGTACGCCATCATCGGCACACTAGGAGTCTTCGGGAACGGTCTAGTCTGCCTGATATTCCACACGCAGCGGAGGTCGTTCCGCTCGGTGACCAATCTACTGATTCTCAACCAAACCGTTATTGATCTTTTTAATGCATGCATCTTTCTCATCCTAAGGCTTTCACCGACTATTGATAAACTCCCGGAGTCTGTACTGGGGGAGATCATCTGCCGATTATGGGTATCGGAATACCTCATGTGGTCCCTCTTCATTGCCTCAACTATGAACCTTGTCCTGATGTCTCTGGAGAGATACTTCGCAACATGTTTCCCCGTGAAGCATAGGTTTCACTTCACGGCACAGAAGGCTAAAATCGGCATGCTAATTTCATGGCTCTGGGGGTTCGTATACCAACTCTACTGGCTCATCATCCGAGACTTTAAAAATGGGGTCTGCGGGTTGAAGTGGTCCAGCCCAACCCTCCAGAAGATCATGGGGGTCTTTCTGTTCCTGCTCGAATATCTCATTCCGCTGAGCGCCATGACGTTCTCTTACGTCAGCATCATTTTAATGTTGCGCAGGCGCGGTGCAGACGGACAGATTGTCAGCTTGACTTTCCAGCGCGCCAAACGGAACGTCACTTTCACTCTCTGTCTTGTGTTCTTCTTTTACATTCTCTGCTGGACACCGACCGAGATCACCTACTTTTTGTACAATTTAGGGTATCCGTACGATTTCGGAAGTAACACGCACATGGTAGTGACAGTCATGGTATTGCTCAACATGTGTGTGAACCCAATCATTTATACAATTAAATACGAGCAGTTTCAGAGGCACTTAAGGAGGGTTTTTTGTACGAGGTGTAGAGGGAACCGCGTGGGAGTCGGGGTCATAGTTAATACAGTTCATATATCACAGAATATTCCATAGAGCTTTGAATCAAAAATCGAACCCGTAGTTCTCGTGCCCCAATTTCATGGCTCTGTGTCCGCAGGTTCTGCGTGTACGGTCACCATTCTCCGCATACCGGGTAAGCGCTGAATTTGCGTTGTTGACCCTACTCATGACGTCACTATTTTATCGTTCCCTGTAATTACACGCGTACATCACATGCGTCACGTTAGATTTGCACAAACACGTGCTAAGAAACGCTTTGCATTGACATTGGCATAGTAATCCAAAATGGCAGACCTTTTGCGTTGCTACAGAATTGTGACGTCAGTGAAAAGGGCCAAATTTCATAGAGCTGCATATTTTGTGCTAACTGTGCGATTTCCAATTTATAGCGCTGCTAACCGTAAGCACACGAAAAGGCATGCTTACCTTCTGGTGCTTACTGTGTGAAAATAATTGACGTAACAGTGCAAATCCATGGTGAACGCACAAGGTGACTTTCTAATTTTCTTGCTAACCTGTAAAATATGTGAAATTTTTCTGCTATAGTTAGCACGAAAATGTGCAAGTCTCGCGCGTGTTGGAACGAGAAAACACGTAACAAAAAAAAAGAAAACAAAATTCTGAAATCAAATCTTTGTTTTAAATTATATCTGATGACAAAATCCGAACAACACAAATACCCAATACAATTTGTATAAATTTTGTTTTCGCTTTTATAATAAATACAAAAATTATTCGTTATTTATTATCGAAATAAAATTAATACTGGACAAGGATGCTTATTTGATATTAACTTTTGAGAAACCTCTTACGCGGATTCGCGATTGTCAAACGAGCGTAAAAATGACGCATGACGCATGCAGTTTATAGTTGACGCTGACGCCTCCACAACCACAGACTGCAATAAAAAAGCTTCGCGTTGCAACGACAGCGTCTGGCGATTATCATCGCGCATCCAAAACAAGAGGTTACATAACTTTATGATCGGAGGTGAGCACAAAATTCTTAATTTTTTGCTGTAACCTGAAGTTGAGGTCAAGTTTGTTCTCGGATTTTCTTTGTTATATTGTTGAATTGAATTTACTTTCATATTTTTTATCACTAAGTGTTACATTCCCAACAACGTATATAATGTTCATGGTCAGTAACTACGTTAAACTAAAATGATTATCGACACAAAATCTCGCCTACACTCCATAAGGTTGGAACTACAATGGTCCCAGAAGTTCGAATGCGCGCGAGACTTGCACAGTCTAATGATGACTTGATAACAATTTACGAAATACATTTGTGATGATTGTTGTCCCCTGTACATGAATAATAAAATTATATTACTAATTACTTTTGTGTCAAGCAATTTTGTTTCACGGTAGGATCATACTTTGGTAATGATTCCCGAAAAATTTGGGTATATTTAATTTAAAAAACTTACTTGTTATAAAAATGGTAATGGTAGTAAGCAACCTGCGTAATGTTTGATTAGAAAATCCTTAAAGAAATGCCGAAAAATTGATTATTCAAAGATTGCCTGACATTGGCGTAGCTAGAGTGGGGGGGGGGGGGTCTTGGGGTGGCCCCCAGGTCCCCCCTCCCCACAAAAAAAAAATAATCGCGGTAGTGCTCTTAAAAAGAAAAAGAAATTGGGAAACAGAGGAAAATGCGTGTTTGTATATTCTAATGGTGAATGATCGCAGTTGCGATTGCTAACACGGCCACAAAATGCCAAGAGCTGAAGAGGACGGTGGCCCCTGCAGCGTCCCCCTTCCAAAAATGCCCCCACAACTGACAAACCCAATTTCCCTGGGCCCCCACTTAAAAGCAATGCACCCCTGTGCCCCCCCCCCCACTGACAAAAGAACTGGCTATATACGCCGCTGTCGCCTAACTTAATGAAATTTCAGTGGTGTCCGTATGAATGTTACCCTCAATACGGTCAGAGACACGGGTGGTACGTGGATGGAATCGACATTTTTTATGAAAATACTTTTACAGTTTTTTGCTGTTTTCTCAACAAAGGCACTGCATCCAAACTGTCCCGGGTGTTTTATATTGTAATCTGTCCTGATAATATAAAACAGCATCACAATGAAAAAACCCAAACGATTATACCTTTAAGTATGTGTACAGTGTAAAGCAGTAGGGTAACACCCCTTTCCTCCACATTGTTGTGCAAAGCAAGAGTGTACGGGTCAGAAGAAGCAGAGAGCCTGGTTTTTACACTTAAACATCCTGATAGGAGAAACCAGGTCGGAAACACTGGTGGCACATCGACCTTAAATTGGACCGATCATCTTCAGTTTTTTTTAAAAAAGTTCCTAATATGAGTGCATTGCGTCGTCATGGTAATCCTTTCAAATTATTAGGATGCGGATATAGGCAACTGCCCTATCGCAAATCACCCTTCTGTAGAGAACACAAAACAAGCGACACACACAATTGGATGTTTTTTTGTACAGGATATTGGAAGCATGATTTCCGGCGAGTTTCAAATCCATTCTTTGGGGAAATAAAGCTGGAAAACTTTGGAGGGGTAATTCTTACAGGATGTATACGGGATGGAATATAAATCCTAAAGGTATTATTTAGGACTGGTAAGGAAAAGACACCCTTGTTTATTTTTAGTCTAAAAGCTTCTGACTGAATTTAATACTACTCCTTTTTTTTTTACTGTGAACTATTTCCCTCTGAAATGAAGTCATATTTGCGAAAACAGTATCTGAAAACCTACAAACCGCGACCCAAATTAAGGACGTGTTTAAATGCTAAGAATTGGCAATGTTTGTTCACTATTTTCGCTTATGCTAAGGGGTCTTTGAAAACACGCATGTGTTGACGCACCACGCACGACTCTCAGCCAATGACAGACCTCCTCTTGAGACTCGGTTAGGGCGTTCGTGACGTCATATGATTGGAGTTTATTGAAAACTTACGTTATGCACTGAACTCTTTCTGAACTAACCAATTAACATGAATGTGCAACTCCAAAAAATGCTATACTACCCCTTTAAGATATTCAGAGACACTCAATAATTTCTGAAGAGATGAGGTTGTGTTCATTACACCAACCAGTGCTGAGTGATACACCCTCTGTACAGATGCTTAAGGGCCTATTGTATTTCCAATTTAATTAAACCGTGCAGTGGTAACACGAGTAGGCAAAAAACACATTTAATTGGAAACATTTATTGCTCTGATCCTAAGTCTCGGGGCTGCCCCTTATAATAATGTCACAGTGTTTTCACATAAAGAAACCATGCACATACTTTGATCACAAAGTATTTCATAGACTATTGGTCATAGTGTGTTAACACAGCGAATGTGGAATAAGTGCACAGCGCCATCGTCTTTACAGTGTGTCCACAGTGGGTCAAAACACAGTGTCATCTTCTTCACAGTGTGCCCACAGTGGGTCAAGTCACAGTGTCATCTTCTTCACAGTGTGCCCACAGTGGGTCAAGTCACAGTGTCATCTTCTTCAAAGTGTGTCCACAGTGGGTCAAAACACAGTGTCATCTTCTTCACAGTGTGTCCACAGTGGGTCAAGCCACAGTGTCACCTTCTTCGCAGTGTGTCCACAGTGGGTCAAGACACAGTGTCATCTTCTACACAGTGTGTCCACAGGGGGTCAAGACACAGTGTCATCTTCTTCACAGTGTGTCCACAGTGGGTCAAGACACAGTGTCATCTTCTTCAGTGTGTCCACAGTGGGTCAAGACACAGTGTCATCTTCTTCACAGTGTGTCGAAAGTGGGTCAAGACACAGTGTCATCTTCTTCACAGTGTGTCCACAGTGGGTCAAGACACAGTGTCATCTTCTTCACAGTGTGTCCACAGTGGGTCAAGCCACAGTGTCACCTTCTTCGCAGTGTGTCCACAGTGGGTCAAGACACAGTGTCATCTTCTTCACAGTGTGTCCGAAGTGGGTCAAGTCAAAGTGTCATCTTCTTCACAGTGTGTCCACAGTGGGTCAAGTCACAGTGTCATCTTCTTCACAGTGCGTCTACAGTGGGTCAAAACACAGTGTCATCTTCTTCACAGTGTGTCCACAGTGGGTCAAAACACAGTGTCATCTTCTTCACAGTGTGCCCACAGTGGGTCAGGTCACAGTGTCATCTTCTTCATAGTGTGTCCACAGTGGGTCAAGACACATCATCATCTTCTCCACAGTGTGCCCACAGTGGGTCAAAACACAGTGTCATCTTCTTCACAGTGTGCCCACAGTGGGTCAGGTCAAAGTGTCATCTTCTTCATAGTGTGTCCACAGTGGGTCAAGACACATCATCATCTTCTCCACAGTGTGCCCACAGTGGGTCAAGTCACAGTGTCATCTTCTTCGCAGTGTGTCCACAGTGGGTCAAGACACAGTGTCATCTTCTACACAGTGTGTCCACAGTGGGTCAAGTCACAGTGTCATCTTCTTCACAGTGTGTCCACAGTGGGTCAAAACACAGTGTCATCTTCTTCACAGTGTGTCCACAGTAGGCCAGGTCACAGTGTCATCCTCTTCACAGTGTGTCCACAGTGGGTCAAAACACAGTGTCATCTTCTTCACAGTGTGCCCACAGTGGGTCAGGTCACAGTGTTATCTTCTTCACAGTGTGTCCACAGTGGGTCAAGTCACAGTGTCATCTTCTTCACAGTGTGTCCACAGTGGGTCAAGACACATCATCATCTTCTCCACAGTATGTCCACAGTGGGTCAAGCCAGAGTGTCATCTTCTCCACAGTGTGTCCACAGTGGGTCAAGACACAGTGTCACCTTCTTCACAGTGTGTCCACAGTGGGTCAGGTCAGTGTCATCTTCTTCACAGTGTGTCCACAGTGGGTCAAGACACATCATCATCTTCTTCACAGTGTGTCCACAGTGGGTCAAGTAACAGTGTCATCTTCTACACAGTGTGTCCACAGTGGGCCAAGACACAGTGTCATCTTCTCCACAGTGTGTCCACAGTGGGTCAAGACACAGTGTCATCTTCTTCACAGTGTGTCCACAGTGGGTCAAGTCACAGTGTCATCTTCTTCACAGTGTGTCCACAGTGGGTCAAGTCACAGTGTCATCTTCTTCACAGTGTGTCCACAGTGGGTCAAGACACATCATCATCTTCTTCACAGTGTGTCCACAGTGGGTCAAAACACAGTGTCATCTTCTTCACAGTGTGTCCACAGTGGGTCAAAACACAGTGTCATCTTCTTCACAGTGTGCCCACAGTGGGTCAGGTCACAGTGTCATCTTCTTCACAGTGTGTCCACAGTGGGTCAAGACACATCATCATCTTCTCCACAGTGTGTCCACAGTAGGTCAAGACACAGTGTCATCTTCTTCAAAGTGTGTCCACAGTGGGTCAAGTCACAGTGTCATCTTCTTCACAGTGTGTCCCCACTGGGTCAGGTCACAGTGTCATCTTCTTCACAGTGTGTCCAGAGTGGGTCAAGACACATCATCATCTTCACAGTGTGTCCACAGTGGGTCAGGTCACAGTGTCATCTTCTTCACAGTGTGTCCACAGTGGGTCAAGTCACAGTGTCATCTTCTTCACAGTGTGTCCACAGTGGGTCAAGACACATCATCATCTTCTCCATAGTATGTCCACAGTGGGTCAAGCCAGAGTGTCATCTTCTCCACAGTGTGTCCACAGTAGGTCAAGACACAGTGTCACCTTCTTCACAGTGTGTCCACAGTGGGTCAAGACACAGTGTCATCTTCTTCACAGTGTGTCCACAGTGGGTCAAGACACAGTGTCATCATCTTCACAGTGTGTCCACAGTGGGTCAGTTCACAGTGTCATCTTCTTCACAGTGTGTCCACAGTGGGTCAAAACACAGTGTCATCTTCTTCACAGTGTGCCCACAGTGGGTCAGGTCACAGTGTCATCTTCTTCACAGTGTGTCCACAGTGGGTCAAGACACATCATCATCTTCTCCACAGTGTGTCCACAGTAGGTCAATACACAGTGTCATCTTCTTCAAAGTGTGTCCACAGTGGGTCAAGTCACAGTGTCATCTTCTTCACAGTGTGTCCACAGTGGGTCAAGACACAGTGTCATCTTCTTCACAATGTGTCCACAGTGGGTCAAGTCACAGTGTCATCTTCTTCACAGTGTGTCCACAGTGGGTCAGGTCACAGTGTCATCTTCTTCACAGTGTGTCCACAGTGGGTCAAGACACATCATCATCTTCTTCACAGTGTGTCCACAGTGGGTCAAGTCACAGTGTCATCTTCTACACAGTGTGTCCACAGTGGGCCAAGACACAGTGTCATCTTCTCCACAGTGTGTCCACAGTGGGTCAAGACACAGTGTCATCTTCTTCACAGTGTGTCCACAGTGGGTCAAGTCACAGTGTCATCTTCTTTACAGTGTGTCCACAATGGGTCAAGCCACAGTGTCATCTTCTTCACAGTGTGTCCACAGTGGGTCAAGCCAGAGTGTCATCTTCTCCACAGTGTGTCCACAGTAGGTCAAGACACAGTGTCATCTTCTTCAAAGTGTGTCCACAGTGGGTCAAAACACAGTGTCATCTTCTTCAAAGTGTGTCCACAGTGGGTCAAAACACAGTGTCATCTTCTTCACAATGTGCCCACAGTGGGTCGAGTCACAGTGTCATCTTCTTCACAGTGTGTCCACAGTGGGTCATGACACAGTGTCATCTTCTTCACAGTGTGTCCACAGTGGGTCAAGCCACAGTGTCACCTTCTTCGCAGTGTGTCCACAGTGGGTCAAGACACAGTGTCATCTTCTACACAGTGTGTCCACAGTGGGTCAAGACACAGTGTCATCTTCTTCACAGTGTGTCCGAAGTGGGTCAGGTCAAAGTGTCATCTTCTTCACAGTGTGTCCACAGTGGGTCAAGTCACAGGGTCATCTTCTTCACAGTGCGTCTACAGTGGGTCAAAACACAGTGTCATCTTCTTCACAGTGTGTCCACAGTGGGTCAAAACACAGTGTCATCTTCTTCACAGTGTGCCCACAGTGGGTCAGGTCACAGTGTCATCTTCTTCTTAGTGTGTCCACAGTGGGTCAAGACACATCATCATCTTCTCCACAGTGTGCCCACAGTGGGTCAAGTCACAGTGTCATCTTCTTCACAGTGTGCCCACAGTGGGTCAAGTCACAGTGTCATCTTCTTCACAATGTGTCCACAGTGGGTCAAGTCACAGTGTCATCTTCTTCGCAGTGTGTCCACAGTGGGTCAAGACACAGTGTCATCTTCTACACAGTGTGTCCACAGTGGGTCAAGTCACAGTGTCATCTTCTTCACAGTGTGTCCACAGTGGGTCAGGTCACAGTGTCATCTTCTTCAGTGTGTCAAAAGTGGGTCAGGTCACAGTGTCATCTTCTCCGCAGTGTGTCCACAGTGGGTCAAGACACAGTGTCATCCTCTTCACAGTGTGTCCACAGTGGGTCAAGACACATCATCATCTTCTTCACAGTGTGTCCACAGTGGGTCAAAACACAGTGTCATCTTCTTCACAGTGTGTCCACAGTAGGCCAGGTCACAGTGTCATCCTCTTCACAGTGTGTCCACAGTGGGTCAAAACACAGTGTCATCTTCTTCACAGTGTGCCCACAGTGGGTCAGGTCACAGTGTCATCTTCTCCGCAGTGTGTCCACAGTGGGTCAAGTCAAAGTGTCATCTTCTTCACAGTGTGTCCACAGTGGGTCAAGTCACAGTGTCATCTTCTTCACAGTGCGTCTACAGTGGGTCAAAACACAGTGTCATCTTCTTCACAGTGTGTCCACAGTGGGTCAAAACACAGTGTCATCTTCTTCACAGTGTGCCCACAGTGGGTCAGGTCACAGTGTCATCTTCTTCATAGTGTGTCCACAGTGGGTCAAGACACATCATCATCTTCTCCACAGTGTGCCCACAGTGGGTCAAAACACAGTGTCATCTTCTTCACAGTGTGCCCACAGTGGGTCAGGTCACAGTGTCATCTTCTTCATAGTGTGTCCACAGTGGGTCAAGACACATCATCATCTTCTCCACAGTGTGCCCACAGTGGGTCAAGTCACAGTGTCATCTTCTTCGCAGTGTGTCCACAGTGGGTCAAGACACAGTGTCATCTTCTACACAGTGTGTCCACAGTGGGTCAAGTCACAGTGTCATCTTCTTCACAGTGTGTCCACAGTGGGTCAAAACACAGTGTCATCTTCTTCACAGTGTGTCCACAGTAGGCCAGGTCACAGTGTCATCCTCTTCACAGTGTGTCCACAGTGGGTCAAAACACAGTGTCATCTTCTTCACAGTGTGCCCACAGTGGGTCAGGTCACAGTGTTATCTTCTTCACAGTGTGTCCACAGTGGGTCAAGTCACAGTGTCATCTTCTTCACAGTGTGTCCACAGTGGGTCAAGACACATCATCATCTTCTCCACAGTATGTCCACAGTGGGTCAAGCCAGAGTGTCATCTTCTCCACAGTGTGTCCACAGTAGGTCAAGACACAGTGTCACCTTCTTCACAGTGTGTCCACAGTGGGTCAAGACACAGTGTCATCTTCTTCACAGTGTGTCCACAGTGGGTCAGGTCAGTGTCATCTTCTTCACAGTGTGTCCACAGTGGGTCAAGACACATCATCATCTTCTTCACAGTGTGTCCACAGTGGGTCAAGTAACAGTGTCATCTTCTACACAGTGTGTCCACAGTGGGCCAAGACACAGTGTCATCTTCTCCACAGTGTGTCCACAGTGGGTCAAGACACAGTGTCATCTTCTTCACAGTGTGTCCACAGTGGGTCAAGTCACAGTGTCATCTTCTTCACAGTGTGTCCACAGTGGGTCAAGACACATCATCATCTTCTTCACAGTGTGTCCACAGTGGGTCAAAACACAGTGTCATCTTCTTCACAGTGTGTCCACAGTGGGTCAAAACACAGTGTCATCTTCTTCACAGTGTGCCCACAGTGGGTCAGGTCACAGTGTCATCTTCTTCACAGTGTGTCCACAGTGGGTCAAGACACATCATCATCTTCTCCACAGTGTGTCCACAGTAGGTCAAGACACAGTGTCATCTTCTTCAAAGTGTGTCCACAGTGGGTCAAGTCACAGTGTCATCTTCTTCACAGTGTGTCCCCACTGGGTCAGGTCACAGTGTCATCTTCTTCACAGTGTGTCCAGAGTGGGTCAAGACACATCATCATCTTCACAGTGTGTCCACAGTGGGTCAGGTCACAGTGTCATCTTCTTCACAGTGTGTCCACAGTGGGTCAAGTCACAGTGTCATCTTCTTCACAGTGTGTCCACAGTGGGTCAAGACACATCATCATCTTCTCCATAGTATGTCCACAGTGGGTCAAGCCAGAGTGTCATCTTCTCCACAGTGTGTCCACAGTAGGTCAAGACACAGTGTCACCTTCTTCACAGTGTGTCCACAGTGGGTCAAGACACAGTGTCATCTTCTTCACAGTGTGTCCACAGTGGGTCAAGACACAGTGTCATCATCTTCACAGTGTGTCCACAGTGGGTCAGTTCACAGTGTCATCTTCTTCACAGTGTGTCCACAGTGGGTCAAAACACAGTGTCATCTTCTTCACAGTGTGCCCACAGTGGGTCAGGTCACAGTGTCATCTTCTTCACAGTGTGTCCACAGTGGGTCAAGACACATCATCATCTTCTCCACAGTGTGTCCACAGTAGGTCAATACACAGTGTCATCTTCTTCAAAGTGTGTCCACAGTGGGTCAAGTCACAGTGTCATCTTCTTCACAGTGTGTCCACAGTGGGTCAAGACACAGTGTCATCTTCTTCACAATGTGTCCACAGTGGGTCAAGTCACAGTGTCATCTTCTTCACAGTGTGTCCACAGTGGGTCAGGTCACAGTGTCATCTTCTTCACAGTGTGTCCACAGTGGGTCAAGACACATCATCATCTTCTTCACAGTGTGTCCACAGTGGGTCAAGTCACAGTGTCATCTTCTACACAGTGTGTCCACAGTGGGCCAAGACACAGTGTCATCTTCTCCACAGTGTGTCCACAGTGGGTCAAGACACAGTGTCATCTTCTTCACAGTGTGTCCACAGTGGGTCAAGTCACAGTGTCATCTTCTTTACAGTGTGTCCACAATGGGTCAAGCCACAGTGTCATCTTCTTCACAGTGTGTCCACAGTGGGTCAAGCCAGAGTGTCATCTTCTCCACAGTGTGTCCACAGTAGGTCAAGACACAGTGTCATCTTCTTCAAAGTGTGTCCACAGTGGGTCAAAACACAGTGTCATCTTCTTCAAAGTGTGTCCACAGTGGGTCAAAACAGTGTCATCTTCTTCACAATGTGCCCACAGTGGGTCGAGTCACAGTGTCATCTTCTTCACAGTGTGTCCACAGTGGGTCAAGACACAGTGTCATCTTCTTCACAGTGTGCCCACAGTGGGTCAGGTCACAGTGTCATCTTCTTCATAGTGTGTCCACAGTGGGTCAAGACACATCATCATCTTCTCCACAGTGTGCCCACAGTGGGTCAAGTCACAGTGTCATCTTCTTCACAGTGTGCCCACAGTGGGTCAAGTCACAGTGTCATCTTCTTCACAATGTGTCCACAGTGGGTCAAGTCACAGTGTCATCTTCTTCGCAGTGTGTCCACAGTGGGTCAAGACACAGTGTCATCCTCTTCACAGTGTGTCCACAGTGGGTCAAGACACATCATCATCTTCTTCACAGTGTGTCCACAGTGGGTCAAAACACAGTGTCATCTTCTTCACAGTGTGTCCACAGTAGGCCAGGTCACAGTGTCATCCTCTTCACAGTGTGTCCACAGTGGGTCAAAACACAGTGTCATCTTCTTCACAGTGTGCCCACAGTGGGTCAGGTCACAGTGTCATCTTCTTCACAGTGTGTCCACAGTGGGTCAAGTCACAGTGTCATCTTCTTCAAAGTGTGTCCACAGTGGGTCAAGACACATCATCATCTTCTCCACAGTATGTCCACAGTGGGTCAAGCCAGAGTGTCATCTTCTCCACAGTGTGTCCACAGTAGGTCAAGACACAGTGTCACCTTCTTCACAGTGTGTCCACAGTAGGTCAAGACACAGTGTCATCTTCTTCAAAGTGTGTCCACAGTGGGTCAAGTCACAGTGTCATCTTCTTCACAGTGTGTCCCCACTGGGTCAGGTCACAGTGTCATCTTCTTCACAGTGTGTCCAGAGTGGGTCAAGACACATCATCATCTTCACAGTGTGTCCACAGTGGGTCAGGTCACAGTGTCCTCTTCTTCACAGTGTGTCCACAGTGGGTCAAGACACAGTGTCATCTTCTTCACAGTGTGTCCACAGTGAGTCAAGACACAGTGTCATCTTCTTCACAGTGTGTCCACAGTTGGCCAAGTCACAGTGTCATCTTCTTCACAGTGTGTCCACAGTGGGTCAAGACACGGTGTCACCTTCTTCACAGTGTGTCCACAGTGGGTCAAGACACAGTGTCACCTTCTTCACAGTGTATCCACAGTGGGTCAAGACACAGTGTCATCTTCTACACAGTGTGTCCACAGTGGGTCAAGACACTGTCATCTTCTCCACAGTGTGTCCACAGTGGGTCAGGTCAAAGTGTCATCTTCTTCACAGTGTGTCCACAGTGGGTCAAGTCACAGTGTGTCCACAGTGGGTCAAGACACAGTGTCACCTTCTTCACAGTGTATCCACAGTGGGTCAAGACACAGTGTCACCTTCTTCACAGTGTGTCCACAGTGGGTCAAAACACAGTGTCATCTTCTTCACAGTGTGCCCACAGTGGGTCAAGTCACAGTGTCACCTTCTTCACAATGTGTCGACAGTGGATCAAGTCACAGTGTCATCTTCTTCACAGTTTGTCCACAGTGGGTCAAGTCACAGTGTCATCTTCTGCACAGTGTGTCCACAGTGGGTCAAGACACAGTGTCATCTTCTTCACAGTGTGTCCACAGTGGGTCAAGTCACAGTGTCATCTTCTTCACAGTGGGTCAAGACACATCATCATCTTCTTCACAGTGTGTCCACAGTGGGTCAAGTCACAGTGTCATCTTCTACACAGTGTGTCCACAGTGGGTCAAGACACTGTCATCTTCTCCACAGTGTGTCCACAGTGGGTCAAGACACAGTGTCATCTTCTTCACAGTGTGTCCACAGCGGGTCAAGTCACAGTGTCATCTTCACAGTGTGTCCACAATGGGTCAAGCCACAGTGTCATCTTCTTCACAGTGTGTCCACAGTGGGTCAAGCCAGAGTGTCATCTTCTCCACAGTGTGTCCACAGTAGGTCAAGACACAGTGTCATCTTCTTCAAAGTGTGTCCACAGTGGGTCAAGTCACAGTGTCATCTTCTTCAAAGTGTGTCCACAGTGGGTCAAAACACAGTGTCATCTTCTTCACAGTGTGCCCACAGTGGGTCGAGTCAGTGTCATCTTCTTCACAGTGTGTCCACAGTAGGTCAAGACACAGTGTCATCTTCTTCAAAGTGTGTCCACAGTGGGTCAAGTCACAGTGTCATCTTCTTCACAGTGTGTCCACAGTAGGTCAAGACACAGTGTCATCTTCTTCAAAGTGTGTCCACAGTGGGTCAAGTCACAGTGTCATCTTCTTCACAGTGTGTCCACAGTGGGTCAAGACACGGTGTCACTTTCTTCACAGTGTGTCCACAGTGGGTCAATCCAGAGTGTCATCTTCTCCACAGTGTGTCCACAGTAGGTCAAGACACAGTGTCATCTTCTTCAAAGGGTGTCCACAGTGGGTCAAGTCACAGTGTCATCTTCTTCACAGTGTGTCCACAGTGGGTCAAGACACGGTGTCACCTTCTTCACAGTGTGTCCACAGTGGGTCAAAACACAGTGTCATCTTCTTCACAGTGTGTCCACAGTGGGTCAAGTCACAGTGTCATCTTCTTCACAATGTGTCCACAGTGGGTCAAGTCACAGTGTCATCTTCTTCAGTGTGTCCACAGTGGGTCAAGACACATCATCATCTTCTTCACAGTGTGTCCACAGTGGGTCAAGTCACAGTGTCATCTTCTACACAGTGTGTCCACAGTGGGTCAAGACACAGTGTCATCTTCTTCACAGTGTGTCCACAGTGGGTCAAGACACAGTGTCATCTTCTTCACAGTGTGTCCACAGTTGGCCAAGTCACAGTGTCTTCTTCTTCACAGTGTGTCCACAGTGGGTCAAGACACGGTGTCACCTTCTTCACAGTTAGTCCACAGTGGGTCAAGACACAGTGTCATCTTCTTCACAGTGTGTCCACAGTGGGTCAAAACACAGTGTCATCTTCTTCACAGTGGGTCAAGACACAGTGTCATCTTCTTCACAGTGTTTCCACAGTGGGTCAAAACACAGCGTCATCTTCTTCATAGTGTGCCCACAGTGGGTCAGGTCACAGTGTCATCTTCTTCACAGTGTGTCCACAGTGGGTCAGGTCACAGTGTCATCTTCTTCACAGTGTGTCCACAGTGGGTAAAGTCACAGTGTGTCCACAGTGGGTCAAGACACAGTGTCACCTTCTTCACAGTGTGTCCACAGTGGGTCAAGACACAGTGTCATCTTCTTCACAGTGTGTCCACAGTGGGTCAAAACACAGTGTCATCTTCTTCACAGTGTGTCCACAGTGGGTCAAGTCACAGTCTCATCTTCTTCACAGTGTGTCCACAGTGGGTCAAAACACAGTGTCATCTTCTTCACAGTGTGCCCACAGTGGGTCAGGTCACAGTGTCATCTTCTTCACAGTGTGTCCACAGTGGGTCAGGTCACAGTGTCATCTTCTTCACAGTGTGTCCACAGTGGGTCAAGTCACAGTGTGTCCACAGTGGGTCAAGACACAATGTCACCTTCTTCACAGTGTGTCCACAGTGGGTCAAGACACAGTGTCACCTTCTTCACAGTGTGTCCACAGTGGGTCAAAACACAGTGTCATCTTCTTCACAGTGTGCCCACAGTGGGTCAAGTCACAGTGTCATCTTCTTCACAATGTGTCGACAGTGGATCAAGTCACAGTGTCATCTTCTTCACAGTTTGTCCACAGTGGGTCAAGTCACAGTGTCATCTTCTGCACAGTGTGTCCACAGTGTGCTAGGTCACAGTGTCATCTTCTTCACAGTGTGCCCACAGTGGGTCAAGTCACAGTGTCATCTTCTTCACAATGTGTCGACAGTGGATCAAGTCACAGTGTCATCTTCTTCAGTTTGTCCACAGTGGGTCAAGTCACAGTGTCATCTTCTGCACAGTGTGTCCACAGTGGGCTAGGTCACAGTGTCATCTTCTTCACAGTGGGTCCACAGTGGGTCAAGTCACAGTGTGTCCACAATGGGTCAAGCCACAGTGTCATCTTCTTCACAGTGTGTCCACAGTGGGTCAAGCCAGAGTGTCATCTTCTTCACAGTGTGTCCACAATGGGTCAAGTCACAGTGTGTCATCTTCTTCAAAGTAAGTCCACAGTGAGACAAGTCACAGTGTCATCTTCTTCACAATGTGTCCACAGTGGGACAAGTCACAGTGCCATCTTCTTCACAATGCGTCGACAGTGGGTCAAGTCACAGTGTGTCATCTTCCTCACAGTGTGTCCACAGTGGGCTAGGTCACAGTGTCATCTTCTTCAGAGACTTTTGATTACGTTAAATCAAAACGGCCCTTCATCGGACCCAAGCTCTTGTATTGTCAGCAACAGAGTGTGGGTTCGAATCCCAGTCATGACCCTTGTGTCCTTGGGGAAGACACTTAACCATAATTGCTTCATAGCAAGTTGGGAATGTATTGCATTCTGCTGTACCAGCCAGGTTCTTAGTTGATGATATCGATGCCCACATCCTTACGGACTGTTAAGGGGGTAACCCTGTTTCAGCCCAGAAGTAGTTGGCAACGTGCCCCTGGTGACAGTTTATTTGGGTCGATAGCCCAAAACAGCAACAGCAACAGCAACAGCAACAGCAACAGCAACAGCAACAGCAACAGCAACAGCAACAGCAACAACAGCAGCAGCAGCAGCAGCAGCAGCAGCAGCAGCAGCAGCAGCAGCAGCAGCAGCAGCAGCAGCAACAGCAACAGCAACAGCAACAGCAACAGCAACAGCAACAGCAACAGCAACAGCAACATCAACATCAACAGCAACAACAACAACAACAACAAAACCAAAGAGCTTGATTGACAAACAATTTCCAAAAAGCAACGAGGTATCAAATTCTTTATGGTCACATACCTTGAACAATTTAATGATTGTTGTCTTGGAAGTAGAATTCGTTGCGTATCCGGAAAAATGACGTAACGAAAGTGTGGTAAGAAAAAGGCTGTCTTAATAATTACATGAACTGCAACGAGCTTTTTTTTCCAGAAAACAAATTATGCAAGTTTGATGGTTAAATTGGTATTGATAAGTAATTACAAGATAGTTAAATTCCGCATGGGAATAAGCAAACATGTCAAGGGAGTAATTCTAGCAACAAATTTACAACAAACATGCTCTACGGGTTTTTTTTTATATAGAAAGAGCCACTTAATTGCTTGTGACTTTCCGCTCGCGGGAAGAGCTATAATTTGTGTGACTGCCCGGTAAAAGGTCGCAGAGCCTACCGACCTTCTTTCAGGCACACGACAAGCTACATCATTCAGATGACAAAAACCTCCGTGAGTTTACCTAGGCTGTATTTAAATTCCACAATTTCGTTTGTCTCTTGACTGGGAGGTAAACAAAGCGGACAAGATAAGGTACAATGAGATGGGAACAGAAAACAGGAAATATCATGTGTTTGCTCTGACTCCGAAATCTGATCATCACTGTTGATTTGTCTCTTCAACTCTGACGGGAGAACCTTTTTTACAATAAGTATATTAAAATTATTTAGACACACACCAGAATTTGTTTTGGATATTTGATCATTATGAAGGGCGGTCATTGTTTGTGAATACATTTTTCTTCTGAGATTTTGCAATTTGTGCCGGGGTGTGAGGTATCTAATTATCTACAGGCAGGGTCATAGATTGTTTGTTTGTCAACGTAATGCTGACTTTATTATCAAGAAAGATACAAACACAGTCACCATGTGAAAGATTCAACTGAATTCAGTCTCTACAGCAAAAAACCCACGGGCTGCAAAAGGTAGCCCGTAGGGCTTCATAAAGCTTCGGGCTACATTAAGATATAACGGACTACAAAGGTAGAAGGCTGGGGTTACTTTTAGTTTCATGCTACATTTAGGTACGGGCTTCAAAGATTGCAGGCTGGGCTATATATAGGTACGGCTATATCCAGGTACACGCTACAAAGGTAGAAGGTTGGGGCTAAACAGTTTAGCCTAAGGCTACGTTTAGGTACGGGCTACATTTGGGTACATGGTTTGGCTGCATTTATGATCTTGCTAACATTGCTATATTTATGAACCTTTAAACCAATGGGAGACTTTGGAATGCAAGGTGGCAGCAGACTCACCGGGCAAATTTCCATCGTTTACGTTGTTTTGAGCATGCGCACATTACCAAAAAATGGACTTACCGGGTAAGTCTGCTTCCACCTAGCGTCTCAAAAGTTCCCAAGTGGTCAAAGGTGGGCAAAAGATACAAAATAATACAAATCTTAGATTGTGTGCAATGCCACTTCATTTTGTTAATTAGCTTTTCCCATGAAATAAGCTAATTACATTCACGCATGCGTACAGACACTATTGGTTGGCAAACACCATAGAGTTGGCACTAAGCAGATGCAAAAACCATCAGCCCCATACAAAAGACGCGATGTTTCATGATGTTTGCCAACCAATTGTGTTAGTGCGCACGCGCGATGTGCAATTAGCATATTTCATGGGAAGGGTCTCTTGGTCAAAGGTAGGCAAAATAACACAAAAACAAATATTGTATTTTTGTGCAAAAGCCACACTTTACCCTGCTGTCATTCTGTTTTTATTACAAAGTGAAAGCTTAATATAACCATAGAGGTCTCTATGATATAACCTACTCGGCTTGAGGCTACGTGGAAACAACAGAGCAAAACAAACAATTTCTTGTAATTAAGTTTTACCTTACACTGATGTAAATGATAATCACTGTAAACACGGCGCTGTTTGAGACCTTCGAGGGAAGTAATTTATGAGTACAACACAGCCGGGCTCTGTCGATACGTTAATATAATCAGACTCACAAATGCGTGAAAACGCTGCCATCTCTTTGTGTTAACTGACTACAACAGTAATAACTTATACCAATTAACACTATCCTAAATAGGTACCAGACTATTTTGCCCTTCAAGCCTCGTTTTGATTAGATTGAATGGTGAGTGAGAAAAACAAACGAACGCTAGACTCTTGTGCTATGTTCGTTATGCACGTCGGAGTCAATGTCTAATAACTTAATGCACGTGATCAAATCAAGCATATAATGACGTCACGCCATAAACCAGAACACGTTCAATTGATTTACTTGAATGGGGATGGCGCTATTAGACAAGCTCCTGGGCACAATTTCATAGATTGCTTTAAGCAGACAATACTGCTTAACAGTTGTCTGCTAAGCACAATGAGCAGGGTACCAGTCACAAATTGTACATAAGACATGGTAGTTTGGGCGGTAACCTTACTCTGATTAGCATTATTTTGTTGTTTTTTCGTTACTTCCGGCTCAAAAGTTGGTATACGTATACGTGCGTGTGGCTCTGTTAAAGTTCAAAGCTCGCGTTTTAAAAAATATATCAGAGTGAGTCAAAAGATTCTTAATCGAATCAGGTAAACCCAAAGTGAGTCACACATTCAGAAGAAGAAGTCTCTGTAGAAGTCTCACACTCACGAACGTATTTGCGCGTCTGGCCCGTTAAAGTGCACGATTTCGTTTCCTTCTCGCATCAGAGCTTTATTTTGGCGGCAACTCGGGATTCCCCAAAATTGTTCGAATACACACGATGCAAGCAACTATGACTAAGGCTAAGCGGTTGGCTGATGCGGCAACGTTGAAGAATGAAAAGTTCTCAGGTACGTCGGCTGCATCATCAGCTGGAAATTCCTCCACAAAACAAGCGCCGCATAAACAAAGTTTGGCTAAACGCAGTGACGTAAAAGTATGACGTCAAAGGTTCAAAGGTCATCTCAATTGGAGCAGGGCTAAATAAAATGGAGCAACAGAGATAGCGATCACTAAAATCCATCTACGTCGACGACAGATTGACCGAGGCTTCTGGCAAATTTTGTACGCATTTTATTTCCTCTTGAACTACTTCACCCGGAAGGGTAAGATTCTAAACTAATGCCAAGTTTAAGCCGACCCACGTCGACTTTTGGGCACCCCAGAAGAGGATTATTGTAATATCAAAAGCGGTTAAGTATTTCGAAGATTAGATTTGTTTTATGTCCTTGTTTATTGTACACAAAACTAGCAGGCAGGAAATTGGATCTTCACAACCTGGAAATTCCATTGATGGTGGACACATCAATACAAATCACATTTAAATTCATTCGCTCGGTCGCTGCGCCTCATCGAACAGCGCTGGGATAGGCTGACGTGTGCACATGCGCATGCGCATTGGACTTTCATCGACCTAATAACCCGGTCACCTCTTTCTGTTTACGAAGTATTTCACTATCAATATTTATGTTGCTCTATTTTGTAAATCCATTGCAAATAGTTGTTTTTGTTCTTTGCCTTTTACTTAAAATAAGGATCGATCGCAACATTCCTTTTGCAACATTCCTTTTGCAACATTGTTTCTATTTTCAAGAAGCTAAAAATAGCTGCTCTTGAAAATAAAATTAACCGCTCTTGAAAAAAAATACTGTTCATAAAAATCAACATTACTGCTCTCGAAAATAAAATAGCAAAGGCACTAAAACGTGATCTTAAAACAATTTGATGCTTAATTTCAAGATCTTTTGCTTTCTATCTCACTAACAAAACATATATTTTAAGTTCACAAGATTAAAGTTGCGTGGCCCGATTTTTGCAGATTGTTTTTGTCACTACGATTTTTCTCTGAAAGAATTATGATAGATGATGCTGTTTCAAAACATGCTGTTTCAAAATACATGCAAATATTGTTTGTAAATGGCTGATGGACGTGGGCAAATTTTGGGATCCCAACAATAATTCATTCTCAGTTTTTAATTGACTACCCCTAATCGTTAGCAGATATTTCCATGCAATATCTTAAATCAACGCTTGTTTCTTTCCTGAATTTATAAAACATATACATTTTAAATTTAAATCAAATTTTCGGTTCTAATCGGCCAGAACTATAGCATCTTTAAGTAATTCATTACTACAGTGCCAAATTGGGGTGTTAAAATTGACACCAAGGGTGTTGTCACATATAGATACCCAACAGAGAATCGAAATTAACATCATAGGGTTTGACAATAACACAAATTAAATTGTTATGACATAAATTAGTGCTATTGTAACACCCTATGGTGTAAATTTTGAATTGTTTTTTGGTATCTATAATGCGACACAACCTATGTTGTAAATTTTAACACCCCATTATTTACGGTGTAAATGTTTGTTATTTAGTGTGTGGAATATCGACCTCGTGGCAACATAGATCGCTTAAATGCAAGCCAGGGTGACATAGAGGGCATTTTAACGGCCCACAGCAACACACCGTGTACCTTCCGCTCCATCAACCAAAGCCCATGCTCTGACCGCCCCGAGGCTGTAGAGCACACAGGTCATTGATTTACTCGCAGTGGGTCGAGCTACATTACGAAGTGCAGCCAAGACCTGAAGACTCGGGTCTTGCTGCCCGTTGTTTTAGTAAATGATGAATAATATAGATCTTTAAACCGATGAGATGTTTGTCTCACACTGACAGAGTAACACGTACCATTAAAAGAAGTAGAAGAAGAAGAAGAAGAACAAAGGACTTCTTCACGCCGAAATCCAAATTGAACTAGAATCTAATCCGCACAGATCCCAATCTTTGACCGTGGCTGATTTTGATGTAGAAAAGATACTTATCTTCTTAGCATTAAGCTGGACTTACGGACTCCACTATTTACAAATAAAGACATGTTTATCTTAGATTAAAACTAAAAGCAAATCTGTTAACGGAAGAGTACTTGAAATTACAAACTAGACTCTAGAGGTACAAGTTAGGAAAGGTGTACACTTCTCATGGCTCTGCTTACCGCGGCATTAGTGTTTATGGTCACCACATTTCCACTTAAAGGTAGGGTCATAGATGGGTAAATACTCTAAAATGACATACAAATTTACTTGATGAAAAACTATTGTGACTGTTTTGAGAAGTCATTCCCTTCGAAGTAATATGGTTTGGATTATTTATCACCCCAAAACATCTGAATCTAAGAAACTATTCACGCATGAGTCGTTTCTTAGATTTTCTGAGGGTTGGTGTCCATTCAATTGCGCGTGCAGCGCTAGAGATGCGGTTGGTACCCGCTGTCACCTCGATTAACGTGGATGGATCGAAGCTCTTTTGAAAATACCGTGACATTTGTTTTCTGTTTTCTCAGCAAATAGATATCGTATGCAGCTGAAACTTTCACAAGTGACTTTTATTGTATCTTTTGTTACAACTTTGCCTCTTTGTTGACAAAAAACCTCTAACGCTACCTTCAAAAGGGTAAGCGCCGAATTTCTCTGCTAGCTGTGTAAGATAAGCATTGTTAACAAGGAAAACTATTTCCTGGTTCCGTGCAAAAATGTAATTAATACATCTTAATGACCTTTTTATATTTTGGTCAACAGGTCAAAAATGATCAAAGAAAGGTCCGTATGGGTCATGTGAATGTCCAGCTCAGTTTGAATCATAATACGTGCAACGAACGAGCACAGCATTCCTATTAAGACAAAAGAAATTGATATTTGGCGTTTTCAGAACAAGCACAAAACAAGCACCCCAAAACGAATTTTAAAACAAAAACAAAAAACAAGTAAATAAATGAATAAATAACAAAACCCCTGATCCCCCTAAATGATACCAGGAAAAAAATGCACACAAGAGTGGTTCGATACATCAAACGCCCCGAGCCAAGTCTTTGCCCTGCTACTTTAGTTGAACTTAATCTCTTTTCACAGGTTTTTTATTTCATGAGTGATGCGGCTAATGTTGGTCATGTGTTGAGATGGAAAAGAAAACGATTCTTGACCAAGATCAATGATGGGATGCCAGATGCTTCGCTCGCATACATCTTAATTTAAGAGCTTCTTACAGCACTCTACCAGCATCCAGCAAACTGATATGTCAGAGTGGCATTCTCTCTGTAGAAGCATTTACACCTTAGTCAAGTTTCAATCGATCTAGTTTGGGGTGTTCAGTTGCGAGAAACGATCCATTTGAGAAAGAGAATTGTGTTACGAGTATCATTTCCGAAAATCCGTTATGCTTTCACCTGTAAAAGAGTAAATTCATTTCCAGTCAAACTTAGAAGTTTACAATCATGATTTGCATTAAACGAAGTGTCCTACTTTGGTAATGATCGCGACAGAAATATGAACGTTTAACAAACGCCTCTTGTTATAAAGGTGGGATTGGTCAGTAACCTTCTCGCGAAATTGTTTCGTCTGAAGTAACCCCCGTTGACAAAAAATTAATACCAGTATGTCGACAATTCTGAATCTGAAAAGGCAACTTTTGGGGATTTAAAATCCCGCGGTGTTCGTTTGTGAATGCTCTGGCTAGAGATGTGGCCAGAGATGTCATCTTTTTTCACAATAAAACAGAAAATAGTCAAGGAAACTAGTCTACCTCCACACTCCACGGTAACACCAAGATTGACACCTGTGATTATTATATCACGAATAATTTCACCTTGCATGGAAAACGTGAACACTTTCATCTATTTTGTTAAACGACATTGTGTGTTCTACGCTCTCCCGATTCCCGTGGGGACAAATCTATACCCGCCTCGTTCCTACAGCAGATGTCTTAACCACTTGACCGTTGGTTTGTCCCGATGCGAAGAGGCCAGAACAACTCTTATAACAACTGTACAGGTACTGCACTTTGCATAATGATGTTATAGTTTTTCCTCGAGGTTGTTTTTGAGCGATCGTTCAGAGTAAGTGATTGAGTAACTGAGGACAAATTCGTTGTTTTCCTGTCGTGGTGATGGAGGTTCGGTGGTTGAGGTTGAGGTTGTTGGGTTGGCGAGGCGAAGTTTTTGAATTATTTAAGATGTGATGGTTCTGAAAAGAACTAGTAAGTAGTGAATACTTGGGACTCGACGTTTCGAACAGTCTACTATGTTCGTCTTCAGGAGACTATATGTATCTCTAAGTTTGCTCTTAACCACTGTGAGAGCAATAACAGAAGGGAAATAACAATTAACAACCTTAATAAAAACAAATGATTTTCGAAGTCGAACAGCAAATACCTTGAAAGGATTTTTCCACGATGTACCCATTACCGTCGGGTCCCTTGTTTGCACACGTACAAGTGATAATTGTGTATCGGTACATCAAACGGGGCCAGACTGATTTCCCATTTACCCTCGGTTTGATTGCAGCGAGTGAATGAGACTATTAATAATGGCCTACATGGGAGAGACGTTACCAGACCCATTCATAAATCCACCACGTACAGCACGAGAGCTATTCCTCCTCAATGCATATACATGATTATTAATGAATAAGTTTGAGCCTCCCCGCGCCGGAGGCCAGGCTAATATGACGAGAAATCCTACCCCTGCAAACTTAAACCAACATTGCTGAACAAGTCATTAATATGTGTATGAGTGGATAGTGGCAGGCAATTAGAGATGCGAGGATCGTTGCTGGTGCATATGATGGAGAAAAACAAACGAGGGTAGTGGGAGAATGTTAATTTTTTTTTTTTAAAGAGTACAGTTCTTCTCAGTTCTTTATTTGTCTTGCTCGTTTGCAATGGTTTGATTTTAAGGGTGGGCGCAACATTGATAAGATTGAAAATAGAAATGTTCACGGATTTATACTACGAATAACTTACATTGTACGGTCACCGTAGAAAACTTCCCAATAAATATTTTGCCCAAAATGCTATAGTTTTGAAAATTGATTAAAACAATTAGAAAAAAAGAAAAGAAAAAAAGGGGGCAAAAACATAATAGTAAGTAAAGAGGATGATTTTGGACATCACAGCAACATTTTAATAACTTGAATTAGTGATAAAAAATACCAATGAAGAAACTACGGTGGCTTTAAAGGGACATCGAACATAAATATTTACGTGAATATTTACGACTGTGCCCCAAATCGCAAAAAAATTACGTAAATATCTACGTAAATACTAAAGTCATGAATTTACGTCAGTATTTAAGTAAATATTTGCGATTGGAGACACACATCGTGAATAGATACCAAAATATTTATGTAAACATTTATGTTTGAAGACCCCATAGTTTCTTAAGGCCACTTTTTAGTTATCATCAATTCACATTGTTAAAGTCACACTGTGATGATTGTCACATAAATCCTATGTACGTTGCACGCATTATTTTCCTTAGATTTGAATTTTGAATATAATATGACAATATAATCAAGGTAGTTGTCAGTTTTCTTTTTAGATATTGCATGAAAAAAAATCCGCCAATGATAAGTGATAGTCAAATTAAAAGCTAAAAATGTTATGATTGTTGGGATCCTGACTTAATTTCACATCCATCAGCGATGTACAATTTTGCATGTTACATGTATTTTGTGTATTGTCTGTGGCATATTTGATTTGTTTGCATTTATATTTTCACTTTGAGACAGCGTCATCTGTCCAAACTCGCTCAGAGAGGAGCAAAACAATAAAACAGAAATTAATTGAGGTGAAAATCGGGCCATCCAACTTTAACCAAGAGCAGAACATTACTGATATAAACACGGACGTAATTTACGAAGCTTTTCCCCATCTAATTTATTAAATAGCATTGACATTTTGTGAGTAGTGAGTGTACTGTCCCAGATGATTGCTTCGCGGCCGCCCCTACATTGTATTCCCAATCCAACATGTACTTTTTAGTTCATTCAGCACGTTTGTTATTAAGTCAATCTATCTAAGCAAACCATCCCCGGGCGTTCTGTTCTTGCATGCTTTCACATTAATGAATCTTTGCGTCTTTATTCATTACAAAGAGTGATAGAGGCACCAACACTAGTTTGTACGGAGCTCTAGAAGTGCCATTCGACATGTTGAGAACTTGAGATAATTTACTGCAGATTGCTGACGTCATAAACGTTTAATGACGACATTTTGAGATGATTTATCTCGGGATGAGGACATCCTAAGGTAAGATGTCTTCTTCCCGACGTATTTTATCTTACGATGTCGACATCATGAAAGTAAGATGTCGACTATACCCGAAAATGTCGAGAACCCAAGTTAAATTAACTTACGAAGACACAGTTATTTTTCAGGATGTTGTCATCCTGACAAAAAATATATCGGAAAGACGACATTCTACTTTCAAGATGTCGTCACCAAAACTATCTTGGGATGTCGTCATCTTACATTAACAATAATAATAATAACCTTATTTATATAATAGCGCTTTTTACAAATTTGATACAAAGCGCTTAAGAAATACAAAAGCAGCCAAAGAAAAAAAGGAGTACAAAACTACACACTCCACAAACGATAACAATACAATTAACAATAATACAAACTAGCGTAACTTAGGATAGAGGTGGGTTTTTAATTGAGATTTGAAAGAGCTTAGGGTATTGACTAATCGAACAGATTGAGGAAGACGGTTCCAGCATTTTGGCCCGGTTGCTGCAAAAGCTTTAGATCCTACATTGATCGTGGGGTATTCAATACTACAGCTAAAGTGGATAATATATTATACAAAGACTGACGGGTGTGGAGTAGGTTGCAAAGATAAGTTGGAGCTTGATTACATAATGATTTATATGTAAGTACTGCATGCTTGTATTCAATCCTTTGCAAAACTGGTAGCCAATGTAGGGTCTGGATGAAAGGTGATGTATGATGGATTTAGGTTTCTTGTAGATAAGACGGGCGGCTTGATTTTGAAGGAGCTGTAGCGAGTGCAAGTTCTATGTTGATGTTCCATAGAAAAGGCTATTGCAATAGCCTAACCTTGAAAGAACGAGTGCCCGAATTGCTGCATGTGTAGAACTTGCATCAAAGTACTTCCTGATCAAAGGATCTCATAAAGCTGGATTAAACTTTCAGAACCCCGTAGGTTTGTCCCAGAATTGCGCATTAGTCAACGCGGCTTTCGGATCTCTTTTATCCATACAGCTGAACAGGTGTGATATCAGAAGGGTCACTGCGTACAAATCAACCTATTTTTGGATACCATGCATTGCACATGAATGTTCATGATCAAGATTCAAAGTGACTTTTGGTTAAATTGCATGGAGCTTTTAATATCCGGGTCGTTTTGGTGTATTCATTTTTGTACAATTTTACTCTTTAAATATTTTTTAAAAAGGAATTAATTTTTGTTTGAAAGGTTTCGTGTCCTTTTTGGGATTGCTGCTTTTTGTTTTTTGTTTTAGACATACTGTACTCAGTAATTAATACGTACCTTTTCCATGTGACCCAGACCCCCCAGGAAGAACTAAGGGCTTATAAGACAAAATAAATAAATAAATAATTAATTAATAAATAATAAATTGAAAGCCTCAGAAACTCTTTATACAACCTCTGAAAGAAAGTGTGTTATGTTCGAAACGTAAGGACATTTAACACTATGTGAATTTATACCGTACCTCCATTTGGTTGGTCTGTACCTAGGGACCTCCATAATCAAACCATTGATTTCACTCATAGACATTACCAAGTCTTGTATAACGCCTGCCCAGAAATCGGACATCTTTACCGTAGGAGACTGACCTACTTCTGGATGTCCTATAAATAGTGTCTATTTGCTCATGAATGATTGAAGACGTATACGCCGTGTCCTTTTAACGGTTAGGTATCGTAGCCTTTAGTCAAGGCGCTTTCAGATGGTACAGACTTACTCACTAAAAAAACCACCCCGAGGGGGGACTCCAGTTGCCAGCCGAACACAAGCACAAGACAGCTTGGCAGAGAAGTATATGTCACTTCAAGAGAAACTTGCAAACCACTCAAAGATCAAACTAACTGCGATGTGATCACGTTGTTGGGAAGATTCGCCAACTCATCAATTCATTTATTCAAACTACATTATCCCTTTTTAAGCGGACAGCCAATGAATTTAAGAAGAAACAACGAATGCATTTTTTACAAGGAAGAAAAGGCAATCACAACTGTTATGTGGTTCACTAATACATTCATTAATAAATTCAAACTCCCACTTTCCCATGTATAAAAAGTAATTTAAGAAGAGTGAATGCACTTTATTACAAGACAGAAAACCAAACAGTTATGGAGGCATCTTCCAAGGCCGAGGCCTGTGGTGAGTTGCCCGATGAACAGACAAATAGAACATTAAAATAAAAAAAGGATAGACGAGTTGAACACTGAACATCCATGTTAAGTAGCCATTGAAAATAGATACACGCCTATGTTCTGATACCCCATTGTTCTGACACCCTAACGCCTATCCCTAATCCAAACCCTAACCCTAACCTTAACCCTAGCCCTAAACTTACCCCTAACTCTGACCCTAACCCTGACCCCAACTTAAACTAACCTTAACCCCAACAGTAACCCCAATTCTAACCCTAGGTGGGTGTTTAAATTGGGTGTTAAAATAACACCAATGTAATTATTTTGACAGAAGCAAGTGTTATTTTCACACCCTATGGTGTAAATTTAGATTTTGTTCTGTATGTGTATGTGACAACACCCATGTGCTATTGTTAACACTCCAGTTTTGGGCAGTATATTGAGACCAGAGTCAATAAATGTGAGACCTGGATGGATGAAATTGAGACAGTCAATGCAATTGAGACCGTGGCAATGTAACTGAGACCTGGGCAATGGTATTAAGACCAGGATTAATATATGTGGGACCCAGATCGAAGAAATCAAGACCAAAGTCAATGGAACTTACACCGGGCGATAGTTTTGAGACCAGGGACAATGAATTTGAGACCCTAGAAAATAACATTGAGACCGAGGTCACTAAAATTTAGAACTGGGGCAATGAGAAAAGAAAACAAGCTAAAACATGATTTATTGTTTGCTAAGTCAACTTTAATGAGACTTATATGTCGATTTACCTTTCTAAATATACTTCTTCAAAACGATTTACTGAAAGTTCAACTAAGACGGAAAGTCAACTTGTTAGGTTCAATTAAATTCATCCTAGTTAGGTAAACTACCTCGTTATGTGGTTAAGTGCCACGGAGCTCCTGGATTTCCGCACGAGCAGCGAAAAGTGTACAGAAAGCGTTTTCATGCAACACTAAACAAACGATTGAGGGCCGAAGTGGGTGTTTTCAATGAATTGGTGCTTTTACGTTGTATCCTGCAAGCAAACAGAACCTTGCTAGCGTCACATTCCTTTCCATGTTGATCACAGGCACTTCGTAAGCAGAAAGGCTTTGAAAAGTTAGGTCAATGACCCAATACCATAGAATCGTTAAATCCATTAAGTGCAAAGTAATCCCAGGAATTACACAAGTGCAGGAAGGTTCCATCAGTTACTGGCTCCCCAGTAAGCCAACAAGTTTGATTTGCAGGGAGAGGGGTGTTGGAAACCACAGAACCTAGCACAGGCTGTCAACAAGACATCTGGAAGCCTGCTACAAAGAACAGATGCACGGAAGTATATGAGTGAAAATAAATTTGTTCAGCCCTTTGAAAAGACCCTGTATATCTCAGGGTCATGATTCCCCTTGTAGATATGTGGAATGGTCCAGTCTACGATATCAAAGACTTTGACTCCCCCAGGGTATCGCAATTTGGAGAAAACAGTGAAATAAATAACATGTGCCATGACTTTGTGTTACCAGCCATCGTAAGGTTATGCAGAACTTATTGTAGAGCAAGTTTGCTGAGCGAAAAAAGCTCAGGAATCTAGCCGAAAAAAAATGTTGACTGAAGTTTGCTAAGCAATAGTTTTCAGTTATAACACATTGTTGTACAACTCTGTGATATTGACCCCTAGTCTTTATTCAAGCGCGATTAACCCGTACGGAAAGCCTCGCACGCCTTGAGTAAAGGCTAATAATATGGCAATAATATGCATGACAACACGATGAACATTGGAGGAACCACGTCAATGCATCGATTCATTACGGAATGAACGACTATGGGTTGAAATATCTTTTTCGTAATTAAAAGGTCTTCACGAATCTCCCTAAACTTTGAGTAGAATTGTGTTTTGAGCACCCAAATAACCACTGGATTGCGCCGCTTCGGACTAAAAAAGTAGTTTATTGAAAGTTTGATTCATAATGACATTGACAAATTTTACAGACTTGTAATCACAGTCCTTATTTTAATACTCCCCAAGAGTAATTGCTAGCGCGCCCTCTCGCGGTCAGTATTAAAGCATTGTCCCTGATGTAACTGTAATGATCGGATGCGAAGAGTCCGCCATATTGGATAACCAATTATGCGCAATTAATTTAATTTTTTAATTCCGCAACCCCCCCCCCCGAAAAAAAAATGGCTGCTCGATAATATTGTGACGTCAATCATATAAAAAATTGTCTTGCTTCGGCATCAGCTATGTGCAGATTACTGAATTTAATGAATCTAGGTCCGGTTTTGGGTCGAATTGACCAGAATTTTTTTATTGTTTTTATATTTTTTAAAACAAGTTACAACCTTTTACGGTATTGCACACGACAATCCAGTGATAGTTAATTTAACAACAAATTATTGTTTGGATCCCGAGATCATCTTAGGTACATCAGCCATGTGGAAACAGTTAGTTTGAAATAGCATCATCTGTCAAAATTGGTTGACAGAGAAAAAACGAAAAAAAAAAAAAAATAGGCATGCAACTATATCAAGACACTGTCTTCAACTTTGCTGTTGCAGTCAAATGCCAAAGCCTGAACCAAAGTTGCTTCAATCGAACACAGCCTTTGATCTTCACAGCGGTTGTTATTTAAGTCTCCATTTTGTTTTTGTTAGTACTGTGACGTCAAATGCATAAAGCGCATCAGAAATTCTTCATTCTGTATTGGTCAAAATCTAAGCAAACTAAATGCTTTTTGCATGTGAATTTGTCAACCGAATCACCACCTGTGAGAAACAACCCACTGGTAAGGCAAACGCACTCTTGGCTTCACCCTATAATCGTCAAAATTTGTTTATCCGTCAGGTGATACGCGTCATCTGGGTGCCACGAGCGGCTTGACCAAAGGCTACGGTTGACCTGGATTCATAGCTGCTTGTACACATACCCTACTGAAACAGCTTCAATTACCGCGACCGGCTAGATGTTATATCGAACGCTCAATACTTCGTGAGGATACAAAATGAAATTGTAACAACAATAAAACAGTGACGGATATTGTTTCTCATAACAAAAAGGGGGCTGCTCGTGCAGTGAACTTATATTATACGCTGTCACGGCTGACTGTACAATATGTTAATAGAGCATTAAGCGGCAAGATAAAAGGGATCGCTACGAAGTATTTTGTTATGACACAGTAAAATCCTTATAAAGTATGAACACAAAACTACACGAAAGGATGTGTACCATTTGGGAATGAAACAGTTTGAATTGAAATTAAAGTAGGGAGACATTTTCTATTTATGTGTCTACTGTGTGTCTATTGTCTACTGATTGATGGCTTACCCTAATTTTTGTAAGATATAGTTTGATCTTCAGAGTGTCCCCTTTGTCTTGCTGATCTATGGAATAAGGACGTATGTCTCAGCTTAAACTAAAAATGCACTACCATTGCAAAATGTTGCCATGTGACCTTATTTAATGTTTGAAGAAACTGGTTGTAATTTGTGCATAACATTTATTTAAACTGATAACACAAACTGGGATAACTGAAAACAGAATAAGTTGAAACGATGTCAATATGGCTTATTTTATAAAGTGTAATAATTATTACTTTCTGACACACTGGGCTATTTGGAGGTAAACTATTCGTGAATTTTGTATTACATGATTTACAAAATAATTTATTAAGACTTGTCGTGCCGAGCGGTTAAGAGCACTGGACTCGAGCTCTGGTGTTTCTGATCAACAGAGTGTGGGTTCGAGTTCCGGTCGTCACACTTGTGTCCTTAAGCAAGATACCTTATCATATAATTGATTCGTCCTTCGAATGGGACGTAAAACAATATGTCCCATGTATTATGATTGGTAGTGCACGTAAAAGAACACAGAACACTTGTTGTGGAAGAGTAAAGGTTAACCCCGGTGTTTCTAGGAAGCACCCTTGTTTACAGGTTTCCTCAGGCTTGCGAGCTACAGTGATTAAGTTCACTTATGAGGCATCGTTGGTTTCATTACCAGAAATAGATACAACTAACGAGTGTTTGATTGAATGATAGATTGGTTAGTAATTTTTAAAGCTTTTTGCATGGGGTGGATAATAGGGAATAACTTCTATACTTGCGAGTGCAACCATGAGGGGAGAAGTTTGGCTCTGAAAAGAGCCAATGTTGTGGTATGAGTAGGTGGAATATTACAACATACCCCGCTAGTTACGCAAGTTTGGGTCAACAAGCAGTAAAAAAAGGTGCAATGGGATTGAAGCATTGCCCTGCGGGAACAATAATTCTACTGTCATTGCTAAAAAACTACGTCAGCTTCTTATCGTTGAAAAAAAAGACATTCATGTTTTAATCTATACCAAATTCTTCAAATTAGTGAATAATTTAATATGAATGATTTTTTTCTCGAGTGCCAGAGCCTTAATACAAACGAACTTTTAAATCTTATAAAAATGGGTCAACCCACTCCCATCCAACCCCCCAAAACCCCATTCCAAAACATGGATAAATGCAAACAAAATAAATAATGCCGAACAAATTCCACTCACGCGCACATCCGTCATGTCTGCGATCTTTACGAGATTCATTTATGTCCCCCTTCGTTTCATGAATATATTCACCAGACAAAGAAAACATAGACATCATGTCGATGAGTTTTTGTTATTATGACATACAGACCAGAAGATCAAGGACTAGCTGATGTATTCATTATGACATACAAACATTACTAGTCAGTCACGACACCCTACTTCATCATGACACTTAAATCACTGTCGATACAGTTAAAGTTTTTACGATTTTTTTTGCACAGCTTTTTGGCTCTTTATTTCCACAGCAACGTACTCATTGGTCTGTGGACAAGTCAATGTAGGCCTACTACTCGAGCTTAAAAAAAAGAAAAAAAGAAAAAAAAGAAAGAAAGACAGAAACTCTGTCAAAACGACCCCGATATGAACCGTGCACAAAATTCTTGAAAGATTATATAAAATGTGTCATTTGTGTCACTAAAACGTGACAAGATCTTGCTGACATTTTCACAGGTTGATTGCATGGTGTGTTTATTGAAAACCAAAGGAGAAAATCAATATTCTACTCTTTTCCAAAGCAAAAAGTGTTTTCCCTTAAAACTGGTGCTTCTTCACCCCCTTTAAGGTAAGATTGCAAAATGTGTCAAACAAGAAGTGTGTGTAGTAATACAAACATTATTACAGCTATACATGCACCTGCACGTAGTCACGGCGACGCGCGGACGTTTAAAGGTAGGGTCATGGATAAATACTCAAAAAAATTAATGACCATACAAAATTACTTGGTGAGAAGCATCGCAGCTGTTGATGGTATAAGCTATATTGAGAAAAAGATTCCTTTCAAAATAATATGATTTGGATAATCTTTCACAGTGACCCTAAACATTTAAATCTGAGATTAATTTAGGGATGAATCGTTTCTCAGATTTCAGGTAGACCCTGTATTGAGCTGAAAAATTCATAAATTAGCATAACGTTGAACAAACAGTCTGTGATACTACCTTTAAAGGAACAGTGTTCCTTTAGACCCCCAGAGGGTTTGCATAAAGACTTTGTACAACTCAACAATGTTGGTCAAGAGAGGGCCATTTTGCAGACGACGTAAGACTGGCTAAAATCGAGCAGTAATGGTAGGGTCAATGTTAACAACATAAAGCACAACATCTTTTGACATTCGGTAATCTGATAACATCATGACGTTGTTGTCACGTGGTAATTATGTAGATCAGCATCTCTTCATCGACAGTGCATAACGAAGAGACCAGGGATGAAATGATATTGGGACTACATAACATTTTACGAGTCTAAATATTTTGGTGTACTAACCGCCCTATTTAAAACTAACTCAACTAGCGGGACTCACGGCAGCCAAGGTTTCCCGCAGGTAGTTATAATAATTATATTACCCCGATTCTTCTACGATAAAAAAGGTCGCTGGCAAAAAAAGGAATAAAAAAAAAAACAAGAAGAAAACCCCCCAAAACAAACCAGACAGGAGGAAAGAAAGAACAAAGACTTTCGATTTCTTGACCCCAAAGTAGCGACTGTGGCAGATAGTAGCTGTGTGTGACGTTGCTTGAAGGCGCCGGGGGGGGGGGGGGGGGTCAACAACAAGAAAACAATAAAGGGAATAGTTCACGTGTTTTAAGTTTATCCCTCTGCTGCCTCTGCCCAGGAAGCATGGTCAACTAAGTGTGATCGCTGTTTATACACCAGTGAATGGCTTGTGAATGACATTCCGAACAAAAACATTGATGAAAATACTAAACGTGAGGTTTAGAGACATTTTTTCCCCACCAAAAGTAGGACTCTATATATTGGAAAATGAGTACATCACAAACATGAATTTGACCTTGGAGTTCCTCTGTCACGTTCGAAGTAAATCATAAAGCGGTTGCTGCTAAGAGTTGCAAAGTTTTGTTCAAGTTAGTCACTGAAGTTGGGATAGTCTGGAAAGCTGACGCGGCTCAGTTTTGTTCAAAAATCAAAGGGACGAAAAGTGATTTGTTTTTAATACGCAGCAATTTCCTCAAACAACTAGTTTATTGATAATTTTGTAAACTGGCAACATCTTAATAACATACAAACATACACCGACGTCAACTCACAGACAATTTAGGTTGGCCAAACAGTCTGAAGACTAAAATTGCGTAAACGTCTGTGTACACAACCGCGTGATTGGAATTTAATTTACGAAGCGCACTCCTATTTTGGTACCACACAACGACATACAAACGACATACATCGACCCCCGCATCCGATAGCAAATTCTGATAATTACAAACAGGCGAAATGCTACACCTTGTTTACCCGGAACAAATCCACCGCATAACTCGCGCCTGGAATTCTCCCCTGGGAAAGAGTCCTAAAGCTTTATCAAAATTACAATGAAGACACACGACCTGTCTGATAGCCAATAAAAGTCTCAATTATCAACCATTAACAACCTCGATTACACGACGATGTGAAATTCCTGACCCAAGTCACGTCTCTTGAGCATTCGATCTTGATCGCTGAATAATGTCCAATCCCCTTCTCCATCCACGTACGATTGTAATGCAGGCTGATAATGGAGTCCTGACTATTTCCCCTACAGCCTTGTTTCAGATAGGCCAGAAGAAATAGTGTTGTAACTATTTCTTGTCTCAACCTTTAACGGCACATTCTGACATCCTTCATCCTCTCATTGATATATATTTGGCATGGTGTTTAAAAACCTCCGCAAGGCTTCCGTTTATTTTCGATACAACCTTTCTAAATGAATGATTGCGGTCAAAACGCCTCTCTCACACATGCAACAGACTTATGCAAGTCTAGGTGCCGTCATGAAAAATGCATAGCACCCACGCCTTTTTGGCCAAAGCTATCGACTGTAATATAAAGCTATCGAGCCAAGTCCCTCTTCAATGATGTCAAACTCCACTCGAGTCCAACTTAGTCATGTTTTTGTATGTGGCGTGTCGTCGCCGAATGGTTCACCGGTTGTGAGTTCGAATCTCGGTCATGACACTTTTGCCCTTGAGCAAAGTAATTAACCATAAACAGAAAGTAAGGTATTGCATTCTCCTCTAACAGCCAGGCTCCCAGTGGCTGAAACCCATGCCTACATCTTTACGGACTGTGAAGGGGGTAACCCTACTTCATCCCCTGGGTTGACAGCCCAAATCAGTTAAGAGTAGCCATCACATTGAAGCGGCCGTCCGGCCGTGTGATGTTAACCCCCCCACCCCCCACCCCCCCCCCCCCAAAAAAAAAAAAAAAAAAAAAAACTAAACTCGGACACATACTCGATGTTTGTGACCTTATATTGTGATTTTGTCAAAGTTACTTGTATAGAAATATTGAATGTAAAAATATTTATGAGTTAAAGTTATCCTTAGCTACCACTGATTAAATATTTTTCTTGTGAGCTACTACAGAATTAAAATGTCTCCAAGCCTCATGCTAGTTTTCGTTAATGGACTTAATAAAACACAAAAAGGAACACAATTTTAAAAACTGAAGTGACTCGAGATTCGGCCCTTAAAAATTGTAGACTCTCACGAACTCGGACACAAATTCTTTAAGGACGCCCATTTACGAATTCACAAGTCGCCGAAGAACTTCACTGCTATGATAAACTTAAAGCTACTGTAGCTGCGAAAAGCTGATGCAGGCAAAATGTTGGATAATTATTTCCTGATAAATATAATTATTACCTTAAAAATGGTGCACGCGTGGTGAACAATGTTCTTATCCGGACCCCCTTCAATACAGCTTGCAATGTTGTGACGTCATGGCGGGCTAGTAGCCTCGACCAGCCGTCTGTTTGAGCAAAACAACAATATGGTCTGTTTACAAAATATATCAATATTTCTTTAATCGCTTGAGGACACAAGGAATCAGACAAAATGGCCACCTTCGGAGCCTCAATGGACATACCAATCCAGTTCACGTGCCAGAGATAAATTTACATTTCCAAACTCCATCCCTCAAAGGAAGTTAGTTTACATATTCAGGGAGCCAAACTACTTTATCCACTCCACTACTGTTCAAGATGCATTGCAGTTGCATTTAAAAGTGTGTTTGAGAACCGTACTACTCCCTGAACACATTACCCTCCGATCTAGCAATCAATACACCGTCTGCGGGGACAACCGTAGCCTCTTCTCGAGTCTTCTGCTGGCTCCGCGTCATATAATAGCCCCAAAGCCTCTCTTCAGAGACTCTGAGTGCGTGTGTTATTTGCTTTAGCAGGGCTCTATGTTAGCAGTAGTGAAATGGTCAGACGGTAAATCAAACAGGCGAGGGCAAGTTAACGCAATCTTCAAGTTGTCCTGGATTATCTTGTTTCCTTTTAGGCATGTAGTTTCGAAGAGTAGTCTTTCAACAAGTCTAAAGTCTTGTGATGGGAAATAAACACGGCCTTAAAATTTAAGTTTATATCCTTTACATGTTTGAAACGTGACTTACGATTAAAACGGCTAAGTTTGTTGACTGCGAAAAAACAGTTAAAATTCGAGGCTTTGAAATAATGAGGAGGAAAGCTTAAATGCCATGTTGAATAGACCCATTTCGTCTGACGTTATCATCACAATAAACTTCGTTGCGTCATTTTTGGGAATCTATGTCCCCGTGTGTTATGCAGTTTAGTGTACATTTTAGGCGACCGCGCGTGTTACGTTCATTTTTCAACTTACTGTGAAAGAGAAACACTACCACGTGCAATAGAAACACTGCCACGTGAAAGAGAAACAACTCCAGGTAAAAACCCTAATTCCCCATGAAACAGAAACTCTACCACGTGAAAGAGAAACACTTCCACTGTGAAAGGGAAAGACAATCACGTGAAAGGGGAACACTACCACGTGAAAACCCCCACTACCACTTGAAAGAGAAACACTTCCACGTGAAAGAAAAACACTGCAACTTTTACGTGAAAAAGAAACATGTCCCCTTCAAAAAGAAATTAGTTTACAGACAAACACTACCAGGTGGAAGAGAAACACTACCAGGTGGAAGAGAAACACTACCACGTGAAAGAGAAACGCTGCAAGGCGAAATAGAAACGCTATTACCAGGTGAAGAAACACTACCACGTGATGAAGGGAAACACCGATGTGAAAGAGAAACACTACCACGTGGTGAAGGGAAACACCAATGTGAAAGAGAAACACTACCACGTGATGAAGGAAAACACCAATGTGAAAGAGAAACACTACCACGTGAAAGAGAAACGCTGCAAGGCGAAAGATAAACACTACTAACAGGTGAAAGAGAAACACTACCACGTGGTGAAGGGAAACACCAATGTGAAAGAGAAACACTACCACGTGAAAGGGAAACCTTACTGTAAACGAAAAACACTACAGCGTGAAAGAGCAACGGTCCGTGTCACTAATGGGGACCCGCACGTCATACTACACTGTTCACTCATCAGTTCACACAACCAACATTTTCCTACTGGACACTCGTAAGCAAATTACCCATCGGGATTTGTGCCCATGGTCATTCAGCGAAGTTACGTGCGTGACATATATTACTATAAGAGTTCTCGAGATCACGGCTTAGGGTTGGGCCTCGGCTTGGGCCCCATGAGTTATTCAGAAAGCGTGTGCTTTCCTAACGGGGCTTCAAATAGATGGATGGAGCCCAATCCGGAACCCAATCCGGAGCCCAATCCCAGAGCGATGGTTTCGAAAACGGCCTATGACTGCATGCAGTTTACTTAAAAGCAATCGAATGCAAGTATTTGGCACGTACGGGAGACTAGTTCTCGTTCTGGCAGGGAAATACGATCCTGCGGAATGGATGGGTTCAGTTGCTTTGATCGATCGAGGGGCACCAATGTGAAGCTAAAGACAAGGGCCTGATGCCGCTGCACTTGACCAAGTTAATTAACAGACGTGTATATGAAATCATCAATCGAAGCCACCATCAAGTGCGCAAAAGTACAACTTACAAAAGATGTTAGATTAAAAAGGAAAAAATCTCAGAGTGCTTTTTTTGTCTGACAGATCAATGTTCAAGTCATTTTCTCATCTTCATTATTGATTCAATAGGAGCTAGCTCAAATCTTTTCGTGTATGATTTGTTGAGGTATAAAGTCCCATCACTCATTCTTACAGGGATAGCTGTCTAGTAAAATATTAATCGAAATTTTTAATTGAATTTTGTTTTTGGGGTAAAGAGAGATTATTGCAAAGTGTCAACATATTAATCAATTATTAATACTGGCGTTTCGGGACCGAGCGGTCTGGTTCGCCGGACCAAGCTCTGGTGTTGTCAGCACTGCAGAGTGTGGTTTTGAATCCCGGTCATGACACTTGTCCCCCTGAGCAAAGCACTTAAACATAATATTTCTTCGTAATCAGTTTTGCACTACCAGCCAGGCTCCTAGTGGATGATACCCATGCCTACATATCCTTACAGCTCGATTTCACAAATAGTTAAGATTGATCTTTAATTGCCTTCGATCGTTATTGCTAAGCAAAGTGTGATGTCACAAGACAAATCACTATGGTAAATACTGAATACTCATCTTAGATGACTCCTTGTCCTTTGTGAAATCGAGCCAAGACGACATATTTTTCTTTAATTTTATTCAATATTTCAACAGTGTAATCATCCATTTACTAAAACGTTGTAGTCAATGTATTAACTTCATCCTCAGCTACTGTCAGTGCGGGTACGGCGTACGTTGCATTGTAACCTCTGACGTTGTTACACTGTATAACATTATGGCGCAGGTTGCAACCTGAGGCTATTATGTTGTTACACTGTATTACATTAAGGTATAGGTTGCGTTGTACCCCACCTCTATTTTTGCTACACTGTATTACATTATGGTACATGTTGTAACCTCTTATGTTGTTACATTGTATTACATTGTACATTAACCGTAACAATGTAACCTCTTATGTTATTACACTGTATAGCATTACTGTGCAGTTTGCGTTGCAACCTCTAATAACCACACTGTACTACATTATGGTACAGGTTGTAAACATGTTGTTACACTGTATTACATTATAGAACATGAATGCAAGTCTGTTGCTACACATTGTTTATATTACATTGAAGTGCAGGTTACAGTGTGTGAATCTAATAATGTAACACTGTATTTATAAATTAACGATGCTTGCTATGGTCTCAAGCCTACTTTGATCCAATCGTGCCGTCTCCCTGACCAACTTGAATCACTCCCCACTTTGATGGTAAAACATGTGGTTTTTTCTCCTTGAAACAGGTTCAGCGTGTAATTACATTGTCACTTCATTAACCTGTAAGTACCTTGGGGTTATGCATCACCGGTTTGCTTCTGCTTTTAATTCGGACTTCGATGATTGCTCCAGAAATTCAGAGTGTCACGCTGGTTCTGATTTCAGCGCGGGTTAAAATCAATTCTAGTCAGGCAATCTAATCTTGATAAGAACAGTCTAAATACAAACACAGTTTATTTTGAAAAAAGTAGTGGAATCGCAAGGTAATTACAAATCCTGATCTTGTTTGTATACTGTACATACAAATCTGAATCCATAATGGCATGAGACAGATTGTTCCAAACCGTTCGCCCAGCTGCTCCGGAAGCTTTCTGACCCAGAACTGTGTTTGCACAGGGAACATTCAAGTGAGAGTGATGTCAAGTGTGGACCAAAGAAAACGTGGAGTAGTGTAATATGACAGTACGTGGAAAGATATCTAGGTAGGAGTAGTTTTGATCAAGGATTTCTAAACAAAAATTAGAGCAAGCTTAACATGTATCTGTTCTATTTGATAGCCAATGAAGTTCCCTTAGTGATGGAGTATTTTGTTCCCTCAAGTGTGTGGAACATACCAAATGAGCTGCATTATTGTATAATCTTTGAAGCCTTTCTAATTCATATGACATATCACCAAATAAAAGAAGATTGCCATGGACCCTACGAGAGAGGACTGCACTGCTAGTAATGCTGCCAAAGCTGCGCTTAGTATTGAAACAGAAGACAGAATAACAGGAATCCGGGTTTCAGGTTGATTGACTCATCTGGGTCAGGCTGGCCCGGAGGGTGGTTACAAACGGGGATTTACACAGATTCCGGGTCATACTGACCAGAAATGGGTCAGGCCTTAAGGTACCCGTAATCCGTGGCGACTGTCCCGGGAGTTTTTAGAGTGTGTGATCAACGTGAAGAAACTATGGGACACTCTTCCTTATTAAGGAAGATGGTCCCATAGTTTCTTCACGTTCAAGACTTTCAAGACATTCAAGACTTCCCACATTAGAACAAGTCAAAAGCCAATACAGACTTGCCTGTCCACTTGAAGAAGCGCGTAAAAACGTTTTGGAAATGCACTTTACAAGAATTGTTTGTAGTGAATATTGGCTACGTTTCGATGTTGTACACTAAACCAGTCAGGCGTAACATTTGGCTGTGCAGCACCCTGCAGTCTGTTGTCCACCACTACCGAAGAAGCAGACACTTTATTAGCTCTCTATCGCCGTCTAGGTACAACGGGACTCACAGACGGGACTCGTCGTTGCCACTATTAAAGGTAATTACAGCGATTACAGCATTATTATTAAGGCATTAGGGGCTTCATCACGGACAAACCTTTGAATGTGTTAATGGTATGTTATTTCACGAGCTCATTATTTAAAAAAAAAGCAAATCTGACTTTGTATTGACTGTGACAAGAGATAATGCCCAAGCGATACATCAAAAGGGCGTCTGATTCTGACAAGGGTTCATTGAATGTTTGTGTTGAAGAGTAATCTGAAATAATACCAATCGACAAACCAATTATCTCCCATTGAGAAGCATTTAGTGTTCTCCTATGAGTATCACTTACGCACTTGACATAAGCGGTTACTCATTGACGACATTAATGACAAGTATTCGCTAAGGATATAGGCATCCTTTGACGAATGTTTCTGTTATTTACTGATGTACTTGTTTAGTTAAGTATCTCGCCTACTGCAATAATGTACGGAAAAAACTGCTGCAGCTTTGGTAGGCGTTATAGAGTGTAGATGCTATGTTAGTGTTCAATTTTAAATTGTTCATACAGTGGTTTTAATAGAATGTTTTTAATGTGTAACTTTTTTCTTAATATTTTGTGTAAAGCGCCTTAGAGCTTGTTTTTCTTGAATTTTGGCGCTGTAAAATTACTGTATTATTATTGTTATTAATACTATTATTATTATAGGAAAAACAAATTCACACTCCACGAATCAAAAATGTTATTGGTGTGGAGACCAACTAATCTTGGAGCTTATTTCCATTCGAAATGCCACATTTGAAAAAAACCCAAACCCCAAAACCCCCAAAGCTAAGAAGAAGTGAAGCAATAACAGCTAAAACAACCACAGCAACAACAACTAAAACAATAACAGTAACAACAACATTACCACCAACAACAATAACTACTAAAACAACTGCAATAAAAACAACGAAAACAGCAACAACAAACAAGAATACAAACACCCCAACAAACAAACAAACAAACAAACACCCCAACAAACACCCCAACAAACACCCCAACAAACACCCCAACAAACAAACAAACAAACACCCCAACAAACACCCCAACAAACAAACAAACAAACGAACAAACAAACATAAAAAACAAAAACAAAAACCAAACACATAACATATCAACAATCAAACAACCGAACACACCAACAAACAATCACTGCAGTGCAAACCATTATTTGGTTGGTCGTTTGACGCGTTTATTAATTGCCGTATGCGAAAATGCCCACTACGCTACCACTGTCAATAACTTTAGTTGGGTATCGTGAGAATGACAATCATTTGGAACAACTGTAATCAAAAACAAGCAGCTTATTCAAATATCTCCTCATCAGCAGGAGCCGTTGCTCAAGAGCTGTCGTAAGAATTCACAGCACCCATCAATGCACTTTGTGGCGGTCCCGTACAGAGGTACATTGACCGCTCGGGTGATCGTGCTGGAACTTGTGGACGCAACGTAATGGAATTACTGCACATCATACGCGGTTAGACCTCTCCAATTATCTGGAGGTGTCTTCAAAGGTAGTTCTTACGAGCTGATGTCGTGATAAGGATTCAATGACACGAGGTGATATACAGGAAAATAATTACTTTATCCCCTCTGAAGAGCCAGCGTAGAACCAGCCTGTCCAGTGGCTATAAAAGAGGGCGCGCGTTATGAAGGACAATCTTGAGACATTCTGGCGGTCACATATACAGGAGACGCTACCTGCGCCGTGAGTTGAACTGAGAGAATCGAGACATGCACGATCTCCGCTGCCCACTGAAACGTGTTTGTTCGATGGCCGTACAAATTTGATTGGTGAATAATTTTTTTGGTTTCATTTTCAAGAGTCTTGCAGGGTAGAAAGTCCAGTGTTTGGGTTGCAAAAATCCGCAATATCATCGAAAGCGTTTCAACGGTCTGGTGGTGTTAGCGGTGGAGAGTGTACTTGCACAAAGGTCGACGATCTTATACTAACGGGAGCCATAGAGAGGAGATGGAGGTTCAGAGATGTTGCGTTTGACTGTTTAAAGAAGGTCGTGCTGCATCTTGGATGCTAGTCAAGAGTGCATCGCGATGGATGGAAACGTTTAACGGTAAGAACGAGACTCCAATCTTGAATTGTGATTTAATTGTTTCTGCTTGTCTAATCCATCAAATAATCGATGTTGTGATATGGAATTTTATCGATTGACGGACCTATACACAAACTGAATTGACAGCAAACATTGCTGCATTTGTGTTTATAGGATTGATAATTACCCAAACTTCAGTGTGTTGTGGTGGCATTAAGCCTTCAAAAAGACTCTGCTTGGGTCGAAACATCAGGCCATCAAAATATGTTTTGTATTTACATCATAGGCTCTTTTGGTCGGTAAGCAGTTTGCAACAGCTAATTACATTTGCTTGTAATTATACAAACACTTACAGATTAAAGGGAAGGTATACGTTTGGTAATCACTCTAAAAATTAACGGCATTTATGAAAACAGATTTATTTAAAGAAACATTTATGGAAAAAGATATCAGTTATTATCCCCCACCATTTAAATCAGAAAAACGTTGCTGTCAGAAACGTTTCTCAGATTGTGTATTTCTATCAAGGATTGTTTTTCCTGCGTGGATATGATCGCTCCGGTTTTTCGGCGATATCTCAAAAATGCGACCATGAAACTCTTACAGGTTAATTTTATTGTATATAATTTGGGTTTGAACAATTTGGGTTTGTTCAAAACCAAATTATTTAAAGATTTACCCAGTCAGTGATCCCGTGGCTGCCGCTTTCCAGGTTTTATCGTAGACTTGGGTATGATCCCTGGCTACACGGCAGCTAACGGTTGAATGGCTTCTGACTGGCACCCCTGAACAAAGATATTGACTAATAGGGAGACCGCTAACATAGGGCTGGATAGCTCAGTTGGTAGAACACCCGAACGTTAATCTGGAGGTCGTTGGTTCAAGTCCTGCTCCAGTCAATTTTTCTTTGTTCAAACCCAAATTATTAAAAAATTTACCCAGTCAGTTTCCCTTGTGTTTTATTACTTGAGTGTTATTGTATGTATCTACATTTATATAGGATTAAAACAATCGAATGGTTCCAAAAACCAAACGTATAGGCCTACTTTGCCTTTAAGATTCTTCACCCGAAAAACTATATGTTTCTTTTTCTGGAGTGTTTTTGAATCATCTATAAATTTTCATGTCAGAGTGTAAATGTGCATCGCACTTGAGCCTAACAACTTGCTCTTTCTTTCGAACTGCAGTTTATTTGTTTTCCATCGAGAATTTGTCAGATTTGTATGTTGAAAGATCAATGAGTTGAACGAAATAACTTTGCGGAATTACCTTTCAGGAAGTTGTCAAGTCACTGACATCGGTTATCAATTACCATCAATCTCATCTGTATAAATTTACACACTACTTAAAAATTATATTTATTTTAAGAGAGGGAAAAATATCAACGAAACAGGGAAATGCTCGTTTGAAAACTTTCTTCAAAAGATTTCTCTCCATAAAAATAAATAAATAAATAAATGCGCCAGGACATAACCTGCCAGTCGAAATATCTTTTAGTTTGTATACAAGAATTACTATACAAATTGCACTTGATTACAACAAATGCTTTAACTTCACAGCTAAGACTAACCGTTGTAGCGACCAACAATTAATTTAATGATGACTAAATTATTCTAAAATAACGAGCAACGAAACAAATGTAAACGAGTTATAAACTCCCAGCTTATTTTGTATCTACTTAAATCACTCGGTAAACATTTGCAATTGTCAAAGACCAGTATCCGCACTTTATAGATGCAAAATAACAAACATCATGTTAAAGTTTAAACTCGGTCATCAGAGTCACGAGAAATACTGAAAAACTATTATGTTTTTACTGTTTCCAATGTCTGGGTTTAAACTCTAGTTATTCGCTAATCCTCAAAAACTGTTGCATGTCAAATAAACATTGTTATTTCGAGGAAAGTTTTCCTCAGTGACCATCCCTTTTTTTTTTTTTTATAGATACAATGCAATTTGTGTTTAAGTGAACATTCAATCATACCAGTACAAGTACCAGTACAAATTGAAATTTTTCTGTTTGAAGTATAGCCATTTGCAAATGGTTTTCTCTCGATTTCTTATTTAATTCACCAAATCGCAATTTCTACACGCCCCGTTTGCACAAAATCTCTCACTAAATAAAGGTCTTAGATAAAGCGTCCACCTATAATAAGAAAACTTGTGTGGTTAACTGGATTCGTTTTTTTTTCTAGTGGATCGGGGAAAAAACTGCTCTCCAAAAACCAATGATGTATCATATTTTACAAAAAATGCCTTTAATCGTATGCTCACAATTGATGTTATCTTCAACCGTGCACCACATACAAGCTTGTCACCCGAGGTTTTTTGTTATACAATGCCATATGTGTAATGTCAAGTAATAATAGGACACCAGCTATTTCTGTTGATATAATTTTGCTCAACGTTCAATAATTCTTGTGTTGGTTGACCTCTTCAGAAAAGGTTGTGAGATTCTAAAAGCGGCTTCAGTTATCTTGAGCTGACACGGTGGACATTTCCCAGTAGTTTTATTGTGATTCCTTTGGCAAAGAGCAAGAACAGCATAACTGTTGGCTCTGATAGAGCGCACATGTCCTAGTAATAGATCAAAGCAATTTACAGCATTATTGTCAGTAGGATTTGATACCTTGCATGGTGAGAAGATGCAATCAAGTGAGGTATACAGTGGCATCATGTTATAAATATCTTATGAGCTGTGGTGGTTCTGAGACGAGCCAGTGGTTTAACAACATTCAAGAACGAACTCAAAACCCATCTCTTTCCATAAGTTATTTCACGTTCTGTTTATTTATGTATATGGTTCTCGGATGTCAGTTTAGTTACGTTTTTTACGCGCCAGGAGCTTCACTATGTGAGAGACATGGTGCATTATAAGTCTCATTGTTGTTATTATTAACAACTCGACGTTTCGATTAGTATGCTCTGATCGTCTTCATTATTATCCATATTCACCAGGCATACTGTTAGACCAATCCATAAACTTACTCTACTCTGGTGAGCATACAACCCCAAGCTGCTTAATTTAACGCTCAGGGGTTAATCAAACACAATACTGTATTAATATCCCTCTCAGTTTCCAGCCTTTACACATGGGTTAAGAATAAAAAAAAAAAAAAAACCAAAAAAAAACCCAAAAAAAAATCAAAGTAAAAAAAGTCCTTGTTGTGTAGACTTGTGTGCTTTCAGCAGATGCCTGATGAGAAAGAATTCTTGCCTGAAGCCTTTCTCAGATTTAAATTTTTGGGTAAAAGTTACCTCTCGTCCAAAACTATTACTTCAAAGGGAGTCGTTTCTAATGTTTTATTATACCAACAGCTCTCCATTGCTCCTTAAAAAGTAAGATTTCATGGTAATTAAATTGAGGAGTAGTAACCTAAAGTACACCCTACCCTCAAGCCACAGTATAAAAAACCCAGACCATCAGAGAATGTTTACCGCTGAGGGTTCACATTGAAATGTGTACTTTTTTTAAACGTAAAATATAAGTATTGTAATCTTTGAGAGAAAAAAATTGATTAGTTTCAATCTGAGAGCCCACTGATTATAATGTTCATGCCGGTAGCGATCCTCGGGAGCACACTCGCAAGTATTGTTGAAGGTACTACAATAACGGGGATACATACATGAGCTCTGTTACGTATTTCTATTGAGCATTGGGATGAACAAGCTTAAAGGAACGCTGTGCCGAAAAAATATGCCAAACGGTTTTCGACCAGAAAGCATCAAAAGCGCAATGCATAATTAAACTGTGGTGCGAAAAATTTACCCCATGGGTGTTGTCAAATATAGATTGAAAAAAGAACCCACCCCAAACAACATCAAAGTTTACGCAAAGGTTGTTAAAATAACACTTATTTCTGCCAACATAATTACAATGATGCTAATTGGTAATCCTGATTGGATACCTATGTATGACAACACCCATGGTGTCAATTTTAACAACCTTTTTGCAGTGCGGTATTCCACGTTTTCTCAGCACGTTTTTCAACGGTGTTGTTGCGTGTCGTGGCAGAGCGGTTACGAGCTCTGAACTCAAGCTTAGGGCCCAATTTCTGCTTAAGCAGAAGTTTTTCTGCTAGCAAATATAAACAGGATACCAGTCACAGATGGTACATGTGACATGTTATCTGTTAAGCATTATTTTGTTATACTTAGCTATTTTTTGTTCTTAAGCAGCTCTATGAAATTTGGCCTTGGGCTCAATTATAGAGCTGCTTTAGCTTAAGTAGAAAATGTTTCTTAAAAACAGTTCTGTTAAGCAACAATAAGCAGGATACCAGTCACAGAGGGTAACCTTATTCTTGTAGTTATAATTTGTTGTGCTTAGCTAGTTTTTCTGCTTAAGCAGCAGTTTGAAATTAGGCCCTTCTGAGTGTGGGTTCGATTCCCCGTCGTGGCACTTGTGTTTTTGAACAAAATACTTTACCATGAATGCTTTATCCTTCGGATTGGACATTAAGCCGTAGGCCCTGTGTACTAAGATTAGTAGTGCTCGTTACAAGACTGAACCCCGGTGTTACTTTCTCACATACCAAGCATCCTGTTTACATAATCCCCAGGCGTGCGAGCTACAGTAAACAGTAATTAAGTTTCACTTAGGCGGCATCCTTGGTTTCATTTCCAGAAACATATAAATAACAATAATAAAACGAAGGAGGTTATGAATCCAGACACTCTTGCAAAGACAAAAATGAATGAATGAATGATGCACCAGATTCGATTTAACAACAGTTCTGATACTTGGGGTACCAAATAGACACAATCTCAGGCGCAGATCCAGGAAATTTACACGGGGAGGGATTAACCTAAAAGTAAAATAATTGTAATGCACTCGAACAACATGAAAAAGTATTTACTTGATTAAGGGTACGACGACGCGGGAGAGGGGCGGGGGTTGTGTTCCGGACACCCCACCCCCATCCCAACTATTAAACCGGCGCCTGCTTAATTCGTTTAGTAACAACAATGGCTAAAAACTACAATCAATATGATATATCATTGCAACAATATTACAAACCAAGTTTAATTTTGTCATTGTTGACCCTGAACACTGCCTGGTTACACTACCCTTCACTAGCACAAACCTTTCAACAAAATTTTGATAAAGATATCCACTTCATTTGTAAAGAAAATCAACTTAAGCATGTTGAAAGCTTTGCGATAGCGTTATATCATTGAAAAGAGAATTACATTTTTTTCGTAAATTTATTGTATTCTTTCTTTGACAACTCTGCGTCAAGACCTCGGCGATAAAGCTCCTTTACAATGATTTCAATAAAGTAAATATCATCTGATAACAGGTTGGTTCTAGTCCCACATCTACTGACGTCACCAACCTACAATGCAGGTATTGTGGCAGCCTGTGCAGCCTTAATGTTTTCCATGACGAGAAATGTATACCCCGGAACTAATTGTATAGCCCCAAATCTAAATTTGGCCCATACATTGCACCTTAGGGTACCCCTCCAGTCCGATAATTTGACACCCTGATGGCTGCATTTTAAATAACTGTTTTTTGTGACCGAGTCCCGTTGTCTTGTGATATTTTGTCCTCCGTAAAAATGCTATGTTCAAAAATAATTATTTCAAGGGGAAACCCTCGAAATAAAATAATAATAATAAATAAATAAAAAAATGATATAAATAAATAAACAAACCAAAACAAACCAAACAAACAAAAGCAAAAACAGCAACTGAGGTAACAACAACAAAAACAACTAATTGAAAAATGTACAAAGTAAGTGATAACATTAAAGGTTCGTAAAAAAAAACACCTTTTGATTTGACGTTTGAAAGAATGGATTTCCTTTCTTTGGTTTTTAGTAAACACACTCAACTTTAAATTTTGTCGTCACTTTTTAGTAGAAAACAAGGGAACCCCCCCAAAAAACCCCCAAACAAACAAAGAGACAAACAAAAAACAAAGCTAAACTAATAGAAAGAAAAGGAAAAACAAACAACAATTCATTGTTGTTACAGACCTTCAGTATTGAGAATTAATAAATGCCAGTTTAAGTGTTCCCTGTTGAATTGGCATACAAGAGCAAATTTATATACGGCAGCTTGGGGAGTTGCACGAGGCAAGTGTTCCCCAGGGATCCATTGTTGGCCCTCCCCTTACAACCTTCTTTACTGCCGTTATTATCTCTGCTTAGTAACATCGACTTCACGCTGGTCTATAACGTTGCGACAAAAGATTACCTTGAGTTGCGTTGATTAGCTCAAAATACACAGGGTGTATGTTGACATAATATCAACATAAAGTGAAAAGGTAAGAAACATGTTCAATTGGCACTGAACGTGCGCTTGGTGTACGTGACAATGGCGGGTTTTTCATTCAGTGCGAGTCAAGGTAGTTTGCGTTTACGCACGATGTGATTTTGAGGGACGAAGTTAATGAACAATGGGTAACTAATTACATTCTTGCTGTGAGACAATTTGGATAAATCTGTTAAAAAAGCCATCATGATATCCGGGTAGTAATTACGTTGTGGGTTCATTGTTTTTTCCATGCTCTATGTTACGTATATTTACCCACTCTTTATTTTGAGTTTGTAATTGTTTTCATTTTTGTTTTATTTCATTTATTGTTTTATTTCTCAAGTTTTGTCATGCTATAATGTGTGTAGCCAAAATCCACGTTAAACTAAAGTATTTGAAGAAACAACCACACGTGAAACTCAATATGGCTGGGACCAACTTGTTCCCGAAAGTTCACACTTTGCGCGAGATTTGCACAGTCTATTGAATCGGAGAAACGAACAGCATGATTTAGTTTGCCCTACATCGGCGATCAAAGAATTCTGGGTGAAACCCGAGTCCAAGCAACATCGCCGACCATCACGGTGCGCTGTTTTTGAAGCAATGCGGTACTTAACTATAAAACCTGGCAGAGTAGCATGTGAACTGCATCATAACGTCCATATTGGCAACTTGCTTTAATTTTACCGAACTCGGTTTCCCAAGATGTATTGCGGAATTTTTCAAGGTGGCGCTCATTTATGGCCTATAGACCTTTCTATTGCAACGTCACAGCCCGAGTTTTTTGCGAACCGGGTTGGAAAACTATATGGAAACCCATGAACGCAAAACAAAAACAGATAGCGACAGTTTGTAATATTAAAAAATAGCGTTTAATATGTTGCAAACAAAGCTACCAATCATAGCCGGTATTTTATTTAATTGAAAGTTGGCAGAAAATGTTTAATTTGGTTAAAACATCTGTTAACACCATCGAATGTTTTGCTAAGATTTGGCCGTACATCGCAATCAGCGCGGTTTGTTTACTAACATTTTTTATAGGCAGGCCTTATCTACAAACTCCATTAAATTTACACCAGTGGACATTTTTTCATTAAATGGTGGTTATAAAATATAATGAAGTTCTCCATACACTAATACTAAAATGAGTGTTTCCCTTAATGGTTCGTGACAGACAAAATGGCATGATTACATACTTAGTCGTCTTTCCAGAATTGCTAATTGGTATGACTACAACTTTACAATCAATCTCCCATTCATTAATTGACAGATGTGGTCCTTTCAGCCCTGAACGTCTAGACGGCTAACCAACAAGCAACAGGCTTTCCAGATGACAAGGCCAGATGCAGCAATTTATAACAGGTAGTTGGATAAACAAACTGTACTGTATAATGCATGAGGTTTTATAGAGTATTCAAATATTAGATACATATGAGTGCATTGTCGTAGAAAACAATCACAAGGTGAATTCTGCACTGGTTTATTTCACGAGGCAATGCCGAGTAAAAGGAAACAAGCAGTTTACACCGTGATTTCACCAAGAACAGTCACTTTTTATTTTCACGAGCAGTTGTTTTTACTTTAAAGAGCGGTTATCTTTATTTTCAAGAGCAGTTATTTTTTATTTTCAAGAGCAGCTCAGTTGGTCGATTATCAGTGGGCCCAAAGGCGACCCATTCCTGTTGTGGTGAGTGCTTGACATGATCTCGTTTCATAAAGGCCAAACGATGCGCAATCTATTTTTAGAAACTTTCGGTAGAGAAGTTATTTTTATTTCCAACTGTTCATTTTTCCCGATAGTTCTGTGAAAATGGGCCATGGATTTACACTCTTAAGATTCATGGGTTATATTTGACCCGGTTCCAGGTCCTTGAGACCTAACCCACCCTGGGTCAGTATGACCCGCAACTGTGTCAAAAATTACCAATAAATTTGTCAAACTGACGTAGTATCCTTTTCAAAATCTTTTTTTTTGACGAGTTGCCGGGTTAGCCTAACTCAGAAATTGGTCAGGTCCTCTGAGACCCAGACTTTGGGTCAGTTCTGACTGCTTAGAGTGTGACTTTTGGTAATAAAGCAAATAATCGATATGCAAATAGCCCCAAAACAGATTATGCAAAGACATTCTAAGTACGTCATCATTTTAGGGGAAGCTGTTATCACACTAGCAAATCAACTTTGTTTTGTTTTCCTCAACCTGATCAAGTTGATCTACACTTTTAGGCGAAGACTTTATCACTTCAAATCTTGAGAGGTGAGGTGTCGTCGTGGGATACTAAATTCAACCCAAGAATGCTACCGCATTTAACGACTACAACAGCTCAATATTAAACACAAACACTTCTTTTTTTAAACCCCGCAGAGATGGTCAGATAAAAAGTCCGCAGTCGAAGGAAAAACAGTTCCAGAGAGTCAACACACTGCAAATCAAAAGAAGAATGTCATAATCGATCGAAACATCGGGTAGCGGGAAAAAACCCACCATAACACCGGATCCTCTGTGAACGGACACGTGTTTAGCTGCTACGGAGCACAACGATCGAACCGTAGTTTGTTTTTGAACCAAATACGGTCTTGAACGCACGTCGCCGTTGCAGATGGAGCTCATGTTACGCAAAAGGTATACCTACGAAGCTAAAAATTGTTTTTTCAATCGATATGTATGGAGCATTTGTGTGTAAAACGAGTGGAGGGAGCAAGGCACAACGAGTTTCTGTAACGGGGTAGTGTGCCTTTTATCAGGACAGCGAAAGCCTATGATTTTTCGAAGAACTGTTTTTTTACCGTTTAGTTTGTGTCAGAACGTGAGTGAAAACGTCCCTGTGACGGCTTTTCTGGTATGGAGTGGTTGGTGTTAAACTGATGAACGTCCAGACAGTCAAACTTTATTCGAGGGGAACCAACTGAAAGTGACACGCAACTTGAAAGTGCCTTGATCTTTGTGCAGCAGTCATTTCAAGTTCTTCTCACGCTTCTGAGCTTGTGGGATTCTCGCCTTTAATTATTAACAAAACGCCGAAACGTCCATTTCAATTATTCAATTTGCTTATCAAAAAGACCATTCAACTTACACCGAGGCAGTTCAAATGTTCAAACCGGAAACTTGATTGGAGACTAACTAGATTGACAAGAGACGCATTGTGAAGAGACTAGTCAAATTAGCCAGAGAGACCAGCTACAAGACGGTTCTTTTGATCCAGTCACGAAGGGTGGGCCTTAGAGCCTGTTAGTGCACAGAAACCTTTCTCTTTGGTTAACGGAACCTTGTCCGAAGAATACAAAAACCTCTAACAGTCTACAAATGTCAGCAATCCAATTATCAGGTTTTCCCCATATTGGCCGAACATTGTCTCCGTATCATCGCGTGATGTTGAACAACGGCCGTGAAACCGCGAGAGTAATGCTAAATTAAATAAGTACCTATCAGTTGTAATGCAATTAGAGTCGAGGAATTTAATTTGGGATACTTTCATGATTCCGCAAGGGAGGCTAATTTTTCGTTTTGACTTTCCTGGCGGTCTGAAGAAAAGGCCGGCTTAGAATTTGCCGATGGAGAGGAAAATCTAGCAAAGTGAAATAACTGGTGTTACTCTGGTCTTACCGCACGTCTTAAGACCACTTATCAATGTAGATGACAATGATGCTTGAACAAAGAAGGTCGAGAGCTAATGTTCCAGCCCGTTTTCAACCCCCTTGTTAGATTTTTCAAAGACATTTTTTGAGGGAAGACGCGGACTGCACTGGAGTGTTGCTACGAAACGCTCGTTTATCATCACAGGTATGTAAATGTGTTGATGTTGCTTCAGTTTTAAAACACATGATCATCACTAATGTGAGAGACGGTAAAAGTGGGAGATAGGTCGCCATGGAGACCACTGAGCAAACCAACACTTCAGGTGTCACTTCAACTGACACATCAACTGACGTTGCGTTGAGTGCCATCTACGGCATCATCGGATGTCTGGGTATCCTAGGCAACTCATTAGTTTGTACTGTTTTCCTCATGCGCCGTAAAGTTTTCAGCTCGACAACAAATTTACTTATTCTGAACCAGTCGACTATCGACCTTGTTGACTCGATATTTTACCTGATTTTACGCTTCGGACCGCAACTGTCCGAGCAAAGTGACAACATCTGGGGGGAGTTGGCCTGCCGAATATGGTTTTCTGAATATATTATTTGGTCTTTATTTGTGGCTTCTACGGTGAACCTACTGTTCGTGTCGCTTGAGAGATACTTTGCAATATGCCATGCCGTGAAACACCGTAAAATATTCACCACGCGACGGGCGAACATCGGCCGTGTGGTGGTATGGATTGTCGGGTTCAGTTACCAGTCGTACTGGGCCGTCTTGCATACTTTCGACAGTGGGAAATGCTACCCTCATTGGCCCAGCCCAACCATACAAAAGATCGGTGGTGTTTTCTTTTTCACCTGTGAATACCTCATCCCGTTGATAATCATGTCCTTCAGCTACGCCAACATCGTCATCATGCTACGCCGTAAGAGTAAACGTGACAACAAAGAAGTGAATACGTTCCAGCGTGCGAAGCGTAACGTGACAATTACGTTATGCGTTGTATTCTTGTCTTACACCGTTTGTTGGACACCGACGGAAATCGCGTATTTAATGTACAATCTAGGCGGAGAATACGACTTTGAGAGTACTCTCCATCGAATCTTCACAGCTCTTGTGCTGGGGAACATGTGCGTCAACCCGATTATTTATACCTTTAAATATGAACGGTTTCAAGTTGAGCTTAAGCGGATCTTTTGCAAGAACAATCGTATTGCGGATTCGAGCATAGGAGGCAGGTCAACAGTTAGAACTGTCGCCGGTGGTGAGCATAACTCAGACGGCGAAGGCCCGAGCACAGTACAGTAGCTTAGGGTTTTCTCGACAAGATAATATCATGCCCGAAATATGGTAGACGGTTTCCCCGCAACTGTGTCAATACTTCAACACACTCAGTTCCTTTTGTACAAAAGTACCCCCTAAAATCCTCTAAAGAGTTCCTGAGATTCCCAGAACACAATGAAGACAAAAATAGGAGGGATTTTGCGTACACCATGCCACATATAGAGCACCAAGTGAGATAGTTACAACAGTAAACGTTTTGATAGAATACAGATATAACAATCAAAATTATAACATACGTCTCGTCTCATTAACACAGCAGATGGCTACGGTGGCCCTGAAAGTATGGTGGGCCTGAAGGGACATCAAACATATATTTATATATTTACGTAAATGTTCACGTTTTTTAACGGGTATATTTAAACTCGAATATAATGTTTGTTTATCATTTTGTTGTAATTTTGATATTTCTACACGTCTGGATTTTGTAATATTATCGATAAAAAAATAAGGCCCCAACCTCAAGGTTTGAAAAACTAGCTACACTCCTGCCGTTGACGGCGTGCTTCAAAATGACATTATTTTGACGTTATTTTGGGGATTTTACTTTGTTATACTCCATGCTGCAACAAAGCGGCTATACAAACTGGAGCTTCCAAAATTAACGTAACATGGGTGATGACGTAACGGGGCTTTTCGCGAATCTTTCTGAAAAGCACCGGAAATGGGTATTCCAAATGTTTCGTATTTTTGTTTTTTGTTTTGTTGTAGTTTGCTTGTGGATTGCACAAAGTATGTATCGGTGTGTGGCAAAAACCAAGTTAGACATAGCAATGGATACTGAGGAGTGATTGTGTAATCATCTAGACTGTTGTATGACATGCAATTTTTGTACAATGTTTACCAGACATCATCTGCTCTAGAATGCAGAAGGTTGCAGGTTCGAATCCCACCCAAGTAGTTTATGTTTGCACGCAGGACTCGCTTTGCATTTCTACACTAAAGAAATCCCGGTCCGGTTTGACCCGGATTCGGGTTCTGCGAGGCCTGACACATTTGTGGGTCAATATGGCCTGGTATCTGTGTCACAATGACCCGGGTATAGATCGATTGCACATGACGTCACTGACAGCCATCTTTGATGAAAAACAATGGAAAAGTGCACGCATGTACGCGCTGCGCACGACTCTCAGCCAATGATAGCCTTTCACGCGTTCACGTTTCATCAAAGATGGCGGCCAATGCAAGCGGTCTTTTGGTCAAATTGACTAGGAATCCGGATCGAGTTCCATTTTTGACCAGTTTCTAGGTGGGCCTGACCCAGTAATGGTTCAGGACCCTGGGACCTGGAACCCGGAACCCGGGTCGATTCTGACTCGGTGTTTTGTTTTAAAGAGTAAATCACACTTTAGTGAACGGAGCAAACAGTTAGTTTGATACTGGTTTTCATATTTAGCATGGATTCCTTCGTAATTATAACTTTACTTTATATATATATTTTATTTCTATTCACAATACATAGGTGCCCAGGAAAACAGAGACCATATGGGGACAGTTTGTCCGTCTAAGTAACAAAGATCAATTGGTATAAAACACAAATAGATAGATAATAGATAGAACGCACAATACATTAATACGAATACGACATTGGGCCCAATTTAGTAGAGCTGCTTCAAGCAGACAATAAATCTTAACCGTTGTCTGAGTATGTTCAATAACCAGGGAGCCATAGTTGAGTATGTTACGCATGTCATCGCATTTTGCCTGGAAGTCTTTCCGGTGAGAACAGTTTACTGTTTTACGCTTTGACATTTATTGGGCTTAAGCAGTTCTGTGCATGTAGGTCCTGATTGGTTTTTCGGTCGTCATTGCAATGTGGTTTATTTGAGAGGAAATTGCATTTAAGTATCTACAAAAATGCAAAACCACATAACCTAGTTAGTAATGAATAGAAAAAGAGTACTGGACCTTTAACACAGATTATTTGTCCACCGTTGAATTAACAGGGCGCCCTCAAGCAATTATTATAGATTAATGTTTGAGGAGACGCCGTATTGATATTGCTATAGACACGAACCATGAATAATTCATTAAGACGTCATCTTAAACGATTGCCGAGATCAGTCCATCAGGTAGTGCGACCTTTGCTATGTAATACACTTTAACTGGAATGCATACATTGCTTATAATCAGTCATTAAGAAATTCTCAGTTCCTTAAAACGTGGCCTCGATGTATGCTAACTAGTTAATATCACTCAATACATAATCATGACACCGCTATCGACAATGATGGAACAATTTCAAAGTTACGAAAGAAAAAGCAACAACTTGCTGACCGCACATTAGTAGAGGTTTGATATTACATATTCAAAACATTAATGTATATCAACACTGTTGTGACAATTTCAAAGTTGTTAACAAGAAATAAACGTCACTGTATCCAATAAGTAAATTTCTCAAATAAATGTTCATGTATCAACCCATCAGCCGGGACCACTTCAAAGCTTTTAAGAAGTGTAAACCTTGCTGAACGCTTATGTAACTCGTATAAGTCACACGATAATTATTCTCAACACAGCCGGAAACTCGCTAAATTCTATGTAATAATTATAATGCGTAATAATTATAATGCGTGTTTAAAGAAAGGAAAAAACTTTCTTAATGATATAATAAGACGTCTACGTGTCATAAATTGTTATCAATACAGCTGGGACAATTTTAAGGCTTTTAGAACTTATTTTGCTATCAAACCAGTTGGGACAGTTAACCAGTTCAGGAAAACAATCTGCGTAACATTTGTAAGAACAAACATTATATTATTGTTCCCAGACTCACGCATAACTTACATGGTATAAAGATGGTTATAATGTGAAACTTCCTAAGAAAAACGCCATAGTTTTTGAGAAATGAGTTAAACAGTTAGTTTTGATCTCGCGAGTCCAAAACTCAATGTTTGAAAACATGCAAACAAAATATACCTCAGTATATAGTTGATAGACTTTAATGGGTCTGCGCTGTTTAGTCGGTGTTTGGCACCCAGAGGTCAAACACAGTTAAACGAACGCGCATGCGAAGAGTCCGATTCCTCCGTCCTAATATTTATATATATAAAAAAAGTAGATAAAACTGTGAAAAAAGAAAAGCAGAGCCTCCAAGTGTGTTTATTTCAACTGCCCAGTCACCCCAGGCTGTTTAAAGGGGAAGGAAGGGCGAAAAATACGAGTATTAAACAGAATAACAAAATAGTTGTGTACGTTGCCCCAAACCCGGTCGCTCGACCCCTGCGGTTAAGGGCAAACCAGCCCCAGCCCATACTCCAATCACCTCAGAGAATGTGAATTTTTGTTGTCCAGTTTCGCCAAAATGATTGAACTCAAGCGTTAAAGGAAAGGTTTACCTTTGGTAATTACTCCAAAAATGTAATGACCATAAAACCTTAATTGGTAAAGAGCACTCGAGAGTTGTTGATATTATAAAACATTGTTAGAAACGACACCTTTTAAAGTAATGTAGGCCTAGTTTTTTGAGAAAGAGGTATTACAGTTAAATGTTTGAATCTGAGAAAAGGCTTTCTCAGGCATCTGAAAACACGAAATTTTTGTCCAATAAGTGTGCTAATTTTTCTTTCACTATAATGTTTACAAATTTGATGACCAAATTGAGCCAAAATCTTCACAGGTTTGTTATTATAGGCCTATTCATATGTTGGGAACTGGGATACACAAAGCTTGGATACTGGTCTTTGACAATTACCAAAAGTATCCCCGCCTTTAATAAACTCAGTGTTATAAGAGCGCCACCTTGCCAGAAGCAGCGATGTGGGTTCGTTATTAAGGATGATTGTTTCTCCCCGTATTTTTTTTCTCTAAAGAAACAATTTGTTCAAGTACTCGGAAGAGTTCGTGCTGAATCACTCCAACCGTAAGAGATAAATCCTGACGGATCGTGCCCAATTTGTAATCGTCAATCCAGTGGAGTAAATTCCTTGCAAATCTTCAATTTTTTTAAATAAAAAAAGCTACTGTTTCCACACGAGAAATAAAAAGAAATTCAATTTTGCCGTGAAGGAATAAACAGTTTGAGTCAACTTCAAGCCTTATCTCGATTGAGAAAATGCAAACAGAAGATTGAAGAATAAATGAAAGTTCAATAAATTGGAGTAGGGTGACTGCAAATTGAAACGAAGGAGCAAAGAGCTTGATGCGAAGGCACGATTTCCATCGCAGGAAGTGTTTGTCTGAAAACGAATATCTTTTAGTCAATGAGACGAACTGTTGGAGGGTTCGAAAATGTTTAGGTTGATTTCTGTCCGCTCATTTCTTTTAAATCAATTTGGAATTTTTGAAAAAGCTAAGCTAAGGACGCTAAGCTCTTACTCGTTTAAAGAAAGGTAAGGTAGTTTGAACCCAGGACCTTTGCAATGCTAGAGCAGCTGCTTTCCACTTGACCACCAAGCCAGCTAGCATGATGGCTAGAGGCAGGTCCGAATCTTCAGCAGCAGGTACCGCAACGATTTAATATATGTTAATTTTTGCATCGGGGATAAATAATATAAGTTGGTTTTATACAAAAAAAAAAGTTAAAATAAGGTCTATACAAGTTGCAAAAACCACTTTGCGGTTTTGTTCTTATTAAAAAGTGAACTTTCCCAATGGCCATTGCGTTGTTGACCATCCAAAGTTACGCCACGGGATAAAATCGATGTTTGTTTTCCGTTTGATTTATGATCAAATTATATCAGGTATAAAGATTCAAACACTCCGGTAAAAAATGGCTACAGGTGTAATTGTGGGAACGGTTTCGACCAATTCGCAAAGTAAAGGAAACCCCGAGGTCAAAACCTGTCCAGCTTGAAACCAGATGACATAAAAAACGAACGAGCAAGTGTGGAAATGAGAAAGACAGCAAATGGGAATTACACGCGCCTTAGGACTTGTGTTATGGCAAGGGGTAATTCAATCAGTGACGTCCAATTGGCACAACGCCAACTGAAAGGGCTTTTATTCGCACGATATTGGTAAGACAGCAAGTGCAAGCCTTGTTACAGTAAATACATGATAGTGCGGCCAGTTTGTTTAACTTGCACTATGAGTTCCAATCGAGGCTATGTGATTGACTTTGTCAGTGCATTATGAAGGGAAAAGACCTTATGCACATGACGTCACCAAACCTGTGTATTGAGAGAGTTGGGACATAAAGGGACCATTTTTCTTTGGTCACGTGGTTGATGGACGCCATTTTCGGTCCAAATGCAACACAACCCAAGGTGCAGTCTAGTCTTGCACCCTTTGTTTGCCCATACGTTTTTGGACCCAAAACAGTTTCTAATCGGAGGTTGTCGCAACTCTCTCTTCTCTGGATAACAGCGCCCTCTTGGCGGTCGAATTAGGGTTACTCATTGGCCGTCTCATGGTGTAACTATTGTTTAAAGTCTCTGTTGGCAGTTTGATGACGTCAATGTTTAAAGTAAACTGTTTTAGTACAGTAACTTTATTATGGTTATGAAGATTTTCTCCCAATCAAAATGAACGTGTTCACTTTCAAAGCCAGGCTGGACGTTGACTTTGGAAAGTCAATTTTTAAGGAATCTAAAGTACATTGTACCCAACTGTTACTTCTTTATGATCGTGTAGCATTGATTGTTTGTTATAACGTTCAAATCATTGTAATAGAAGATTTGTTTAAAATCTTGCCCCTTTTTGTTTGCAGAGAACCAGCATCCATGATTTCAAGTGTATACAGGTTTCTTGACAAAGATGGTTAGAGGCCGCATCAACCTCGATCCCAGTTGTGTAATATTTTTTTTTCCAGGATGCCTTGCTCGATCGAAATCCATTATTTTGAAATATCCAAATATAGTGGATATTTTAAGTATTCCCGTGGTTGATCCACTCTGAGTTAGAGACTACGCAGAGCAAGATGTTAAAAGATCCGTCAGTCATAGAGCAACTGGTTCCCTCTCATTCTGTTTCGATCTTGTGATACGCTTAACTATATGCAGTGTAGGGTAACCATGTAAAAAGGGTTTATTTGAAGTGTATTGCATGAAAGTACGTGCCTTTGACACGCGCGTACTAAGTGCCCATGACAGACACCCTCCTACCGCAAGTGTTCCAAAGTGTTGAGCGTGATTACAAAACAGTCACTTTAGGTAAGCCAATCATACTTCAAAAGCGCCCCACAATTATTTCTTTGTCGCCGCTTGCCCCCTACATGAAAATGTTTAGTTACACCACCAATGGTTATCAAATCAGAATGGACAGATATTATGATAATATACAAAAACACGGCTTCATTTTTGTTTTGTGTGGCCTTGATCGGTGAAGTAATTACGTATAACTTGAATGTAATTATCTTGTGAATGACTTGGCTGCCATCAGACTGATTGTCTGAAATTGATTTGCCTAGATTTTGAACGTTGCGTAACTCGAGCTTTCTTGTTTGTCCATTCGTGCTTTAAGTTACATTTTACACGGCTTTTGAGTGTAGGCCTTGATTAAAAATGTCATGACGACATTGTTCTTTTAATTATGAAAGTAGAATCTTCAATGCGAGGGTTACTTCTTCTGGGTTAATGTAGTTTTGGATACGACAGTTGTACTGAATAAATGAAGTTAAACGCACCAGCACGAACACAAATACAAATCAATGAAAGTCTAATCAAGTTTTGATGTAAAGTAATAATACTGTTTACCTTGCTCCGTTTGTTCCCTTTTGAAATTGTATTTCGGAGAAGATGTTTAAAAAAAATCTTTTTGAGTAATTTTGTTTTTGCTTTTGATGCTTGTTTTTGTTCTAAACCGTGTACTTCGCGCAGAAATTGTCATCAAGTGAAAAAATCCGGCTGGACTTTTTAAAAGATGTTTTTATTGAGAAACCGCCTAACATCACAAGCCCGGACGGCCACATCAAAGTGAGGGCTACACTTAACTGATTTAGGCTGTCAACCAAAATCAACTGCAGGGGCATGTTGCCACCTACTCCTGGGGCTGAAACACGGTTAAGCCCTTCACAGTTCGTAAGGATGTAGGCATGGGTATCATCCACTAGGAGCCTGGCTGATAGTAAGAACATAATGCACTACCATCCCAACTAGCAATTACAGTAAGTGCCTTGCTCAAAGGCACACGTGTCATGTTTGTAATCGTTTGACTACATTTCAAGTCTAATCACAATAAAGGTCGTAGGTTTTGCTGTCTAAGTGTTTACAAAATAAAATCTTTGTTGCAAACGAGTTTTAAACTGGACGGTGTACACGATAATAAATCTAACAGTAGCATTATTTTTTCAATACAGAGGCTACTTCGAAATTAAGTCCTTAGCTTGGCTCAGGCTTCGGTACCGTCTGCATATTAAGTACCGTACACAAAACTTACGCTTTCAAGATGTCAATGACGGGGTCCTCGCAGTGGTCTATAAAACAGCGCCCCCTATTAACGTGGCATGAAATCTCGACCAGTGAACCAAATTTTGTAAAATGCTCTCAAAATTGCAAACGGACTGTCAGCTTTCTTTTGACGTTTAGAGGCATAAGAAAAGTTAGTGGGATTTGATTGAATGTAACTTCATCATCCTTTATTCTCTAAGGAAGGGGCGTGTACGTAGCTAAAATAACACACAAGTGTTTTTTTTTCCATCTTAAAAAAATTCCTTTCAAAGCGGCACTTGCCACTCTTTTCCTTTCTGCGTCGTCCATCCCAAAAAGTCCCGAAGGAATTGTGCGATTCGAACCCTGATATCATATTTCCTATGGAAAAATACTTGGGTATACACAGTTTTTACAAAGTATTCTTGGTTTCTATTTATAATTTTCCAGCTAAGTAATTGAAGTTGTTGAAATCAAAATATGACTAAGTAGCAGTTAAAGATCACCTTTCAACTGCGTTTTGAAGGAACACATTGCCTCGGATTGGGCGATTTTGACCACTCAATTCTGAGGAATAGTTATGTAAATCGTTAGATTCTACTTTTACAATTTCGTTCCCAACATATTCATTTTCATCAAACGCTGTTTAAAGCCTCCAAAACGCCCAATCCGAAGCCAATGTGTCCCTTTAAGCCAACCTTGATCGCAGCAGCAAATCTACTTCCTAAATCGATACAACATAATTAACACTATCGCGGCGTGTTATATCCTGCGAATAATTATAAAGACGTTATATCACCAACTAAATAAAAAAAAGAAAAAAGAAAGAAAAAAGTTATTTGAAGTAGTTTAGCGGTTGCAATGAAAGCAATCAATTCCATACTTATCACCCGCTGTGGGCACTTCACATAGCGTAATGACGTGAAACTTCAAGGCCATCTTGTCTAACACACTATAAAAGCAACAAGTCAATTTGTATAGCACTAATTACACAACTTCACGCCAACTCTGCCACAATTCATCTAAAACAAGTACAGAAACGTATGCAAAAGGATGTCAGATTCGATTTATTTGCCGTTCAAGCTGAATGAACATTTCAGGGTCGCTTTCATCATTAGAAACTCAGCACTGAGAATACGTGACCGCAACGGACACCAAAGCACGTAACGTTCAGGGTAATTTACTGCCAAAGAGTTCATACATATACAAGAGGCAATTTACGGGTTCTTAGACCGAGTGCGGACAATTTCAACTCTGTATTATCTCATTTTGTCGGCTGTCAATTCTTAATTAACTAAACGATTCATGTAGGAGAAGCGATGTAATTTAATAGGCTGGGCTGACGAGAAGCTTGTTTGCACGACCCACCGATGAAAATGTTTAAAATGGATTTTACAACACTGTTACACAATGACTACAGGAAATTTTGCTCGTGTTGTTTAACTGTTATTAGATAGTTATTTAAGGCTGTGGGCGGGAAGGGGGGTGGGGGTCGGGGATGGATGTTGGAACACGAAACAAACAAGAGTAACAGAATATAACAAGCAAGTAGACACTCCAACGAACAATGCTGAGCTACGTTTACGCCCGGCCAACATTAGGTACAGAGTTGGGGCTATCATTTAGTCCCGAGCTACAATAAGGACAAGGCTGGGGCTACATTTAGGCTTGGTGTTGGGGCAAAATTTAGGCTTGGTGTTGGGGCTGTATTTAGTCCCGGGCTAGGAACAAGGTTCGGGTCACATTTAAGCTTTGTGTTGAAGCTACAATTAGTCCTGGGCTAGGAACGAGAATGGGACTACATTCAGGCTTGGTGTTGTGGCCACAGTTAGTCCTTGGCTAGGAACAAAGCTGGGGTAAGTTTAGGCTTGGTGAAGGGAATACATTTAGACCCGGCTAGGAACGAGGTTGGGGCTAGGTACAAGGTAAGGGCTACATTTAGTCTTGGTGGTCGGACTACATTTAGTCCCGGGCTAGATACAAGTTTGGGGCTACATTTACTTCATTGGTTGGGGCTACTCTAATTTCCGGCTACATTTAGGTGCTGGTATACAGCACAATTAAATGTAATTATAGAAAGTTGGTTAACCCTATTTTGTACCATAACGAATAAAAAATAAAAAATGTGTATATCTTGCAATTAGGTTGAGATAAACCTTAGGCCTAATACCTTTCACAAAATAAATGAGAATAATTTAAACTTATTAATTAAAGCACAATTGTGTTGAAGCATCAGACAAAGACAACCCCCAAAGGGTAACTTTCTTGCAAACTTTTAAAATCTACTGATTGTTTATCCGCTGGTTCCATTTTGTGACAAGTATTGGTTATAGGTTTACTCTACCTTCGTCAATGCATAGACTTTAACCAGTCCAGTCACTTCGCGCGATAAAAGTTCATTCACCCCTCGTTGAATCTAATCAATTAAGACCAAAACTCTCCTTGCAAGTAGTTCCATAACCAGCGGCAAATAATACCCGCACACCGTGTCGCCGTTTTATGGTAAACTCATCGTAACGAAGTTATCTCTAATCAGAATGGATACCAGCGAATGTAAATTGGCGCGCATGTAAATTGACAGCCTTCACCTGCGCGTGCTGTAAATACAAACTATCCAACATGGCGGCGACTACTGGCACACAGCTTGAGGGAACGTTTTACGTAAGTGGTTTAGTCACAACGGTCGGGCACTGAGCTCGAAGAGAGAATTTTTAAAATTTGATGTAACATCTGTGTATGGGTTCATCAACCGAATACATGGCCAAATGTTAAGCAGCTCATCAAAGACGAGCAAAACCTCTTAATACAAAATTTTCAAGGGACACATTGCCTTTATATTTCTTAATATGCTGTTACCAGGAATTTACTTCTGGTAATTTTCAAGTTATTCGTTGCTAAAATACATTAATTTTGTTTAATTAGTGAGTAGTAATTTAAACAAAGTCAAGTTTACCTTTTGAAATACAACCAACGAAATATACGGTCCGCAATTTCGTTGAGTCAAAAAATTGCTTCTACAAAATAGCAGACTAAGTTATGTCATGAAGTTTTCGAAAAACACACAAATTCAAAGAATAGTTATGTGAATAGTTATACCTTACTTTTAAATTATCTTTCCTACCATATTAATTTCAAAACAAACGCTTTTTACAGCCCAAAGCGCTCAATCCAAATGCAATATGCACCTGTATGGATTGTTATCGTAAACAAATTATTGTGTCAAAGCTTCCATTTATGATTCTGGTTTACAGTTCCCTGTATTTGTAATCTCACTTTCTCCATCAAGGTTATTTGTTAAGGTGGTTTTTTGCAGGAACCGTGAACGGATTTGGTTTGCAAAGAGCCGTTACAAACGTTGGGGAAAAAATAAGCTCATAAAAGTATTATTTTTTAGAAGTGTGCACTAGGAAATACTCTCTTGTCAAGCTGTTATTTTTTATTTGATGTCTTGTTATTTATTTCAAAGGTTCTTTTTTGCAGGAACCGTGATTTGGCTCTTAGAAGAACCGTTTCATAAATGTTGGGAATAAAGAAGCTTATAAAAGTATGATTTTATCAAGTGTGCATTGGGGAAAGACTCCCCTGTCAAGGTGTTACTTTTTCACTATTTTGTTTATCGTTGTCTGTTTTTGTTTGTTTTGGGGGTGTTGGGGTGTTTGTTCGTTTGTTTGATTGTGTGTTTATTGTTGTTGTTGTTGGGGTTTTTTTTTGGGGGGAGGGATGTATTTGAAATCGGTCTTAAATAATTGCATTGCCGCTGGCTTTGAAGTGTCAATTTAAAAAACAACAACATTACGATCGGCAGTAAAACACAAAAAATGCAAGGGCGCATTATTATTAATGGGCACAATCTATCTGGTCAGTAAATTTTAGAAAACGCCACTAGCCTTTTTGAGGTAAGGTGGACACTATATGAGTGCACTGTTTGGTTGGGTGTGTCAGAAAAATTTACCCAAACGAAGTAATGACAGTAAAGTTAGTTTGATATTGGACACAATTGTCCAGTATCGAAAAAGCAACGTAAACATTTGCTGTTTAAACCTATGTGAATGTCCACGAAGTGTCAACCATAATGTCAAAATGGCCTATTACGTAGGCTCGTGTATCGACAACCTATATTAATTGCATGTGGCTTCGTGATTTAATGATGGCTTATAAGTATGTTTATGATGCTTCCCTGCTTGCTAAGGCTAATAAATTACAAGCTGTTGCCAACTTGACTAGAAATAACAACCCATTGTGTATTTTTAACAGAGGGCTAAACAAAAATGCATGTCATTCTAGAGTTTGTAGATTACAAAATACCTAAAGCCATACCGTACATGATCAAACCATAATTTTCTCAAGAAACCGCTCCGTGCGAGGAAATTATTCACTCAAATCTTAGTACTTATATAAATTAACTTCAAACGCCAAAGCCTAAACCAAAACAATTTTCCGGAAAGCGTCGTGACCACCTCTGTTGATGCAATCTACCCAGGCTGATTTGCTAATGTGTGTTTTGTGATTCAAATAACCTTACTCTACCGAGTCGAATATGAAAACACGTCAACGGAAATATTGCAATATTTATTTTTGACAAAATCTAAAAGAACAGCAGCTAAATCTTGATGGCGACTCGACTAGGTAATGACAAGTTATAGTAGGGAAGACTGTCTACATTCCATCACGAAGATTGAAGGAGAGGGGTGTAAGAAATAATAATAATAACAAAAATACAATAAACTTTTAATGTGACATAAAAAGCTACGACATATATTTGTTGGAACATTTTAAGAAACTTGACAGCACTTAGTTCCTAGTTTTAGCATTAACAAAACATTGGAACCACTTCAAGTGTGTTTTCCACATTTAAGATCCTAGTAATAACCTGGGACCCAGTCGTTTAAAAATAAACTTTTATTGAGTTAACAGCTAGATAAAATCACGGCAAACAATGAGTAAAATTTGATGCGTTTCTTCTAAGTTAAGAACAGAGAGCTCTCAAGGATGTTAGATCGTAAGGAATAGTGTTGTCAGAGAGATTGCTGAAATTGCTTCTGTCTTTCGAGTAGCGTGAAGAAAAAAACCCGTCAAGTTGTTGTCAAACATTCAACCCATCGACTGTCATTTCCGCGTTTGATGTTTGAGTAGGTGCAAAAGTAGGAGCCCGTCTCTATGTTGAAGTGTCTCCATGGTTTCTGTTCGAGCGAGGGTTGTTGAGACATCATAGCGTCTGAGCTTTGATTGGTCTGTACCCGCAGTCGACAGCACCGGTTCAACCGCGGGTTCGATTCATTGAGAGCCACCAAAACGCATCGATACATGGAGTCTCACCAGATCGTATTCCCACCATGCAAAGAATCAAATCTTACTGTGGGACAGAGATGAACAGAAGGAGGAACAAAAGAAGGACTGTAAAAAGGGAAAAGTAGAAAGTAAACCAACACAAAAAAGGGTACCATAAGAACGGGGGAAAATAGAAACAAACGAAGAAAGAACAACACAGTTACCCAAAAGGCAAACTATAGATGGAAACAAAGAACAAAGTGTGGACCGATAGCAGGGAACAAAAGAGCAAATAACAATAAAGGGGAACAAAAAGGGTACAGCAGAGGCAAACAAAGACATAACAGCACAGGCAACAAAAGAGGGAACAGCAAAGGTGAACGAAAAAAGGAACAAAAGAGAGGAACGTAAGAGAGGAACAGAAGAGGGGAACAATGTAGTAGAGGGAAAAATAGATCGAACAATAGAGGGATCAAAAACGGGTTAACATTTTACAGAAATAAAGGATATCAAATAATGAACCACATGGGAAACTGACTGGGTAAATTTTCAATGATTTATCATAATATGGTTTTTTAACAGTTTTTTTTAAGCAAGTCGCCAGACACACAAGGCCTGAAGGCCACTTCAAGGTGTGGGCTACAATCAACTATTTTTTTCCAGGGGCCGTTGCCACCTACTCCAGTGGCTGAAACAGGGTTACCCCCTTTACAGTCCATACGGATTTAGGCTTGGGTATCATCCATCAGAAGCCTGGCTGGTAGAGCAGAAAGCACTACCTCCCAAACTTTACGAAGCAATCATGGTTAAGTGTCTTGCTTAAGGACACAAGTGTCACGACCGGGACCCAAACCCACACTCTGCTGATCAAACACACCGAAGCTTGAATCCGGTGCTCTTAACCGCTAGGCCATGACACGCCAGAATAAAGAAGAAAAATGAAGGGGGAACAAAAGAGTGTAACAAAAGGGGGAACTAAGCCTTTAAGGATAGTAAACGCGTAACATCATTGGTTGGAAACTCTTGATAAGCGAACCCCTCCTAGGATTGATGCAGTCTTTTTGGATTGGTCCCGGGCCTTTGATAAGGTTGATCATCAGACCTTGTTGCAAAAATTACACAAATTTTATATCTGTGGCAAAACCCTACAGTGGGTTTGTAGCTACTTGACGAACCGACGACAACGAGTGACATTCAGGGGATCGTGTTCGTCTTGGGAGTGGGTTCGCTCCGGAGTTCCGCAGGGTTCTGTCCTAGCTCCTATCTTGTTCAATTTATTTGTCTTTGATCTACCCCTTTGCGTTCAATCACATTTACCACAGTATGCTGATGATACAGTATTGTATAGGATCATAAACTCTCCCATCGATGAAGTTATCTTGCAAGATGACTTGAATGCAATTTACATGTGGGGTACTGATAACAAGATGAAATTAAACAATACTAAATGTAAAGTCATGCATATTACTAGGTCTAGATCTCCTGTTTTAAGATCGTATCATCTAAATGAACATGCTCTTGACGTTGTTAATTCTTACAGGTACTTAGGCTTTATTATTTCATCCAATCTGTCTTGGTCCAAACATATTGATATGACTGTTGCTAAGGCCAGTAGAGTACTAGGCTCGATCACAAGAATTGCTGGGGGCTCACAATCATTGTTTACTCGAAAAGAGGTTCTCTTACGTTTGTATAAAGGCCTATGCCTACCTAATATTGAATATGGCGCCCCTGTCTGGCAGCTCTATCAAAAAAGGTACATCCGTTCAATTGAACGAATTCAGCACAAACTTACAAGAATTATTTTTAAGGGACATGATATTACCTACACTGATCGCTTATCTCAACTTGGCATTCCTTCACTCCATTCAAGACTATGGTTCCTTTCTCTTACTTTTGTATGTAAGTGTTTGTATAGTTTTTATGACATACCAGTTTTTAACTACCTGTCTATCAATAGCCGTAGAAGTGAAAGTCTGTTTTAATCACCCATTTGCTAGAACTGATGCCTTTAAGCATTCTTTATTTCATAGATTTCCTCGTATGTGGAGCTCTCTCCCTGAAACTGTCAGAAATGAATTTCTTTTCAATTTTAACAGTTTTAAAGCCCAACTTACAACTGCATTAGAAGAATGACTGAAGTGCTGTGATTTTTATTGTTATTTTATATATTTATATATACTTTTTTTACCAACCAATTTTTAACTGTTTACAGCTGTAGTATCTAATGTGTGTTTTTTTATCATTCCATTTGCCAGTACTGTTGTTTAACTGTTCCAGTTTACTGATAGTCCAGTTTTGCTTTGTCTTGCCCTTTGCGCGTTGCATCGCCACATTTGTTTGTTCCTTTCTGTCTTGTTTTTGGTTTGTTTTTTCGCCATTGAGCGGGTGCAGTGGGAAAGCCTCTAGATAAGCTCTTAGCTTTTTAGGCAATCCCTCAGGCCTGCAACTCTGTTTCAGTGGTGCGCCTGTGTGTGTGTAATTTTTTTGTTTTTCCCCCTCCTGTTTCTTACCCCATTGTTTCCTTGTATTTTGATGTTTTTACTGTATTGCCTGATATGTTTTCTAATAAATAAAATAAAATAAATAAAAATAAACAATAAAGGGAATAAAAGAGGGGGAAAGAGGGTAAAAAGGGTTACAAAAAGAGGGGAACAAAAGGGGGAACGAAATAGGCTAAAAATTTAGCAGAATAATAAAAGGGAACAAAAGATGGGAAAAAGATAGTAGCAAAAGAGAGGAACAAAAGAGGGTACAAAAATAGGGCGTAGTGGAACAACAAAGGGAAACAATAGAGGGGAGGAGAACATAATATGGAACAAAATATGACAAGTATAAGGATTTGCACCTTTTAACTGCTGGGCTGAATGGATTCGAACTTGTGCAAAAAAGGAGGAGACCATTGAAAAACAGTTCAGGAATAAATCAGAAACCAACTGAGGGACAGAAAGGGGGAAAGATAGATAGAATATCATGACATTTTCAATACCTGAGTGCGGCTTTGCTAACACGTGGGTTAATTGAATCCATCACAAAATCGATTTAAATTTAATTGCAACTCACTTCTAGTTTACCTCTTCAAATATCTGCTAATTGATTTACGTCACAGACGCGCCTGGTATGTTTAGCCACAGATCGAGAATCTTTGAACTCCATTTGTTTCCATTGTTTGTGTTTTTTTCTTTTATTAATTCCTTTTCTTTAGTCAGGGAATCAAATAAACGACGGCTTGGGAGAGAATCTAGCGTCTTTATTGACCATGATGAATGAATAAGATATTTTAGGATGTCGTATATTAAGCACACGAGACAGAATTCTGCAATTTCATCGTATCTAATTATACCAACAGATAATTATGTTGAACGTTGCAGACAAAATGGTCCATAAAACAAGTGGTGATTCAAAAGAGGGGGACGGTACGAGGCATAAAGAAGCCATTTCGTATTGTTGATATTGATTGTTATTAAGTGAACTTGCCGGACCGCAAACACAATCAACTTAATTTTTCAATACACTCCTAATTAGAATCCTCATTAATAAGACTTACATATAAAAAATAAATAAAAAAAACCCTCACAAACAAACAAACACACACCCCTACACCCCCAAAAACCCACAAACAACAAAAAAACCAAACAAACAAACACCCCACCCAACTACCCATTAAAAAAACCCCCAACCAAACAAACAAACAAACAAACAAACAAACAAACAAACAAACAAAAAACAAACAAACAAACAAACAAACAAACAAACAAACAAACAAACAAACAAACACCCCAACAAACAAACAAACAAACACCCCAACAAACAAACAAAAAAACAAACACCCCACCCCCACAAACAAACAAACAAACAAACAAACAAACAAACAAATGGATCAGATTTTAAATAGGCTATGCATTATTTGCGGATATACATCTAAAAATGTAGAAGATTACGACACCTGGTGCTTGGCTTGCATATGCTAATTTATGATAATTTAGGTAGTAATGTTTTAACATTAAAATCTAAATTACCAAGATTGAGAGTAGAAATGCGAACTCCTAATTAAATAAACGCGTTACATGCTATTTAAAAAAGTCGTTCTTAGTAACTACAAAGGATTCTAAATAATTAAGAACTTTACGCAAAACACAGATTTTGTGCTTTGCGTAAATGAACCAACTAAGAAACATCTGAGCGCCTTTTATGGATCGAAACATGCAGGTATCACGACAAGGTTCGTGGTCGCACAGGTGTTTTCAATCGTGTTGGTATCGATTTTTATTTGTGAACGTGCGTAGAGAACTTTATCTTCATTCCGATAGTTGCATTATCTAGAAACATTGTTTCTACAGTAGAACTGTGATTGCGTTTTCTGTTTCCCCACAGCTATTGATCTTGTTTTCGCCACAGCCATTGATCCCTATTACCTTTGGGGCTGTGGACCCTGAGCCACAGAAGCAAGTTTTGATTTCAGGTGTTGTGACGTCGTTGGTTATGACACCTGAGCTCGATTTCATGAAAAGCTAAGATCCATCTTAAGACGGGTTGTCAGTTTTGAAATAATGATTTGTATTATGAAATCACTTTATGCCAATTCAGACTCATTTGAAATCGAGCTCTGATGTCACATGACGTCACCCTAATAACATAAGTATAGGGACAGCACATAGGGACCTCACGGTGATGCGCGCTATATAAGAATGTTTATTAAGTATAGCTTCGTCCTCCGGATGGAAAGTAAAGCCTTTGGTCGTGTGCGTTGTGTAATGCACGAAAAAGAACCCAGTTACACTTATTACTCAGTGGAGGGGTTTGTCACGGAATTTCTGGGCTGCTGAATGCGTTCTAGCTCCTTGTAAACCTTTACAAGGTGTTATATATACGGGTCTCATAAATTAGAAAACATTCAAGAAACTTTCTGGCATTAATAGTGATAAGAGCTTAGAAGGTATATCTTTGGTAATAATTCAAAAAAATTAATGATCAACGCCTTTCTCAGGCATCTGAAAGTACACAAAGTGTGTGCAACGAAGGTGTTTAATTTCTTTTATTATTTCCCTACAACTTCAATGACCATTTTAGCCCAAGTGAGGATATTGGTCCTTCACATTTACCAGCATTTTACCCCGCCTTAAAATAGATTGGACATAATCTTGACACTTGATGACCTTCTTCACATGACAACAGTCCAGCGTGATTCATACACTGTCACAAGGCCGCATGCGCATCCCGTCATTGTCAACATTTCATGACTTTACTCGATGTCATAAAACCGAGAGCCAATGCAACCTAGTACCACTTTAACAACCCCTGGGATCACGTTACATTGTACCAAGTTTACTGTCACCTGACCTACACCTTATGCAAAGTCTCTTGATAGTCACGTTTATATTCTCTGCGGTTTTATTTTATGTCAGTGTTAAAAGCAATGCACAATAAACCAATTATCGAGGGCGTCATTAATGTACATGTAGTTAGATTTTCATTTAGTGTACGAGGTAAAACCTGACCGTCCTCTGGTAAACAATGCACTGTATATACATGAATACATTGTAATATGTACGGGGTGATAATTGAGTCACGTATTCAGACCATCATTTACAACGTAGGCTAACTGCCGGATTTTACATGGTGCCCATCTACACTGATGTCTCCAGTAAAGAGCCCGTATAAAAAAAGATGTTGTCCTTTATTTAACGGGATAGTTTCTTCCTGACCTTATATGACCCCCAAGTCACATGATGTTACTTCATAATCGAGCAGCATTACCCATGGTCTCATTAAAGCAAACAGTCTCACCACGAACTGAACCTTTCGGTCAAACACGTAAGCTTACTCATTACAGTTAAACATTTCAGAAAGCTTCAGGACCTAACACGTTATAGTTTTGCATTACATTATAGCATGGCCGACGTTTCACTTGATTTGCCATTTGGTTTTCCACAAAATGACTATCAGATACGATATATATCCGTTGAAATACACAGCACAGGCACATTGCAAAACACACATAGAACGACTTTTGCCTTTTTACGAAGTGACCTTTTCTGTTGACCCATTTATCTTTAGCGTTTTCATGGATCGACGTCTCTCAATAATTAAGCACTGTTTTTACACAGCGCTATATGTGCATCTCTTTTTTGTCATGACGTTTAGTAATTAATAACTCATCAGGCAGTTGTTTGGTTGTAAACAGTACGACAGTTCTGTACGATTAAAGAAGTCAGCTTTATTTTGGTGAAAAAAAACCCACAAACAACAACAACACCAAAACAATAAGAACAAAAAACAGTATTAAGCATTCTCCAATACTGCAGCTTGAAAAACAGTTCAACTTCAACCGCGAAATGTTCCAAATATTAAATTTGGGCTGTAGAGTACGATACGTTGGTTCGTAATGCAACTAATGAAAGAAAAAAAACACCGTTTATTTTTCATTTTATTTTACTTTTTACATAACCTGAATAATTCTTACCTTAGAGTAAACTGCAACTATTCCATGTCTTAAAATTGGAGTCGCCAGACTGATTACCCCCACACCATCGGGCTGGAGAGATGAGCTGAAACCGTTTCTACAAAACGGGTATCACATGAGGAGAAGCAGCTTTTCAAGAACAATGGGAGACATCTGCTGCTTTCTAAGGAATACAACATGAATTTTTTTGTAAAGAGAATAATTAAATGACGTTAAAAGGGTGTGGTATGCACGATAGGCTTGCAAATGTTCAGAGATTTGCCAACAACTTACATGGTAAAAAGGTAGACATGCTGAAAAACATTTCTTTAAAATGTTTTGCTCGAAATACCTTAGTTTTGAAAAAACGGAGAAGAAAAAAATAAATGAAAATTTTAAGAAAACAAAACATAGTTTTGACTTCGTGAGTTTACACCCAAATCGAAAGGAGTGGATATTTTCACCCTTACCATTTTATCGTGACTGCGATGACCGAATGAGATTAAACTTCCACAGTTTTTTTATTTCAATGATAATGTTGGGCCACATAGGGTTCGGATACTGGTATTTGACGATTACGAACGGTGTCCGTGAACTGTAATTGGGAAAATGTAAATATAAAGTTCTATTGCAGTAGTTATCACTATCCTCGAGTGTTTAAATCAAATAAATATTTGTGTGTATATAACGGAGCTTTGTTTTTTAGGGCATTTCAACCATTTGTGAGTGTATTTTTATTTCGAACAACCAATTAAAAATGACCTATTTTTGCTCGTTTTATTAAATTATAAAAAAGGCTATTTATGGTTAGGAGTACAAATGTATCTGAGGCATGAATTAATATTACGTTTTTGGCTGAAGCTTATTGTTTAACAGCTACTTGAGCATAATTTTTTAGGAGGAAAGCTTTTTATTATTTATAATGTTATGTTTATCATTTAGAAATTTTAATTTTTTTTGAGTTATTCTTCATTATCTATCAAAAACTTAGGCCCAACCTCACGGTTTTGAAAAACCTAGAAACACTTCTGCCAATGACGGCGTTCGACAAATGATAATACTGGGACGTCATGTGTGGGAGTTTGCTTTCTGTTATCCTCCATGCTGCAGCAACGCAGCTAAACACAAATGGGTTCCCACATTTGACGAAACATGAGTGAGGATGTCATTGTTTTTTGCGAATCTGTCTAGAAAGCACCGGAGAAGGGTAATCAAAATTAATGTTTTGTACACAATTAAATTTTTTAAAGTCTCATGTGCACTAAGTTTACATATTGATTGAAAACAGTTTAAATGAATTTCAGCAAAGATCACTCGTTCCCGTTTTCGTTCAAGTAGGTCTTTAATCTTGTTGGTGAATGGTTGCAGTCAACGTTTAAACCTCTTTCCAATCTAGGTCTGTAGCCAGTCTCTTCATTTTTTACAGATATATTCGTGGTAAATGCTCCACCAGTGTGTCCAGCCTGGTTCCTTTCTCCTCAGGATGTTTGAGCGTGAAACCAGGCTTTCTGCTGAGGCGTAGAATAAAGGGCAACAGCAACACTTTTACTCTATCGTACTGCATCTCTTTGGAACTCCTTGCCTTCCCTACATACTATAATACTAAAAGGAATATCAATTCCTACCTTCAGCTCCCCCGAGTTATTTTCAGCGTTATTGTTCTCTATTTGTAGCCCCTTACAACGAGTGGCTTTTAGCCTTGTTTGAGGCGAACTTGCATAAAAATACTCGCAATATTTCCAAACATGTTTTGTATTTATTCTACAGGTATTGCTTTTGAAGATTATTTCCCCCAAATTCCTTGCCTGCACCAGATATCTTCTGCCCGGACGCCCCAAGATACTTGAAACCGTACGTTCTGTCATCAATGAGTCTCGTTCTATTGATCAAGTTCACGGTCCAAAACATCAAGTTGGATGATTTCAACCTGCGAGATCATAAAAACAAGTTTTGCCAGATGTATATTTACGGCAAGATGAATCCCTAGCATTTCGAAAGGGGAGCACATCCCAAAAGGTCGATTTGCAACCAGCAAAAATAGGTTGCTAGACCTTTACTTCAACATGTACCGTGTAACATTTCCCAGCCGCCCATTGGTCTATCTTGTAAAATACAGGCTAACTCTGCACCTGTGCGCTTTGTAAACATACACGCGTATTCCCTACACAATTTAAAATATCTTCTAATGAGACAATGCAGGAGCAATTAACTAATGATTGATGGTAGAAATGGAGTAAACAAACAAAATGTTGACACGGCTGTAGACATTTATAAGTGGTCTCGCTGTAAGTGGATAATAGATTTAAAGGTATCGTACTGAATTTCTCGAAATTACTTTATTTTATCTAGACATTGTTCTTTATTTATGTAATTTTTTTAGCCATTGATAGGTCTTTATCGTATTCAATGAGGGCGCTGTTTAGGCTTGTGACATCATAATGCAACGGGTCCATGAACCAAATGCATGGGCCGCCGATGCTGTTGTAACGTGCACGCAAAAATGGTGGACAATGAAATCAGAATGGATGGATGTTTCCTAACCGTTGGGATGGTTTTTTTCCTTTTAAGTAAAACGCAAATAAAGGAATTTAATTACTCGTTTTAATTGCCTGTTGAAGGTTGATGGAAAAGAGCATTACATTTAAAACAAAATTGACTGAACAAATCTGTTGTTGAAAGTTGTCGGGAAAATCTCTAACCAAACAGTATTACACTGTCCCTTTAATTGCCAATTAGATGACATTACTGGCCAGACTAACCATTTGACTTAGTAAGTACTTCATATTTACAAAGAAAGAAAGGTCAAATAAAACACTTATACCTATTATTAGATTTTCTATCAGACAAACTGAAAAAGCAGTCTGACAAAGAAAACTGAAGGCATGGTTGAAATGGTTGACATGGTGGCATGGATGGCTTGTGCGTAAAGCGCTCGTCTATCTCACCAATATGGCCCTGGTTCGATACCCGGTTAAGGCCACGTGTAAGTAGAGTTGTGCGTTGGTTTTATCTCATGCCACGAGTGTTTTACTACGGGCCCTCAGATTTCCCTCCCTCCGGAAAAATCAAATATTTTCGATCTCTTACTGCGCTCCGTGGTCATGAGTTGATGCGGCTGGCTGCCAAGGGCGCGCTGGCATGCCTGCGGCTCGAACACGTTGTAGCCTCGTCCTTCGCAATCCAGCTTCTCAGCTGCAAGTAAGGATGATTCGCCTTCCAAATGATTACTATATTTAATTAAATATGTTCTTCTTCTTCTTGCGAGTTAAACCAAATCGGTTATCGGTTACAGGGTACATCTTTGTACGTTTGAGAATTCCAATTCTTTTCTTCCAGTGGGCCTATACATAACAAACCCCAACACTTTAAAGGAATGGAATACTTTTGGTAAATACTCCACAAGTTAATGACCATCAAAACGAACTTGGTAAAGAGACGTATTAGGTACGAGTAAGCTGCTGTTACTATGGGTGTAGTACACCCGTTGCTGTGGGTGCAGCATATTGCTTACCACTGGTTTAGTTATTGTCTGCTGCGTGCATAGCGCGACGCGTTCGCGCTGTTCACAGGAAAATTAAGACATAGTCCTGTCATGTGACCCGCTCTAAACCAATCAAAAGGCGGAATCTTTGTAAGGTGTGTTATAACACATATCACGTGGTTTTTCCACAAACTGAATAATACAAATACAAACAGTACATGAAAGCAAGGTTAGCAGTGCTAACAAGGTTCTGTCTTGTATTTCATTTGTTATGTTGATACAGACGATGTCAAATCTTATGTCAATTTTACTCTAGACTATAACTCTTTCGGTTACTGAAAGCTGAGGAAAGTAAAAAACACACCAAACATAGCATTAGCCTTTCTGAGATACGGTGGACACAATAGGTGTGCACTCCTTGGTTTTGGTGTATACAGGCAAATTTACCCAAACCTGATAGTGTCATAGTATTGTGTCCATCATATTTCAAAATGGCTTTTTGCTACCGTGCTGTGCACATTAGATCGTGTAGGTCTCTTCCCCTCGTATGTTGGCACCAAAATACGACAGTAGGGTGGAATTGCAACGTTCATTCGGGGACACATCAATGGGAGAGATTTAACACAGAATTTGAAACAGTGACAAATCCTGCGGACTGCAAAAGATGTGAAAGAAAATGCCACAACTTCATCTTGCTAATCCCAAGAGGGATCAGCTCCTAATCTAATATCGGTTGAGCAATTCGAATGAGCTAAGTACTGGATCAAGAGTGGTTACCCCATTTATAATTCGTCGAGTGCTTGGTACACAAAGTCCCTTTTTCAAATAACAAAAAGGCCGCATACAATCCAACGGACAAAAAACACACACCATGTGGCATTACTGTTACATTTTTGCTGCTAGAATTACCCCAAAAGGAAATGTTTCCCATTCCCATGCAGAATTTAACCTTCCTATGATAACTAATGAATGGCAAACAAAACAAAACACAAAAAAACCCACAAAAAAACCCAGAAAACCACAATCAAACGTTCACACTCGGTTGCACATTAATTGCTTACGCCCTTAGTCTGGCAACTTTTCGTTACGTCCTTCTTCCACGCACACGCTATGATTTATTGTAAATCCAATGCTTGGCTTTACAAATATTGAGAGGGTTTTAGTTTTCAACAATGGTCACAGACAAAATAGCTGCCGATACATTCGTTCATCAGTTGGATAATAACTGCATGGGAGAGCGGCGCAAAAATGCAAATAACATCCTTAGCTCCGTTTTGGGACAAATTATTGCATAAATGAATACTAATGAGCCGACAGACAATCGCTCTCCGCAGTGCGCATGTGCACTTCATTTATCACCTTCGAATTATCCGTCTATACTAGTTACACAGGACTGATTGTCACATTTACGGCAAGCGACCAGCTCCACAAAGCTTGTATACACATGCTGGGGAAAAGGGTGAGTAACATGGTTTTCTGACATCAAATTTCCTCCACTTTGTATCATTTCAAAGGATTTACTGTGTCTTATTAAAATCTCATGACAGTTCAGAGCAATTGACCTAAATGGCCTCAAGTTAATCAGAATTTTTGGGTTCGAATCCTGGTCATGGCATTTGTGTGTTTAGCAATTGCTTCTAAGTCACCCAGAAGTAAAAATGTTTCCTTGAAAATTGAGAACGTTGTGCTGACAGATAAGTCACGTGCGTGTCACCTTTACTCCCGGGGCTGCATATTGCTAAGGAGTTTCAAAGGTGCTGTAATTTTGGGTTTTGGATCGCTTGTTATATTTATTGTTTTACGAAGATTAACTTAATTTTCTTCTTTATCAAACACCACAAAACGAAAGTGGGAGTTACGTCACATTTGGTGGTTCAGTGTTAGTGAAATAACGAAGTCCGAGTTCACAACAGATTTCGGTTCGATTGTGGCAAACATTAATCATCTCAGATGTAAATATTCATCGGGGGATTGGTAGGCTACTGGTATGAACTTTATAAATTAAGTATTTTAGTTGAATGTGTCAAATTGGTTTACGACAATATTGGGGCAGATAGGGGAAATATTAAGGGGGATTTGTACATTTGATGATACAATAATAGACATTAGCACACAGTCAGAGAACGTAATTAGAAAAAATATTTGGCTATTTTATCGGGCATCACAGATTTGTCCTAAAGGTACAGTAACAAGCAGCTTCCAAAATTTTCAAAATGGCTGCAATTGCTTGTTATTCTACCTATATCTTTTCAAATGAGAAATCTGCGAAGGCTCTGAGCCCAATATCTTTCTCCTGACATACTCTGACTGTGTGCCAAGTTTCATGCCCGATCATCAAAGGCACAATTTTTGGCATCACATACCTGCCGTGCCATAAAAGGCTGCGCAAGAATCGCGCATATTCAAATTGAGGCATGTTTAAGTGCGCGATTGTGTTCCTTTCAAACGTGTAAGCATAGAACATGCAAACCCCGAACATGCAAATCCCTCAAATGTTCAAAAACGCGCAAGACTAACCTTGCACGGTCTACGATAGAAAATATTGACCACCAGGAGTGTTTAGTTAAACCTACGACTTCCGAAGTGTTATGTGGAGTGGTCTATTTTCCCAAGGCGAAGCCGAGGTAAAACATACCGCACCAAGGACCACCAAACCTCGTAGTTAACCACACGAAATAAACCAGTTAATATTTGTTGTATCAAACCGATACACTGCAAAAACTGGGGTGTTAAATTTGACACAATGGGTGTTGTTACTTATAGATACGAGGAATGAATCAAAGTAAACATCATAGGGTGTTAAAATAACACCAATGTAATTTTTTTGGCAGCAATTTGTGTTATTTGAACACTAAATGATGTAAATTTTGATTCTTTTATTTTGTATCTAATTTTGGCAACACTCATGGTGTCAATTTTAATATCCCGGTTTTGCAGTGTAGGAATCTAGTTGCCAAGAAACTACACCGTTGCTATGGGATAGTAGATTGGTTTTACGGGATAGTAGATTGGTCTTATAGGTTGCTATGGGTACAGTACATTAGTTGCTACGGGTACAGCTCGTCGCATCCGCATGGGTTTCTGGTAAAACAGAAAAAATATCATGTGGCGCACTCTAAATGCAGAAAATGCATGGAATGTTATTTTGTTGATGTCTTTAAAATACTTAATAATATTGATTGTGCAAATGACTTTGAAGTATTAGAATCTGAAGTTGACTACGCTTTTAATATCCTGAACAGTGCTCCAAATAAATTGTTCATTTCTTGTTTTGTGAATTCTATCTTGAGTTTAAAACTGTGTCAAAATTAATGGCTTTCGCAGTCGCAATCAAACGGAAGCGCTGAAGGGGACATTAAACATAAAATAAAAGAACGTCTAAATTATAACTTATCTCATATGATTATGAGTTTTACAAGTCATAATTAAGACTTATTATCCATAATTATGAATTATATCTGAAAATTACGTATTAGCATAAGTCATTATTAAACTTATATCACATAAGTATGATTTAGCATAAGTCATACTTATGACTTGTGCCATTAACACTATTACTCATTTTTATGTGATATATAGCAGTCGTTATTATAAGTTGTACTAAGCCAAAATTGGGAATCACGACTTGTACTGAGCCATAATTATGAGACAGGTCATAGCAATTACTTTATTTTCTTTTTCTCCAAACGTCCCTTTAAGGCTTCCGTATATTATCTGGATTTCTGAAACGGCGGTCAAACAACTCGTTGAGGCTGTCGCTGCTGCCAACGGCCTTCAGCTGAAGGTGCTTGATACAGATGCGGCCTGCTGATATGTCTCTAATCAATCATTCTCATTAGACGCAATGACTACGGAACATCATCGACACATCATCGATATTTTCCACCAAGCTCATTGCGCTGCGCTACAAACCATCGGCCAAAATGAGTAGCAGAGTACTACCGTTTACTTGTTAGTCAAAACAAGCATTTTTGAAATAACGGCTTTGTTACCGCACATGCTAAGTCAACTACATTGAAAATGAGTGATTTCGGTACGGGGCTTCAGGCAGGTGAACGGAGCTAAAGCCCAAAAGACGTGGTTTCGAAAAGGGGCACAATGACATCTCAACCTTTACATATTTTAACACACCTGGGTGACGAAGCAACATTATGGTCACAATGCCAAGGGCGGTGCAGAAACACCGTGACCAGCAATAGATGGGATTCGAACCCACGCCCTGCCATTTCTACTCAATTTTCACTGAGCTCCTTAGTGAAAAATAACGCTTAGGAATGTTATCCTCATACAAAAAACTATCAGGACACCAGTCACAAAATATACTTTGTGCGATAAAAACATGTTATTTAAAAATGTTGTATTCATTGTTTTTCCTCTAAGTCTTAACACATAGTTTAAAAAGAAAAATACAAATCAAAAACCATAATAATACCAGAAATGGTTATGTACAATTCAATAAATGTACTAAAAGGGACTACAACAAAAACCTTTCAATAGAAATCCAAAACAGCATGAAAATATCACACATCTATGAACTTTGACCTCTATCTCGATGAAGGATCTTGTGCATTTGTTCTCTCGGCCTCGAATTATAAAAAAAACTGGGTCACTGTATATCATTTCTACTCGGTAAAGCACTAAGTGAGCAGTGATGACTACACATCGGTGAATAGAAAACAAAATGTATTTAGGACAAAGTGAAAAGAAAAGAAGGACAACAAAATCTGTTCCGTAAGTACTTTCTAGAAATTCGCACATACGAGTTACTTTTTCGTATGCAGGGATTTCCGTAAGTACGAATTGGGAGTCAGTACGTAAGGATTAGTATAATTACGTACGGATTACTATTCCATACGTACGAATTACTAACGTTTACTACTGCCAGTAATGGGAACGTTATATGTTAGTATGGAATAGTAATCCGTACAAAAAAACTATTCCGTACGTACGAATTACTTATTCGTACGTACGAATTAGTTACAATTGCTTCACTGTAATGCAGAGAAAGAGTGCAAAAAATTGTTGAAATATTCCCAAACATTACAAATGCTGTACAGTATCTTGACTTTTTAACAAACTTTTCAATGACATCTTTATTTCAAAACGATTGAAGTCACTTACATTGTTTACAAACTGACAAGTAAATTACGTTGAAATATCTTGATTCAACGGGAGTAGGCATTCAGTATTTAGACACTTAACATGGTACAGTTAAATTCATATTAAATATATTAAACGTAACAAACAAACGAATGCTCGTAATTTCAAACAATTGTCAGCAATTCTGCAAACATCGCCACCACTCAATACTCTTGCATCCCTTCATCTCTACTGTGCTTTGCTAATTTTAAGCAACCGGTAGAAGCAGTTTAAGAACATTTATCTGAACCGTACCTTTTCTTGGTTTAAAGAGAGTACAGTTTCTTTACTGCGGATTGTAATTATTACTTCAGATTGCGTCGTTAATGTATGGTATAACGGATAAACCACACTCACGCTGCGCTATGTGTTAAACATACCACTACGTATGTTACGCAATCTAAGCTATCTTCGATTTGCAGGTATTTTCTCAGCGTTTCTTTAATCACTTCGGTAAACGAAAGTCAATACAGTGTAACCTACTCTAGCCTAACGCACCTCTCCAGTCTGCGCCGCGCCATTTCACGTAAACGGTTGTTGATTTTCCAGTGATTGCATTTTATGTTTATCCCCCTTACAGAACAGCTAAACTCCGAGCGCTGCAGCGTCGAGGCGATGGGGAGTGCGTACTGTTGAGTTACCGCAGAGTGCATGTTGTTGGCGTTGGACTGAAAAATGGTACAATACTGTGATGATGAAGTGCAAGATGTGAAGGAATTAAACTCATGAAAGATGTTAACGAAAATCTGATTAGATGAATTCAGAAATACTGTTCGCAGCATACGTTCAATCATTGCATGAAGCTTGGATCTCGCCCCATCCAACTCCCATGCAACGTTTATCCTAACTGGAATCTTCACACACTACGGTAAAACTGCATTATTCAGACAAAACCAATGTCAGTATCACCGTGCGAACAAGTGACCTGGATATTGTAAGAATACATTCTTAGATCGACGTTATCAAAAACGTCACTCTGTTGGAACGACGGAGAGCTTAAAATTCCTTATTGTGAACTGTGGTCTAAATATTGCGTTAATTTGAAATACATCGAGTTCATTTGGCAACTTGACGCATGTGGTAGCAAAGGACTGCGTTAAAATGTGTTTTCTTGTCGATGGAGATGGTGGTTTGAGTTATTCGTGAATACATTTAGCTGGTGTGACTTTTGAAAACATAGAAAACGCAGGATGTCAACACGATGTAAAGCTATGTTTGTGGTACTCAACTTTGCTTATACTGGTATGCATTGAATACATAGCAACATGCACAAGAGATGAATGCCGAGTGAAGACGCCATAAACGTGTAGCCTAAATCGAAATCATTTGGACAAAAGACGGATTACCTTGGAGTAGTAATCAACAGCTCTTGAGGAGACTCTACAAATATAACTGCCAAGTAAATATGGCCAATACAACAGAAGTCGTGACTGTAACAATAGAAATGTTTGCATGTGTTAACGACAGTGGTGGTCCATGTGTTAATGGTACTGATGAGTTGCCAAGTGACGTCACATCTTTAACAGGATGGGTTATAGCGTTACGGCTTTTGTACGGACTTATCGGCTCTGCGGGGATACTAGGGAATGGGTTTGTTTGTTTTGTGTTCATCAGTAAACGCAAATCATTTAGCTCCATCACGAATCTACTCATTTTGAATCAATCTTTGATTGATTTCTTTGATTCGATCATTTTTCTACTGATTCGTTTCGGACCGGTTGCCCTGTCTGATGAAGTAACTGCGTGGGACGAAATCGTCTGCCGTTTTTGGCTGTCAGAGTACTTTATGTGGGTCCTATTCATTGCGTCAACTGTGAACTTGGTGTTCGTTTCGTTGGAGCGATACCTGGCAATATGCCATCCAGTAAAACACAGGAATTTCTTCACAAAGCGATTGGCTAAACTTGGCATGGCGCTGGTGTGGTTGATTGGCCTCTCTTATCAGTCCTACTGGCCAGCCATACAGTTCTACACTTTAGGGACATGCTACCCAAATTGGCCGAGTGTTATCCTACAGCGAGCCATGGGAGTTGTGCTGTTCCTGTGCGAGTTCCTCCTCCCTCTGTCTGTGATGACGTTCTCCTACGTCAGCATCATCATTGCGCTGAGTGGGCGTGGCAAGATGAACGGAAAAACCACAAACACATTCCAGAAGGCGAAGAAGAACGTGACTACCACCCTTTGCCTCGTCTTTATGTCTTACGTCATCTGCTGGACTCCAACCGAGTTTACTTTCCTACTGTTTAACCTCGGAAGGGAGTACGATTTTTCCAGCACCACTCACCAGATTGTCACGTTACTAGTTCTGTGCAACATGTGCGTGAACCCCTTCATCTACGCGTTCAAATATGACCATTTCAAAAAACACGCCAAAGCAATGTTTTGTAAATGTTGCCGTGGCAACAAGGTGGATGCTGAAAACTCCTTAGCAACCGTGGAACCACCTGCTGTATCATCACACGTCCCTTGAACTTGAAACTTTGATGGGTGGCTCGTCTAGGTATCTTGAGGTCAAACCAAAACTGACCCCATCGAAACTGACTATTTTCACGAACACAGTACAACGAATAATTGTGTCTTTTATAATAATTGTTCTCCTTGCGTGTCTTTTGATTCTCGTAAAAAGTATATAATGTATTTTACGACTTTTTACCCAAAGCTCACATTACCTCAAAAAGTATTTATTTATGACATTTCTTTAACCAGGGTATTCATACAACCGCCCTCAGTTGTCTGCATACACTTTCACATTATTAATTCAATATTTTTGTACATAATTTACTATGCTCGAATGGTAACTCCAATTCAAGCAAACAAATAAACAACAAAGGCTGCCGAAACAACCAATACTAAGTGCGTCGCCCAGTACCAGTGGATTGCGTTCGCATTTCCCCTCAGGGGTCGGCACTGCCCTTTTGGAGTTGGCACTGCTGTCGGTTTGCACACCCCTTAAATATTAATTCATCTACGAGAACGTTTAATTTCAAATGAACAAGAAATTAAATCAAATATTTATTGTCTTTATCAATTTTGTTGTTGCTGCTTGATTTGGGTCAACGTTCATAATCGATAGGCCTACCTTAATTTGTTACCAGTGCGACAATTAATTGGTTCACAGTGGCGGGGGGGGGGGGGGGGGGGTGAAACACTACTCTCATTTTTGGCACCATATGACTGGTTCTTAAATTGTGTTTACTTTTGTTTACGGAAGGTGATGACATCTGGGCCCATTTCACAGAGCTGCTTAAGCAGAAAATAATGCTTAACAATTTCCTGCTAAGCAGAAACGAGCAGGATACCAGTCACAAATTGTACACGTGACATGGTAGTTTGGCTGGTAACCTTATTCTGGTAAGCAGCATTTGAGTGTGCTTAGCAAATTTTTGTGCTTAAGCAGCTCTATGAAATTGGGCCCAGGGCTCGATTTCACGAAGAGCTACACTCTAAAAACTTCCAGGTCAGAAATGACCCAAATCTGGGTCCCATGGAGTCTAACTATTCCTAGGTCAGTATGACTTGAAATCTGGGTCAAAAATGACCCAGAAATGGGTTCAAATGACGCCGAATCCGAGTTAAAATCCTATTTTTGGGCAGGCTCCCTGGGACCTAGAGTCCGTGTACATTTTGACGTGCGAATCAATCTTAACTGCTGCTGAGCAAAGTGTGATGTCACAATAAAAATCACTATGGTGTCATTTGCCGAGCAGCAAAGGGCGCAAGTGTCAAGCTCTGTTGTTTCTGATAAGCCGAGTGTGGGTTCGAGTCCCGGTTGTGGCACTTGTGTCCTTTAGCAAGACACTTTACCATAATTGCTTTGTCCTTCGGATGGGACATAAAGCCTTAAAATCCCGTGTACTATAGGACACTTATCGTTGAAGAGTAGGGGTAATCCTTGGTGTTTCAGGTTCAGACAGCAAGCACTGTATTTACAGGTTTTCCTCAGGATTGCGAGATACATGGATAAAGTTCACGTATGAGGCATCCTTTCCTTCATTACCAGAAATAAATAATAATAATTATAATAATAATAATGGTAATACTGACAACTCAATGAGTCTTAGCCCTTTGTGAAATCGAGCCCTGGCATGACATAATGTAAGGTCAGGCCCCGTCGTCATCAAGTGCTTGCATTCTTTGAGTTGGTCATAAGACAGTTTGTCCAGGAAACTACCACAACTATACTCTAATTAAACCACAATGATTAATTGAACTCTGATGTTTACAAACAAAATCAATAATAAGCGTGTTTTTGATAATGAGCACGATTGAAGACAAAGCAACACGTGGGAGACGGTTTTGTAATCTATTCCACCAAGTGTTTCTAAATAATTGTTAAATCGTCAAGGCCAGCTGTTAATTACGTTTTATTGAACCATTCAGCCCAATTTTAATTGAGCACCAAGTGTTGATTTACAGCCTGCTACACGTTCCACGTCAGTTGTTTGGAAAACAACTAGTCTTATTGATTAGATAGAGGTCTAGTTTGTCACCAAAGGTTGTGGGTTCGAGTTCCGGCAGGCCGAATGAGGGACTCGTAATAAGACATGTTGCAGCAGACCAGACCCTGCAGTGGGCCATTGTCAGCTCATGCTGAAAACTTTATCATTTCCATTGTCTTAACAACATCTTACTTTACTGGTCAGCTTAGAGGGGGTGTCAATCAACAGGGGCAGTGATTTGGAAAGGAGGGGCAGAACAAAACTCTGCAAGCATCCTTTATGTACGAAATCAGTATTTTAATTGTTAATGGGAGATCAAACCAAGTTAACAAACTTAACTAATTTAGCAAACAAATAAGCTGTAACTAACTCAGGCACTACCTCGGCGTGTAAACAATACACTTAGCTAAAAAAACAACTCGTTTGAAAATTGCAAAACGAGCCCTAGTATCATCCGTGAGTAATTGAGGCCTCATGAGCGCCCTCCAGTTTTTACAGACTGGACAAACCTAGTAGAGCCCAATCCAGGTACACAGAATCTATGTACCTAGGGCTAGGTACCCAGAACCCAGGTACTCAGAACTCAGGTACCCAGAACCAGGTACCGAGGTACCAATAATCAAGGTATTAAACCATTTTTCGGACTAGATGAACCAGTCCAGGTACCCAGAATCCAGGTACCAGAACCCAGGCACCCATAACCCAGGTACAAAAAACCCAGATACCGGAACCCAGAACCCAGGTACCCAGAACCCAAGTACCCACAACGTGGGTACCCAGAACCCAGGTACCCAGAACCCAGGTATCCAGAACCCAGGTACCCAGAACCCAGGTACCGGAACCCATGTACCCAGAACCCAGAACCCAAGTACCCACAACGAAGGTACCCAGAACCCAGGTACCCAGAACCCAAGTACCCACAACGAAGGTACCCAGAACCCAGGTACCCAGGTATCCAGAACCAGGCACCAAGAACCAGGTACCCAGAACCCAGGTACCGGAATCCAGGTACCGGAATCCATGTACCCAGAACCCAGGTACCCAGAACCCAGGTACCGGATTCTCTTTGAATCAAGATAAAGTACATTATGGTGTCGGCGAAACCGCTGCTTGTGGTGAGTTCACTTTATTTGAATCCAGAGAGGAAAACAAACAATTTCAGTTTACTGATGTTTGTAAACTTCAGTTAATGATATGTTTGCTGTTGTTTGTTAATCGAGAAAACTCTGTCAAAACGTGTTCTTCAAGACAAAGTGCTACAATGATGGGTGGGGGTACACAAAATGTCCTTACTTTTAAATCACTCTTAGAGAGAGAACAAAACGTTGAAATTGGCAATTGTGACGTATTCTAGCTCTCAACATTCAGGTTGAACAAAGAATAATCAAGATTGATGTGTAATTCATTGGTAAAAATAAATAGAAGGTATGCATTTTTCACAAAAGAAAGCGAAAAAAGAAGAAGCTAAAAAAGTAATAATAATAAGAAGAAGATATAAAATAACAGTATCAAGGAAAGAAAGAAAAGAAGGCAAAACGACTTGTTAATGAAATTTGTACTGCATTTTTGGATCCGGAAAACATTTTTGTATTTTGTTTCTACTGTAAAATGTATCAGATGTTGCCCCACAACATCACTAAAGGATAATCTTCAGGTCATAAATATTCAACTTTTTCAATTTATTCATGTGCCGAATACATGTAAACACTTCCTATTTTACAAAATCGTTGAGACAAGACACACTGACCGACCCAGACATACCTTTGATATAAACGCTGACAAGGGCATAAGAAAAAATAAAATTTAAATAAACAGCAGGGTCAAATTTGATAGGTATGTAAACGTTTACTGAAGTGAAACTTGTTAGTTTATTATCACAGAACCTAAATTAATGTTGGCACAGCAGTGACAGTCCTTAGTTTATAATTACAGATCCAAAATTAATGTACGTTTTTAATCATATCGGGAGATAATAAAAGTTGCTGTTTGAAAGTGTATCATAGTGTGATATTAATTTATGAATCAGTGTTGCTTTTTGGAATAGTAAACTTCTTTCCCTCCACTGATTTTCAGGGTGCGTTTTATATTCATACGAAAAAGTAATCTAATTGAGTGATTTAGAAAGAAGGTGCTTAAGCTCCAATTCCAACTAAACTATTTTCAGCAAGCCTGCATGTCCTTCCAGAAGTTTGAACACTTTTCGTGTGAAAACAAATAATAATCCTGTGGGGTCCGACTGTGTGGCAGAACCTCCACACAACAACAAATATTCATGATTCTTTTACAACCCCACATTGCCAATGTCACCTCCAGATTAATACTCCTTCATTGCCATTGGTTGAATTAGGCCACTCTCGCTAAGGTCAAAAAATGGAAAAGCGCACGCATACGCGCCGCGTACAACTCTTAACCAATGATATGTCTTCATTGACCTCGATGAGGGCGCCGTTTGGGCTTGTGATGTCATGTGCAAGGGTCTGTTTGACCTGGGAAGGTTTGCTATGTGCTAATACCAGTGCATAGAGGTTGTGCCTTTGTTGACGAGGTGTAGGTCTCATTTATGTCAAATGGCTATCCAGTGTGACCAATCATGTAGGTTCACCCTTTTGGTTTGCTATGGTTTAATGAGAGTATGGGGGAACAATATGGGAGCATAATTGGGGGCTATTTATGCTTATTAGAGTGTGTGAATGACCTCCTCCCACACAGGTTTGCTTTTGCAGTTATTTTAAAGCGTTCGTGCCAGTAAGGTTTTAACGAGCCCAATGTTGGAATGCTCTTAGGGTGTGAACGGTCATGTGTACACTACAAAGAGCAAGTTGGAGTGCGCACCATGGTTAACTACAGATCGACTATATTGGCTGGAAGCCAGGCTGGTCGACCATTGGTTAACTACGATGGTCGACCATTTGGAACCAGCCTTAAGACCATGGTTTCTTCACTGGTCTCAGGAGCCTTATTTCATGCTAACCCGTGTAAAGTGCAAAAGGGAACCAGTGACTCTAAAGCAAATGGCGGAAGGCAATGAAGTGTTGAATACCGTACTGATGGTTGGCTAGACTTCTAAACGAGTCGCTCGAGTGAGTGCGTCACTGTGCATTTTCGTTGCTAGTGGGCAATATGGGTGGACTAAATAAGTGCACTCGAACTTAATCAAACAAATAGTGACCGCTCGGGACAATTTTCCATTTTTAACATACCAGACCTTTTTAATGGAGTTGTTTAAGTGTCATGCACTGACATTTCACTTCATATTTCAACTATGTTCTCACTTATTTCTATTCATTTATGCATTTATATCTTACAGTATGTATTTACCACGGTGGCCCTGCAAGGACAACAGATGACTTAAAGGAAATGTTTACGTTTGATATTCACTCTTAAAGTTAATGGTAATACAAAAGTTGTTGGTTTGAGGTACAGCAGCATTTTGAGAATCATTTCACTTGGAAGTAATGTGGCTATGGAAAAAGTTATTAGTTTTTAAGCCCGAGAATTTGAATCTGGAAAACAATACTCTCAGATACCTTTCTCAGTTTGTGTATTCCTGTTAGGGATATTTTTATACGTGGACATATTTGCTCCGGATTTTCGACGATATTTCCAAAACGCGACCAAAATGTTCATATGTTAGTTTAGTTGTATATATATATACATTCATATATGATTAAAACAACCGAACAGTTTAAACAAAACCAAAGGCATACTTCGCCTTTAAATATTGACTTTAATATATGTCAATATTTAAGTATTCAATGTCCCTCCAGGGCCACCATACTTTACCAACTATTCAAACACGCCGCTAGACCTACCAGTGAACGCTCTGTAGGACATTGAAGCTACAGTGGCAGATAATTATTTCATCTCGCCAAAGTACGCAATTGCGATCTCGCACGTAAAAAAAACCCCAACTGAAACTGTGTATGGAAGTTGCATGGCTCCCTTGTGTTTAATATTTGTCTATGTTTTAACTGTTCGAATACCCCTTATGTCAATTAATGTTACGATACTGTCATCCACTTCCTGTCGGAGTATAGCTTAAAAAAATGTTAACAGTTTATTATCAGTTTGACTGTAATGTCTTCATTAAACTTTATTATCTTAATGCACCACTCTTCATGTTTTAATCTATTAACTTTCATTGATTTATTTATGTCCGACGTAATACGCAGATAGCGCTTTATCACATCCGAGGGCGTCACAAAACACTATATTTATTTCCAAAGCACCATGTAATGATTTACAGGGTGCTGTGGAACAACTAACCATACCAGAAAACGCCGGGCAAACCCCTTCTCTGAACGATAATTGTAGTGAATTCTTTTTTATGTCCACACAGGACCTACAGTTTCAGTCCCATCCAAAGGACGAAGCAATAATGGTTAAGCGTCTTGCTTAAGGACATAAATACCACGACCGGGACTCGAACCCACACTCTGCTGATCAAAAACACCTGGGTCCAATTTCATAGAGCTGCTTAAGCACACAAAGTAGCTAAGCACACGATTTTGCTTATTGGAATAAGGTTACCAGCTAAAGTAGCATACCACAAGTACATTTTATGACAGGTATCCTGCCCATTTTTGCGTAGCAGAAAATTGTTAAGCAATATTTTCTGCTTAAGCAGCTCTATGAAATTGGGCCCCGAGCTTGAGTCCATTGCGCATGACCGCTCGGTCAGGACACGCCACGACACGTCGGTCATAGCACCATTATGTTGGACAACAGATCTTGACCGTTCCATTGCTTACCAGAACAAGGTTACCAGCCCAAATACCATGTAACATGTGCCATCTGTGACTGGTTTCCAGAGGTATGTTAAGGTTGTACATCATGTCAACTCTTTGTACATTGGGAAACCCAGGGGCTACGTGAGGTTCAACTCCCAAGTTACCTCATATTTTGCATTCATTACTTTTCAACCCACAAAGGGTGCTTTCCGGAAAAAAGGTACCAGCCAAAATACTGCAATACTGCATGCAACTGGTGTCCTGCTTATTGTTGCTTAGCAGACATTTATAAAGCACTAGTTGTCTGCTTAATCAGCTCTGTGAAAATGGTGTTAGGGCTCAAGTTCTAACAGCAGTTTAGAACGGGAAAAATTGCTTAGCAAAAATGGTTACCAGCCAAAATACAGCTGTTTAGAACGGGACAAAATTGCTTAGCAGAAAAGGTTACCAGCCAAAATACAGGAATAGTGTACATTGTTTGAGACTGTTTTCAGTGCTGGTTCCCGGCGAAATTTGCTAAGCACCGAATCTGTTTAACAGCTTTACAAAATTAGGCCGAGTTAAGTACACAAATTAGCAAAGCAAAATAACAATTAGCTTACAAGAAAAAAAGGTTATCAGAAAAGACCATGTCATACGTACCATTTGTAACCGGTCTCCTGCTTACTTTCGCTTAGCAGAAATCTGTTCAGCACTCTTGCTCGAGCAGCTCTATGAAATTTGGGCCATCAGTTCTGAGATCCGCAAGCAGATTGTCCTCGTTCCAAGGTTTCGCTTGGCTAGGTACGAGAAGCCCCTTACAGCATAACTGAGCCTAGACTTTGGAATGCACTTCCTGAAAACGCAAAAAGTGAGGGAATTTACATCACCCCACTCCACAACAAATACAAACACACATGTTTATGCTTGCATACCCACCACTTAAAATGCTTTTATTTTATCACGTCATAACCGGCGCCTTTGAAAATTTACTTTGTGTTTTGCTCGTTTGCTTGGTTTTTTAATTTTTTACTGGAAAGTGCGTCTTGAAGTTATTGCTTTATTTTTGCTACTGTTACAAATATAGATATTTCTTATCACCGAAATTTAAAAAGGAGCTGTATTAATTTTTTTCATAGAAAACCGGGGAAAAAAATCGTTTTCATTTTTGAGATTGTTAAATAAAGTCTTATTTTGAAACCCGGATGTGATTCATTTTTGTAACCGACTGTCTTTTTTTTCTAAAGAAATTTTTAATAGTTTACTTTAGAGATGAAGATTAGCTTACAATATATAGGCTGCATATGAGTTCATATAATCACGAAGTGAAATCTAGACTATTCAATTTCACGTTTTATATCACTCACTCACATGTCCTTATCATTTTGAAAAAATTGTCACAATGAAACTTGTCCAACCCAAACACTAAACATTATAAAAACATCTTTATGGACGACTCCATGTAGACACCAACTGACACGACCTAGCCAACGAACGGGGAAGAGTTATTTTGGAAATGAAACTGCGAAGCGTCCAATATTTATCCATATTGGACTCCAGTATTAAAATTTGGAGCGTCAGGGTACATGTCAATATAGGATGACACGTGGCGCATGTTCCTCTAATCAAATGACAAGGATCTGTGTGTGGTGTGTACGATATGTTTTGTGTCCCCCACCTATATTCATAATAAGCATTGCAACTCGGTGCCTGTACAGTTTCTCCCAAAGGATTTGGAAATTAAATAAGTACTGAGTATACAGTGCATATCAAACATCTACGGATGCATTAAAATGAAATTGAGGGGGAAAGATAAGAACGGAAAGATAAGAAAAAAAAGTCTCATAACCATTATGACTAATCACATGTCATAATTATGAATTAAGACTATGTACAAGTCCCAATTATGACTTATTTTTGCTAACAAATTATTAATTAGTAATAGTCAAACTATGGCTTATGCCAAATTAAGTCATATTTATGAGATGTTCCCCACAGTTATTTATGAACTGTGCTAATTCATAATTATGAGATATAAGTCATACTTAATTACCGTATGTATTTAAAAAAACAAAAAAACAAAAACAAAACACAAAACATGGTCGGTACTATCACAAAGTACTAAATACTAAACAGACATGTTTATGAAATAAAACACTATGTATTACAGAGACAAACAAAAACCAAAAATCAAGAGCAGCCAGATATAAAACTAACCTGAAAACAATATTACTCTGATAAAAATACAAACTAGCAAAATTAAGAGTTGTGACTTGTACTATGACATCGTTGTGAAATGTTAGTCAAAATAAAAGTATGACTTTATTTTCTTTTCCTTTGAATTGCCTTTTTAACGCTTCCGTACACATCAGTGTAGGCCCCTATAGTAAAACGAAAAAAATAATTTATATTATTCTATCAGAAAGTGATGCATAAAACCATTCTGAGGGAGGATCCAAAATAAACTGCGGGCCGATTTCACAAAGAGCTAAGACTTATCTCATCAGTAAATCAAACTGCTAAGCAAAATTTGATGTCACAACAAAGATCACGATGGTAATACTGACAGCTCATCTTGATTCTTAGTGCTTTGTGAAATCGAGCGAGACCTTGCGCTTTAACGGTGATTTAACTGTACAAACAGACAGGCACCCAGACCCCAAAAAGATGGCCACTACGGAATGTGCTAATCCTTCCTCCACCGGAGAACCAATATCCCTGATGGCTATTTGTTCCCAGAACTCAACGCTTACCCAATGACAGTATTAAATGAAATTGCAGCGGTTCCACAATTTCATTTACCGCACCGTGTTATGTTTCTCTAACATCTCTGTCCAGGCGGATTTTTATTTTTAATCCAAACACGGAATCCATCCACCTGAGGGAACGGTGCGTTTTACTGCTACACTACTTCACCTCGTTGCATTTCACAATTTGATGTAATATGACATCCTTGTTCATCCGATTTGTATAAAGCATTTCAAAACTACCGAATACGTCGGGGACGTCTGATGCTCTCAATGTATCTACAGTGATTCACATTCGGACGGCTAAGTGGAAGGTCGGAAAATTCGTAGCGGGACTGGTTTGGTTTTGTTCCCCTTTGCTTCTTCTTTTTCATGAAAAATCGCCCGCTGCGCCCACCTTATATAAAAAAAAAATTATGCCACTGTATTAAAGTGCAGTTACAGGTTTTGACAATAAAACATTGTTAACAGGCCTACATGAACGTTCGTTAAGATTAAAAAGAATATGTTTCTCTCCCTCTCTTAACTGTCGAAACAAGCTCTTGAAAGGTTTGGAAAAAAAAAACCTTAACCATTCATCTAACGGCTACAATTTTATAAAATGAAAGATGAATACTTTTCCTGTCAAGCTGGTAAACCATTGCGTCACACGCTGTGGTGTCTGCTGCACGCTCATAGTTTTGGCTACTTCCATCTCCACAGCGAGCATACCTTTATGTGTAAATTTACTCCAAGATCACCAGTTTCTTAATACAGAAACTCGAGTCTTTGAATATTTTGTGGATGTATGTAAAAGCCAAGCTTGGACATCCCCCCTTCCTCCGGATCCGCACTTGTGTCGCATGATCGCATTAAGCAAACTGCTCAGAACGTTCATAAAAGATCAATCGTTGACGCCCCAGCCGCATTCTTCAATAAATTGAAGTCTACATGCGTCACAATCTGTTACTTTGAAATGTTTGTATAGCGGTTCTAAATTGGATATATAGTGTGACAACTCACTGAGATTTCATCCAAAGTACAATAATATTAAGAAACAAAATATCCCAAACTTCATTCTCAGCGTTACTTTATCTGTTTTCTTTCTTTATTTGTATTATTGTTATTATTTTTACCGCGGCTTCTATTTTTTAATAACTGTGTTTCCCGCCCACCCGCTCCTGTCTACAACTTTTCCCATTTGTAACCTTCAAACTTACGCTGTCACATCCCTCTAGTCTCCAGAATTATCCCATAGGCATGTCCCAATGCGCATGATCGGCACGCAAAGGACTCTGGGTGAAATCTGAGTCCAAGCAAGACCGGCAACCATCACGGCACGCTGATTTTGAAGCAAAGTGGAGCTGAACTTTAGATCTTGCTATTGCAACGTAACATTCCGAGTTTTTGTCAACCGGAGTTATAAAACCATGAAGAGCCATAAAAGCAAAACAAAAACAATGTTACACAAATATTCAGAAACTGTGTTGAATTTGTTAAAAAACAAAGCACTCAATCATGGGAGGTATTTTATTTAATGGAAAGTTTGCAAAAATTGTTGAGCATGTGTTAACACGATTGCATGTTTTGCTAACATTCGGCCGTCCATGACAAATTGTTGGACACACGATGACTCTGTAATTATCCATCAGTCGCTTTTAAAAGTTATTAAAATTATCCGATAATTGCATAATGTATTGGATAATTTCTTCACAGCGAATTTGTTGAGTCAGAAATGCAGAACATATAATGAGCAGGAGCTAGCGGCATGTGCAGTTACGTGTCCCGGTCATGCAATCCGATGACCAGGCAGTGCCATTATGCGTCCACAGTGATGATTTCGCTCGTCCACAGCGCCTCATTCAGAGGTGCTGTGGTATACACATGCGCATTACACCATTCCTCTGACATAATAACCTTCGGTCACCTCATCCTGTTTACGAAAAGTTCGACTATCAGTAATAATGTAGCTCTATTGTGTAAATCCATTAGTACTTAATGTCATTTTTTGCCTTGCACTAAAAATAGGGCTCGATCGCAACATTCTCTTTGAAAGTTTGATTTAAAAAGTGTGTATACCGTCCATGGAGGCTCACACATTTGATTGTGCGCATTGCGCTGATCAGTGGTGCAATCGTTCCCATCAAGCATCACTAATCCTGAACAAGAATTTGAACAAGCTCATCAGCCCATCCCAGCGGTCTTGGATGAGACAGGTGGGGTCCGGCGAAAGTGATAACAATTCATGATGGCAAAATGTCTGTTTTTCTTTTTGGTGTTATTTTAACACCCTGTGATGTTTAAATTTTGATTCCCTCTTCGGTATTTGTGACAATACCCATAGTTTGCGTTTAACACCCCAGCTTTTGCAATTTAATATTTCTTCATGAAAACTACTCGATGAACTTTGAATAAAGGAACTCTAAAACCAACCTCTATGATAGTAGATGTTTTGTTTATTGAAGTTGCATGGCTGGGTTTTTTCTATAATGAACGAATTTAACAGATGGTGCTGTTCCAGAACGACAAACATACAAACTCTTTCGCATAATATGCCACTGACAATGCACAAAACACATAACATGCAAAATCGGTTGTCATGGCCGATAGACGTGAGATAATGTACAAACCCCGACAATAAATCATTTCTAGTTTTTACTTAATTGCCACTACTCACGGGCAGATTTGTTTCATGCAATACCTTAAATGAAAGCTTGTAACTTTCTCAAAGTCCTTAAAATAGCTTTTTAAAATTAGAATTTTAATTTTGGGGTAAATCAGCCCCCAAAATGACCTAGCATCTTAAACCTTTCCGATGACTGGCCGGTACAGCCAATAGGGCGAAAACACATTTTAGTTAACTAGTCATTCATTTTTTAAACACAAGTCTCTATTTGCTCCCAATGACGTCAAGCAAAGCCGTAATTTCTAGCACCTAAGCGAGCCACAAGGCCGTTCAGAAACGAATTTCCCTTCACTGTTTGTCTATATATACAACAACTAATGGACCCACTAACTGTTTGCAATTCTTTAAAAAAAAAATTAAAAAAATTAAGGAAAAGGAGAAGAAAAAATGAGAGGATAATGCAAAATACTTCAGATTTTAAACAAGACAATGACCTTAGAGTGTAAGCTCTCATTAGTGGAAAAAATATACATAAAATACACGAAAATTGCATCCATTAGCAGAACCATTATTGAACAAAGGAATTGCTCTAATGTGACTTATACTACAATTTGATAGCTTACAAAACGTGCGTCATACCTTTTATGCGCGCCAAATTTCCCCACACAAAACACTCATGTGACAAAGGACAAAAACATGTGACATGTATTCAAAATGGCAATTGGTGTATTTGTTTGTACACCAGTATCCAGTAGCATTTCTGAAAGTAGCAGTGGACTGTTTGGTTTAGGTGTATACAGAAAAATTTACCCAAACTTATAGAAACAAGTGTCTAGTACATGTACAATGTATACACATTTCCATTGTTCATAAACAAACCACCCTGGATGGCATGGACGGTCAAATGTCACTAAAAAAATTAATCGTGTTAACATATGTTATGACCCAATTCAACACATCTGCAAACTGAAAAAAATAAAAATAACATCCGTGATTTGTTGCTTTGTTTCCAACAAATTCAACAATATTTTTGCATATTTTGTGTAACATTGTTACAATTTGTTCCTGCTTTGCATTTATGGCTTCCCATAGTTTTCCAACCTTGGTTGGCAAAAACTCGGGCTGTGACTTTGCAATAGAAATGTCTATAGGCCTTATGCACATTTGAGTAGGGTGCCCTCACCTAGAACTTAGAAGTCAAAAGGATCGAGGTTGTTGATCGGCCAATCCTGGGTGCCGCGCGTACTAATCTGTGAGTTTCGATTGTTTCGTCATAGTTTTATCCCAAAGATGGCGGCGGGATGAATGCATCAGGTCTATTGTGTCCAACATATCTCATAATTATGGCTTATTGATCTGTTTTGTGACATGAAACAGTTAGAAACAGCTAGAAAGAAGTACAAGAGTCACAAACAAATAACCAAAACAATTTGCCCTTCGTTTTTGGCAAACATAGATCATGCTAAATCTATTTTCCCCGGGGTAGGCCTACATTAGCCTAGGTTGGACTGCTCCGTTGCATACAACGGGACGGAGTCCAGGGTACAGAGGTCCCGTACCAGCATTGGCAATTGGCAAAATTGCAACAATTTTTTTTATAACAAACACAGTGTTCAAATTTGTACCTGATGGAGGAAGCTAAAACTTCGTTCACATATTCCTTGCGTCCGGTACTCCCAGCCTGATGGGTTCAGAATTGTCAATTTTAATCTTGGGTGACATTATTTGAAAAATAAAATGAAAATTAACGCCTTCGTTGTAACTTTCTGTTCTTATACTCCGTTTATACTACTACAATAAATAGCATGCAAGCGCGCCTAAAGCAAGTTCGTCACACTTGTCCTAGTCTGGTGCAAGAATCCTCTCGTTTTGATTTGACATAGGCTAATTTCCAGGCAAGAGGGCGCTGTCATCCACGAACCGCATGCAAATGAAAGTGCCACCTCGCTGGGAAATATTGTGACAGAGCAAAAACGAAGTCTTGCACCTAGACTACATTCGTTCGTGCTACAAGGCGCAATGATTCGGAAGTCGATGGAGTTGCTATGCATTTCGCACATGCGCACACACGTGCTCACCCGTCAATCGGTATTTGTTTATGTTTTAAACGTTAGCGTGGATCTGCGATTTATTTTCTGGAATAAGATCATCCATGGATATATTTGTTATTTTTGGACGCCTCAAGAGTGTAGTTATGGTCATGAAGAGTATATGAATAAATTTGGTGTTTCTTAAATCAGGTAAAAATATGAAAAAAAAACATTAGTTAAAAATTTGTTCGCATGGTACAGAAGCTTCATTGTAGTGCAACATACACTAACGTCCTACCAGGGCTAGCCTATACATTGTGTGCTTAACAGGGACGCGTTGCCTTCGGATTGGCACTTTGGGCTGTAAAAAGGCGTTTGTTTTGAAACGAATAAAATGGTTGGAAAGATGGTTTAAAAGCAGAGTATAATAATCCACACAAATATACCTCAAAATTGTGTGGTTTCTACTTCGTGAACTAACATGATCCGCCGTTTTGTAGAACCCAATTGTTGACTTGCTGTGCTCAAGTTTTCCCCACTGTGTTGCCCGAATGATTGTTTTACTTTGTTGTTCTGTTCTTTCTTTGTTCTCGGAAAAAGTTCGGGTTAATTGAAGAGGTTTTGTGAAACTGAGCCTTGATTATGGGCCTATAGGAGCTTGAACCTTAAACCAACATTCCCTAGTGCAAATCTATAGCGTCTAGCCCCTCCAAATCTCGGCCCTACTGCATACGTGGCCTATGATTTTTTCCAACTTAATACGGACTCTGATGTGCCTAAGTTTTACCTACAATGTTTACTTACTCATTTCATAATGTGGTGAGGAAGACATTACATTGCTACGTAGCCCAGGTAGGACGTCAGTGTATGTATCAATGTAGGAGTCCAACCTGGGCTACATTGCTACAGTGCTTTTTTTCATATAGGCAGAATCTACAGTTGTCACTAAATACTTTTGTACCCCCTTCGACAAACAAATGCCGTATCCGACTGCCACTTTACCCCCTTGATTTAGGTCAAATTACATCCTTACTTGTCCAGAAAGATTGCAGAATGTATACAGGAGGAACTTGTACAGAGAGTCTTGACACTACCACATTCTACAAGCCATTTTGGTTCCTCAGTGTACGAGTTCGAGAGTTCCGGCCGTGAGATGAACTGTCCGCTAGAATTTTCTTTTTAATAGGACAGCAATTAGCGTTGTCAGCCAACAATTCTTCGAGAGGAAGGACAAATAAAGCCAAACATCCATTACAAAAACCTTAAAAGTCATTTTAAGTGGCATTCGGATATTGACAATTCCCTCCTGTTTTTCGATCGGAAGATGTTTTGTTTACGGTAAAACACTTACAGTGTATGGGGGTGGTGAGTCGGTGAACCATGCCCATTTTCGTCCACAATTGTTGCTTTATCCATTTTGTACTTTCTTGGAAGTACAGCGTAGAAGAGCAAGGCCAGAGGTACACATGCAACATACAGACGACTCAATCTATAATGTTCTGCACGAAGTGCACACGCCGGCCATGTGACCAACTGTGCTTGATACAGTCACGGCTGTTGAACTAAAATATACAATAAGCTATTGTGATTGAGCAACAGCGCGTGAATTTTTAAACAAAAGTGTGTGGATTCTTAAAACTATCTTTGCAGTAAAATACGCCTGGTAAAAACATCTGTAAAATATTCATACCTTTTCAAAAGATTTGCGTAGGAACATATTGGTACGTTTAAGCTTAGGCAGGGTGCATTTTTGGTAATTACTCCACAAATTAATGACCATAACAACTTACTTGGTAAAGAGCACCGGAGAGGTGTTGATATTTTAAAACATTGTTAGGAACGACACCCTTTAAAGTAAATGTAGTTTGAGAGAAAGAGGTATTTTTTTCAACCAAAAACTTGAACCTGAGAAAGGATACAAACATTAAAGCCTCCGGGCATCTGAAAACAAACAATTCTTTGCATCAAGGGTATTTATTCTTTCCTTATTTTCTTGCAACTTCGATAACCAATTGAGCCCAAATTTCCACACGTTTGTTATTTTATGCATATTGTTGGAATAGGCCTACACCAAGTTAGGATACTGGTCTTTGACAATTACTTAAACCCTGCCTTTTAGCGCTATTGTATAAAAAAAAGCGCCAAATTGAATTTTTATTTTATTTTATATTTTTTTATTTTTTTGTAGTTTCATGACAAAACACGGTACGCCTGAACCAAATTGTATCACTCCACAAAATTGCGGTTCGCCGGTTGTATTTCAAGAGGCAAATTTAGTTGTTGTTTTCCCTTCTCACTAATTGCAACGCACTTTGAGTGTTTTAATGAATGAACAACTCTTAAAAGGTTAGGGAGCAATTCAAAACAGTTGGAAGATTTGAAGGCATTGTGCACCTTTAAAACCATGCATTGAGAATCCCTCCCTATTTCGCCCTGTAGTTTTTTGCTGTCTTTTATTCTGCCCATGAATTAAACTTTTTTCGTCACCTGGGTATTCCACCATGCAGAAACATATTTCAGTTATTTGCATTGGGTGAGGTCATTCACCTTGGAGATCTCATTACAAATTTAAATGACATTATTTTGGGGAAAAAATATTCCAGTAAAATGTCAATTCTGCTGTTCATAAATCTTGTATTCCCTCATTTGTGAGGTTTTCTTTTCTTCATATGGAGTGCACTTCATAAAGACATACTTGAACTCGCAACAAGACAACTTGTCAACTGAGGATTCAATGTTTACTTTCAAAACAAAATTAACAAATCTGGGGTCAATAACTAGAAAACTTACAGTCGTTTAAGAGTTTTAGACTGGTCAACGATCTCGCTGCTTGCCGAAGGAGATTTACAATTCTGACATTATTATTACTGGGGGAAGATGCGAAAATATGGGGGGGGGGCAGCCTTTGATGATGCAAGCAGTGCCGAAACTAGGGTACAATTTCAGGGGGCATAAAGGGTGCACCATTAGTGGGGCAGATGGGGGAAAATATTGGAGGGAATGGTGCCTTTGATGACACAAGCAGTGCCGAAACTAGGGTACAATTTCAGGGCGGCTTAAGGGGTGCATCATTCCCCCAAGGGAGCACTTCGGGCCAATTAACGCTGTAGTTTCGGTTTGCATTTTTAACAAACATGTGAAAGTTTGGGCTTAATCAGTTATGTGAGTCAGGAAAAAAATAGTGAAAAACCATGCACATTTTTCCAGCATAGAAACAAATTGTCCTAAATTTTGGCTGTAACAACCGTAATCAGCTGTTGCATTTTTAGGTTTTCAGATACAGTTTTCAGAGGGAAATATTTCACACAAAAATGAGTACTCTAGTATGAACTTCATAACCATCGAGCTTTCAGACTAATATTAAACAATGCTTTGTATCCTTACCAATCCCTGAAATACCTTTAAACGTCTTCTCTCACCCCCCCCCCCCTCCAGACAAAAAAAGAATATAATAAATATTTTACCCCCATAAATATAAGCATTTTCAATAAAATGTTTTAATAACTTAGCGGTGACTTGTACTGACTTACTTAAATGGCAGTTTCTTAAACACACGAAGAAGCAGTTATGACAACCCATAGTCCAGTTGTCCAATACAAGTTATATAAATATAGTTATTGTAAATAATGACATGCATTAAAACAATGCAAAGAATATGAGAAAAATGGCTGGATTAGAAAAAAGAAGATATCAACACTTTCTATTGCTTAACTATTTATAACACAAACTAAACAAAATAAGACATGGTTCACCTACAGCACCCCGCCCCGACCACAACCGTTCAATCCCTTATTACACTTCCTTCTCCATCCTAGACTATAAGAAGCCAATTTGAGACATCTTATCTACTCCCCCAGCCACGCCATCTTTCATAAACCCTTCCCTTACTCAATTCTTTTAAGCAATCGCCCTTGTTTTATAACAGACTACAGTAAGTGTGAAGTTTAAGCCATGTCAATTTAACACCATGGACAGAATGACAAAAAGTCCTATTCTTTAATATTGTCATTGCAGCCAGTGGCAATGTAGCCAGAGCTGAAGTCACCTTGATTCAGACACGGCTTAACTGAGACAGTTTATCTTTGGTTGTTTCTTCTCTTGGCCACAACCTCTTTCCCCAACCCTCCCTTCACCCCTTCTACTCTAAGTAATCTCTTCTCCTTTACAGAATAAACAAAATAGGAAGCTATTGGCCAAGTTTCATAGAGCTGTTTTTAAGCACAAAAAGGTAGCTTAGCACAACAAAACTATGCTTACCAGAATAAGATTACCAGCCAAAAATCCATTTGTGACTGGTATCCTGCTCCTTTTTGCTAAGCATAAAATTGTTCACTAATTTGTTCCGCTTAAGCAGCTCTATGATATTGGGCCTTTATCTTTAGGTGCCTTCCCCCCTCGACCACGCCCTCTTCCCCAACCCCTCCCTCTACCCCTTCCACTCTAAACAATCCTTTCTCCATTACAGACTAAACAAAATAAGAAGCTAACTGGGATATCTTATCTTTAGGTGCCTCCCCCCTCAACCACGCCCTCTTCCCCTACCCCTTCCACTCTAAACAATCCTTTCTCCATTACAGACTAAACAAAATAAGAAGCTAACTGGGACATCTTATCTTTAGGTGCCTTTCCCCCTCGACCACGCCCTCTTCCCCTACCCCTCCCTCTACCCCTTCCTCTCCCACCACGCCCGCCCCTTCCTCCACGGCGCATGCTTGCGTGTTTGGCTTCAATTAACGGAACAAGCACTGGGTCACAGAACATGCATCCTGAGTGGTGAGTCTCATTGTTGGCTAACGGTGTCTTGGACTGGGGACAAAAAACAAACAACAAAGAGGAAAACATTATCAAAAGTTACAGAGATGACATCATTTGTAACAGATATAAGATTCTTAAACTTGGATGTGATCCTAGCTATGAAAATGGGAGTGTAAAGGCCATGCCACACTCAAAGAAGAAAATTCATTACTTTTATTCTCATTATTTTCTTGGGGATAGTGCGTTACAGCTAGAAGAATGTCTCCTTTGTGCTGCTGAAGTGTTTCTTTTGCATACAGTGCAGTTGGTTGCGTCCAAGTTAGCTGTGAAATTGCCCTGTGTGACATGGCCTTAAACAACTCCTCCCCCAGAAAGTGTTGACTAGACAACACAAGCTCTCCCCTCACAGAAGCATATCAAGGCAATGTCTCTCGCTCAGCCTTCTTCAAAGATACATTCTAGGTTAGGTTAGCCGAAGTTGGACTCCTCCATTGTATCGATGAAACAGAGTCCAGTTAAAAGGGAGCTCTACCACTGCAGTGCAACGGAGACTACCATTGCAGTGCAACAGAGACTGGTGCCCCCCCCCCCTCCCCCAGTGTGCTAATAGCTCTAACTCAAGTGAATTTTAGGGGAAAGATTTCAAGCTTAGTGGTTTCTTCCTTGCCTTTCACCTCTGTGGACCTCGTTTCGAAACCCAGTCCAGCGCTTTTCATCGGACTATGTTTTCAGTCCCTACCTGGTTAGATTAATGACGTTTCCCTCTTTTGGGTTCTCCTCCCACATCTAACTGACATTTCTTCATCATTATTCTCTACAAAGGTATCTCTAGGCCAATTAGTTACAGTGCTAAGTGCTTAAAAGAGCCCCTTAGTTTCATTACCAAGGAGGCATTACAAAAATAACAAGATCAGGGTAGAGTTTCTCTTCATGCTCATTTCATCTACTGGCTTAATGCAAGGGCAGGTTAGGAATTAGAAATGTTTTTAACGGTTCCACTTAAGACTATTCTTAAGAGTTGTTTAAGCTTCAATATTTATAGATAGTTGGCAGGACAACACCCTCCACTCCAATCCATTCAGTTCATTTATTAAGTTATCAGCCTCAAAGCTAAAAGAACAATTATCACACACTTAAATGCAGCACTGCTAATTCACTTAGCGTCACTGCATGGCATTTTAAATGCAGATAATCAGTAATTTAATTACAGCTGCTTTATCCTTCTAGAGAGACCGGATGTTTTAATTATTCCATTCAGTGTTGTCTTCAATGACTACTGGGGAAAACTCGTTGAATTAAACATCAAAATGTTGTGTTCAAAGAGAAGACTGTCTTGCAAACCCTTAAGAAAGCCTCAAAAGGAAGTTTTGAAATGCTTCCAAGCTCTTAAGTACACAAATATAGAACACAATCTTCCAATGGCATTACAGATTTATTGTAGCAGTTGTGACATCAAGTTACGGAAGCCTTAAAAGGACATTAAAAGGGAACCTTGGTTTTTAAAACTGTTCGATTGTTTTAACCCTGAATAAATGTAGATATATACAATAAAGTAACCTGTGAAAGTTTCATTTCAAAAGGTGGTACTGTTTTTGAGAAATCGCAGAAAATCCGGACTGGTTATGTCCACGCAGGAAGAAAAATCCGTAATAGGAATACACAATCTGAGAAACGTTACTGCCAGTAACGTTTCTCAGATTTACATTTTGGGGATAAAAATATATCTTTTTCCATAACCACATTACTGCGAGGTGAAAAGATTTTAAGTGTTTTATATAACTGAAAGCTGATGCACTTCTTACCAAGTAAGTTTTTATTGACATTATTTTTAAGAGTGATTACCAAACGTACATGTATACAGACCCTTTCAGAGAGAAAGAGAGCAAAAGAGAGAGAGAGAGAGAGAGAGAGAGAGAGAGAGAGAGAGAGAGAACCTCCCCCACCCCCACAAAAAACATGCCCAATATGTTGTAGAGGGTGTCCCCCCAAAAAATGTTCCCATACTTTAACACATTCTTTCTCTCTTATACAGAAGTACCCCCCTTACAATCCTGAAAACAATTTCTGAGATTCCTAGAACTCACTGTTAAAAATGGTATTCTTTAAATAAGAAAACATCTTTTTCCAACAAGATTATTGTGTCGCTTCCAAAAAGTCAGTGACAAAAGAACCTTTTTCTATAATAAAATTCTTATTTCACGAATACAATATTTACATGTACATGTAGCAGTAACACAAAATACACACATGTAGGAGGGGGGTACACCATGCAAAAAATCAAGCACCAAATGGAAAAGAAAAAAGTACTTTCACTCCCAAAATGGCAGAGCCTGACAGACAAGTAGTAGTCGTGTGGAGTCGGTGTAAATAACAAGGGTCAATTTGGGTGTAAAATTCCCTTACGAGTCTGGTTGGTCTTGGTTACTTTCATGTTCCCTTTAAAACTTAATTTGCCTCCAGGGTCAAATTACATTATAATTTGAAAGAAGAAGAGGGAAGGGGGGGGGGGGTAGGTGGGCAAGACCAAACTCCATAGGGTTTTCGCTCGTGACTTTATCATTTTAATCTCCATGTACCCCATGGTCATGCTACAATAATCAAGTGTATTGGATTGACTGTACACATGTAGACCTTTTTGTTGCACAGTTTCCTGCAACCCCATCCCCATTAGAGACCAAGTCACATTTTTGAGTCTACAAACAAAATATTCTATGATTTTTCCAGGGCATTTAGTGCTAAGCAAGATCCCGTACTGTCCGTATTAATACACATTGGGTATATTTTACATTCTGTATCATAATCACCACTTGTAAACATGACAGGAATTGTAAAAATTAACAACTGGACAAGTTTTAACAAGTGCTCCCTTTCTGAATATCTAAAGTAGATAAAAATCACACTGTGCAGTTTCAAATAATTTTGGGTTGAACAAAGAAAAGTTGACTATAGTGGGATTTGAGCCAACGTCCTCCGGTTTAATGTACTGACAGTAAAGTTTCTCAGATTCAAATTTTTGGGGGATAAAAACTGATATCTTATTTCATAACCACAATTACATGTACTTTTATTAAAGTGAAATGATTCTCAAAATGCTTTACTATTGAAAGCTGCTGCACTTCCAACCAAGTAAGTTTTTATTGCCATTATTTAAAAAAGTGATTACCAAACGTACTGTATACAGACCCTTTAACGAAAAGGTTAGAGACTTGTAACCCCCACCCCCGCCATTTTCATGATGACTCTATCTCTTGGAAAGTAAATCCATCACAAAACTGAAATTTACTTTGAGCCTCTCGTTAAACATTCGACTAAGGTACATGTCTTTGCACGGCGCTGCTGCAAACTTTTCGTTTCAAAAATTTAATTAAAACACAACTTGAATTTGTAGCCCTGGACAGCTTCGGGATTCGAACGTCATCGGAAATAAGCCATCAAATTAGCCAACACATGAACGAGTCTGACAGCAACTCAACTGTGAAACAATTAACTAAATCATACACGCCAGAGTAACTCCTCTGTGTTCAAATGTAATTATTTTAGGTAGCGAAGTTTAGTTTCCTTAATCAACCGTAATTATATTTTTTTTAAAGATGCGACAACCCCCTCGCCCTCCCCTCCAGGTGGAGATGCAAAATCGAGTTATATTTCATGTGATGTCTAAATTTAAACAAGGCGTTGAGTGATGTAGTGGCAGGGACTTGATTCAATTTTCGTTTTGTTTTCTAATCTGAGATACACATTGTAAATGAAGAGTACACCCAAGTGGTCAATTTAGATAACCTGTCTGGTTAGGGAGTATACGGTGACTGGGAAGGGGTGGTGGGGGGTGGGATGGGAGAACAGGAGGAGGGAAATGGTTGCAGGTGTAGGTAGAAGCAGTGGTGTAGCCAGACACTTTTATTTCAGGGGCAAGCGAGGCAAAGACCAAAGGTTCTGAGCAGGGGGAGGGGCAAGGGTTCTGAGTGGGGGAGGGGCAAGGGTTCTGAGTGGGTGGGAGGGCAAGGGTTCTGAGTGGGTGGGAGGGCATGGGTTCTGAGTGGGGGAGGGGCATGGGTTCTGAGTGGGTGGGAGGGCAAGGGTTCTTGGGGAGGGGGAAAGTGTCCTGAGAGGGGGGTGTTCTTTCCCTCCCCCCTCTTGTTACAAGTGTACATGTAGGAATGTTATTTGATCACTAACAAGAAAAAAGAGAACATCTAGCGAGTACAACAGGTTACCTACATATTATGCCTTTATAGTTTTTTTCAGGCTACTTAGATAATAATCATACTGACTTTCTGAGGGCAGAGAAAAATAATACGAAAATGAGCAAATAAATAAATAAATACATAAATAAACTAGACATAATGCATTTGTGCACAAATGCCGAGCTGTTTCGTCATAACTTTTTCAAATTACTCAACTGAATTTGAAAGTTTTTTTTGTATTCAAAGCAGTTATGATTTATCAAGCCTGTTAAAAAAGAATTTTGATTATATCACGTTTTATTAGCAATTTATGACAAAAAGGTGCAAAAAATGAAAAAAATTATAAAAAATCATGTGATGACGTCATCATGACGTCATTTCACAATTTACAAGAACTTGCCAATATCTAACAACCTACCCAGTTTCAACATGATCACACTAATACTTCCGGAGATAGACGACTTCAAAAAAGGCATCTTTAATGCCGCGTCACGTGACCCCCGATGACGTCATTGATCTGAAACTTCACACATACGATGGCTGCTTGACGATCAACATGTGTGTAAATTTTGAAGTGATTACACAAAACTTCTCCACACACATCTTCAAAAGTCCATTTTGAACAGTTTTCAACCTGCCGCTAGAGGGCGCTCGTGTGTATCGTGACGTCATCGTTATTTTTAAAAAATGCCCACCCTTGCCAGACACTAACATCGTTGAAAGCATTTTCATAACTTTTAGCACTTTTGAATTACGAGGCACTTCCGGTTTCAACCGGAAGTAGAGGTCACGTGAGGTCACGCACACTGAATAAAATGAAGACCTAATTTATCCCTATATAATCCCTCAAACAAAAACCCTCTTGTGGCTGATTTGTTACGGATTTTCAAATATTTAAAATAAAAACCTTTAAGATGACGTCACGTGACAGGTGATGACGTCATCATGACATCATAGTTTTGGGATCATTATTGCACCAATGCCTTCCATCACTGAAAGTTTCATTGCAATTGATCTTTAGGAACTATGCCGCTTAAAACGAATCGTGCATTATCTCAATGACTTCCTGTCTGAAAAATACAAATAAAAAAAACAACAATAATAAAAAAAAAAAAACTTTAACGAAAACAAGAGCTGTTTCGCAGCGCTGCGCTACGAAACAGCTAATAAATCTGCAATCAAATTAAAATCTGAAGAATATGTTTGTATTGCTTTATTCTAAAATTAGGAGTGGTATTTTGTGGACGCAAAAGGGCAATTTTAAAATGTATGGCATTTTTTTTTGTTTTTGGTTTCAGGTGGAATTACATCAGTGATGCTTCACTGATTCTTATCTTTGTCCAATCAGTAAGATTGTGTCCCTGGCTACCTGTTTTGGTAAAACATTTACCCCAAAACGCTGCCTTGCAGGAAAATAAAGTATCAGTAATTGCCATTGAAGTAACAATAGAGTCTGAACCAGCAATGGCGAGCTGTACCACATTCCTTTTTGTGCAAAAAATAAAATTAAATAAATAGAAATAAAAATAACAATATTGATAAAAAATAAATGTCGGGGTCGAAACTTCAGGCCATTAACAATTTTTTTGAATTTACAAAGCTGCCAACATTTGCATGTTGCAATCAGGGAGACATTCCGAATTACATTCAACATAATAATAGGGACACAGTTTCCATAATCAGGGAGATTTTCAAAGTTGTTCATTAGAACATGGAAAGATTGATTATTTTTCAGGGAATATTCCACAGAATCAGGTAGAGTTGGCAGCTCCTTTTGGTTGGTAAACAATTTGCAACAGCTTACTCTAGTTTCTCACTTTCCTTTCTTTATCTCTTTGTTATACATATTTACAATTCTGCGCAATGTTGAGTTTGAATCCTATTAGGAAAATGTGAAAGCAATTTAATCACACTCCACCAGGTATTTCAGGAATTCTTGTTGCTGATGGGTTGTACCAGACTCATGTTCTGTTGTTGTTAGAGTGTGGATTCAGGTTTCTGTCATGGCACATGTGTCCTTAAGCAAGACACAATTTGCTTGATAAACACACTAACAAATCACTAAAGCAAAGAAAGTTTACAACCCCATCCTAAATTCTGTGCACTTTTTGTGCATACAATTGCAACATTGAGATTTTTACCTGATATGACATCACACTTTTGCTCATGAATATTGTAATTTGTATTAGCATAAAATACAAAAAGGCACTCAAACACCCTTAAAAACAGCAAAACGAAAATTGGGAAAATTAGGTGATTCTCCTGGGAGAATTTCATCCGTTAAAAAACATGGGGTTTGATTTAACAAAGCACCACAATTTAGCTTGAAATTATTTGAGTTGTGACATCACACCTTGCTTGGCAAGTCAGATTGATGTGCATTCTTAGCTCTTAACTTATCAGTAAGAAGACGGACTTTCCCTGATGTTTCTGGCAAGGTTAGCTGCAAATTGCACCACAGCACCTATAGACCTTATGCATTGACATCATCCAGCCGCCATCTTCAAGGTAAAACGGTGACGAAACAATCGAAACGCACAGATTTGTACGCGCGGCGCACAGGATTGGCCAATGAACAACCTCCTTTAAACCTCTAGGCGAGGGCGCCCTACTGAACTGACGTCATGTTCTATTGCAATAGACTGTGCAAGTCTCTAGCGTATTTGAACTTCCGGGATCATATTGGTCCAAACCATAATGAGGTTTACATGTTCACTATTCTGTTTCTTTAAATATTTTAGTTTAACATGATCTATGGCTATAAAAATCATATGTTGTTGATATAGTAAAATTATGCCATAAAATATATGAAAGTAAAATTAATTTAACAGATCAACGAAAAAAATAAACAGAGAATAAGACTTGACCTCCGAGTCCAGTTACTTGTAACCAATCAAGAATTTTGCCCAACTGACGTTCATGTTATCATTAAACCTATGTAATGATCGCACTCGGGCATAATTGACAAATGGGGTTTTCTGAAGAAAAAAAAGAGCACCCTCGTCCAAAGTTTTAACTTTGTTCCAATGTTAATTTGAACAAATTATTTGTATATATATAAAATAAAAAAATGATATTGTATTTATAACGAATTGTTTTGAGTATTGATATTGTCAAGAATTTTGTTTAAATAGAATTTGAGTTATACAGTCACATTCCCGTAGAGTGATCCCCTGGCTGCCGCTTCCCAGGTTGTATCGTAAACTTGGGTGTGATCCCTGGCTACACGGCAGCTAACGGTTGTATGGCTTCCGACTGGTACCCCAGAACAAAGATATTGACAAAACAGGGAGACCACCAACATAGGGCTAGATAGCTCAGTTGGTAGAGTGCAGGCCTGTTAATTTTTCTCAATTTTGATACGTGCGATTCTTGCAGGGTATGTAACACCTGACAAGGTGACATATACATCAACCCTTTAAACTTGACCATTTTTTGAGAATTTTGCATCATGTGCTAAAGTTATTTATTAAATCGACTGGTTTACTTTTTCAAAACCGGTTAACATTATACATGCACACCTCTATAAAGCTTACATATAGGAGGTTTTCGAAAAAAAATTATGGCAATTTTTCTATTCAATATTTTGTTTATTTCATCGGTCACATGACTGATTTTACATAGGGTCGAGTTGATAAGGTTAAATGGGTCTCACAATTGAAACATACATTAGCTCTGAGGCCCCCACCAGGTGTAGAGAAAATACCCAAAATCTGCGTATTATTTTTTTTATAACTAAGTCTGCTTTAAAATGTTCATGTATTGTGTACATGAAGATTCATCAGAGAGTGAACAAAGAAATCTTCTAATCTATTCAACACTGAAACTAGTGCGGTTAAATTATCAGACAAAATTATTAATTAATATTGGCGGGAAAAAGCGCAAAAGTGCAACAGCTTCGGAGCTTCCTTACCTTATTGAAGTCCACATTGAGTATTGATGCTTCACATTTCTCACAATGATTCTTATCTACCGTTATTCGATGAGCATCCTCAAATATGTTCATAATCACATTACACCTGGGAAAAAAAGCAACATTTTATCAGAAAGTGTTGACCAGTTGGTTTTTAAAGGTAGAGTCAAAGATTGGTTTTTGTCAACCTAATGCGTATTTATTGGTAAAATTATCAAGGAAGATACAAAACAAGTCACATGTGAAAGATCCAGCTGAATACAGTGTATACTTGCTGAGAACACAGCAAAAAACTGTAACAGTATTTTCACAAGAACGTCAAATCCAACCACGTTTAGTGAGGTGACAGCGGGTACCGACTACATTCTGGCCGAAGCATTTACGAATGGACACCACTCCACATAAATCTGAGCAAGAAATCGTTTCTGGTAGAAAAATTATCCAAACCATATTACTTCGAAGGGAATCCTTTTTCAAAAGAGTTTATACAATCAACAGCTACAGTGCTTCTCACCAAATATTTTAAAACTTATTTTTACTAATCAATGTATGACCCTAACTTTATAGTGTGCATAACATTGGTAAGAATGATCAAACAAATATTCACAGATTTCCACTAACTTTCATAGTGAAAGATGACCTTGGTGGAAAAGTTCCATTGAAATATTTTTGCCTGAAATGCTGTGTTTTGTTTTTTGGAAATAAGTAAACCACCTAGGCTTGATAATGCTAGTCTGACGTCCAATAATTGAAAACAGTGAAAAAAGCGATGGGGTTTTTCACTATTTACTCGTGACTCCGATGACGGATTGAATTTAAACTTTCACAGATTTGTTATTTCATGTCTATGTTGGGTCACACATAGCATTTCCCCCCAAGGTTTTCATAAAGCTGTGTAGCCGCGAAGTGTCTGGCAGGGGAGACCACATGTACGCCCACGAGTGGTGAAGCCACGAGAGCTTTTTCAATTTGATTTGCGTGGTTTTGGGGGTTTGAATTATTCATAAGGTTTCAAAGTTTCAAAGTTTCAAAGTTTCAGAGTTTCAGAGTTTAAAATGAATATTACTCAAAATTTCTATGCAAATAAGTAATGTAAAGGTTAGCTGACGCTGTCGCTTGTGATTGAGTTTGAGTTAAAAAATCAAGAAATCAAGAAAATTGTTAGGAATCCCTGACAAGGGGTTTGCAGGCCTGGCTTCCCCTTATTCTAGACCAAGAACCTCTAAGATGTTACAATTCAGGAGGTTCACAGACTCTGTGCATCACTAAAAACACACAACTTTGGAAACCTTTACAGGAAAGCTCCATCAAAAAAAGAGGCTCAAACAAAACATCCTTTTCGTCTGACAACACACACCTGTTATCTCCATGTAATTCCTTTTCCAAACAGTAGGCATATCTGGATGATGCACAAACCAGTAGGGCTGGTGACTGCCCCAGGCAGATTGACTGCTCATCCATTAAGTTTAATGACCCAAGCAAAAATCAATGTAAACCTAATGGGTGAAAAGGATGAATAGTTCTGACTTTTTGTGGCCAAAACTTAGAAATTCTTTAACGGAGCTTTCCCGTAATGACAATGTGGACTATTTCTTTCTCCCTTTGGTGGCTGCTTTACTGAAATCAGGAAAAATCCTGAGAAATTACACGTCTGAAGTAAAGTTTTCTCGACTTACTTATTGCAAGCGAGTCTCCACTTTGGTGCTGATGATGGATCTAGAACCATGACACCATTCTCACACTCAATGCACTGAGCTACGCCCAGTTTGATAATTGAATGGGCACAGGTTGGATGGGTGCATTCGTTGCACCCCATCCCTTTCCTCATATCTGGAAACGGGGGGTTGCTGAAGCAATATGGGCAAACTGGGTAGCTCTGGATTGGCAAAAAACACAGAAATATAAAACTTTGGTTAACGAGAGAGTAGAGATGGGCCCACTGTACATCAGGCAGGAGGTGATTGCTAATGCACACTGGATGGAAAACTTGATAACCCATATCTGCCTAACTATGGGATTTCCTGTAGAACATTAGAACACACAAACACTGTAATAGCCCCTTACCACGGGAAAACGCTGTTAGCGCCTAACTACGAAAAAACCCGTAGATGAACAAGAAGTTGGTGTCTTTCTTTATGCTTTCTTCACTGATGATATGTGTCATACATGTAATAATAATAATAATAATAATCCAAGCACTTATATACTGTAGCAATCTTACACAAAAAAGTACCATAACGCTTTACAACAAATTAATAATACAACAATCAACAATACAAAAGGAAGAGGAATGAAATAAATAGTCTAAGCAAAATAAGTCTGGAAAAGGTGAATTTTAAGCAATGTTTTGAAATCAGTAAGTGAAATGGCAATGGCAATGTGTTGGGAAACATGGTAAAATATATAACATGTTAAAGAGAACTGTGTGCTTTTTCCAATGGTATACAGTTTGTTGGGATATATTTATTTTCAAGGCAGTTGTAACTGAATGATAATTGTAATGCAACAATGAGCGCAACATGAGCTTAGGCAGGAACAGCGTTCATGTACTATGACCAGTCAGGCAGATATGGGCTAAGCTGCAGATGAAGATAGGGATGTGATTGTTCAAAAACGAAATATCAGTGAAGATCATCTCTTGGTCCTCAGACGAATCCCAAGGGAGCATGTCCAAAGTCAGGTACACTCTAGGAGCAATCCTTTGCAATGCAAGACCGCATGATTGTGCCATAGTATGGACGCAATACTACACAAGTGAATACACACTTAAGTGTTTTGAACGTTCCAATGGAACAGTCTAACGGAACGGTCCATGAGCACGCGCTGGAAAATTTATCCGTTCCAATTAGAATGTTCCTCCAGCTTTGATTTTTGAGATGCTCCCTAAATGGAAAGTTCTACGAACAGAAAGCTAGAGAATCGTTCATTCACGACAAGAGCTATGTTTTTGTTTCTGTAATGAGTGAGTTTAAATGATGAAAAATACTGAAAATTAGTTAACGATTTCTTTTTGGTGTGAAGATGAAGCCCCCTCTGAATTTCCAGGGTGTTACACTTTGGAGGTTTACAGACTCCCTAAATTTTCATAAGTAGAAGTCTAGAGAATTGTCACTAAGTGAGGTCTGTAACGATCAAGATTGTAGGACAATAAAAATCCTGCAAATTGGACAACAATTTCCTCTTGGTGTGTTGATAAAGCCCTAATTTTCCATTTTCATTTTTAGGGCTTGAGAGGGTTTAAGGTCTTACCTTTCCCTTGGGTCCCGAAGACCACATTACAAGCTCAAAGTCATCAAGTGGGCACGTTATCTCCTTGTAGAGTTTAATGGTTCCATTCTGGGGTAGGGTGTAGGTTTCTTCACATTGGGCGCAATGAAGACGACAAGGCTTGGCTGAGATGTACTTCATGAACCGATGACACTTACCACATCTATAGGATAAATAGATGTATTGAGAACAACAGAATAGAAGTGGAATAAAACAGCCAAGTTTTATGACCAGGGCCCAGGGCACTCAAAGAAGCTAAGCACAACACAATTATGCTTACCGGAGTAAGGTTACCAGCCAAAATACCATGTCACATGCACGATCTCTGGCTGGTATCCTGCACATTTTTGCTAAGCACACAATTTGTAAGCAAAATTGTCTGCTTAAGCAGCTCTATGAAATCAAATCTCAGTTTCACTAGAAACTAATCTCACAGTCAATAAACACATTAGTGTCACTAGGAACAAACCTCAGCATCGCCAAGCCACCAGGAACAAATCTCAGTGTCACGAGAAACACATCACAGTTTCCCTCTGGAACTGGTAGGGGGGGCATGGAGTGAAACACAACAAGACCCTTCTTGGTAAAGGGGGGGAGGGGATGGGGAGGGGGAGGAGAAGCAAAACAAGATCATCCATACCTTGAGAGTGGTTTTCCTGTAGCAGCCAATGGAGAGAACGACACCTCAAAGAGTTCATCCATTCCCTGAATCTGCTCCACAAAATACTGAAACTTCCTGGTGAAGATATCCAGGGTGTGGCGGAGTACTGCATGGTAATCTATCTTCCCTAGAGCTATCAGATTCAACTGTTCCTCAACGGCTGAGCGCATCGTCGGCAAAGACAAGTCCGCATCAATCTGAAAGTCATATGTCAGTCAAGCTCTATTAAGCCTATACACCACACAGATCTTTGTCATTTGATTGGTGGAACATACACCACATGTCATCTTTTATTTTGCCATGTAAACTGCCGGGATGCTCTAAAATTTAATATAGGAGTCCGATATGGCTCATTATGTAAACAAGACTTGAAGGTTTGAATGGTGGAAAGACAACAAACATTAGAAAATTGCGATGACACCATGTAGAACGATTTCTTTTGAGTGATGGTGGTTCAACATTTCAGACAGTATACTTTGTGCAGAGACTATTCATGTGAGTGATTAAAAACCTGCGTATCCCTATTTGGTTACCGGTGCTGCACACTCCTAATGAGTTGACATGGTTTCAGGAATGCTTAAGGACCAATGAATAGAGGTTGTAATAGTGTAAAGTCCATTGAAACTTGGTTTAAACGCCCCTAGTAAAATGTCTACTACAATATATTTTTTCTTTCAGTCAGCTTGTTACCTTTTGGTATCCATGAATAAGTACAATACCCAGCCTGGTGGGTATCAGTCTTCGACCACTCTCCACCTTGACGTAGTTACGTTGGCAGATGTTCTCAATGTGTACCGGTATGCTGGCGTCGGTCCCTATACCATGTTTCTCCATTAATGTTATCAATTCACTCTCCGTCAGGTAGTCAGGTGGACTTGTCTGTCTTTCCATGAGTTTAGCCTGAAAAGAAATGACATCTTGACATTACTTAACAACATTTTCTGTGTACTTTTAATGATAATAAAGGTAGGTTCACCGATTCGTTTTAATCAATGAAATGTTTATGTATGCAAGATACAATACAAGTCATGAGTGAAAGTTTCAGATGAATACAGTGTCTACTTGCTGAGAAAAAAGCAAAAACAAAACCACAGTCATAGTATTTTCACAAGACAGTCAAATCCATCCAAGTTTAGCGAGGTGACAGCGGGTACCTACTGCATCTCTGGCTACAGCATTCGCAAACACAGACACCAACCCTTCAGAAATATGAGAAAGGATTCAAGCATGAATAGTTGCTCATATTTAAATGTTTTGGGGTGAAAAATTATCATCAAAAAAACTGTCATGCTATTTTCATCAAGAACGTCAAATCCATCCAATGACAGAGGGCACCAACTATATCTCTAGCCGCAGCATTCCGAGCGGGCACCACAGATATTTGTTACTTTCAATCAACACTCAGAAAAATGACAAATAATTAATGCATGAATTGTTTGTCAGATTTAAATGTTTTTGGGTGAAAAATTATCAAAACCATATTATTTTGTAGGGAATCCTTTCTCAAAAAGTTTATAATATCACCAGCTGCAGTACTTCTTACAGAAATTGTTAAGGTTAAAATGTTGTTTAGTGTTCACCAATCTATGACCCTACCTTTAAGAGTCTTACCTAAGGACACAAGTGACATGACCAGGATTTGAACCCACACTTCCATCACGTGAACTTCCCAAAATCTCTGAATTGTACTCACCGATTTCACTGTGACTCTTATCAGCTGTTATCAGTAAAGTAATTGTAATATAAACATTCACTCTGGAACCCACTTCCCCAAGTTATCCTGACCCACTAGCCTACTTGCTGGTGTCAAATAACAGAAACGCTGAAAAGCAGCGAGAAAGTTCAATTGTTTCTTATTCAATATCTCAAGATAAAGTTGCTAAATTTTTATGATTCAAAGTTTCTTCCATGATAACAGTTAACACTGTTCCCCAATACTTCACTTTATAAAGAAGAATAGGTGAAATTTTGTTGATATTTGCGTCAGTAAACTCACAGGCAGTGACACCCTAAACCACATGTTTATGCCGCATGAACTTTTGATCAGATTAAAAAGGTCGAGTTAAAAACTGCTCTTTCCCAAACCGATGTGTTTCAGCCCGAGAGTGTCATAGGCAAACTTGAGTCTGCTTTTAACCCTTTCGTTACCAAATTGTTTGGACATGAATAACCACATGTGACCACATTGTTTGACCACTCAAGCGTGAGCACACATTCTTACACAGCAGAAAGCTTTCGTTCAAAGGCCATTTTTACAAACTCCATTATCTCCTTGAAGATATTGTTTTACAGCAAAATAAGTAATAAAATAGTTCATCCTTATTGAATTCCATGTCATTATAATCCAAAATTCATTGAGATTCATTGGTCAATAAATGTCAAAGTTCTTTGTCTTTCTTTCCTCAGTGTAATCTTTAACCTCAAACACTTTTTTGCACACAACCAAATGGCGTTCCGTAGGTGTTTGGCACTTCTGATCTTCCAACTCCAATTTGAAGAGATTGCATAATAGCAACCTTATTTTAATTAGATCCAATCTTTCTCTTTCCATTGATGGTAAGATTGGGTATGGAGGGTGAACATGGACAAAACTACAGATTTATTACAAATAGCCTTTGTGCTCTGGCTTGAGTGCTTTTTTGTGTGTAAGTTTGATCGACCAAAGTCGCCAATGTTAAGGAAGAGGTGGTATGAATGCAGTCGACTAAAGTCGCCTATGGTAAGAAGAGGTTAATGGGTGAGTCACGTAATGCCGGTGACTAAGCCACCACAACCTGAGGGCTATGACACAAGTTTTTATTTTGTTTACCTCGTTGAGGGTGCAGACGTCTCCAGTTTGAACCACGGGGAGTGTCTCCATCGTGTTCATGGCTTGCCATTTCATGAACGTTGTATATCCTGGATCAATCACCGTCTTCCCCGTACAAGAAAACTTCTCTTCATTGATGAGGAAAGTGATGGTCTTCTGAAGATACTTGCAGTCATAACTGATCTGAAAAATAAAAACAAGAACTCATTACGGGAAAACTCCATTCAAGAATTTCTGAGTTTTGGCACAAAAACTCAGAAGCTGTTCATCCTTTTTACCCATAGGGTGTCTATACACTGATTTACTTGAGCAGTTAATTTGCCTGGGGCAGTCAGCAGCCCTACTGGTTTGTAATGCTGAATAAATAGTGGCCATTATGCTTGGGTTTGCATCTCTAAGAATGTTTTAAAATAATAAAACGGGGATAAAATGTCTGTTTAAAACTCTCAATAACATGGCAGATTAACAAGATGTTGGCTCAGTGCTATAAGCATTACAGGAAAGCTCCATTAAAGAAAGAGGCCAGAATAAAACATCCTTTTCATATGACACCTAACATCTGTTAGCTCCATGTAATTCCTTTTCCAAACAGTGGACTTAATTGGATCATACACAAACCAGTAGGGCTGCTGACTGCCCCAGGCAGATTAACTGCTCATTCATTAAGCTTAATGACCCATGTACTTCAATGTAAAAACACCTACTCAGTGAAAAGGATATATTATATAGTTTTTAAGGATAGTTGAATCAAGTATTTTAAACTTAAATATATGAAGCTAGCCTCGTGTTGACCTTTTGCCCTTCACATAAGCGACAGTGTTGTGCTATTTATATGTATTATACCTTTAAGGCCCTCGCTCAATGCAATGCCCACCAAAAAATATTTGTTATCCCAGATGCAAATTAAACATCTATTGATATCGCTACGGTCCCCTCTGCTAAAATACAGGATTCGAACTGGCTCTAGCTACCAGGCAATCTCAGTGGTCAAATACTAATACATCTGCCCAATTTCAAGATCATGGTTTCGAATCTGACCTAAAAATGACTTTTTCTACTTACCGTAGCAATAAAATGTAAGACGATGTACTCATACAGTCTCCATGCTTCCCCTCCGATCTCACTCTCTGTGGCACTCCTCATGGGTGTTATGGGAGGATGGTCCCCCGCATCGTTTCCTTTCCTTGGTCGATTGATACCTAGGTTGAGAAGATCTCTGATCTCGGAACTCCACGGGCTTGAGAGTTGCTGTTTGAGAGTTCCCCTGAAAAATATCCAAGTTACCCTTCAGCTAGCAGCATCTACAACTCTTTGATGTACATTTCATGGATTATTTTCGAGGGAACATCTCAAAAGTCAGAAGGAAATATGTTCTTATAAATCATTTACATAAGATTTTGAATAATATCCGGCACAAAGACTTGCTTTAGTCACTGGTTATCGCTTAAGTTTGAATTTGTTCTGACACGATTTTACAGGGCATCGAGGCACTAGGAAACCATAGAGAGACTGTTTTTCTGAGTAGGCTGGTAGGGAGAAACTGTTGATAAGGCGCCTCCAGACCATTCAACGTGGTCTAAACATCCAAGAAGAAAATGATTAATAAATTTTGTCTTCTCCTTTTCCTCACAGATATCCCTCCTTTTTAGTCTGCTTCATTACTAATAAAAAGCTTTTTTCTCCCTCTTCCCATTGTTGTTTTTATCTTTTGTGCTCCCCTGCCCCTTCTTTAACAACCCTTTGTTACCCTTCTCTTTGTTCGGCCCCTGCTTTCTCTATGTGCTTTCATCTCTATCATCTATTACCACTTGACTGCTGCTGTTACACCAGTATACCTGTGTATATTTGTAGTGTTGTCATTTAGCCTTCAAGAAAGACTCTGCTAGGGTCGAAACATCAGGCCACTAACTATTTTTGTGCATTTATACCAAAGGTCCTTTTGGTTGGTATAAAGCAGTTTGCAACAGCTCATTCCACTTTCTCATTTCAATTTGAATTCCTCAGACTAAAGAAATAGTTGCTACATTTATGTCACATGATTACGGGCAAGTATTTGCAAAGCTACATAAGAGACAGCGAACACCAATACACAATTTTGAATGAATGTGTATGGCACCCGACGTCACCTGATGAACCATTCCGATACAGTTTCCTTCAAGAACTGCCATAGGGGTTACTCTACTCCAGACTCAAGGCAGAATGGTACCAGGGTTTGCTCAAAAGGTTGCTGTACAAAAGCTTGCCCGAACCAAATAGCAACTGTCTCTCAGCACCTTTCCTAGGTAACCAATCAGCGAGCAATTGCAGAAATAAATTTACATAAATTATTATGTGACTCAGGGTCATATTGGTAATACTGACTGATGTAAATTACTTTCAGGCGATCGCTCGCTGAATGATCTCCTAAGAGACTTAGGAGAAAACAAAAACAATTTTAACCAATGCTGCTGGATTCCCAAGACGCGAGTGATAACTTGTCAAGTTTGTTAAGCCATGCCTTTAGAGGGCGGGCTATTATGAATTACTACGAGTGTACGTTCACAGTCCACAACCAATCACTATGGTCTTGGGCCAAGATTACTTACTTGAGATCAAAGTTTTCCGGGTAATGCGTTGTTTCTGTTCGTGGATAACTGATATAACCTTGAATATACAGCCTCTCCGCAATCTGCATGGCATGATGGGGACTCATACCTAGTGAGGCGCTCGCAACACGCATCAACTCTACCGTGTTCAGTGCCAGAGGGCGCTGTTTAACCTTCTCTTTCTGTGACACACCAGTTACCCTGAAATTGACACAGTATTAAAGATATGTCAAAGTTAGAGTTTCTCATAGAAAATAAGTAGTTTAAAGAACAGCATTACCCATGGATGTTCTATGGTTCTCAGTCTTAGTCCAGACCACAAAGTCCGAGACCAAAACTGAGACCAAAACCTTCTCTATGGGACAGAGACCAAGACCTGAAAGTCTGAGACCCGAACCAAGATCTCCCTAACAAGACTGAGACTGAGACCTCATTGTCCGTGATCCAGACCGAGACCTCAACGTCTGTGATTCAGACTGAGACCTCTTCACTAAGACTGAAACCTGGATGTCCGAGACCTCCCCATCAAGACAAAGACGGCAAGATTTCAGACATATTTGGTCCCGAGTCCGAAATCGATTAGTCTTTGAGACCTACATTACCGATGGTGTTTGCTGAGGTGTATATGACATAACTGTCAAATCTGAAAAAAAACCTACTTGGCATCTTTTTGTCCTTTGACCAGGTTCAGGAACATCTGGGCGATATCTCGATCAAACATCCGAACTCTGTCCCAATCAAGAGTCAAGTTCCTACCGCTTGGATGGGCAACCTGAACAAATCAAATCAAAACGATCTTTTAAAGAAAGAAAACACAGGCCAACTTCACGTTAGGGGACAAGAAGGGGTTTGCCTGGTGTTTCTGGCTGTGGCTGCTGAAGGTGCTACAGCACCATGTAAACCATTAGAGAATGTGCTATCATACATGAAAATGGGTCTTATAATTCAAAACATGGTTCTGCTTATCATGTTGAAAAACAAATGCGCGCTTTGATACGCCCCTAGGGGTGTGATAAAGTGCTATATAAGAACCAACTATTATTATTATTATTGTTATGAAAGTCTTGTACCCTACCTCAGCATGAATGACCCAGAATGGCTCTGGCTTGAATTCCTGTATCTTATCATGACGATTGACACACAGACCTAAGGTAGGAGTTTGGCACGGACCGAACGAGATAAGATTACTGTCCAAGTCTCCATATTTACCCTAAGGATCAAAGAAACAAGAGCGAGAGACATTAACATTGTGTTGAAACCAGCCCTTCGAAGCTCAATTCAAAAATTTCTGAGTTTCACCACAAAAATTTGAAAAGTACACTTCCTTTTCACTGAGGGGGTGTGTTTACATTGAATTACTTGGGTCGTTAATGAATGAGCAATTAATCTTTCCAGGCAGTCAGCAGCCCTAGTGGTTTATGCATGATCCAATTAAGTCCAATGTTTGGAAAAGGAATTACATGGAGATAACAGGTGTGAGTTGCCTGTCAAAAATGATGTTTTATTTCAGCCTCTTTCTTTAATGGTGCTTTCCCCTAAAGAAGGCCTTCATGGCTTCAGACAAAGCTGTGAAGCTACAAAGCATTGGGAAGGAGAGACCACATTTGCATAGTGAGTGATAACGCCACAAGGCCTTTTCCAGCTTGATTGACTTGTGAAAACAGAACAGACTTAAGTGTACATACATCATGGATTGTTTTAGCTTAATCTTAAACTCATGTATCGTGCAAAGTTTATTTTTCTTTCAAAATTTTCTTTTATGGCCTCACATTTTGACCTCAACAGAGTCTTTCTCCAAGGATAAAAGGTAAATACTGATGATAAAATATTTCTGCACTGATATGGAGATCTAAAAAACCTGCAATGACAATTATTACTATCTTTAAAAAAGAGTCTCTCAGAGGTAATTATGAAGTCCAACCTGGAAGAATTTAGTTTGGTATCTGGTGAAGGCACAACCAATCCTTAGGTCTAGTTCCTGCCTGGCATCAACAGACAAAGCCTCATTCTTGTTTGGTTCGACAAGTCTGTCCATGGCACCTCTAACGTCAGTATCAGTGATGGCACTGAAACGAGCCCGGAATACAGTCTGTTGTAAACAAATAAAAAATAAATAAAGTGATCTATACTCAAAGTGCATGATGGGGTCCTGTACCCTGCTAAATGCAAAACAATACAACAGAGAATAGAATTTGAGTTGAATGTTAAAAATATGTAACAAAATACAATATTATTCGATTTTAACCCAAACACAGATGTGTGTAAAGCACTGTGTATATAGTACTCTCCCAAGTCCTGTGCAAAAAATCCACAGGCACATTACTTGGGTGGGATTCAAACCCATGACCTTTGCCATTCTAGAGCATATGTCTTACCACTTGACCACTGAGATTGCCCATAGTAGCAAGAGGCAGTTGGAATACACATTGGTCTATGGGTAAAACCAAATAATATTCCATATCCCCGAAATCTAAAAAAAAAAACATAACTTTTACCAACTGATGCATATTATTGCATTTGGCAGCTCAGATGTTGTCAAACTTGCTTAGTAGGTTGTTTTTCTGCTAAGCGAATTTTAAGACCAGACCTTGGGTTCAAGCATCTTACCTGTTGCCTCATTGAAGTTTTATTCATGAAAGGCTGCACGCAGTCCACAACCTCGAAGCAAATATTCTCCCCCTCTTTGTCACAGTCAAGCCATAAGATCAGGTAGTCCACCCCTCGACCCTGTAATGGAATAGTCCAGACTAATATCAGATAAACTACCGGAATGGAACAATCCAGGCAAAGCAAGGGGTGAGAGTCACTGCTGGCAAAAAGGTCTGAAAATAGGATCCAAATTTTGGGAGGTACATTGTCTATGTATGTCAGAATGATGGCATTGCCACTAACTTTAGGTAACCCAAGGCCTAATTTGACATAATCGCCAACTAGAGTCATGTGACTCATAGTGGGTGTACGAAGTACCAAGCAACGCACAGTGTGCATGGAAAAGTATGGCTGCCTCCGAATGCTTCGGGGGCAAGGTGGTAAGCATCCATGCACACTGTGCGGTCGCCAGCTTGGTTTGTTTACATCGACACTCACTATGGGTCATGTGACTCCAGATGTCGATTTGTGTCTAAGGGGAGTGTAGACCTTTGGTAGTTACTCCAACGATTAAGGACATACAAACTTACTTGGTTAAAAAAGCACTGCAGCTGTTGATAATGGATAATTTTGAGAAACAATTCCCTCCAAAGGAATGTGGTTTTAGAGAGAGGGATTCAAAAACATTTCAGAATCGTTTCTGCATGAAATGTTTCTCAGATTGTGTATTTCATTTACAGATTATTCTTCCTCCCTGGACATACCCGCTCCTGTTTTTCTGATAAATCTCAAAAACGCTACCACCTTTTGAAATGAAATTTAATAAGATAATTTTTATTTGTATATCTATATTTATATAGGATTAAAACAATTGAACCATTCCAAAAACCAAAGGTATACTTTGTCTTTAAGCATTCAATATACTTTACAACTTTCTGTTATAAAAAAGCGAAAATTTGCAGTAAACAAGTAAGATACGTGGCACATGTGACATGATATTTTAGTTTCATATACATTGTACTCTAGTACTATTTATTTACTTTCTATTTCATCTAACAGCGCAAGTGACAATAACAGAACAATGAATAGAAAATGAGAAGAAATTTTTAGTTTTAGATGTTAGTAAACCCCAAACATGCCAAATGGGGAAAACCCACACAATCATAAAGGGACTGACAATCCAAATCACATACCGTACAAGATGGGATTCGAACTGGGGTCCACAGAGGTGAAAGGCAGGGAAAGAAACAACTTAGCCAACCTGATGCCTGGACCAAGAAAACCTATAACCATATAACTACTTAGAAATAGGAGTATGCAAAAGCAATCTGTACCCCTGCTGGGAATCATTTACTCCTGGGTAGTAATTATAGTCAGTGTCACGACTTGAATTTCAAACCACAGTCCAGAGACTTTACCATCAGAACTCAAGAACTTAAGTCAGAAGTTCCTGGCCATATTTTGAAGTGAGACTCTTAGGTCAAAATATCACAATTTGACACAAACCTCTTGCTGCAGGACTCTAGGAATTGATAACTTTGCATTTGCCTCTTTCTGCTCAGTGGGGGCAGCAAACAACTCCGCCTACACGTACAAAAGGAAACACAGGAAATGTCAGCCACTTAAAGCATGATACACACAATGTCACAATTACACACAAGTACAAGATTAGTAATAAAAAAAAAATAAAAAATAAAAATCAATCAATCAATCAATCAATCAATCAATCAATCAATCAATCAATCAGAAGCACAACAGTCTTGTCTTAGGTAGTTGTGAAGAGCATCCCACAGAAGAGTAAGCCCATGTGCGCAGCACAGCTTGCACTGTCTGTATTTTAGTAGAGAGTGCAGCTTGCCTTGTCGTAGTGCACGCCTCGCTGTCAGACACTGCATGTGATGTATACAAAATACTGTACAAAGTGGGTTTTTTAAATGAGAGATCGCATAAAATCACAAGGCAAGGGACGGTCACTTCAAAGTGAGGGCTGCACTTAACTGATATGGGCTATCGACCAAAATCAATTGCCACCAGGCATGCCAGGGGCACGTTACCACTTACTCCTGGGGCTGAAACAAGGTTACCCCCTTTACAGTCAGTAACGATGTGGGCATGAGCAATATCCAGTAGGAGCCTGGCTACATGTACAATGTAGTAGAGTCGAACGCAATACCGCCCAAACTTTTTTAAGAAGCAATAGGCCCCCTATGGCTAAGTGCCTTGCTCAAGGGCACAAGGGTCATGACCAGGATTTGAGCCCACACTCTACTGCTGACAACACCAGAGCTTGGGTCTGGTAAACTAGACCACTCAGCCATGACACACTGAGTATTTTAACACTGTCATGTTTTGCACACTTCCTTAACCCTAACTCCCATTAGGGTCTCTCTACATACCCTGCCAAATACAACAGAATGCAACAAAGTTGAAATGAGAACCATGCCAAATGCAACAAAATGCAACAAGGGATATTGTTGCATTGTGCAGGCATGCTGTTTGGGAAAGGACTGAGCAATGGTGTTTGCCCTGCTAAATGCAACAGTATGCACATAAGTGTAATGTTTAACTGTTATTATACAGTCTTTTGAATATGATTTGAATTATGATTCTTACCTAATATTACATCATACTTCTCAATACTTTTTCCATAACAAATATTTTGAAATACCCATTATAAGTTGTTCAGATACAATAGAAGCACCCAAACCTATATGAAGTCACTTCACTGCTGAATGCAACAAATTCAGTCCAAAAATGACATCTGAGTTGACTGCCAAATGCAACAGATCACATCAACTATTGCCATTTGGTGCATATTGTTGCATTTAGCATGGTTAAGGTTAAGAGATTGAAAAACAATGCTTCGACCCTATGTTACTTTATCAGGCCCGGAAATTCAATTTTAAGAGGGCAAGGCCAGTTTAATTTTGGAAAGGGCACTTCCATTGGAAAATCATAAAGTCTATGGGGAACTTCTGAAGGGGCACCAAGGCCAAGACCAGGGGCAACAGAGGCTATGGCCTCCGTATCCTCTGTGTAATTCCAGGCCTGCTTTATACAAATGTACGCAGTTCCTGTCTGTGTTATTCCTGCTGACAAAGGCTAAAAGCTCACTGACTAAAGGTCAGACCATTATAATCCTTAACAGAACTTTTCTGAAATACATTCAGAAAGCCTAGAAAACAGCACTAAAAGACCTTTTAAAAAAAATGCTTTTACACAGGGGTCTTTGCCAAGAGGTTAAAAGCACCGAACTCAAGTTCTGGTGTTTCTGATCAGCACATTGTGGCCCGGTCGTGATACTTGCATCCTTAAGCAAGACAATTTACCAATATTACTGCGTCCTTCGCATGAGATGTAAAGCCATCATGTGTTGTGTTGTGTAATGAACTCAGTGCACTTATTGCTTATGGTAAAGTGAAGGGGTTCGCCCCGGTGTTCCTGGTTTGATTGGCTGCATAGTGCACTGCATCACCTTGTTAACCATTACATGATGCTACAGGTATGTAACATGTGTAAAGGAATAAACTGTAGGCGTCAAATACTGTAGCTCAGAAATGTAGTATTAAGCTAAACCCAGTTAACTGATTCACTGGGGCGCTAGTACGACCGAAGATGAACACATGATGAACAATTTCCAAAAAAGGAGTACAGTGCCCCAGTTACTGGGTCTAGTATTAAGCGCAGTATGAAATGGTATATGCCTACTATTATTGTTTCAAAATATTGAGTGCCACAAGCTCCTTGATTTAGGGACTGCGGTTGCTCCAATCTAACACAGTTCCAAAGTACATTATACTTACCGGGTCAACTCTATCCCAGTTATTGAAACGGGAATTGAAGTCCAAGCCCATCACATGACCACACACAGAGGTGAACTACATGTAGAGATATAAAACACAAGGAAAGTAAACTGCAGTATTAGACAGTGACATAGTTTTGACAATTCTTTTACTTTGCAACAGATGTCTGACGACAAAATGACAACTCTGGACATCTGGACAGGAAGGGATATACATGTGTAATTTAACCCTCATTCTAGCATTCATTAGCTTCTTTGGCTAAAATACCATATCCGGCAGCCACTTTATCTCTCTTAATTTAGGTAAAATTATATCCCTACCTGTCCCAGAGGGTTGACAGATTGTATACAGAGAGGCACAGGCACTTCCAACTAATTACAAAGTCTGAAAGTGTCAACAACATGAAAAATCAGCTTTTTTGAGGTCTGTAGTCTTCGTTAGCAATGTAGCCCCACTTGTGTGGTCAAAAGCTTCCAGCTTCCTTGGCCACACAAGTTGGGCTATATAGTATAGTATTATTAGCAACGCCGCTTGAAGTTGAACACTCCATAGAGTCCATTTTATTTAGTTCCTTTGGCTTATGTGCATGAGTGCGCGAGAGTTCCATGATGAAATGTGCGCTTGAATTTTCCCTTTTTAAAGGTCAAAATTTTGAGTGTCATGGCCGAGCGGTTAAGAGCACCGAACTCAAGTTCTGGTGTTTCTGATTACCAGAGTGTGGGTTCGAGACCGGGGCGTGACACTTGTGTCCTTTAAGCAAGACACTTTACCATTTTAGCTTCGTCCTTCAGATGGGACATTAAGTAGGTCCCGTGTACTTGTGTTGTAATTTATATAAAAACTATCACATCAGTAATGCACGTACGTATAGGACCCAAGTTCACAGTCACACTTATCCTTAAGAGAAGGGGTTCACCAGTGTGTCTGGCAGTGCGTTTATCTTCAATCCTTTGAAGGCTGCACTCAAAAAAAGTCAAAAAAAAAAGGATGAAGAAGAACAAGAAATAAATAGATTAGATAGGCCTAGGGCTTGGCTAAGTTCATCTGTTCATGAAGTTAATAATATTAGGTCCGGTCTTGACCGCTAGAGGGCGCTGCGCGCGCCGTGCCGCTTTTTTGTTTATAGGAAATTGTGGAAAGGTCGAGTTGGTCGTTCGGTAACAATACTCAATGAACGGTGTGACATGCCCAAGGATATTGGATTTCATTCGATGTTACGCGGTTCATTCATGAAAAATAACCGGATCTACATTCAAGATGGAGTTTTGCTGGAAAATTTCAATCGCAATTTACAGACGTTTGACGAAAATTTCCAAGATTATTGGGGAGAAAATTAAGGACCGGTACACAATGTATGTGCAGCTATTTAACTTTCAACTGTGTTTAGCTCAGTTTTGGAACATATACATAAGGAAGGGGAAATTTAATGCATAAATGACAGTTAATAAATCCGCTATTATAATAATAAATAATACAGTCATTTGACCAGTTCGGGATCACTTTTTGAATTCACATTGTTTTTGGTTGCAATCTCTTTGACATTTTAAACAAAAAAGTTTATCAGTTTACCTAAACATGTTATAAAACTCACCAACCAAGTATCCACTGACAAAAAAAGATTAGTACTTTTGAAGAGGCTTTGAGAAAAGTATAGTCACCTGTTTGACCAGTTCAGGATCAGTTGATTCTATTCTGAATCAGTAGCTAGCCCTCTATTGCAAACCAATACTCCCATTCATAAAACTGTCTCTCAAGGACACAAACTTCACAAGTGTGTTGGCATTGACATGGACTTCCTTTCTCCAGAGAATTTCATGCAAGTGTATTCAACAGCAGCGCAAAAATCCAGCAACAAAAACACAAAACAACAGCAAAGGCAAATGAAAAGGTGAAGCACGCCTAAAAGCAACATTGACCCAAATATCTATTCTTACAGTCGCAATTTCCTCCTCCAAGTTTCATTTTCTCACAAAAAAACAATATTCCTACAAGAATTTGTTGAAGAAATGTATCTTAAAAGCAACAAATAAACTTTTGACTGGCAGCAGTAAGATTTTACCTCACTGAGTGCGGCACCATTTGACGCAATGAGAGATGCTGAGTAGTGAGTGATCCCGAACTGGTCAAGGGTACGATGCCCCCCAAAAGACGATTTCGGTAATTTTGTCTCCTCAAAAAAACAAGACGACTGCTCAGTATTTACCTGAAATATTTTTAACACATTCTAAGCATTTAACATAAATTGTATTCGCCCTGGCGTTCAAATTTTAAGGTGAGAAGTTTTAACAGCGTTTTTCAACCAACATTTAAAAAAAAAATAATGATCAAAATCGCAGACAAACTTCAAGAAAATGGCCATAATTTATTTGTTGATGAAGTTTGGTCTTTATTGGAACCTTAATTTTGGGTTTGTTGGTTTATTGCATGTTATTCTTCACATGTATCAACAGAAATTGGTAATGTGAGAAGTAACTTAATTATGGGGTTGTTGCAAAGTTGAAGTGATCCCGAACTGGTCAATGATCCCGAACTGGTCAAATGACTGTGTAATAATATATTATTATTAAATATTAATAATATAGAAAGTGGCTTTGCATACGAATATTTATCTTATCCTATTCTGGTACTCAGTAGAATCCATAGGTCTGGATTTTGAATTGTAAGTAGTAGGCCTACGTACCTTGAACTTGCAAGATTCTCCCCTAAAGACGCCTGTATATTCATGCACGGAGCATACACCATTTGATGCCTTTCTCGAGTTCAGATTTCCTCGCGACAAAATTTTGGCCAAAGCATGAGCAAGTTGAGGCTTTTCAGCCACCATTAAAGCTATTTTCATTTTGATTTTCCCAAGACGAAGGTGTCTTGCAGAAAATCTACGGGAGTTTTTTCTTAATCAGTTATCGATACTGCGTAATAAGGTGAAATTAATCACAGTTTAACAAATATGACCACGTTGATGAGGGTCGCCGGTCCATGGAAGTCGCCATTTTGAATTACTAGTTGCATGATGGGAAATACCGTTCACATTAAAATTAAGAGATTGCTCCAATGACAGACCTGTTCCTATTAGTCAGAAGTTTCTTTCTTAGGCCTGCCCCAAAAAACAGCTAGATCCGTGACAGTTATGAACCAAACAAAGATTTGCCAGGCGAAATAAAATGTTTCATCTTTGGAGAACATACAATAAAGTGGCAGCACACAATAGTTTGAGAACGGCTTTGATTTGCAGAGATGCAAGTGGGCTTCACTGATGGGCTTAAAGATTTCAAAGCCCAAAACATTGCTACTTAAGGCCCTATTAATAGCTAAACAGAAAACAAACCCAATAACTTTATACCATGTCATATGCACCATTTCTGACTGGACTAATTTTCTCAAAAATTAGCAAAATTGTCTGTTTAAACAGCTTAATAAAATTTGGCCCTGTTAAATAGCAGAATGATTAAGGGCAGGTAATTTTGGTAATTGTTAGCTTCCTCACTTGGTGTATCCCATTTTTATGCATTAAAATAACAATCCTGTTGAAAGTTTTAACTCAATTGGTCATCGAAGTTGTAGGAAAATAACCGAAGAAAAAAACATCCTTGTTGCATAGAATTGTGTGCTTCTAAATGCATGAGAAAGGCTTCATTCCTGAAGCCTTTCTTAAATTCATTTTTGTTGTTGAAAAATTATCTCTTCCTCTACCATTTACCTTCAAAAGGAGATTTTTCTTACAACGTTGTTTAATGTCAACAGCTCTCCAGGGCTCTTTAAGTAAGTTTTATGGTCGTTAACTTGTGGAGTACAGTCACAGATGACACATAAGCCATGGTGTTCCAACTGGTAACCTTATTCTAGTGGTGGTAGCATATTACACTTGTTGTGATTTATAGCTTCTGTTTGTGTTTGAACAATGTTATATATTTTGAATTCTGGCTTCAGATCCTAGTTGATTGTTCTAATAACATAATAATATTTGTTCTAAAAATAATGTTTGTCATTTTTAATTAAAAGCAATTTCTGCCTCACTACCAGTGTTGTTGAAAAACACAAACACAACAAAATCAAGAACCACAACAACAAATGTTGATACCACAGTTTATTCACTTATATCCTTTAAAACTGTTACAAATGTTATTGTAATGCATAGATTGTTAATGTTTCACATACATAATTTCTAATATATACATATATATTAATGTTAAAGCAATTAACCAGTCAATCCTGTTTGCATCGCTTTTTTATTTGCATAGTTTTGTTGTTTTCTTTCAATATAAAATTATTTACATATTTCAAAACTTATTAAAATGGCCAGGATCAAAAGGCAGTTTGCTTGTTTTTATTTGCTACCAAACTTTAAAAAACTTTCAATTTCAACACACAATGTAATAAAATAATAAGTTTTCAGTACCGATGAAGAATTTTTCTAATTAAGAAATTTAAATGTAGGCACAGTTTGTGATTTTAAAAGTACATAAGCAAAATCAAAAGAAATCTACAGATTCTACAATTGTGACTATAAGTAAAAAATAAAAAAATGTCCTTACACAAAAAAATCAACAGCCAATCAGTCAGTGCAGTTTTTGAAACACTTTTCACACGATCCCACAAAAAACCTTGATTCCTTGTAATACTTCATACAAAAATTGTGATGGCTATATACAGTCATTTTGCTGAATTTATAAGTACTTCAAATGGTTTAGCAAGATTCCTGGATTTATAAAAAACTTTGGGATTGTACAAATTTCAAAATAACACTTTTAGAATAATAAATGTTTAGGTCCACAAATTTGAGATGTATAACAGAAATATAATATTTATTATAACTATTTCTAAGAAAAACAACTTTGAATACTAATTTTGGTGGCTGAATTCATTTGTAATTCACATCAAAATATCAGGTTGATGTGAGATTTGAGAAAACACTCATTGGTCCCATTTTTGTAACACCTTGTATTGAGTTTACAAGATGCGTTCAACATATCCACTTAGGTAGAGTTTAAGGGTGGGAGCAGGCAGAAAGCCTGCATGCACTCGGTTGTGTTTAGCAAGTAAAGGACAGCCTTGGTTCAAGGCTAAGTGGAGCTTGATGAATTGGTGTTATCCCCAATAGACCGTATTGAATAACCCCTTTGTTGCTATGAAAGTCGCCATCTTGTAGGGCAAACCGTACGCGCGTCTAAACGCGTACATCAATGAAGCACGCAGCGTTCCCGGTTTGATTTCTACGGCACATGCACGCACACCATCACGCACACGCTAGACGCCATGTTGTAGGGCAGATATTTGAATGGTGACGTCATATTCAATACGGTCTATTAAAGGTATGATACAGGATTGGTACAGCTGACAAAATAGTTGTAGACAGTGTTCATGTATTGTATACCGGTACATGAAATAACAAACCTGTAAAGTTTGGGCTTAATCCAATGTGCGAGTAAAAAGAAAATACTGAAAAACCATGTGCAAATTTCAGCATGTAAACACATTGTCCTTATTTTTGGTTGTAACAATCAAAATCAGTCAATCGCTTTTTATAGGTTTTCTGATACACTTAACTATGACTTCATGTCAGAGGAAAATACTTCACACAAAAAATGGTTCTAGTAGGAACTTCCATACTCAGTCAGCTTTCAGGCTAAAATTACAAGTTATGTTTTTTATCCACACTAATCCTGGACAATACCTTTGAAGAGTCTCTTTCAATTATTTGTCATTAATCCCTTCCAGAGCATCAGCAATCTTGGTGAGATCAAGGTTTCTGAATGCGCTAAATAGCACAGCGACAGTTGCACCCCGGCCATTCGGTTGTATTTGGAAAGCAAAGCTATCGCACAGCCTTAAAAGCAAACATTACAGGAAAGCTCTATTAAAAAACTTCGGAGTTTTGACCACAAATACTTGGAAACTATTCATCCTTTTCAACCATTAGGTGTGGTTTACATTGAATAACTTGGGTTAATTGATGAGCAGTTAATCTGCAGTTCGCAGCCCTACTGATTTGTGCATAATCAATATATGTCCACTGTTTGGAAAAGGAATTACAGGGAGATAACAGGAGCGAGCTGTCAGATGAAAAGGATGTTTCATTTGAGCCTCTCTTTTTTAATTGAGCTGTAATGAGATGGAGCTTATTGGGACGATCTAATCCCCATTTAAATAGCAGTCTCTTTCAAAGGATAACAGTTGTTATTTATTTCCAGAGACTCTGCAATCTCAGTTAGATCAAGGCTTCTCAAGGCGCTGATGAGCGCATCGACAGTCGCACCCCGGCCATGGCTCCTTCTCCAACTCAAAAGAGCGTCATGTTTCTGTTCATGAATATCGGTTGGGCTTCTTGCTACGATGCATTGGATCTCATTTTCCACATTCTTGCCCATCAGCTTGCGAAAAAGAGGGCGCCAATCTTTAGGGAGGAGATTTTTCAGGACAACATCAATATGGTCTTCAGTGATGACCGTGCCTGCAGGAAGATAAATGATATTCACATTTACTATTAAAGGTATAGGGTCATAGATTATTTTTTGTCATGAAATGTTGATTTATTGGCACAATTATAAAGTAATTATACTGTTATAGTCACATGTGAAAGTTTCAGCTGAATAAAGTCTCTACTTGCTGAGAAAAACAGCAGAAATTAAAACTGTAATAGTATTTTCACAAGAATGTCAAATCCATCCGAGTTTAGCGAGGTGACAGCGGGTACCTACTGCATCTCTGGCTGCAGTATGCGCAAACAGACACCAACCCTTTGAAATATGAGAAACGAGCATGAATAGTTGCTCAAATGTTTTGGGGTGAAAATTTGTCCAAGTCGTATTACTTCAAAAGGAAAGTTTGTTATACTGCCAACAGCTGCAGTGCTTTTCGCCAAGTCAGTTTTTATAACCCTCCCTGTAATGGTGGTTTTCAGTGTTTTTGTCAAGAAATATGTTATTTGTGGCAAAGATTCTGTGCACATTTCCCCACATCAGGCGTTTATTAATTGGAGCAAGTCTTCATTATTGGGGAAGAGGGCGGGTGAAAACTTCTTTCTTGGCTTTTGTTTTCTGGACAGAAATATATTTAAACTCTTAAAAGTTTATAATCAGCAAGATCTTAAGATTAGTTTTTGAAAAAGAAAGAGGGGAGCAAAGATGCAAAAACACATTATTATTACTTACTTCCAAGGCTGCCATTGTTTCTTGTGTTGCTAAGCTGTCTTCCAAAACACTACACATGTCAGAAAAAAAAAGGAATTTATTTAATACAAATAACAAAGATGCTAGGTCCATTTTTTTGCCTATTTGTACCCACAATTTAGATCCAATTTTGAAATAGCAAGTACTTTTATAGATTTTGGGAAATTTATAAGCTTTCGAGGTATTGCACAAAAAGTATGCCAACATGGAACATGTAGCTAATTAAAAACTAAACTGTCATGCCCAACAGCGATGTACAAACAACTCTCCCTGTTACTTGTATTTTGTGCACTGTCCATGGAATATATACAAAAGTTGTTGTATGTTTTTCATTTTATAACAGCATCTGTTCAAAATCACTCACCGAAAAACTTCTTTAAAAGAATTTTGTCTGCAAGAATCTAGCCGTACAACTTTGAAGGATTTATGTGGAGTTTTATATAAAGCCTAAATCTTTTGGCTTGATTGGGCTACATCTGCACGCAATAAGTATTGGGAAAACTTATGGTAAGTAAATTTCTTTTATTAATCACACTTTCTTGGCTTATCTTACCTTACATGTATTGAGCTGCCTAGGCAGCAAATAGTGCTTAATGTACAATTAAGCAGGATACCAGTCAAAGAAAACCCATGAGGAATGGTGTGTTGGCTGGTAACCTTATTCTGGTAAGCATACTTTTAATGTGCTCAGCTACTTTTTGTGCATAAGCAGCTCTATGAAACCCGACCCAAAACTATTACAACATTTGGGCAAGCTCCGGTAACATTAAACTTTACTCGCTCGCTGTTACTCAAAAATAGTTTTAACTTCAAACACAATTTTTTCTCCACATGAAAGTTTGGTCACAGGGGCTAATATATAGCTCTTGGTGAAAATGGAAACGATATGGAAGGGAAAGATAAAAGTTCAGCAAAAATTACCAATCTTGATCCACCTGTGATTGTTGTAGCGCATATCAAGCCCGACTGATCAATGCACCGGACTGAAGCTCTGGTGTCTTGATCAGCAGCTGCGTGGGTTCGAGTCCCTGTCTTGACACTTGCAAGTGCCAGTGCACTAAAACATTATTGTTTCATCTTTCAGAAAGGGACGTAAAGCTGTTGGTCCCGTGCATTGTGTAAATCTCATAAAAGAACCCAGTACACTTAAGAGAAGGGGTTTGCCTGCATGGTCGGCTGCAGTTTGTGCTGCATCATTGCAAACCCTTACTTATATCATTAGTCTCATAATTAAACAAAATAGGACTTTGTAAACCTGTTAAAGAAACATTCCGATAAGCGCTTTGAAACGACCGTATGATAAAACTGTACATAAGAACTGATTATCTATTTTCATACTAACCTGGTCTGACAATGGCAGGGTAATGACAACTTTCACTGGTTCCCTCTGGGGACTTTTATGTTTCTGGTATTGCCTGAAGGATATCATCGCTTTGAAGACAGACAATGGGTCCTCTCTACAGGTGGCTTTCGGCTCAAGATTGAAGGTATGTAGGAATGGACCAAGGTTTGAACAACAGCGGATAAGATCCTGATACCTAATAAACTTAAAAGACAAAGGACCAAGAAAAACTAATTACAAACTTGATACAAGTGCCAATGAGGGACTTTGGAACCCCAGGTTGCTGCAGACTTACCAGGTAAATTTCCATTTTCACGTAGTAGTTCTGGGCATGCGCACATTACCGGGAACAAGGAATTTACCTAATAAGTCTGCTGCCACTTACGTCCCAAAAGTCCCCCGTTCAGAGAACACTCTTTCAATTATTGACCTCTTGCATGTCACAAGCTCAAACAGCGCTCTCACAAAGGTCAAAATAGGATTGTGATTGGCTGGGAGTTTTTGGTGGTGCACACTTAACAACCAGCTGTTTCCAATTTACGCACTGAAATGTCTTAGGAATGGCAGTAAACTTAAGAGTCATACCTGTTGGGCCTTCAGATGATCTTCATATTGCATCTTCCATTGCCAGTGATTTACCATACCATCTGGCATGAGTGTTACTTCCAGAAAGTGATCGTCTTTGAAATTCTTGTTGTAGTCCAAGATAATTCGATGGTATTCGGACACACGGGTACGTGGGGCGTTGGCCTCTCTCTGCTCCTGCTCTACCAATCTACGGTAATCCTAAAAAACAAAATCACACAAAATCTGGAAAATTAAAGGAAGAGTTGTAGATTGGTAAATACTCCAAATATTGGTGACCATGAAATCTTCCTTGGTGAGAAGCACTGTAGCTGTAGTATAACATATTATACTGATAGTATAACATATTTTAAGGAAGGATTCTCCTCAATATAGTATGGCTTGGACAATTTGTTCACAGCAAAAAATTTGAAAGCAACAAAAATGGAGGAAGAGAAACCCATGCAGGCAGGAATATTTCTGAAAAAACACTAAACTGAATCAATACCCTCGCCATCTATGACATAGCAGTCTAGTTGGTGCCTTTACCTCTAGCTCTACTAGTGTAAGGATCCCACCATTCCACACTAGTGGGGCTAGACCAGATCCCAGCTACTGTTGGGCCATCCCAATATGGCCTGCAATCTAATGTCCTGAATTCATTGTGCCTTATGCGCAGTGCAAAATTCTATCAAATTAAAACACAAGCAATGCACATCTTGTTTATAAAGAACGCAATACATGTACACAATACAGATACTTATGGACTTATTCGTGTTGTTTGGCAAGCATCTTCATTGATGTTGCACGATATGTACATTGTATATGTACATACTACGCGCAACGCATGACAGATACATGGATTTCTGGCTTAACACTCAAGTTGGGACCGGTCCCAATATTTGGGACGATTCTAAAGTTGGTTCGGAACCATGTAACAAAACTAGAGGATGGGCGGAATTACTTTTCGGAAATGTTTTCTTATCACAAACCATGTCATGCTTCCTACATGGTGAACGGGAGGTTAAAACCAAAAAGCCAACCAGAAATATTGACTTGTCAACAATCATTTTAAAGCATTTTCAACTACTTACAAGAAAATTTAAGAATGAAAAAAATATTTTACCTTGATTGGATCTATGATGTAAATGATCAGTTTCACTTCCTCGTATGCGCTGCCTTTCAAGTGTCCAGCGTAGACAACAGTTTCAAAATGCAGTGGGTGGTTTTTGTGACATCCACTACAGGCGTACTTAGAAAAGTGTGGCGTAGAAATATTGAAGTATTTCTCATCAACTGTGCAAGTTACGCCGCTATTTGACCGAGACCTTCTTTGGCTGCTTTTTCCAGACTTACTCATGTGGTTCTTCAGATCAACAAAGTACCAGGAATCACAGTTCAAAGGATCTTTGGATGGAAAGGCCTCAACCTGAGGAGCTTTGGTAGCAGAAGTGGGATCTGTGAAGTGGGTGCGGAAGGTCCAGCCGGAATCATAGGTCATGCGAGCTTTATGGGGAAGTCTTATCAGGACATCCTTACTGAACTTGTTGAGCCCTGGGGACTCAAACTCAACGAGTGGTGTCAGACAAAGAAAATCTGGGTCATTCAATAGTTTCGGAGCTGCTGCATTCGGGGTTAGCGATACTTTAGCTTTGATGAACTGATGGGGATGACTGGTTGGAATAGCACCAGGAGGAATCTCCAACACAACATCTGAGTCTTGGCATGATAGAACACCTCCTTCTGGACCAAAATGGCCCATCATTACCAACCAGTAGGGCGATGTACCTAAAGAACGAAAGAAAAGAATTGGTAACAAATAATACTCACTTTACGTGAATTTGCTATTCATGGCAGGTTTGTTCCATTAGAAAATTTGGGCTGTTTTAAACTGCATTTTTGCTTCCCAAGTCTTCCCCAGGGCATTAACAAGTAAACAAACTCCCACTGAGTTAATACTGATCAGACATTTAGTAATTCACCTCCACTGGACAGGAAAGTGATCATATCCATGCCACTGATCTTGTTAACAGCAAGAGAGTTAAATCAAAGAGAAGAGGGGCTGGTGCAACAAATATTTCTTGACTGTTTCCTAGCCAATTTTTTCAGTTCAAAGTGGCATCAACTTAACATTACATGTATTAATCTTCTTCGGTCTTTAATAACTGGGTTTTTGAACAAAGAAAAATTGACTGGAGCGGGACTTGAACAAACGACCTCCGGATTAACGTACCGGCCCTCTACCAACTGAGCTATCCAGCCCTATGTTGGCGGTCTCCTTATTAGTCAATTTTTCTTTGTTCAAAAACCCAAATTATTAAAACATTTACCCAGTCAGTTTCCCTTGTGGTTTATTACTTCATATTTATTATTAAAAAGTCGCATCCCCTTAAGGTAATCCCGTGGCTGCCGCTTCCCAGGTTGTATCATAAACTTGAGTGTGATCCCTGGCTACACGGCAGCTAACGGTTGCATGGCTTCTGACTGGCACCCCGAACAAAGGTATTGACTGTAATAGGGAGACCGCCAACACAGGGCTGGACAGGTTCCAATCCTGATGGTCACACCTGTGCTCTTGAGCAGTCTTCTCTTTCACCCAGGGGTAAATGGGTACCTGTGAGGGCAGAGATGACTCTTGTAATTGATTTAGCTTGGTGTGCTACATATTTTGCAGCACATGCTATATACTTCCAAGGCAGGTGAGATAAGGAATGAAATAAATGGCCTAGTAGTGACCAGGGGTAATATTGTTGCAGCCATCGAGTGTCACCGAGTGACGGATTTGGACTCTGTATAAGAAGCCAGCTGTTACTAATTTATGAACAACGCAATCATTACATACCCATACTCAATGTACAATCTATTAGCACACGCGCGTACGCACAACTGTTGAGCGTCAATGCATCTTTTACTCTTCCCGAAACGGAGCCTGAGAAGGTGTCAGGAAATGAAAATTTTAAAATGAAAAGGTTCACAGATTTTCGAACATCATTACGGGAAAGCTCCATTAAAGAAAGAGGCTAGAATAAAACATCCTTTTCATCTGACCACTAACACCTGCTATTTCCATGTAACTTTCAAAGTTGGAATTAATTGGATCATGCACGAACCAGTAGGGCTGCTGACTGCCCCAGGCAAATTAACTGCTCATCCATAAAGTTTAATGACCCAAGTAGTTCAATGTCAACACACCCACTGGTGAAAAGTATGAACAGTTTCCGATTTGTTGTGGCGAAGCTCGGAAAATCTTTAATGGAGCTTTCCCGTAATGTTGTTATGCTTTTTAACAGGGCATTTTTAAATGGGAATAAAAGAGTAGAAACTCAGTCTTAAACACCCGTTTAAAACCTTGAAGGGTCGTGGCCTTGCAATAACGGACCTTGCCTTTGGCTCTTTCCTTTATCGACCCTGGCCACGACCCCTCGTTGCCTACTCTTTTATTTTCCCATATTATTTTCCACACCCAGTAATTATACCTCTTAACACAGAGACAGCACCGTTGACGCCATCACCACAACCATTGCTGTTCAAATTTGTCTCCCGTTTAAGCAAAGATTCCACATCTCTAGGTAGCTTCACCAGCTGCTCCCGATTTGGTGTTGAAACTGTCAAGTCCTGCGATATGCCTACCTCCATCTCAACTCTTGGAGACTCACATGGACATGTAGGCCTATCGATGACGGCGGATACAGTCGAGTGACATGATATCTCCTGACCAAGGCTTGATCTCGCTGCTTGTATTTTCAATTGTAAACTTCAAAGCAGAGTCACATAAGAAAGAATTTAAATTTAGATTTTGTGACATCACTCAATTGTTAATCTTTATATGATTCATGTCCCAATAGTAGCTTGAACACCACTTGATGTAAAGTTTTAATTAAATAATGAGCCACAAGAGAAACTGACTGAGTAAATGTTAAAATCATTTGGGCTGAACAACAAATTATTGACAAGGGCAGAACTTGAACCTGCAACCTCCAGATTAACGTGCCATTGCTCCATCAACGGAGATACAGCCCTATGTTGGCAGTCTCCCTATATTGTCAATGTTTATGTTCGGGGGAGCCAGTCAGAAATCTTTTAACTGTAACTGCCGTATAGCAACAGATCACATCCAAGTTAACGATACAACCTTGGAGCAACAGCAGAGGGATCACCTTAAAGAGACACATTGCCTTGGATTGGGCGATTGGGCGATTGTAATGAAACAAACATATTGGAAAATTATTTAAAGGTAGATTATAATGATCAACACAGCTATGCTTACAAATTGAGTGGTTTTCTTTTTATTTTGTGAACTAACATGGTCCGCCATTTTGTAGAGCCGAATTTTTGACTCCATAAAATTGCAGATCGTGTTAGTTAAGGAAGTAAAGGAAACCACACTTTAAGGGGATGCACATTTGACTAGGAACATTTGACTAGCGCAGGACTTAACCTGTGACCTCCGGATTAACGTTCCAGTGTCTATACCAATGGAGCATACATGTACCTACGCCTATGCAGGCATTTTTCTGTTTTACAATCAATATCTTTCTTCGGGATGCCAGTGAAATTCCACAACCTGTATCTGCCGTAAGCCTGAGATCAAACTCAAGTTTACAATACAACTTGGCTTCTGACTGGTACCTCAATACAAAGATCTCGTCACCGAAAAAAAAAAAGGGAGACTATCAACATAGCAGTGCTAGATAGCTCAGTTGGTCGAGATACCAGCACGTCAATCCTAAGGTCACAGGTTAAACCCAAAATTGTTTATAAAAAGATTTATTCTGTAGATTTATGGTGTGAATCATTGCAGGAAAGCTCCATTAAAGAAAGAGGCTAGAATAAAACATCCTTTTCATTGGACAGCTCGTGCATGTTATCTCCATCTAATTCCTTTTCCAAACAGTGGACTTAAATGGATCAAACCAGTAGAGCTGCTAACTGCCCCAGGCAGATTAACTGCTTATCCATTAAGTGTATTGACCCAAGCATTTCAATGTTTACACACCTCCTGGTGGAATGAATGCATACAGTTTCCGAGCTTTTGTGAAAAACTTCGACAATCTTTAATGGAGCTTTCCCGTAATGTTTTGTTTACCTTTTGATGGCCATAGCCATTACAGTGATGAGCAGGACTAGAGCAAGACATGCTAGGCACAGGAAAATGATCACAATCTCCATGTGTGATGGCGTCGTAGAAAGCGGGCCTACCTCATCCAAGACCTTATTCCCACCACTCATCACAGTTTCAAATATGGGAGAAGAACTCGTCTTGAAATTTGGAGGCCTTATGGTGCTGCTAGTTGATGGAACTTTGAATTAATAGAAACATAGACAAATAATTATTTAAACATATACCGCCACCATTTTAACAAATTGACATATATAAGTTAAAACTGTAAGGTTTTTATAGTGGAAATACAAGATAGGATGTATCTGGTATCATCATGTGGATAATTCTCTCTAATGAGTATGTGTGGTTCCGATGGAACTGGTGGACTCAACGTTTCAGATAAATCTCTCTTTTGAGTATGTGTGGTTCCGATGGAACTGGTGGACTCAACGTTTCAGATAAATCTCTCTTTTGAGTATGTGTGGTTCCGATGGAACTGGTGGACTCAACGTTTCAGATAAATCTCTCTTTTGAGTATGTGTGGTTCCGATGGAACTGGTGGACTCAACGTTTCAGATAAATCTCTCTTTTGAGTATGTGTGGTTCCGATGGAACCGGTGGACTCAACGTTTCAGATAAATCTCTCTTTTGAGTATGTGGGGTTCCGATGGAACTGGTGGACTCAACGTTTCAGATAAATCTCTCTTTTGAGTATGTGTGGTTCCGATGGAACTGGTGGACTCAACGTTTCAGATAAATCTCTCTTTTGAGTATGTGTGGTTCCGATGGAACTGGTGGACTCAACGTTTCAGATAAATCTCTCTTTTGAGTATGTGTGGTTCCGATGGAACCGGTGGACTCAACGTTTCAGATAAATCTCTCTTTTGAGTATGTGTGGTTCCGATGGAACTGGTGGACTCAACGTTTCAGATAAATCTCTCTTTTGAGTATGTGTGGTTCCGATGGAACTGGTGGACTCAACGTTTCAGACATACCCTGTCTCGACCTGATTACGGACAGAGTATGCTGTCTGAAATGTTGAGTCCACTGGTGTCACAAGAACCACACATACTCAAAAGAGACATTACGGGAAAGCTCCATTAAAGAATTTCTGGTCGGAGTTTTGGCCACAAAAACTTGAAAACTATTCATCCTTCTCACCCCCAAGGTGTTTACATTGAATTACTTGGCATGTTTGGATCATAAAACTTTATGGATGAGCAATTAATCTGCCTGTTTCAGTCAGCAGCCCTACTGGTTTGTGCATGATCCAATTATGTCCACTGTTTGGAAAAGAAATTACATGGAGGTAACAGGTGTGAGTTATCAGACAAAAAAGTTGTTTCAATTAAGCCTCTTTCTTTAATGGAGCTTTTTCGTAATGTGATTTCACCATTTGGTGATGCTGCAAACATCCTTACTTAAATAGACATACACTGTATATGGTGCTCCAAAGCCCACAATCTGAGTTTGTTTGTTTTCTGTCTGCGTTTGAACAAGGTCCCGTTGGCAGTATGTTACAATTATTATTATTATGTGGTGTGGGAATACTCACAACAAGCCCCAATTACAGGGTCAAATAGGTCATCTGGGTCGATACACTCTGACTGACTACACAGGGTATTTCTCCTCTGGGTGCAAGGCCTGATAATCCGAACACCGGGTGGACAGACTGAGCATTTCTGACAGTAATAATATCTGTGGAAAGAGCAACAATTTGTCCTTGTAGTCAATAATGAACTTGAATAGTACTGCAAACTGGGTAAAAAAATTCACTTTTTACTTGTAAACTGTGATGAAATAAATAAAATTGAAAATGAAACTGAAATGTCAATGTAATATTAATCTATTAATGTTTCCCGTAAAAGCAAGCTTTCCACACATTTTTTTCAACTTGACACTAGAAACAGTTCTCATTTTACGACACTAGTTTTTGCTCCCCATGCTGAAGCTCATTACATGTCACACACACACACCACAGTCTAAAAACTGTCACACTGGTCTCTGGTGGAATACTGGCCAGACTTTAACACCCTGCAGCGATGGACCTCTTCAGTTGCACTGTCCCATTGTAAGCACATGCTGACAGGTTTGTTCCTTAGGTTACCTGAGTGTGTTTAAACATGCCCAGGTATTGCCTCGGGTTATTTAAGTTTTTTGCTTACTTTAAAATTATAAGTTTAATTTGATTTCATCTACAATTGGCAATTGACATACCAATGTTTTGCCCTTGCCCTTATGGGTGAAAACCACTAGATAAACTCCCTTAGTATACAGTGCAAAATGCTAAATATTCAAAAAAGAAAATCAAATAAACACAGCTTTTTACAGTAAAGATACACTTATTCATTGACTCTTTAACTTTTACCCTCTGCTCAACTTGGTTGGAGATCTCAATGCCTGTTGAGTTAAAAAAAACCAAAAAAACACCCCTACACCGGTGTAATTTTCCAAACGTCCGAGCATACAACATGTATTTCATCCAAAACACCTCAAGATGGAAGTCATCAACCCCCAGGGAACAATTGGACACAAACCTTTTATTGAGCTCTCAAATCTGTCCAATATAGAATATTTTGAGGGCCTACAAAATATTAATGAGGCTGTTTTCTCCCTAACCAATTACTGTCACATGTTGATAGACACCCAGGACGTGTGGCATGGTCCGGCTTAGGATGACTGGGATGACCATCGTGTACGATGTAGTTAAAACAATAGAAATATTAAAGTACGTCAGCATGTGCTGTTATGAGTATTGGTTTGACAAACCTTATTTCACCATTTTTACTCTGGAAGCGTAGCATCGCTGGGTCATCAGCTCGCATAGTTGGAACAACGACTGCATATTGGTGGTGAATGACACACTCCGGCTCTTTAGGAATTTCTTGCTGCAATGTACTCTGAGTGTGTGGGATAGTTGTTAGACGTGTAGGGGCCTCAGATGTGTGATTCGCCAAATGGTGTCTGTCTCTGTAGGAAATAAAGATGTTCTCTTCCATTCTTTCAGTTTCAGGAAGTGCGCTCATGAGATTTCTTTTCCTCAGGCCTCTGGCATCACTGCTCCTTGAAACCATGTTGGTCGGCAAAGGACTGGATTGGGCGATCTCAAATATGATAATCATAACCGACATAATTGATTGGAGCAGGCCAGTTAACTGCCGACATGTAACCATGGTAAATGATGAAGACCTGTTAAGCAAAGAACAAATAAATACAATAGTACTACTACTAGTAGGCCTACGCAGTTTGTGGCTTCAAAGGATGTTTTTATCAGAGAAATAATTAAAATGAAGTGTCAAACGGAAACGTTTCCCGATATGGTTTCTGTAATCGAAACTCTCCAATCAAACAAAACAAAGGAAACGATGTCGATAGGGCCCTCATGAAATTGAAGCACAGAAAACCACATCTGGATTGATCCTTATCCAAAGTTTTTGGAAATCTTTTGGAAGTTTGACTGATAATATGGTACACATTTCTTTAAACTTACGATGTTCTTGATAATTTCTGGAGTGAGCCATCGGCGGTAAAAAGGACAGACTGATCGGGTAGGCGAGCTCCTACCAGTCAGTAGTACTAGTACAGTAACCTAGTCCACCCACGGAGGCCTGGACCTACTGTACCGTTGTTATGTGAAATGCACTATCATTTTTTTTCAACTTGAAAAAAGAAGAAGATAGGGCTGGAGTTTTCAATGTGTAGCCTATCCTGAAGTCCGGTCAAGTGAACATGACGTCTGGTAGCTGTGTAGGCCTAGTAGAACTACTTGTAGTTCAATTATTTCGCTTCTCCTAATTAAATGATTTTTCAAATCATACTTACACTTGTTGAGTCATAAGTTACAGTGGAACATGCAGGGTACCAACTTTCAATCTATAGTGCAGTGAGAGAGCCACGAAAACCAGCCGAAGCGAAGCGCTTGCGTGGTGTGGTGAAATAGCGAGCGCCTGGTAGGGGAATCCCCACTGAACAACCTGGTTTATAAATAATACATGACGTATTTTATTGTTAAGTTTCGCAGCTTCATACACTGAAATGAAACTTGTTTACCGGGGCACTCTCCAACCGAAATTAGTGTTTTTTGGGTTTTTTTTTACAATGGGAAAAACGTCAAGGTTACATCCTTCTTGTCGAGCTTCACTGGACGAACGCCGCCCACATCGATTGAATAGCTGACTTCCAATCGATCTTCCTAACCATATAAGGGCAGGGGATGTGTCCCCAGCCGTGTCCCCTACCATATTTTGCTTGTCTCAACATGCGCAGTGATAATTTTGCGGAGCTTTGTATTGGACTGTTATTGTGAATTTCAGACTTCATTTCTCTAAAATAATGATAATAATAATAACAGTTAAAACCGGGAGCTGGACACAGTACATGTGGCGCTGTACTCCTCTTTTTGAAATTTTGACTGGAACGGCGATTTTCGCAGTCAAAAAGAAGAGTACAGCAATCCAGTTACTGGGTCTACTCGGGAGCCACAAACTGACAAAAAAGTAAAGGCAATGCTATTCATTAATAAGAGTAAAGTATTCAGAATAGAAAAGACCACACTGGAGTGCTTCTGACTTGAGCGCTTTTTTGTTTACGGGAATGCTAATTAAACTGGTTGCATATTGATTTGTTAATCATTTAAATGTAATTTTTATACTATTACACTTCTGAATTTTCCGTAATTATCGATAAAAATTAAGACTCTACCTTCAAGGGTTTGTATTAAAAACTAGAAACACTTCTGCCGCTGATGGCGTGTGTCAAAATGACAGTACTTTGACGTCATGTGTGGGAGTTTGCTTTCTGTTATACCTCCATGCTGCGACAAGCGGCTATAAGGGCACAAATGACGACACATGAGTGATGACGTAACGTGGCTTTTCGCGAATCTTTCTGTAAAGCACTTGCCAATTAAAATCTGTTAATCTCAATTCCTTTTTGATTGAAAACATTTTGAATGAATTTCAGCAAAGATCTCTTGTTGCCGTTTTAAGTAGGTCTAATTTTATTGGGGTGAAGAGAAAAAAAGCCAACAAAACGCGGCAGTGTGTTGGTAAGCGGGAGCTATATTCCTACTGTACACAACGATGGTATGTAGAAAATACTTGAAATTTAATAACTTAATGTCATCCAGCACTATACTTTTAACAACATAAGTAGGCCTACTTAATGGTGCAAGGAAAGTCCTCTCCCAGGGTTTCTGTAATAGAAAACTCTCCAATCAAACACAAAAGAGAAACGATAGGACCTAGTATAAAATTGGAGCACCCAAAACCACGTCGGGATTGTTCTTCGTATCCAAAGTTGTTTCCTAACCAAGCTTTCTTTGAAACTTTTTGGAAGTTTGCTGATACACTATAGACCTTTCCATTGTTGATAAACAAACAGCGCTGGTTGCAATGGACCGCCGGATGTTAGTAAAACATTCAATCGTGTTAACATATGTTTTTAACCAAATTCAACATTTTCGGCAAGCTTCTAATTAAATAAAATACTTCCCATGATCGGTTGCTTTGTTTCCAATAAATTCAACACTATTTTTGAATATTTGTTTAACGTTGTTACAAACTGTAGCTATCTGTTTTTGTTTTGCATTTGATGGCTTTCCATAGTTTTCCAACCTGGGTTGGCAAAAACTTGGGCTGTGACGTTGCAAAAGAAAGGTCTATAATAAAGTGAGTATTAAACCTTACGATATTTATGATAATTTCTGGAAATTTGAGTGAGACCTGAGACCTGAGGGAAAAGTACAAAGTGATCTGTAGGCGAGCTCCTGGACCTACCTTGATGTGCTCTTGCAAGGTCTGGAGTTTGCAGATTGTCTCCTGAAGTCCGGTCAAGTGAAAGGCGTCGAGTAGCTTTGTACTCCTAGTTCTGCTTGTAGTTCAATTATTTCGCTTCTTTTAGTAATTAAATGATGTTTCAGACCAGACTTCCACTTGTTGATTCAGTCAAAAGTTAGAACAGAGCATTCCCATCGATGATGTGGTCCAACTAGCCACAGAACTTCCGTATAAATACCCTGCTATACGCCATGCGGGTGTTTGAACGGACTTTGAATTGTAATCAGCCGGAAGTGATGAAAAATAGCGAAAATGCGTGTTTCAGGGAATTCCTACCGCACAACTTGGTTTATAAATAGTTTATTATATATTGGCTGTGTTTCACAATTTCAGTGAAACTGAAACATGTTTGCCGTGTCGAGGACAATTCCGGGTTTTTGTGCTCCAAACAAGTACAATAGGTAAACAAAGTCAATTTCACTTCCTCATGTCTTTACGCAACACTGGACAATGACGCTTCAAATATCAATTGAATAGCTATTGGAAGTCCCAATTATTTCACAATCTCAAGGACTGGGGGCGGGGTATGGGGGTCTGGTGGGCAATGTGACCCACTATAGTTTTGCCCGTAACCTTTTAAAGCTGTATTTGATCACCACCATTGACTTTTCCCCAATGTTGATCTGGGGTCATATTGAAAAAAAACCCCACCTAATTGTTATCGTGGTCGGCCTTTACCATATGGTAACCGTTTGACTGTATCTTGTTTGTGGATTTCCCCAAAAATTGGGAGTGGTTTGTCACGTGGTTGTGTTAATTGCATTGTGGCAATTCAAAAGGCCGTCATATCAGGCAGCCATCTGAGATTGAATGTTTTCAGCTTATGCTTCGGCCTGTTCAAACTAAGTCTAATTTGTTAGCCTATCAACAAATTTTTTTAAATGATAATTTTAAACTTTTTAGTCAAAAAAATACCGCTACACTTCCGCTATAAAAATGACACAGTTAGATTTTCATTCTTACCCTAAATTATGATAAGGACCGTGCATTAACAAGAAACCAACTGACCAATGACTGTGCAGTGAACCTTGAACCTTGAACTTTGACCGGTGATACAACAGGGTTTGATTTTTGTATGGGAGCTTTAAATGCACATTGTGGGAGGAATATTTATTATAAATAGCAAAGGTCTTTACTGTTTCTTATCTCATTAAAAAAGCAATGTAAAAACAAAAACAAATGTTCAAATGATTAGCACAAGTGGAACACAAAATCTTAACCATCTCATAACAGTTTATATGGCAATAAGAACTTTTCAGTTAAAACTGATTTACAACACTGAACGAAGAAATGTAATTTATAATATTATTAATTACAAAGTTCAGAAACATCTCAACGAGCGAAAAAAGACGAAGAAGAAGAAACTAAGTAGGTTTGCGGTAACACAATGTGAAAATCTCTTTTGAGCAGTGTAGCTTCTGAAAAGAACCGGTGTAAAAACAAAAGGACAATAGTATTAGCTGTTGCAAACTTCTTACCAACCAAAAAGACCTATGGTATACATGAAAAGAAGGGAACAAAGTTAGTGGCCTGACGTTTCGACCCTTTCAGAGTCTTTCTCGAGGCCTTCGAGAAAGACTCTGAAAGGGTCGAAACGTCAAGCCACTAATTATTTTTTCCATATTATAAGATCTAATATTCTGTAAAATATTTTGAAAATATCGCTAGCTTCGCTAGTTATTACTCATAATTTTCTATAATCTCAATGACGATCGAAGGTCGCGAACAAAATATTGACACTATTCCATGTTCTCTGTATTCGTCCTGTCGGGGATTCAAAGCCCGTCAGATACCAATCTATCGACTGCGTTTCCATTGCTTAAGTTTTGATTCTGTTTGGGAGTGCTGTGGCTATGCAATCTTAAACATCAAACTGAATCATCAGAGTGAGGGTTCGACTCCCGGTGGTAACACTTGTGATCGTCCACTTTCAGCACATTTGTTTTAAATCTATAAATTTTCCTTATGGTCTGAAAGATCCTGGTTACATGTTTTCCTTACGATGCTATAAGAGATAAAATATAGATTCTTGATTTATTTAATGGATTAATCAATTTATACTAATGCACCAACTAGACTTATTAAATACATTCTCAATATAAGCGCTTCATTCGCTGCAAAAGTTGTAGAAAATCCAGGTTACAGGTTTTTTTGTACGACGATATACCTATGTAATTGACAGTCACCCTCCTGGTCTCATCATGCCACTCCAAGAAGGGGGTAACCTCGTCCCCTTTACCCACCTTTATGGTCCCATGGTCGTAGGTCAACCAGACAACATGATGCCCGGGGTTGATTGCTCAGCGTAGTTTGGCATGCAGTGTTTCTTGCATCGACTTGGTGTTGCCCCAGCCGCCAATACCTGTGGGAAAAGGGAAAAAAGCCAGAGTGTACATTTCAAAGGAAACCTTGTCTTTTTGTGATGGATACACGAAACGTTTGTTATGTGCATCGGATGTGAATTGACATCTAGCAAACATTTAGCAGAAAATAACGTCTGATCTTAGTAATCAGGTAATAAACGGTCCTTGAAATATTTGAAAATAATTTCTACACAAAGCTCATGGTAGACATTTTGGCAGACTGCGTTAGATCTCGGCCTGTTTTGCAACGCCTGCACAAGCGTGGTGAAAAATGGCGTCTCGATCATCGTATATAAACATAAGCATATTTCAATAATAAGCAATATAAAATTGATGTCATGGGCTCTTTTATGAAACTGATTAATTCCTTTGAATTAAGTATTTCCATTATTTATGAAAATGTGCTGATTGTGAAAAAGAGTTGTCAAACAGTCACTGACTTTGACTTAGCCCGAACATCAGACGTCAGACTTTGAGGTGCCTGAACAAGGCAAGATACCGGCCTTCAGAACTTAACGATTAAATTGTAAAGTTATCGTTCTGCATGAGGTTATTGGATTTCATCTCTAAATTCCGAGAGAGACAAAACGGCGTCTTCGATACCTTTCACGGAGAAATCAAGTCGGAATTCATCGCTTGACAGGAGCCGTGGATATATAAATTTATAGACGAAATCACCACTAGCGTCATCAGCTTGACATTCTGTGAAGGAAACATGTTTATAAAGTCACGGGAAGAACTATACCCCAAGTATTAACTGAACTATAACTTGAATAAAAACGGCATCATTCGAGATTTCAACACAAACAACGTCTGGCAGTCATAACAACTGGAATCATCCCAATCATTGATTTGTTAGGACGATTCAACAAAATTCATTAATTTCGCCCGTCGGGTTTTTCTTGAAGACAGATAGGGCTTAATTGTCGAAAAGTTGGATTTCTTTTTAACTGACGCTGTTTTCAGAGCCACCACAACTGAGATAAAATTGTTGTACATTAATGCAAGCCTTTCCAATTTTATCTTAAATTCCTATGTAGATAACTTTACATACCTCCATGATATTCTTCGTCAAAGTACATCCAGCCGTTGGATGGTTGCAGGTCCGATTTATCTCTGGCATACACAGCGGAGTTTAACTCACAGAGTTTTGCATCTTCGCAGTAATTGAAGGACTTACAGGCATCTTCTTGAAGACAGAAGACCGCACAAGTGACTTCAGAACGAGCCATAGCACTGCGGTAGACTTTCCCACGGAGTGCATGATCACGTATTGGGCCGTGGTAAAAAGTATGTCCGCTTCCTTTTCTTATTATGTCAGTACGAGAGCCGTTTTGACATGGGATATTGAATCGACCAGAAGCGACTGCAACGTAGACTAACAAAGAAACAGCAGTCAGATATACAAGAATACTCATGACGTCATCTAGTGTTATATCTGAGACGTGGTTGATTTTACCACAAAATGATGACGTATTTTTCATTTGTTTATACTTTCTACAAACAAAATTGTTCTACTTGTATAGACTGCTCAAGTAATATACTCCATAATGTGTTTAATTAGTCCTTCAAGTTTTTCTTTTCCACGTTCAACGTTGTGTATTTTTCTTACAGAAACTGTGCAATTCCTTTCCCGAAACTATTTGGTAGACTAGTTGAACGATAATGATCCAACAGAAACAGAGCGACCCAGAGCAGTTTCTCTCGAGTCACGTTCGGTATTTGGTCAAGGACTGATGATTAGACACGCTCGAATTTCTATTAAATTTGAGATGGTTGGATTGACCAAAAAGTGCTAAAACAAAAAAATCAACCTTTAGATGACAATGCGCTGGGCTTTTAGAAATAATTAAGAATTTACTTGGCGCAGTGCCCTTTTTTCACACTCAATTGATTAAACAAGTAAAGAATTTTTAATTTTTTGTTGTTGAGAATTCAGCACTTGAATGTTGATCATAATTTAACAGGTCCAGAAAAAAAAACCAGCAGCTGGACATGGAACGATTAATTCTCAACCAGGCACTGCACGCATGCGCGCCATTTGTGGTCACTGAATTAGTGTTCAACCAATAAGTAACTCTACCGTTAAACAAATCCAAAGAGAGTTTATTTGAAAAGATGACAAACTAAATGTCATACATAGTAATCTTATTTTAAAGGCATGGTGATTGATTGGTTTTTGTCACGTCATGTTGATTAGGCAAGATTATAAAACACAACGCAAAAATTTATGGGAAAGTTTCAGCTGAAAAAAGTGTCTTTTTGCCGATGTTATAAAAGCCAAAAACTGTTACAGTATTTTCACCAAGAATGCCGAATCCGTTTAGCGAGGTGGCGGCTGGTACCAACCGCAACTCTGGCTGTGACATTCGCTGTGACACCAACAGAGAATCTGGGAAATGATTGGGGCGGTTGGAGGACGGAGTGGGGCATTATTGGTGTCGATGGTGGTTTTCATGAGGCTTGATGGGGCTGGGATCGGGCGTCAAGGGGAGGGGTTGACAGATTGCAGCAACTGTTATTTCGTTCATTTCTGATTAGTCGACCGTCCCTGTGCATTTTTGTTAATTATGTATTAATCTTTGCAAGTGCGCCAACCATTCTTCTTAATCACTATTGACTAAAAGGAACTTAATAAAGATGGTGGCTCGCAGCGACGAGTTATCTAGTCTCCTGGTGATCTAGAAAAAAGTCCTCAAGAGGGGCACAAGGTAAGTGACAGCCTTTCATATTGGTGAACTATGGACTCTTTGTGTCATTTAAGTAGGGCGCCCTCCCTCGGTTAGAGGAACAAGAAGGTTACTTATTGGCCTATCCATTACATGCGTACAAATCTGCTCAGTTTTTCATTGGTTTGTTATCGTTTTCTTCTAAGATGGCGGCATGAGTGACGTCAAAGCATGAGGTCCTTTGATTTCCCGTATGAGGTCTATTGTTCTTATTTTGAAAACGTAGCCCAGCTTTCGGATCTTTTTGGAAAAGAATATGTGGTTTTTGTACGGTTGTCCGGTAATCGGGCAATAATGTGCCCAGGCTTTAGACCTAAAACTTATTCGAGATCAAATTTAACGGTCATTCTTTGAGCAGACATTCCATGACGTCACAGATGGTAAGCGATGTGTGTTTCTCTTACACATCAATGCTGTGATAGTTAATAATACATCGGAGAAATTTCTGTAATTCTGTAAGTAAGGGATCGCTCAAAATGTCATCAGAGCTTGTGAGGATGGTGATGTTCTAGATATGACTGATTTATCTTGTTCACTATACACAGTGAGTCTTCTTTTATCTAAGTGGACGCGTTCAATTTTATTTTCCTCACTTTTTTTGAGAAGAGTTCAAACAATTACAAGTTCCAATAAAGCTTTACACAATCTACTTTTAATAAACAATAACACATAGAAAAAGAAAAGAAAAAGCCAGTTGCAATCTGCTTATATTATTCCCGTTTAACAAGTTTTTCAATGTTTTTAAGCAAAATGAAGTAGGCCTATGGTCTCACATTTTGACACTAATGGCGTCTTTCTAAGAGGCTTTAGAATTAATAAGATGCAATTGCAACTTATTAAACCCATGTATTTTCAAATTAATGAATTAAGTGCTTACAGACATTCAATCACAGGAGAAATTTTAATACTAAAACTGTAGAAAAAGAAAATTTAGTTAACAATTCAAACTATGCCTTTGAGAAAGGCATTCGAGAAAGACTCTTCAAGGGTCTAAACGTCAGGCCACTAACTATTTTTTTGAACTTTAACTATTAACGTTGTACCAGCAAGGGTATAAATTGTTTATGTCAATTGATTAACAACCTCTGCGCCAAGCTGGCTAACGGTGATGCATACTCCAAAAGAGCTGAGATGGTATCAAGAATGTTCTAGGCCAAATAAACAAGAGTAGTTATAGTGAGAGGAGCTTGGGTTCTTATATTTTCAAAGTGTGATAAAAGCAAAGTATTTGAAATCCCAAACAGCGTGAAACTTAATGGCATCATGATTGCACTATCGCTGATTGGACACGTGTTAAATTACCAGAGGGCTGTAAAAAGGTTCTTTATTTTCTTTGAGGTGTTATGCATTAGTTCCCTAAGGTAATTTGTATCTGTTAAAAATTAACTAACACCTAGTAATACATCACAGGGGAAACTGACTGGGTAGCTTTTAAAAATTGTAGTATTGAATACATTTTTTTTTAACTAGAGCAGGACTTGAACCTGAGACCTCCGGAGATCGCAGGTACAATCATCAGAACACATTCAAGTCCCGCTCTAATAAATGTTACTTTGTTCAACGAAACCTTACTAGCAACAACAACTAAGAATATTAATTAGTTTGATAATTCCTGTTTTATTCGCTGCATAAGGTCTGAAAGATCCTGGTTACATGATTGTGTTCCTTACGATGCTAGAGATAAAATATAGATTCTTGATTTATTTAATGGGTTAATCAATTTATATTAATGCACCAAATAGACTTATTAAATACATTCTCAATAAATGCGTTTCATTCGCTGCAAAAAGTGTAGAAAATCCAGGTTACAAGATTTTTGTACGACGAGATACCTATGTAATTGACAGTAACCCTCCTGGTCTCATCATGCCACTCCAAGAAGGGGTCAACCTCGCCCCCTTTACCCACCTTTATGGTTCCATGGTCGTAGGTCAACCAGAACCGACGGTACTCTAACTCAGACATGATGCCTGGGGTTGATTGCTCAGCGTAGTTTGGCACGCAGTGTTTCTTGCATCGAATAATAGACTTGGTGTTGTCCCAGCCTCCAATTGCTGTGGGAAAAGGGGAAAAGGCTCGAGTGTACATAGGAAACCTTGTCTTTTTGTGATGGATACACGAAACGTTTGTGATGTGCATCAGATGTGAATTGGCATCTAGCAAACATTTAGCAGAAAATAACGTCTGATTTTAGTGATCAGGTAATAAACGGTCCTTGAATTATTTGAAAATAATTTCTACACAAAGCTTTTGGTAGACATTTTTGCAGACTTCGTTAGAAACTTGATCTCGGCCTGTATCGCAACGCCTGCACGTGCGTGGTGAAAAATGGCGTCTCGATCATAGTATTAAATATAAGTCATACTTCAAGAATAAGCAATATCAAATTGATGTCATGGTCTCTTCTATGAAACTGATTAATTCCTTTGAATTAAGTATTTCCATTATTTATGAAAATGTGCTGATTGTGAAAAAGAGTTTTCAAACAGTCACTGAGTTTGACTTAGCCCGAACATCAGACGTCAGACTTTGAGATGCCTGAACAAGGCAAGATACCGGCCTTCAGAACTTAACTCTGCATCACACCAGAAAAAAAATCACACTTTTTCACCCTGCCTTACTTTTTGACTAACAGTTTGATTTTAGCGTGTAATACATTTCTGTGAAGAACCAAATCACTTTTTAATCACCCTAAGCATTAGACATAAACCCTTTTGACTAAATAAAATCAATTCAAGCAAAATTGTTTTTTGAGATGAGTCCACATGTCTCTTTCTGCTCAATAAACCATTTCTTTGAATAACACCCTTCGTTTAAACAACTTAGCAAGGCTGAGTAATTGCTGAACAATTCCTATGGGAATTCCTGGATAACGGGTCATTGTTGGATTGTTTTACAGAAAAACAACCCCTGATAGTGATAAGACATTTGGCATGCCATTTGGATAGGTGCAGTTGTAGAACTTGGATTTTTTTAGAAAAAAAAAATGGCGACTTTTTAATTAAAAACCGTTACTCAACAAGTGAGCGATAGTGCCAATGAGTGTTAATGATCAAATTGTAAATTTACCGTTCTGCATGAGCTTATTGGATTTCATCTTACCTACGTCATAGTATGATGTCTCATCTGTTAGTTCTGAGAGAGACAAAATGGCGTCGTCAGTACCTTTCACGGAGAAATCAAGTCGGAATTCGTCGCTTGACAGGAGCCGTGGATATATAAAATTATAGACGTAATCACCACTAGCGTCATCAACTTGACATTCTGTGAAGGAAAAATGTTTATAAGGACACGGGAAGAACTAAATCCCAAGTAATAATTGAAATATAACTTGAACAAAAACGGCATCATTCGAGATTTTAACCCAAACAACGTCTGGCAATCATAACAACTAGAATCATCTCGATCATTGGTTTGTTAGGACGATTCAACAAAATTCATTAATTTGCCCGAGTCTTTTCTTGAAGACAGATATAGCTTATTTGTGGAAACGTTGGATAATGTTGAACTGACGCTGTTTTCAGAGCAACCACAACTGAGATAAATTGTTGCATATTACTGCAAGCCTTTCCAATTTTATCTTAAATTCCTAATGTAAATAACTTTACATACCTCCATGATATTGCTCGTCAAAGTACATCCAGCCGTTGGATGGTTGCAGGTCCGATTTATCTCTGGCATACACAGCGGAGTTTAACTCACATAGTTTTGAGTCTTCGCAGAAGTTGAAGGACTTACAGGCATCTTCTTGCAGACAGAAGACCGCACAAGTGACTTCGGAACGAGCCGTAGCGCTGCGGTAGACTTTACCACGGAGTGCATGATCATGTATTGGGCCGTGGTAAAAAGTATGTCCGCTTCCTTTTCTTATTTGGTCAGTACGAGAGCCGTTTTGACATGGGATGAATCGACCAGAAGCGACTGCAACGTAGACTAACAAAGAAACAGCAGTCAGATATACAAGAATACTCATGACGTCATCTAGTGTTATATCTGAGACGTGGTTGATTTTACCACAAAATGATGACGTATTTTTCATTTGTTTATACTTTCTACAAACAAAATTGTTCTACTTCTATAGACTGCTCAAGTAATATACGCCATAATGTGTTTAATTAGTCCTTCAAGTTTTTCTTTTCGACGTGCAACGTTGTGTATTTTTCTTACAGAAACTGTACAATTCCTTTCCCCAAACTATTTGGTAGACTAGTTGAACGATAATGATCCAACAGAAACAGAGCGACCCAGAGCAGTTTCTCTCGAGTCACGTTCGGTATTTGGTCAAGGACTGATGATTAGACACGCTCGAATTTCTATTAAATTTGAGATGGTTGGATTGACAAAAAAGCGCTAAAACAAAAAAAATCATGACGTTATGTAGTGTAACATCTGAGACGTGGTTGAATTTACCAACAAATAATAACTTTTTTGTTTCTTTCTTTTTTCTACATAAGAAAAATGTTCTACTTGTAGACTGCTCAAATAATTTACTCCACTTATGTGTTCAATTAATCGTTCAAGATTGTCTTCTTCACGTTCAACGTGGGGTATTTTTCTTACAAAAATTGTGCAATTCCTTTTTCCAAAGTATTTTGCAGACTAGTAGAATGATAATGATCCCACAGAAACAGAGCGACCCACAGCAGTTTCTCTGGAGTCACGTTCAGTATTTGGTCAAGGACTTATTTGGCTCGCTCGAATTTCTATTAAATTTGAGATGGTTGGATTGACAATAAAGCGTTGAACAATAAGTTCGACCTTTAGATGACAATGCGCTGGGCTTTTAGAAATAATTATGAATTTACTTGATGCGTCGCCCTTTTTACACACTCAATTTATTTATAAGTAAAGCATTCATGCTTTTTTATTTGAGAATTTAGCACTTCAATGTGGATCATAATTCAACAGGTCCAGAAAGTAAACCAGTAGCTGGACATGGAACGACGAAGTTTAAAGGTATAGTGATTGACTGAGTTTTGTCACGTCATGTTGATAAGGCAAGTTTAAGAAAGACACAACAAAATTAATTTATTGGAAAGTTTCAGCTGAAAACAGTGTCTTCTTGCCGATATTATCAAATCCAAAACCTGCCACAGTATTTTTACCAAGAACGCCGAATCTGTTTAAAGATGTGGAGGCTGGTACCAACCGCATCTCTGCCTGCGACATTCGCGAACGGACAACCGCAACCCGCAGAGAATCGGGGAAATGAGTGGGGCGGCTGGAGGAAGGGGTGGAGCGTTATTGGTGGCGGTGGTGGTTATATGAAGCTGGATGGGGTTGGGAGTCTCGGGGACCGGGAGGGGTTGGCTGATTCCTGCAACTATTATTTCGTTCATCTCTTATTAGTTGACCGTCCCTGTTAATTTTGGTTATTTTAGTATTAATCTGTGCAAGTGCGCCTACCATTATTCTTAATCACTATTGAGTAAAAGGAACTTAATAAAGATGGTGGCTCGCCAGCGACTAGTGATCTAGTCTTCTGGTGATCTAAAAAAAAAGTCTTCAAGAGGGGGACAAGGTAAGTGAAAGCCTTTCAAACTATTAAATTATGGACATATCGAACATTTAAATAGGGCGCCCTCCCTCGGTTAGAGGAAAAAAAGAAGGTTACTCATTGGCCTATCCAATACGCCATGAGTACAAATCTGCTCAGTTTCCATTGTTTCGTTATCGTTTTCTTCTAAGATGGTGGCATGATGACGTCAAAGCATGAGGTCCTTTGATTTCCCGTATGAGGTCTATTGTTCTTATTTTGAAAACGTAGCCCAACTTCCGGATCTTTTTGGTGAAGATTATGTGATTTTTGTCCGGTTGTCCGGTAATCGGGCAATAATGGCCCAGACTTTAGACCCTTAAGCGTATTCGAGGTCGAGTTGACGTCACAGATAGTAAGCGGTGTGTATATCTCTTACACATCAATGCCGTGATAGTTAATAATACATCGGATAAATGTTTGTAATTCTGTAAGTAAGGGATCGCTCAAAATGTCATCAGAGCTTGTGAGGATGGTGATGTTCTATTAGGACTGATTTATCTTGTTCACCAAACACAGACAGTCATCTTTTATCTAAGTGGACATGCTCAACTTTATTTTCCTCACTTTTTGAAAAGAGTTCAAACAATTACAAGTTCCAATAAAGCTTTACACAATCTAATTTTAATAAACAATAACACATAGAAAAAGAAAAGAAAAAGCCAGTTGCAATCTGCTTATAATATTCCCGTTTAACAAGTTTTTCAATGTTTTTAAGCAAGATGCAGTTGGCATATGGTCTCACATTTCGACACTAATGACGTCTTTCTAACACCCGGTTCAGACAGGTGCTCTACAGTCGCGCCGAACTAAATGATTGAATTATAGTTTTAAAAGTTCGATGTCTGAAAAAGTTAGTAGCGACTGGACGTGCTGGAAGTCGAAAGAGCGACTGCTGCAGTCGTTCGGAACGACTCTGGACCCTTTTGGCTTCAGACGTCGTCGATCTTGTCAAGAGCTGAGCCTAATGTAATTGTTATGTTAAGTTCACCTGTCTGAGACAAACCTTTATTTTGGTCGACCTAGAGTTGCTCATATTCTATGTGGTTCGGCGCGACTATAGAGCTCCTGTCTGAACCGAGCCTAAGAGGCTTTAACATTTTTATGATGCCATTGCAACTTATTAAACCATGCATTTTCAAATTAATGATTATAAAGTGCTTACAGACATTCAATCACAGCAGAAATCTACATTTTTAAACTTGAGAAAAAGAAAATATAGTTAACAATTCAAACTATGCCTTTGAGAATGGCATTTAAGAAAGACTCTACAAGGGTCGAAACGTCAGGCCACTAACTATTGTTTTGAACTTTAACTATTTAACGTTGTACCTGCAAGGGTATAAATTGTTTATGTCAATTGATTATCAACCTCTGCGCCATGCTGGCTAACGGTGATGCATACTCCAAAAGAGCTGAGATGGTGTCAAGAATGTTCTAGGCCAAATAAACAAGAGTAGTTATAGTGAGAGGAGCTTGGATTCTTGTATTTTCAAAGTGTGATAAAAGCAAAGTATTTGAAATCCCAAACAGCGTGAAACGTTATGGCATCATAATTGCATTAGTTCCTTAAGGTAATTTGTATCTGTCAAAAAATTACTAACACCTAGTAATATCACAGGGGAAACTGACGAGTAACTTTTAAATAATTTAGTTTTGAACAAAAAAAAATTAACTAGAGCAGGACTTTTACCTGTGACCTCCGGAGATCGCAGGTACAAGTCATCAGAACAGATTCACGTCCCGCTCAAATAATTGTTACTTTGTTCAACTCCAAAATAAGTCGAAACTTTACTAGCAACTAACAACTAAGAATATTAATTAGTTTGAATAATTCCTGTTTTATTCGCTGCATAAGGTCTTAAAGATCCTGGTTACATGTTTTCCTTACGATGCGATACGCGACAAAGTATAGATTTTGATTTATTTAATGGGTTAATTAGTTTAAATTAATGCAACAACTACAATTATTAAATACATTCCCAAGAAATGCGTTTCATTCGCTGCAAAAGGTGTAGAAAATCCAGGTTACAGGTTTTTTGTTCGACGAGATACCTATGTAATTGACAGTAACCCTCCTGGTCTCATCATGCCACTCCAAGAAGGGGGTAACCTCGCCCCCTTTACCCACCTTTATGGTTCCATGGTCGTAGGTCAACCAGAACCGACGGTACTCTAACTCTGACATGATGCCTGCGGTTGATTGCTCAGCGTAGTTTGGCACGCAGTGTTTCTTGCATCGAATAATAGACTTGGTGTTGTCCCAGCCGCCAATACCTGTGGGAAAAGGGAAAAAAGCCAGAGTGTACATTTCAAAGGAAACCTTGTCTTTTTGTGACGGATCCACGACACGTTTGTTATGAACTTATATCTAGTAAACATTGAACAACCAAAATAACGTCTGATCTTAGTGATCAGGTAATAAACGGTCCTTGAAAATTTTAAACATTATTTCTACCCAAAGCTCATTGTAGACGTTTTTGCAGAAATCGTTAGAAACTTGATCTTGGCCTGCTTCGCAACGCCTGCACGAGCGTGTTAAAAAATGGCGTCACGATCATCGTATATAAAAATGGTCATATTTTAAAACTCAATTTACCGAGTAACGTTCAATAATAAGCAATACCAAATTGATTTCATGGTCTCTTCTATGAAACTGATTAATTCCTTTGAATCACGTTTTCCCATTATTTTTGAAAATGTGATGTTTGTGAAAAAGAGTTGTCAAACAGTCACTGACTTTGACTTAGCCCGAACATCAGACGTCAGATTTTGAGGTGCCTGAACAACGCAATATACCGGCCTTCAGAACTTAATGATTAAATTGTAAATTTACCGTTCTGCATGAGGTTATTGGATTTCATCTTACCTACGTCATAGTATGACGTCTCATCTCTAAACTCTGAGAGAGACAAAACGGCGTCCTCGATACCTTTCACGGAGAAATCAAGTCGGAATTCATCGCTTGACAGGAGCCGTGGATATATAAATTTATAGACGAAATCACCACTAGCGTCATCAGCTTGACATTCTGTGAAGGAAACATGTTTATAAAGTCACGGGAAGTACTATACCCGAAGTATTAACTGAACTATAACTTGAATGAAAACGACATCATTCGAGATTTCAACACAAACAACGTCTGGCAGTCATAACAACTAGAATCATCCCAATCATTGATTTGTTAGGACGATTCAACAAAATTCATTAATTTCGCCCGTCAGGTTTTTTCTTGAAGACAGATAGGGCTTAATTGTCGAAAAGTTGGATTTCTTTTTAACTGACGCTGTTTTCAGAGCCACCTCAACTGAGATAAAATTGTTGTACATTAATGCAAGCCTTTCCAATTTTATCTTAAATTCCTATGTAGATAACTTTACATACCTCCATGATATTCTTCGTCAAAGTACATCCAGCCGTTGGATGGTTGCAGGTCCGATTTATCTCTGGCATACACAGCGGAGTTTAACTCACAGAGTTTTGCATCTTCGCAGTAATTGAAGGACTTACAGGCATCTTCTTGAAGACAGAAGACCGCACAAGTGACTTCAGAACGAGCCATAGCACTGCGGTAGACTTTCCCACGGAGTGCATGATCACGTATTGGGCCGTGGTAAAAAGTATGTCCGCTTCCTTTTCTTATTATGTCAGTACGAGAGCCGTTTTTACATGGGATATTGAATCGACCAGAAGCGACTGCAACGTAGACTAACAAAGAAACAGCAGTCAGATATACAAGAATACTCATGACGTCATCTAGTGTTATATCTGAGACGTGGTTGATTTTACCACAAAATGATGACGTATTTTTCATTTGTTTATACTTTCTACAAACAAAATTGTTTTACTTGTATAGACTGCTCAAGTAATATACTCCATAATGTGTTTAATTAGTCCTTCAAGTTTTTCTTTTCCACGTTCAACGTTGTGTATTTTTCTTACAGAAACTGTGCAATTCCTTTCCCGAAACTATTTGGTAGACTAGTTGAACGATAATGATCCAACAGAAACAGAGCGACCCAGAGCAGTTTCTCTGGAGTCACGTTCGGTATTTGGTCAAGGACTGATGATTAGACACGCTCGAATTTCTATTAAATTTGAGATGGTTGGATTGACTAAAAAGCGCTAAAACAAAAAAAATCAACCTTTAGATGACAATGCGCTGGGCTTTTAGAAATAATTAAGAATTTACTTGGCGCAGTGCCCTTTTTCACACTCAATTGATTAAACAAGTAAAGAATTTTTAATTTTTTGTTGTTGAGAATTCAGCACTTGAATGTGGATCATAATTCAACAGGTCCAGAAAAAAAACCAGCAGCTGGACATGGAACGATTAATTCTCAACCAGGCACTGCACGCATGCGCGCCATTTGTGGTCACTGAATTAGTGTTCAACCAATAAGTAACTCTACCGTAAAACAAATCCAAAGAGAGTTTATTTGAAAAGATGACAAACTAAATGTTATTCATAGAAATCTTATTTTAAAGGCATGGTGATTGATTGGTTTTTGTCACGTCATGTTGATTAGGCAAGATTATAAAACACAACGCAAAAATTTATGGGAAAGTTTCAGCTGAAAAAAGTGTCTTTTTGCCGATGTTATAAAAGCCAAAAACTGTTACAGTATTTTCACCAAGAATGCCGAATCCGTTTAGCGAGGTGGCGGCTGGTACCAACCGCAACTCTGGCTGTGACATTCGCTGTGACACCAACAGAGAATCTGGGAAATGATTGGGGCGGTTGGAGGACGGAGTGGGGCATTATTGGTGTCGATGGTGGTTTATATGAGGCTTGATGGGGTTGGGATCGGGCGTCAAGGGGAGGGGTTGACAGATTGCAGCAACTGTTATTTCGTTCATTTCTGATTAGTCGACCGTCCCTGTGCATTTTTGTTAATTATGTATTAATCTTTGCAAGTGCGCCAACCATTCTTCTTAATCACTATTGACTAAAAGGAACTTAATAAAGATGGTGGCTCGCCAGCGACGAGTTATCTAGTCTTCTGGTGATCTAGAAAAAAGTCCTCAAGAGGGGCACAAGGTTAGTGACAGCCTTTCAAATTATTGAACTATGGACTCTTTGTGTCATTTAAGTAGCGCGCCCTCCCTCGGTTAGAGGAAAAAAGAAGGTTACTTATTGGCCTATCCAATACGCCATGCATACAAATCTGCTCAGTTTTTCATTGGTTCATAATCGTTTTCTTCTAAGATGGCGGCAAGAGTGACGTCAAAGCATGAGGTCCTTTGATTTCCCGTATGAGGTCTATTGTTCTTATTTCGAAAACGTAGCCCAGCTTTTGGATCTTTTTGGAAAAGAATATGTGGTTTTTGTCCGGTTGTCCGGTAATCGTGCAATAATGGGCCCAGGCTTTAGACCTAAAACGTATTCGAGATCGAATTGAACGGTCATTCTTTGAGCAGACAATCCATGACGTCACAGCTGGTAAGCGATGTGTGTATCTCTTACACATCAATGCTGTGATAGTTAATAATACATCGGAGAAATTTATGTAATTCTGTAAGTAAGGGATCGCTCAAAATGTCATCAGAGCTTGTGAGGATGGTGATGTTCTAGATATGACTGATTTATCTTGTTCACTATACACAGTGAGTCTTCTTTTATCTAAGTGGACGCGTTCAATTTTATTTTCCTCACTTTTTCTGAAAAGACTTCAAACAATTACAAGTTCCAATAAAGCTTTACACAATCTACTTTTAATAAACAATAACACAGAGAGAAATAAAGAAAAAAGCCAGTTGCAATCTGCTTATATTATTCCCGTTTAACAAGTTTTTCAATGTTTTTAAGCAAAATAAAGTAGGCCTATGGTCTCACATTTTGACACTAATGGCGTCTTTCTAAGAGGCTTTAGAATTAATATGATGCTATTGTAAATTATTAAACATGCATTTTCAAAACAATGATTACAAAGTGCTTACAGACATTCAATCACAGGAGAAATCTAAATTTTAAAACTTGAGAAAAAGAAAATATAGTTAACAATTCAAACTATGCCTTTGAGAAAGGCATTCGAGAATGACTCTGAAAGGGTCGAAACGTCAGGCCACTAACTATTTTTTTAAACTTTAACTATTTAACGTTGTACCTGCAAGGGTATAAATTGTTTATGTCAATTGATTATCAACCTCTGCGCCATGCTGGCTAACGGTGATGCATATTCTAAAGGAGCTGAAATGGTGTCAGGAATGTTCTAGGCCAAATAAACAAGAGTAGTTATAGTGAGAGGAGCTTGGATTCTTATATTTTCAAAATGCATGATAAAAGCAAAGTATTTGAAATCCCAAACAGCGTGAAACTTTATGGCATCATGATTGCACTATCGCTGATTGGACAAATAGGTGTCAAATTCCCAAAGGGCTGCAAAAAGGGTTGTGTTTTTTTTGGGAGCTGTTATGCATTAGTTGCTTAAAGTAATTTGTATCTGTTAAAAATTAACTATCACCCAGTAATAAATCACAGGGAAAACTGACTGGGTAACTTTTAAACTTCTTAGTTTTGAACAACAACAGAAACTACCTAGAGCAGGACTTGAACCTGAGACCTCCGGGGATTGCAGGTACAAGTCATCAGAACAGATTCAAGTCCCGCTCAAAAAAATGTTACTTTGTTCAACTCCAAAATAAGTCGAAACTATACTAGCAACTAATAACTAAGAATATTAATTAGTTTGATTATTCTTGTTTTATTCGCTGCATAAGGTCTGAAAGATCCCAGTTACATGTTTTCCTTACGATGCGATGCGCGATAAAATTTAGATACTTGATTTATTTAATGGGTTAATCAATTTAAATTAATGCAGCAACTAGAATTATTAAATACATTCTCAATAAATGCGTTTCATTCGCTGCAAAAGGTATATAAAATCCAGGTTACAGGGTTATGGTACGACGAGATACCTCCTGGTCTCCTCATGCCATTCCAAGAAGAGCTGTGTGAGCAAGTTGCGACAACTCACAATATAAGAACCATTTTCGGTACAAAAAAAAAACCCCAAAACAAAACCAAAACAAGTAAAACAAGCAAAAGTTCCTGCGTGTGTGCGCAGAGAGAGTTGACATACTAGACTGGTCATTGGGTTGTGCTGCATTTGAACCAAAATGACGTCAAGCAACCACGTGACCAGAGCCTGGTCCCTCAATGGCTGGTGAGTTTTAATCTTAAAGTATGGAATATTGCTGAATTAGGTTAATTCGTTTTCTAATATTGCAACAATTAGAATTATTAAACAAATTTTCAATGTTTGCGTTTCATTATTCACTGCAAAAAGTGTAAAAGATCCAGGTTACAGGATGTGCTAGGTACCCTGCGATACCTATGTAGTTGACAGTCACCCTCCTGGTCTCATCATGCCACTCCAAGAAGGGGGTAACCTCGCCCCCTTTACCAACCTTTATGGTTCCATGGTCGTAGGTCAACCAGAACCGACGGTACTCCAACTCGGACATGATGCCCGGGGTTAAATGCGCAGCGTAGCTTGGCTCGCAGTGTTTCTTGCATCGAATCACAGACTTGGTGTTGCCCCAGCCGCCAATACCTGTGGGAAAAAAGCAAAAGGCCAGGGACTGACATTTCAAAGGAAACCTTGTCTTGTTGTGATGGATACACGAAACGTATGTTATGTGCATCGGATGTGAATTGACATCTAGCAAAATTAGCAGAAAATATCGTCCGATCTTAGTGATCAGGTAATAAACGGTCCTTGAATTATTTGAAAATAATTTCTACACAAAGCTCAAGGTAGACATTTTTGCAGACTGCGTTAGAAACTTGATCTCGGCTTGTTTCACAACGCCTGCACAAGCGTGGTGAAAAATGGCGTCACGATCATCGTATATAAAAATAAGTCATATTTTTAATGTCAATTTACCCAAATTTCAATATTAAGCGATATCAAAATGATGTCATGGTCTCTTCTATGAAACTGATTAATTCCATTGATTTACGTATTTTCATTATTATAAAAATGTGATGTTTGTGAAAAAAAGTTGTCAAACAGTCACTGACTTTGACTTAGCCCGAACATCACACGTCAGACTTTGAGGTGCCTGAACAACGCAAGATACCGGCCTTCAGAACTTAATGATCAAATTGTAAATTTACCGTTCTGCATGAGGTTTATTGATTTCATCTTACCTACGTCATAGTATGACGTTTCATCTCTATGTTCTGAGAGAGACAAAATGGCGTCCTGGGTACTTTTCACGGAGAAATCAAGTCGGAATTCGTTGCTTGACAGGAGCCGTGGATATATGAAATTGTAGACGTAATCACCACTAGCGTCATCAACTTGACACTCTGTGAAGGAAAAATGTTTATAAGGTCACGGAAAGAACTATACCCCCAATTACTAATTGAATTATTGACGTGAATAAAAACGACATCATTCGAGATTTCAACCCAAACAACGTTTAGCAGTCATAACAACTGGAATCATCCCAATCATTGATTTGTTAGCCAGAACGATTCAACAAAATTGTTTACATTTGCCAGAGTCTTTTCTTGAAAACAGAAAGAGCTTATTTGTCTAAACATTGGATATTGTTGAACTGACGTTGTTTTTAGAGCCACCACAACTGAGATAAATTGTTGTATATTATTGCAAGCCTTTCCAATTTTATCTTAAATTCCTATGTAAATAACTTTACATACCTCCATGATATTCTTCGTCAAAGTACATCCAGCCGTTGGATGGTTGCAGGTCTGATTTATCTCTGGCATACACAGCGGAGTTTAACTCACAGAGTTTTGCATCTTCGCAGAAGTTGAAGGACTTACAGGCATCTTCTTGCAGACAGATGACCGCACAAGTGACTTCGGAACGAGCCGTAGCGCTGCGGTAGACTTTACCACGGAGTGCATGATCGCGTATTGGGCCGTGGTAAAAATTATGATTGCTTCCTTTTCTTATTTGGTCAGTACGAGAGCCGTTTTGACATGGGATATTGAATCGACCAGAAGCGACTGCAGCGTAGACTAACAAAGAAACAACAGTAAGATATACAGGGATACTCATGACGTCAAGCAGTACTTCGGCAAGGTTGACTGTCAAACAAGACTACTGAAAAATACTGATCGAAGCATGGAGAATTTTACATTGTTTGTGATGTATGACGAGATTAGTCAACAAAATATTGGACGAAAGCAACCGCTGATTCAATAGAAGTAACACTACCAGTGCGACTGAGACCAGTTTGTTTCATCAAAATGGCGTCTATCAGTCACTGCGATTCATAGACATCACGATTTGAAACTGAGATTTGTGATGGTTGAGTGAATCTGTTGTATCTCCCACGCACACCTGTCTTTCATCCTCCTTGATTTAATTACCGGGAGTAAGCTACCGCGAAGGCACTAGTTGTATTATGCTCATGGTCTGTCTTCATGGCCGGAAGGGGCGCTGCGTTCAAAATATAGTAGGTACAAAAAAAAAAAAAAAAAAAAATAATGAATAAGTGATAAATTAATTTAAAAAATAGGAAGAAACAAAAATAACAAACAAAATATGAATCACAGAAATATTGAAAAACGGGGCTATAAAACTTGCATGAGCTGATGATTTCATGAAGCAGTTCATTTTGAGTTCTCAGACACTTTCGATTAGAAGAGACAGGTTACCAGACGTAATACTTGCTGGCTTCGTGGTTCATATACAGCTAATCGTGCTGAGGTAGTAAGGTCGTGTAGGCATTGACAGCTGCGGCTACGGCTGTTGCCAAGGATGTTGCTATGGACATCGGTTCACGTGAAGATCAAGCCTCAGCCACAGCCTCCAATTCTAACACGGCTTTAATAAGTTTATATTAACTATTGGAGTGTGAGTTCCAGTCCCTATGGCACTTTTTTGGGTAAGGCACTTTCTACCCATCAGTAGTAACCGGGTACCTGCGAAGGTTGGGAAAATGATGATGTGAATGATTGGAAAACCTTTCTGCCATTAGGCTGCCGGTGCTGCATACTCCGAAGGAGTTGATGAGGTTTCAGCCTTGTAGTTATGGTGTTTGACGGACTTTTTGCCGTGTCCGACTTGGCGGCTGCGGCTACGGCTACGGCTGGATCGCCATGTCATTATGTGTTGAAGTATACGACGTCCATAGCAACAACCTTAGCAACAGCCGAAGCTGTAGCCGTAGCCACCCATTTGGATAGTGTCTACTGTGTCTGCATTACCGTACGTCTGTATACAATCAATACTGTGCTAAATAACTGAGTTTTATAGGCACTCTTGATGTATACTCAGCGGAAAATAACCTTTGAGAGCCGGAAGGGGGCGTAACGTTCGTGTTTTTAGTCTACGGCCTTCATAGCCATCATTATAAAAATATCGACTATTACTTAGCATGCACTTGCATCAGGCACAAACTCTTTATTCAAATACCACTCACTAAAACAGCAGTTACAGTGTGGAAGCTTTTTAACCTATTTATAGATACGTCACATTGTAATATTTGAAACAAAACCAATAGTGCAGTTTATATGAATAAACTTCTGAACAAGTGAAACAGTTTTATAATCTACCATAATTTAAATCATTCAAATAACAATACCAGTCAAAGTAGCGTGTAGGAATTTAGAAGAAGCATGTTGAGTCGAAAAATGTGATTCCCGCCATTTTGTAGAGGATGACGTTTGTCCGTTGCGCGACTGTTTATCCTATCCTTATCATATGGGCGTGTGACTCAAGACGTAGTTATATGTAAAATGTAACAGATTAATAGTCAACAGACTACGAACCAATAATTTAAAAATTAGCATAACTTGAAACGCAGTTTTCTCCAAACCTTAAGACTTGAATGCGGGTGACTACTTTGCACTTCGTGGTGTTCACTGACGATATCTGTGTAACCATAAATCCATTCGACCTAACAGTACTTGATACAAAGCACAGGTTCATCACTCGCTCAAACAATTTCTGACAAAAAAAGACTGGAATTATGAACACTTTTATCCAGTTTCTGCACGAGCGCGCATCCTCCACAATGAGATAAGGAGGGAGGGCACACTTCACAGGCTGTAGGATGAAAGTTAAAATTGTACGTACAGGCACAAGCCTGTTTGATTTTGATGATAGTGGCTCTTTAAAAATAAGTATAAATACCGTACCAAATGTTATTAGTAAAATAGTACATTTTAGGGCTAAAGTTTATTATTCCTATCATTCAGTAAACCTTTTTTCTTGATAAAGCATGACCTCGAACTGTTTCTTTAATAATTCCAATAGACCCCTTACATATGACGTTACAAGCTGAAACTTGGAAACAAGCTGAATTTTGGAAACGAGTTTCTGATGTAAAACTCACTAACCAAAACAGTTTCCCAGAGCTACGCGAAAATGGGTCAGTACCCGGATAAAGTTCACGTAGGCACATCTCTGTAATTCTTGCTTTTTTTTCAAGTGTGGAAACTATGTCTTTGATTCCTATTATATGATTTGCCTCCTTTTGCATTAGTGAAAGCGCTTTTTTGCCCGAGTGAGGGCGCTTTTTGAGAGTGTGACATCATAATTTTGCAAGGGGTCTATTGTTTGACCTCAGCGTTGGTAGCCAATGCAAGGGGTCTATCAATGTGGTGTTTTGCAGTAAACTATACTGATTACAATAAATCTTGAGAGTTACCAGATATCGTTTTCTAATAAATATTATTATCGGTTAAAATGTTTACTCATCTACAACAAATATTGAATCACCTGTTTTAGTTGTATATAGGTATAAGAAGCCACTATTATTATTAAAAAGTGTTAGTAGCTCCATAACTAACCAATCGGTACATTGACCTTAATGACCTTTTAATTCTCCTAGGTCCATTTTTATAGAGCTGCTTAATCACATTAAAATTATGTTTACCTAAATAAAGTTACCAGCCAAAATACCATTCCACATGTGCAATCTTTGACTGGTATCCTGCTTGTTTTTGCTAAGCAGACAACAGCTCAGCAAAATTCGTTGCCTAAAGCAGCCCTATAAGATTAGGCCCACTACGTAGATGCTGCTGACCTCCGTTGTTTCCCCTGTTTGCACTTAATAGTAAAGATTACCTTTATTCTATTTCTTTACTTCATCCTCGATTTGGTTGTACTGGTTTGATTCGGGATCAAAACAAGATGACAGCACCATGCGAGAGGCCTACTCGCACCTTTTCAAACAATCCTCTTTCGACCCAAACCTGTTGCCGTTTCCCTTACATCCACCGTAATTGAATTTCTTGCAAGTCCCTTCTTCGTTATCATAATACCATTTCGGAATTAGCGCTTTGCAGCGACCCTCATCTTTAGGTAGCTCACACACATCTGTTGGGAAATATAATAATGAGTCGATGACAAATTAAGACTTATGAAACATTTTTTGTTGCTTAGTATACAACATGGCACCATCAGGAAAAACTAACACGCGTACACCGTGGTTCTGTTTTTCAATACTTTGGCACTCTTTGGCTGCCTGAATGAACCATGTTTTTTTTGGGTAGAAGTGGACAACTTTTTAATGAGTTATTAATGAGTAAAGAAGATTATTACATACGTAACATTTGACCTGCAAAAAATCGATAAAGAAATAATAGCAAATATATTTTTTTGCACCAATCCCTCTTCTCCTTGATTTACCCTCTTGCTGTTCATAAGATCAATGGTATGGATATGATTACTTTCTGGTCCAGTTAATTACTAAATGTCTCATCAGTATTAACTCAGTGGGAATTTGTTTACTTATTAATGTCCTGTGGAAGACTTGGGAAGCAAAAGTGCAGTTTACAACAGCCCAAATTGTCCAATGGAGCAAAACCGGCTTGAATGCGAGGATGCCCTCGTTACATCTTTCCACCCGATTCCCGTTTGTTCACGTACTCGATTTGACTCCTTATAACATGCCCGCATATTATACGTGTAGATACGCGAGTGTATCCCCCTTCTGCATAAACGGTTGATGACAAAACAAGAATTTCACGAAAGCGGGATACGAAGTAAAACAATCTTTCCGATTTCAATTACCCATTGAAGATATAAATTTGAAAGAACTCTTAAGTTCTTTCAAAACAATATCTTGTACTTTTACTTCAAATAAAAAATATATATATACTTGTAGCCCTGACTGTTGGTTCCTTCTAGATCTTGAAAAAAAATTATAACAAATGCCAGCCCCCCCCCCAAAAAAAAGAATTTGAATAAAACAATAAATAACAACATAAATAAATGAGTAAATATAACCAAATAAATAAATAAATAATACATGTTTTATTGCTTGGTTATTTGTCGAAAATATTATTAAGAAGTACTTAGGCAATCCACATTTCTTTTTCTTTGTATTAACATAACTGACGATGTAGTTCTGCTTTTGAATGATAAATTACATGAATTATATATTTGGAATATTCGATGTGAAGTATCGACCAAGGGTAGTAATGATCGCGCTGATATTCTTAAAGTTTACAAACGAAATCAAGAAGAAAAAAAAGGGGACAAATCGTTCTTATGGAAAACTAAGTGGACAAGTCTTTTATCCGACTTATGCAAAATATGGTGCTTTGTGCTGTTTCGAAAAAGTTCAAATTCACCTTTCGATTTTATCTCTAAGTTTTCTGTTAGCATTTGAATAATTTGCTATTGATTTTTGTTCTGTTGTCATTGCTTTAAATTGTCAACCTTTTCTTCTTTTCTTTAACTTTTATTTAATCTTTGTTTCAAATGTAATACATATGCATGTGTTCTTGTACGTTTCCGTATGTTTTTGTACATTTTGTTGTAAATAGAGAATGGTTGATGACAATAAACGAAAATTAACTAAACTTAACCTGATTTTTTTCAAAATTAGTTTTAAAAAAAGAAAAAAGAATAAATAAATAATCACCTAAATAAATAAATAAATACAAATAAATGAACACATAAATAAGAAAATAAATAAATGTTTATATATAACAAAAGCTAAATTTTGTTTGTAAAGACTCTGGATAAACGCAACTTAAATGATACCAAAGATGATTGTGTGATATTTTGAACATTCAAACCAATAACTTAAACATTCCAATTTATAAAATTTATTACCATCTGAAATGAATGCGAGAACATTTTGCATTCAAGTTCAGTTTTTATTTCGGTTTTGCGAATCGAATTAACCATCCTATAAAATACAAGTATAACTAATCAAATAATTGTTTTGTTTTAATGATGTGTGTTCCTTAACCCTTTCAGTCCCATATACTTTGTACACAGCTAACCCCCATATCCCGCATACTTTTCAAACACATACTTTTATTGAGTGTTTTCATTAAAAAAATCATTAAAAAATTACCATAAATTATTTTGTTACAATATTTTGGGATGTTTATCGGTTAATTGTTTTTATTTCTGGATAGGTTTCATTGACCTCTGTGACCTCATTGACCTTTAACTTCCTGTGAAAGCGGAAGTTGTAAACAAAATATAAATGCTTTTAAATTTTTGTCGTTTTGGATTCTGTTTTTCAGTATTAGTTTCGATATAATACCAACAAATAATAGTTTACATGCAATACAAGTTTTATGACATTATTGTAGCTTAGTGTGTCGATAAATTCTGTAGCTAGAACGGTTTTTCTTTGCGTTGTTGTTCATGATCTCTGGTCACGTACGCATATGCTCATGGCGGCCGCCATCTTGAAAATTTGTTTACTTTCGTTCAGATGAACTACTCAAACTTTGACGAAGTTATTAAATGGTTTTAGCTATGATCAACTGCCAGAAAATCTATCCATATGTGGTATGGACATTTCTAAAGACATCTGCAATACTGTGGACATTTTTAAGGCCAAAGAATCTGTTGAAATTTGGAAACAAAAATAGCAAAAAAACAGAGGGCCACACGGCTATGTCGTGCATCGTTCGTGACACATGTGTGGAAATGCAAACTCGTTATGTGTGTACAGTTCCGCAAACGATGGAAAATACTTCCAAAAACCAATCAAAACAACACATTTTTCTGATTAATTATTAAATATACACACCTGAATTAATAGTATAGTATTTGCTAAGTCACCAGTAGTCAAGAAAGGAAATCACAGTGGGAAAACGAGCTACATTTTGAAGAAAATCTTTACGTCAAAGTTTTTCCGATTTGGACTTCGCGCAGACTCAACCATCGAACGGAAGGTGTAAAAAGTCCCGGATGCAGTCTGCTATACCTCTCTAAACTATACCAACAGAGGGCGAATTTCATCGTGTAGTTGGTGCTGTCTTTTTGTTTTCATAGTGCATTTGGTGCGAGCGTGACAGCAGTTATTGTGCGGCGACTGCGCAACCCGGGATATCCCGGGAGCGGGATCTGAGTGCGCGCTACGTAAACCGGGATATCCCGGGTGCGGGACTGAAAGGGTTAATAAGGCTGAAGTCGTTACGTCTGATCATTAAACAACTATGTATTTATTGAATTTAGACTAATTCCTTGCATATGACGTCAGGTTCTCCTGACGGACGGCCAGCAGGGATGGACAAATTTGACCGCTCCCAGGGTTATTCTGAGTATGGTGGACACAGTTCCCACGGCACCAATCGGATCGAAACTAGGAATGTATTCAAGATAGGTGTGAAACGGATCAGGATTTTAATCTCTGGATGTTTTTGTTGTTTGAATTAATCCTTTTATGAGAAGGTCAAAAAACACTTAATGGTGTCAAACTGCAATCGATCGCTTAAATCGATTACATAGAAAATGGACGAATGAACAACGTATACAACGCTGACGATCGCAAATAATGATACATTTTAAGTTTTTGAACCATTTTCAAAATGAATCTGACTGAACAGATTGAATGAGGTTTAACTTGTAGTTTGAAATCTCTTTTTTTCCTAGCTCACACTTATCTCCACCTTGTGAAAAAACAATAGTACATTTTTGCGCTCTACGGTCAAGAGCTTTTAAACATTTATTTCGTTAACGACCCCTCTAAAAAAGTAACAACTATGAATAAATAAATAAATAAATAAATAAATACACGAACAATTAATGGAAAACAATCGAAATGAACAACAGTCGTACATATTACAAAATTGTAAATATTAAAACATCAACATTTTAATTGTTTAAATATTGAATCTAATTGGTTGTTAAAATAACGTGTGTAAGTTCGTATCATTCCAGGAACAGCAAAAAGTGTTTGGAAGGTTGTTTTTCCCCTTTCTCCTTTTGTTTGTTTGTTTGTTTGTTTGTTTGTTTGTTTGTTTGTTTGTTTGTTTGTTTATTCCTGGAGAACCAGGCAATGTTCGTTAACAAAACTGGAAAGAAGTCTAGGGAGAAACTGCACCCGTATACGCGCCGTGTACATTTATTTCTCGGCCAATGATAGCCATTCTGGCGTGCGCGTTTCATAAATAAAGGCGGCCAATATTAGGGGGTGTAAATACATTAATTTGTGGTATTTTCGATCTCATTCAGGGACAGTAAGGAACACTCCGGTCAAGGGTGTTATAACTACACTTACCAACTGTTGAAGTTGTCATCAACACCGGCTTTATGGATGGTCTCCGTATCTGTGGCAAGAAGATAAAGAAATATACAGAATTGCTAATAAAGCAAACCTATCCTCGCCAATAATAGTAAAAGGCGCTGGACAAAAGAAGAATCAACGATTATCAAATTAATGAGCTAAGAAGAATTCAGTTTTTAACAGTTTCTTAAATTTCATTCATTCGTTCATTCAATAATAGTTTATAACAAAAACAAAATTAAAGGTTACAATTTTCGGCATCAGCCGAATTGCAATTACATTTTAAAACATTTTATTTAAGAAAGCACAACGGGCAAAGTGTTTAAAAAACACAAAAAAATACTAACTGTAATTGCACAAGGAAATAAGTTTTAGTAATCATAAGCAGCAAAAATCAACTAATGTTAAAATTACGGACATGTCTAGGCAACGAACTGTTTTTCTTTCTTTCAGCCTTTCAGGGTTTTATTTCGCCTAAGAGTTCTTGAGTTTCGGAGTGCTGGCAAGTATCGATTTATTTGTTTTATTATGAGTTATTTTCGAAAAGAATTACAAAGTTATTGGCGACGATCGTCGAGGATTGACGCAAGCATTGTGCCAGCACATGCTCGTAAGTTGTGTATGACGTTCCAAACAATAATTCTCAGGGCACGTTTTTTACGCTCGATGCGGGACTTTTGATTTTTCTTAAAGCTCCACTCTACACGGGAAATTTGTTCCATAGGTGGGGCCGCTATTTGGCGTTGGGGGCGTCAAAGTGTATGACAAGGGTTCATGCTACGCTTCAGCAACACAACCACGAGCATCAACCTCGTTCCCACTCCAAATAATAAGTAAACATTAACTAGTTTTTATAAAGCCCCTTTTCTACGGGCGTCACAAAGCGCTTATCATTAATTAAATCCGGACATTTGAAGCTTTTGTTTAATATAACTCCGTGAATTAACAACACCTTGTTAGGGTTTTTAAATCCTATTTTCTGAGCGATAAGTGTAACAGGGTTCTTAAAGTGCATTAAACAACACGCGGGACCACCGGCACGTCCCATCCACCGGACGCAGCAACAATGGTTAAAGGTCCTGCTCTAGGACACAATTGTATGTACCGGGACGTGAACCCTAATTGTGCTGACCAGAAACACCAGGGCCCCAATTCATGGCTCTGCTTACCGTAAGCAAAAAAATCAGCGTTTACGGAAGCAGGGATAAATTTGGTGCTTGCACAGTAAGCGGAGGATGTTGACCGAAGCGCAGAATTCGGGGGGTGAGCAGAGCCATGTAGTTGATCCCTGGGCCCAATTTCATGAAGTTATTAAGCAGAAAATTCTGCTTTGCAAATAGCTTTACTTGGCAAGAAATGAGTGGGGTACCAGTGGCAACAATGGACACTTTATGGAATGTTGGCTGGTAGCCTGTCTCTGCTAAGCAAGATTTGTCTGTGCTTAGCAAGTTTTTGTGCTGACAGACTTTATGAAATTGGGCCACGACACGCCACATACTCACCCTAAGCGAGTCCACCACAAACACAGACTGCACGAGCAGAACCACGGCCACGACAACGCATAAACGAAGCATCCTGATGACTACAAACTCTCTGTCAAATGGGAAAGGCAAGAAAACTTGAAATGCCGAGTTTGATCTCTTGTTTGTGTTTATAAAGCTCGGATTAAAATCGTATGGATTTGAAACAGCTGCATTTGTTTGATTTTTATGGCTCTCAGAAATTCAACTCATCGATAATTAATGGGATCAATATGAATGGATGATCTGTTATCGTTTTGCTAATTGATTGATTTGTTGTAAGTGGTGATGTAAAATCAATAATTTAAGTGTTGTTTACTTATAACACATAATTATGTTAAGTTTATTGTATAGGAGCACTGTAATAACACACGTGTTAAAGGGACAAGTTGCCTTGGATTGGGTGATTTGGGCTATGAAGGGCGTCTGAAGAAGGGGCGTCTATGAAGAGTTTGTTAAGAAATACATATGGTTGGAAAGATGTTGTAAACGTTAAAGAATTAAAGATCCGCACGAAATTATGCGGTTTTTCCGTTACTCAAGAAGGCCATGTTACTCATGTCCGCCATTTTGAAGAAGAACATGTGTAACTGTGTGATCCAGTGATTTTGTAATTTGTTTTATTTAGGTGAACAGCGCCCTTTTTTCACTGAGTGGCATTAAGTTGGTTCCCTATGCAAGCTAGTGCTGTGAAATATTGATATTTTTGTCGATGGCGATGAATTCCGTAGACTATGAACACGCCCCTTTCCGGCCTGCTTCTCGAAGGTTATTTTTCCGCAGATTATCCAAATAGTCCTAAAATACAAAATAGGCTAAAATATGACTCCAAAGGTCTTCCAGGAATGGAGAAGAACGGTTCCTAAAACAAACCATCAAATTTTGCCGTTTTCGAGTGTTTTTCAAAAAACGAAGGTCACGTGATTTATCCGAAACAAAAAGTGGTTCGGATAAATCACGTGATCTTCGGAGTTAGTTTTACTTCCAGCCGTATACAAGTAAATTACTAAACCAAATTTAAATCTTTTTTTAAAAACAATTATTCATGAGTATTTAACAAAAACACTATGTATTCAGATTATTGATACAATGTGTCAATAATGATGAAAAATCGAACGTAAGATTCGCATTCAGAGAGATCGTGCAACCGAAGCGTGTTTACGGCGCATCAGCGTGGGAGCTAGCGGAACGTAAACCTTGGGGCATATCCCGTACAGCCGGTGCCGTGTCTCGTGGGGCCAGAGAGACAAACACCGGGGCATGAACTCCCCAGCTTGCCGGTCTAGCCGTGAGCTTGGGAGCTTGTCGGAGGGGTAGGGAGCCAGACCAACAATTACGGTTTTTTTAACGAGGGTTTTAATCTGTACCCCTAGCTATTATCCCCTAACTATTGTAACGTGTTGCCCGTGCGCTTATTTTTTTTGTACACCGCAGCGAGGAGTTTTGTACTATAATACTGCCTTGAGATGAGACTACAAACATTACATTTAGGTTAGGGTTAGGGTTAGGGTTAGTGGGGTTAGGGTTAGTGGGGTTAGGGTTAGTGGGGTTAGGGTTAGTGGGGTTAGGGTTAGGTTTGGGGTTAGGGTTAGGGTAAGGGTTAGGGTTAGGGTTAGGGTTAGGGTTAGCGTTAGGGTTAGGGTTAGGGTTAGTAATGTAATGTTTGTAGTCTCATTTCAAGGCAGTATTATAGTACAAAACCCCTCGCTGCGGTGTAAAAAAAATACGCTGCCCGTGCTACACACGCGGGACGACGACGGGGAATGTTTATCCCTAACAGCTGGTCTACTTCTATTCGTTGGACCACCTTCTGGGTGTTTTTAATTTTCCTTGCGATGTTTTTGTACCGATCCTTGGATGTCGAAGAAACGTTTTCCATTGCAAGTAAGTTCGTCCAGTTCGTCGTACACAGAATACAGGTTGGGGTGCGTTTTCGCGGTCGTAACCAATAACTGTTCCAATGGCAGGTTCAACCGAAACAGTTGTTGGTTACGACCGCGATCGGACTCCTACTAGCGCTGACGTCCGTTTATGTCTGTTTTTTATTTACACGTGAATTTGTGCTTGATGGATATGAAGTCTGAATCCTCATGCCTCGCCATTGTTATAATGATTAAATAAACAGAGCACCAGTCTACTTACAACATTGCGCAACATTGTCACGTAAACTTGACAGTTGCAACGGCTGGAAAAGCGTATAAGCTGACCTTTGACCGCGTTTTGTTTTTTCACAACCATCAACCATCAGCTTCAAATCGCCAGCTTCATATAGTGATGTCTATTAATCGCAGAGTTTGATAGACGCCATTTTGATGATACAAACTGGTCTCAGCCGCACAGGTAGAGTTACTTCTGCTAAATTCTTGGGATGTTTTTCGTCCAGTATATCGTTTACGAATCTCTTCATGGATAAAAAAGAGAGTAAAACTCTCCATGTTTGACTACATTTTAAAAAGTAGTATTGTTTAAAAGTCAACCTCATCTGAGCTTGATGGTAAAATATTGCGTGACGTCATGGGCATCCCTGTATTTCTTACTGCTGTTTCTTTGTTAGTCTACGCTGCAGTCGCTTCTGGTCGATTTAAAATCCCATGCCAAAACAGCTCTCGTACTGGACCAAATAAGAAAAGGAAGCACACACAATTGTAACAAACATAACGTGACAAAAACCAATCAATCACCACGCCTTTAAATTTAGATTACTATGTTTAACAATTAGTTTGTCATCTTTTCAAATAAACTCTCTTTACATTTATTTTACGATGGAGTTACTTATTGGTTGAGCACTAACTCAGTGACCACAGATTGCGCGCATGCGTGCAGTGCGTTGGTGAGTATTCATCATTCCATGCCCAGCTACTGGTTTCATAACATGCACAAGGGCTAGGGACGGTCGACTAATTAGAGATGAACGAAATAACAGTTGCTGGAATCAGCCAACTCCTTCCCCAGACTCCCAATCCCAGACCCATCCGGCCTCAACAACCATCGCCACCAATGACGCCCCACCCCATCCTCCATCCGCCCACTCATTTCCCCGATTCTCTGCGGGTTGGTGTCACAGCGAATGTCACAGCCAGAGTTGCGGTTGGTACCAGCCGCCACCTCGCTAAACGGATTCGGCATTCTTGGTGAAAATACTGTAACAGTTTTTGGCTTTTATAACATCGGCAAAAAGACACTTTTTTCAGCTGAAACTTTCCCATAAATGATAAATCAATCACCATGCCTTTAAATTTAGATTACTATGTTTAACAATTAGTTTGTCATCTTTTCAAATAAACTCTCTTTGGATTTGTTTTACGATGGAGTAATACTTATTGGTTGAGCTCTAATTCAGTGACCATAGATTGCGCGCATGCGTGCAGTGCGTTGGTGAGTATTTAATTTCATCATTCCATGCCCAGCTACTGGTTTCCTTTCTGGACCTGTTGATTTATGATCCACAATGAAGTGCTAAATTATAAAATAAAAAAGCATCAATGCTTTACTTATAAACAAATTGAGTGTGGAAAAAGGCACTGCGCCAAGTAAATTCATAATTATTTCTAAAAGCCCAGCGCATTGTCATCTAAAGGTCGAATATTTTGTTCAGCGCTTTTTTGGTCAATCCAACCATCTCAAATTTAATAGAAATTCGAGCGTGCCTAATCAGTCCTTGACCAAATACCGAACGTGACTCGAGAGAAACTGCTGTTGGTTGCTCTGTTTCTGTCGGATCATTATCATTCTACTAGTCTACCAAATAGTTTGGGAAAAGGAATTGCACAATTTCTGTAAAAAAAAAATCCCCACGTTGAACGTGGAAAAGAAAATCTTGCACGACTAATTGAACACATCATTGGAGTATATTATTTGAGCAGTCTACAATTGTACAATTTTTGTTTGTAGAAAATATAAACAAATACAAAATACGTCATTATTTTGTGGTAAATTCAACCACGTCTCAGATGTAACACTACATGGCGTCATGAGTATTCTTGTATATCTGACTGCTGTTTCTTTGTTAGTCTACGTTGCAGTCGCTTCTGGTCGATTGATCCCATGTAAAAACGGCTCTCGTACTGACCAAATAATAAAAGGAAGCGGACATACTTTTTACCACGGCCCAATACGTGATCATGCACTCCGTGGAAAAGTCTACGGCAGCGCTATGGCTCGTTCCGAAGTCACTTGTGCGGTCATCTGTCTGCAAGAAGATGCCTGTAAGTCCTTCAATTTCTGCGAAGATGCAAAACTATGTGAGTTAAACTCCGCTGTGTATGCCAGAGATAAATCAGACCTGCAACCATCAAACGGCTGGATGTACTTTGACGAGCAATACCATGCAGGTAGGTGTAACATTTATAAAATGTCAAGCTTTAACAAAGAAGGCCCGAACAACTTACGAAATGTGTTAGAACCTATACAAACGAAACAATAGCAAGAACTAAAAATGTTGATTATCCCGGACAAACAATGAAAGACTCATGACACAAAACATTTGATGCTCACTGTCTCGCACGGACAGGGTCAACATTTATTTCCTTCAATTTTACTCTTTTTGGTCAAAAGAAACATTTCAACAATCAAAGGAGTCAACTCTATGAAAGGGGTTTAATCAAAAGTGGACGAAATGCCACTATACACAATTATTTTCCTCCAGTGATAAGACTTGAGGAACTTCCTGATGTCTATCAGGAATCCAAGAATTATCAAATTCAAATAAGTTCGCCGCGGACTTACACAACATAACAACCAAAATACACGGCTTTGGAAGTGGCTACTCCTAGGCACCAACTCCACTCGTTGATGAGACCGGTGAAGCCAAAGAGAGCAAGCAATAAAAGGAAGCATAGGATATTTAATGGCTGACACCTTAACCCTCGAGAATTGAATTACGTAATAACTGATCGTATGACAAGAATTACTACAGTTTGTAGTAGGTTTGGTGAAATACATCACCTGCTCCGATCGTCTGCCGAAGCATTTCTCGCAGGAGTCTACCTGAAAGAAACTATGACATCAGGATAATTATTTATATTTTATCATATTTTAATTAAATTTTACAAACCACCAAACAAGTTGCTTGTCATACAATGCGAGCAACTTTAATTGATCCCCCACAGACCACAGACACTACTATCGGGAAGAACTCTAACCATGCAATTGATCTCTCCTTCTTGCTATCCGGCCATTTTCCCTGAAACCATTGACCCTTGTAGTACCCCCCCCCAAATCCTATGCCCCCGCTTGCATCCGTAAACAGCTGCATAACTGATTCACCTACCCACATTTGGTTTGGAATTATTGATACCCCATTATGACGTTCTAAAAATAGAAGCCACATTTCTAAGTCGCATTTCGCATCTTATTGGTAGACTGAATTTTTGTTGGGGTTTCCTCTGTCCACATGTCACATCAATTAGCCGCCGTAAGAATGCTCTTCCAGGGGAGATGGCTTTGCAAACAAATGACAATGAGCCAATCACTGATTGTAGGTCTTTTAATGTTATTAACTCATCTGTGGTCAGGGCCCGTTTCACCTTTCCTTTAATCTTTGATAATTTCTGATGTGGTATTGAGGTGACTAGTTTTTCGGAATCGATTTCCAGCCCCAGGTAAGTTATTTTTTGTAGCTGGACCAACCTCCTTTTCTGGCGACAAAGGAACCCCAAACTGTTTGCATGTATTCTGAAAGCTACGTTTAATAAACGAACATGACAAAATACTCTTTTCGTCAGCCACACCTGTCAGGAAGAAATCATCGCAGTAGTGTGTGATCCGATCTGTACATGCATCTTTTTTTGCCACCCATTCTATAAATGTGGAGAAGGTTTCAAATAGTGCTGGGAACATGAAGCTCCCATGGGGAGTGCTTTATCCACAAAGTATTTATCTTGCACTTTCATCCCTAATAATGCAAAGTCATCTGGGTGTACAGGGAGTAATCTTAATGCTGATTCGATATCTTCCTTTGCCACCATGGCCCCCTTTCCAACCCCTACCACAAGTTGTACTGCATTATCAAAGCTCTTATACTTAACTGTGCTCAATTCTGGATCAATGCCGTCATTGACGGACTCCCCTTCTGGGGAGTCCGTCAATGACTGCATTGACGGACTCCCCTTATACTTAACCGTGCTCAATTCTGGATCAATGCAGTCATTGACTGAGGAGTCCGAGGAGTCCTCAGTCAATGACTGAGGAGTCCGAGGAGTCCGTCAATGACTGCATTGACGGACTCCTCTTATACTTAACCGTGCTCAATTCTGGATCAATGCAGTCATTGACTGAGGAGTCCGAGGAGTCCTCAGTCAATGACTGAGGAGTCCGAGGAGTCCGTCAATGACTGCATTGACGGACTCCTCTTATACTTAACTGTGCTCAATTCTGGATCAATGCAGTCATTGACGGACTCCCCTTCTGGGTACGATAGATGCTGTATTAGTCTGATTTTTCCTGGTTCGGCTTTTGGTATAATACCTATTGGTGACACGATCAAATTTGTAATAGGTTTTTCAGTGAAAGGGCCTCCTTACCGTTTAGCTTTCATCTCTTTTTGAAGTTTTTGAGTTGCTAGCTCTGGGTTATGTAATACTGACTTCAGGTTAGGAGATTCCCGTGCACTACGATCCCCATTATAACCTAATCTGAATCCTTGTATAAAACCTTCTTGTAATAGTTTTGCCGCTTTTTTGTTTAGATTGTTAAACAACGGTAATAATGTATAATGTCTCGGTGTTTACTGGGGAAGGATACTTACAACATACACAATTATTTGAACATGGTTGCTTAAATTGTGTACCTGCCTGTTTGTGATTGAATCCAACTTAGGTCTTTTTGCAATCGAAACATCCGTGACCTGATTCATTGCAGTACATGCGTTTGTGTTTGTATGTGCACAACTTTTTTTGACAGAACGTTTGTTGAAGTCGAAACACACCTTTTCATTGGTTTTCCAGCCTGTATTTGATAGTTGGGAGCGAAACCCACTATTTCCCTGGTCTCTATTTGGGAATTGGGGGCGAAAACCACTATTTCCCTGGTCTCTATTTGGGATTTGGGAGTGAAAACCACTTGCACTAAATCCACGTGGTCGTATTCCGGCAGTGAAATTACTGCCAGTAATAATACTGGTGATGGTGTCATGTATAGTGCCCACAATTCAGTGTCTACCATCGCCGAACAACGTTGTGGACATTCTTGCATTCTTGCCCTAAACTGTTGGTCGTATGATCGCCATCCAAAGCCCCCATACCGCGATGCGGCAGTCCTAATCAGATGTATGTATTTGAGTAACTCCTGCGTTCAGCTAGGATGTGCACTCAAGTATATGGATGTATAGACTCAAAAGGCTGATGTACATGCATCGATGGAGGTTATAAATTGCTTTGGTTTACTACTTTTCCACACAATTTGACCTTCCTGGTTCACTGACAAAGCTATGCCTTGGTTTTCTTGATATTGCAAGTAAGGGTCCCTTTTCTCTAACAATGTCACCAAATCTACGTATTCTCCTTTTACAATCTTAGTTTTCACGCTTTGGTTGCAGTCGTTGACCCGGTACCGGTGCTGTACTTGTTGGGCTGTTATGGCTCTCTTTTAACATCGGTCTTATTATAGTCGCCATTACAGCCCACCTTCTACACATGTCTAAAACGCGAAGTTTTCAAAGAACGCATAGGCCCTAATGCGTTCCACTTTGATTGCAAATTTCTCCCACTTATAAAAACCCCGTACTACTCAAACCTACTTCATATGATTCCTTACATTTGTGGAATTACTATGATACATGACAGTGTTTACCAAACGATGACTTTGTCCGGATGTGATGATTTGAAAACGGCAAAACAAAAAGTGTAAAAAAATTACATTCAAGTTCGTCGTGCCTATAAGCCGCCATCTGAATTACGATTATATGCCTGCTGATCGTGAGAAGTCAGGGCACCCGGCTGATCTGGTAAATCTTGCATATTCATTAAATTGGCCAGTTTCCAGCTACAGCGCCGCGCAACGTCACCTCATACATATTCATGACTTACCGTACGCACACAGATCTATCTGTGAGTCCATAATTATAGCGCCGCAAGACGTCAACTAATGCATCTTCATGACTTGCCATGCGCGCGCAAGGCCAGATCAGCCGGGCGCCCTGCCTTCTCACGATCAGCAGGCAGAGAATCGTAATTAAGATGGCGACCCATAGGCACGACGAACTTGAATGTAATTTTTGTTTTCCCCTTTTTTTGTTGTTGCCGTTTTCAAATCATCACATCCGGACAAAGTCATCATTTTTGGTAAACACTGTCATGTATCATAGTAATTCCACAAATGTAAGGAATCATATGAAGTAGGTTTGAGTAGTATGGGATTTTTATAAGTGGAAAAAATTTGCAATCAAAGTGGAACGCATTATGCGTTCCTTGAAAACTTCGCGTTTAAGACATGTATAGAAGGTGGGCTGTAATGGCGACTAAAATAAGGAAGACCGATGTTAAAAGAGAGCCATAACAGCCCAACAAGGTGGGCTACCGGTGCTGGAGCTTGACTGGTTTCTACCTGTGGAGTCGGTTCAACTTCCAATTCAACCAACGGGTGATTTTGCCCTGGTTGTGCCCTTGGTTCTTCGTGTATTTCTGCCGTCACTTGTTGCTCATGGGCGCGTCTAAGATTGCGCCCTGATTCTTGCTGGCTTTCTTGATCTGCTGCCCGACGGTGTTTTGCCCGGGACTGCGCCCTTGTTTGCCGTCCATGGCCACTCCCAGTCAGTGTAAGCAGATTTGCTGATTCTGGTTCCCATTCCGCTTCTCGGAATTCGTTTTCTGCCCATAATTCGAACCTAGGCCTACTACCGTAATATTTGCGTCGCTTTTAGACAGCGATCGTAACAAATCGAAAATCAGAAGAAAATCAATTTTGACCCTCTCTCTCCGATGCCGTGACGGAGAATGAACTGCAATGCTTACCGAGGCGGCAATTATCAACCTACGCCACTTGTGATTGGTCCGTCAAATTGACACAACCCTTGAAACACGCATCATGATTGGTCCAGACCGCGCGTCCCAAAATAAGGAGACATTGAGACCTAGCGGACCGGAGCACTATTTGCCAAGAATAAATGAGTTTTTTATCGATGTTCGAAACAAAACTTTATTATTTTGAATTATCTTTCCTTTACAGAGTGTAAAACTGATGCTACTCAATTCGTTTATAAGTTCATATATCCCCGGCTAAAGTCAAGTGACGTATTCAGACTCAATTTCGCCGCGAAAGGTACCAATGACGCCGACGTGTCTCTCTCTGAATTTACGAGTGAGACGTCATACTATGAAGTAGGTAAGATTAATTGAAAAACCTCTCACTTAACGGTAAAGCTACAGTATGACTATAACAACAGACAGCTCTCACGTCGGATTGTTTTATCCAAAATGATTTTATTTTCAGCAACACCTAGGATACCAATGACGTAATGTTCTTTGCAGTATCATGTCGTGATATAAAATAAAATGGTGACCCTATAGAGACATCGAAAAAAAAAAAAAAAAAAAAAAAAACACTCGCGCCAATATTTATAACAAATTTACATCCGGAAGTGATCTGTCGATGACATGATTGAATACAGCCGGGTGCGGCTTCTAGCCTCACACCAAGAGATAAGTTTACACCCATGTGGGTATTCTTGAATAGGGGTTATTGATGGGGTTTTCTGTAGTCAAAGCCTGGAGTTATAAAAATCTCCATGGTAAAAGCAACAACCCAGGGTAATTTCCTTTTTAAAAGCCATTCGGCTGTTCAAGGGAAGTTTTGATATTAAAAAATAAATAAATAAATCTGGGGGGGGGGAGGTGTAGGTCAACAAACATTGTTTACAAACGGACAGTTGTAAACTGTACTCATGACGTCACGAAGGGTTTAGAACCACCGTACTAAGGATAGATTTGGTAGCCGCCCTCTAAAGTGAAATAGCCCTAGATAATGTCGTGCTCTGTTTTCATCACAGCTATTGGCGGCTGGGGGAACACCAAGTCTGTTATTCAGTGCAAGAGATACTGCAAGTTTACCAGTGCTGAGCTATCAACCCCGGGCATCATGTCCGAGTTGGAGTACCGTCGGTTCTGGTTGACCTACGACCATGGAACCATAAAGGTGGGTAAAGGGGGCGAGGTTACCCCCTTCTTGGAGTGGCATGATGAGACCAGGAGGGTGACTGTCAACTACGTAGGTATTGCGTCGTACGGAAATCCTTTTACCTGGATATTTTACACATTTTGCAGCGAATAAAAGGGGAAAATTAAAGCTCTCTAATACACTAAATTGTTAGTTCTAAACTATAGTTTCGACTTTAATGCTAAAAATTTATTTTTTGGGGGTAATTTATTTTGGGGTTAAACAAAGAACAGCTAGAACTGTTCAACCCCAAATCATTTAAAATTGACCCAGTTAGTTTCTCTTGTGGTTTACTACTTGGTTTAGTTTACTTTTAACATAAACCAAATTTCCTGAAGAGACTGAAGAGTAACCTCAAAAAACAAAGTCAGTCTGTTGCCGCCCTGTTGTGATTCAACACATCCTGGTCGTTCCAGCAGTAGTGCCCTCTTGTGCCATTAAGTTTCCGTTGTTTAAGATTTGATAACAGTTTACATTGTTTTCATAAAACGTGTTTAAGCTGAGAGTATCAAAGCGCCTAACGCTTTTACACTCAATGACACCATCGCTCACTTATTGAGTAACAGTTTTTAATTAAAAAGTCGGTAATCCGCCATTTTTTTTTCAAAAAATCTAAAAAATTCCAAGTTCCACAACTGCACCTAGCCAAATAGCATGCCAATGTCTTATCACTATCTGGGGTTTGTTTTTCACTAACACAATCCAACAATGACCCGCTCTCCAGAAATTCCCATAGGAGTTGTACAGCAATTACTTAGCCTTGTTAAGTCGTGTGAACAAAGGGTGTTATTCAAAGAAATGGTTGATTGAGCAGAAAGAGACATGTGGGCTCATCTCAAAATACAATTTTGCTTGAATTGATTTTATTTAGTCAAAAGGGTCTATATCTAATGATTTGGGTGAATTGGTTCTTCACAGAAATGTATTACGCGCTAAAATCAAACTGTTACTCAACAAGTAAGGCATGGCGAAATGGTGTGATTTTTTTTTGGATGGTGTCACGAAGAGTTTTAACCAACCTTGTTCGTTTGGCCGTATGCATAACTGAAACCATCTCAGCTCCTCTGGAGTATGCAGCACCGGCAGTCAATCTGGCGCAAAGGTTGTTAATCATTGACATTAACAATCTGTACCCTTACAGGTACCTATACCCTTTTGGTGCCGATTAAGAACGATCACAAGTGTCCCGCCTGGGATTCGAACACACACTCTGATGACTCAGTTTTATGTTTTAGACAGCAAGGCCACGACACCCCAAACAGAATAAGAATTTGAGCAATGGAAACAGAGTAGAAAGAAAAGGGAATACAAATGGTTCGAATCCCAACATTACAGAATAAAGAGAACAGTTGGGAAAATTTCAATACTTTGTGTGCGACCTTGCTGAACGTCCAGCCTACCCGCAACCGCTTCAGGGAGAAAAGTCGTTGGGTACCCCCTAAGAACCGAGATGTGGCTCTTGATACCTACATCAATTCAGTCAGCTCCGAGGTTCTTAAGGTCCCTAACACCTTGGCACCAAACAACCTTCCCCAAGATGAACGTCACGCTCTAACACAGCTCCGCCAATCACCAGACATAGTGATTAAACGTGCTGACACGGGGTCCGCAGTTGTAGTCATGAACACACTGACTACATAGCTGAGGGCCTCAGACAACTCAGCAACACTGATCATTATATTGAATGTGACACTGACCCTACTCAATTATTTTCCAAACAAATCAGTGACACCTTGGTTAGAATGCACAATGCCAACGGTATCGACAAAGATACCTTCAACTATCTCCTTCCACAGGACCCCCGTACAGCACGCTTCTACCTTCTACCTAAGATACACAAGCCCAACAACCCAGGCCGACCCATTGTATCTGGTAATGGTAGCCCTACAGAGCGCATTTCTGAGTTTGTAGATAGCTTTCTCAACCCCTTAGTCTCCGGCATCCCTTCCTTCATAAAGGACACCACAGACTTCCTCCATAAGCTAGAGGATGTCAAACATCAAATACCTGACTCTGCTTTTTTGGTTACTCTAGATGTTTCATCACTGTATACTAACATACCCCATAATGAAGGCATAAGTGCATGTGTCTCTGCCCTCAGGGGCAACAAACAATCCCGCCCCTCAGTGATACATGTTAAGGAACTCATCAGCCACATTCTCACTAAGAACAACTTTTCATTCACTGACAGGCATTTTCTACAGATACAGGGTACCGCCATGGGTACAAAAATGGCGCCCTCATATGCCAACATTTTCATGTCTGACTTAGAGGAAAAACTTCTGTCCTCTGCCCCCAGCCGCCCACTAGTTTGGTGGAGATTTATTGATGATATTTTCTCTATCTGGTGTGGTAGTCAAGACAGCTTGGTTGAGTTTTTCGGCCATATAAACTCATTCCACCCAACCATAAAGTTCACTACTGAATACTCTCTAACAAGTGTTAACTTTCTAGATGTAACTATAAGTAAATCCCCTAGCGGCATTGCTACGGATGTATACAGCAAACCCACTGACACCCACCAGTACCTTCTCCCCAACAGTTGCCACCCCAGTCACTGTAAGAAGGCAATAGCTTGCAGTCAGGCCATGCGCATAAGACGTATCTGCTCCACAGATACCCTATACAAAAGGCGCTCATCGGACCTCAGGAAACACCTTGTTTCTAGAGGTCACAGCGAACGCAGGGTTCAACTTGCCATCAACAAGGCCCTCAGTATACCACGCCATACTCTTTTGGCCAACAAGGGGTCCAGAAAAGTCCCGACCAATAGAGTTGCCCTGGTCACCACCTACCACCCTAAACTACCAAAACTCTCCTCAATCCTCAATAGTAGAATGGATATTCTCCATTCATCTAAGAGGTTGCGCTCAGCAATCCCTGATAACCCCATGGTTGCTTTCCGCCGCCCTAAAACCTGGGAGACATTCTAGTCAGGGCCAAACTCCCCCCAGGTACAGGCCAAACACCACCACTAACAGAGATACAGGGTTGTCACAAGTGTACCCGCTCTAAATGTAGAACCTGTCTCTACATCAAACCTGCACTTAAAGTGAAGAGTCATAGCACTGGCTCTTCTTACAATATCAAGACCGACTCCCTATGTAGCACACCCAATGTGGTCTATGTTATATCTTGTAAAAGATGTGGACTACAGTATGTGGGAGAGACTAAGACCAAACTCAGTCTTCGCTTTGCGAACCATGTCTCTTCCATAAAGACCAAGAAACTGTACCCCGTCTCCATCCACTTCAACAGCCTTAATCACAGCGTCAAAGATGTTGAACTCATCGTGATTGAGGTTTGCAATGGTGACGACACACACCGCAAACTCACACAATCACACTGGATTCACCAACTCAAGACAGTCCAACCCTTTGGACTCAACGTAAACACTGGTGTTAAATAAATTTCCATCACACTCTTTCCACCTTTGCTTTTTTTTTTTCTTCGATATAAAATAAATACAATAACTGTAAATAACAAGTTCTCTCCACTAGTCCATTTTTACGCTTTCTCTCTTGCTTACTTTATTGATACAAAATAGATACAGTTATTGTCATTTACATGTTCCCTACACTTCTTTTCTCTCTCTCAAAAAGTTTTTAAAAATCAACCTGTCAATAACCCATTCCCTCTGCAGAGGAATTAATAACCTGCTCTCTCTGCAGGTTCCTCTTGCTTAGTTTTAACTTCTTACGCTGATTCTTTTATTCTATAATTACTTTTCACTCTGATTGGTCCTTAGCCAGTATATTTACAGTTCTGATTGGCTATATTTTCCCGCTTTTTTTTCTGGATACTCTCCCTTAATCCGTTGCTCCTCTTTTTGCTATAAATGGATATGTTTGTGTTTGTTCTTGTTTATGCCTCTGAAGAAGGTCCGGTCTGGATCGAAAGCTAAGGCCATCTCCCCTACTAATTATATATATATATATAATAATAATAATTATAATAATACAAGTTGTTAGGTAAACGTTAATAAAGGTAACAGATAATGGAACACCAGAATATTGAGAAGTATGAACCACACCAGAAGTATCCCAATGTAATTATCAGTGCCCGTGGTGGGTCGGGGTTTTCCTGGTCTCCCTATAGCAACAAGTTTTGATATTTGGCCAAACTGGTAAAGCTTGTAGAATTGTTATTTTATTTATTTTATTTTGTTGTAATAGACAACGCACAGGCCCCGTCGACCCCAGCATCATATGATATGCACAAAGGCCTATTTCAAAGCGTTAAAGGGACATTTGGAAAAGTATGAAAGAAAGTCAACATTAACATTAAGTCATACATGTAATTTATATATTATAATTATGATTTATTTCTCAAAATAATGACTTGCAAAATTTGTTTGTAAATAAAAAAATAAAAAAAAAGCTACCAGCCTGACCCTTCGCCCTATAGCAGAGCCTTAGAAGACACTGTTAGGGTCGAAACGAAAGGCCACAATTTGTTTTAAAAAAATGTTTAGTTGCCTGGAATCGAGTGCAATGCATGTGATAATAATAATTATGATAATTTCAGTTAATCACTATTGTGTAAAACCTTAAACGTTTATCACACTCCGTTGACGTTGTCTCTCCGGCACACCGGGGCAAACATTATTATTATTTTTCTTTTGGTATAATTTAGCACCAAGAATAATGGTAGTAAATAATCATTAAAACAAAAAACATTTCTCTCCTGAAATTGTAAAGGCAAGACTGCCAAACCTGTCGCATCAAGATTAAAATCATACTGAAAATAAATGTTTGTGTTTTGTTTCAAAAGACAACATAGCATTGGTTTTGGGAACAGTAAATCCATCCATATCATACGAATATTGTTAGAGACACACTGTTAACCAAACTGTGAAACATTTAGCAAACTGGGTGCTCATCTGTCATGGTGAAATGCAACAAGTTAATACTTTATGCTTCGTCAGAGATTTTATTCGGGTTCTTATCGGACTTACTTCAATGACTTATATTATGGTCTTTGATCAAGAGCACCCTGGACAAAATCAAACAAAAGTTGTTTGGTCGACAACCCGAAAATTGGTAATTAACCATTTACAAAAGTCATAATAATATTAATAACTGTTAGTTGTGTACTAAATCAGAAGTTGTCTATATGACTACGTGTATAGGTTCACAAAATTTATTCATATATTTCTGCAAATACACCAAAGTAAACTGTGTACAAATTTCTTCTGATTGCGCCATATCTGAATCATCCGTTAATTTCCCATGGGGGGAGGTGTCACAGAATCTCCAGGGACAGATTTCCTTATGACACTTGAACCCCAACCCAAAGTGAAAAAAAGACAAGGGCCTAGTAAAAAGTTCCCATCACTTCGAAATGATTATCAACCTGATTGTGCTCTAATGAGCATGGTGTAATGGCCTGAGTTCCGACCAAGGAACGGTTAGATCAGAGTGGACAGTATTTTGTTCAAAGACAACTGGCGTGAGCAGAGTGAAAGCCATTATTGCGTAATGTCCATGGCCCGCTTAACGCTTAAGTTCCTAAATGCTCTTTCGTACAATCAGAGACACGATTTGGCACATAAATCTCCCTTTTTGCGGGGGGGGGGGAGGATTATTATAAGTGTAATTTGCAAAATGACTACCCCAAAATGACTTGTTTTCACGAGGCGAAGTTCGTTGAAAAGACAGAATCGCGGTTCAAATTGAAAAATATTTCCAAGGCTAGTTGTTTACGTACATTTATCGTCCTTTCATTAATATTGTCATTAAATAACATAAAATGTTAGGTTGAAAAGTGACAAGACCCAAGGGAACAATAATTGCCTCTCGTTAACAGCTACCGGTAATTTTTTTATATTGGTTATTTTTTATACGGATGAACACAATAGTTTTTGAAGGCTTATCCCTGGCATCAAATGCTCACTGATCAATTGTTTAGTCATTAACGTTTTTGACATTTCCACGATGATGAACAAAAACTATTCATTAAAGCTAAATAATTTCATCCTTATTAACATTTTACCAGTCAGAAGGAAATTGATAATGATCTACATGATTGCCATTGACTTGACCAGCGCGTACCAATGACTATGTTTTATATTTTGATGTGGCGTTTTTTCTACAAGCATAAGCTGGTGAGAGTTTCCCACCGCTTGTTACAGTGTATCACTTTGGGCGACTGGGCTGTCCAGTGGCTAAAAGGTAGCCACTAGACCGCCCAGCCGCCCAAAGTGATAGGATTTTGAGCAGTGTTTCTTCATTTTTATAAGTTTCCTGATTTTATTTTAATTTTACTTATTAAATTGTTTGTTTAAAATGTATAGCCATTACACCAAAATGATTTTGATGTGGAAACAAGTGATTTAACAAAAATAAAAATCACCTAAAATTGTACCCACGTTAATCTCCCATTAGCTGATGGCTCAAAGGTGCCCGGAAGCTCAATGGTGACCTTATCGTCGCCAGACTTGCACTGTCTTTTTAACGTGACCACAGGGTACCCAGTCAACCTATTGCTTACTCCATTATGGTCCAAAAACCTTTGTGGTCTGGATATTTATTGACCCCATTCCTATCGCTTGAGTTTACTGAAAAGATGTTTAGTTTTCGAGACTCGTGTAGTAAATTACTAGAATTGTGGTTCAAATTTTAAAATATTTCCAGGGCTTGTTGTTTATGTACAATTAACGTCCCTTTTGTTAATATTGTCATTGAAAAAATATAATATTTCAGGCTCAGAAGTGATAAGTCCCAAGGGAACGATAAGTGCCTCTCGTTAACGGCTGCCGGTAATTTTTATTGCGATTTTGTTTATGAGCATGAACAAAGTATTTGTAAAGGCTTTTATAGATCATTATTAATTCCCCCTTCTCAGTTGACTTGTTGTAAAATGATAATAACGATGAAATTATTTACCTTAAATGTCAACTTCTTTTATCATCATGAAAATGTCAAACACTTATGACAGCAATAATCAGTGAGCATTTGATGCCAGGTAAAAGCGTTTGAAAACTATTGTGTTATTGGTTTGTTTAATTCCGAGGTTGGTTTATTTCTGAAATATTTGTTTATTTCTGAGTTTTTCGTTTATTTCTGAGTTGTCCGATTATTTCAGAGTTGTTCGTTTAATTCTGACTTGTTTGTTTTTCGAAACAGTGTTGTATGGCGCGCGCAGTGTGTTCCTCGCTCATGGTGTTTCCCATTTTAAAAATCTACATTGTAATTGCACGTGTTTTAAAAGTTTTTTAACTAATATTTTTAACTAGTTTCTGTGCGCAGTATTATTATTTTTGTTTGTGAAATATGTTTTTTTTTTAAGTTACTTCAAAACAATATGCATCTTAGTTTGTTTACTTTTTATAATGGGAATTTGTTGAATTATTTACATCCTTTTTTTCGGCTTATATTTATTTTAATTTTATGTAGGCCTCAACTTTGAAAACATGTGTTTTGGGTGGGGTTTTTTTGCATACCACTTTTATTTTGTGATTTAAATTTTTATATTTGTGTCAGTTCTTTACATAATTGTGATTTAATGTATGTTTAAGTTGTTTGTTTGCTTGTTTGAATGCTTTTGTTTTTGTGTGTTCTGTTTTCTATTTATAATATTCATTTATGTTTTTGTTTTTTTTAAACAAAGGCTTAATTTGGTTTTAATTAGATATATAATAATAAAGAACTTTGGGTTGAAAACAAAAATAATAAAAAACAAAGAGTTTCAAATTGCATGTTTGTGTTACATTTTTCTCACTCTCAAACAGTATTTTATCAATACAATTTACAATCGAATTGTATTAGCCTGACTGTGTAATCCTACCTCCGTGGTCAAATCCAGTCATCCCTGTAATAAACAATCGATATTAGCCTGATTTTCTCCACGGTCCCTCCCACAGAATGGTGCCAGTTTGTCTGGGTGGGGGGGGGTGAGTTGAGTGCCCCCCCCCCCATCTTAGATATGTGGAATGGTCCTGTCTCGGATATCGTGGATGGTCAAGTCGCTCAGGGCTTTGCAAGTGAATAAAAAACAAAAATACTTTAAATTTACCACTAAAATCTGACAAGGTCACTATTTAATGGGTTAAGTCGAGTCCTGTTGTCCGAGTCCGAGTCCTCCCAACCGAGTCCGAGTCCTCTTCGGTCCGAGTCCAAGTCCATAAAGAATGGACTCGAGACCGGGCTCGAGTCCCTCTGGGTGCTTTAGTATATTCCAGCTCTGGGTGCTTTAGTACATTCCAGCACCCCTATCCAAAAAGTTGGGGGTGCTGCAGCACCCACAGCGACCCCCCCCCCCCCCCCCGCTCTCGCGGGCCTGTATAGCGTTTAAAAAAAAAAGCAACATAGCATTTCGGCAGAAATTTGCTTTTACAAAAGATAAAACTGTTCATTACAAGTTTCAAAAACCGGGTTAAATACATTAATTATAGCGTCAGATTGAAGTCATTGTTCATAATTCCGTGTACATCCACAGGCCTACCTTTTAGACCGGTTGATGATTCATTTCGAAGTGATTAATTCCCAAAGAAAAAAATGAGTGTAAACAAAGGACTGCCTCTAGTAAATTAATAAATATTTCTATAAAAAGCCCAGCGCATGTCAGCTAAAGGTCAATTCTTTTGTTAAGCGCTGGATTGTCAACCCAAACATCTCAAATTTTATTTTTAAATTTGCCAGTCACTGATGAGTCAGTGCTGGACACAAACACCGAATAATACTTCATAGAAATTGATGCTGATCGAGCTACTGCAAACAAATTGAAAATCGCAGTGTCTGATAGACGCCATTTTGATGATACAAACTGGTCTCAGTCGCACTGGTAGTGTTACTTCTGTTGAATCAGTGGTTGTTTTTCGCACATTAATTTGTAACACTTTCCATGTTTCGATTACTATTTAAAAAGTAGTCTTATTTGAAAGTTAATCTGGTCGAGTGGGTTGTTGAAGTACCGCATGACGTCATGGGTATCCCTGTATTTCTTACTGCTGTTTCTTTGTTAGTTTATGCTGCAGTCGCTTCTGGTCGATTCAATATCCCATGTCAAAACGGCTCTCGTACTGACCAAATAAGAAAAGGAAGCGAACATACTTTTTACCACGGCCCAATACGCGGTCATGCACTCCGCGGTAAAGTCTACCGCAGCGCTACGGCTCGTTCCGAAGTCATTTGTGCGGTCTTCTGTCTGCAAGAAGATGCCTGTAAGTCCTTCAATTTCTGCGAAGATGCAAAACTATGTGAGTTAAACTCCGCTGTGTATGCCAGAGATAAATCGGACCTGCAACCATCCAACGGCTGGATGTACTTTGACGAGGAATATCATGCGGGTACGTAACACTTAAAGTCAAGCTTTAAAACCCTTATAGGACGGAAAGGGTCAATAGATGGTACCACACAATGATTAATTAGGCCATATCTCCAAAATTTAATGACCTGGGGGAGTCAAATTCAGTGATAACCTAGAATGGACCATTACATATATATAAGTGGGGGGGGGGCAGACCCCAGAGTATATATATTTTGTTTACAGGAATTTTTCAAAATATATATTGGATGGTGTGGTAGTAAATATTGGCTCGTTTGGGGACATTGCTTAGATACTCAAATAAATATATCAATTACTGGGTAGCTAAAGGATTCAAACAGTCCTAGACATTAGCTGGGTGTGTAAAGAAGTCACTTAGATGTAAAAAATGTTGGGAAATGCACATATTTTAAAATATATATAATTGGATTGTGTGGTAGTAAATATTGGCCCTTTCTCTCGTCAGGGTAAAGTTGGGGGCGTGGCTAATAAGGTAACTAAGTAACTGGGTAACTAAAGGACTCAATTAGTTTTATACAATAGCTGGGCATGTAAAGAGGTCACTTAGATGTAAAAATCGTTGGGAAATGGACAGAATTTGGTTTTTTTAATTAGCCTTAGAAGGTGTGGTATGAACAATAATAAATTGATCATTCAAAGCAGTTGCGTATAGTCAAGGGGGGGGTAAACGGGAAAAATTTGCGTTATTGTTGCATTAACATTCTGAAAAGAGCCGGCGACTCAACAAACCGACATTTCGTCTATGTTATATTGGTCTAAGAGAGAAGGCCCGAGCAACTTACGAAATGTTTCAGAACAAAAACGAAACAATAGCAAGAACTGAAATCGTTTGAAACTTAGATTATCTTTCCTTCACAGAGTGTAAAACTGATGTTACTCAACTCGTATATAAGTTCATATATCCCCGTCTAAAGTCAAGTGACGCATTCAGACTTGATTTCTCAACAAAAGGTACACGGGACTCTATGTTGTCTCTCTCTGAATTTGCGGATGAGACGTCATACTATGGCGTAGGTAAGAATAATAAAACATTTACTTAACGGTAAAGTTAGTTTGGCTAGAACAACAGACAGCTTTCTTGTCGAATTATTTTATCCAAATGAATTTATCTTCTGCAACAGCTAGAAATCCATTTACTTTTGTTGTCTGCACATTGCTATTTATCGTGAATTCAAATGATTATGGTGATCCTAAAGAGACATCGAAAATAAACATTTACGCCAATATTCATAACAAATTTACGACTTACATGTCGTGAATATTCATGTCAATATATATATATATATTTTTAAAGCACGACTCTGTGCCCAAAGTATATTGACGGCAATATTCATGGGGGACAAAATTCAAGAGTTGGACTCAAAGCCGTGCATATAGACTGTGAAAGACTCTTGCATACTTTAATTTCGGGGCCAAGTGTGTCCCAATGTATGAGTTTTACGTGCGATTCTGTTTCTTTAAGTACTTTGCTTTACATGCTTACATACTTTATATAGCTGTAAGAACTATCATATTGCTGGGAAAGTGAAATTTGGCCATGAAATAAATAAGACGCTTATCAGTTTCAATATCATTGACTAATCATGAAAAGTAATGCCAATAATTACGTTCGATGTCCATTTATTCTCCAATAACGCCATCAGATAAAAATCGCTCCCTCGCACCACAGTTAATGTCAGAGAAGGAGTTCGCCCCGGTGTTCCTGGTTTAATTTGGCTGCAAATTGCGCCACAGCACCTTGTAAACCATTACATGGTGCTATGTAAAGGAGAAGGTCTCATACTTCTAATACAGCCCCAAATACCTTGCAGGAAAATACCGAATGTTGAAGCGCCTTGAGCGTCACTGAGTGACGGATAATTTTTTATGTGCACCCTATAAATGTACATTATTATTATTACCTTTATAATAAGGGTAACATTTTTAGGTGAACATATTCCCTATCAATGGTCTGAAAAAAACAGAACAGCTAGTGGGTTCAATAAACAAATTCCAACCTGTCAAGACATCTGGCAAAGACATGATTGGTCAATAGCCCCACGCTAAGAGATAAGTTTACGACCCCTGTGGAATTCTTTACATGTAGGTTGTCAACAGAATTTCAAAATTTATTTACAAACAGACAGATGGAAACTGCACTCATTACGTCACGGAGGATTTAGGGCCTCCGTAACAAAATATAAATTTGGTTTACACTCTAAAATGAAACAGCCCTAGATAATGTCGTGCTCTGTTTTCATCACAGTTATTGGCGGCTGGGGGAACACCAAGTCTGTTATTCATTGCAAGAGACACTGCGACTTTGTTTACGCTGAGCAATCAACCCCGGGCATCATGTCCGAGTTGGAGTACCGTCGGTTCTGGTTGACCTACGACCATGGAACCATAAAGGTGGGTAAAGGGGGCGAGGTTACCCCCTTCTTGGAGTCGCATGATGAGACCAGGAGGGTTACTGTCAACTACGTAGGTATTTCGTCGTACAACAATCCTGTAACCTGGATCTTTTACACTTTTTGCAGCGAATAATGAAACGCAAACATTGAGACTGTACTGTAGTTGGTGCAATGTTATAGAATAGTTATACGAAATAAGTCAAGAACCCTGAGCGCATGATTCACAGAGGCATTATTCAAGTGCACAGCCCAAGATGTGTGGGGAGTGAGTTGCGACATGGAGGGGGGAGTGAGTTGCGACATGGAGGGACCAATTTTCTTTGGTCACGTGGTTGCTAGACGCCATTTTCTGTCCAAAAGCAGCACATCCCACGCAGTCTGGTATGCAGCCCTCTGAGGGCACATGCGTTTTGTTTTTGTTTTGTTTTGGGGACAGAAATTGGTTCTTATCGCCAAGTTGTCGCAACTCTCTAACACAGTTCTTTAATACCGCCCTCTACGAGGAAACTATACTTAAGACAAAGCCCTCCTGTGGAAGTACTATAAGTATTTAGAGCAGATCACGCTAATTTTGATGTGAATTGGATCAGAATTTCGAAAGATGTCGTCATAATTCATCAATCGAGATTTTAAACAATGTCGTTCTCTTGACTTTTTGGAAGAAGATTGATCATGTCGAGTGACAAACTGAAGGGATTTCAACTGAATAGATTTAGATATATCAGATTATGGACAATACTTAATTTTTTGTAATTGTTGACTTTATCATTTCATGTTTGATAAAGGTGTTTATAATTTTAGTTCTAATTTGAATTGCAGGGCTTGTTCTTCAAGTCTCAGCCGGTCTGGATTATCGGCTTCAGTAGTGGCTACGGCTACAACCCTGAAATCCTATTCTTCATCGTTGTCGTTAAAGCCAATTGTATCGCTGCCGCAGCCAAAGCCGTAGCAATAGCCGTAGCCAAAAACACTTTTTAATTCTTCGTTTTTGTGATAGCGCCCTCTTGTGTTGCCTTTAAGTATCGCTGAGATTGAGATCACATTATACTGGTACACAGGCACTGGTCCAGACCATCACTCTAAACCTAGCAAAGACCCTCAATTTGACTCTAACTGCGCCCAAAACCCTAACCATATTGAACCCGAACCTGACTCTGACTGTGACTCTTACACTGAATCTAAACAGTCATATGATTTTTTTTTAAAGCTTTATGTTTTTACCGGAAGTAAAGGTTAAAGTGGCAGTCACATTTCTTAATGAAATTTACATATGCTGTAAGATACAAGAATGCACACAACTTATAACTCTATGGCATTCGGTTCAGAAGATAACACGCACATTATTGTGTCGAGGACACGAAATATTATTTCGATTGAACAAAATATTTTTTCGAGGAAACGCAAAACATTATTTACGTCGAACAAAACAAAATGATGAGGGAACAAAATATTATTTGAAGGACCTAAAATGCTATGTCTAGGACACAACATTATATTTATGTCGAACAAAATAACATTTTTTTGTTCATTATTTTTGTGCTTCACCATATTGAATGTCCTATTAGGGGCTTTGTAAGTACTTCTTATTGATCGAGCACACGAAAAAAGACTCGGACCTTTACTTGTGTCAACTATCAGATGTACACATGTATTTACTGGTTAAATGTACACAATAGTGTCTAGACTCCGAAGTTTAAAATAGTGCATATCTTGTATCAGAATAAACCATTGCAAGCAGCCATGCGACAATTCATGGCTGTTAACTTTCATTACACATTTTACCAATGTTTCTGTGAAACTTTCAAAATGTACTAATGTATTTTCTGGTTAAATGTACACAATAGTGTCTAGACTCCGAAGTTTAATATAGTGCATACATTGTATCAGAACAAACCATTGGAAGCAGTCATGCGACACAGGGCTGTTTACTTTCAATACATATTTTGTCAATGTATCTGTTAAACTTTCAAAATCTGGTAAAATGTAATACTGCATGGATGTACACAATAGTGTCTAGACTCCGGAAGTTTAATGTAGTACATACATTGTATCAGAATAAACCATTACAAGCAGCCATGCGACAATTCATGGCTGTTAACTTTCATTACACATTTTTGTCAATGTATTTGTGAAACTTTCAAACGTACTGATGTATTTACTGGTTAAATGTACTCAATAGTGTCTAGACTCCGAAGTTTAATGTAGTGCATACATTGTTTCAGAATAAACCATTACAAGCAGCCATGCGATAATTCATGGCTGTTTACTTTCATTATACATTTTGTCAATGTATCTGTTAAACTTTCAAATGTACAAATAATGAACTGGTTAAATGTCTGGTGTGTAGCACTTTTTGAGCCATGGGTTTTGTACGCACAAACAAAACGTCCAATAAATGATGTCACGGGGACGTCGTCCAGCGTTTTAGGCCAACAACAAAGTTATGTTATCCCACAAGTAGATAATCGAAAACATTTTGATGATTGGACCCACACTTTTTGAGATATTGTGGTCTCAAGATTGGCTATCTTAATCATTCTAAGTCAATTAAATAATGATTTTAAGCTAAATGTGTATTTCGGTATATAGTTTCAAGAGACCAAAGCTTTGGCAGGATATTGGATCTGACTTAGTCGTATCATAAGCTAATTTAGGAGGAAACAAAATTCGTGAACAAACCTATGGGATAGAGACGGAAATAAAGAATAAGAATAATTGGGAAGAAAAACAAATATAAATCTTGACGAAAACACAAGCTGTTCCGATAGTAGGTCGGAACAGCTAATAAAAGTATTTATGTTTTGGCCATAACATATTAAGCGTTGCATTTTAGTTCGTAATGGTGAATTATTTATGTTTAGATCATAATGGTAAATAGTTCAAGCGCAGCTCGTTAGGATGGATCACCGTTTGGATGGATATTTAGCTAACAACTTAGTAGGCCTAATGTTTGACATCACAAACATTGGTTGTTCTCAATTTAAAATTGTTTATATCGGTTGTCAAAGACAAAGTATGCACTTGAGGAGCATCCCTATCACAGGGCATTTCATGATCTATCTGAAAAGTACTAATAATTAGTTAATTTTAATTGGGCTTATTGTTGTTTCAAGCAGTGCGCGGTGTAGGGAGAGAGTATATCCCACTCCCCTCCTGTACAGCGGCATTCCAACGTGGACAGAAATTTCTAGAGAAACATTTTTCCCTGATAGGATTTTCTATCCTCACTTAGTCTGTTTTGTCCCCCAAAACTTGCTCTAAAAATGTTTCAGTGTTTTTCAAAGACACTTTCAAAGTTTCAAAGACACTTCAAAGTACTTTCGGGTACTTTGCTTTGAAGAACAAAGACCTACGTTTCCAGTCAGGTATCATCAGCTCATCTTGCCGCAATGAGCAGCCTGCAGAATGCTGCATGTCTATTAATTGCAAGCAGCTCCATGAAATTGGGCCTGTAGGTTGTCTTTGGTGCATAAAAGACGTGCTTTAAATGGGCTTTTCGTAAGGCAAAACGGAAGCTTGGCCATAATTTAACCCTGCGTGACATCGTCAACAAAATGTTCTCATTCGGACACTGCCTTAATTATCGAGTAACTGTTTGATTTTAGCGTGTAATACACTTTTGTGGAAAAACTGAATCACTTTTAAATTGCCCAATAAAATCAATTCAAGCACATTTAATTTTTTAGATGAGCCCACATGTGTCTCTTTGTGAAGTTTATACCACTTCTGCTCAATCAACCATTTCTTTGAACAACACAGTACCCCTTGTTTACACAACTCAGCAAGAACATCACAATCTCTTGCATCTTTCCATAGGTTCTAAAGTCTAGATAATCCTTGCAACATCATCCTGCTCCGCAAATATCTAAATAAACAACCAGGGCAAAGCCAGGAGTCTGGAGAAGAAGCAATCTGGAAACCATGGTTCGTTTCACCCAGTAGTGGTTATATTAGTACCAAGGCTGAGTAATTGCTGTACAATTCCTGGGAATTCCGGAAGAGCTGGTCATTGATGGATTTTTGTTAGTGACCAAAAAATACCCAATGGTAATAAAACACTTGGCATGCTTTTTGGCTAGGTGAAGTTGTGGAAACTAAACATTTTAAGATAATATAAATACAATTGCGGAGTACCGGCATTCTTAATTAAAAACTGTTAAGTGAGCGATAGTGTCATCGAGTGTTTTAAATGCCCCCACTGTAAAACACCAGTCCACTCTTCTCCCGGTGACACAAATCAAAATGTGTTTTAATTAATTGTTTTTATTGCACTGGGTTTTTATTGCACTGGGAAGGAAATTTAATTGAGTTTCAGTCAGAACTATGTGTAGTCAGAGTGGCACAGGCCTGCGACCTCCATCAGTAAACGGAATAGACCGCTTCGTACGCGAAACGCCGTACAGGTATGCTGATCGATCACGTCACGCGCACAAAGTTGACAGCAATCGTCCAATCTGCCTGTGAGTCCCTTTGTCTTTTCTCAGTGAGGGCGTTTATTGAGAGTGTGACGTTACAGTATATGCAAGGGGTCATTGATCTCTATTATATTGACAGAGATCAACCTAGGCTCCGCCAGTTCATTGGGCTTCAAATCCCGAAAGGGTTTAGACACGCCAGTAGAGGCCGGGGGCATAGGTACGGCCCTTTTCTAAACCACTGCTTGAGCTTAGGCCTGATGGGCTTAGGCTCTAGTGGCGGAACAAATCCCAAGCCGCCGAAGACCCGTGCTTTCGCGAAGGGCCAAAGCCATCTGAGGTTGTTTCAATTACTTTTCAACGTTATAGTATAGCGGGATCGAACATGTTTCAACGCGTGGGTTCGATAGCCACACTTCGTCAGGTTCCCTCTTCATATAAAATTGGGGTGCCTCTGTAACAAGAGTAACCAATTTCCAGTTGAAAGAGTACCCGTCTATAGGTGATTTTATCAACACAAAGTCCACAATTAAAAAAGCCATGCAAAATGGAGGCGTGTGACAACGTTAGTGGCTGTAGAGTGTGGGACATAGTTTTTGAGCGATACAAAAAGTCATGGAGATGGTACGAAAACTGGGTTTCTGAAAACCCTGATGTGGTTTCACAAATCGAGAAGATTTTCAGAGTATTTTCGTACCTTTTACCAGGTGAGAAAAACTTTAAAACGACCCGAATACTTACTTACTTTTTTTCTACCTTGTTTTTTGGGCTTGGGCATGTTGGGGTTGGGCTTGGCTGCTTGGGGGTGGGTAGCAAAATTAAGAAATAAAGAAAATCTTTTAAAATTACTTAGAAATTCCTAACAAAGAAACAGATTAGTTTGGGAACTTAGGGCAAACTCAAATAATAGAAAATGAGGATTTACTGGACAAAAGAGCGACGTTTAATGCAAACTTTTGATTTAAATTTTATACGGGGGGGGGGGGGACCATCACAAAACTACCATCATACTATTATTCTGGTTTATTATTAAAACAATAAGCATATTTTGCAGCCGCCAGGGTGGCTGAAATAATGTATAAATAACAAACAGAGCAACGTCAAAAAAACAATTTGTTATAAAACTACGTTATGAATCTCAAAGTTCAAACATAACAACTGCATAAAAAAGCCAGAGCAGGAGTGATGGAGTTGTAATGGGGTAACACTAACCCAGAGCAGTTTTTCGCCCAAGTCCACCAATTTGAACCACGACGTTTAGCGCAGGCCAGATGTATGAGTAATAACTTTTTAAATTCCAACAGGTGCCGTGAATGTGGATACAGTTGCAGCAGAGTTAGGTAAGATGTTTAATGCGGGACGTCAACCAGAAAATGTAATTATTTTTATTATCAAGTGCGGTTTGCGGAGACACAAAAAAGTACAAAAAAACTCTCCTAATGATTTTTTGTGGTTCTGAGTGGAACCTGTGGTTCGACAATGTTTCAAGCATTATGGTCTGTTCGTCTTCACAAAAATGCTGGCAGGGCTCGAATTTGGGGTGAAGTTCCACAAGACCTCAGGGCCTGTATCTCAAAATTTTTACTGGACCAGAATTTATTTTACAAGACCAGAATCTAAATGACTGAGAAAGAACTTTTGGAAAAATTTGTAAACATGTAAACTGTTCCTATTTGAACAAGCACTAAGAGAAGATTTGTCTCATTTGTCTTATGGGTTACTATACATGTATTTTTCATACCCAATCAGAATTGAAATTATTATCAGACTCCGTCAACATTTGAACATCATTATACAGTGAGGTATTATTATTCCATTGAAATTCGAGCCCTGGCTGGACTGTTTTGCTGCGTGCTGCTTAAGTACTGCTGAAGAGTTGACATTATTTGAAGCGTGGGAGGTGCATAGCAACACCTACATGTACACATGTAGCAGCAAATAGGCCATTCCTTAATTCAGACGGCTGTAGCCATGTTTGACAGTTAGAGCAATGCTTTGTACAAAAAGTTGTGAAGTTAATTACAAAACCTCGAGGGGCGAATGAAAATCCATTCAGCATTGTAAAAAAGTGCAAAAAAAGAGAGCTTTTTCAGGCATTTCAGGTTGGCGTAGTGTCATCTCCTCACCTTCCACCTCTAGGACCCTGGTTTGAATTCCGCTGGGGGTGCTCATTGTATGTGGATTGGGTTTTCAGTCCCTACCTGATGACGTGGATTTTCCCTGGAATAATTTTCTGGGGTTTCCTCCCACATCTAAAACTGAAACTTCCTTCCTTGTCTTCTCTCCATGGGGCTCTTGGCTAATTTAGTGATGAAGTTCACCTTTCTGAGAATTCTTGTCTTCACAACCAAAATAAATTTAAATAAATTAACAAACAAATATTCCAAGTGTAAGGTTAATACCTGCCCTTGCCATCAGAAGAGTAAAGTGTTGGGCCTGCTTGTACTTTCTAAAAAGGTTTATGTTTGGTGTCCACAGTGTTCTCGATATCTAACTTACTGGTTTTGTTCCATGATGGGATTTTGAGTCAAGCAAGAGGGATCTCTGTGCCAACTCTGGTAAGTATGCAATATCTGTTAGCGTCTTAGTGTTAGCCAGAGGAGTGTCTGGGTGTCTTTTAGACACCCTGTTTTAAATTTGGACACCCTGTTTTATCTGTAAGTGAAGAATTTGGACACAGGCCTAGTTTTTAAACTTCCAGCAAATTTGGACACTGTTTTACCCAATCCTGGCTAAAACCTTGGTTAACATAGTCACTCACAAGCTGACATTTAGAACAATGGTTTCCAAACCTCTAGGCCGGGGACCCACTTAAAATTTCAGGCACTAGACTGCGACCCACCTGCTGTTCGCCTGCAGATTGAAACCCCCTGCTGTGGAGGTAATGTTGTAAAAACTGGCTGATCTTCACGAGAGCAAATTATTTATTGAAACAGTTTTTATTTTATTCATGAGTAATTTCATTGAACTGATAATTCAAGTTAAAGAAGAGTTCAGTGTTTTTGACAATAGATGCTTTGTGAGCCAATCTTTGTTGCTGACAAAATTCACTAGTGTTCTGACAAAATCCAATCTTACAAGCACTTCATTGGTTCCCTGTACATAAACACATCCATTTCAAGGTTCTACTTCTCATCTATCATTCACTACATGGCACATCTCCAAGATACATTCAGGATTCAAAACAGCTAAATGTTTCTACAATTGTCGGTTTCGCTCTATACAAACACCATGCGCCTCACCATCCTTCATTCTAAACACACTTGGGGAGACCGTTTCTAAATGCTGGACCATCTCTTTGGAATTCTCTTCCAATAAGCCTCAGACTAGTAGACACTCTCTCCAGCTTCAAAAGTACCGTCATTTTTGTTCTCTCTTTTTTGATTATGGCTGACAAAATAAATAAGAAAAACAAATGTAAAATTGTATTTTCACTGCCAGTTGGTGCCCTGGATTGTAAAAAGCCACTCTTTTTTGCAAACAAGGTGACATGGTCTAATGACCCAAGTCACCTTTGCACCATTTTGGGTGTCAGAGTCCCTGTGTGTTACCAGGCCTACTTTGTAATGAGTGTTTTACTTTTAGGCGACCCACTTATGAATGTATGCTCACCATACATGTACCTCTACCAGTGTTGTAGTCGAGTCCATGACCTTCGAGGCCAAGGCCGAGTCCGAGTCATGGGTCTGCGAGGCCGAGGCTAAGACCGAGTCACAGCACTCGAGGCCGAGGCCAAGGCCAAGGCCACAGTGTCCGAGGCCAAGGCCGAGGCCAAGGCCAGTTAAATTATTATAATATTATGCACACACATACGAGTAGAAAAAAAGCAAACGTTTACGCAAAGGTAATACTTTGAAACGGTTTTATTATTTCACCACCAATGAGATTGACAAACTGCGAGCGTTTACATGTAGGGACACCTTGCCTTGGATTGGGCAATTTGGGCAGTTTTGTGATGTAAAACGTGTTTTTTGTGATATGAAATATGGTCGGAAAGATATTTTAGAAGTAGAATTTAATGGTGTAAACAAAATATGCCTCAAAATTGTGTGATTTTTCCTTTTACTTCGTGGACTAACACGGCCCGCCATTTTGTAAGACCAATGGCAAACTGTGTTTAATAGTTCACGAAGTAAAAGGAAAACCACACAATTTTGAGGCATATTTGTTTGGATCATTATCAGTCTGATCATTATATTCTAATTTTAAAAGATCTTTCCAAAAATATCCATTTCATAACAAACGCTTTTATAGCTCAAATCGCCCAATCCGAAGGCAACGTGTCCCTTTAACATTCCAAATCATAGATTGTATTATGTATCATTACCAGTACTGTATCTTCACTCCTCAAAGTACATGTTCATTACACTTTAAAAACATAAGGCCGGCCTCGAGACCTCCAACACTGACCTCTACATGATAAAATTTGGGTCCCAAAATGGCAGACCCTGGGCAAAGAGTACAGCCATGTGTAATGTCTTTACAGAATATATCTGCACAGAGATTGATGCGTTGGCTGACGGTCATCGACCACACTGAAGTCTTTGTTGAAATGGCAGCAGCAAAGTCATGGGGAGAGGCTGGACGTTGGTTTTTCATTTCTCTCATTCAAATCCTCAGGTACGTGCATTGTACATGGTGTAGGGTCAATATCTCTAATTTGTAAGTAATAATGCTAAGGATGTTTGTTTGCTTTGCAAAATAATAATAGGGAATCTATATTTAAAGTTACATGTGTGCATGTAGTGAACAAGATAATTTGACTGGTGAGTTACACCGTGCAGCGCTTGAAAAAATGTTTAGGAACTTAACTGTGTGCCAAATTCTCTCAACTAATGAAGCAGAAATTTAAAAACAATGGCTTTTCCAAAATTTCCAGCTTAGCATAATTTAAAAGGAGAACCAGTTTTACACATTCAGGGCATTTTTGCTTTATGTTTTTTATCTGTGCTAATCATCTTTGTTAATTTCTGCTACATTTACATATGCATAACAAGTACTTACATGTATAGCTTGGGGTTCTGAAGCAGAAGTTTTTATTTTGACCAGTTGAGTTCGCTTCAGGATGAATTTTTTTTCTTCACATTACCTGTGCAGGATTATTTTCAGTCAAAAAGCAACTAGCTTGGTCAATAAAATTCTGGACACCTACAAATGTTTTCTCAGATATTATACAGATTTTAATGGCTCGTTTGTTTCTGTGGTCGTGTTTCTGAAGCACAATCAGACCATCTGAAAGCCGTTATTTAAAGGAAAACACTTCCAATAGGTCATGGCAACCTGCATTTAACTTGTTTGATTTTAAAAATGGAGCACTAAGACATGTATAAGAAGATTTATCTCATCTGTCTTTTTTTCATAATAAGTATACTTCATTAGAATTGTAAAGTATTTTCTAGACTCAAAGTCAACATTTGAACAAAAGTTTTGAAGTGTATTGTTCTTCAACTGAAAAACACCAGATCTTTGGACTTGTCCGTTCATAAATTAATTGGCCCAACACTACATGTATTTGACTAAAACCACTACCCGGGGGGTGTAAAACATTACAGAAAAGCTCCATTAAAGAATTTCTGAGTCTTTGCCACAAAAACTCGGAAACTATTCAACTCTTCACCCATTGGGTGTGTTTACATTGGATTACTTGGATCATTAAACTTAATGGATGTGCAGTTAATCTGACTGGGGCAGTCAGCAGCCCTAATGGTTTGTGCATGACCCAATTATTCCCACTGTTCATGCTGTTTTGGAAAAGCAATTACATTAAGATAAGACAGACAGACAGAACTGCCTCTCTCCACAGGTGTGAGCTGTCAGACAAAAAATGATATTTCATTTGAGCTTCTTTCTTTAATGGAGCTTTTCTGTAATGTTCTGAGATTTACATGCGTTACCATGAAACAATTAGGCTACCGGGGCCAGGGAAGAAACCATGGTTCGGAGACTGGTTCCAAATGGTCGACCACTGTAGTCAACCAATGGTCGACCAGCCTGGGTGCCAGTCAAAAGTGAGCCCTGTGATGCAACACCAGTGCTAATTTTCGAAGTTTCTGTTTGTTCCTGCCAGATCAATTTTCAGGTTTATTCTACTCCTCAAGCACAAATCTGGATTGCAAGCCCAACCTCCAATCAAACCACTCAACCGTGAAACAGAACTCTCTCCCTCCACATCATCGCAAGGGATGGAGAGAAACCAATCTGAGATGCCAGCGAGGATTGTGGGAAAGGAAACGGAGGCCGAAAAGTCAGGTGTGACGTTCAAGGGTGGAAGGTCGGGTCGGGTCGTGAGGTCACTTGATGCTGGTGAGAGCCACAAACTCATAAATGTTGTATCATCTAAGGCTATGTCGTTGGTGGCTTTGACTACCATTAAGGCTCTATTGCTGCTTCATCATGCGTTGTACATGTAATATACATGTAGGACAATCTCAAAAACACCCTGAACTCTCTATTAATATTTATGTAGAGACACGGGACGGAGGCCAGCCCTCTATTTAAAAAGGACGAGCATTCACCAGAAAACAACAAAAACAAAAATCATATAGGTTTGTGTGATGATGTCAACAAAATGTAAAAGATTCTCCTGTACTAATTTGAATCCTCCAATCAATAGTACACAATGCAAAATTGCATTAATACAGTCACTAAGGGTGAAAGGTCAACATGGCACGAGGCTGGCCAACAAAGGTTGCAATATCTGATTCACTCACCCCTAAAAATGACATTATTTCTCTAATAAAATGAAGAGTTAAACAAAAACATCACAGAGAGCTGTAGGATATTATCCCTCCCAAGTAAACAGTATTTGGTGCATGGCCAGAGCCATGCTCCCTAAAAAAAGAGAGAAATACCTACAGAAAGTAAATGTGCCTCTCTTGCTCAAAACTAAAATGGAAAAGAGAGTGAGCCAAAAGGTCGTGACCATAAACTTAACTTTTTATTGTAATTATGCTAATCACAAAGGTGGATCAGACACTTGAACACTGAGGGCGCACTTGGGTTCCCTACACTAATATGAGGGAGTCTCATATGTGTGACAGTTCAAACCTTCCCTCTTCCCTGTTGATAGTTGATCGTCGTTTTCTTATCGCTTTCTCATATCCAGTATCTAAGCTTACACCCTCACTGTCAAAAATGTCTTAATTTCCCCAGTTAAGTGGTTATTGACCATGACATGTTGTGTGATGGCCGACTGCATCTCTTTTGCTGCTGGCTTGTTTTGCCATCATCGTCTTTCCAAAGTTAACTTTTCCGCTTTTGTCTGATGTTCGCCAACATTTCTTCCTGTCCCCTCATTGTTTCTTCCTACACAATGCTAGACTTTGAATCTTGTTTAAATCTTTCAGTGCAAAGGTCGTACATTCCTACATTACAATCTTGTTTATGTCATGTATGTACTCGACATTCGTACACTACAATCTTTTTTATGTCATCAATCGTACATATAGGACCCATAATATACATACATCTAGAGGGCACAAAATGCCATTGACTTTGGGATGTATCAATGCAACACAAGTCAGCCAGATATAATTATTTTGTTTGGTGTGAAAAACTTATTTGTTTTTATTTATACAGAATTTTGAAAAACCTAAAACAACTGGGCATTTTAGGTTCAAATCCCCCCCCCCAAAAAAACTGGCTCTGAAAGAGTTAAAATTAAAGTACATTTTTATTTAATGATAGCACCAGATATTCAGAAAAGAACATGGCGTTTACCCTCTATCGTTGAGGTGAATGGACAAGACAAAACTCCCCAGGAAAATGAAGATCCAACTGAACTCCTGGGCATCCCTCTGGCAGGAGAATCTCTGCAGATAGCAAGACCCTTGTTGCACTGTATCCTTAAAAACACCTTAATAAACAATAAAGTGTTGAGTCAACTTCAAATCACATTTTTAGGGATAATATTTTTATGCACGTACAAACATTGCACTTTTTTCAGAGCCTCTTTTATCCCCCCTAATTTAAAGTGTAAACAAAAATATTGAATTCTTTCACGCTGTTTTGTCTTCATAAGTGCAGCATGCTGTGGTACGCAGAGCTATAAATTGGGCCCAGCTGAGAAAAAAAAATTACATCTCATAATCCCATACAACTTAAAACAAGTTTGATTGCGCACCTTGGTTAACTAAAGGTCGACTATTTTGACTGGAACCCAGGCTGTTCGACCAATGGTTGACTACTGTGGTTGACCATTTGGAACCAGCCTCAGGACCATGGTTTCTTCCCTGGTATAGGTAGCCTTGTTTCATGCTAGCGCATGTAAATCTCAGAACATTCTGACATTACGGGAATGCTCCATTAAAGAAAGAGGCTCAAATGAAACATCCTTTTCGTCTGACACTTCACACCTGTTATCTTCATGTAATTGCTTTTCCGAACAATGGGCACGTTTGAATTATGCACTAACCAGTAGGGCTGCTGACTGCCCCAGGCAGATTAACTGCTCATCCATTAAGTTTAATGACCCAAGTATTTCAATGTATACACACCCACTCAGTGGTATTGTTTTCAAATATTTGTGGCCAAAATTCAGAAATTCTTTAATGGAGCTTTCTCATAATGGGGAACCAGTGACACTATAACGAAATTGCGAAAGGCAATGGAGGTGTTTAATACCTGCTGATGGTTGACCAGACTTCAAGACGAGTTGCTCACATGAGCACGGCACTGTGCATATATGCTGCTAGTCAGTGGTCGGCCACGCGTCACCTTTTGTCTGCACTCGAACTTGCCCTAGATTTCATGTCTAGTTGTGCTTTTGTTCATGCAAGGGAAGCTACCTGTATGACGTGTGATATGATGGCTGGGAGTTAGGACTGCCAACAGTAGCTTGCATTAGATTCTTATCCACAACGATTTGTACAAATCAATGATCTGACTGTGAGTTTAGCTGTCAATTATTGGTTTGAAACACGTTGACAAAATCAACATTTAAGTTTTTTTTTGTAACTGTACACTGGCCACAGACCCCCTCCCCTCCCCCAGCACACAGTTTGTACGCCAGTGAAGACGTCAATAATTGTGAACACCCCCCCCCCCCCCCCACAAAAAATAAATAAATAAAAACTAAAAACAATAATAATAATGTAAAATGAAATACAGAACCATTGGATTAGAATCCTTAATACTGTTACCATAGTAACAAGTCTGCTACTATGGGGACAACAATCTTGGAAACCCTGGTTACTGTCACTTGCTGCGGATATTGCAAGGTAAGTTTACAGAGAAAGTGTATCATGGAAGACATCTTGGCTCATATTTCATGGCTCTGATCTGTTTACCCTAAGCAAAGAACCTGCCCTTATGGAAGCATATTAAGTGGCCTTCAGGCCTTGTGTGTCTGGCGACTTGCATAAAAAAAATAAAAAAAAACATATTTCACAGGTTAGCAGGGAATCTTTGCTTATGGGCAGAGATTTGGTGCTTGCCCTAGCCCTGTAAGCGAAGAATGGTGATCGCAAGCGCAGTCTTTGGTGGTGAGCAGAGCCATGAAATTGGGCCCTGCTTGTATCTTACTTGGGAAATGAACCTCGCGTCTTTTCAAATTCTTCGTAGAGGACAAGAGGCACCATATTGGGAACCACTTTGCGCATGTCACATTTATGCCCCCAGTTTCCCGATGGTTGTAAAGGGGTAACTGTCGTCATGATCATAGAAGACCTGTGGGTTTACATTGAATAGCACTCTGCACTAGTGCTAAAAAAAGAAGCAAAGTACCTGGATCTAAGACAAGTGTGTCCAATTTCACTAACAATGTCTGCGTACATGTTCAAGTTGTATGTTTACTCACCTATACTGACTATGCGTCGATGACGTGGAGATCGCAGGAGTGGTGGAATGTTTGTCTAACTGCCAGGTATTTGGAGCGTTAACCAACACATCACAAACAAAAACTTTAAAGGGCGCTGTCATTATTATCGCTTGCCTGTGTGTAGTAACTGGGTGAGAGTTCAGAATTTAATGTCTAGGCACAGACTCGCTGAGGTCTCGACGACAGTGCCCTTTAGTTTGTCCTTCCATTTTGTTGATTGAAAATTTAGGGTAATTACAAAGTAAACAATACCAGTAACATGTAACTCAAATTGTTTTTAGTATAAGCCTGTATGTTCATTAGCCTTTTAAAGATATTTGGTTTGGTTGTGTACCCTATTCATATTTTGGCATACTTTTTGGGTGGTTTTAGGTACTTGAAAAAAGTTACAACCATTGGAAAACTGCTTACTTGAAAGTAGAAGTGGTATACTTTTATGTGTTTCTTGTCAGATATTTTATCATAATTCAAGAGTTCTACTCTGCAATTCAAAACCATTTTTGTTATAACCCATTTAGTTTACAAATGCTGCACTCATCCAAACATTACAACGAATCAGAAAAGAAAGAGTTGGGCAATCGGTCGTTGGTGTTGCTGTTGTACCTGCTGAGGTCACCATGCTATGACCTCTACACAAGGTCAGTTATTATTAGGTTGCAATCCTCCATTGTTGTGGTATGACCTCTACACAAGGTCAGTGATTATTAGGTTGCAATCCTCCATTGTTGTGGTATGACCTCTACACAAGGTCAGTGATTATTAGGTTGCAATCTTCCATTGTTGTGCTATGACCTCTGCACAAGGTCAGTAGTTATTAAGTGGCAATCTTCCATTGTTGTGCTATGACCTCTGCACAAGGTCAGTAGTTATTAAGTGGCTATCTTCCATTGTTGTGCTATGACCTACACAAGGTCAGATATTATTACTGTGGCAATCATTTATTGTTGTATTATGACCTCTACACTAGGTTAGTTTTCAAACTTAAGTGAACAGTTTCTCCTTTATTGTTGCAGTTTATAGTTCATTTATAAATTTATGCGAACATAAAATGATCAGTTACTCTATTGTTGATGTTACACTATGGCATGTGTGACCTCTACACAGGTCAGTTATACATTAATGCGAACAGTTAATCCTCCATTGTGCTGTGACCTCTACACAAGCTTGTGGACGGTAATTCTAAAGTTATTTGATAAACTAGGCCAGTTGTTGTAAATGGTTAATGCTTCATTTTGTGCTGTGACCTCCACACAAGGTCAGTAACGCAGGCTTACCACATACCATCAGAAATTCAGAAGTCTGTGCTCAGCTGTGGAATTAGTGTTGAGAATATTGTTTTCACAACAAAACCAAGTAAAGAAACAACAACCTTCTTATAAACCTCACTGGGATTCTTTAACTCGATAAAAAAAATCGTAAAATTTCACGCGAGACAGGGAACTAGATTAGCTATTAGGGCCAGATAAATATAAAATTCTGTTATCCTTGCAGATCACGGTTACTCGGTGCATTGAAGAGCTTATCTGGAAGCCTCCCTGGATCTGGACTTATACTGAGTAAGTTTAAAGTAATATTAGCATTAGATTTAGAAAAAGTAAATTCATGTCGATCATCTACAAGTGTCGCCATAATTTGAACTTTTCATTATGGGATAGCTCAGTTAAAGATTTTCAGAGTTTCGCCAGAGAAACTCGGAAACTATACATGTTTCACCAGTGGGTGTGTTTACATTGAATTACTTGGGTCATTAAACTGGGGCAGTCAGCAGCACTAATGGTTTGTTCATGATCCAATTAAGTCCACTGTTTGGAAAAGGAATTACATGGAGATATCATTACTAAAAAATAGCCTGTTAGTCTGATAGATAAAACAAGGAAGGTAGTGGTAGCACTTAAAGACTAACTAATTACATAAAAAAACTGCATGAGCTTTCGTAGCAACAACTAATTCATCAGATGCAATGAAGGGGACAAGCCAAGAACAGGTGTATATACAAGAAAGTAACGGGTGAATGAATCCAATGGAGTCAATCTACTCTTGGTAGTAGGACAGGAAACCAAGGGCCCTATTAAGTCCTCGATCAATACAGTTCAGGTTCTTGATGATCTTTTGTTCAGCAGCTTCCCTTTCCCTTTCTGTTATGGAGATAACAATGTTAGTTGTCGGATGAAAAGGATGTTTTATTCTAGCCTTTTTCTTTAATGGAGCTTTCCCTTAATGTTTAGTAAACCTTCGGGTTCCATTGCTTTAAGTTTATCATGTGAAGAAAAGAAAATCATGCTCTTCACACTGGTGACGATTATGCCCTTTGTGAACACACCCTCCTATCATCCTGTGAATATTTTGAATATTTTTGTAATTTTGACAGTTTTAGGGAAAAACAAGGAAGGTGACTCAAATATGTTCATTCGGGGATTTGTGCGTGTTATTTGAATGAATGGTGCACTGTGCCATCCTGGTATATGACACCATGGGGTGAATGCATCTACATGTACATAGTACACAGTTAACCCTCCCACTGTCTGACCATTTGACATCATCCACTGTGGTTTTGAATGGAAAGATGCACCATGCCATCTTGCAATATGATACCATGTGGTAAATGAATCTACTCAGTACAGAGTCAACCCTCCTACTGTTTGACCGTTCAATATCATCCACTGTGGTTTTGAATGATAGATGCACTATGCCAGCCTGCAATGTGATATCATGTAGTGAATGCATCTACACTGTACACAGTCAACCTTCCTACTATCCAACCATTCAACAATGGTTTTGAATGATAGATGCATTATGCCAGCCTGCATTATGATATCATGTAGTGAATGCATCTACACTGTACACAGTCAACCTTCCTACTATCTAACCATTCAACAATTGTTTTGAATGATAGATGCATTATGCCAGCCTGCAATGTGATATCATGTAGTGAATGCATCTACACTGTACACAGTCAACCTTCCTACTATCTAACCATTCAACAATTGTTTTGAATGATAGATGCATTATGCCAGCCTGCAATGTGATATCATGTAGTGAATGCATCTACACTGTACACAGTCAACCTTCCTACTATCTAACCATTCAACAATGGTTTTGAATGATAGATGCATTATGCCAGCCTGCATTGTGATATCATGTAGTGAATGCATCAACACTGTACACAGTCAACCTTCCTACTATCTAACCATTCAACAATGGTTTGGAATAATATATGCATTATGCCAGCCTGCAATGTGATATCATGTAGTGAATGCATCTACACTGTACACAGTCAACCTTCCTACTATCTAACCATTCAACAATGGTTTTGAATGATAGATGCATTATGCCAGCCTGCAATGTGATATCATGTAGTGAATGCATCTACACTGTACACAGTCAACCTTCCTACTATCTAACCATTCAACAATGGTTTTGAATGATAGATGCATTATGCCAGCCTGCAATGTGATATCATGTAGTGAATGCATCAACACTGTACACAGTCAACCTTCCTACTATCTAACCATTCAACAATGGTTTTGAATGATAGATGCATTATGCCAGCCTGCAATGTGATATCATGTAGTGAATGCATCTACACTGTACACAGTCAACCTTCCTACTATCTAACCATTCAACAATGGTTTTGAATGATAGATGCACTATGCCAGCCTGCAATGTGATATCATGTAGTGAATGCATCTACACTGTACACAGTCAACCTTCCTACTATCTAACCATTCAACAATGGTTTTGAATGATAGATGCACTATGCCAGCCTGCAATGTGATATCATGTAGTGAATGCATCTACACTGTACACAGTCAACCTTCCTACTATCTAACCATTCAACAATGGTTTTGAATAATAGACACACTATGCCAGCCTGCAATGTGATTTCTGTGATAATACTTGTTACTGTTCATGGCAACTATTTTTCACTAATAAATTATTTTCTTTCTATTCCAATCACAGAGCCACTGATGGATTATCTCCCAATATGGCAAGGAATTTATTTCTACAACTGGGGCCGTTAGAAAAATTACTCAATTTTTCTCCCAGCAGACCCAACCCTCTGGAATGCATTTTCTACAAGGGCCTACATCATTGAGCTGTACAAAACACTTTTTTTTTCCAAACTCCGCATTTTTTATGCAATTCTGAAATTTTTCTTTTTGATGTCACACATAAATTGGTATCAAAATCCAGCAGCACATAGGTTGTTTTGAAGGCAGGGTATACATTAGGTAATTTTCAAATACCAGTATCCTCACTTTGTGTATGATATTTCATAAAATAACAAACCTGTGAAAGTTTGGTCATTGAACTTGCAAGAAAATAGTTTACAAAAAATAGTCTTCATAGTCGCTGGGTGTCAGGTACTGACCAATTATGTTTCATGTTTCATGTTTGCAAAACAATTTTGATTTGGAATTGTTTTGGGACATCTTTGTAAAAACCACAGGGGGAGGGGCTTTCAATGTACCTAACCATTCATAATTGTGCATTTCTTCAATCTCGGGGGGGGGGGGGTGCTCCCCCATTGATAATCTTGAAAGCTAAAATAATGTTTTTTTACTACTTACAAGGTATTTCCTTCTCAGAAAATCAGTAATATAATAATTAAAATACCGTTTGAAAAAACGTCGTACAGCCGTTGTGCTCAATAAAATGTTTCTAATTTGAAAGGGTAAATTACCCAACATTCAACTTAACAGTGGTCCGCTGGCCAAAGCCAGTTAGAACTAATGAGGACCAGTCAGAATTCACTTCAAGTGGTCCAGCTGGCTATTGCTTCACTGGTTTCAAAGTGAGGTGCAATACAAAATGAGTGTTGAAAGAAAACCTCCAAAATGTGGACCGGTGAAAAAGTTGGCGTACTATTGATATGACAAGCTAACTGGTCCCGTTAACAGTCACTGAAAAAGTTAAGGGCAAACCCCTGATAACCATACATGTACGTGTTTAGCAGAAAAGGGTTACCAGCTGCAGTTCTATGCAAAGTTAATGTGACTGGTTCCCATTTTGTTTGCTAAGTGATTATCCTGTCATTCACTTTATCAAGAAGGGTTGGAATGACACAATCCAAATTCTGTAAATATCTATTATAAATAACTGTACAAGATTTGTAAATCGACAATAAATAAAACAAACAAGAAGCAAGAAATTACTTGAAAAGTATCGAGCACAGTAATTTATTTACAATTGTTTGGTTTATATTTACAGATCTGATTGAATCAATGATGAATCAATTATTAAAATACTTAAAGGATGATGACCGAGTTCTTGTTAAAAAAGGGACTTCCAATCCTACATAAAAAAAGGACGTAAAAACAAACCTGGTTCACAAATGCTTTACAATTTTTTCTTAATTAATTTCTTAATTAATAATTACACGTTCGAAAAAGGTTTTCATGACTATCAGGAAGCCTAGAGAAGTATTTACGAGATTGGTAAAGATCACAGAGGGGACAAAAACAATTTATTTTCAATGTAAAAGGTCGCTAATTATAAAATTTAAACCAGTATCAATCCTCCAGCGAGAAATGCCCACCTGAACCTAGATCTTATGCATTTGATGTCATTTTAGAAGGGCACCCATTTTAGAAGGTCAAAAGAAGGCTGCTCATTGGCCCATCCTGTGCGAGGCGTGTACATAGATGTCTGAAACTATCCTTTCCAGTTAATCTGGTTTGTGCATGATCCAAATAGGTCCACTGCTTAGAAAAGCAATTACATGGAGATAACAGGTGTGAGTTGTCGGAGGAAAAAGATGTTTAATTTGAGCCTCTTTCTTCAATGGGGCTTTCCTGTCGTGTAATACCTAACTGCCTAAGATCTTTTTGTTAATAACAAAAAGAAATGGTGTTCAAATGATAACTTTGAGTCTGGTACCGATGAAAATCTTTTGATTCTGTTGAGTCTCAAACTATACTTGACCGCTCATAAAGACAAATCTTCTCTTGATGTTTTTATCAACTAAAAACAGTTGACATGTTAAACTTTGTACAAAGTTCTTTCTCATTAAGATTCTGGTCTTGTAAAATAAATTCTGGTCTTGTAAAAAAATTTGCAACAAGCAAGACGATTGTGTGGAATTTTACCCCAAATTTGAGCCGTAGATGCTGAAACTGATCGGAATTCATAACAAAATCTAAATCACAGCTGAATCATCAAAATATGGACAAGCTTTCAAAATTATCTTATCTGAAGAGGGACATCATCCTTCAACTGAACGTCGAAGTTCTGCAAAGCGCATCATCAGTGTGTACCCCATTCGAACTGGACGGTGGCATTGTTCATCTGGCCAGCTGTGACCCAATCGCAACATATGATGGCTGTTGGGCATGGAAAACGAGGATTGACATCTGATTCATTGTTGCAAATGAGAGAAGTTTGCCAATCTTGACATTGCTGTAAAATTATATTGAATATTTAAAGGAGAGAAAACATACCAAACTGAGCAGTTCTACATTACATTGTGCACCTTATCTTGATTCAAATGGTGTCGAGCAATAGATCTGCAAAACTCACTAATGCCAATAGCGACAATGCTGCACCTTATATTAATTCAAAGAGTGTGAGTGTCTCCAGAAACACACAGTCTGACACAGAGACAAAACTTCACAATAAATTAAGATTATTGTACAGGTAAGTGATTTCTCAGGATTTTTTCCTTATTTCAGGAATTTTCTATAAATCTCCTTTTTCTTGAAAAAAGTAAAGCATCCATTGAGAAAGAAATAGTCCACATTGTGTCCAAACCTGTAGTTTTGTTTTTTCTGGTGATTCACAGAGTCCGTAAATCTGAATTGTAACATCTAGGAGGTTCCAAGTCTAGAATAAGGGAAACCCAGACCTGCAAGCCATTTTCAGGAATTTTCTGATTGTACATTTGTACCTGCAACTTGGCTGTTCTACAACAGTACATCCCTTATTTTCTTCGTCTACAATAATTTGGGTCATAACAAAATATCCCTTTTTTTAGATAATTTACATTTGAAGGTAGTACATATTGATTAAATTATCACTAGCTTTTTGTACAAATGCAATGTCCTTGCTAAAAATACAATACAAAAATTAAACACAGAAAAATATCCGTATATGGCAGCCACTTTCTAAGGGGTTTAATTGATTGTGTAATGGATGTTGGACTTTATTTTCAAAATATTCTTCTTGAGAAATGGGGAGCAAAAACTCAAAATCTTAACATTTAGAAAGACAAATATAAGTGCACATATCACGCGGACATAACTCACGCACTCATGCCCAAAGGAACTAAAATGAAGTGTAACAAGCAGCGCTTATTTTTTGTGATTTTAACACTTTGATAAAGTTTAAAGTGCCTGTTCCTCTCTGTATACATTCTGTCAACACTTCTGGACAGGTAAGGATACAATTTGACCTAAATTAAGGGAGATAAAGTGGCTGCCAGACACGGAATTGTAGCTTTGAACATGTTTATGGTATTTGTTCCCAGATCAAGATCCGCTTAGCATAAAAAATACTGCTTAGCGAAGCAAGGACCCATTTACACAAAGCTGTTTAGAAAATTTAGGAAATTTCTTTGTGAAGTAAAATAAAAAAATAATAAAACTTGGTTCTGATACATATCCTTCTAGTAGCCAGAGCAAGACACTTTACAACAATATTGACACTTTTCACCAGGCAGGCTTAGACCATTCCTTAAACTTTCTCAACTCTCTGTGGGGAACACAAACTCAAACTGTTAAAATTAACGCCGAGGGGTAATCCAACAAAATAGACCCCTTGCATTGGCTGCCATCGTTGATGAAACGTGCACACGTGAAAGGCTATCATTGGCTGAGAGTCGCACGCAGCGCGTACACGCCTGCACTTTTCCATTTTTTTTCATCAAAGATGGCGGCCACTGATGCCATGTGCAATCCATCTATACTGTCTCAGCCCTCCCAAGCTTCCATTAATATACACCTGGGTTAAGAGAAGTAATTATGGTTAAGTGCCTTGCTCAAGGACATACAATGTACATGTACTGATGTCTGTGACCAGGAATCGAACCCAAACTCTGATGATTCAGCCATCAGAATTTGTAGTCCATCATTAGACCATTTGGCCACAACATGCCAAAAATAAGTGGTGAACCTAGTGACGTTTTGGCTAGTACTTTGCTTTTGCTAAGCCTGATTCTCTGTTTTTGACAAGTTTTTTTGTGCTTACAGGATTTATGAAACTGGGTCTTTGTTACCAGCCAAAATTCCATTTAATGTACAACAGCTGGTTAATGACAGTAAGTCCTGTAAGATGTAATGACAAAGACAGTCCTTGTCTAAAACACGCTTCACTCTTTACTCTTGTAAAAGAGCACGGATAATTCTTCCTTGCTTCATTAAAACAAACCACTACGAGGAAAAATAAAATTTCACAAGAAAAATCTCGCCGAGTCAAAACCCTTGTATTTCCCCCAAAAGATAGATTAAAAATATCTTGTGAGTTTGCATGCACTCCTACCTGTATTAAAGACCTAAAATACCTGGCGTTTTTGTAAAGGAGCTCCAAGGTCAAATTCAATTTTGTGATTTGCTTACTTTCCAAAAGATAGAGTCCTTATGAAAATGGATAAAAAAATGCCAATTTACTCTTGGGTTCGGGTTATGAGAAGCAATTAGCGTCACGACCTGGACTCGAACCAACCAACCCTCGACTAAGCCATCAGAGCTTGAGTTTAATGTACTACACTGCACAGCCACGACAGGTCACAAGTTTTCTGAAGTAGAAGTGTGACTAAAAATGTTGAAATTTGTTTTTATTAGTAAGAATTGTTAACATATCAAGTCCCAAGTGACATTTAAAGCTGTGTAAGGTGTGGAAAATAAGAAGTAAGAAATATGAAGTACTTTTAACTAGTCAACTTGCAGGTACAACCATAGTGTAAATTTCTGTTTGGAGGAGTGTTGGCTCTGAAAATAGCAGGTGTGGTCTCGCCGTTTCGAGCAGTATACTCTGCTCATCTTGGTCCGCTTTTCTCCTGATGAGCTCAGTATTCCGTTCGAAATGTCGAGACCACACCGGCTGTTTTCAGAGCCAACACTCCTCCAAAAAAAAAGATTCACACATGGTTGTAACCTCATGTTTATTAGTATAGTGACTTCTTTTAAATACAATCCTGAAAACCACACAAGATTCCACTTCATAAGTCCATCAAAAAGCAAACAATATTGCTCAGAAAAAGAAAAAAAAATGCTAAGCAAGTACAAGTAGTACACCAACCAAAAATAGTATACAATGTGTGGTATTTTGGCTGGTAACCTGTAAAAGCTAAGCAGGATTTGTATTAGCTTAGCAAAGCCCTTTGAACTGGATCCCACAATTCTGTTTGTACAATGTAACAGTGGAATTGCCCACAGGCATTCACTATTATCATTTGATATGCATTGGGGCAATGTGATACACTTTATCTGGTTTGCGTTTCCTCCTTCGCTCTCCATCGTCTCCATCGCTAGCAGGTCTGACCGGCCGGACGACTGTCTCTTCCTTATGCTCTAAGAGGGATACAAACCGCGGGAGATGTTGTTCGATTAGTTCGTTGAAGTAACGATCCAAAGCTGTAGCTGTAGCACCAATGTGGGATTCCTCCTGAAGGGTTAAGAAAACATTTAGGCTTGGCTTTAAAAAAAGCACACCCAGTGGATAATGGTTGGATAGTAGGAGGGTTGACTGTAAACTGTATGGTCAGATAGTAGGAGGGTTGACTGTAAACTTTGTAGATGCATTCACCACATATCATATTGCAGGCTGGCATAGTTCATCTTTCAATAAAACCACAGTGGATGATATTGAATGGTCAGACAGTAGGAGGGTTGACTGTGTACTGTGTTGATGCATTCACCACACGATATCATCTTGCTGGCATAGTGCATCTTTCAATTAAAACTAAGTGAATGAAATTGAATGGTCAGACAGTAGGAGGGCTGACTGTGCACTGTGTAGATGCAGTCACCACACATCATACCGCAGGCCGGCATAGTTCATATTCATTCAAATCCACAGAGGATGGTATTGAATGATCAAACAGTAGGAGGGTTGACTACGTCCTGTGAAGAACCCCCCCCAAAAAAACAAAAAACATACAAAATACAAAATACAAAATCACACACACAAAAGCTAGATATCCACTTTCCAACCTCCAGTTTTGACTTGGAACACATTATTTTTTAAGCAGACTTACCCCATTATACATATGGCAGTTATGGATCATAAGTTTGAAGTCATCAATTAATTCTACGACAGTCTGATAATGGTTAAAGTGGGAGGTCTGCAGACGGCTGCGGATCGTGCCTAGCTCCATCGGGTGCTGTATAATCTTGTGATAGTTGGGCACCTGAAATACACCAAAAGTATCAACTTAACTGGTAGTCTGCACTGTTTTCAAAATTGTTTTAATTTGTTTGATTTTTTTTACAATGACAAATTATACAAATATTTCAATGAAACAAGTACATGAGCATTAAAGAAAAATTACTCCAAAACAAGCAAACAAATAAACAAACAAATAAGTTGATAAACAAATAGTTAAATGAATAGTTAATTCAAGATTGATCAAATTAAAACAAGAGTAGAAGACAACATGGGGCAGTAATGGAATGAATGAATGAAGGCTGAGCATGCGGGAGGGGAACAAAGAGGGGGGAAATAAAGCCGAATATAAGGGGAAAAACAAACAACAAATCAAGCCATATTTGTCTAATAGTAATAATAATACCAGAGTCTCATCAAATCTTGGCACGTACTGGTTTGTATGTACATGTACAACTGGGCTATTTTAAGCGAAATACATGTACAACAGTTTGACTGGCTCATATTGCAAGTACTATTTTAGGAGATACAACTTTTTTACACTGACACAATGATGTTTAGAGATTTGTATTACTTTTTATCAACAGTGCATTACATCGAAAAGTACTAAAACATTAGAAAAAGTAATACAAAATTGAAAATATAAAAATCAACATAAGGGCACAACTACAAAAAAGGAAGAATACAAAAAGAAAAGTCATTGCTTTACGCTTTTGACCTTGGAGAAGACTTCACGTTACACTTTTGACCCTATGAATTTGACCTTGGAGCCCCTCTAAGACCAATCTTTTAGCACTTTGTGAAATCGAGCCCAGATCATTTTGTCTTCCCAGCCCCCACTTGATCAACATTGATTCCTTTGAGTGAAAAACAAAGATGTTTACTCACTGATCGACTGACTGGGTCTTGAAATGGAATACTATCTTCGCTGCAGTAAATCTCCAGTAGGACTTTCTCACATAACTGTTGTTTAAAAGAAAGATAAAAGAAATGAAGATATTAGCAGATTCTCTATTTTATGGTAAGCACTGGATCCTGGTGTGATCATAAAAAAATCGATAGTAATAAACTTATATTACCATGAGCAATAATAATAATAACAATAAGCAGGTATTTGTTGAGGGCCTTTTCCAAAGGTTACAAAGCGCTAGGGTGTGTCCAACAGAGGTCGAAAATCACTGTCGACGAAACAAGTGGGTCTTTAGCAACTTCTTGAAAGATTCAACCGAGTTTGCTCTTCTGCGGCAATCAGGAAGTGAAAACTCTCTTGGGAGAAGTGTTGGTTCGGAGAAGAACTGGTGTGGTCTCCACGTTACAACAAGTATCCTCTGCTCATCTTCTGCTCGTCTTCGAAACGAGCAGAGATAAGACGAGCAGAGCACAGATGCGCTGATATGAGTATACTGTTTGAAACGTTGAGACCATGCTGGTTTTCTCAGAACCAAAAGTTCTACCAAAAGAGTTTTACAATAATAATAATAATAATAATAATAATATTGAGTTCTTAAGCTTTATCACACATAATGGGGGTCTCAAAGTAGTCAGTATTTTTTCCTGCAAGGTATGTGGAGCTACAGTCTGAACAGTTGTTATGATCCTCATTTCCCCGACAGGAAAACAAAAAAACTGATGAGATATGACATCACCTCGAGTCCCTTTAACTATGACTTTTAACCTCTGATGTAAAAGATTCATGACCTATGACCTACCATCTTTTCCTTTTCTGGTAGCGCTGAGCTTAACCGCCGTTTTCTGCTTGACCCAGAAGGTGACAAACTTCTATTAGTGAGGTCATCCGGAACCTGACATAGAGTGCATACCCAGGAATCACTGTACAGAGACGAAACAAACCAAACAGGGTTAAAGGTCAGAATTATACACGAATTAGAGCAGAAAGGAATTATGAGACCTATAAAAAAAAACAGTCGGCTAAGAGCAGAAAGGACTTATAAGACCTAGAAAAACCCAGCGTTATCGAGCCTGCGTTTTGAAGCAACATGGCTGAACCAGACTTTTTGCAGTGACAGGTACTGCTATCAGTATGTCCAAAATTTATTTATTTTTTTCTTTATTTGGTCTTCAAGCTTCTGAATAATTAAAACAATATATACAGTGAAAAACAATCTGTAAATGATTATACTACTTTGCTTGCTGTAAAGTTTACGAAATAATGAAGACAGCACTAGCCCAAGACTCTATTCAAAAGTGGCTACGCTATCTTAACATGTCGCTATACGAAACGCCCGGAATAAAATCCACAGATGACTTTATCGGTATGAAAAATTGATAGGCTGTGGATAATAAACAAAAAATGTCAGCCGATAAGAGGAAATCGTACCTTGGTGTATAGGTAAGGGCAGGGATGTGACAGTACAGGTGATAGACCCGTGGGCAACTATCACAGCAGAGAAGGTCCCCACCGTTGTGACAAACTGCACACCAATCTTCATTGGGATCGCTATTGCTGTGGGTACGTGGTGACATGTGTTTTCCATTCTCATGGCCTTCACTGCTTGTGGGCTGCAAGGGGGGGCTATCCTGTAAGGTTTAACACAACATTGGGATCACAATACAGCCATCAAGATTTTACAGAAGCACGGACAGTTACGCCACTGTGCTGGTCAGTTACCAAACAACTTTAAGATCAAACTCTGAGTATTTGTAGTAAGGTCCAACAGTCGAAGAACTTTTATTTGACAAGAGAAAAGCTAAAACAGTTCTCACCTCTAACCCTGGTTCCTGCTTGACCCTCAACGGCCCATTACTTCCCATCATGCAACTGCTTCTATCCCCCTCACCCTTAGGTGCAGCTGGAGATGACCGGCTTGAATGAGGTTGGTCGTTACTACTAGAATACACAAATATAAATTATTGCTTATGTGAAGTTCTGAATGTGCCTTTCGATAGAACATTTACTTCAAAATCCATCTACATGTCTTCAAGGCTTCCATGCTGAAATATCCAGCAGAACATCTCTGACAGGCTTCAGCAGCATCAACCAACTCGCAACCTACATTCATCGTCACGCAACCTTCTCTTCGAGCTTCGGGCAAACCCTAAAGCAGGAGACTGTACGGTCACGAGTTTACTGGCCCGATGCTAAAATCACTGGCCTCGGGCCTGTAGTCGCGCGTAAAATTCGAGCCCTGAGGTTGGTCAAAACAAATTTTAAAAAAACCCATCAAATTTTTTAACAATGGTTACTCTGAATGTCATCTAAACTCACTTGTTGTTTGTAGTGCTAGCTTGACTGACGTCTACCTGTGATGACCCTGAAGACACACTCTGAGGAGAGAAAGTGTTAATGGCCCTCTGTTGTTGACCTTCTACAACACTGCAGCTGGCTCGACCTCCAATAGAGGTCGCTGACTCATCTTTAATACGTGGCCCATTACCTGAGAAAGTGATGCACGACAAATTACCCACAAGAAAACAAACATTGTCTTTTTCAGTGTCAAAAGACCATGTGGGATTTAAAGATTAACGCTCGATATCACAAGGAGTGTTTTTTTTTATAGCGCCCTCTGCCATTTGTCCCATGGAAGGCGTTTGTTATTGCTGTTCTGGTAATTAAAACAACACCCTCTGCGCGGACGTCGTGACATGACCAGCAAATTGCTTCCTCCTTGAACAGCATATTAATCCATAATTGTTGATTGGTCAAAAATGGGTCATGGGATTGTTGACATCCAACCGTGGTATTTTTTGTAACCTAAACGCAGAAATGTTGGTGTAATTAGTTTCTAATTTGTCGTTTGCTTATTAGACAACCGTGTTTCTGTAACAAATTATCTCCATTGGAAAGTTGTAAACAAAATGATAGCAGGGCTCTCCAAAGTTTTAGAATTGTTGGGCATTCTGGACCCAAATTTTGTAAGTTGACTTTATTGGAATGCTCACAATATTTCGAGGGTTGGAGAGCGTCTCAAAAATTCGAACGGTAAGAACATTTTAATCAAATTGGACAAGTATTAAAACATGGACTGTTCAAGTAGACTGTTCAAAACTCTAATGCCAGGGATGTGATAGGCTGTTGAAAAAAACAAACTAAACTGTGAGCGCAAAGCACAAACAGCTTGCGAGGGCGAAAATTTGCCAGCTCCAAGCATACATTTCTGGGGCATTCGATTTGGTTTTATCTTCATGTTTTTATGGTCTTAATTAAAAAAAAAAATAATAATAAAGCAATTAAATGGGTTAAAAAAACGGATTTCCGAAAAAAAAAACTTGAGAAATCACACCCCTGTAATGAACATATTGACTCATGGAGGATTTCTCCCATCCATAGTGCGGTCTAGGAGAACATTCTGGCAGCCAATGGATTGCGAGCGTGTGCAAATGGGAACGTTCTTTTGTGCCTAGATCGTGCACGACTTTTAAGATGCTTTATTTAGGCATCTTGTCACAATCAATCCAGGTCAAGTAGTCGGATAACAATTTTCCGATTCCCAATTGTTGTTGAATTTCCATCAGACTGTATTTCTATGAGAGACAGGGTTGAACTCGCTGATAGGCACACAGTTCTCCGATGCACTAAAGACATGCCCTATGCAAATGCACCCCGCTGAGCGCTTAGCGGTTTGACTAGCTGATTAAATGTGGTATAAATAAACCTGCGGTTTGACTGGTTGATAACATGTGTACATGTAGTACAGACGAACTTGCGGTTTAGGAGTGATCTGGAAGGTTTGGAGGTCATTGTATTTAACTAAGATGTGTAGTATGGTTTTTTAGTGAGACCCCCTGCTTGTTTTCCAGTAGATAGCGATCCAAATCTCTGCATTTTGTAACCAATTGTAACCCTAGGCACTGTGAACTTCTCCCATGGCCTCTCCAACACCCAATTTCAAACAAGGTGAATCAATGGTGGGTAAAAACCTTATCCCGGGCGGTACTTATTCGCTGGGTGTCCTGGACTAATTTTAACAAGGTCCCTTGAACACTTTGTACTTACCCTGTATTTGCTCATCTCCACTACTTGCTGGACTGACCAGGAGGGGTGAGCTGGGGGTGTTGCTACGACTAAGTCCTGTTTGGGATTGGTTGGAGCTCGGCCTCGGGGGAATGATGGGTGGAATGTTGGGAATCGTCTCTGAAGTGTTGATTCCAACCTGGGATAACATTTGCTTGGACATCTGTCCTATTGAGATGTTTGCTGGTGGAAAGTTGTATTTCTGCTGCACGGGGCCTGCCCGGTAGATCATGGTGGGCACTGCCGGGCTTGTTGTCTGCCGAGGGAAGATTTGGCGATACATAGGTGGCGTGTGTAGCCTCTGGGGACCAGACATGGGGGTGAGGCCAGGCTGGAAACCTGAGGGATGCGATGGATCACCTAGTCGATTTTGCGGACTGTGAGGACTTCCTTCTGCACTATTCTGACGCCTACTCATCAACTGGTGCAAGTTTATTTTCTGCTGTAGCTCTTGACCTGGAACGGGCAGTCGCCCACCAGGGACACGCATTGGTCCTCCAACTAACAACCCATGGGGGACAGGACCGCTAGACGGGTGCGTAGGTATCGGGCCTTGTGGGCGTGGCCCCGATTGAGATGTCCCTTGGGGGGGTTGCCCACTGCTCGCTGCCTGGAGGGGGTCGTGGATCATAAGAGTCCAAAGCTGTGAGAAATTTGGCATGTGTTGCATATTGGTTAAGAATTTTATGTCAAGCCCTGCGATTGGCTGCCGCGTGCACATGATCCGTAAGAGGAAGACTAACTGGTGAACTATGACCTTTTGGCTGTAGAGCAGTGCGGTGATGTTCTCCGAGTGAAGGGCACGCTTGGTGAAATCGACTGAATGCTCGATGGCCTGCTCTACGCGGTGGACTTCAAGGATCTGCTGATCGAACATCTTTCTTCGTGCATCACAGGCTCCCTTCAAATCACTCAGGAGTTTCTTACCTCGCTGTGTAATGTCATTTACCAATCTAGAAATATAAGTTACATAGAATGTCAGAATGTAAGCTATGTTAAAATCAGGAATCATTTCTTTTGTAATTTAAAAGAGCATCTAACATTTGAATCTTACAATCAGGGAGATTTTGTACAACAATTAGAGAGGTATTTAGAATTACATTCAACATAAAAGGGAATAAGTTTCCATTATCAAGGAGATTTTCAAATATGTTCTTCAGATTGTGGACATATTGGTTTGTTTTCTGATTTTCAGGGAACCTTCTGCAGAATCAGGGAGAGTTGATAGCTCTGTAATGGATTTGGTGCAGGTCAGCAAACAAATATTTGAATAAGAAGGTGTCACAGCACATCGATCTTAAGAGATTCTTGAGGCAAAGTCATTCTTCAAAATCCTACAGAGGAGTTGGATGATTTTGTAAGAATGCATAATTGACATTCTTGTATTGGAGGCAATGGACATTTATGTACATAAACTTGTCTTGGTAAATTTTGAAGGATTGAGGCAGCAGAAATCCTACATAAACTTATTGGTTGATTTTAAAGGATAAGGGCAGTAAGAGTCCTATATAAACTTGACTTGAGTGATTTTTAATGGATTGTGGCAATATGAATCCTACATAAGCTTCTCGGTTGATTTTGAAGGATTGGGGCACTAGAATTCTTACATGTAACATATCTGTTGAGATCTAAGTTTATTATTAGTTATCACACAAGTGCGAGTGGAATACGGAAAAACACACAGCTTCTGCAACCAATATCCAATGAGCTCGAAAGCCGAATTAGGTATGGGATGCAGTCGGGCTATACAGTATATTCCCAATTCCACAAACATGTGTGCGATAAAAAATTTATCTTCAGGCAAACTTGATGCCCAGATTTACGCAATACGTTGAGCCAGAACAGCGCAACACACTGGCTGTAATATTTGCCATGTGATAAATCACACATCTTGTTGCTATGGGTCGACAAATCAGAATCGAGGATTCAAGTTTGCTTGAAGATCAAAAGCGATATCATCATCGTACCTGAAAACAAGATTGCGTATTTCCTGTGTTGCCCTCTGCTCTTTGTTCTGGAGCTCCTCCCCCTTGCTCAGAATATGCTTCTTGGTCTGCTGAACGTAATTCTGTTTCTCGTTTAGTTTACCGAGTAAAATACGCAGAGCTGACTTTTGCCTCACTGCAATCTCACCAATGAATTGATATCTACATTGTAAGGATGAATTATTAGAAAATTCATGAAGGGTGGAAAACAAAAATACAATTAATAATTTAAGATTAATTTCATGAACTCAGTCAATTCTAACTAAATTTCTGCCTGAAATACTGATATGTAACAACACTTTGAACTAAGATATTGACTAATAGGGAGACCACCAACATAGGGCTGGAAAGCTCAGTTTGTAGAGGACCAGTACGTTAATCCGGAGGTCGTTGGTTCAAGTCCCGCTCCAGTAAATTTTTCTTTGTTCAAAACCCGAACACTTCTCTTGACACTTGCATGTTGTTTGATCGATTAATGCACGCCTAAAATTTCATCTTTGGGAGGACGATTTCATTTTGCAAAGGGCACTTCCATAGGAAAATATGGAAGTTTATGGGGAGCTTTTGAAGGGGCACAAAGGTCAAGACCAGGGCAACAGAGGCCATGGCCTCTGTGGCTTGCAAATAACTCCAGGCCTGCCAAGTAAAAAAACAACAACGATTGTTCCGCTTCCTTTTTTGAGGTTGCATGGACAATGATGGAGGGTCTTTTTTATTATTTCAGTAACACTTTTCCAAACATTCAGAACTTTCAAAAACCTAATTCATTTCTAAATTGAATTTCTTAAAATGACAACAGATCACCTCCCAAAGAAGAAGTTTATCTCAGTGTTCCAAAGAACAAAGTTCCTTATATTAATTGTTTGAAATTGTTCAGCTGAACAGCGAAATGCAATGTTCTACAATGAATTAATAAAGACATAAAATTCATTAATACATTGTAATGTTTGTTTCCACCTCCTGCATTCTATTATCATGGTATAACAAAACAACTGTTGCACGCTTTGTTGGGGTCCATGGGTTCTGTACAACCTCAGGAGGGGGGGGGGGGGGGGTAAATGGCACCCTGGGCTTTGTCTCGGTGCCACTTGACCCCACTGGAGTACAGAGCATCAAAGACTCCATCCATCACGGTGTGCAACAATTGAATAGTGCACCTTCATATCAAGGCTTGAAACACATGTTGGCCAACATGTACATGTAGTCATCAATCAATCCTGAACCATTCATGACAAAATGTAAACACTAACAAGTTGATGAAGACTGAAGAGTGTTTGATCAAGGTTTGCGTCCAAAATGTAAACACAGAAATCTGATCAGAAAATGAGCATTTGTAAATATTGCTAATTTTAAAGTAAACACAGGCTACAAGGCAAAATGCCTTACTTCATTACTTCATGTACTTAAACATTAAAGACCAAGGCAAATGTCAAATTCATTTTTGGCAGTGACTGTTAAGTTCGTCCCATACTTTTGCCAACTACTTTAAGGATGGGAAAACTTGCAGCTGTGCCGTTGCAAAAACACCTGACATCATCATCACAATAATCTCGGTTGCGCCATCTTGGGAGTCAATGTTGCCATGTGTTATACAGTGTAGTGCACATTTTAGGCCATGCAGCGTTCACAACCTTACCATACTTTTTCAGTGCAATTACAAATTGACAAAAAGGCCAGCGCAACAGACAGTAGCCTGGAGTTTGCCCCTAATTTTTTCAGTGACTAGCCAGCAGGACCAGTAAGCTTGTCATTTTGCTGGTCCGCCAACTTTTTCACTGGTCAGTATTTTGGGGTTTCCTTTCAACATAAACTAGCACGGGACTAAAATGCTATTTGGTTTAATATGGACAATCAGTGGTAAGCAATCAACTAGCCAGCTGCACTAGTTGGATAGAACTCTGACTAATGTTTTAATTTGCATTTGGCCAGCGGACTACTTTTAAGGAAGAACGCTATAGCAGTGTGTGACGTTGGTACAATTGGTAAACACAAATCACTACAGCTATTAATTTTGACAATTTATAACTTCACTTACTTATGTTCCTTGTGTTCTTGCAGCTGACAATCCCTACACGTTAACTTCTCGCAGGTCTCACAGTACAGTTTAAGCTGCTCCTGCCGGTGAACGGCACAAAATAACGGTTTCTGCTCAGCGCGTGCACCGTTGCTCTCCCCTGATGTACCTGCGACCTCCGATTTCTCCTTGATCACATGATCTTTGGTGACACGGACACGCTGATGGGCCTGAAAATTATCCGTAAAAAACAAAACAATTAGGGAGTGTATCAAAAGTTAGATTGCTACATGTAGGAATATTCTAAAAGAATCAGAAAAGTATTCCAAATGCAAATTGACCGCTCCGAACATTCCATCGAAACGTTTGTAAAAATTACTAATGCGCGTTTCTCTATTGAAGGATTGCTCATTCTGGCGGTCCAATTTCATAGAGCTTCTTAAGCACAAAAAGTAGCTAAGCACAACAAATTATGCTTACCAGAATAAGGTTACCAGCCAAAATACCATGTCATATTACAAGTTGCGACTGTTATCCCGCTCATAGGTTACCAGCAAAAATACCATACGTGTCACATGTACAATTTGTGACTGGTATCCGACCTGCTCATTTCTGCTAAGCAGAAAACTTTTCAGCAATTTGTTCTGCTTAAAAGCAGCTCTATGAAATTTGTTACTGGTGGACTGGTACAGCATTGGATGACCTCAACTATGGCAGTATGGGTAATGGGTTGGACGTCCTTGTTTGTTCAAGTTAATTGTGCAGTAATTTACTGATCAGGTTCACAATCCACAAAAGTGTTCAACGCATAATTTTCCCCAATGTGCGTCGTCGACCGATCGATCGTTCGATCATTCGACCGTTCGATCGTTCGATCGATCATTCAATTGAAAATGTATTGCAAAAGAAGCGATTTTAAACAAGCGATCCTTTATTCACGAATCCATGGAATTGGTTGTTGATGAAAACAGTATTATTAAGGGAAATTAGGGGATAAGATCGTTCAAAAACGCAAGTTTGCCAACTTCACTTCCGTTTTTTTTTTTTTTTTTTTTTTTTTTTAGCTTCGACAATTGTATGCTTCTTTAAGTGTTAAGGTAAATACAAAATTAATAAGTATCAATCATGGGAGATTTTGTTGATAAAGTGTGCAGTGTACAACCAATTCTACCTTCACAAGATCCCTTGCCATGTTATTTTAAGTACATCACTACCCGCTGTTTAGTTTTAAGAAAACCGACTTTAAAGTGACCAGCCTGTACCACAAAAATCACACGATTTTCAAATCAGGACTGCAACACACAACAAAACTCTTGATGAAGGCATTAAGAAGAGGGGGGGGGTGGAGTATTATTTGAAAAACAAGTTGACAAAATTCTTCTTGCTGAAGTTATGCATATCTGAATACAATAACTGCAATGTATCACAAGCACAGTTCCTGTCTGTAGCATTTTTTTATTTCCTTAAACTGAAAAAATCCTGGGCAGAACCCTGGTTTATGAAATGTGTTTTTTCCCAATATTGCCTTGGTGCCCTTTGCAACTTTTTACGATTGCCTTGATGCCCTTTGAAATTTCTGAAAAATGCCTTGGTGCCCTAAATTTTTACAAAAAGTCAAGGCAAAACTGCCTTGCCCCTTCAGAGCCGAAGTATCAGGGCTGGTGTTGGATGCTTTGATTGACACATGGTTGAAGGTAATGACCCCGAAAAACAAGTTGTGTTATTTCTATCTGAAAGCTGATTTGTTATCAATTTGGTAACGGTAGTAAAAGCACCCTGCAAAATCATTTCGTCTGAAATGCCCAGAAATCAATAAAACCATAATAAATCCAAGAAACGATTCATGCATGAATCGTTTCTCAGATTTCTGACGGTTGGTGTCTGTTCGCGAAAGTAGACATTGCATTCAGCTGAAGCTATCACATAGGCCTATAATTTTTATTGCATAGATTATTTTGCCAATAAATCAGCATTGACAAAAACCAAACAATGACCTCACTTTTAAAGAAAGGAGTATAAAACTGGTCAAGTTCATTTTTATAGAAGAATAGTGTAGTTTAAACCTGAAACCTCACTGATTGTGAAATATTTACATGTTGTCTGGTTGGTTGGCTGGTCGGTGTGTTTATTGACACTAAAATTGAATAAAATTACTTTTTAGTTTTACACACTACACCAATGTGTGACAACAACCCTAGTACTTTCCTTGAGAGTCTTGTGGCCAATAAACTCCACAGGCATACTAATCCCGTGGGATTCAAACCCACACCATGAAGATGACCCCCACCCTGACCTCTCACTGAGCTTGCCCAGTGACACGTGTCCAGTCTCTGGCCTCTTGTCACCAAGTGAGCTCGGTGGTCTTGTGGTTTAGACATCTACTCAAGAACAGCAGGAGTAGTGAATTGGAATCCCACAGTACTTAGGAAGGCACTGAGTAGGCCTACAACAGACATGCAACTTTGCACTTAAGTTTTTGTTTGTTCTTTGCAGTTTTTTTATTATGACAATTGACAATGTTTAATTTGAAAAAAAGGTAATCAGTTGAAAAGATGCATGTCAGGAAAGCAGTGCTAACACATCAGCACAGGGTAAACAATCTGATGATATTCTTTATTCCTAATCCATACATTTATACAACTTTTTAAAATTACCTTCTAAGGTAGGGTCATAGACTGGTAAATACCCGCAAAAAATTATGACCATAAAAACTTACTTGGTGAAAAGCACTGCAGCTGTTGATGGTAAAAACTATTTGGTTTGGAAAATTGTTCACCCCAAAACACTGTAACCTCAAACCTTCAATATGGCAATTGGCATGATTGGGAAGTTAACTTAATCCTTTACAAAATAAATCACATTTGTAATACGCGTGCTTTCATCTGTATCATCCATCTCCATTTGACTGCTTTTGTTACACCAGTATACCTGTTGTTTGTTGTCTTGTTATTTAGCCTTCGAGAAAGACTCTGCTAGGGTCGAAACATCAGGCCACTGACTATTTTTTTGCATTTATACCGTAGTCCTTTTGGAAGGTAAGCAGTTTGCAACAGCTAATACTATTTTTCTTGAATATATTGAAGAACTTTAATTGAACATAAGCATAGGCTAATTTTAATTATGTGGTTTTTCAAAACCAAAAATGAGTAAAACAAAAAAATCTTTAAAAAACTTCCTTGTCAATGTCTCAAATTAAAGTTTATAACTTCCTTGACTAAAAGAATATTGTAATACTAAATCTTGACTCAAGGGCAATAGTAGTTCTAATGGTTGGCAGTTGGCAGTTAACTTCTTCCTTGTCTCAAATCAAAGTTATCTAACTTGACTAACTACAGGAAACATTTTTAAAGGAGTTTTGTATTACTTAAAGGGACACACCGGCTTACTGTTTACCTAATATTGTGATGTGGAATGACAGACAACAATTTTTAAATGGTTGTTGTAAAAAAAAATCATCAAAATATCACGTAATTAACGAAAAATGTGAAAAAAACAAAACGCGGTCAAAGGTCAGCTTATACGCTTTTCCAGCCGTTGCAACTGTCAAATTTACGTGGCAATGATGCGCGATGTTGTAAGTAGACTGGTGCTCTGTTTATGTATCAATTATAACAATGGCGAGGCATGAGGATACAGACTTCATATCCATCAAGCACAAATTCACGTGTAAATAAAAAAACAGACATGAACCATGCCACTGATCTCTATTATACTGTCAGTTGAGATCAGTGACATGAGCGGACGTCTGTCCATAGAGCAAGGTTCCTTGCTCTATGGTCAGTCCTAGTCGAAGTCCGCTGGCGGTCGTAACCAATAACTGTTTCGGTTGAACTTGCCATTGAAACAGTTATTGGTTACGACCGCGAAAACTAACCCCAACCTGTATTCTGTGTACGACGACGTACTATATTCTGTGTACTTGCAATAATGGAGAACGTTTCTTCGACATCCAAGGATCGGTACAAAAACATCGCAAGGAAAAACACCCAGAAGGTGGTCCAACGAAAAGTAAAAAGTAAAAGAAAAACCACGATAAATCCAAAGGGAAAGCCAGGAAAAGCAGCAATTTGGGGGGGGGGGGGGGAGGACATTGTGCAGCTATCATAGAAGTAGACCAGCTGTATGGGATAAATATTCTCCGTCGTCGTCCCGCTTGTGTAGCGCAGGCAACACGTTGCAATAGTTAGGGGCTAGGGGTAAGGGGTATCAGACTAAAACCCTCCTACAAAAACCGTAATTGTTGGTCTGGCTCCCTACCCCTCCGACAAGCTCCCAAGCTCACGGCTAGACCGGCAAGCTGGGGAGTTCATGCCCCGGTGTTTGTCTCTCTGGCCCCACGAGACACGGCACCGGCTGTACGGGATATGCCCCAAGGTTTACGTTCCGCTAGCTCCCACGCTGGTGCGCCGTAAAACACGCTTCGGTTGCACGGACTCTCTGAATGAGAATCTTACGTTCGATTTTTCATCATTATTTACAAATTGTATCAATAATCTGAATACATAGTCTTTTTTGTCAAATACACATGAATAATTTTTAAAAAACAGATTTAAATTTGGTTCAGTAATTTACTTGTATACGGCTGGAAGTAAAACTAACTCCGAAAATCACGTGATTTATCCGAACCACTTTTTTGGTTCGGATAAATCATGTGACCTTCGTTTTTTGAAAAATGCTCAAAAACGGCAAAATTTGATGGTTTCTAGGAACCGTTCTTCTCCATTCCTGGAAGACCTTTGAAGGCATATGTTAGCCTATTTTGTAGCCCAAATAGCCCAACGAAGCCGGTGTGCCCCTTTAATTGTTGAGGGTTATCTTTTCGTTCAGTGTCTCAAATTAATGTCTATAACTTCCTTGACTAAAGAAAGACTCTGCTAGGGTCAAAACGTCAGGCCACGAACAACTTGTTTGCGTTTGTACCATAGGTCCTTCTGGTTGGTAATCAGTTTGCAACAGCTAATTCTATTTTCTCACATAAAAATAATCACAAAAAAAGTTAACTGAAGAATTTCTAGGTACAGTTGAAAATCTTGTCGATTTCCGTGCTGCGTTCAGAGAGTACATGTACATGACTGGATGTTTACTTGTGCGTGAGTGCTAAATGTTTAAAGAAATTACCAACCTGTACGCATGGATCACACAGCCATTCCATACAGTCTTGGCAGAAGGCAGAGACCTCAGACTTGTCATCACACAAGCACACACTGGGATTCTTAATATTGTTCTCAGATGTTGCAGATGCCGCAGCACTGGTCAAGAAGTAGTTGTCGATGATGTCATTGATGTTGCGACAGTCTTGACGGCAGATGGGGCAACGGCAACCTTGAGCACGAAGAAGATACAATTTAACATAATAATATAATAATACAGTGTGTATATAGTCCTACAGTAAGTGCACCAATAAGGTACTCAAGGCGCATGAACAAACACTGCAAACAGAAACATTTTAAGACATGTTTATGAATTTTTTTAACTATTAGACCAACTTATGTAGCACCTTTAAATGGTTTACAAGGCGATGTGATGCATTCAGCAGCCACTACTAGAAACACCAGCGCAAAGCCTTCTCTTTTCGATAAGTGTAACTGGTTTTTTTACGTGTATTTTTTACACAACACACAGGACCTATGGCTTTACGTCCCATCTGAAGGATGAAGCAATAATGGTTTAGTGTCTTGCTTAAGGCTCAAGGCATTGCAAGGACACAAGTGTCAAGATATACAGCATGAGATTGGTAATTAAAACAAATGATTCAAACTGGAAACTCACTAATAACATCCTGTACAGGTGTACAACTGTACAAGTACAGACTCTTCTGTTTCACTTGCTCAATAATTTCAACATACAGGATGCAATGTGTTAGCCAGAGGGGTGTCTGGGTGTCTTTTGGACACCCTGTTTTAAATTTGGACTGTTGGACACCCTGTTTTATCTGTCATTTACATGTAAATGTATTGTAAGTGAACAATTTGGACACCCAGCTTTTAAATTTCCAGCACCCCTTTATCCCTTACCAAATCCTGGCTAAAACCTTGACAGAATGTATACTCTTCACTCAAAGTAGGCTTATCATTTCTTTAAAAGTTCAAAAGTCTTCTTTTGATTTATGGTTGCCATACATTTGTAAATTTCAACTTGTTAAAAGGCTGTGTCGTCATGGTCAAAGCTGGGCTGTGGCTGTACATTTTATGAACTCTCACCCAGTTACTAGTTTCAGTTGGCTCTTCCGAGTCTACTTTCTCCAGACACTCTCCAATACCTCTCTCTTAGTATTCTAAAGCTTTACCAGAATTCAAAATTTGATGATTTCAGCCTGTGTGGATTACTAATTCGCCCAGGCAGATAACTATTTCTCTCTCTTGCTGCCAGGCTGCTGTCTGAGGTAATCCGCCCGGGCGATTTAGTAATCCGCCTGGGCGATTTAGTAATCCCTCCAGGCAAAACAGTAATCTACATGTACCAGCCCAAATAGCTTTTTTTTTACCATGTCCTTAATACACTTCCGTTAGAATCTGATCTCAAAATTACAGACTGTACTGACGGCAATTGCCGATGGTGCTCTGTCCCATTTCTACCAACTGCCGTCGGTGGCCTTTAGTAAAATTGTAACATGCATATTAACTGACCTATCATCAGTTAACACATTTACATTTTTACGGTTTATCATAAAAAATTCACTCGAAAGTTCTGCCAATATGCAGACCATAGTGCGATCAGGATGTACATAAAATGCACAATCTGTGCAACACACAATCAGTCACTTCTTTTGCACTTTACAGGCTCGTAGTCTTTGTTATCCTATAACAAAGGCAAGAAACTCTGAACGCTACAGGGCAATTCAGAACAATGGGATAACATAAGAGTTACTGCCCTCTACTGGTAAAACTTACCAGTGCATTACGAGAAAGCATGCAAAACCAGTTACAAACACATTAACCAAAGACTTGTCTGTGCATGCTGGGAAAAAGGCTTTCCCCCAGAAATTGCAATAATCATCATCACTGCTGCATCATCACTGACCTTTTTAATGTTGCCCTTTACTGTTTGGATGAAAACTGTTAAATTTCTGTTAAAAACAACAGTTTGTGTGTATTTTCTAAGTGATAAAAGTATTGCATTTATTTTAAAACTAGTAGGTATTATTATTATATAGGTGTTCCTGGTTTGATTGGCAAGATATTGCGCCACAGCACCTTGTAAACCATTACATGGTGCTACATTGTGTATGTAGTACATGTGTAAAGGAGTAGGTCTCATACTTCAAACGTAGCCCCCAAATACCTTGCAGGAAAATACTTTATGTTGAAGTGCCTTGAACGTCACTGAGTGACGGATATGAGCGCTATCAGCCATTATTATTATTATTATTATATTTTTTAAACAAACAGGTGAAATTGAGTGTTCTACAGGCTTTTATTTTTTATTTTTTTTAAAACTTGTATTTCAATATTCTGTTATATTTGTTTTGTTAATACACTATAATCAACTTTTTTATTTCACCGTTTGTACACTTTTAATGTCGGTGTGTGCGGTGCAATTTTTGGCAAAAAAGTGGGGTTCTTTTCCAATTGAAGTTGTTAAATTGGTTGTATTTATTTCTACATGATAAAAGTATTGTATTTATTTGAAAACTGGTATTTTTTATTATATTTTTCTTTAGCAAAAGCAAACAAAAGTGAAATTGATGGGTTGGTACAGGCTTTGATTTGTGTTTTTTTTTGTAATTTAAAAAACTTATATTACAACATTTGTTTTATGTTTGTTTTCTTTTTATCAACATATTTGTTTCACCCTTCGTACATTTTTTGGTGCAACTTTTTCCAAACAACAATTTATAGGGGGCCTACCCAGTTAAATTGTAGATTTTTTAAATTTATGCTCACTTTATGTTGCATATTGTAAAAGTTGCATTTATTAGCTAAAACGTATTTTTGTTCAGGTTTTTAAAACTTTTTTTTATCACTATTTTTAATTGAAATTTTAATTTCTTTATTAAGTTATTTTCCTTGTATATGACAAATCACTGATTACATCTCTTTTTGAATGCAGGGCTGTGGAGCCGATTGGTTTTGGTGATGGACTTGTCACCAGGTCCTTTACTGCACTACAAGGCACTATTTTTATGTAGGTTTGACCGACTTGAACTACACGAACATGCAACAAGTCTAGTCACAAACGGGTCATTAACCATAACCATGCTAAATGCAACAATATGCACCAAATGGTAATAGTTGTTGTGATCTGTTGCATATGGCAGTCAACTCAGATGTCATTTTTGGACTGAATTTGTTGCATTCAGCAGTGAAGTGACTTCATATAGGTTTGGGTGCTTCTAAGTTCTATGGTCTCTGAACAACTTATAATGGGGATTTCAAAATATTTTTTTTATGGGAAGTATTGAGAAGTATGATGTAATATTAGGTAAGAATCATAATTCAAATCATATTCAAAAGACTGTATAATAATGTAAGTTAAACATTACACATATGTGCATACTGTTGCATTTAGCAGGGCAAACACCCTTGCTCAGTCCTTTCCCAAACAGGCATGCCTGCACAATGCAACAATATCCCTTGTTGCATTTTGTTGCATTTGGCATGGTTCTCATTTCAACTGTGTTGCATTCTGTTGTATTTGGCAGGCTTTGTAGAGAGACCCTAATGGGGGTTAGGGTTAGGGTTAGGCAGAAATCCAGAGTTGGTATGAGGTACGAAGTGTCTTAAGAAGGTACGAAGTGTCACAGGGTACAAAGTGTCCAAAGTCACTTTGTACAAATGTACCTTGCAGTTCTACATGTAAGTGTCCAGGGTACAAAGTGTCCAAAGTCACTTTGTACCATGCAGAAGTGTCCAGGGTACGAAGTGGTAAAGGTACATGTGTGTACGAACACACCTGACACCAGATTTGGGCCTCTAGAAGGATTTTAGTTCAAGGTAAAATGATCATAGATTTTCCAGCACATTCAAGGAGAGGACCAGGACACCTTGAGCCAAATGGATGAACAACTTGACACAGAGGGGTGGTCATTCAGTCGCTGAACTATTAAAAAAAGCTGGGCTGCGCAGAATTGATGCTAAAATTAAAAACTCTCAACACAGCCAATTTATAGTAAGAAGTGGGTACCCACGGGCCAAAAACTTGGCATTTTGATGACGTAAAATGTCTTGAGTTTGCTCGAGTTGTCTGGAATGGGCAGTGACCTATAACTCCTGGGTAGCATGAGTCATGACGCTACACAATCATGGTTCGAGCCAGGGCATTTTTCTTAGTTTTGTTTCTTCATCCCCAACAAATACTCTTCTTTTATTATTTATTAAATTATTTTCTACATACTCATGAATACAAAGTCAAATCCACGACAAAGTGACGTGGAACCAGACAAAGACAAAATCTCGGTCCCCCAAAACAGTCACTGAGCATGTTCAGTGGTGTTCTGACTTCATAACATTTAGTTACCATGTTTACTTAAAAATAGGTGGTGCAGGCAAAATATCCAACCACTGCACCATCATGACCATCTCAAGTCATACTAGTCATATACCTGGCTAGTCTGTGATTTGGACGGGTGCCCTGCCTATCGTGTCGTCGCGGCAAGCAGTAGATCATGTAATTACAGTGCTCGTAACCAGCTTTTTATAAACAGCCATTGAGTAAATCCACTGGCACTGTACATAATCTACCGCTTGCCGAGATGACGCGGTAGGCAGGGCACCCGTTCAAATCACTGACTAGCCAGGTAATGAGAGATGGCTGTGTCGTGATGGATGATCTAAAACATTTCGCTGGGGTGCTAGTACGACCGAATAATTCAAAATTTTGAAAAAGGAGTACAGCGCCCCAGTAGAACCATCCATGATCCACCCACCACAAAGTCCACACCCATCCATGACTGCCACTTTATTTTCAATATATAAAAGAAAAATCAAACCACACCGTACATTACGTTATCAGGTTATTTATTATTATTAAGGAAGGGAAAAGATTATATATTCTTTTTAAATACACAGACATTATTCAATATTACAACCATACAAAAAGAAAAGAAAACATTGCAAAAGTAAAGGGCCCAGTCCGGAGATTGGGCCACAATACCTACCAATGCACTCACTTTGTTTGTCCGCGCTGGCTACGTTCATAACACACTCCTTACACACTGTATGCAGGCAGGGCATCAGCTTGGGCTCTCGGCTTGTAAGATCGCCATCGCAAACCTTACAAGTTGTCACAAATGACCACTCTTCCTCGGGTTCAGCATTATCAGTACTGCCACTTGCTTCTTTCTCTACCTCTGGTGAATCCGGGGTGGGAGTATTTTCCTTCTCCATTTTTATATTTGGCACAAAATCAAGTGGGAAATGTTTCTTTGGCTCCTTTTCGAGCGGGAGATCAAAGCGCCATCTTGAAGTTCAGCAACTGTTGTATTAATTTTCTTCCCACGAATATTTAAGTAGTCCAGGGTGGACTCTGTAAATGTGTAACATTCAATTCAAATTTGACGAAAGAAGTTCGGTAGGATAACTTGTTCATATTTAAAATAAAAAGAACACAAAATATGCAAATGGAACTTAATGTTAAGTGTTTGCCTAATAAAAACAAATTAGTCATTAAGGCAAAATGCCCTGTACAATCGTAGGATATGATAAATATGAGGTCAAGTAAATTTACCTTGGGTTACGAGGTTGGACAGTAAATTGACATTTAGACACATAAAATAGAAGTTTTTGTAAAATTGAAAATTGTAACAGTTCATTAAATCAAATATGAACCTGAAAATTGTATTTGAAGACAACACATTTATTTGTTTTGCTTTATAATATTGATAATTATCTTGCAACCTCGAGCCCAAGTTATTTTTAATAAAGAATTATCTAATATTCTCGCGTAGTCTCGCGAGAATCGTTCTTTTGCTTACCATCAATCCATCATGGTGGGTTTGAGATTTTTACTATCCAGAATATCCGATGTCATCGGGATATCAGGAGTTGTTTGTTTGAATAGAAATATGTTTTTCGTTAATTTTAGGAACTGAACCTCAAAACTGTGGCAGTTTTGCTATTAATTGTCATGCCAGTTGTAAAATAAAACCGATTTTAAAATTGTATTCAACGGCGAGTTAACGTAAAGTGTTGGGCCTATTGAAACATCCACCGTATACCGTACACACAATACATCGATGGATGGACGTGTCATTTAGTCCCACGGTCCCACAGAGTATCGAGCAGAATTAACTCCGGTTGATAGCTCTGCCTGTTAGCCAAACCCATGGAAATTGTTAATTATCTTAATTCTATCCAATTCCGACACTTGACCCTACGAAAGGAATTCGAGTACGAGTTGACTTGGGTACGAGCATGACGAGTTGACCTGTTTCTCTTTGAAAGTACGGTGGCCAAATGGGAAAAGCCAATGAAAGTATAGTGACATCAATTGAAAACAAATTGATGTTGTTTTTAATTAAGTAAATTCATTGTTATGCATAGCCCCATAAAAAGGGCCAATCCACTTCGAATCCTTGGCCCAACACCACTGCAATCCTATTTTTGTGCCTGCTTGATTGTGATCGGTTTGCTGAGTAAAATCGGCATCAGACGTCAGTCGGTCATCACTCGGCGCGCTGAGCGCAATCAAGGTTTTGTGAAGCAATTTACACAATACATGTAATGCGGTACGCATCTCTTGCCTGTCTGCGTATTAAAGAGAACAAATGAGCTCGAGTGCTGAGTAAATCATTCGGGTCTCCATTGGCATTACTCAGATTGTAGCAGTGGATCATATCAATGTCATTCATTGTTGTCAAGTTATTGTTGAAGGAACCCGACAAAATATGGTTTTCGAGCAAGTTGTTAATGTTAGTTATATGTAAACAAAATTGCACATTCGCACATCCAAAATAAAATGATTTTTCCCCAAAACGTGTGATGTGTGATGTTTTTGCAACAAATTCCAGCAATAGCGTTCTTCATTCGATGTGTACAGTCATTGAGTACAGTCATTCGATCGGTAAGTTTCATGATCAAGAACGACGTGTATTAGAAATTACAGCGAGCACAAAAATAGGATTGCAATGGTGCTGGGGCCAAGGATACGAAGTGGATTGGTCCTAATTAATGGGGCTGTGTTATGCAAAGTCTAGACAGACACAGAGGTCATCGACAGGTCACGCCGTTGTTTTTAACCAGGGGCTCTTCAGGGGACTTTTCCAAACCCCAGCTACCTCCAACTCAGTTTATTGTTAGAAAGACCAGACATAATGTTCATGTACATTGCTTTAACTTGAGAAGGAAACAAACTTGCACGCTTTGAACACTTTTATAACAGGTCCCAATCATCTAATTTTCAATATGTGTGGGACTTGCACAGTCTATTGAGGTTCCGCAAGCCCTTCAAGAATGCTAACTGTCATCCTTCAGAAGCCATTTTGTTTGCAGTAGTAATTATGCTGATTGAGGACACGGACAGCTCTGTTTTGGTTTTTTTTTTTAGATCAACTCCAAAATCTGTTGTCATCACTTCACAATTAAAGCAAAATTTATTGTTAAACTTTCCCAGGCCTGATGCTTTGTTTTGAAAAAGGGCAAGGGCAACGAGGTGATCTCTCCTGGTAAAGGGCACCTCTATGAGGAAATTGTAAATTTATATAAAAACATTTCAAGGGGCATAAAGGCAGTGACTAGAGGCAACGGAGGCAGCGAGCTTGTAGTTATGTAATGTTTCTTGCAAGTTGCGATGAACGTCATGAGTGTACCTCTTGCCTTGCCACTGGTCTATTTTCTGTAACATGCTTGCCATCCAATCCCCTGCCGTCAGGAGGATCGAGGACTGCATGTGTTTTTTGAAACTAGTGTTGATGTAAATTAATCTGCTTTTGTGTGTTTCTCATTTAGTCGGTTCTCAAGCATCGCAAGAAGACGAGGAAGCTCCGTGGTCACGTCAGCCACGGTCATGGCCGTATTGGCAAGCACCGAAAACATCCGGGAGGTCGTGGTAACGCTGGTGGACAACATCATCACAGAATCAACTACGATAAATAGTAAGTATTTAAAGCGTTTACAGAGGTGCATCACTTATGATGGTGATGGTTAAATCCATTTTTATAGGCAGGGTATACTTTTGGTAGTGGTCGAAAACCAGTATTCTCACTTGGTGAATCCCAACATATGCATAAAATGACAAACCTGTGAAAGTTTGGACTCGACTGGTCATCGAAGTTGCAAGAAAAAAGGAAATAAAAAGCCATCCTTGTTGCATAGAATTGTGTGCTTTCAGATGCCTGAGAACGGCTTCATGCCTGAGGCCTTGCACAGATTCAAATTTTTGGGTGAAAAATAATCTCTTTCTTCAAAACTACATTACTGCTAAGGTGGTCGTTTCTAACAGTGTTTTACAGTATCAACAGTTCTCCAGTGCTATTTACCACTTGAGTTCTTATGGTCATTAATTTGGGGAGTAAAGGTCTACCCTTCCTTTAACTTGATAGTACCTAAAAACCATCGGTGATTAAGAATGAAGAACAACCACTTTCTTTATCAGAATCATGAGCAACAAAAGGAATGCTCAATCTGAAACCCTCTGATTCAAATCAAGCTTCCCATCAGTAAGGCATGTTTTTTTAGGGGGGGGGGGTCAAAATTAGGGGGACATCCATAAGATTTTAAGGCTTGTTGCTCAAGGTTTTTCTGAACCAGAAGTCCTTTTGAGAATGTTTCTTTAACCCTAACCATGCTAAATGCAACAATATGCACCAAATGGTAATAGTTGTTGTAATCTGTTGCATTTGGCAGTCAACTCAGATGTCATTCTTTGACTGAATTTGTTGCATTCAGCAGTGAAGTGACTTCATATAGGTTTGGGTGCTTCTGTTGTATCTGAACAACTTATAATGGGTATTTCAAAATATTTTTTATGGGAAAAGTATTGAGAAGTATGATGTAATATTAGGTAAGAATCATAATTCAATTCATATTCAAAAGACTGTATAATAACAGTTACAAGTCACCACTACACATGTGCATACTGTTGCATTTAGCAGGGCAAACACCCTTGCTCAGTCCTTTCACAAACAGCATGCCTGCACATTGCAACAATATCCCTTGTTGCATTTAGCATGGTTCTCATTTCAACTGTGTTGCATTCTGTTGTTATTGGCAGGCTATGTAGAGAGACCCTAATGGGGGTTAGGGTTTAAGAAAGAAAAAGGTTTAAATAACCAGAATTAAAATGAGAAAAGACCTGAATCAAAGTGAAATTCAAAATGCCTTGCGAAGGTTTTATTTAAGGTTAAGCCTACATTGCAAATCAATGTGGCAACAGCAAATGTCCATCTTAAGTTCCACCATAAAGCTACAGGAAACAGACTCCTGGACACAATTTGGTGGCACTTCTTACCTTGGAATGCTGTGCTTAATATGGCACCCCCATAAAGCACAAAACACTGGGTCGTGCTTTGTGGTCTAGAACTAACCGATCGATCTCTGTTTTTCAGCCATCCCGGTTACTTTGGGAAAGTTGGTATGAGACACTTCCACTTGACCAGGAACAAGTATTTCAAGCCAGCTATCAACGTCGACAAGGTGTGGTCATTAGTCAGCGAGCAGACTAGAACTCACTATGCCAAGAACACTGAAAAAGCTCCAGTTATTGATTGCGTCCAAGCTGTAAGTATTAATGTCATCAGATTGCCTTCCTTCTTTACCATTGCTGACTTAAGTGGACCAAGCTTAACCCTCCTACAAACAAGTTGATACAAGTTGATACACCATTTGAAACCATTCAAGTGAATGGTTTTGAATGGTATGATAACTGTGCACACAGTTGGTTCCCCAAATGGTTTTGAATGGTGGTGCAGCTGGTACAGAATCCTATGAGGATTGTTTTAAGTGGTGCATCACGGATCCCACTATGTCATGACTTGGAGTGATACCAGGCGGTGTGGGGTTGATCGATCTGCCCCTGGCTACGAGGTTACCATACACTATGTCATAGACACTACAGGATTTGTTTAACAGCTTGTTGACCATCTGAAACCATTCGGCTATGGTAATGCACACAGGTACAGTGTATGCACAGCTCAAAACCATCTGAATGGTTTTGAGTGGTAGTACAGCTTATCATCAACACTGCTCAAATGGTACTGCCATGTGTGTACAAAAACGATGGGGTTGTAAAAGTTAGTGAATTTTGAATGGTTTTGAATGGTGTATCAGTAGGAGGGTTAAAGACAAAAAAGCCCTGAACCCTGAGCGCAAAGACCATTTTTTATAAAGCTCTAGTTTTGTCCATGTTCACACTCTGTAGCCAAGCTTGCTATCAAAGAGACAGATTGGATCTAAAATGATGGTAAAATAAAATAAGGTTGCTATTATGCAATCTCTTCAAATTGGAGTTGGAAGATCCAAAATGCCCAACACTTCCTGAATTGTAACAGAAGCTCCTTGAAGTCTATAACTCCAGGGTTTACCAAAAGGTTGAATCACATTTATTTCAACATTTTACATTACATATACATCTTAAAATTTGCATCCGAATTTCAGATTGTTTTTGTCCGCAGCGGCTCTCACCTCTTTTTAATCTTTAGAAGGGTCATTCCATGTCAAATTAACCAGAGGTCCCTAGGTGACCCTCTCAGATTTTCATGAACTTTGTCAAATTGCCCCACTATTTCCAAAATAAACACACACCAAATAAAGTCCAAATATTAATTTCAAACTCCATTTCATTTCCGAGATGAAAAATATGCTCAAACCGCCCCTTTTTAAAGTTCTGCCCCTCTGCTGCGTCACGGAAATGCGCCATCATGCTTTTTTCAAACTTTGAGGCTCTTGGTTGAAGTGTCAGGAGAAGAATGGGGTTGGACTATTACTGTATCAGTTGATTCTGTATGTGGAACCAGATGATTCTTTCGAATACATGTGTAATTATCTTGTTTTTTCCCTCAGGGTTACTACAAAGTCTTGGGCAAGGGTCTCCTCCCTAAACAGCCAGTCATCGTCAAAGCCAAGTTCTTCAGTCGCCTCGCCGAAGAAAAGATCAAGAAGGCAGGAGGATGTTGCGTTCTCGTTGCATAGACGATCCGTGACTAGATAAGATGACATCCACAGGCAACAAGAACTCACAAGAATGGGCGGGGGACACGAAAACTTCCCAGAAAAACAGCCATGGATAGAAAAACACAATGAAAAAAATGGACAATCAAAGGCCAGTGCTGACATGGATGCATTGCCAACTCGGATGCGTAACTTTTGGAAAATTGCAATTATGGATGTTACTATTCAGTTCAATTTGTATTTTTGTTGCATACGACGTCCATAGTGGACCGTAAACAGATTTCTTGAATGCTATGTCCAGTAGCTTGCATCATAAGAAACTTGCTGAAAGTGTTTTATGTTTTCGGTTCCGTGTGTCATTTTGTTTTTGAGTCTCAGAAATAATTTGGATGTCTAAAATGCTGGCTGTTTTCTTGATGCCTGTCACAGTTGTCAAAAGAGTCGGTGCAAAGGGTTTCAGTTGGAGAAAATAAAGTAATTATGTACACAATTAAATTGATCGTTTGTGAAGTTTATATGAAGTGTTTGAAGTTTGTTTTGTTGAAAGTAGAAATTCCTGTGCATGGTACAGTAATTTGCCCCCTTTTCCGTGTTAGTGAGCTTCATTAAAGCTGATTTTAGTTGCCCTGTTGCTCGTTTTTCACCCTCTACCTCTCTGATAAATTGCACCGTTTTAATGACGAGACAGTTTCCTCAAAATATATCTCTTGTTGAATGGCGGCTTCTGACTGCCACCTCCCCCCCCCCCCCCCTACAAAGATATTGAGTAACAAAAGAGGGAGACTGCCGTCTTGGGGCTAGATAACTTAGTTGAACTGAGCCTGTGCAATTTAATTCTGAGATGCTGGGTCAAATTCTGTTCTAGTATAAGTCAATTGTTCTTTGTTCAATCAAAATGTTGATTTTTAGTTGGTTTGATGTTAAATTGTTGACCTCGTCCAAAATAAAAACGCCCTGAACAAGTAAACTGGGCAGACTCCATCTTGTGGGAAAAGGGGGCACTACCGCCTGACAGCAAAAAGAAGGAGCAATTTTTACATAATAGTAGCGGGCTAGCGTGCCCAAAATGTTTGAAATTCAACAACCCGAGGCACAAAAGAGGGCCATTTTGAGCAGAAAACGGTGTGGGTATAGCGAGTTGGTGTGAAATGCCGAGAATTTGCAGGACGCAAAATGTGAAATAAAAATAGTAAATTTTGCAACAAACAAATTGCTGCTGAAGCTGCAGCACACGTGCGTGCTTTGGCTGTGTAAAATAATGTGGGGAAAGCCAAGGCAAAGCGCCAGACTATGTTTCACCAAAGAAACGGGGGTGGGGTGGAGGGGAATAACAAACAAACAAACAAACATCAGCAGAAAAACTGACCTTCTTTTCCTGTGGTATATTTAACCATCTAGTGCCGTGTGTATCATATAAAACATCCTATTTAAATGTGTTTCTTTACATAATTAAAACTTTGTCCCTAACTGCCCGTTGTAGCTTTATTGATACATTGACTAGCCCCCTCTAGTGGCCGCTTGCAATGCAGTGCGCATCCTCAGTCCACTCTACAGCTTTTTCAATGGTGTTGGTACATGAAAACTCATGCAGTTTCATATGCTGAAGATAAGACGATATTCCAAATTGAAGGTGAGTACATTACATGTGTATCAACATTCTACATAAGGACAAATTTTACTGAATCTAAAATAATCGATTGGTATTGTTATTGTTGAGACTAAGGCCGTGTCCGAAACGGCGACTTCGGCTACAGCTACAGCTACAGCTAGATCAGCGCGTCTGCCAGTGTTGAAGAATAGGCAGACGTGCGCGATCTAGCCGTAGCTTTGTTTACGCCGCTTTGTTACGCCGCTTTGTTACGCGATGTTACGCCGCGGCGTAACATCGCGTAGGTTTTTCTGTTAGTGTTACTTCGTACGGCAAATCATTGAATGTCTCTGTTTTAAAAATATTTATTATGAATTAATCAAAGACAAAAACTAAGAACAAACAAACATTTTATCATTTTTTTTTTAGCCAGGAGGGATTTTGATGATTCGTGCCCATTGGCGATGGATATTTCAGGAAATGTCTGAAGTTGTGGGAAAGGGGCAACGGGGGAGTGATGAAACAAAGGAGTAAGATATTCAACGTCACATCAACGTCACGTTGTTGGGAAACATCCCAATTTTCAGTTTTAATTGTTGCCTTAATTCGCCGTATGCCTGGAAGAAGTACGATTACGAAAAGTTACCGGCGAGGGCGTAAGTATTTAATGCGCAAAATGTGTCTAAAGAAAACTGAGCGTGAAAGTTTGATCGGCTCTCTGCCATTAATTAGTCATCATTCATAGTATGATTAAATTTTGCAGTGGAATGGGAAACATCTCTCTGTGGGTAACTGTGTTTACAGGTTTCTGTAACTGAAAAAAGTACTTCGTGTGGATGAAAGGGCTTAGGGCACCACGCCCTTCTTTGTGGTATTCGACGAATTATTTGAAGAAACGTGTAAACACCTTGCAAAATAATAAATACCTCAAACATTCAGCTTGCACGTGGTAACATTAATTCTTTGACGTTACGGAAAAGCTCAATTTTGAATGTTCGAGTTTGGCTACAAAAACTCAGAAAGTTTACATCCTTTTCACTGAGGGTGTGTTTATAATATTGAATACTTGGGTCATTATATGGATGAGCAGTTAATCTGCCTGGGGCAGTCAGCAGCCCCACTGGTTTGTGCATTAAGTCCAATTGTTTGGAAAAGGAATTACATGGATACAACAGGTGTGAGTTGCCAAACGAAAAGGATGTTTTAGTTTAGCCTCTTTCTAATGGAGCTTTACCGTAATGGATACAATTTCAAACACTACAAATTGAAAGGAAAACAATACACTAGTAATGGGAAGATTACATAAATTCCCCTTCTCTAAGCCAATTTAAACACCGTAAAAACAAACAACCGTTAAAAAAACAACAATAACCTTCGCTGCAAATGTTATGATATTTTGACAGAAAGTCGAATCAATCCACCTACGTTTAGCAAGGTGACAGCAGAACCGCATCTGTGACCGCATTAGTCGCAAACACACACCAACCCTCAGGAATCTGAGAAAACGATTCATAAATGAATCGTTTCTCAGATATGTTCCAATCTCAAAACCAACAGCTGAAGTGCTTCACACCAAATAAGTTTGGATTAAATTTTTTTTATGCAATAATATCTTCTTGTATCAACCAATCTATGACCCTACCTTTAAATATGATTTTGTGGGGGATATTGTGAACTTTCAGGCTTACACGCTACTTTCAGACCTTTTCTTCTGAAACAAGCAATGTTGATTTTTGTGAGTGTCTTTAAAAATAAATTAAACCGTCTCCACGACTTAACATTTTGACTTTATTTCAGACAAAAATTCGTAAGTATTCTTTCGGTATACTGGTAAGATCAACATTGAACTTTTATTTATAAAATATACTACATATTTGTTTTCTTTATATTTATTGATCACAATGTGTAAAAATTTAGACGTGTAAAATTATAAAACACTGCCGGTGTTATAAATTATTGGATTTGTCCTGGTGTGTGTGTCCCCGGCCCAAACGGTAAATTAGCATAGGCTGAAGGAGGTTGATTCAAAAGAGGGCGCTACCAGAAGAAGAATCTCCATAGAATCTCCTGCCACACCGGCTCTAACCTGCTTCAGCTTTTTTGCGTCCAGATTTTTAAGCGTCAAATCCAGTGGGGCGGGGCAGAGAGATGGGATTTTTTCCCCCACCGTACGAATCTGCCACACACGATATGATCCTGAAACAACACGTCTAGATTTGAAGTTCAGTGCGCTCGTTGAGACAAAGTGTTGCGTGAAGACCCAGCGGTATGTCTATCTGTAATGTAGAAAAGAAGGGCATCTACGTAATTCCCAAGAGTCACAGAGTGCGCCACCAAGAGTTTGCTAATAGTACAACACTTCAAAATGCAAACGAAACGGCTAGTTTTTTTACAAAATAATGAGAGATTTTTGAGCGCTAGATAGCAGCAGACTAATTAGGTAAATTTCTATTGTTGACATATTATTTCCGAGCACGCGCACAATTCTGAGAACAATTGATTTACCTGGTAAGTCTGCTGCCACCTAGCGTCCCAGAAAGTCTCCCATTTAATATCCATCTACAGTGATTATTTGGCTGGTTACGCGTAGTTACATTGATTACGTATTATGGAAAACCATGGTATGATGGCTGAACAAAGTTGGGAGTTAGTATTTTCTAAGTTGATCTTTTGAACTGATTGCAATGGAATGGAATACTATCTGGAAGGATGGGGGTAAATTAATAATGTTGGTGCTGAGACGGCTGCACTACACGTGCTTTTCCCGAGGGTTAAGAAACTCAGAGTGATGCTCTTGGACACACTTAACAAGCTCATAATTCTGCATAATTAGTCTTCTCTGTGCAATATTACAATTAATAATGTATCAATTTAATTTATTTAATGCTTTTACTGACTCAAAACTTATGTAGCACGTGTGTGTACAGCTGGCTCCAATGTGCCTTTATTTATAAAGGATATACTATGCAAAAACTGATCAGTCTTAAAAGATGATGTAACATTAACAAAACAAAATAATTTATATTACACTTTTGGTTGCAGACTGACGCAATACTAATGCAGCACGTGTGCGTACAGCTGGTTACCAGACTTTTTTGTTGTTGCTATTTTATATCTGGAACCATGGAACATTTACCAACATTTTTACCCAAATTACCCACACCCATCTGTCAGCCTCAATACCTTATTTGGTATTTCATACATGTAACCATTGAATCGGTTACATTAATGTTGACCCTACTTCACATATCCCTTCCCCCCTCCCCACTGGCCAGCCCGCGTTACCTTTGTTAGTTATCTCATACCTGTGACCCTTAGCGAAGAATGGTTATTCATCATCGCCGTGACGTCATCCACATTTTCAACCCCGTTCTGATGAGTGAAAGTGACAATCGCATAACACGTCAACACACCAATAACAGCAGTCCACTCCATGGCGTTTTTGCTCCACCAAACCCAGCAAAGCAGTGTATATGCCACCAGACTAAACCAGCCCCACTCAAACAAAAACATCCCTGGTGGATCTCTAGTTAACAGCTGTCCCCGTTGTTTGAATCAAATGGAGATGCCTGGCACTAGCTCTTGCTTCTTTGGTGTAATTGTGGCTCTCACAGTCATCTCGGTAAACTTTGACAAAGTCATACAGTACGGTTGTCTTTGTGTCTGCCTATTTGACCTTTGATAAGATTGAAATTCGGGATATTGTTATTGTTTCTGTGATCATTGATTTCTACTGTGTAGTCACGTTTGAGCTTGACCTTTCCCGAAACATGTTGTCAGTGTCCCTATCTCTTTGATTGTTTACCATCCACGGAAGCTGGTGGTTCAAAGTTTCAACCAAAATGAGATAAGGATCCTTTTTTTCTTTCTCGAAAAAAGAAAGAACAAGAAACATAACAAAACAAAATAAAACAAAACAAAACAAAACAAAACAAAGTAAACACACACACAAAGTCACACAATCAAACAAACTTGTTTGTATGAAACTGATAACCGAATCAAATGGAATTGGACTTAACCTCCGTTTTTCACGATGACCCTGAGAGTTTGAACAAAGAAGAATTAACTAGATCGGAATTTGAACCTACGACCTCCGGATTAACGTGCTGGCGCTGTCTACCTACTGATCTATCTACCCATTTATGTTGGTGGTCTCCCTATTTTGTCAATATTAAAATATATTATGGTTTAACTGCTACATTTTCGATGATAACAAAATCCAACACTAAACACTAACCTTATTCGAAGTTTCACGGTATATTCACACTGTTCGGTGTCGGATTCGGTTGCATAGCAGGTTATAGGTCGGTCAATGGTGATGGACAGATCAAAGGTCACGACTGTCAATCTCTTTTCTTTAATTTGTAGCCCAGTTGAATGTCACATGATTTTTGTTTTGTTTACCTTGCCATTGTTGTCCGACGCTGAGACTATCATTGTCTAGTGTTAAAGTAAATCCTAATTGTCAATAAACGGACCAGATTGGGGAAAAGTTCATCGTGCTCTTTTTACCTTAAAACGGTAACTCCCGTGACCACAACAATTTAGTCACTTTGCCCTAATAATTTCATGTAGCCCGTTAAAAAGAAATGAATTCAAAACACATTGAAAACAATTTATAATGTTACTATGGCAACCGTTTTTGTTTACCCTTGTCACCATGTGTTTTTACATTATAGTGAATTGTTTGTATGTTTTCTATTGGTCGCACTAACTTTTAATATTATTTTGTAAAGGTAAGTCTGAGGTACCAATGATAATTTAAAATGCATCATAGGAGTTCAATTATTATAGCTGCTAAAGGTGGCGGACTATTATTGAGTTTTGTGTTTCGGGACGTGAGATTGGGTGACAAGAATATATTTTGACAGGTTCTTTCAATGTCAACAACAAAAACAACAACAGCAACAACGACGACGACGACGACGACGACGACGACGACGACGACGACAACAACAACAACAACAACAACAACAGCAACAACAACAACTTGACATGAACTATCATATGAACAATAATACAAACAAAGACAAAACAGATTCTTATTGGAAGCAGTTACTACTGAAGTTTAATTAGTTAAAATAAACAATAATTAATTCATGAAAAGATAAACAAATTAGTGTAATGCAACAATTTCATCTAAGTTACAAAGTACGTTTTACTACTAATACATACTATTTCTGTTATGCAAAATTATAATTTTCCCATTAAATTTTAATCGCATCTTTGTAATAACCAACCTCTTCCCTAAATATGATGTCTGGGCGAGCTTTTTTTAAAACGTAGACAATTTCACACCTGTGCATCTGTTTTGTGCACAAACTGGCATTCAGTCTATGGAGAAGTTTGGGGACGAGGTTGGGTTTGTTGTTGCATGACGTTTAGCGACGTCAGTCGGTTGCAACTATGGAGCGCAGATATCAAAGTTTAATTCTGATCAGACTTGCCTCATTACCGCAATCGTTTTAAAAACAAATTATCACTGATCTTTTGTTAACCATTAGTCAATGACGAGTTATACATTATTTACAAACTGGTAAATTATAAACAAAATAATGTTATACAGTTAGTGCCGTGAGGTTTTGTGTTTGTTGGTAACCGAGTGTAGAGTTTCAAGTCTCTGGCTTGTCGAAAGTTTGTTTCCTTCTCACGTTACGTGAGCGAACAAAGTTCCCAAACATTATTCAAATACTCGCGAGACTTGAATGGTCATCAAGATGTGATAGAGACCCAATTGTCGAGGGTTACAATTTTTCTTTGCCATTTCCCCCCATCGTTTGGAGGACCATAATGACGTGACAAACAATTGCGGCATTGTTAAATCACCGTGTAGTTTTATTATAATTTGGTCCTGACCGAACCAAGTTCTCCCGATGAAGTATTACTAGGCGCACGAGTAATGCAGTTTTATACGATTTTACCTCCTTTGGTCTATATACAGCTTGTGAGTAAGTGAAGGATCTACGGAAATCTACGTTCGCACTTGGGCAAGTGTAACTGTTTGGGTGAACATACTAACATAGCTATTAACAAAATTACACTATATTAAACAAATATTGTACACTAATATCGTTCCTTTATCCACCAATGCTGATGCTCACAACGCCCAAACGTTTACACCTTTGTCATTGAACCATTCATATCATTTGCTAAACTTTGGTTAAATCATTTCAGTTCGCTGGTATCCTGCGCTAACAGAAATAACCACTTCTGCCACCGCAGGTACCCGTTTACTCTTGCATGAAGCGACTCAATGAGAATTTTTTGATGACACTAGGTGGTAGTAAACTTACCAGGCAAATCCATTGTTCTCAGAAATGTGCGCATGCTCAGTTCTACGTACACAATGGTAATTAACCTGGTAAGTCTGCTGCCACCTAGCGTTCCAAAGTGTTTCATTACATCAAAGTGTCTTGCTCAAGAACAAAAGTGTAATGGCCGGGATTCGAACCCACACAACGTTGATTTTGAACAAGACACATCAATTTGCGTTAAAAAACATAACCAAATAGGAATTGTCATGTGTTTTGTTGTAGACCGTCTTTAAGCCAACTTAGCAGGAAGTTCTTACGGGGCCAGACTATTTCAAAATTGCAGCTTAACGCTGACCAGTTTTATTTACATCTGACGTGTGCAAGGGGTGAGTTCACATCTGTGAAGATGACGTCACTTCATCAATGTACCGCATCAAACCGTGTGCATATTACCACCACATAAAACACCTTTCATACACAAGTGGTAAAGAAATTAGCATAACAATCAACTTGGTGGTGGGCTAAAATAGGACAAAAAGCCGTCTACAAGATAGAATCATTTAACAATTTGGAAACGTCCATAGTCAATTTCAAGAAAATAAACTTTTAAAAATACTATATACAAATATATCCTCCAGAAAGTTTCATCTGGTTACTTAATTGCCGAGCTACAAATGCGTATACTCTTTAATTTAAAACCAAAAACTAAACAAAAATAGGCCTATGAATGATGTGTTTGCAAATCCGGAACACTTGATATTATTTAGCTGACAAAAAAATACGGCGTGTGTAGACTCTTTGGGGAAGTACCGTTCAGAAGCGAAGCAGATGCTTGGGTATTCCTTGAATTTTGCTGTAAAAACAAATAGACACATTTAGTTACTACGGAGTTTTGGAAGTGCCATCCGACTTCGTAAGATCTTGATGTCTGCTTATAACTGCAGGCAGGATGCTGACGTCATAGACGTAAGATGAAAACATCATGAGATAATTATCTCAGGATGACGTTCAAGTAAAACGTCGACTTTTTGAGCTATTTTTTCTTAGGATGTCGACATCGTAAAAGTAAGACGTCGACCTCACGAGATGAATTATTTCGGGGTGTCGACTTCCTGAATGCTGAATGTCGATTTCCCGAGGTAATCCATCTTGGGGTGATGACATCCTAAACATAGAATGACGTCTTTCTCGGATAATCTCGTAGGCATACACGGAGTTTAAGATAATAAGTTATCTCCCGGAAAGACACCAGTATACTTTCAGGATGCCATCATCCCAAAATAAAATATATCTGAAAGATCAAAAGACCGGGGCCCAATTTCATTGCTCTGCTTACCGTATAAAGCAAAGAATCGGTGCTTACGGCGGAAGCAGTGAATTCCGCGCTTACGTCAAGCGTATTTCACGGGTTAGCGGGGAATGTTTGCTTGTGCGCGTGCGTACTCCACGTTACAAGGCATTCCTCGCTCACACAGCTAGCGCAGAAATTCGGCGCTTGCAAAGTAAGCGTAGAGTGGTGACCGTAAGCGCAGAATTCGGCGGTATTAAAGCAGAGCCATGGAATTGGGCCCTGCAAGGTATGTGTGGCTTACATTGTGACCTATAAGACGTCGTTTGCCACGCACTGTACTATTAGGCTGTTTTTGGTTGGCAGCAAAATGTGGGTGACGAACACCCGGATTGAATTATTGAAGCAATCACGTGGACAATGTTGGGTTTAGTGTCAGAAATTGATTCGAAGAACGCCGAGTGTGTTAACAATACAGATTGGCTGTAAAACGACTGTTCAACGGCTCTTCAACAGTGTCCTTAAGAGTCCAATGTCGGCACTGCTAGCTTAACTCAACATTCTGGTAAGCAAAGCCAAACAATTGGGCCCAGTTCCTTTATATCTAGCCATAGACAGTCTACGGTATTAAATAGGATCATTCTAACCAAAGACGTCTAATTCGGACACTAGCTGTAGTACCTTGTTTCACTACTCCCGTTATCCAATCCCTTCTCTACGCCTCCTGGTTTGCCACAGCGTCAACCGATCTCCTTCTCTTGCCTGGGCCGCTGGAACCGAAGGGAGAATTAGCATCATCAGCGAGCATGCGCATGGCGGCGTTGTGTCCAACAGTCAGAACCCCACAACCACCGAATTGTGAACAACCACGAGACCCAGTTCTTTTTAGTCTGAAACGAAGTCAAGGACACGACTAAGGATCAAGGTAATGCATTCAATAAAATTCAACACACAAAAGTTACAGGACCCCTTGCATTGGCAGCCATCTTTGTTGTCAAACAATGGAAATGGGCACGCGTGTAAACACTGCACAAGACTCTCTTAATTGACCTTATGGACCATGCACATGACATCAATTTTGAGTAGGGCGCCCTCGGCGTGAGGTCAAGAGAAGAAAGCTCACTGGCTGATCGTATGCACCGATAATGTACGCACAGCGCGTTTTCCACTGTTTCGCCATCGACCTCTAAAATAGTGGCTTCATGACGTCAATGCATGAGGTCCATGAACTTTAACAGGAATTGCTTAACTTATTTAAATTGTGATTTTTATGTATAGCATTTAGAAGTATACCTTTTCAACCAAACAAGGTAAAGAAAAGATCATTAAAAAAATTATATTAGAATAAAATGTTATAATGCTAATTTGAATACAAGTCACCGATATCACTGTTGTCCACGAGTAAGTCTATGTAAATACACGTAAAAATACACGTCATGTTGTAGGAAAAAAAATCTATGTAAATACACGTAAAAATACACGTCATGTTGTAGGAAAACAAATCTTGGACTACGGAATGGTCATACAGCTCTGGCCCTGAACAAAGCTGTGTATTGGTCCAAATGCAGTACAACCCAGCCTCGCTACCATGGGCAGCGCGCCGTATCGATACCGCTCGTCACTAACTCGGCGTTATGAGCGAGCAAGACATGCTGGGAAAAAATGGTGCGGCGAGATCGATCACCCCTGGGAACGAGGTTGAGTACAACCCAATGTGCAGACAAGTCTGACACCCTGTCTTCGCATTCGCATTTTTGGACCGATGGCTTCTTATCTCAAGTTGTCGCAACTTTCTCAATACACATCTCTGCCCCTAAACCCGGAACAGCGCCCTCTCTACCACCAGTGTTGGGAGTTCATAATACTCACAGTGACTGGATCTCGTTGTTTCTGGCGTATGCGTCTACTCTCTTTGCTAGTTGTCTGAGGTCGTCTCCCGTCACGTCAAACAAGTCATCATCCCTACACAAGGACAGGAACAAAATCATAATAGATGGGATGCATACAAAATGTATTTCACCCACTACATCAAATGTGACGGTGCCATAGGGAAATCTTTCCCCCGGAGATTCTGTTCCCTGGGATGGGCCCCATATGGGAAATTAACATGGGCTGGAAGAGGATGATTCAACAGATTCATTATCAGAAGAGGTTTGTACACAGTTTCTCTTGAATCTCTTGCCACAACGGCCAACGATTATACTTTGATGGCTCTGATGTTCGGCTAGATAATAGATTGAAGAAAAACTTTCTGTAAATTGGCTCTGTAACCTTACCTGTACCCTGTAAAAAAATTGGAATCAATACATGTCCTGTATCGCATTTTTGTAATACACTAATCATGATGTTGTTTGTTTGTTTGTTTGTTTACTTAATTGTTGATTATATATTTCTTGCAATGAAATCAAGGTTGCCTCAGAAGTAGCTTCCACTGATACCCATAGGTCTAATGACCTGTGTATAGAATTTATTTATAACAGTTTTTGTCTGAGGAGGTTTGTCAAAATTGCTCTAACCCGCGCATTGGGTAGGAACTGAAAACTCAATTGTTTGTTGAAAGGCTTTCTATTGAGGTGGAATTCGTTGCAGAGATCAAAATGAAGTTAATGACCATTAAAACTTATTTGGTAAAAAAGAAGCACTGGAGAGCGATTGATAGTATCAAACATTGCGAGAAGCGACTCCATTTTGAAGTGTAGTTTTAGAGTAAGAGGTAATTTTTCACCCCCAAAAATAAATTATTGTGAGAAAGGCTTCAAGCATGAAGCTCACTTCGTGACACCATCAAAAAAAATCACACCCTACGCTTTCAGGCACTTTTCAGGTGTCCGTTTTATATTTTGCGTGTAATACGTATTTTTTGAGAACACAATCATGTTTAAATCGCCCAAACTATTGGTATAGACCCTTGTGATTAAATAAAATAAATTCAAGCAAAATTTCCATTGAGATCAGCCCACATGTGTCTCTAAGCCATTTGTTTGAATGAAACCCTCGTGTTTGATGAGTCAGCAAAAACATCATAATTTCTTACATTTCCCAAGGGAATACCGGGAGAACTGGTCATTGGTGGATTTTTGTTGGTATGAAATAAACCCCGATGGTAACAAGACAATTGGCATGCTATTTGGCTAGGTGTAGTTGAGGAACCTTAAATTTTTTAAATACAAATAAAATAAAATGGCGGAGTAATTACCTTTTAATTAAAAACGGACACCTGAAAAGTGCCTGATGGCTTAATCTAGGGTTAAGCAACAAGATGTTTTTTTCTTTCAATACTTTCTTACAACATATGACCAGATGAGCCGAAATTTCCACAGGTTTTTAATTTCATGCATATGTTGAGATACACCAAGTGAAGATACTTTTTTTTAAACAGTATTACCAAAACCAAGCTTGCCGACCTGACTCTCGGTTTTTAACTTTCCCATCCCTTGAGACAGCTTGCCTGGCTAAGTTATACCTAATAGACCGTATTGAATAACCCCTTTATTGCTATGAAAGTCGCCATCTTGTAGGGCAAACCGTATGCGCGTCTACACGCGTACATCAATGAAGCACGCAGCGTTCCCGGTTTGATTTCTACGGCACATCATAGATATAGAATATTATAGTATTATATTCTATATCTATGCGGCACATGCACGCACACCATCACGCTCACGCTAGACGCCATGTTGTAGGGCAGATATTTGAATGGTGACGTCATATTCACTAAGGTCTATACAGCCGATAAACGACCTTGCCCTGGCCACATTATGTTTCCTAAGCGTATTCTCTTGACAGTCAGGGAAAATTGGATTGTAACTAAGTTCATACGAAGAGACCCCCACCCCCTTAATAAGCCAGTAGCTGACTGGCAATCTAACGCACTTAAATGTTTTACCAAACATGACCCTGTTGTGTCATTTTTTCCAACGATCGCTCGCTAAATGGTTCCCTGTGAAAGGCCTGGAGAAAACTAAGAATAAGTGAACCTAGTGCTGCAGGATTCCCAAGTTGGTTAAATCCTACCCTAAGATGGCTCACTCTTACGAATTACCATCAAACATACATCAACTATCCACTATCGATCACTCATGTCTTGGGCTATAATACTCTGAGCTCAGAAAATACTTGAGTACGCAGCTATAATAGTACGAAGTTTGACCTGGGTTAAAAAAAAGCTGTGATTGGAATAATTTACCTGGATATCGAGGCGGCTGTGATGATGGTGTAAAGGGTACAGAAGACTGCTAGCGTCAGAACTGTTGTTGGCTTCATGGCTGTATGTTTAGATGATGTCTCTTACCTGATAGAACACAAACAATAAAACAGATCATTATTTTGTAAGTTATGAAGGAGGGTCGAAGTGATTGATCTCGATAAGAGTGTCAGACCTTTACTGGATACGGGATCTGAAGGTGCCGGGGCTCGGTTTCACAATTTCAAAGCATAGAATGAGTTTGTCTGTGGATCAATATAAATGCAGATCACCAAAGCAATGAAAATTTAGCGTTTTTGAAAATCAAGCCAGGCACTTTTAAGGTTCAGTCTGGACCTTTTTACGCGTCAGTCTGACCCGTAAAAGTTTACCCTTGACCCGTAAAAGGTCAACTTTTATGAATCAGATTAACTCATTTCCCCCTACACTTTTTGGGGAATCAGCTGAGTTATGTTCAATCTAGTAAGCTTTGCGGTGACAACATATCCTCTTTGTGTTGTGGTGGTCAGAAAAAACCCGATGATGTAATGCCTCGACGTTTCGATCAGTGTGCTGTGATTGTCTTCAGGGAAAGCTGGACTCTGCTGTTGCAAGGTGTTTAAGCGCCAAGCATGGTCTATGGTGCGCTTAGAAAGCTGAGAAAGACGAGAGCTACAAACGGCGTGTCCTGGATGAGCGGTCAAGCGCACACACTGGACTAAAGCTCGGATGTTTTTTTTCTCAGCAGAGTGTCGGTTCGAATCCCGGTTTGGAAGCTTGTGGCCTTAAGCAAGACACTTTTACCATTATTGATTTATCCTCAGGACGGGACGTAAAGCCGTTAGACGTTAAGCCCCGTGTGTTGTGTAATGCACGTTAAAACCCAGCTACACAAAAAGAGAAGTGGTTTGCCCCGGTGTTTCTGTCAGTCGGATCTGAATGCACCGCAGCAATGTGTAAATTCTTACTTGGTGTTACATATCGGTTTTATAATTCAAAACGTAGCTCTACTTTTCCTGTTGACAAAATAATGGGTGCGTTTATACGCCCCTAGGGGTGTGATAAAGCGCTACTTAAAAGAACCAACTATCATTATTATTCTTACACATTTTTGTGTTTTTAATTTCTATTTTTCAAAAGAAGAAGTTGCTCTACGAAAATTGCATTGATTATTAAGAAAACATTTTTTTTAAAACAAGCAACAGTATTGTTGAAGACAGACTAAGTTGATCGTTCTCAGGCACAGAGCTACTGAGATAATGGACCGAAAACACAAACGTGATGCGCAGTGAATCAAGTTGTCTTGTTTTTAACGCCACTTCCTCAAACCTTCTCATTTACAGAAATTACCTACGCAGTTGAGAAAACAAATCCACAGCTTTTAAACACTAGCCGGTGACCAAATTAGCTGGTCAATTGCTCTTGCTAGCCTCACGTTACCGATGCTGGGAGATTCCACCACGCTGTGGCAGAACTTGCCTAGAGGAACGGGTTACTGCCAGCGGGCACCGGGGCCTTAAGGAAGTGCCGACCGGGGATCGATAGCTTACCAGCTCGGCAGTGAAGTGTGTGATAGCCTTCTACAAGGTTACGGCGTAAGCAGAGAAGGGCCGACCCCCTCGCCGCGGGCTGGTAGATCGTGCCAAGACATCTTAAAGAGATCGCGGACCTTGCTTGAGGTAATAATTAACCTATAGGTCACGTGGTCTATACACCGGATGAGAGTGAAGCGGGCTATGACGTCACCAGGTTCAAATCCTGATCAAACCATCAGATAGCATTAAAGAAGTAAGAGTTAATGCAGTTTTTCCATTGGTGACGGCGTTTCAGACTGCACGATGTTCCAAAGAATATTTGTAATGGTAAAACAACGTTAAATCACTGAGACAAATGTTTGTTTGCATTGGATTGCGTTATGGTTTGATTATGGCTCTATTAAAGGACAGTGAAAATAGCAGCAGGTAAAAATTCAAACAGTACGCATTCGTCATGCAATGGATTGAATAAACCTCGCTTAATAATAAAACAATAGTAGCACTATAATAATAATAATGGGTTTTTATATAACGCCTTTTATAAGATCAAAATGATTCCCGCAAACCTATAGCCTATAACAGAAGCTAAACAGAAATTGAAAAGAGGGTTTGAGAAGTTGTTTGAATGTCTGAATGGAAGGAGAGTCTCTGGTGTGAACAGGGAGCTTGGTTTCTTCCCTAGGGCTGGCTATGAACACAATCTTGTCACCTGTACTACGAGTTTGGTGTGAACATGTAAACGGGATGTATCGGTTGAAGACCGAAGGTGCCCCTGCCTAACTGGGCATGAAATGGCAGGAGGTGAATCAGGTAGGGATGACTTCAAAATACATCTGTGTGTAGGTTTTACACAAGGTGACTTGATTTGTTGTGCTCCTCTTTAAGCGTGTATACGCTCACGTAGCGTAGGATTATGGTGGTTGGTATAGACGGCACTTGGCGGTTGAACTGGGGGGGGGGGTATAAAGGCCGTTGTCCCTGCCGTTGAAATGGCACCTACACTAAACATGATCCACTGTTAAGCTTTTATGTATAGCTTGGATGAATAAAACATGTCAGGAAATCTGAAGGAAAGTTAGAGGTATACTTTTGGTAATTGACAAAGACCAGTAGCCTCACTTGGTGTATCTCAACATATGCTTAAAATAACAAACCTGTGAAAATTTTGGCTCAGTTGGTCATCGAAGTTGCAAGAAAAAATGACAAATTTAAGACCCTTTGTTGCATAGAATGTAATGTTTTCAGATGCCCGAGAAAGACTTCATGCCTGAAGCATTTCTCATATTCAATTTATGTTTGTGCGAAAAAAATTCCCTTTTCTCTAAAATGTAAGCCTACATCAATTCAAAGGGGGTCTTTTCCAACAATGTTTTATAATCAACAGTTTTCAGTCCTCTTTACCAAGTAAATTAGTGTTCATTAATTTTTGGAGTAATTACCAGAGGTATGACCCCCTTTAAGATTCACGGATCGAAGGTCATAAATGAAGGGAAACTAATTGAGAATTTCACTCACTGCATAGCAGTGTTTGATTGAAGCTGCAGATATTAAACCCCGTCCATGTAATTTGAATTATTTTACCTCATTAGACGTTTATAAGAGTATTCAAGATGGATAATCCCACAGACGTAATGCCTCGTGGCTTTCAATACCGTCTGAATGCCAAAGACTTAGTCCCTGAGACGCCCGTGTCTGTTCTCAATGTCTAGCAAAATTGTCTTACAACATTAGAAAATTGTCCAGCTAAAAACAAACCGTTGTATTTGAAAGGTTCTTTTTGAGTGAATTAAACCCACGTCCGGCTCCAATTTCTGGAGTAGATGCACCGGGAAGTATCCAGAAGTGTATTGAGGCATGATCGGGAGTATTGTACGTGCCAATGGCGGGGCGAAATGACAGCAGCGCCCCATCTAAGGACCATCCCTCATCCCCGCTTCATGTCCAGGTAATGAGCTTCCGCGGTTTTCAAGTGGGCCGTAGAGTGGCCTTCTGGTACGGGGGGACGGTGTAACGTTTCACAGTGGCGGCACAGCTGCGAAAAGGTACGTGCTGTGCTGTGGAGCGTTTCCAGTTTACTTTGAAACCTATAATTTCGGCCAACAATTGACTTAAATAGCAAACAACTAAACAGCGACAACAGCAACAACAACAACATCAACAACAACAACAACCACATCAACAGCCGCAGCAACAACGGCAGCACAAGTAATTTTACGTCTTAACACTCCAATTTGTAAAGAACATTTTCCAGAAGTGATGATGTTAGAAAATGGTTGGTATAGAGAATTGCAGAAACCAACCTCACACTGTGTATTGTTTCAATATTTTTTTCAAACTTGTGTCCCATTTACTTTTAATACTCTCGTAGATAAATGAAATATTCTTTCAATTACAGGGAAAACATTGTTGTTTTGATTTTGAGTAATGTTCCCCTGCGGTAACAGGTCGACTAAAATCGATTCGACAAGACGTTATGATTGGCATTAATAGATTATAAATGGCGATGTGTAGTTGATATAAAGCTATTGCTACCCGATGGGACTTTATCAGCGTCTCCCATTGGAGTTATTATAATGTAAAATTCAATCTTATAGTTCAGGACAATGAGTTGTTATTCTTTGCTACTATTTCAGTAGGAGAAGTCAAATCACAGATCGGAACACTTTCATCAATTAATGTATGGTACATCATGTTATAAAAACAGTTTAGAGTCAACGATCTTTCTAGATTTCATTCTTACAGAGATTGTGTAGAAATGTTTAACAGAAGAGTATGGGCAGGTCTCGCTTATCGAAGCATATCTACTTGTTGCGGTCGGAACGTTGTCTTTTTTGTACTCCTATCGGCAACTTTTTATCCAGCAACAAAGTTGATCTGCTTAAAAACAAAGTCCAAAATGTCGCAAAAATGTGTTAAATTATTTTTGTTTTCCTTAAAAATTACTTCCACTACCGAGGTTAACTTTCGTTCACCATGTAGGCCTACTATCGAAAGTACTATAATTTCATTTTAAGTTTACCTTCAAAGTTTCTCTGTAATTCGAAATACTCTTGACTGGATCCTATTTCCTTTGTAAGAAATACTTAACGCCGAAAGAACATATTTTTACCAAACGAAACGTAAAAAATGTGCAGCGTCCCCCCAAAAGACAACACAATAGAACTGTCTAAAAAGGCGAATCCGAGTCAATTATAAGTAAAACAAATAGTTATCAAGTCAAATGAAATTGATAATTTTACAGATGTAATGCACCAAAGTTTAAAGTTAAGTGGTTAGAAACTGATTTTACTGATTTTATATACTATAATAAATAAATAAATAGATGACGTCGTACAAAAACATGAACAAACGCCAGTTTTGTTTAACATTTTCCCTGTATTGAATTTAAGTCCTTCAAGGAAGATTAATTAGCTGGAAATTAAGCAAGCTTTCGGATTTAAAGATCAATCTGTAGTTTCTGTTTCTGTTTCTGATAAAAAAACTAAATTTCATGTTTTCTTAATGGACGTGGACGAATATAATTAATAACTTGACATACAATTGGTATAGAAGCTTCTCATCACATGGGTCTACGTCCCGACGGCACCTCCAAGAGGTCAATCCAAGACGTCTCTCATCATCTCAGCCTTCATCTGCAAACGTTGGCTAACCCTTCTCTAGCAGTCACTGATGTCTACCCTCATCGAATCCTTAAGCCGCCCTCAAGATCAAACCAAACATCCCGTCCCGTCCCGGGGCTTGTTTTCACCGACCCTAGGGCTGGTGTAATATGCGTTCAAGAGACAGCCCCCCAAATTACTGCAAAGGGACGTCGCATAAACGCAAATTTCCCTTGTGTGCACCGATAGCCAGAGTCAAGAGAGCACACAAATATCGGCCGTTATTAAAACACCTCAAAACTAGTTCTATAATTGCCGACATATTTTATGACTGTTATAAAATAATAACGTGCCGGTAGGTTAGCCATACGCCTAGAGTCAAAGCTCTTTTGATTTTGGACAAAATCCTTTTTGCAAAATACGGTTTGTTGAGTCTCTAACCTAGAATTAATGACGAGGTGAAATCACGCAAGATTCCATCAATGCATGCTCTATGGTCGGACTATCGGACTAGATTATGCCTGAAACGCCGATTGCTACGCAAAGATTGCGTCCCTGGGGGTCCCAAACGGCTCGACATTGTGAGTACAAGCAACCTCGTTCCTTTTGGTGTACGACCCCGATGCGCATACCCCCAACTATGACAATATGGGATGATAGGGCACAATTCCCCATTCTGATGGGAAGCATTCAATCAGAATTTGGGTCCAAGTGAGAGGAGATAAGGCACGTGACTTTGGGGGCGGTGTCGAGGAGTGTGGGGGGGGGGCTAGATTGCAAAGTAACAGTTTATATATTTGTTTTTGCACAAACTCGGAACACAACTTAAAGTAATAAACATGATTTAAAAAAACAAAAAATTGGTAAACGCTCCCTGCACACTGCCCCACCAACACCAACACCAACACCAATGTGGTCAAAAATTATAACAATCAAAATTTACACCACAGGATGTTAAAATTACAGAAAATATCTGCCAAAGCAACTATATTAGTGTTATTTTAATACCCTATGATGTCAATTTTGAGTCTCTCTCTGGTATTTATGTAACAACATCTATGGTGTCAATTTGTACACCCCAGTTTTAGCAATACAGTTATTCATTTACTTTAATAAATGCACACAATTTTACACTGCTGTTTTTTTTTACCAGTTTCACCTTTATATACTGCAACTCGTGACAAACCACACCAGATTGTAAAAGTAAGTTGTGTCAAAGGAGCAAACAACCACCATTTCGTGACAGGTTTTCACCAAAGTTGAGTACATTGTTTAGTTTGTGCAAACCACTTCAAACCATTTCACAATTTTCTTTTAAAATGTCTCCGTTGACGTAGTACAGCGTGTGTAAACTTGCTGCCCCTTCCCAGCCGAGACCCTTAAGCATACCATGCGTGACGTGGCATAGATATTTAGTATTTATCTATGTGCGCTAACAAAACTGATGTACGTGTCCAACGGGGTCCTGTGAATTTTTAAGAAGAGCAAGAATGTTCTGCAAGGCTGGGCTGTCAGAATGACAGCTATGACAGAGGAGTATTATGATGCAACTCAAATTCGTTTTATTGAAGGATTAAATGTGATTTTTCTGGGGAACTGTTACTTTTTACTGTGGTTTTCTTATGTAGGCATGTTGTTTATTTGAACCTACACGTGGTTTTAGTGCATATGTTTTGTTTATATTGTAATGCTTTTAGACTCGCAAAAACAAGGTGCATTATGTGTACATATATAAATATGTGTGACAATAAAACAGACTAAACTAAACTAAACTACCATTATAAGCTATCCTACGTCATCTTCGACGTTTAGGTACGGTAAAAATCAGTCTTGTGATCCATTTATTTTCCAATAGATATAGAGTCCTTATAAACATTGGGAAAGAATTACAATTTTTCACCTCACGTTTCAATGGTGTAAAATACCACTGTGTTTATACCCTTCAAGTACAATTTTTGTCAACATCCACAAAAGAAAAAAGTTCACATTTCAAATGGTCTGTGCATACAAATAATTTTCAGTTCATTTGAATTCTAATCATATTTGACCAAAATGACATTGGCTGGTGCGGAAATTCCCCTTTGGGTTGTACAGACCAATTCTTTTTTGCTGTCCGATGACGTCATGTTTTCAAATTTCGCTCTGAAAGTTTCAAATAAAATGACATTTTAAACCACGTGACATTTTGCCTGCATGTTTGTCTGTCCAATGAAACCATTGGGTTTGTTAGACCAGTGCCTAAATTTATTCACGCGGGTAAAGACGGGGGCCAGTCTACTTTATTTCGACCTCTATAAAAGGCGGCCTACCCAAAAAACATCATGTGATATATAATAACTATGAAGGGTTTTACAAGTTTTTCCTATGAAATGTTTCTTATGAGTAGATCGATCAGATGGAAATACACTTCCGAGGGAACACGGCGCACAAACATTCTTTACAATAAGTTATACTGACTTGATGCATAGTCTAGCTATACATCCATATACTAAATCGCAACACTGCGCGGGTGTCAAATACAGACCAAATCCCATTGTGGAGAAGTTGGATTCAAATTTCCGTTGAAGCCTTGAATGTTGCCACAAACGTCAGGTGTTCGGTGTCCAACATCTGTTTGTAACGTCCTGGATCATTGACTATACCGTCACGATGTGTCCACTCAAGACAACATGATCTTGTCTAAGTATCGACTTGTCAGGTGTGCTTGTAAGACAACCGATAAGCCGGTGACATCAAGAAACCAGTGTACGTCTTTCAATATTCAGATGAAACTTGAGTTTCCTAAGAGAGTACATCTTGATGCCTGAAACATTCCAGTTATTCAATACACCTTGTACCCAAGCCTCACAAAAACCAAACAACAGTCAATCATTCCTTGCCACATTCTGTTTAAAGCAGGGTATACTTTTGGTATACTTGGCAAAGACCAGTATTCTCACTTGGTGTATCCAAACATAATGCATAAAATAACTATCCTGTGAAAATTTGGGCTCAATCGGTCATCGAAGTTGCAAGAAAATGATGTAAGAAAACCACCTTTGTTGTATAGAATTGTGTGCTTTCAGATGCCTGAGAAAGGCTTCATGCCTGAAGTTTTTCTCAGATTCAAATTTGTTGTGTGAAAAATAAATAAATACGGGAAATTATATTTCTTTCATTGATTAAGTCTTGACTTTGAGGCAAGTCTACTGACACTCGAACACATTACAAAGATGACTATTCTCTCGACATCTGCTCTAGAATGGCAAAGGTCGTGGGTTCGACTCCCACTCAAGTAATACGCTGAGGAAAGTTCTGTGAATGCTTCGCTCAAGTCGGCGTATTGGTAAAACCAAGTAATATTCTTTATTCCCCGCTGCAAATTCAACATCAGCTGTTAAATATGAATATTTTCCTATAATGTAGGACCTATTACTCCCTTGTAATAAGTCTGTTGTTGTTGTTGTTGTTGTTGTTGCTGTCGTTGTTGCTGTTGTTGTAGTCGTCGTCGTTTAAACAAAAAATATGCACGTTTGCCCAAAACAAGGCTAAAACCCACTCTTGGTAAGGGGCTAAAAGAAGACAAATATAAAAAAAATGAAAATAACTCGGGAGAGCTATAGCTAGGAAATGACAATCCTCTTACAGTAGTCTAGATTGTAGGATGAAGGAAAACGTGGACATGGCAAGGAGTTCCAAAGAGATGCATTACGTGGAATGAAGCTGTTGGAATGCCTTTTTCAAGAAAGCATTTGTAAGACATTCTTCGCTTGCAGTTGCCGTTATGGACAACGCTTCGCCGTCTGTAAGCTAATTTCACTTCCGAGCGTGGAACAGGTTTTTCAGAACGAACATAACAATTAACACGAAGAGAGATTGGATATACACAATAATTGCCATGCATGGCGAGTTCTCCCCTCCGCTGCAAAACGAGACATCAGCAGTGTAGATTTTCACAACTTTTTCGCGCGAGTAGGTGATGCCCAAGTCTTGTTCGATATGAATTATTCGAATTTCCTCATATTTTATTCATTGATGAGAAATTACTCTCTTTGTCACGATCGTATCGATCGTGGACGACGGGCCGAGAACTCTTGCCGTTTACAGGTGCAGGGCACCGGTTCGGCATCGACCTCACGTCCCAAGTCGTTCGAATTCCACTAAATTCACTTTTCTTTGCACGTGAAACCAGAAACTTTGGAATGATCGTAAACGGTTGATCGAAAATGAAGTTAATGTTGACTGAAAATGTACTTAGAGCTAAGCCGTTTATCTTCTAGATCTGTCACCCTCACTATTTTTGGATGAAATGTGTAGTTTTTAGAGGATAGTTACCCCCCCTTCGATCAGGAATTTCAAAACCTTCTTCAAAGTGCTGCAAAATCGTACGTTTTAATCGACTTAGTCACGAATTTGCAAATCTTGTGTCTTATTTCCTGGCTACAAATGATGTGTTAGCGTGTAACTTCGTTATGGTATCAGACTATTGTTTTTGTTGTCTTTTTTCTGATTAGGGTAACAACCTCGCTTTTGAACTGATGTAAAAATTGGCTCTTTCCTTGAAATATGTTAATTACATTCACGCATGCGCACCAATACTGGTGGGCGAACGTCATAGAGTTGTGTACTAGGCAAACGCATTTGCGCGTGTGTGTCACGCAACCATAAGCCCCATTCAAAAGGCACGGTGTTCACTCATTTTGCCAACAAGGGCCTAATTTTATTTAAAGCTGCTAAAACACAAATATCGGCTGAGCACCAAACAATTTTGCTTAGCGAAAAACTACTTTTCACACATCGATGGGTTAACAAACAAATAAATACAAATTGCACCAACAAACGCTTTGCATAAAACCACATGTCGGGTCATCTAATAACAGATGTCTAGGAAAACCAATGTTCCTTTTTTTAAGACATGTTTTGTGTGCAGCCCCCTACCTTTGTCAAAATGTAGTCTGGACCTAAATGTAGCCTGGACCTAAACGTAGCCTGGACTTGAATGAAGCATTGACTTAAATGTACTCAAAATTCTGCACATAATGTAGACCGACAAAAACATAGCCACAATTTCGCACCTGTAGGAAAGAATTGGATGTTTAGGTTCAACCATGTACATACATATAAATACAGCCTAATGTATTTCCGTTCTTCATTTCGGTACCGAATTCGTGCTACTTTTAGTTCAGGGGCTTAAGTTACGTAAAAACCATAATTTTTTTTACACGATAAGAGTTGGAGCATATCTAAATAGACAAACATGCATTTCTGACATGTTTTGAAGAAAAGGTATAGAGGTAAAAACAGCAACACGCCCTCTATTGTACGACAAAAATCGTTGTTATAGATTTTTGTATTAAGTACCACCTGCAATCAGTCATTCACAGGCCTTCGTATGTGGTGAATTTAATTTCCGAGACCGCTGAAAAAAAGCACAACGTAATCTTTACTTTGCTTCGTTTATTTATTTCCGATCGTATTTCCGTCGTTTTGGTTTATAAAGAAAAATACAACTCCATTCTGTAGATGAAGTGGGGATACAGTTTCTCATGGAGCCGTCCATTAGATATGTCTTTTAAATCTCGTTGGAGATTAACGACCAGCCCTGGGCAGCTATCGGTTATAACTACTTGTAGAAATGGAGTATTTAAGAGAAATGGATTTTATGGTTAGTAGTCGGAGATTGTTGCTTGTCTTCTATAGTTACTTTGAGATGAATGACCGGGCATTGTCCGGAACTAACTCTAAACCTACATCTTAGATAAAACATGAAGTCGGTTCAGCGAAACAGGGTTACCTTGACGTCCCCAATGAACCAACGTACCATGTCCATTGACATCAGCCTCGTCAAGAACAGACGAAACGAGACAGGAACACAGCAGGCACATTGTGACTCGTTACAGTCAGTAATGCTGTATATTGAGTGGTGTTCTTTATACATGTCCACAAAAAGATGAAATCTCACAAAACGGCAGAAGGAAACAACCATTATTTAATCAGTCTTGGAGTTGTTGATATGATATGTTTACAATACAGTTCTTTGTCGTATTTACTAATGACTATACCGGGAATGCGTGAAGTTTGTGTTGCTTAGCGAGTCGTGAATGGTTCCTTGATGAGATATTTAGTGTCAGTTTGTTTGCATTCGAGGGGGCAGGTTCGGGCAACATTCCTCTCATGCTATAGGGCCATACGAGCATGTTTAGTTTATGTCCTTTTATTTAGATGGACGACGTGTATTTTAATAATTATTAGAATCCCATCTGGAACTTTTTTTGTATAGACCTTTCGTTTATTTTTTAGCTTTTCTTGATTTTAATCTATTTATTTTTGGTGACTTTTCCTCCCCTTATTTAATGTAAATTTGTAACATTGTTGTAATTCTGCCTCTATGCTGCGAGGATCAAAAAAAAAATCATTTTATCTGTCTATCTATCATTTGTTAACAGAGATTGGGAGTGTACGGAGGTAGCACCCCTAATAGCAAAAAACTTGTAGGCTGGGATGCCCTTACCAAACAAAAACAAAGATGGAAATTTATTATACAATATTATAATGATACCATAAAAAATCACTGCCGTAAGGTTACATCTCTGATGAAACGCTCTCGTAAACCCAACCACCCGTCCATTAATTCCACTGTAAGATATTTATAAATACGTCCTCCTTGAAGCTAGCGTTTCCTACGTAGTTTAATGGTAGTTAAAAAAGACTACGGATTTAATGATACTTGGATATTACTGCCATCAGCACAATATAAATATTACATACACAATAAAACATGTATAAACAGACCATCTTTTTAGTCGGTAAAAATAAAAGGGATCTTCTGTTTTACTTGGGGCTATAACTAAATGCCTTTATTAAAGCGATGGTGCGCCGTGGATTTCGGTAGACTACATTTTACTCATCCAATTCAACCATTATTTTCAATTGGTTGTTCCTGTATTCCTTATAAGTTAATGTAGACCCTACCTAATTGTGCCCAACCTTTACCCAAATGTAGCTCGGACCTAAGTCGGGATACATTCGGTACAAGGCAAGGGTTACAGTTAAACCCGGTTCGCATTTAGGTACAAGTTTGGGAAAAAAAGTTTAACACCTAGCCTACATTTTAGGTACGGGTTCGGATAAAATTTAGGCCTGGTCTACACTTAGATACAAGCTTGGGATAACGTTTAGGCCAGGCCTGCTGTTAAAACTCATTTCCAACCAAATTCATTTCTTAACAAAGGCTTTTTTATAACCCCAAAAGCGCCCAATTCGAAGGCAACATGCCCCTTTAAGTCTGAAAATGCTTCAAATATATACTTAGTTTTCGTAATTTTGTCGTGTTTCATTTGATACGCAGTTTAGATGAAGGGCCAAAAAGTCACTTAAAACAGTCAGTTTGACACCTTCCAAACATTCACTGGATACGTTGATTATATTTAATACGAGTTCGCGTACAAAGGTAATAATACTTGGTAACGACTCTGTGGAAAATTCTTTCATAAAAAGACACATCATCAATTTTGACAGTTTCTCGAGGCGATTTGTTCCATAATTAAATTGATATCAAGGAATAGAAACAGACCAGCAGGGGGGATGGAAGAAGATGACGTGGACGGAAAGTTTATCTTCGGGCAAATTTTGAATTATGTACTCCAGGCGCTGTAACACAGACGTTCAATTCTTAATCAAAACTGAACGAGAAAGGAATTAATTTTCATCTGGACAATAATTTTATAATATAGATACTTGTCCAAGGGAATGTTTCAGTCACTTCTCATTCCGCTTTGGCTAATTGAAAGTAACACTCCCATAATTTTACCTGACAAAATATAAACCGCTTTTCGAATAAGATGGGGTGGAACTTACGGTAGTTAATTTCGGGCAGTTTTGAGTAACACACTTTGTTAGTCATGGGTGAGTAATTCCAGAATTTCATCTGAACTCAGAATCGTTTTATTTTTGTCTGGATGAAAACACAATGATTGTCACTTTCTCGGTATGTGAAGAAACTGTGCTTTGGCCTATTTTTCTGATGCTGAAATTACGTTCACCAAAACTCCTTGAGAATTATTAAAGTGTTGCTAAATGTAGAAATGTTGTTATTTAAAGCCAACTCTAAAAAATGTGTCCTAGATTAAGGTTTTGGTCAGCAATGGCTCTCACTGTCGAGATACCTTTAAAATCATTCATTTGTTAATCATGGACAACGACTTGCCCTGTTTCTGATTGATTGTATCCAACTTTACCCTCGAGATACGTTTGAGAAGTCGGGCACGATGTTAAAAGAAAGTCCGCACAATCTTATCTCCAATAAAAATCTTACTCGGTAAAATTAATTTTTGAAAAAGATCTCGCATTAACATCGTTCGAAAACATCGTTGAATGGCTACGGCGGTTTTATTGCAATTTGGCTACATTTATGCACAATGATTAGTATTCTGTAACTGGCTGATCTTCATCAATACTCGTTTTCTTGATGTATGATTAAAATTGAATTAAACAATTTTATTGACTCACTCCACATGTATTTGCAAAATGCTTGTCGTGTGTGTAACATTGTTTTGTGAAAATGTGAAGTCTATTGAGGTTTTGTCTGTTGCCTGAAAAAAAGAAATGAGCAAATGAATAACAGTCAAACTGACGCAGGAAAAAGTAATATCCAGGGACCCAGAATTCGAGTCAATTTTAGAGTACAGCTGTTCCTTCAAGAACGCCTGGTATCCAAGACAAGTATTCGTGTTTTGACTACAATTGTAGCTTCATCTTTGTCAACAATCTCGTCCAAAGTGTAATCACTTTCTCCTTAGAACGCTCCAATTGGTCTTTGTCCCGACGCGCTCCTACATAATGTTGCCCATTATCTCATATTTTACATTTAGTTTAAACTTTGGAATCATTGGTAATTGCATAAGGTACAAAAGCACTCTGTTTGCGCAGAAACGAAAGACTTATAACAACCACCCCGAGAGACCGGTGTTCTTTTCGCGCTGACTATGATCTCTGTATCCGTAACCGAAGACTTCCTGAAACGAAAAAGTTCCCACTCGATTATTAGAAAGAGAGTTGTCTGTTTGACATTTCGAAGTCGGTTTGGCTCTGTCTTAGGTATACCCGTCTATCATAATTAAACCCTAACTGCTCAACTTCAAAAATCTGTCATCCTCTACAGAATATGTTTTACAACTCTCCAAAGACAAGATAATGGAATTTAATTTGCTTCTCATAAAGATCAATGTCTCTGATAGACGTGGACGGGTGGTCTTTGGGGAAACTTCGAGTTACGCGATCGTGTTATTGCAGTGAAAGAATATGCCCACTTCGCCCGTGAGGTACTTGAGTTTGGAACAATTTTTGACTGCAGTTACAAAATAATGTTTCTGTACGTAAATCAGCATCGTAGTTTAATTTATTTACGGGATATTAAGCCGAAGGCAGTTTGCGTTGACGAAATTTAAAATTGCTTCAGTTTTGCTTTCCGATGATGTTACGGCACTGCAGTATAAAATCCCTTTTTAGGCGGAGATCATGTTGCAGGATTGTTTTTACTGATACCCGCACAGATGGTTTCTTAAATCAAGAATCAAATTAATAGAAAAATGTCAAAATCTAGCGAGAATGATGATTTGTTTTACCTTACGGGGGTAATCAATTACAAAAGGGGAATTTTTTTAAAGAAAAATTGTTTTACTTTGATTGAAATGGGCACATAGGGTAAGGGTGTGATACTTGATTGGAAACAATTGTCAGGGGATTGTCTTTGTGGTGTACTACCTTCACCTCTGCTGCTGATATTGTTGTTGTTGTTGTTGTTGTTGTTGTTGTTTTTGTTGTTGTTGTCGTCGTCGTCGTCGTCGTCGTCGTTGTTGTTGTTGTTGTTGTTGTTGTTGTTGTTGTTGTTGTTGTTGTTGCTGTCATGAGATTTGCTTTGTGATTGTCAATAAACATTTTAATATAATCATTTTAACACACATGGCCTGAATGGGAATTTTTTCTCCGAAGGTAAATAAAGGAAAAACTAAATTAATAAATACATAAAATGATTTATTTATCTGGATGAAGATTGGTACACCAACTGTGCTTTGAAATTATAAATTTAAAAACAATTCTTTGTCTGAATTTCCCCTATAGTGTTCTGTGTCTTTCAAAGTATGTTGAAGTTTTAATAAGTATTTCAATAAGCACGGGTAACACATTGTATCAGTTGTCTTTACCGTAACAATTTTTACTATAAAATGTCATTTCAATCCATGCCATTTTAAGGATTGCAAATATTTCTTATTACAAGAAATAAGTAAAAAAGAACACTCTTTTCGTTGTCATAATCCTACTGAACAAGTTATAGCAGTCTTTTAATTCTGAGCAAATCTCGGAGATTATTATAATTTGCAAATAAGCTTCTCTATAATTCGACCAAAGCTTCCATGAATGTTACCACTCGATTACCTTTGGCACCATGCTTGGGTAATCTAATGGCTGGCATTATTGGAGTGTAATAAAAGACTCCACTCGAATTTATGAAACGTAATCTTGCACTAAATGCAATATACAGCCTATTATTTGCAGATACTGTGCGAGGGTAGGTATGGGGGGGGGGTAGGGTGATACGAGCGGGTTTTTACGAACCTGTCATACCACTCCCCAAAAGACCCCGTTCATAAATATGACGTCATAATTCAAAACAGCGCCCTCACTGGGATCAATGAAGACATAGCATTGGCTGAGAGAGTAGTGCGTGACGCGTACTTGCTTGCACGTTTCAACTAGTTTACCTCAAAGATAATGGCCAATGCAAGCCGAGAGCTCTTTATTCAGTAGGGACGACCCCATCCCACCCCACCAATAATTATAGTACAAACACTTTTAGTCGGGGATCCTGTTTTTGCCATTCAATCACGTGCTTATTTTGGTTGTGGCAATGGTAATAAGCAGTGCTTTCGGGAGACTGGGGATCAGGTTGACTATCTTGCCCTGTTTTTCACTTTCGTGGAACCCAAGTTCGAATCCCACCACTAACTGAGCTTTCAATGTGGATTAATTATAGTCAGTCCCTATACATTGGATACGTAGGTTTCCCCTTTATTTGGGGCTTTCCTCCCACATCTAAAAACATAATTTTAACTTCTGTACAAGTCGTCGTGTGCCTGGAAGAAGGTCGTAAGGATCTATACCCTCGTTCCAGGCACACGACGTATTGTTTCCAGTGCAACAAAAGGCCGCACCCAATTCATTGCCTCCTGACAAAAACATGTAGCATTACTGTTACATCTTTGTTACTAGAATTACGCACAAAGGAAATGTCTACCCATTCCCATGCAGAATTTAACCTTCCTATGACGACTAATGAATGACAAACAAGCGATCAAACTTCCACACTCGGTTGTCTTGAAACACAATTTTGCACATTATCTGCTGACGGATCACAGTGTTAGTCGCGTTTGAGGGCTCCTTTGATTAACTACTAGAAATATTAAAATAAAAATAACAATAATAATAAAAAAATATCAATCATAATTAGATTAGGTTTTAGAGATCCCAGGCTTTGACTTGCTTGCGTGTCTAGTTTTAATTTTAATTGTCAAACAGGGTTCGGATCTCGGCAAGTACACGATTGTTTATTTTAGAAGGACACAAATAGTATGATTAGCTTAATCGGATAGCTTGCAGATTATAAAGTCAATGCCAGTATTAATCCCCAGAGAAATATTTCAGTGTGAACTAGAGGCCTGCTGCATGCGGAGAATACTCGGAGGTCACTGAAAGCATAATACTTATTTCGATTTCAACAATCGAAATAAGCACGTGATTGGAACGTGACTGTGCAATCAATATCAATGACTTAATTTGACTTTTTTTGTTCAATAACGCTACCCTATATGAAACGTGGTGGATATAGGAGTTTACTGTTTGGATTTGGCGTACAGATAAACCTTTACCGTAACAAAATAGTGTCATTTATAGAATTGTGTTCACCATGTCTTAAAATTGCTGATTGTTTTCAGTAAAATGGGATTGATAGTGGTTTTAAAAACCTGAAGCTTGATTTTAAGAAAATGCTCTCCCACAAACAATGAGCACCTCAACTGACCCGTTTTTTAAAATCCTAACATAATCTTAATGACCAGTTTTTACCACATAAGCAACTCCTCAGAACATCATTTCCGAGTGAGGAACGATCCAGCCCGGAAATTGAAATTTTACACTGATTTGGCGCCGACACGATCCACCGATGACGTCACGATTGTACCGATTGCGCATTCCCCTAGTCTCGCTGGCCCCCCTTTGCGTTCACGAGTCGCTGAGTTGTTATTATAAGCCCCGGTGTGAGTAGAAGGATCGTGTTTTGAGTAGACATCCCGTTTTAATAAATGTTCACCACAATGCCCATCTTGAACCGTAGACAAACATGCATTGCACTAAACTTCGACTACACTTTTTTTAAAGGTCATTATGCGCATTGCATTCATAGGCCGCGCGCAATAACGAACGATAATACAACCTGTAGATTTTTCTCCCGCCATTGACTTCTTCCCAGAGGAGGGAAAATGGAAAGAGTAGCCTGAGGAAATTAGGTCTCTCTTTCTGAATGGGGTGTGTATGTTGACCGCATACTTCACTGGGGTTGTCAAAATACCAAATTTCCGGACACTCTGGCTACCGTGTTTTCCAAGGTTTGTTGGCAAAACTCAGGGCCGTGAAACCACTCTCTCTCTTAGCATAAAAACCCCGCTGCACAATCAATAGTAACAAGTTAGTATCATCTAACACTATCAAAATACACTTCGGTTTATGAAAAAAAACTTATATTTTGTTTATGTCTCCTATGAAGGTCCGTATTGGATCGAAAGCTAAGGCCATCCTGCAGGTTTAATGAAATACTATCATAATAATATTAACATGTTATAGAAAGGTAAGCGTTGGGCTGCATAATGTTGGAGAAATGTGATTGCGTTTACGTGTAATTACCCAGTGCGCGGAAATTCTGAAAAAGGAACGTTAAACCGACGTTTCGATTGGTATTTGTCTGTTTTGACGGTCTACAAGGGAAAAGCTTCCCACCTAGAGACGATCAAAGCATACTATCGATCGAAACGTCGTGTTGTTGCATCACCAACAACTCGCTGGAGAGATTGTGTTGTGTACACGATAAACACAGTTCTTGGCGAGTCGGTATACCTGCACGACTTACAACATAATATTAGAGAGGATATATCTTTGGAAATAACTCCGAAAGTTAATTACCATAGAAACGTATTTGGTAAAGAGTACTGGAGAGCTGTTGATATTACAAAACATAGTTAGAAAGCAACACCCTTTGAAAAAAATTCACGTGGGAGGTAAGGTAAGGTAAATTATCGATGACTTATGTTTACTACAAGTTTATTTCGCGCCCTGAGCGATGTTTCCGATGGAAGAGATGGGAATATTTTGATTGTTTTGAAAGTTGCGGACGCCCTACGTTTTTAGTAAGTGGCCTTTGCATTATGCATTCTTAAAAACACTCAAAATGTAAATGTTTTAAATTTCATAGTCAACCCTGGGTAGAGTAGTTATTTTACAAGCCCCCCCCCCCCCCACTCGAAATCCACCACTACTCTAATGGCCTGCCATATTACACTGGCAAACCTTTAAACAAACAACAACTGTCATTAATGCTTTAATTTTCACCATCTCATGGCAAATGCGAGCAGGTGCAGTGTTAATGTTCCCTTGAAAAGATTATGCTCTAATGTTACAAGCTTTTAAGTCTCTTTGATACCGCTTTGTTCCCGCCCCAAGGTTGGCGGACACCTTTCGCTTTTCCACTTCCTACCCTCATATACCAAGATATCATTTGAGATCTTTGCCTCTTAGACCATTAACGATGGCTGGAATCTGTCTCATCACCTGGGCCTTTTAAGCTTGTCCCACATTCATGTCCCCAGGAGAAAGTGTTACATACGAAGCCCCAGCAAAAAGGAAACAAAATCCCATGTAGACTACTTGGAGTTTCGTTTAATGCACTACAATGCACTTAAGGCCCACGCATACACACAGCAATTCGATCAACCCAACAAACTATTTGTTTTCAAAAAAAAAAAAAAAAAGAAAAAAAAAAGAAGGAAGACACGACAAAAAAAGGTTCTTTGAGCCAAAATAAAGTACATCATTTGAATTTGCCGTGAAAAATGTAGAATCTCCCAAAATAATGTACGATTGCAAAGCAAATGCTTTCGTTAGAATGTTATCACACGAGAATAATGGCGATGATTATGTGAAGTAACCCATGTGCTTGCGTAACTTTGTATAAAATAGAAGCAAGAGGCAATTTCATGGAATCTTTAACCAATAATTTGTTAATTTGTTAATTTGTTAATTTTATTTGCTAACATAAACCTGCGTGGAACCGGCACCATACACACCAAAATGTACTGATAACTTATCTTCATTTTACACAATTGCTGTGAAATTGTTTTTGTGAGCAACGTTGTTTCACGAGACAATCTCTGAAATTTGGGTCGACCAGGTAGAAGACCAAAGCTAACTTACACGTGTTTGCAATGGGAGATGGCAGAAGATGGGGCTTTTCGCAAACCTGGACGTGGGCTCCAGTTCTGGACTGGGGTACGTCATCAATTTTGGAGCAGTGTATATTTTTTACGGTGTTTCCAACATAAAACAAGTAAACATAAAGACAATTGGGCTGCTTACCAGTTGGCTGCTCATTTTTTTCTCTTTGTTATAATGACAATTGGGCTGCTTACCAGTTGGCTGCTCATTTTTTTCTCTTTGCTATAATGACAATTGGGCTGCTTACCAGTTGGCTGCTCATTTTTTTTCCTCTTTGCTATAATGACAATTGGGCTGCTTACCAGTTGGCTGATCAATTTTTTTCTCTTTGCTATAATGACAATTGGGCTGCTTACCAGTTGGCTGCTCATTTTTTTCTCTTTGCTATAATGACAATTGGGCTGCTTACCAGTTGGCTGCTCATTTTTTCTTTGCTAAGCAGCTCTTTTTGATGCTGACGTAGCTTGGATTATATAAGCGTATAAATAAACACGAAGAAAGCAAAAGAAATGGGTGATATTTTATATATGAAATCTTTTTGGTATTGCCTTAGCAAGTTCCAATTACCACTGCAAGGTTTAAGGTTACCAATGACGTCAGTCTTAAAGAAGATTGTGTTTCAATCGTTTTTTCCTTTTCCTTTCAAGACATAATCAAAACTCCCTGCAATTTACTTGAAAACCAGATCCCAACTGTTAAAACAAAATTGTCTGTTAATTTGTTTAGAATGATGGTTTTGAAAGCTTTCCAAATGCAATCTCCCGAAACCCAATTCCTTGAAATTTCACCAACAACTCCCCTTTCCCCTTGTTCACAATTCCTTTACACTGTATCACATGCTCCCACGAGGTTGAATCTACTTCACCATGTAGAAAAAGCCAACGCAATTTACCCCGATTGTGGACCATATCTTGGGAGTTACACAGGCTCCAACTGCAGTGTCCTAGTCAATAAATCCCACTAGCTTTTCGTAAATTATGTTTCCTATTTTCCTTTGGGCCCACCTTTTATGAGTAGAGCTTGGTGTGTTGCTCAAGTATTATAACATTAGCGAACATTTACTCGATACTCGATAAAATCCCCATGGGTTATTGTTGTAGTACGTTGGCCGGAAACAATTACCTGTTATTAAAACAAAATTAAATTTTTTAAGAAAGATGTTAGCTGGATTTGGGGGAAAACATTGTTTTGCTCCGGTTAATTTCTGTAAAAACCAGACAAAGATTCTCTGAAAGAGGAATGGAAATGTCAAATTCTATTTTGCGATGTACACACTTTCCAATAGATAGATTTCTCATGTGAATTGGGGGAGGGAATTACAAGTCTCTAATCTCACGTTAAAATGAAAATTGTGTCCAATGTTGTGCAAATTTTGTCAACATTCAAAACATCCGATGACATTATTCTGAGAAAAATGGGTCTGTACATTCTTGTACGGAGAAGTTTTGGTTCAATCCTGACTGTTTCGAATTTGAAACACGATGTCATTGGATTTCAGCAACTAATTGGTCTTTACATTACAATGAGGAATATCTCGTCAGACAAAATGTCAAAGTCAAGGCCGTTTTGATTGAATATCATTGAAAAAGTCAGGAATGAACTAAAACGTCCCTAAAAACTTGATAGTTTTCCTTGCTGATGAAAAATTCTCCCATTGAATGAAAGCACCTATAACAGTTGTTGACATTTCCCGTGCTCTAAAAAAAGAAAAAAAAGAAGTTCAATGATTTTGACAGATTTTATTGTGGGGAACTTGTTACTAGGTAGGTCAAAAGGAATATTAATATTAATACTATATGTAATAATCACATCTTTTTAGTTTAACTATGATTACTCTGTTAAATGTTATATATATTCTAAATTAAAATTTCAAAGATAAACACACTGGGAGTAATTTGTTCCTCACAAAAACGGAAGAGAGAAAATAAAATAAAAGGACTGCAATACCAAACTTCAGTGACTATAATGTTACTCTGTTGGTTTTTTTCAAGAGAATTGTTTCCGTCTTAAATATTTTTAAATTTCAAACATGAAAGTGATCAAAAATTCCAGAAATTAAAGAATAATAGAAAAACAATCGTATAACAATAACAGTTTTCCTTTTCTCTCAACTTAACGTCCCGACCAATCGACTCAGACAAAACTGTCGTAGAAGTGCGGTGTGTTTCCTGAAAACTAAAGAATGAAAATGGATTTGCTCTTCCAAAAACAAAAAATAAAAACCAAAACAAAGGTGTGCTTTTCGCTTTAATGGATGGTAATCCCCAGTAACCGTCATCAGTGACCAAGACCCCGTCTTGAGTCAAAACATCCTGCGTCGGACATATTTGACACCTTCAGGGGGGCTTATAAAAACAAAGAGTACAACTAAAAACGGTGGTTGGAGTAAACAGTAGATTGCATGTCACTGATGCATTTTCTGACATTTACGGCTTCCATTGGCTAAACAAATAGCCAGGCAGATCTATGCCATAATTGATCGGTCAGATGGTTAAGGGCTTAAAAAAATTGTCCTGTGGACTGGACTGTAGATTTCAATTTTGCAGTTCAAACAAAATGCACATTTGCGTAACATTTGATGTTTTTATTCTCGTATACTTCAAAGTAAGTACAACGATCAGTCGAGCCTTGTGTTTTTTAGCGGCGAAACGGTGTCACCACGTGTTTATTTTTGTTTCGTTACTTAGTGATGACGCAAAGTGCACCCCTTCCTTTTATGTTTTTATAGAGAAGATTCATTGAAAATATCATAATGTTATGAATTTTATCTGCAACTAACCTTTGGTAAATGGATGGTTAACATTTGATGTTTTTTATTCTCCGAGACTCGAAAGTAAATACAGCGGTCAGGTGAACCTTGTGGGGTTTTTTTTGCGGCGGAAACGGTGTCACTGCATGTCTATTTTTGTGCTTCGTTACTAAGTGATGAAGTAAAAAGTAACCCTTTTCTTTTCTTTTTTGAAAAGAAGATTCAAATTATCACAATGTTATTAATTTTATCTTGTTTCTTTATCTGTTGTAAAGCGACAAAAGAGAAGTTGATTTCAAGTCATGATAATATTTTTATTTTTATTGTTTATTTATTTATTTAATTATAAGTATTAATAAAAATTAAAAAAATTATTGCTTGAAAAGTTGTTATATAGTTTTAATTCAAATGCATAATTTGTAAATCACCATACGAATCGATAAGTTGCAAACTCTGAATTAAAACACTCCTACCAGAAAGGATCAACCGGAGAAACATTTGTGTTTGAAATACTGCATTTGAGAAAATAACATTTGAAACACCTAAAACATTGTTGCTCGTTTCAGTCGCAGCCATCGATATTAGGCAACGTGAATAGCAGCATCAGCTGTTGGGAGAAGCCCGCTCCGGCTATTTTCTTTTTCTTCTGTTAGGTTCTTGACAAAACCAAAACCGTGTTTCGTTTTGTCCCTTCTACTAATTGATGACCACGTTATCAATTAAATAAATTGTATGCAGGTCCGTTACTCTCTAAAAACTCCCAGGTCAGAATTTTACACCCGGTTTCCGAATCCCGGAGGGGTGTGACCCGCTTCTGGGCCAGGCTGGCCCTTATTGTGTTTTACAAGTAAACATTCAACTCAGGATCGCGTCAGTTTGGCCCATTTCTTGGTCATTTGGACATAGATCCGGGAGTCAGGGTCAATTCTGAACTGGACGTTTATGGTGTCTATTGAAATACTGGTAGAAAATAAAAATGAATAAAACTAATAATTAAAGATAAATAAAAAACAAGCAAACAAACACGCCCCTGAAAACCCTAACCAACAAACAACAAGAAAGTGTCCCCATTACTTATTAATCAATCAGCTAGTATTGTATTTTTACCAATTAGGCTAATATCAAATGCTTGTTTCGGAAAGCATACTGCGAGAACTGGGTGTTGTCATCACATATCGATACCGAAAAAGTAATCAAAATTAACATAATCGGGTGCTAAAACAACACCAATGTAACTGTTTTTGCCGAAATTAGTGTTGTTATTTATATATATGTATATATATAAAATTAGTAGGGAGATGGCCTTAGCTTTAGATCCAATCCGGACCTTCGTCAGAGGCATAAACAAGAACAAACACAAACATATCCATTTATAGCAAAAAGAGGAGCGAAGGATTAAGGGAGAGTATCCAGAAAAAAGCGGGAAAATATAGCCAATCAGAGTTGTAAATTAACTGGCTAATAACCAATCAGAGTGAAGAAGTGAGGACAAAGGATGGTCAGTGTGAAAGGCTGGATCACTGGACCATAAAGGTGCTACCGCATTGTAGGCATTGTATATATATACATTTTTTATCAACATGTGAAAACACCCGTGGTATCAATTTAACATCCCAGTTTTTGCAGTGCACAAACTCGTCTGTCCTTGACGTCCCACTAACAAAATAAGCCCGCTTCATTAAGTTCCATTCATTCTACGTCAATGATTTTAAAAAGCTATTTCTTTGTTCCATTTGAAACAAATCTCAGTTTTTTTGTTCAAAGATAAAAACTAGTCATAATTAACAGTCACTTTATATTCAGAAATCTTTTTAATTTACAGATTTTTATAGAATTTGGAACATGATTTTAATATCTGGTTACGTTGTATTATAACATAATATATTATGTTGTTACAAACATTATTGTTATAAACAACATAATTTACGTTGCCATCAAATCAACGTTAGTCCCCTCTTTTAACGAGGTTTCCTCATGTTATATTTAAGTATTTGTAACCATACATGTTTTCGTCTCTGTTCCAATCACTGTCCGCCAACCCTACACAGACAAGACGCAACGTTCTTACAAAAAATAATAATTTATAAGGGCACTTCAATTCCGGGAACTAATGTGTCTGTTTCTGAGTTTTAAAAAATGACAGATCCGGCGGCAGAGTTGAGTTTCGCCTGACGACGTTTTTCCAATCATTTGGTCTATGTTTAATGTTTTCCTCGTTGTGGTTTTACGGTGTGATAGCTAAAACCATCCCAGCTGGGATGTCAGTTAACTTTATCATTCATAAGGCAGTGGGCAAACATGAGACGACCATTGCTGCGGTAAACTTAAATAGACACCAACGGTGGTTAGTGACATGGAAGTGATTGGCTGTTAATCTAGTTTATTTAGTTAGGAGAAGGAGTTATGATTATGGTTTTGGCTATGGTTATTTTATGCTATGGTTGTGGTTGTGGTTCCGGTTCTGGTTCTGGTTCTGGTTCTGGTTCTGGTTCTGGTTATGGCTATGATTATGTTGTGGTTAGGGTTAGGGTTATGATTAGGGTTATGGTTAGGGTTGTGGTTATGGTTGTGGTAGTTGTTCTGGTTCTGGTTCTGGTTATGGCTATGATTATGTTGTGGTTAGGGTTAGGGTTATGATTAGGGTTATGGTTAGGGTTGTGGTTATGGTTGTGGTAGTTGTTCTGGTTCTGGTTCTGGTTCTGGTTATGGTTAAGGTTATGGTTTTGATTATGTTGTGGTTATGATAAGGGTTATGGTTAGGGTTGTGGTTGTGGTTGTGGTTGTGGTTGTGGTTGTGGTTGTGGTTATGGTTTTGGTTCTGGTTCTGGTTCTGGTTATTGTTATCGTTATGGTTATGGTTATGGTTGTGGTTATGGTTATGGTTATGGTTCTGGTGCTGGTTATTGTTATAATTATGCTTAAGGTTTCGGTTGCGGTTGCGGTTATATTAAATTCCTTTTTAGTGCACATTCTATTTGGTGTATCAAATGGATTTTTTGATACAAGAATGGCTTCACGGTAGAAACAACAAACAGGCAAATACACACACACAATATTGTACACATAAAAACAGCACAATTGAAAATAGTCTGTCTTTAAAATGCATTTTGACCGTCAGAGTACTTTTGAGTTTAATCCACACGCCTTAATTCCGCCGAGTTCCGTCTTAGAGTAGGGTCGAGTAGGGGCTTTAAAAGGAACATTGCAATCTTCTTCTTCTTTTTTTGTCTTTTTTTGGTCGTCTTCCTGTAAATCCAGGCCGAATTTTTTTGTTCGAGCCCGTTTAAAGGGGGTGACAAAATATAGTATTGATTTTAAAGTACAATATACTTGTGACATTTATATCGATGAGAAAATAGAGTTATGTGTTGCAACTGCTTACCAACCAAAATGATCTGGGGTATGAATGCAACAAATAGTTACTGGCCTGACATTTCGACTCTAGCGGAGTCTTTCTCGAAGACTAAATGACAACACAACAAACATAAGCAGGTATACTAGTGTAACAAGAGCAGTCAAGTGGATGATAGAGATGAAAGCACACGGAAAAAACAGAGGGTGAATAAAGAGGAGGGTGACAAAAGGGAGGGGGTAGGGAAAGGGGTTTGTTTGACCACATGAGGTGGGGGGAACACAACAGATAAGTTCAATTATGGGAAGAGGAAGAGAAAGTGACTAATTTGTGAATGAGGCAGTCAAAAAGGCGGATATCTGTGGTAAAAAGGAATAGACAAAGAGAAAAGTGGTCATTTCCTTCTTGGATGTTCATCCAGACCATGGGAATTTATATCGGATGCTCACGGCGTGTAGGACACGACATCGTAAAATCATTAAAAACAGTTTATTATTGTTATGTTTATGTAACATGTGAAACTACGGCCACGTATAATAGCAGGACCTTCATTCATTAAAACTGTTTAGCATACAAAGAAAAGTCTTGCTTAGCAGAAGTAGGCTATCAGCTAAACTATCATATAAAGTATACTGATTGAGGCTGGTTCTGGACATTTTTCTTGCTTAGCGGAATTGTATTTCCTGGGCCTCATTTCATGCTTCACAGTTCCAGGAAACACAATGTCATGAAGCTGCTCAAACAGAAACTAATGCTTTTCTGACATGATCCTGTTCTCAACGTGGACTTTTAAATGGAAAGGTTTTTTCTATCTTGCTTCATATTTTGGGAAGTTTTTCATGGTTTGTTGACAAAAAAGAAGAAGATTCGAACGAGTATGCTCTCTTGACTCAAAAGTTGTACCACCCCTTTAACGCAATCAAAAGCAAAGATATGTCAAGTGTAGTGGATTTAGAGTTTTGAATGTCAAGTAATATTACACGTACATCTGTGTCAGGGGCAGCCCTTCCCAAATTGGCTTCTTAGTTTTTTCATTTTCACGGAATTAGAGAAGATTTTCATTTGAACATTAGAAGCTTGGACTGTATTTTGTTACTTGAAGCTTGAGGACAGAAAAGACTGAGATGGGGATGTGGATAAATAGGCAAATTACGCTGACGGGACTTGAGATACGACTACAACCTTCAGATAATGCAATGCTTTAATTGGTCATGTCGACAAAACAAAACCTTTCATATGGATCGCACTACATGGAACAAATTATGGTTTAAAAACAAGATCTGCATTTCATCTTTACGGAATTACATGTGTACCATTGTTTTTATTGACATGTCATTTTTCATACTGCTGTTGTGGTTCGTTTGTTTTTGATTTGTTTTTCAGTTTATCCTTTCATTGCCGTTTATGTTCTTTTGTTTGGTTGTGTCTTTTTCTCCTGGTTTGGAGTTGTGTCTTATAAAAGTGATACAATTTCGACACTAGTAAAATGTACCAAAGAAATATAGAAAAAAATACCAGCTTTATCAGTGATGTTGTTGTTGTTGCTGTTGCTGCTGCTGCTGATGCTGTCGTTGTTGTTACTGCTGCTTTATCTTGTTGCTTAATTTCCCGAACTAAATAGATAACATAATTTATGGCTCCTCACAAATTTCAGGATGACTGATATTTGCACAACTCACAGACTTCACATAAAGTGATCATGATAATTTTGAAACTATTTCGTTCAAATACCGTCGCCATCTATTTTTACGGGAAATCCTTGCGTTCCTGAGGGGCCAGTGTGTCCGTGTAAAGGGGACTGTTTTGGCGACTAAGAGTAAATACCTGTGTCCTTTCTTGAATTTCAGACGTGCCAAATACCGAGGGCACTACATGCTGTGGTTAGTAACATTAAACCTTCTCAGCCCCCGTTAAGTCTTCTGAAATCTCCCTCGGCCCTCGTGGGAACTTCCCAACACTATTCAACAAAGTAGACGACGAAGACGTCGCGTTTTTCTCCTTTCTCTTCTTCATTTCTGGCAAGACCCTTTTTAGCCTGCACAATTTAGGAAGACACACCGAGGACGGAACTGACACAGAACGATGTGGGTTATGGAATCGATCATTGTGGTCATGGCACTATAGAATCGACTCCTGTGTTGTATTTGAAGTTTACTCACGGTGTCAACCCCTATTCAGGGTTCGAGTCTCAGTGTTAAGTGGCACCACATGGCTTCGCACGAAGAAAATTCGATTATTATTTTTTGATTCGAGTAATGGCGATAGATTATTTGAATACTGTTTACTGTTTGGTGTAACTCTTAGAGGGTTGACCTTTCAACCAAAAGAGTCGTGCGCAGCGCGTACACTCGTGCACGTTTCCATTGTATATCATCAAAGATGGCGGTCAATGACGTCATGTGCAATTTTTAAAGAAGGCAAGGCACGCACATTTTTAAGATTGATGGCTCATCGAAGCTTCAACTAATGTTATAATATTACACGAGAGATAACGAATATTTTATGAGAAATAACGAGTGATTTATTCTCACGCAGATGTGATGACTGCACTCGAAGCATTCCAAGTATTGTTGGGAAAAGTATCAACTCACTATTGATGGTATTTTTGACCGTGTGAGGGCGCTTTCAATGGCACATTTTCTTGCTCACAATACAGTTTTAACTTTAGTTGACTTCCTGTATGTTGTTTTCTTGTGTCAATGGCCAAATAGATAATAATATTTACAATGGAAAAACCGTTTTACTTGTTTTGCTTTTGTAAACTTGGTTCCCTCACGTCCTCGGACTGTCAAAAATACTGCGAAGTGGTTGGGATTCGAAACCAGGGCCCCGCACTCTCGAGAAGGGTCAATTTCATGACCACATAATTCTACGCTTACGGTGGCAAGATGAGCGCATGCGTCTATGGGCCGCGGTCAGTAGTGCTTTGAAATAAGGCCCCGCTTGGCCCAACTTCACATACATCTCCCTAAGCAGACAACAGTGTTTAACAACTTGCTGTTATGCACAAATAAGATGAAAACCTGTCAAAAAGTTTACATGTGATCAGGTATTTTGATTGATAACCTTGTTCTGGTAAGCAAAAATGTTTTATGCTTAGCTACTTGTTGTGCTTAAACAGCTCTATGCAAATGAGTTCTGATGTCCTAACCGCTAGACTACCATCATGTTCTGAGTTCTGCAATCCTAAGAGTAAATGATTATAAATATTATATACTTGAAGATATAAATAGGTATTCCCAATCAATGGCAGGTCGTCTCTTTAACCATTAAATTAGAACATTCTTTCCCCGAATTAGATGTTCATCCGGATTATGTTATAATAATTCAACAAAGGCAAATGGGTTTTTTATTACACAAGGATCTCAGAACCACTGATTAACATTCACAAATTACTAATGCAATGTCCTTACGTGCAATCAGTGATTAAAAAGCGGCGAGTTGGTCCGAATTAATTCCCCTTGTAGACGCGCCATAAATAAACAAAATGTGAAAACCCCCTTCTTAATAATAATGATTCCGAGAAGTTTTTTTAGTATCTGTTTCAGACTAAAATTAATTGATGATATTTTGTATCCTTATCAATTCTGTTGAATAGCTTAACGTGTTTGCTTTTGTTTACTTTTTTCTTTCATTTTTTTTTTCACGATCATCTCCACCATGCACCATACATGCTGTATTTGCCCAACATTTGTCACATAATTGCATCGGTATTTCGCATCTTTATGACAACCACTCTTGAAGGATTATTTTTTGACCTAGATAAAAGTCTAAATTCCCTTAAGCTCTAAGCTTCCGGCGCTCCATAATGGCACAGAAAGCCCAAGTGTACACACGCTAGCATACATTGTACAAATGTACATAATACATTAACACGCATTGAATTCAATTATAAAAACATTTTAAGAAGTGGTTAGCAAAATGAACAAAGGGACTGAGAATATATTTTATACGACTCGTGAAAAATAACCATGGGGGTATTTACAAGTGCACAGATCCAAAAATATTGTTAAAATGTCGGTTATTATGATCAAACACTAGACTTGTTCGGAGCCTCTTTTAGGATAGCCGTGCATTTTGAAGTTGTACGGTTTGAACAGCTTCAGGCCGTCCAAGCCAACAGACTTCAGTTGTGTCTACGGCCGTTGTCGGTGACGACAATGTTTAAAATAATTTGACAAAAGGGGGCTCGAGGGCCAAATTCAGTTTTGTGATGCACCCAATTTCCAAATATAGAGACCTATAGGGAAGTCTCTAACCTCTCAATAAAAATAGTCATTTTATTGGATAAACTTTCAGAGCAACAAAAACAAGTGAGTCTGTATACCTTCCAAGGGGACATGTTACGCCAGTCAAATGCGTGCCATCTTGATTGAATCAAAATTCAAAATCAACTTTTACAAAGGCCCCAAAAAGGTCAAGACAGTATTTTGAAATAAGACGTCATCGAACGTTTTGAATCTTGACACAAGAATTCACTTAAAGGGTATCAAACACAGTGGCATTTTACACGTTTTCAAATGAGGTTAGAAACGTGTAATTTGTTCCCACTTTTACATGGACTAAAGTGAGCTAGCCAATTGCTACTGAATGCAGTATATGTCACCGTGGCCCAGTGGTTAGACTGCACGACTACCAACCTAACCACTGATTTCACAATGACTCGAATAAGTATTGTTGTCTAATGACTGAATCTCACTTTCTTGATTTGTGCAATTCATAATCATAGACGTTAAACCAAAAATGTTTGTAAGAGAGAGATTGGCTGTTGCCAGCTTGGTGTTTATATCCCCTTGTGGGAGTTTACCGACTACCCTTGACGGGGAGATTATCTAAACAAACGACACTGTCACTATCTGGGAATATAAAAATATATATAACGACATTGGATGGCGTTGGCTCAAGTAGTATAAAAGTCATAACGGTTCGTAAGCTTGCTCGTTTCAATTACTTCAATATACAATGTTGGTGATACTGACGTACTGTTTGGTGCTAAGAATTCAGTACTGTTTTTGATACAAGAGATAGTTAAGACTGCCAAAAGTGCAAACCTGCGAATAACAAGTGAAATGTACTTTTTAAAGGTAGAGAAGTAATGTCGCATGATTTAAGAGTAATAAAATAAATCAATGAAAGCTTGTTTTTTATAAGGTGGTTGTGTCGATTCAAACCGAGGACTTACAACAAAAGGAACGATAGGTCTACGGTTGCTATCACAAAGGAAACCAATTGGGTCCACAGTTGTCAGAACACACAACCTTATGGATCTGGTTTGGGGTCCTGCTATTATTGTTTTATTATTCCATAGAATTTCTCTGTGGGGTCCAAGTTGAACAAAGACAAAGTTTGGGGTGTCCATTGTTCCTTTGTGCAAAAGACCACAAGGGCCCGTGTGTAAGCTATTCTTATAAGGCAGACAGTTAATGGATCTTGCAATTGCTGTTTTATTATTCTCTCTTCTGAAGAAATTATCTGTGGGGTACAACTAAAACAAAGAAAACCTTGTGGGGTACCATTGCGCCATTATAGACAGTACCCCGGTAAAGTTGTGGTATGTTACCTCCACATACACACAAAATTACGGATCAGGCTTGTGGGGTCCTGCTATTGTTGTTACGTAATTCCCTTTTCTAAAGAATTCCTCCGTGGGGTCCCAGTTGAACAAAGAAAAAGTTAGTTGGGTCTATTTTTCCACAATGGAACAAAAGTTCCACAATATTTTTCTTTGTTCATAAAGGTCCCCACAGGGGAATTCTTCAGAAAAGGGAATTGTAAAACAACAATAGCAAGTCCTTACAACAATGTGTGTCAACGACTGTGTGTGTTGCTTAGATTTTGTTGACATTCCTTTGTTCTAGTCAATTAATAATAGTATTTAAAAAACACACCAGGTAAGGATATAAATGTTTTAAGATGATAGATTCCTTCTACTGTGGCAAATTGCCAATAAGTCTACGCCTTTTCAACACACTAATCTGTCAATGGAGTATTTCCTATGCACGCCTAATTAACACCATTAAAAATGAATGCGTTAATTATTGCAAAAGCAACGGCGCGTTGATTTTTTAAAGGTGAACACTATTCCTCCTTTGACAACCATTTGATAGAGCTCAACTTATTTTATTTACTGTTGTAAATCTCCAAGTCTCTCAAAATCTACTCATAATTTCGCAATTGATGGGGGTGGTATCTCCAAACCGCCCACCAGCATGGGGGTGGGCTGTGCGTCTATTTACGGTGAAAGGTGATTTGTGATGGATTTGTGACAGAAAGCCTAGGGGTTTAGATTAAAATGTCTGGTCGATGAGTCACCAGACTATGGTTCAAATCCCGGTCGTCACACTTCCAACCTTGAGCAAAGCATTTTAACCATAATTGTTTATCATCACCAAGGAGTAAATGGGCACCGTGCCCGAGAGGGTGGTGATCGTTGATGTAAATGATTAGCAACCTGTTCGTTTGAAGAGGTCTACTTGCCTTGGAAATAACTAGATTTCCGATAAGATTGGCCCAGAGACAGTTCAAGCTGATTTCAAAGTGACCTGGCCTCTGGGAACAATATTGTTCAAGAAGATCCTGACTTTAAGTTGACCTTGAAGTTCCAGAATGTAAATGGACTCGAATCCTTGCTTCATAAATTGACTATTAGCTGAAGTTGTTTCTTCAACACCAGAAAGGTGGTTTTCTTTCTAGTAATATCGAGGAATTTAATTTATTAATTATTATTTTTTTATAAAGGGCGGGCTTGTCTTGCGCTGTGTCATAGTTACCAGCGAAGGCCAAAGGAAACGCACTACAAAATCAAATAAAAGGTACCCGGTGTGTTAGGTGTTACATTTGACTTAAACCTTACGAATACAGATAAACCCTACGAGTGTGTACCCTCTCCGTGGTAATACGTCACGACCACTGTATGAATTATTCATGAGTTCTAGGCTTCTCTGTGCCGCAGAACGCTAGTTAAAAGATACATTTTTTACTACATTAAGATTTGACTTCTTTGATTTAAATAATAAATAAGTGATCCTTAACACACTCCTTGACAAGCCTACAGGATCAGAACACCTTGTGCCCCCCTCCTGCCCTAAGCCCTCCTTTAAGTGACTGTTTCGAATGAAATTGAATCAAACTATGCACCACGCCCTTTAAAGAATCGTTCGTAGAATCAAACTTCATCCATCTTTACGGCTAGAGCGATACCTCACATAATATCTTAGTTCATCAGTTTGATTGTATCCATCCAAGCCTTGATTGCAGCATGCTAGTCTTCATACGCAGGCACTTATCGCCCCACCACATCTGTCCCCATCAAATATTTATACAGGCCCCACGTCGCTGAAGTAACAACCTTCTCCACTCAAGACTATAAGATCATTATTATTACATTGTTGACAATCGGAGAGCATGCTGTCATGGGCCGTACTGGCTTCATTGTGCAAGTGCTGATTTTTGCATTCATTTTGACGTGGCCTATGAGAGATTGTCAAAATCATTGGCCACTTGGACAGCTTAAGCAAATAGAGGGACAGTACAGCGTATGTATTTGTTTTGTCTCTTCATTTTGATGTGAAGAGCGTGTATGCATTATTTCTTTTAACCCGGTCTGAGAACGTACACTTTGGTTTATTGAATGAACAAGTTTCTATAATTATTCAGGACGAAAGCTTCAAACAATGTGACCAATACGTCATCATTGGGTAATACGAAGGAGTACGGCTCCTTAATCAACAAAAACCTTAAAACAGCGGAAGGAGGAAATTAAGTTCACATGAGATTAAACAAATTTTAATTGTGTAAAAAACGATCATATTGAGAACCCTTCTCCGGCACTTTTCAGAAAGATTCACAAAATGTCCTGTTACGTCATCACTCATGTTACGTCAAATATGGGAGCGCCGTTTTGTACAGCCGCTTTGTTGCAGCACGGAGGTATAACAAAGCAACCGCTCATACATGACGTAAACGTATTGTCATTTGGACGGACGCCGTCAACGGCACGAGGGTTTCTAGTTTTCAAAACCTTGAGGTTGGGGCCTTATTTTTGTTGATCGAGAGTTACAAACAAATTAGAAGTGTACACAAAAAACTACATTTAAAGGATAAGCAAACACATAAACCAATCCCGTTAAACAATGTTTGCTTTAGTAGCTGTTTAACCACAACTGCTTCTCTTCATCTAGGATTACATGGGTACGGAAGGCAGGGATGTTTTCCTTCCTGATTGATTGATTGATTTAGTTTGGTATACTTCGGTACTTAGCAGCACTCCACAACTGCAAACTCCACAGGGAGCTGAGATGGCTTACGCAAGCAACCTTTAGCAGTCTGTTTCAATCGTAACATGACATATCTGTCTCTTCAACTTCTACCCTTATTTTCTGTCTTGCTATCCGTATCAAATGCCCACCAAGGTACCCCGTGGGTGTATTACTACGGCATCTAGCACCCATCCTCACCATCCTTGACCATTTCACCCACTTCGTCAACTCAATTAATTAGCAGTAATCGCACGACGGAGAAGGGACTTCAACCCCATGGTTCCTCTTTGTCACTCGCCTCGTGAGATCTCACCAGCATCACCGTAGATTACGAGCTAATAGCTGCCCGGTTACAATCTCGGATCAAGTGTCTTGCATACACTATTGAGAGGGTCAGCCCAAAGGGGTCGTAATGCATCACAGTACACGCTCATCATGTGGAAATAGCGAAATTACCAAGACACGACTTCCCAAGATAAATTACTCAATTTCAGGAACTCGTGATATGGTTTGGTCATTTTTTTATGCAACCCAAGCCAAAACTTTCGGTGATTTAGACTTAATAAATATACTTATACTGACTTGAGATTTATTTAATAATCACGTTTTGGAAAGCTTCTACGTTCTTAGTTTAAAATCAAGTAGTATTTGTAAGGGTAGTACCTTGTTCACTGAATTTTTTTCTGATAAACGGACCGTAGGTTCCGTTACGATTACAATGCATGTAAAGGAACCCAGTTACATTTTTCGCTGTAAGAGAAGGGGTTCGCCCCGGTTTTTTTCGCAGTGATTTAAAACCTGTCTGGAAATAAATGATACAAGCGCTTTGAGACGCCCGTAGATAAAGCGCTGGTAGTATAAAAAACTAGCTATAAATTGTTCCCATATTTCCACTGCTGAAGCTTATACACTTTTAAGTATTTTTGAATGAAATATTTAGCTCTAACGCCAACGGTTTCTGAGGTGAGATAGATCTAAACTTTGCAAGGTTGAAATAGAAAAAAGAAAAGAAAAACAAAGTCAATTCAGACGCTGAAGATTATTAGACAACGTTTTGAGTTTCCTTTATTCCGACAACAATAGAGAGTTCTTCGATCGCATCAATCAACATTTTTTGAAGAGTTGTGGCAACAAATAACTTGGGACATACGTTTAATCAATCAATCAATACCAGCGATTCAACTTCTTTTTTGAAATGGAAGACTTTACTTTAAAGGTTTTATTAATATTTTTGTGGGTTCAGTCGTGGTAGTTATCAATGAATTTAACAGGGCAAAACATCTTCACTATCTTGCCTCAAACAGAAATATTACTTGGGATTTGTTTAAATTATCAGTCAAGATAGTCCGCTAAAAGTTCTGCAGCGTAAAAACACAAACAATGCGATCAGTTCTGCAGCAAACACAAACAAATACGAACAGATCACAGTTTAAAAACGCTAACATTGTGATCAGATCTACAGCCTAACTTTAAGGCGGAAGAAATGTGCGATTTGCTGGATTTGCCCGTTGCGTGCGAGGAACTTTTTACTCAATCCCCCCTGCATCCCCAAAGTCTGAAAATGCTTCTAAAACAATATTCTCCCCAACAATTTATTTGATACACTTGCAATTCAACACCACGTGGAATTATATACCAAGTGCACTGTAGGGTAAAACTAAACACCATTTTGCGTGCTATCAAAACACTCCGAAGCATTTAGTGTCTTTATGACGGAATTACGTTACAGACGAAACATTCATTATATTTTGTAAAATGTCAATTTCGAAAATTGAATGTCTTTTGTTCTGAGCTCAATCGAAAGCTAAAACGGCTCAACCATTAGCCATGACTTTTTTTGAGAATGCATTTTTAACTCTTTGTTATTTAGAATAAATCAAAGGAGAGATTTGGACCCAAGAGAATATTTTTAAACCCACATTAAAATTTAGATTATTTTTGATACCCGTAAAGGACCCCTACGGCTTAAAACCAATCGAAATTTGATCTTTTTTAAATCTACGAAAGACAGAAAAATACGGTACAGATTTAAAGCTCATCTGGCGGATCTGATTGCCTTTTGTAACAGCCGCCTTGTCTTCCCATGGGGGATTTTTTTAAAAAGGGACCCAAGATGCAAAATGCAATAAAATAAGTCTGCACAAGACTTAAAAGCCTCTTAAGATGTAAATAATCGAAAACCCCTAACAGCTCTTTCTTTGCAGCTATTTCCTCAGAGAAGAGATTTTGACAAGACCCCCCCCCCCGGAGGCAAACACGACCAAGTAAACTAAAAAATAGTCTTTTATTTCTATCTGCGATAAAAGTATCAATTTTCTGAAGGTTTTCAGTCTCAACGAAGATTCAACCTGTTGTCCTGAAAAATCTCTCTCTCTGAACTACTGAAAATAGTCGGTAGTCTTAAAACCAGTCACCAACACTAGATGTCTTGGTTGGATTTACCATATCGAAACGGAACTGAACTTGCGAAAAACTCCGACAAAAAAAAGGAACTTTTGTGTTCGTTGTTGTCTCCACTTTAGGGTAAAATGTTTTGCACTTGATTATAAATGATTCGGTTTTTTCTTTCCATTTTTTTTGTTTAACTAGAGAATATGAATGAATTTACAGTGACTATCCAGCTTATCCCCCAGCTTAACACTTCTTACAAGCATGCCTGCGATCGTCAACTTGGTAACAATTTAAAACCATGGTTGTTAATTTCATTTGTACGTATCTAAAATGTGCTATAATGGTTAGAACTGTAGTTTAAAACCAAACTCCATAAAGAAGATATGTCGTAATATTTCACACTCTTACAAAACCACGACGGTTAGACGCGTTTTATGAAAACAGGTGTGTTTTGAAACAGTGTTCTACTTGTAATATTTGCGTTAATAAATAATTAGAAGAATGCTTATTTTTTAGTCTTCCTTTGGTGTTTTAAAACTAGTTTTGATGATAGTTTTGTCAAGTTTTGTTCCAAGGAAATAAACCGTCAAAATATTTTCTTGAAGTAAAAATTCGTAAATTAGTGGACATGTCATAGAGATTGGGTTTACATGCCATTGTTAACTGGTGTAAACGACTTCGGCACGAGTGAAAACACAGATGCTCCCAAATTTGTACGTAATTGTAAATGGAATAAAGGTGGTAATGGTCGAAAAATATCCCTTGAAATATGTTTTGATTGAAATGTGACAATTCTTTAGATATTTAATAAAATTAGTTTGATCTTGCTGGTTCAAAATCAGATATTTTAAAACAGTGAAGACACACGTTTGTTGTTTGTTTTGGGGGCTTTACTGTCCGTATTTTCTCGTGACTCCGACTGAGCTTATACTTTCACAGGAAGGTCGTCTATGTATAATGTTAAATTACATGGTTTGCGGATACTGATCTTTGACACATGCCATTGTTGGTCACGTGCTTCGTCATGTTTCGGAGAAAAAACATTGTTTAGGAGTTTGAATACAAACTATACACTTCGAGACTGTATCATTTTGTGCCTTTAACTGTATAATAACTAATTAACTTCCCGATAGTCACACTAACAAATCACTCATACACAATGATGATAACCTTGTTAAACAAATAAAATAAAAACAATACTATGGCAAACAGAAAACAAAACAGCTATCAGTTCGGTAAGTTGAAATATTGTGGCTGGAAGCCAATTTTTCTTGCAATTTTTCTGACATAACAAAATGAGATGAAACAGAGCACTTACCTTGCCTGATTTCCCCTTTGTCTTGCGTTCTTGATCCTTCGGGCAGTAAAAGGCAATCGCGTTGTCGTACTTTCCCCGCGCTTTTAACCCGACTTGAAATGAAAGTTTCCCCAATTGGCGCTTCAATTTTATATCTTGCCGTTCGATCATTCTCGTCTGTTCTCAATCCGGCAACTTGATTGGCTCCCAAGAGAACCAGCGCGGGGGAGATCAGACGCTGAGTCAACCAATTAGGAGGCATCGTAGTGCACCCACGCACCGTTCCTAAGAGACGGTTGATTTGATTCGCTGGGAGCGTTCTCCGGTGACAGTGTGCATGATGCTCTTTACGTTTCTGATAATTATAATAGATCCAAGAATGACAACGATTTTGTTATTAATAATGCATATATCTGAAAGTGGAGGAAATATTTCGCTTAATGAAAACAGTGGTTTGATATTAAAGGAAACTCTTATCATTTGGTGAAAGAGGAGCCCGCCATCAGCTAATTTTGGTGTCTTCATTTTGAAAAGTATAAAGTCCAACAGTCGATAAAGCGAGTGGGCTTTATAAATTTTTTTAAAAAAACCCATTGTGTTTAAGCGTGTTTTCAGAATCAACGAGTAGGCGGTTCATTTCCTTTCAAAGCAAGACAGGGTTTTTTCGTTTTTATTTTGTTCTTGTTGTTCTTGTTGTTCTTGTTGTTTTAGTCACCAGTTTGCTTGTTTGTGTTGGTTGGTTGGTTGGTGTTGGTTGGTTGGTTGGTTGGTTGGTTGGTTGGGGGGTGTTTGTTTGTTTGTTTGTTTGTTGGGGTGTTTGTTTGTTGGGGTGTTTGTGTGTTTGTTTGTTGAGGTGTTTTGGGGTTTCTTCTTCTTTTCTTCTTGTTCTTTTTCTTCGTCGTCTTCCTCTCTTGTATGTTAACCATCTGGTCCTTGTACCAGCCTAGCCGCTGCTAAGTTACAACGGCATCGTTGGAATAATGCAAGATATTTTCATTATTAACAATCGTTGTTCAAAAGGTGCCTTGGGCTTGTACGTACATCTTTTTTGTTGTTGTTAATATCGTCACTGAATAACGGCTTTATGCCAGGTGCACAAGTATAGCTCATGGGAGAAAAATAACATTGCCTCCCGGTGATATGTCGATTGTTATTTCAGACAATTCTTCAAGAGAGTAACGTACACTGAACATTTTGAGGTCTTGTCTAATCAGATGCCGATACCGATGTATTGCTCGGACATTTTCTTTTGTCACTATCAATACAGACACAGAAATTGCTTTAAAAAACATTATTGAGCACATTGACTTGGTAAGACAAACGGTGCCTCTGTTTTAGGTTGGTAGCCCAAAGTAAAATAAGAAATACAAATCGAGCTAGAAAAATAGTTGGAATTTCACGGTATTTTATAAATAATATATAAGCTTTTATGAATGTGCTATACTGAGCACCCTGTAGTGTATTATAGTTTTGAGCGGGTCTGTTAAACTAAGCTGTTTTATGAAACCAAACAATTGTTTCGCGGAATGTTTTTATAATAGTATAATATATAGTATTGTACATAGCGCACAAAACTACAAATAAGTACCCAAGGCTCTTGAACAAACAGAAGCATTTTAAGACAGGTTTTTTATTTAATTTTGTATTTTATGAGTCTGATTTATGTAACACCTATAAGGGTTTACAAGCTGTTGCGGCGCATTCAGCAGCCACTGCCAGAAACACCAGAGAAAATCCCTTCTCTTAGCGATAAGTGTAACTGGGTTCTTTTACATGCATAATTCCAAGGACGAAGCGATAATGGTTAAGTGTCTTGCTTAAGGACACAAGTGTCTGGACCGGAACTCGAACCCACATTCTTCTTATCAGAAACACCAGAGTTTGAGTCCAGTGCGCTTGACCACTCAGCCACGACACGCCGTGCTTGTACCATTCATGTTTGATTCATTTTAACTGTACGCGGAATTTCAATACCACATGTGACTGTGGGGGACTTATACTATTCACAAGTTTACCATTTCAAGTCTAGGTCCCAGAATACTAATGTTTTATAAGCGCGCAATCGTGTTGGTGCGTGGGGCGTGAGTTACAAGTAATGAAGAGCCTGCAACAAATAGGCGATCGGTGCAATGACCTACCGGTAAAGAAGGGCTTCAAAGTAAAGTCAGCTTTGTGGAGCACTCATTTTTCAAACCCCAAAGGAAACTGACTGTTAAATTTTTAAATAATTGAAAAGTTGACTATAGCGGGACTTGAACCTGTGACTCCGGATTGACGTACCGGCACTATAACAGCAGAGCTACCCATCTATGTGTTGGTGGTCTCCCTATTTTGTCAATATCTTTGTTCAGGGTGCCAGTCAGAAACCAATCAACCCGTAACTGCCGTGCAGTAAATACAGTCCTTAAAAATAGGGCTCCGAGATTAAATTAAATTAAGTGTTGTACCCATTTCCCAAAAGAGTCTTCAAAGAAGTGGAACGAAAATTACAATTCTCTAAAAACCTCGTTAAAATAGTTGTTAACTGCCGTTGTGTTTAATACCCTTCTAGTGCACAATTTATCAACATCCAAAAACATCCAATGACGTCACACTTCAAATACATAGGTCTGTACAGTTTTGTAAGGGGATTTATTAAAACAAATAAAAAATCATTCCTGAATTTCCATGATATTCTATCAAAACGGCGTTGATTTTGATCCTTTGACTTACGAACAATTTCCCCCCTCGGAATGTACTGACCCATTTGTTGGTGACATACAATGACGTCATGTGTCAAATTTTAGCTTTGAATGAGTTTCAAATAATTGCAAGTTACACCATTTTAACGTAAAGTTAGAGACTTGCAATTTGCTTTCAACCTTTTTAAGGACTGTAATCTAATAGAAAATAAGCGCATCACAAAACGTATTGAGACCTTGAAGCCTTTCTTCAAGAAAGTTGGAAAATTACAAGTCTCTAAAATATCGCACTAAAACCCTATGATGATACATTTCAGTTCAAATTTTGTCAACATCCAAAAACGTACCCTTCAATTTAGATTGTAATCACTAAAAATTACAACGAATTTAACCTTTTAACTGACGCACGAAAATCCCTGTTTAAAATGTAAGGACCCATTTACTATTGATACCCAACGACGCCATGTTTCAAATTTCGCTATCAATGAGTATCAAATAAAATTGCATTAACACCATTTTAACACGAGGTAAGAGACTTGTTATTTTTCCCCCAGCACGTTCATAAGTACTGTATTTATTGGAAAACGGGTGCGTTATTAAACTGAAATCAATCCTAGAGCCAATCTTTTGGTCACCGTTGGGGTACAAGTCGAATCCTGTCTCCTGGCATAGACCTCTTTGACCGCTAATGGCGCGTCATAGCCCGAACATCTGACGTCACACTTCGAGGCTCGTGAATGACGCCAGATACCAACCTGACCGGATGTTGCCAGATGTACCTTTGACCTAGCATTCATTTTACACGTACATGTTCACAGTGCATAAAACAACACTACATGATGTACACAACTATTATGCACACGCTGCACGCATGCAGACGATCAAAAGTGCAAGCTGACACACTAAATCACCTCGTTACCTTGACCAATCATAACGCAGATATGGAAAGCTTACGTCACATCACGTTTATCCAATGAAAGAATTGTATCCAATGAAATCATAAGGGCAGTACCTGTCTTTATTGCGGATACAAATTGGGGACCAGTCATAGGCGTGTCGTGGCCGTGCGGTTAAGATTACCACCCTCAAGCTCTGGTTATTCAGAGAACTCAAGTCCCGGTCGTGGCACTTGTGTCTTTGAGCAAGATACTTTACCATAAATGCTTTGGGACATTAAGCCGTGAACCCGTGTACAATGGATGTAGTGCACGCTAAAGAAGAAGAAAATGTCAAACTCAATTTTGTGATGCAAAAAAAATAGAGTCCCAATGTAAGTGCGGAAATTATTAAAAGTTTTATAACCTCTTAATATATTGGTGTAAATTACCATTGCATTCAATACCCTCCCAATACAAAATTTGTCAACATCCAAAACATTTGACGACATAATTCTAACAAAAGTTGGTCTGTTCCCCCACAATGTGTTACAAGTGGGTTTCATAATTTTAAAAATGGCTCTGCATACATGTTGTAAAGAAAAATGCTTTGAGACGCCTGTGAGGTTAAATAAAGAGCTGTTAAATAACTGCGCATTTTTATTATGTTTTTCCAAATGAATGTGATGAGAGCAACTATTTTTAACTGTGTGTTTTTAAAATATTTAACCTTTTGAAAAAGTACACCGAGACCTTGTGATTCTTCGAAGGAGACATGACGTCTTATATTCACTGGTTGAGCAGGTCATTTTGACAAAGTGCCAATTAACTGAGCACTGGCTTCAAGTGTCAGATCAAACAAGGACAGATAATGAGTCTACCGATTACGCCATGGTAGATTGGGGAAAATGACTTCATGTACGGAGCTCTAGAAGTGCCACTTGAGTTCGTATTGGCGAAAAAAAGTATTTTGACCTGTCGACGTACCCCATAAAATATGTCGACTTTACAAGTCGACTTGATAATTTGAATATGTCGTTTAGGAGAGGTAAAAATCACGACAAGTCAACTTATTACATACAATATTTCGACTTAGCGAGGAAGATAATCCAGAAGTGTCGACCTACTCCAAGAAATTTGTTGACTTGAAGAAAAGAATTATCTAGTTATCTGGATAAGTGTTTTGGCACTGCTGGAGCTCCGTAGTTAAATCAGTCACAAACACCAGCGCTTGAGTCCGGTGCTCTTTCTGCTCGGCCACGACACGCCTTTACTTTGCCCCTGTTGTTAACATTCTCTTACTGTTTTAAAGTTCCTAATATCTTCGGTTTCTGAGTGCAAAGCGCCACCCGCCATTCCGCACGAACATTTGATTTTCTTTTGTACGTAATTTGTAATTACGAATGAAATAATTCGTTATAACTATTGACTGCATTGCTATCTACAGCACAGTAGTCTGTTACCCCCACGTCTAGTCTAGTGCCACATGTGTCTCGCGACAAGTTTACTTTAAGTTGATGGATTACTGAATTTGTTATAACGTATTAATAATTCGGAATTATTTATTCGTAATAACGAACTACGTAATTCGTTGTAGTTAATCTTTTATTTCGTTATAACGGACTCTTTATTCGTAGTGACAAATACCCGAACTCGTTATAACGGATAATTAATTCTAAATAACGACTTTGTTTCCCGTTGATGCTAGTTTACAGTGGCACGATTGGGCTTTCGTAGAAAATAAACCAAACCAACAAACAAACAAACAAATACATCGCCCATTGCGATTTGTTTATTTACCTCATGTATTATGACCTCACAAGCCCGTCAAACAGCGCCCCCACATATATGTCAATGAAGAACACTGTCATTGGCTGAGAGTTGCTTGCGGGTCGTACACGAGTGCACGCTTCCATTGTTTGACCTCAGTGACCCGAAATTATGTAAACCGAAATTTAATAAAAGATCCCTGTAATAAATCAGGACAATGGACAGATCGAACATATAATCATGAGTAATTAAATACATCCAACGGGCCTGTCGTAAAGCCATAAATACTAGCACCCAAGATTTTCTTCAGCACAAAGAATACGAAGGTAATTAAGGGACAAGTTTAGAACGGAATCTTTTCAAAAGCCATGCCATTCCACATCTCACTCTTTGTCACTCCCTCAGTGTGTTTAAAAACAAAATTCTTTCTACTCTCCCTTTTCTTCAATCGAGTTTTCCTCAGACTCCCACTGTTTCCAGCTGACTTATATAAACTAGGATTTATCTTAAGTATACAATTCTTTACTTGTAGTTATAGTCCAAGGGGCTGATGTACTTTTGTGGTATAAGGTTTTGTTTTCATTATGTTTTCATTATGTTTTGTTGTTGCGAGGTATTCTGAGGCGTGTCCCCAACACATCCCGCTATTCGTTTTTGCCTACTTTTAAATCCCTAACACTGTTTGCGTAACGAGGAAATAAATTGATTAATTGAATTTTAAATAGAGACACTTGTTCCCCTAACTCTGAGCAGATGTTAGCTGGTGAAATAATACTTTAAGCTCAGTGTAACCCTGTTACACATTTTCAGCTAAGCAATGTTAGCTGTATGTTTATAAACAAGTTTTTACTAAATAATTTATACAACCTTGAAATTCTGCTAAAATCTGTATACGTATTTATAATAAGAGCAATACAATTATTAACAACAATAATAACAATGAAATAATAAAATGCAACAATCGCTGAATTTTTAGTAAAGCTTAACAATCGATTCGATACTTTAAGGTGATTGGGAATTATCTATAATTCATGACGAAATCAAGACAAGTAAATTATATATTTTAAATTTTGTATGCGAAGTAATGCAGTAAGATGAATGTTAACAGCAGTCATATTTGATGTATCTCTTTGCTGAGATGATGTAAAATAATATACCTTGCAGCTTCGCTGAAGATTCTACCACCTTGACTTTTCTAACTCTAAAGATTTAATTCCAGCTGCGAGGTACCCGCTATGTAACTCGATACAAAGTTATGCTCAGCTTCAAACCACAAGGGTATGAAATAAATGATGTTTTTTATGTGGGAAATTGCAGTCATGCTGAAAGAAATATTTGGCGGACTATAATTACATGCTTGTGCTCTCTTTAGGCCCGATGTGAGCTTTCTTGTATTAAACAAAGCAAAGATGAACCAGCACTAAACCCACTTGCTCAGAAAAGTACTTCACCAAATGCCTAGAAACAATCCAAACGTAAGAAGATCCGTTTCAATTTGTGTCACGTATTACGGCGATATCCATTTAGAATCGTTTGCTGCAATTGTGTAACTTATCACATGCTGACGCAAACCTGGAAAGTCACACAGTATGGTTGTTCTCTAAACCAGGGCAAGATCTCACAAAGCACTAAGATTCCTTATACGTTGAGTTTCCATTATCACCTTAGTGATTCGCTTTGTGACGTCACAACTTGCTTAGCAATGAAGATTGAGTCAATCTTAGCTATTTGTTAAAATGGCCCCAGGTTCATAAGCTAACAGTATACAGACCCCTTGCAATGTCTGCCATCTTTGATGAAACGTGCACACGTGAAAGGCTGTCATTGGCTGAGAGTCGCGCGCAGCGCGTACACGCGTCCACGTTTGTCATTAAAAATGGCGGTCATTGACGTCATGTACAATCCATATATTTTAGACATGGCCCATTGATCTCTATTATATTGACACGTTGCCCCATATGCCTCATTGGCATCCTCGTTCCCAGCGATGATCAATCCCACCTCGCATTTTTTTCCCAGCATGACTTGCTCGCTCATAAAACCCGGAATTGGTTCAGTAAAATGTGCCAGAATCTTGCACATTTTAATTAAGCCTGTGGCCGATCCACTCTACGCGCCCGCTCAAGTTTGGTAACCCGCAAAAGAGGCGCCAAGTAAAAAGGCAACTGGTCCCCTCTCATTCTTCTTTGCTTTGGGATATGTCTAAATGTATGCAGTTTAGGGTGACCATTTTCGTGTGTAGCACCTTTTAATGGTTTACAAGGTTTTCAGCAGCCACTGCAGTTAGCATCCATCAGCCACTGTCAGGAACACTAGGGCAAACCCTTCACCTTACGACAAGAGCACTGGGTTGTTTTACATGCATTACACAACACACGGGACCAACGGGTTTATGTCACATTCGAAGGCCAGAGTAATACTGATTAAGAGTCCTGCTTAAAACAATATGGTTTGGTAGTTCAAGTTGGTTTAAAGAAAATCACGACGCATCGAAGTTGTTAATGGAGTAAATTCAATAGAATCCTCTAGTTTTGGAGAAAAAGCTCACAAAGGAACGTTGTTGTGATTTCTTATATAAGAGTAGACCTTATACAATCAGTCCTGTCATCTGTATATTATGAAATAGCTTATAATGGCAGATCATTAATATGAAAAGGAGTGTTATACTTATGCATTCCAGTTTTGAGATTATCATAAAATTACTTTGGCTATCTTCTCGATCAATGCATTTATTCGAATCGTCTCTTTTTCAAGAAAAGTACGTTCAAATAAACCTGGAGACCACCGCATTGGAGATCATCCAGGACGGTACTCAAGAGGACATGTTCCGCACGCACAACTAACAACGGCGTAGTAGCTGCCAAACGAACCGTAAGACATTCTTGCTGAAGAAAGCGCCAAAAGAGAAATTCGATTTATGTCTCATTAGATCATCTTTTCTGTGTTAATTACAGTATATTAAATGATTTGGACTGCTGCCAATTTCTAGCTTCCGGTGCTCCGAATGGAATCTGGATATTTTTATTGGTTTCAATCTGCTCTACTGACTAAATTTGTTCCTCAAAATTCACCGTAAAATTGTATTGACGTATTGACATTTACAAGCAGCGATTTTAAATGTATTACTTTTAACCAAACAAACTGTAAGAAACCATGGCCGTTCTGTCGAATGTCATGAAGCCTCATACGTTTTCCCAATCGACACTTTGTCCTCATGCAGATTACATAAAATATCATTTCTGAAAATATTTAAAAGGGGACTTTTAAAAGAATTTAAACTCCTTTAAACGGTCATTAGTCAAAATGAAAGGGAGACATCTTTAACAACAACAACAAACAACAACAACAACAACAACAACAACAACAACAACAACAACAACAACAACAACAACAACAACAACAACAACAACAACAACAACAACAACAACAACAACAACAACAACAACAACAACAACAACAACAACAACAACAACAACAACAGCAGCAGCAGCAGCAGCAGCAGCAGCAGCAGCAGCAGCAACAGCAACAGCAACAACACCAACAACAGAATCAGAATTTGCAAAAATTCAAATAAGTTCAATGAGGAAAATAGGTGAAAAGGTAACATTGTGATAGTGAAAGAAAAAGATGGTGTTTAAAATTCATTCAGACATAAACTCCGATCAGAAACGAGATATTTGTTTTTAATATTTATCTTTGTTCTTTCTGTTTTCTTCTTCACGCAAATAGTTGGATAGATTTTGAGTTTAAACATATGAAAATCTGAGATGAAATATATGCATATTTTATGGGACACTGATATCTATCAAATGTTATAAATATTTATGTGTGACAGTCTTAGTATCTCATTTTACACCCGAAACTGAGAAATGAAATCCTTTCAACTTATGAATGTGTTTTTCAGTTACAATTCTGTTATGGGATACAAGTGTGGCGTTTCGTGGCCCAGCGGTCAAGTGGGGTCAAGCTCTGCTGTTTCTGACCATTACAGTGTGTGGGTTTGAGTCCTGGTCTTAACACTTGTGTCCTTAATCAAGCCGGTTTAACCCTCATTGCTTCGTCCTTCGGATAGAACGTAAAGCATGCAAACGAATCCCGTTTCATTTCATATCATCAAGAAAAGAGCTTCACCGGTTGATCTCCTAGCATGGTTGAATGCAAATTGCGCCACAGCACCTTGTAAACGAGCTCCACATACCTTGAAGAAAAAGTTATGATCACATGGAAACAACCCGGTTGCAATACATTGGATTAATTTTTTTAAAACTTTTATCTCAATGTTAGCTATTCAGTTCACAAGCAGTGGATGAACTATAATCTAGCCAATACATTTTGAGCCACCAAACATTTTAATTTTGTTATTTATTTATTTATGTTTTTTGAGAGAGAGGATGTTTTTTCTATAATTATTTTCTTTATAGGCAGTTATTTTAAAAATGTAAAAAAATTAGTTGTTATTCACCTTCAGTTTTTCAACAATCAAATATAAGATAAATTCTGCAACACAGAATATCATTCTCATGACATAAGCCTGCAATATGCCAAATTTCATACTTCCATCATCAAAGGCTCAACTAATAATAAAAATAATTATATTAAACAGTGCTTATAATATAGCGCTATTCAAAAAAGAGGCATGATCATAGCGCTTTACAATATGAAATTCTTACAAAAAGTATACACAGAAATTCTGAAAACAAACCACAATAAAGCAATCATAAATAAACATCATTAATTCCCCTATATTTCCCCTAACAGCTCCACCACGCATGGATGTTTGACACCAGCCTCTAAAATTACTCATTTATTCTTCATGAACGAGCCTTTCATTGTTTTGTATCCAATGTTTACTTTACGTCAGTAGCAACTGCGATGTCAACTCACCAGAAATAACTCCAGCTCGCTCTGAATGTCGAAGCTACAGGGGTAATAACAATGTGTATACACACGCTTCAAGAAAGCGGTTTATTTAAATGACTTTTATTAGCAGACGCATGCAAGCTTAAGTAATCAGCCTACATTACACCCCGTAGCTGGAAATGCTAGTCAGGCGTGGACAGTCTTAGGAAAACAGAACACATACAACTTAAAGTAATGCCGGTGTTACATCATGTATATATTTATACAATGATCAATGACTTGGTATAGTACGCTAGTGAGTTTTAAAAGCAGGGTGTACTTTTGGTAATTGTCAAAGACCAGTATCCTCACTTGGTGTATCACAAAATATGTCTAAAACAGCAAGCCTGTGAAATTGTGGACTCAATTGGTCATTGAAGTGGCAAGAAAGTATTTAAAAGAAGAAGAAAAAACCTCTTTGCTGCACAGAATTGTGTGCTTTCAGATGCCTGATAAAGGTTTCATGTCTAAAGCCATTCTCAGATTAATTTTTTTTGCATAATGCCTCTTTCTCTAAAACTATAATACTTCAAAAGGGTGTAGTTGTTTTATAATATCAACAGCTTTCCGGTGCTTTTTACAATGTAAGTTTTTATGGTCAATTATTTTTGAAGTAATTACCAAAGGTAGACCCTCCCTTTAAAACAGTACGTTGTTAATCTTTTAATTAGCATCTTAAAATACTACCCTGTGAAAATGTCATTTTAACTAAATTAGCAGTGGATGAATGAAGGTTTCTTCTTTGGAGTTTTGTGCATGATCAAAGTTAAAATGTGCTATTTTTGATATCTCAAAATTGGTATATCAAATTTAGTTTTATATATAAATGTGTTTATTTGTTTGTTTTGTTTTGTTTAGGTGTTTGTTTGTTTGTTTTGTATTTTGTTTTGATTGTCGGTTAGCTTTTTCCTTTCTTTCTTTTTTTCTATTAACTACCTTGTTAATTAATTAATTAATTGGTTAGTTTCTTTATTTATTAATTTATTTATTTCTTCATTTATTTATTTATTTTATTTTTTATTTTATTTTTATATTTATTAATTTTTTTATTAATTAATTAATTAATTAATTAACTAATTAATCAATTTATTTATTTATTTGTTTATTTATTTATTTATTTATGTAATTATTTATTTATTTATTTATTCATTTATTTATTTATTTACTTATTAATTAATTAATTTATTTATTTTTGTATTTATTTATTTATTTATTTTTGTATTTATTACGCGCAACACAAAACATAAAACATCGAAATAAATATGAAGTTATTTACTGCAAAATGCAGATTTAAACAAGTGAATCGTTTTAAGAATCCCTTGAAAATCAGAACAGAGTCAACTTGGCGAATATAAACTGTCATTCCATGGTACGTTGGTCCTGTCGAAATATTGAGGTTCCATTTTTCTTCAGGATTTGTTTTTATTTCTTTATTTACGGTTGCCACAAGAAAATATTCAGGGAGTCAAAAACAAATTTCAATTTGAGGAGCCGTAGGTGGTTTCCAATAATGTCCAATATCATTCCGGTATGCAAGTATTACTAAATAAACAAATCAGTTCCTGATAGCAAAAGCAACTGATTCAAGATCTTTCTAATCAGGGAATCTTTCTGTTTTCTTTGCTCTGTAACTTCAATCCCTTTTTTGTTCAGTTCAAAACCCAGAAACCAAGGCAAACTCGTTACTAACCCTGGATTCTTGTTCGTTTTGACCCGGGGAAAAAATAATGTAAGTATTGACCTGGCCATCGCAGTAATTGCAGCAGCCAGACAAAATTATATTCGCAGATTTCAAAATGTAAACGAGGACGCCATGTTACCAAGAATTGCGATCTGCGACAGAAGGGCACCCTGTAATAAATTTTAACATTTTCCGAAAGCCACTGCATTTGAAATGAATGAATGCAGGCAAAAGTACAGCATCAGGCGAGCGGAAGGCTTTGGGTTAACGGGGCTTAAGGTCTGAAATGGGACCGGTATTTCTGCCTCGTGAGCACACTATACATAATGGATGAAGTAATAGGTCTTTAGTTCAGTCATAATGACCAGTGTAATTCACATGAACATTTCTTGCTTTCAATCATGTTTCTTTCATACCTGAAAGAAACATGATTAATAATCATTTTCAGATGGCAGTATAAATCAATGTAGTATCTGAAGTTGTTTTAAGATTTACACAGGAACTACACCGCAAAAACCGGGGTCTTAAAAATGACACCATGGGTTTGTCACATATATATACCTCAAAGTTAACACCATAGGGTGTTAAAATAACACTAATTTGCCAACACGATTAAATTGGTGTTATTTTAACACCTATGATGTTAATTTTGATTTTCTTCTTTGGTATCTATATGTGGCAACACCCATGATAACAATTTTAACACCCCAATTTTTGCAGTGTATTACAGTCAAAAAGGTCTGAGGATCCACGTATTGTTCCTTTAAATGTAATCGTTATATGATATTGCGCGTGAAATACGCAATAAATCAAGTATGTTTTGTAATGGACAACATCATGAGAAATGCATCATCATTATAGTTGAAATTGATGAGCTACTTTTTTTTATGTTGCGAAAACAAAGCGGCACACCCCGCGTAGGATCTTGCGCAACATTTACATGTCTGTCAACACAGCATGTAAGAATCACTGATCTCTAGTGTGGTCGAGTGGAGAGGACATGCGGTGCCTTACGAAGAGCTAAAGGCATCGTGCAGTCGAGTTGGTGCTCCCATTCAATTACATTTAATGTTTACTACAGAGACTACATCAATAAGGTGAGCAAACATTGTGAAAAAAAAATCCGTTTACCATGGACAACTCTGATGATTTCTAGTGTTGTATTCAAGTTCTTTTCAGTCAAGTATTAAGTACTGCCGAGTACCAGCGTGGCTGAGTAGTACTCGAGTACAAGAACTCGGACCGTTGAGTACGAACTTTCCTGGGTTCTCCACTGCCAGACATGACAACCTCCCTCTCTTTGTTTGTGCCAGAGTTGTGTATTTAGAGAGTTTGCGACAACTTCAGATCATACGCCATTTTAGGTCAAACCCCCCCCCAAAAAAAAAAACCCAAAACCAACAAAAAAACAAACAAGCAAACACCCCCACAAACAAACAAACGTGTGTGCGCACACAGGGTTCCAGACTAGACTACACATTGCTTCTTTTGGTATAACATGCCCGATACGGGTGCCGGGTATATCCCAGGCCCCAATGTTCCCATACTGTAATACACTATTTTCCTAACTACACCCCTTCCCCTGAATAAAATTCTCTCAAGAATTCCTGAGATTGCAAGCCCACAATGAAGACACAATAGAGGGGTTACCGCCATGCCCCATATCGAGCACCAAATAACTATGGGACTGCAAATGGCGTCCAGCAACCACGTGACCAAAGAAAACTGGTATCTCCATGTCGTAACTCTCTAATCAATACACAAGCTCTGACCTTGTCAACGTCCTTCTTGACATCGTGTCCATTGCCGTGACAACTGAATCACCCCCCCCCCCCCCATCAGTCGGCATTACCATAGCGCTCATTCCACGCATACCTCAAAATAATCAATCCATGGTTTAGTTGTTACAGGTAGATTTCAATTATTATGCTGGCGTAATCACCGGAGATACCGTGCGTTGGCTCGGAATTAACCCCGGACCATCCAGGGGTCTTGCGATGCCTTCTTCGGATCTAATTAAACTTGCTTGATTGATAAAAACTAACTGGGGTTTATCTCACTATGTGGAAAGTTTAATCAGTAATTTGATACAGACCGAGCTAAATTGTGTTTTAACATTTGTCTACGTTTTAGTAATTGCGTCTGATACTCTGCAATGGGAGTGGGGGGGGGCGGTAATGAATAAGAGCAACAGTTGAGGAAAGGTTTCTGAGTGTGTATAGGAGGTTCCGCCCAGCCTGCCCTGTCTTGCTATGCCACTGATTGTAAAACACTTTACAAAATATCTCGGTTGCAAAATTGAAATACGTACATTTTGAGCGTGTACATGTCCATGATATGTTAGCCACTACTTAGTGGTTTTTGTGAACGTGACGACCTAAATCTGGCCGTGCAACCTTCATTATTACGTTGGTTGCCCTGCTGGGCGTTAATGAAACCAGAAGTGAGCCAATAAATTGTCTAAAAGAAGAATAAAAACTGAATAGAAACCGAGCTTCCATAACGCTCCAGCGCATTTATACCTGTTGCTTAAACAGGAAGCAACGTAAGGCATAACAAAAGGTTTCATAGTCCACTGGTTTTAACCAAAGATTAGTCTTTTGATAGCAAGGTTTCTCCAATCCGCTTCATCCATGCCACAATTAATAAACGAACGAAATTACGTGCTCCAGTATTAAAATTTTATGAAAATTATGACAATAACGAGCTTCCGATCGTTGGTAACTATCTTATAACCCGAAAGCAATGTAAACGATGGAAGAGAACAAATAATAATGTTATAATTAAGGTTGACTTTTAGCTGTTGAAGAAAAAAAAGGTGGATCTTTCGAAAGGAGTTTGATTGATAGACTGTGGTGCTTATTTGGGTTTTCAGTCATTTGTAAAGGCAATCAAGACGAGGCTGAAAGGAGAAAATACTCTGGTTCATTATAATCACATGCTCTCAGGAAGCTCACTAACCATAAAGTTCAAACCAGTAACAATCTTCCAGAGAGATACTGTACGTTTAGCGAGGTGACAGCGGGTACCAACCGCGTCTCTGGCCGCACCATTCACATACGGACACTTCTAAAGTTTGAATCTCCAATACTCGCCTTGAGTTTTGGAAACTCAAAATCGACAATACTTGTATTGAAATAAAATCAATAGGGGCATTTCGGGCGAAATAATTTTACGTGATGCTGAACCACATTCACAATATAGGCTTTCGGAAGGAAGCTACAAAAGTTTTTTGTTCTGGGTCATTCTCAAATTAAGCAGTAGACTTTTCAGCCACGTCACATCACATTATTTCATCTGAAATTAATGCTGACAAAGTCGAGAGAACAACATGATATTATCAAGACCATCAATATTACCGCTGCTCATTCAAGATTAAAAGCAATAGAAATAAGCTGATATGAACATACCCGTACAAGCATAAGCTACTTTAAACGTTAAAATTAAATTTATTAAAGTGTTCACAGAATGGTTGTTTGTTTATTTACTGAACTGGAAAATGAAATTGAATTTACTCACACAATGAAACAGCGTTGTTTTTTCACTTACAAGGCTTTGGTGTTTTATATCCGTAGCATGCAAAGAAAGCAAACGTACAGAGTCGTCTAGCTGAAACCTCTTCAATCTACTGCCTAGCACCAAATCCTTTTCTTTAGCCACTCCGGAACTGTGGAACAACCTTCCAATCACCATAGGCACCTCAAGCTCACAGGCTACTTTCAAAGAAGCATTTCAAAAATATATGTTCCCACAGTTGTTTTCTTTAAAATTGCTTTTTTTTTGCTTTGTTGATTTAATTTTAATGCTATTGTCTGTTTGTTAATGCGCTGTAGTCTGAATAAAACGGCGCTATAAATACCCAGTGTTAAATGCATCTGTGTATGTCTTTTGGATTTTCTATTTGCTTGATACAATCAAAATGATGGCTGTCTTACGAGATAGAAGGCTAGTGGGGTAATCAACTACAATTAAATGAATCGCTTTGATAAAGAAGTTTTGTTTTAAGTGTGTCTCACTAACCCCAATAAGAAAATGAAATCCATTTCATTTTTTTCTTTCTTTTCAGATTGCCTGAACTTATAGCTGAGTGTACAATATCATGCGACTTGGCCCGACTTGTGTTTGATACAAATTTATTCAATACAAATTGTTATGTAAATAGACGATTATAATGTTATGCAATATCTTTCATGAACCTCTGGTATTGAACATTAGGACAACAACATTCCCCGTCCCACACTTTGATCCAGTGGTACTACCTGTGATCCATATAAATTAAGCTAAGATAAAATGCAAAAGGACGCAAGGGGGGTTCACATAGAATCCATTCGCTGTAAGGATGACTCGACTTCCCCGTGAATCCATCATGTGGTAAGAGTTGACCTCGATGACTTCTTTCTCAATGATGATGGGGCAAAGCGAGCAATCTGACGGCATACATAACTCCGGCATGAGAGGTTGGCGATCGATAATTGCCAGGAATCTATACCTAAGTTCACGACCGCTACACCCGCCTTGCGGCGCCGTGGTCGGTGCGCTGAATACACGTGACGTACGTTATATGATCCGGGCGGTTTCTGCGTTGAGTTTAAGCTTTGTTTTAAAGGGAATGTACGCTAAATTCAAAAAAAGTCTCTCCATGTGTTTATCTTTCCTAAAATTTTTCAAAACCTGTCTGTAAATTCTGTAATTTTAGCGGGGTTGACTGTAACAACTAAATCAAGGTTTTCCGGACAATTACATCACAAAATTACTCAATTTAACATCTGGCTCATTCCATTTTGCGTTTGAAAAAAGAATGTGCTGTTGTATCAGCTTTCGTTGGTCAAACAAGACCATTGGAATACATTAGGTTGCGAAGATAAATCAGTTTCGTAAAAGCCAACAGCAAGAGGCTGGTCAATCATTCAAGTTCATAAATATTGTAAGCAACCAATAGAAATTCAACTAAGGAATGGTGGAAATGTAGTCTTTGAATTCTAGACATGAAATAGAATGCCTGGAACGAACCTGAATGCGAAGAACGAATCATGTCTGCACAAAAACGAAATTGAAAACACTAGTAGCTAAAAAGATACAATAGTTTTAATGAGTTAGAGAAAGTTGCTTTCAATTCGAATACGATTTTATGAAACTGACATAATCTTTGCTGGAATAGACCGTGCAAGTCTCATGCGTAATCGAACGTTTTTGGGACCGCTGTGGTCCCACGTACATTGCTTTAACGCGTGAAACGACAAACTCACGCGCTTTAACGGATCCCAATGTTCGAATACGCGCGAGACTTGCACAGTCTATGAAACGGGAAAACCTAAAATATAATTAGTATGTTTTTCCCTCTCGTAAACAATATTGTCTAGTATAATTTACTGTTGATGTATATTTAATCATAATTAATTAAAATTACATCTCTTATGACGTCATATTTTATTAGCTGCATTACCCATGACGTCACATTACTTCATTTAATGATGTCACACAACTATTACATGTCGCAGTCACTAATGAAAAAGTTCCACAGGCAAACTCCAATTACATGCGGCTAAATTGCTGACGTCAAGTACTTGGGATGTCGGGATGCATCGTAGGCGCTTGTGACGTTTACTGGGGCAGCAGTCATGCGGGTTATCCTAGTTAAATCCGACGAGAAAATTTGGAATGGATACCCTACAACATTACCACATTCCACGAACTCGTTACGATACCGAACCTGTTTGTCTTCATAAAAAGTGGGCTTTTAATTCTTCGTCCGTACCTAAATGAGAATACATTCTGGCGTAAACAATCTTTATGTAAGACTTTTGGCTTAGCAAGCTTTACAAATTCCATGCCCTGCAGGATATTTATAGAGTGAAAATATAGAAAATGGTTTTTCGGGGAAAAGCAAGTTGAACAGTTTTATGTTTCTCGAACATGTATTAATCAAATCCGGAATCAGATTGGTAAAGCATATTACTTCTCAGTAGCTCCGGCTGTATTTAGTTATGCACCACACTCTGAAAACTTCCAGGTCAGAATTGATCCGGATTCCGGATATCAGCTGACCCATTTTGGGGTCAAACTGACACAGATTCCGTGTCAGAAATGACCCATTAATGGATGAAGTGACGCAGAGTCCGAGTTTAACTCAATATTTTTACCCCTTTTGGGTCAGTCTGACTCACACACTGGTCAAGCCCTCTGGGATCATGAATTTGAACAATTCTGACCTCTTTTTTTAGAGTGCACTGTTTAACAATTGAAAGTAACTGTTTACCACCTTTTGCTTTGGTTAAAAAAACAACTGTTGTTAACCAAAGCGATCCGAGAAATTAACAAACCAAGGACGTTCTCATTTTGCTTTTTTGTGTAGAAAATCAATGGAGCCGTCGCAAGTCCAAGCATTTGGAGAACAATGGGCAGGGGTGTTCTTGGCTTATACACAATTACAATTCTCTGTGAGTCGGCAGGAGGGACAATGGGTGTCATTCTGTAATACATCTATAGTGTAATGGACTGGGTAAAGAAGTTCAACCAATCAATTTATAAATAATATTTCTGACGTGTTATTGTGTTGTATTTTGTAAAAAATAATATCAAATTAGTGATTTTTGTTTTTAATACTTTCATATTATTTAGTTTCTGATTTTGTTTTTCTAAGCCTAGTTTTACCCCTCTAATTTTTACAGGGATTGCACTGAAAATTGCAAGACATATCCCTTATCAATTAATAACAAGCGAATGTACATGTAATTCACCCGGTTCGCCAATCAATTTCGATGAAGTGTAGAAAAAGTGGCACATTCTCTCAAAACTATAAGACAGGCTACTTCTTATCAGAAATTAAATAGTACAGTCAGACAATATTGTCACCGCAAACCAAATGACCACTTCAAAACTCACTCATAATATGTCTCCAATTTCACATAAAACCATTGTTGTTAAGCAACTTTCTACTTGAATGTAGGGTTATAGATCGGGGTTTTGCTGTCACCGTAATGCTTAATTATAGAAATATTTTTAATACAGATACAATGAATATCATCTGTGAAAGTTCCAGTTGGTTACAGTGTTTACTTGTTGAGAAAACAGCAAAAACTGTCTGGGTGTTTTCCTCAAGAACCTTGAATCCATCAACGTTTGGCAAGGTAACAGCTGGTAACAACCGCAACTTTGGCCGCAGCATTCGCAAACGGACACCAGAATTTTGAAGTTTACGTCAACCTGCAGAAATCTGAGAAGCGGTTTATCATTCATGCATGATTCATATCTCAGATTCCATTGTTTTGGAGTGAACATTTTTCTAAACCATAGTTTATACACTGCAAAGGCTGGGGTGTATAAAATGAAAGAAATTGTGTTTAAATATTTTAGATACCGAAGAGAGAATCGAAATTAACATCTCAAGGGGTTAAAGTAACTATTATTCAGAAATTAGTCAAATTTTTACACCCTATGGTCAATTTCGATACTTTCCTCGGTATTTATTTGTGACAACACCCATATTGCCATTCTTAACATCCCACTTTTTGCAGTGCACTATCTACAGCTGCAGTGCTTCTTACCACGTAATTTTTGTGCTCAATCTTTTTTGAGTATTTACCCATCTATGACCTTACTTTTAAACAACTCGGTGTTTTATTCCCATTGATAAAATTGACAAATGTGCACACAGGTAAGTTTTATCTCACTTTGCAAACCAGTGATCCCATGAGTGTTACGCCATACCATTGTTTACAATTAATATTTATACATACAATTTGACGCGATGGATGCTGTGGACTTAGCAAGGACTGATAGATCATATCACAACTCAAGCCTATAAACCGTCAATAGAAAGTTATGTATTCGGTGTAAAACATTGTCGAACTTAAGTGCGATCAATATAGATACTCAATCATGATTTTTGTAAGTAGAACCTTATTTTATCGAATGAGCGATATTTTCAATTACCTCAGAATAAATCATCAACACATGCTGGCGTTGGATACCCTGGGCCGGTTATGTTGCGCCTGATGGTGCGCTTACTTTCCCTGATTCAAGATAAGCTACACTTAGTTTGATATATACCGGTACGCAATCTGTCCTGGGTAATTCCTACAATCTAAAAGAATCCAGGGTGATAACTGACGTGGGTCAGAAAGGACCAGGATGTCCCGTAAGGTCTGACCAACTTCTGGGTCAGTACGACACGTACCCACTTATGGGTCAATATGATTCTCAATCTGTGTCCATTGACCCAATACTGGGTCAAACTGACTCAAATTTAGGGTCAAAATCAAAATTGTGACTTCTTTTCCTGGAAGGCCTGTTCATTTATGGGTCACTTGACCCATTTCTGGTTCAAGGCCCCTTTGGACCAGGAAGACGGGTCAATTCTAAACCGGTTTTATAGAGTGTATAACTGCTTGGTTCTGCCATGCAGTTGAATATACAGTTTGTATGCCCTGGCGGGTTCCCAGTTAGGTAGTTTAAGGATGCAAAGTAAGAGAACTGAAGCTGCAGAGTAAAAGAACTAAAGCTGCGGAATAGCAGAAACGAAGCTGTGGAGTAAAAGAACCGAAGCTGTGGAGTAAAAGAAACGAAGCTGTGGAGTAAAGAAACCGAAGTTGTGGAGTAAAAGAAACGAAAATGTAGGATTCAAAGAACCGAAGATGTGGAGTAAATGAAACAAAGCTGTGGTAAAAAGGAACCGAAGCTGTGGGGTAAAAGAAACGAAGCTGTGGAGTAACGAAACCGAAGTGGAGTAAAAACAAACCGAAAAAGTAGGATTAAAAGAACAGAAGCTGTGGAGTAAAAGAACCGAAGCTGTGGTGAAAAAGAAACGAAGCTGTGGAGTAAAAGAACCGCAGCTGTTGAGTAAAAGAACTTCAGCTGTGGAGTAAAAAAACCGAAGCTGTGGTGAAAAAGAACCGAAGCTGTGGAGTTAAGAACTGAAGCTGTGGAGTAAAAGAACTGAAGCTGTGGAGTAAAAGAAACGAAGCTGTGGAGTAAAAGAACCGAAGCTGTGAAGTAAAAGAACCGCAGCTGTGGAGTAAAAGAACCGAAGCTGTGGAGTAAAAGAACCGAAGCTGTGGAATAAAAGAACTGAAGCTGTGGAGTAAAAGAACCGAAGCTGTAGACTAAAAGTACCAAAGCTGTGGAAATCTAACATGACCGACCAGTGACTTGGAGGTTATCATGAAAGATATATTATAGATATCCATTTGAAACATGATCAGGGATAGATTGCACAAATCACTCGGGATCATCCTTGTCCTCTGGGGCATTACTTTGTGGAAGAACCTTCACGTAAAAATGTATATCCATGATGTTGTTACCTTCCACATGGTCCAATGTTTTTTCACTGGACTCAGGAAAGTACTGAGTATACATTGCTTAATTCACATCAGCGTAAGGGTAAAACCCAAACCATGGTGTCTATCCCGATGCAAAATTAACATCTGTTAAATCGTTGCGGTATCCGCTGCTACATAGGAATCGAACCGCCCCTTCGGTGGTCTTATTGTAAGACATCTGGGTCAAATTTCATAAAGCTGGCAGAAAATTCTTCTTAGCAAATTTCCTTGCTAAGCAAAAACTATTTGGGGTACCAGTTGCAGCAATGGAAACCGTATGGTATTTTGGTTGGAAGCCTTTTTTGGCGAAGCAAGAGTTTTCTTTGCTTAGCAAATTTTTGTGCTTCAAGTCTTTATGGAATTTGGCCCTGCTCTAGCAACTTAAAGGTCGTGGGTTCAAATACCGCATAGTTATTTGTCTGTGTTTTTTCACAGAACTCGGGAAAGTACTTAATTTAATGGGTAAAAGGAAATTGTTACCCTTCTATTTGTTTGACACTTATAACTGTTTTTCAATCAAGGTACATAGTTATCTCTTGTTCACTGTTTTTATTTTGATTTGTTTTTCTTCTTTTTTCAAACACGAAATTGTGGACAAAATTATTTGAATAACGATTAACAACTATTATACAGTCCCTTTAAACATTAATTCATTTTACATGGACATCCACATGCAACCACCTGACCTCTGCGGTTAATTAATATGCAACGCGTGATAAACTATCCAACCAATCAATAGCAAGAGAATCGGCAGATTTATTTATAGAGCGCAAGAAGGGCAAGGAGCATATCCCACACTACAATAGAAAGTATAAAGAAGCTATGAAGTGACTTAGAGTTCCACGTTCCCGCCTCTTACCACGGACCTACTCCTGGCCAACTGTACCGAGAGATGAGGTCTCTCTGCCCGCCTGCGACACGGTCCAAATCCCGCTCAAACATTGATTGTCTCATAGCGTGTAAAGCACCCCGGTAGAAGGTAATGATTTTCGCGCACGAAATCTTCACAAAAACCCACGTTGTCTTCTAATGAACCACACGAGATCTGCCTCGATTGCGTCATCATTTCCACGCCACAGCGCGTTGACAGAGCCGTTCCGAATAAAACCATGACGTCATTGATTCTCATAAAACCTCGAGCAATCAGAAAAATATGATATGTAACCGGAGAAAACGCAGATCGAAAAATTGGAAACTGGGGCGGTACGCTTGTGAGAAATGTATGTAACTAATAATACAAGTATGATTTTGGTAGAACTGTTTGTAACCGATAGTATGTGTAAGTCTTCCATATGGCTGAAACACACGTCCATTTACTCAAATTATCATATATCTGTGCTAGAAAGTTAGGGTTTGTCTAAGTGTAGGTTTTAAAAGGGCATGGTCATCTTAATAAACTGCTGGTGTACGAAATACACACATAACAACTCGTTGGATCTATTCTTACGGTAAACATTAAAAGGGAGGTTTCACCTTTTCGAGAGTGGCTGTAAATTTATCTGTGTATTCCACTCCACAAGATGAAAAAACTCTGCACGGTGGCTCAAGTCGGATTGCAGGCAATGTATTTGGTTGGGGCCCATCAAAAAACTCTGTCTCGGCATATTTTAGGTGGGGTGGGGATCATACCATAATTTTGGTTAGATATTTTGGGGTAGGTCCTCTTTCCTCATAAATTACTAAAACTTTCAGTTTATTATTTCCCTTTCCTATTTTGTAAATGGTGTGTCGCTGGTGAGCAATTAAGAGCACCTGACTCAAGCAGTTTCAGATCAGCAGAGTGTGAGTTCGAGTCCCGGTCTTGAAACTTGTGTCCTTAGGCAAGACATTTCGTCCTTCGGTTGGGACATAAAGCCACGTGTCCCGTGTGTTGTGTAATGTAAGTAAAAGAACCATTCGCACTGTGAACGGGTTTGCCCCAGTGTTTCTGGCAGTTGGTTACTGAATGCGTCGCACTAAACCCTTCTTATATGCTACATAAATGGGTATCATAAATATTTTAAAAACGCAACATATACCTATCATAAAATGTTTCTCTTTGTTCAAACGCACTTATCAGTAGAAATGTGCTTTATATATGAATATTTAATATATTATTATGACGTAATCATTCAAGAGAGAACCGACAGGGTGACCTTACTGTATGTCTGAGCCTCAATGAAGCCCAACCCTGTACGTAAATTGAGCCAAGGTAGTGTTCATTTACGGGTCTCGGGCTGGATTTAGGTACCACACGTTCGTTCCAATGGCGCCATTGTTTATGTTCATTTATAGTCTCAACCGAATCTAAACGTCTCAGGTATGATTGCACAAGCCCAATATTATTCAAGCTTTTACTCATATGTGCATAAATTGTTGGTGCCATTGTGTCATTATAAGCAAGGTTATGTCGTGTCATTGTATGCTGGTGCCAATGTTGTGTCAATGTTAGCCAGTTTGTGTACTTGTAGGTGCCACTGTGTTATTGTCGGGGGCATTTTGTCATTGTATTTGACCATATATCATTAGAGGTGCAGTTGTATTATTGTATGGGTCATAGTGTCATTGTACATGTCATCGTGTGATTGTGTGTCATCGTGTCAATTCATATACGTCGTGGTGTCATCGCATGTGTCATAGTGCAATTTTACGTGCCGCCATGTCATTGTACATGTAATTTAAGTGTTATGTGCTTTATCAAAATGTACTTAACAACAAATGATATTTATTTTATCACTTAATTTGTTTCTTACTTTCTTCATGTTTTTTCCTGTGGGATATTGCCTTTGATACTCTCGGAATTGGGCCTGACCCATTTTGGCGTCATTTTGAGTTGTAATCCCATTTTTAAAACCACTTTCTTAGTCAGCCTGACCGAGAAATGGATCAAGCCCCCTTGGAACCAATAATCCGGGTTTATTCTGACCCTGGAGTCTTTGGAATGTACGCCACTAAACAATTGATGCTTTCAAAAAGAAAAGTAAACTTGCATGGTTAAATTAAACATTATATAAATGATTGAAAAGGTCAGCCTTTATCGTATAGCGGGTATTCCTTAATGATCATGTTTTACGAACCGAGTGATGCAACACTATTGCCTCACAATATGACGACAATCAAGAACAAAGTCACGAAATACAGCTTGATCAAGAGTATTTTCATTGGGACTCAAACTCCCATCACAAGTATTATCTTGCCCATCTCGACTCTACGAGCGATCGCAGACGAAGCTACCCCCTAAACAACGTCATCTATAGTAGAGATAACATCATAATTAGATCGAGTCGTGGTCGCATCATTCATCCCGCATGACTTTTCCGGTCTTCGCTCTCCACGGATCGGTCGGTCAACGGGGCATTAGTCGTCATTAATACACAATTTTCAACCTGGCTGATATTAATTTCCAGAAGATAAACAGTGCTTCTTGCAAATGTTGAGGTTTTTATTTTTTATTTATTCCCTGTTCATGAACAACATCCATGAATAATGCATTTATTCAAGTTTAAGGATACCCTTAGAGTAGTCGGTGGTTAGTGGTCGGGTTGGCGTAAAGGTCTATGTTCTTGACTTCCACTTCTAGGACCCCGGTTCGAATCACCCCGAAGGCACTATGTGGATTGGGTTTTCAGTCATATTGCTCTGGTTTTCCCAGGAATATTTCCCTTGGGTATTCCTCCCACATCTAACACAGAAACTTCCGTTCCTGTCCTCTCTCCGTGGGGTTCTTGGCTAGTACAGTGATTATATTAAGTTCACTTTTCTAAGAGTCCTTGGCTTCACAACCAGAAGAAATAAATCAAAACTGCATTTTGTTCCCGGAATTGACCGGGAAAATCTATACTTTAAACCGAAAGCTTACTCATTATAAATGTTGTACAAGTGCCAAACCTCCAGAGAAATGTTTGTCTGAAACGGTGTGAAGACAATTTCAAGACCCATTTTATTTAGGAGAAAAGTGTCGAGAAAGAACCTTTTACTGTGCTTCGACGAACAATTCAACATTACGGGCAAGGTTAGCCCTTTATTGTAGAATGGAGACAATATTGTGTGGGAACACTTGGAGTTTTATGCTTTAGGTTTAAAGCTTGAAGCGAAGACAAATAACAGTTTCACGTAAAAGAAAAAATCACGCCATCCAAACGAAAAACCTCTTTTGTTTTGTCGCAAGGGACTGATTTCAACATGATAAAGGCAGGGTATTCTTTTGGTAATTGTCAAAGACCAGTATCCTCACTTTGGTGTATCCCAACATTTGTATAAAAAAAAATTGTGAAAATTTGGGCTGAATTTGTCATCGGATATGCAAGAAAATAATGAAAGAAAGAACACCCCGTTGCATAGACTTGCGTGCTTTTAGATGCATGAGAAAGGTTTCTTACCCGAAGCCTTTTAAAAATTCAGTTTTGGGGGTTAAAAGTTACCTCTTCCTCTAAACCTACATTACTTCAAAGGGGGGGGGGTTCCATAAATGCTTTTAATATCAACAGCTCTCCGGTGCTATTTACCAAGTAAGTTATTATGGTCATTATATGTTGCAGTAATTAGAAAAGGTATAACCAACAGATTGTTCAAACTTCGTATTTTAAAATAAAAAATCATTTTCGTTCTTTCGGTCAATACCAATTTTATGTATTAATGGGTTCACCTGAAATTATTTTAGGGCATCTTTTCTGGGTCACAGTCCCGTCCTTCTTTAAAGCCTTCAGAAAATTAATATGATGTAGTAATATTATTTATTATTTTTTTACCAAGAGAAAAAAATACAAAGTTTACTTTAAATTGTACCACTTTAGGGTATTTTTGTAGTCAAGTTTAACATTACATGGGTTTGTGAATTTACAGTGCCAGATAATAACCAAAATACCCGCCTGAGCGTTTCCACACAAGGTCAGTTTATCAACGAGTCTGTTTCTTTGGGCAGTAAAAGGCCAAATCGTAGTACATTGTGAGACGAATGAAATGGTTATTGGCTTAGTCTGCGATGGAGAATCGAAAACAAACAACCCAAGGACATAAACTGAGTAAATTGGAGCACAGTCGGGATACATTTAGCCTCTCGATCATTCTATATTGCAAGGAATATCGCAGGAAGAATTAGACAAGACTTGTCATAAGATATTCTTTGACTACTTCAAAACTGATGTCGCAACAAAAGCCGCAGGTGGACTGCCGGCAAAATGGTTCAGTTGAACATCGTTAATAGCACACTTGTATCGCTACTTACTCTCAATGTTGGATTAAGTTACGCGTTGTTTGGGTCTGCGTGACATGACTGCAGCCTAGTCTGCAGGATTTTGTCTTGGGAACTTGCAGTTCCGTAGTTTCCGTAGTTCCATTGCCAGATAAACAAAAACAACAACAACAGCAACAACAACAACAACAAAAGTGACACTTAGAAACTTAACGACAGCATATATAGTTTCTGGTATTGTCTTTGGTGCTACTTTTTTGTTCATGTTATTTTATTTATTTATGTATTGAATTAATTGATGATACGTAGTTACAATAGATGACCGATAATGGTCGTGGGAGGATGGGAGGTAATATAAATGATTATAGGCAAAAAAGGCATTTTTTCATCAACGTAATTCCGTTACAAGTTGTCATGTGAACCATTTCCGTTTGATACTGCCATGTCGCCAGTGGCGTTACTACTTTTCATTTGGGTGGGCAAGTGCACCCACCTCCAACCCCCACCCCCAGGCGAAAAGAAGCCTACGCAAAAAGTGTGCCCCAAAACGCGGTTCGGTAAACTCAAAAACAAGCACATGGGAACGTGCTGCACAATGACTGACAACACACAAACCGCGATCAGTGTCTCATTGAAAATGTATCACAAAATTTGGTGAAGATGTTCATAGGATGATTGCGTTGTGTTTTATTATTAAAAACAATTAAATCAGAATGAATTTACTCTCAAAAAACAACAATGATGTATCATATCTTCAAAGGGTAAAACTAATTAAATTAATTCCAAAGGTTGCTTTTTCGATGCCCACGCATTTCAAACGAGTAGAAACATTGACCTTTTACAAAAGTGTATCACACAAGCATTTTTAGAAATGGCTACCACAGTAGCAGCGCACCCAGCTTGTATACACAGTCTTCACACTAGTTCAACACGTTTTCATTACATTTCAAAGAGCTACATTTGGACAACTGTTCAGCGACTCATTATACCGGAGTCTGTCACATCAATCGTTCAACAGCGGGCATAATTTTACAACAAATGAATTACTCTAGGCGAGGGCAAATTATGTTTAATTACGAATCTGTTTTGACTGGATTCGGACAATGGTTAGCTGTACTTTATGTGTAAACACAGATCTAAAATTGATGATATGACGTCATTGATGATGTAGAGAAGGTGTTGCAGAAAATGATTATGCACGGTGTGGCATTGTTGGTTGGCTTAAAAAGAACGATTCAAGACTAGTGGAGAAAGAGGACCTTAATTGACGATTTTCCTTTTCAAGAAGGCTTATTTTGTTATAATTCTTATACGAGACCAAATGTGGGCCTATGACAAATTATTCTCTTTGTAATAATAACATTATGCATATGACGTAATTTGAGTCGTGCGCCCTCAACTAGAGGTCAAAAGGACGTTGTTCATTGGTCAGTCACGTGCGTATCACCATAAACGTACTACACATTTTTGCAGCCTTTTCCTACAAACACTGACAGATACAGCTATCAAAATGACGTGTTATTTATGTTGACACCTACCTGCAAATAAAGATCGATGAAACATTTTTATTTAATTTCAGTTCAACTTTTTTCATAAAAAAAACGTCTGTAAAAAGTGAAGTTTGGAATTTGAATTTGTCTGAACTATACATGGTGAGCAAAACATTATGAATGAGATGCTAAAAATGAGAAAATGATATTCTTATGTGAGGAATAAGAAAGCAAACCATTTAAATTAAAATGCCTTACAAATTACAATTTAAAAAAATTACAAATTTACCAAGAAAAAACATATGGTTGAATGGGTTTAGGTAAATCTGCACACTTCCAAACACAGATTTATCGTTTTCTTTTTTTTTTCTTTTTGGGCTGTTCTTGCTGCTATCAGCCGACCACTTGTCGCTTTTTTCCCCCGCCCAAAATATCATGATCGTCTGCCGAGAAGCGCGTGGCTGGCGAAACATGAGAGTGCTACGTGCGCATGCACATAATGCATCCCCCGTAATTAGTGCGGTTCCCTTACACAGACAAAAGCTCTAATTACAAGGCAGTAAATTGTCCCTAAGAGGAGAGGAAATGCTCCTTTTCCACGGCTGAAGGATAAGGAGACATAAGGAGACGAAAAATGGGTCGCTAGACTAGAGCGATAACTTTATTTCTATCTCAGTAACGTGCTAACACCACAGGTTTTCCACGTTTTATGGTTTGTGACGAGAGCGTGGACGTGTGTGGACAATGCGGTGGTCCATTCGTCGTGGTAGAGGCAGTTAAGCCGAATGGCCCCCACAGGTTCGTGCTAGTTCGACTCTTTCCAAAACAATTTTCTCGTGGAGACGTGATCGTTTCTTTCCAGGGAGGATTCTGGGCAATAAAGACTGTTTCAATACAGACGACTTATTTCCCGAGTTCAGTAATCTTGGAGACTGAAAAATATAATGTATGGGTGCAATAGGCCACATCCTTTAGCTCATTAAAGCAAAGCTACAAATTGTATATTTTAAAAAAATAACAAACAAAAATGAAATCGATTGGTTTGATTTCAATGAATTCTTTTTTATCTGGGCATCTAAAAAAAAAGATTTGTCAACCCTAAACATAGCTGCCATAGTTTGTACTAACCAGTACTGGATTTAGGTTCATATATGGAAATATATTTCGTTAAATATTGTCTGTCATTCGTGTGGGCGCAATGTGTACATAATCGTCAGCAGATATTTCCAACAATAGCACATAAATTGTGATATTTGGAATACAATAGCTTCTATGGCTGGTTCGGGTTATGACATTTGCACAATGAAAGTCTAGATGTGCCACAACGAGGCCATTATTACGGAGCTCTGAAAGAGCCATCCGACATGTTTAGATCATGAGATAATTCACTGCAGGATGATGACACCATTAAAGTAAGACGACGACATCCTGCGATGATTTACGGGTTGGCGACATTCTAAAGTAAGATGTTGTCTTCCCGATATATTTCATCTAATGATGTCGACATCCAAAGATAGATTATCTCGGGAGGATTAAATCCTACACTGAGGATGTCGACTTCCCGAAATATAGCCATCTGAAAATGTCGAGAACCCAAGAAAAATCATCTTGGGAAGACAACATCTTACTCTCAAAATGTCGTCTTCCTCAGATGGAACATATCTGGAAGATGACATTCTACTTTCAAGATGTCGTCATCTTGCAATAAATTATGTCAGGATCTCAACAAGTTGGATGGCACTTCCAGAGCTCCGTACATTCTCTTTCCATGGCCCCATGGTTCTAATTCATTGGGTGGTCGGTTGGTGTAGTGGTATCTTTGAATCTCTCCGGGTATTCGGGTTTATAGTCTCTACCTGGGCCCAATGTCATGGCTCTGCTTTACCGCTAAATTCTGCGCTTACGATCACCATACTCCACTTAATGTGCAAGCTGTGTATTAACTCTTCGTGACACCATAAAAAAAACATTTCGCCATGCCTTACTTGTTGAGTAACAGTTTGATTTTAGCGTGTAATACATTTCTGTGAAGAACCAAATCACTTTTAAATCACCCAAATCATTAGATATAGACCCTTTTGACTAAGTAAAATCAATTCAAGCAAAATTGTATTTTGAGATGAGCCCACATGTCTCTTTCTGCTCCATCAACCATTTCCTTGAATAACACCCTTTGTTCACACAACTTAGCAAGTGTAAGTAATTGCTGTACAATTCCTATGGGAATTCTTGGAGAGCGGGTCATTGTTGGATTGTGTTAGTGAAAAACAAACACCGGATAGTGATAAGACATTTGGCATGCTATTTGGCTAGGTGCAGTTGTAGAACTTGGAATTTTTTGATTTTTTTGAAAAAAATTGCGGATTACCGACTTTTTAACTAAAAACTGTTACTCAATAAGTGAGCGATGGTGTCATTGAGTGTTTTAAGCGAAGACTGGACGTGTATGGAGGAGCACGCGCACGCACAAAATCCCTGCTAACACCTGAAATACGCTTGTGTATAATTTTCTGCTTCGGTAAGCGTCGATTATTTGCTTAGGGTAGGCAGAGCCATGCAATTGGGCCCTGATTGCGTGGGATTTCCCTGGAACATTTCTCTGGGTTTTTCCTCCCACATCTAAAACTTAAACTTCCTTACTTGTATAATCTTCATGGTGCTCTTGGTCAGTGATTAAGTTTGCTTTTTTGAGAGTCCTTAGTTTCATAACCAGACTTAACAAATTCATGCTAAGAATCTATGCTATCCTCAGCAACCTTTAGCTCTGGTTTGTAAATGCTTTTGTGTATCAGACAGCAATTGTACAAATTTGTTGATTGTGGGGTTTGGGAGTGTCGACCTGTTGAAACCGAGGACTTCAACACAAGGGATCCGGGTGTTTGTCAGGTCGAGCACGTCCTCGCTTCGTTTTCTCGTACAAAATCAATGGGGACGTCGCTAAAAACAATTGGAGAATATGTGTGTGGGGAGGCGTGGGGGTACCATGAAGACAGTTCAAGTTCAATAACTTTTATATTACAAAGAACAGACTGGTAATTCGAACAAGGGGGACTTTTGGATTTACATGATTCACCCATTAAAAGCAGACGAGAGTTTACATCATAGGGTGTGAAATTTAAACCATAGGGTGTGAAAATAACACTTTTCCCCCAATACAGTTACATTGGTGTTATTTTGAAACCCTATAAAGTATGTTGTTAATTTGGGTTCTCTCTTTGGTATCTATTTTTCAAAGTACCAATGGTCTCAATTTTAATACCCCTAGTTTTTGCAGTATAGTTTTTGCAGTGTAGTTTTTGCAATGTAGTTTTTGCAGTGTAGTTTTTAAGAAACGAGTAAAATAATTAGTTTTGATCTGGCGAGTCCAAAACCCAAAGTAGTGAACTTTCCCGTCCGTAACTCGCTGGAAACGGGATAGGTCACGTGCTCGTATGCAAGTTATCGAAATCAATTATTCCCGACTTTTATTTCTGATTAACACCATTTGCTGTTCCGTCGCTTTCCTGTACCCATCAGTCCATTTCGCTCCACGCCACGCCATTCAATCGATCTACCAAACCAAAACCTCTTCAAAAACGTTTTTAGCGGGAATGTATGACTGCATAATGAAGTAACCGGATCGATATTCCAAACAGTTGTCATAAGAAATGATGGCGAACCCTCTCTCAGCAGTCAAACTTTTAACCATCATTAGAAAAAAACCGCTTTATCTAAACATTCCCTAAAAGGCTGCGCTTCAACACCCTTCTCTTGTGTCAGACTCGGATGCTTACAGTAACTTGCTGACCGGATGACATTGTATTCCTTCGCTGTTTGATAATTTAATTGATTGTTGTTTACATTATGTCACCAAGATACAGACTCTGGCTAACACCTTATCTTTTACCATGGAGGTAGGTTATGTACGGAGCTTTGCAAGTGCCATCTGACATGTTCAGATCCTGAAACAATTTACTGCAGAATGATGTCATCATAAACGTAAGATGACGACATCCTTAGATGATTTGTCTCGTGATAACGACATTTTGAAGTAAGGTGTCGTCTTCCCGAGAAAAAAGCCTTTCTCATATTAATAAATAATAATAATAATATATTGTATTTGTATAGCGCCTACTGCAGGCCAGCCTCTAAGCGCTTAACATTGAGTATTTCCTGCAAGGTATTTTGGGGCTACGTTTGAAGTATGAGACCTACTCCTTTACATAGCACCTTGTAATGGTTTACAAGGTGCTGTGGCGCAATATGCAGCCGATCAAACCAGGAACACCGGGGTGGACCCCTTCTCTTTTCGATAAGTGCACTGGGTTCTTTTTCGTGCGTTACACAACACACGGGACCAACGGCTTTACGTCCCATCCGAAGGACGAAGCAATCATGGTTAAGTGTCTTGCTTAAGGACACAAGTGTCACGACCGGGGCTCGAACCCACACTCTGCTGATCAGAAACACCAGAGCTTGAGTCCAGTGATCTTATCTACTCGGCCACGACACGCCAATATTCAAAATTCGGGGTGACAAATTACCTCTTTCTAAAACTACATTACTTTAAAGGATAACAGTGGCATTGTCAGCCTGGTTTGATAGCAATCATCGTTATCCAGGGTGACTTGTAGTAATCACTTTAGCCTCTGGAAGGCCGCAGGTTTTTCTTGACAGGGTAAGGGTTTGGCTAATAAACACATCAGGTTTGTGTTGGATTGTGAAGAGGAGGGGCTTTGGAACCAGTCTGTATGTCGTCATCAACCGCTCATAAAAACAGCTAGCAGGGGAAAAAGAGCACGACCTATCCATTTTATTGGGCAATACGTAAACGTCAACTTTTAATTTGGTAACCTTGTGGTAACCTTGGAATCTATGCAAAACAGCGCCACTCGCACCGCAGGTAAACATATTGAAAGATTCCCCCTCCACAAATCTTTGCGATCCGAGCTGTCCGTGTCTCGTGGGTTTGCCTTTCTGGTCTGTGCTCTTACTAAGTCTACCATCCCGAATCGCACCCAAACCCCGCACCCCTTAGCCAGACACATCATCAACCCCAGCAAAAGGCCCACCTCGACTCCACATCCTAGCCCAAGGGTAAAAACAAATCAACACCGGGCTAAGGTCTAGTAGTAAGAAATCTGCTTCGTGGGTTCGAATCCAATTGCCTTAGGAATTTTCTGACAAGTCTTGGGAGAGTACTGAGTATAGTGTTTAACAGACATCAGTATGCGGGAAAAGAACTAAATAACGAAATGGAAACCATTAACAACTTTAAATTTCGAAACATTTGTTGAAAAAAAACAGCAACGACAGCGGCAGCGGCAGCGGCAGCAACAACAGCAACAACAACAACAACAACAACAACAACAACAACAACAACAACAACAACAACAACAACAACAACAACAACAACAACAACAACAACAACAAAAACAACAACAACAACAACAACAACAACAACAACAACAACAACAACATTAACAACAGCAGCAGCTACAACAGCTACAGCAACATCAACAGCAACAGCAACAGCAACATCAACAGCAACAGCAACATTAACAGCAACGCAACATCAACAGCAACAGCAACAGCAACAGCAGCAGCAACAGCAACAGCAACAACAACAATAAATACAACTACAAATAAGTGCAATTAATAAACAGTAATTGAAAAAACATTTCCATACAAATATTTAACACACTTCTTTTATTTATACATGCTGGCAATTGTTTACAACATCAATGTGCTTTATATAAACGCTTATAACAGAATAAACATATCACAAATTTAAAAACGAAAGGAGAGAAGAAAACATCTGTTATACAAATAATATTTAAAAGAATCAACTAAAACTGTTGATGTAAAAATTCAAAATCAACAAGAAAATATTAAGATAAGAGATATTCAATGATTTTAATTATTCGTGATTCAACATTGTATAAACTTATTTTGCAACATAATACATTACAGTTTAGTTGAGTTGTCCCCACGAGTGACTCGTAGAAGTGAGTATAAATGTCATCTTCGTAAAAACATTCACAAAAATAAGAAATATTTTCAGTTGATTTTCAATTTTCAGTTGATTATTATTGGTTTTACTGGTTCCGTTTGTGGATAAGTACGGGGTTTTCGTACGTTAACTATTAGATCACTTTCTGTTGATCAAAACTATCCACATTCATTCAAACCTCAATCTGTTAAAATATCAATTAATCTAATAAACAATATCAAATCATAATTCTGAGTATCGAACTGTACAATACAATAGCTAATCCGGTGTACAAAGAAATCAATTTCCTCTCATGATCTCCGATGTGGACCCTACACGTAACTGCTATCCAAAGCTAAAGCAGTCAGCTACATGTATTTATATGCATGATTATACCCAGGTACCATTTAGTGAACTCGATTAGTATTTCAATTAATTTATTACTTGAAATTTGAAATACACATCAATCATTATTGGACAACATTTTATAATAAAGTAAATAAAGTAATTTCTGTGTAGTATCAAAGAACATTTCATAATCAACTTATTACTAGAAATACATAACGCAGATTGGTAATGCTAAATCAACCAAAAAACCAAAAACTATTGCTATTAAACTTCAATACAGTAATTTCAAACAACATTGCGACAATGTTCAATGTATTAAATTGTACAATGAGAGTCCAGGAGGTTTTGCTCTGTGGAATAGATACAATAGCATAACTGGCACAACTTTCAATCGGGTGGGCAAGCGGGGAAAAGGGCAAAGACATTGTTCTGTTTTGTTGTTGATGTTGATTTTTTGCTGTTGTGTTGTTGTTGTTGTTGTTGTTGTTGTTGTTGTTGTTGTTTTGTTGTTGCTGGTGGTGTTGTTGGCGGTGCCGCTGGCGGTGCCGTTTGCGGTGCCATTGGCACTGCCGTTGGCGCTGATGTTGTTGTTGCCGCGGCGCTGCCGTTGGCGCTTCCGTTGGCGCTGTCGTTGGGGCTGCATTTTGCTGTTGCCACTGGTCTTGCCATTGCTGTTGTAGTTGCTGGTGGTGGTGTTTTTGCTTTTTGTTTCATGTTTATGGGGGGGGGGGAGGTTACATAATATGTATTGAAACATTCATTTGTGCCTTTTTTATCTCATGATGAAAGGGGGGCACGAGGATTCCCAATGCCTTCAGTGACTGTCTAAACAACAGATTGCAAGAGTTTTACAAGGACTATTTGGGCCTACTGTGCTAATCATCCCAGTTCAAGATGAACGGCCTGATTTATCTGACACGATTCAATTATGACATTTTAGCGCACTGTAAAAATTGCATCACTGCAACTGAAGTACGGTTCCAATTTCTTTAAATTTAGAGGGTCTTGCACATTAAGCGAGACATTTGAACACACTCATTTACAAACACAGTCTTTTGTCATTTGGCCTTTGCACAACCCCCACATCTTTGGGTGGAGTCTGTATTTTGTATACAACCTGTGTATACATTTCAATTATGAATTATTCATGAATGACATGAATATGCATATCAAACAGGTAAGGTGAAGATGTGAGGCCCAACAAAGGCTCAGTTGAGATTTTGAATTAATTACCTCATGGACGGATAGTTTGTGTTCAATGTCCCTAAATGAATACCTACATGAATTACTGTATTTCTTAAAGAGGAAGGGAAAAAACATCCCTAGACAAAAATGTACAGACCCATTTTTTGTTCTCAGAATGATGTCATCGGATGTTTTGGATGTTGACAATTTGCAATGGCAATTAACACCACTTTAACATGAGATTTTAGTCTTGTAACTTTCCCCCACTTAAGACCGAGTCACACTGCAGTGATAACGAAAACGATAACGATTACGACGCAAAGAGAACGCATTCTATTGGTTGAATTACTCCACGCAGAATACGCACACGCTCATTCAACCAATAGAATGCGTTCTCTTTGCGTCGTTATCGTTATCGTTCTCGTTATCGCTGCAGTGGGGACCGGGCCTTACACGAGGACTTTATCTATTGAAAAATAAGTACATCACAAAAAAGAAATGGACATTTCCCTTGCTCTTTAAAATACATTTTGTTTAATCATTAAATCAGCTAATAGGTATCATAAATCACTTTACGAATGATGACAGACTGTAACTTCAACACTACTTTACACTGGGACATTCCTACCGTGGACAAATATAAACTTATAATGCGGTAAAACCGATAAATAGCAAACAATTTTACAAGAAGCAAAATTAACTTCCTTAAAGATGTCACCAGTTCACACTTTCCTTCCATGGTGGGGTGCTCGGATTATAACATTTGACCTACAGTCAAACCAGCTGAATAATAATAAAGCTTTACAATATATCACGCAGGCCTAATTCTGAGAACAACTTTGGTGTTTCCCCACTCGTTGGCTGTAGCATTCAAGAGTGAGAAATCTTTGCATCAAAGTGTTCACAAAAAGAACAGTGTGATAGACTCTTTTCTTATAATAGAGTACCTGAAAGACTAAGAGCACAAATAGTTCAACTATATTTACAAAGTCTACTATGTATGGTGACAATGGGGTAGTTCACTGGGAAAAAAAGTAGTTTGTTTGTGCACTATTTCCCCCATTGGACGCCTGTAAGCTTATGACCACAGGAGGGCGCTGCATCACTTTAGTCTCGAAAGAAAATATTGGAAATTGCAGCAAATGGCAATTTGATTTTAAAACAAACTGTGCTGTTACTGTCAATGCTGTGTTGTTGTATTTGTAAACTGTGCATAATCCCTGGTTGTCCGGCATTATGCACCTTTCTATTGCAACGTCACAGCCTGAGTGTTGTGCCAACCAAGGTTAGGAAAACTATGGGAAGCCATAAACGCAAAGCAACATATATCCAGTTTGTAAGTTTGCAGAAATTGAATTTGGTCACACCTGATAACATCTGATTGAATGTTTTGCTAACATTTAGCCGTCCATGACAACCAGCGCAGTTTGTTAGAAACAATAGAACAGTCTATATGATTATAAGCCTTCTGACTGGTGCCCCCAGAAAAAATATATGGATAAATTAGGGAGACCAGACCACCAACATACGGCTAGCTAGCTCAGTAGAGTATGACATGTAAACCGGGAGGTTCCAGGTTCAAATCCCGCTCTACTCATTGTGTCTTTGTTCTCAATATGGTTATGGGGGGGGGATGTTCAGCAAAACTGTTTGGTCCAGACACTAAGCCTTCTGCAACATTGTAGTCCTAGTATGGCCTTAATTTTAGAATTACTTAAAAGGGTTTCATGCAGAGTCAATAAGTACACAGGTTTCCATTCTCTACATACAAGCCCTGTCATTGACTGATCATTCTAAACATTAATAAACGATGCTTTAGCATGCCTGCAAACAGGCAAAGAAAATTAATATCATCACATTGTGGATAGGTTGGCAGTACACATGCAGACAGACTTTCCTCAGTAATGGGCAGCTCAACGAAGGAAATGTAAACTGGTTGCCGGAATCAGGCATAATATTTGGCCCTTAGAACAAATTTTGAACATTTTACGGGTAAAATTGGTAACCTATAGTGTAGGCTTTGATAGACTTTTCAAGATATTTAATCAAAATTTTACAGATTTTTTTCAAGTGCAACAAAATCTGAAATCAAACTGAAGTAGGAAAACAATCATGCCTGTAGGATGGAACGTTTTAAAGGGCACCAAGTCAATGACCAGTGGCATGGAGACAATCGCCCCAGAGACAATCGTGGCCTGCACAGACCTGATGCTTTATGGAGGCAATTGCCTTGATCCCCTTAGTCAAATCTTTGGTGCCCCTTGAACATTTTCCAGGACAAAGTTGTTTTAATCCTCACAGACATGAGAGAGAAACAATTCTTGCCCTAAATGGACCATGCAAGTCTTGCACATTTTTGGGACCACTTTGGTTCTTCGTACATTGGTTCTTCGTACAAACTCGTGCACTTTAACGGGTCCCACTGTTCAAATACGCACAAGACTTGCAGTCTGCTACTTCAAAGCAGAGCTTCTTCGTTTCCAATTTCCAATCAAGACAGACTTGGACCTTTGTTCTACATGGAAACAGATGGCAGAACGATGAGTGATGAAGCCCCTAATGTACCACACAATTTAACAGTGACTATTATTAGAAGCAATGTTACAAGCATCGCTCTATAATGCAGCTGCAGGCGCCAGTTGCTAATATTTACAATGTCATAAATATATTTCATCAAAAAAATACTTTAGACACATTGACTTTCGGACAGCAACTGGAGGGGGGTGAATAAATATCAACATATTTCATAATAACCGGGGCTCAATTTCATAGAGCTGGTTTAAGCAGTAAGTATTGCTTTAAAATTTTCTGCTTAGCAAAAAAAAAAAAGCAGGATACCAGTCACAGATTGTAGATTTGACATGGTATTTTGGCTGGTAACCTTGTTCTGGTAAGCATAATTTTGTTGCGTCAGATGTTGATATTGTATAACATTTTGAAACGATTCCCTTCAAGGAATGTTCTTTTAAAGAGAGGGATTCAAAAGCATTTCAATCTGAAAATCGTTTCTGCATAAAACATTGTGTATTCCAATTACGGACTATTCTTCCTGCTTGGACATAACCGCTCCAGATTTTTGGCAATATCTCACAAACGCTACCACTTCTTGAAATGAAATTTTCACAGGTTAGTTTGATTGTATATATCTACATGAACATTTATACCCGATAAAAACAATCGACCGGTTCAAAAACTTTGCCTTTTTAAACACAGAAAGTGGCCAAGCATAAACAATTTTGCTGACCAGAATGAGGTTACCAGCCGAACTACCATGTCACATGTACCATTTTTTACTGGTTTCCTGGTTATTTTTGTTTAGCAGGGAATTGTTCAGCACTACCATTTGCATATTAATAAAACAGTGTACCAACTGAGTTGCAAATTCCTTATCTTAGAAGGTGGCGTGTCGTGGCTGAGCGGTCTATTTTACCAGACCCAAGCTCTGGTGTTGTCAGCAGCAGAGTGTGGGTTCGAATCCCGGTCATGACACTTGTGCCCTTGAGCAAGGTGCTTAACCATAATTGCTTTGTAAACAAAAAAGTTGGGAAGGTAGTGCACCTGCTCTGCCAACCGGGCTCCTAGTGGATGATACCCATGCCTACATCCTTACAGACTGTGAAGGGGGTAACTCTGTTTCAGCCCCAGGAGTAGGTGGCAAACGTGCCCCTGGTGACAGTTGATTTGGGTCGACAGCCCAAATCAGAAAAGTGTAGCCCTCACCTCAACGTGGCCGTCCGACCTCGTAATGTTAGGCGATATCTCATAAAAATACTTTTTAAAGTAATTTATGATATCACTTCTTTTCAGCGTCCTGTGTCAAAGGTTGACATGTGTAAAGTGTGCAAAAGTCCACGGAAAAAATATCAACCTTGTAAATTGTGAAGATGCAAAGTGAACGATGGTCCAGAATACAACGTTAAATGAGTCAGACAACCTATCTTAATTTTTTTGTTTGGCTACAATTTTCACGAAGACTTGTGGATTTACATGAAAGAACGCATCAATAAAAAAAAGGAAACAATGTACATTCTTTGACCCCAGTCATTTTAAATAAGGAAGTGAACCCTGACCTTTGACTTTTCAGACAAACTGGTAATTCTCCCTGTTATTGGAGCTGACAAAGTTGGTTGCACCAGACTGGCTAAGATCTGTGGAGAACTGAACACCCCAGTCTACTTTCATTGGTCGACACAAACCCAAACAGCCACACTCGAAGAAATCTACGAAGTTGCGCAAAACACCCCGGCTGTAAAAAGCAAGAGAAAATAACAAAATGAAAAGTTTTTTTTAAATTGGTTTCTGCTGATACTCGCTTGCTGCCACGATCACTACATTTTTTGTTGATAAACGGATTTTTCAGGGGTAATATTTATTTTTATTAGCCAACATACATATCTTAAATACATAGATAATAAATGTTTAAAGAAAGGGTATACTTTTGGTAATTGTCAAAACAAGTATCCTCACTTGGTATATCCCTTTATACACATAAAATAACAAACCTGTGAAAATTTGGGCTCAATTGGTCATCAAAGTTGCATGAGAATAATGAAAGAAAAAACATCCTTGTTGCATAGAATTGTGTGCTTTTAGATTCCCGAGAAAGGCTTCATGCCTGAAGCTTTTCTCAGATTCGAGTTTGGGGTGAAAAAATACCTTTTTCTCTAAAACTACCTTACTTCAAAGGGGGTCTTTTTAACAATGTTTTATAATATCAAAAGCTCTTTCGTGCTCTCATTGTTTTCATTGTCATTAATTTTTTGAGTAATTACAAAAGGTACGCCCTGCCTGTAAAGGGAAGGTATGCGTTCGGTAATCACTCTAAAAATCAATGGCGATAAAAACCTATAGATGAGAAGCCTACAGCAGCTTTCGATAGTATAAAGCAATTTAAGAAACTCTTCATTTCAAAGTGATGTGGTTTATTTAAAAAGATATCAAATTTTATGCCCCAAATTTGAATCTGAGAAGCAAAACTGTCAGCAAAGTTTCTCAGATTGTGTATTCCTATTAGGGATTATTCTTCCTGTGTGGCATTTGCTCTGGTTTTCGGCGATATCTCATAAGTTGGACCACCTTTTGAAATGAAATATTTACAGCTTAGTTTTATTGTATATATCTACAAACCACAGGTACACCCTTCCTTCAAGGTTTTGTACTTACTGAAAAGGATTATGAAGGTTTTCATCCCGGAATGGACCCTTGGGGCTCTTGGGATCTCTGAAATGCTGGTACTTGGCATGATTCATTCGCTCATTGGTTGTCACTCCGAGGTAGATCACCTGAAGTACAGAACAAGATAAGGGACTCAATAAGGGAGGACTATGTGCAGAGCCTTTGGTACAAACCAATGTGTAAAGGGAATTGGCAATTCAGGTAAACATATCACTCAAATTGTCTCTTTTGAAAACTCAAAAGCCAGGGAACTTGCTTTTGGCCCCTTGAGAGCTTCAATACAAAATCGGGCCAAAATGGTGTTCCTGGTTTTATTGGCTACATACTGCACCACAGCACCTTGTAAACCATTACATGGTGCTATGTAAATGACTAGGTCTCATACTTCAAAAAGGTAAAATGTAGCTCCACATATACCTTGTAGAAAAAACACGCAGCGCTTTGAGAAGTCCATTGGGTGTGATAAAGCATTATATAAGAACTACGTATTATTATTATTATGATTACCTGGTAAAATTGACAAACAAACAGCATGGTGACCCACACCATGTAGACAGCAACCTGTAGACTCATGATGAAAGTCCATGGGGAACAAGACATGACCTCACCGATGAATATCCAGACGCCATTCTCTTCAAAGGTGGTGTTGCAGGACTCGAGCCAGTCTAATGATTACCAAAAACACATGTCATGCTGTATTATATAAATGAAATCAATCTCCTAAAGAACAAAATTCCATAAAGCTCCGCCCCTCACTGCATTGACCAATCACAACCGAAGACACATCCCCAAAAAACACCAAAAACACATGATAAAAGTCAGTTAATCTAAAATTCATGTGAAAATGTAAATATCTTTTCTGTATTCTGCATGTGAAGAAGCGTAGAGCAAGAACCTCATGTCAAACATGCTACACATGTCTGTGCCAATGATGGACAGTGACTTCGGTGGGTGGGGCTTAAAAATAAGTTGGTTTATTGGTGATGATTTGCAATTTTTAACAGCTATACATTTTTGTACTTGAAATGCAAAAATTTAACTCTCCTCCAAATAGAATTTCTTCAACTAAAGAGAAAGATAAATCAGCTGGACAGTTGAAGTTACATCTCTCCAAATATGGCAAAAAAATTCCAAAATCAGTTTACAAATTGAATTTCAGATGTACGTCTTAATAAAATAGGGGGTCTTCACGTTAAAAGTGACTTACACATTGCGTTGCCGATCAGGTAGAATGCCGAGGCCAGGGGTAGAAATCCCAGGTACATGATGAAGTAGCGATGATTCAACGAACCTAATCATAACAAACACAGATATAAAAATGGATTATTTAACCCTCTTACTGTTTGACCAGTCGTTATTGTTTTCTGTGGTTTTGCATGAAACTATGCCAGCCTGCAATATAATATCATGTAATGAATGCATCTACACAATACAAAGTCAACCCTTCTACTATCTGACCATTCCATATCATCAACTCTGGTTTTGCATGATTATGATATCATGAGATGTACATGTATGCATCTACACATACAAAGTACACACATAGACAATTAGCAACTGTAGCATACATGTAGGAAAGAACAGTGAGAAGCATTATGTAGACAGAGTTGCCAGTCTAGAGAAGCTGCTAGCTTTTGTGATGATAGAGGGCGTCCCACTCAATGGTCCTTTCCTATTGTTCTTGTCGTTGAGAACAATGGAAAGTTACCTGTGGAGGGGCGCCGTAATCTATTGTCTCAAAAGTCTCCCATTACTGTGTTCAAGAGACATCCATTCTTGTCTAATGTGGAAAACTCAAGTTGATTGAATGTGAATGTAAAACTGACCAACAATGAGAAACGGACTTACCAATACAGTTGTCAACCCATGGACAATGGTGGTCGAATCGCGCGATACACTTGTCACATGTGGAGCAATGCTTGGATCTGATTGGGCGCTTGATCAGGCAGGTCGTGCAGAATTGGCTGATGTTGAGGCCGGTCGTCTCAGCCAACTCGATAATTGTCTGCAAGGATTTGTCAAGACTCATTAAGTTGCACTCCCAACAGCTACAGGTAAGACACCACTATCAGGGGACCAGCCGACCCCAGGCCTGGAATTACATGGAGGCCACAGAGGCCATGGCCCTGGTCTTACCCTTGGTGCCCCTCCAAAAGTTCCCCATAGACTTCAACATTTTCCACTGAAAGTGCCCTTTACAAAATGAATATGGCCTTGCCCTCTCAAACATGTCAAAGATAAAAATCCTGCCTTGCCACCCTCCCCCTCCCCCCTCCCCCTCCCCCTCCCCCTCCCCCTCCTTCCCGTTTATTTATTAGTTCTAATAAAATAAACTAAACATGACTATGGGACTGTAATTCTTACCCTCTTCTGGTCCTCTTGGGAGTTCTTGACTACGCCAGGGTTGAACCTCCAACACTTCCAGAAAGTCCAACACATGGAAGATGCAGCTAATACAAACCCAATCTTTACCCATAAATCACTGAGATGTAGGACAAGTCAAGGATGATTCATGCAGGCTTGGTACTTGGAAAAAAGTCGGAATAATTTATCGAGTATAAAGGCTAATCTAAACATCGTGCAGGTTTTAGTAAGTTTCTAACAGAGTGGGACGAGGTCTTGGATGTTCGTTAAAAACCGGCAGTGTTGTGGCCTTGTGATAAAGGACCGAGCTCAAGGCGAGTTCCTTTATAGCAAGTCTACGACCCTGCAACGTTTTAAACGAGCGTTACGTTAAAGAATGAGTCACCACTCTCTTATTCCCATTCCCATTCATAGATAATCTTTTTTGTTAAAACAAATTAATTTACAATTCTCGAAATACCTTAAGAAACTGCTCAACATTACTTGAAGGCAAGTCCAAAAACTTACTTTTTGCATACATAAATTCTCAAAGAATCCATTTCTTGGGTATCGTTGGAGCCAGTTTGTAGGAAGGGGTCATGGCTCACAATGGAACTACGTCACACTTATGAGCAGGATAGGCAGTTGCTTTTTGAGGGAGACTCAATTGATGAGTTTTTTGGCTTGAAAGGTACTGAAAAACTGCGCCAATCCCGAGGTGTTGGGTCAAGTCTGAAGCATCAGGGCCAAATTTCAAAAAAACCTGTCTAAGCACAAAAACTTGCTAAGCACATACAAATTTTGCTTAGCAGAAATAGGTTACCAGTCAACATTCCATAAAGATTACCTTGTTGCCACTGGTACCCCGCTTACTTGCTAAGTAAAGAAATTTGCCAAGTAGATTTTTCTGCTTTAGCTTAATGAAATTGGGCCCAGTGCAGCACGCTCATTGTTCACCTCAACCCGCTTAGCCACTTATATGAATTATGGGGGAAAGGACCTTTTGCAACATTTCATATTATACACTGTATTGGAACAAACAAATTTGAAAGGATATAAGGCCAGAAATAGGCAAAGAACGTAAAAATAATGACGACTTTAGTAGATACAGCTGTGGCTATGGGGAAAACTTTAGTTGCACGATTATCAACGAAAAACCTGCAGACAGGAGGAGAAAAAGAAAAAAAGAAAAGAAATGATATAGTTCATAATTCAAACTAATGACCTCCAATGACCCCTACAGGGTGATTTTTGCCTTTTTTCAATAGACATAATCACCCATACCAGAACCATTTATTCTTTACATGAGAGCTACATGTAGGTAAACTGATTTTTTTAGAGTCCTACAAATTATGTATTAGGTTTATGTAGATAGCAGGATTCTTTTGGTTTTCGATTAAAAAGAGAGATTCTTAAACGTACGAAGTGGACAGCCTGTCCTGCCATGCCTGGGAAATACTGAAATTTTATCTGGCTCCCACAACTTCCGAATAGTCTACCCCCACTTTGCTTCATTTCCCCTGTACAAAGAGGGAACAAGGGTACTGGAATCCATGCTTGAAATCTCCCTTTTATCAGGGTTATTGTGTAATCCAGATAGCGGACCTTCATCCCTTTGTTGTACAAGCAAAGATTGTCGATAGGCTACCATCATTGTTTATCATTGTATTTGGCATATGGGAGGTTTGTTTGCAAGTCCGAGATTTTAGCTTATCATGACTAATAATCAGCATCAGGTTACAGCCAAGGGTCGGCCAATTCACAGTGAACTCATTCCATTCATAAAAAGATAGGTGTATTAGTCATGGTTTCATTGTGACAATTATATTCTCTAAAACAAATTATTTTGAAGTTTTCCCAAATAATACTGCGTAGAGGTATGGAATAACTTTTTCATCATCGACATAAAGTGGTTAACTTGCACTGAAGCATAGGGTGCCCTTTGCAACACCTTTAAGGGTCTTGTCAAAATTAATCCAGCACAGGTAATTAGCTAAAACTTCTCCAATGTCAAATTTATGTTGGATTTCCATCAGACTGTATTTCTATGAGAGACATAGTTTTACTCGCTAAAAGGCACACAGTCCTTTGATGCACTAGAGACATGCCCTATGCAATGCACGCCGCTGAGCACTCTGCGGTTTGACTTGTGGTTTTGGAGTGATCCGGAAGGTTTGGCGATCATTGTATTTAACCATGTTAACTAAGATGTGTGGTGGTTTTTTTTAAGCGAGACCCCGTGCTTTTTTCCCACTAATTAACAATCCAAGTCTCTGCAGTTTATAAAAAATGTCACCCCAAGCACAATGAACTTCTCCCATGTTTTCTCCGACACTCAATTTCAAACAAGATGAATTAACGTCGGGTAAAAACCTTGTCCCGGATGGTACTTATCTGCTGGTTGTCCTGGACTAATTTCAAACAAGGTCCTTACTTCTCAAACTGCCTTATTTTGTGATGTTGTGACCATACAAAGATATGAATTTTTCTGTCTGCTCAGCTACCAAATCATAAAGTATCAGATGAAAATTTGTCTGATGAAAAAAGTACTTACCTTAGTAGAATATAAACAAATCCCATGGCTAAGACAGCAAGACCAAACTTGTAAGAGTAAGGGAGGCCCAGATCTGGGATAAGACCAGCTAAGACTATCAGGATCCCAGGAAAACACCACATCACATACTGGCGGAAAACCTGAGGTTCAAGACAAATTACATGATTCAAAAACCAAAAAATTTTAAATGTAAATTTCAGTTCAGCTTACTGATGGTATTTGTTTTATCTTTTATTTTTATATTTTTGTGAGTTACCGCCTAACATCACAAGGCTGGACGGCCACTTCAAGGTGAGCGCTAAACTTAACTGATTTGGGCTATCGACCCAAATCCACTGCCACCAGGGGTAATTGCCACCTACTCCTGGGGCTGAAACAGGGTTATCCCCTTCAGTGTCTGCAAGGATGTAGGCAAGGGTATCATCCAGTAGAAGCCTGGTTGGCAGGGCAGGTGCATTACCTTCCAAACTTGTTTGTTTATGAAGCAATTATGGTTAAGCGCCTTGCTCAAGGGCACAAGTGTCATGACCGGGATTCGAACCCTCACTCTACTGCCGACAACACCAGAGCTTAGGTCCGATGAACTAGCATTATTTTTTTTAATTAAACAAAAATCAAAATATCAGAGTCAGTTCGATAGCCCATGATTGAAGTAATTATGAAAAGATATTTTGACTGGAATAAAGTTAGAGTCGAGTAAATACATGTTACATCTGAAAACACCCCATTGCTTAGGGGCGTTTCCAATAGTCAACATTTTTTGAGCGTACAAAACTATTTCAGGAACCCCTTCCCCAAAACCTAAAAGTGTACCAGGGCTCAAAATTTACACTGGACCACCGGCCAAAACCAATAGTTTTGGTGTCGGGCCACTTCAACTTTGACCGGACAAGTTCGGTGGTCTCGTGTTTTTAACTGAATATCAATGAAACATTAGACGCTTTATCACACTTGAGGGCATCTCAAAGTGCTAATTATTCTTTCTACAGGTTTAAGTATGCGGAGCTATGTCAATTATAAGACCCATTTATTTACATAGCACCATGTAATGGTTTACAAGGTGCTGTGGCGCATTGTGCACCCACTGCAAGAAACAAGGGGGCAAACCCTTTCTCTTTGATGTAAGTGTAACTGGGTTCTTCATTTCACAACAAACAGCTTTACGCCCATCCAAAGGACAAAGCAATAATGGTGAAGTGTCTCGTTTAAGAACACAAGTGTCACGACCGGGACTCGAACCCACACTCTGCTGATCAGGAAAACCAGATTTCCAGTGCGCTTGACCAGTCGGCCAAGACAGGCCCTGATTACAGAGGTAAACAAAGCGTACATGCATAAAAACCCTGATAAAGCGTAAACAGTGAACGTAATAAAGTGACTCCATTCGTATACCTTGCTGCCTTTCTTAGCCCCAAGTGATGCTTCACCTCTGTTCTCTTTGATCCGTAACGCAATATAGCCATTACGACGTGACATAGCAACATCCAAGGGAGTCTCATGCTGTGAAATACACAAAATATGAAATATTAGATAACCAGAAAGAGACTGTCCATCTGAGTAAGGAGAAACTGTGGATAAGGCGCCTCCAGACCATTCACCCCATGGTCTGAACATCCAACATGTCCAAGGAAATGACTAAAAACTTGTTGTCTTTACCTTCTCCTTTTCCCCACAGATATCCCCCTTTTTAGTCCGTCTCATTCATTGATTAATGAGTTTGTCTTCCTCTTCCCATCTTTGATTTTGTCCTTTGTGTTTCCAACCTCTTTGTGGTCAAACCAACCCCTTCCCTTGACCCCCCCTTGTCTCCTTCATCGTTTACACCTTACTTTTGCTGTGTGCTTCCTGCCTTTCTCTCTCTATTCATGTGTTTCCAGCTGCTTCCGTTACACTTGTATACCTGTTCATGTGTGTTGTGTTGTCATTTAGCCTTCAAGCATGTGTCAAAAAAGACTCTGCTAGGGTCGAAACAACAGGCCACTAAACATTTTTTTGCAAAATATGAACAACAATTATTGTTCAAATATTTTCCTAATAAAGAAAACAAGGAAGCCTCAAAAGTTATTTGGATGATCTCATGGGGGGGGGGGCAAGAGAGGGGGAGGGGCTTCCACCATTCTGACTCGCATTCCACAGCAAATGTACATAAGTATTTGTAAAGTTGGTAGTCTATTATCAGTGCATTAATTTTGTGGGTCTCATTTGGGGGTGGGGGGATAGGGAGGGGGAGGGGCTTCCACATCCTCCCCCTCTGCTAGGGATGAGCAACTCACTTACCCTACTATTCTCAATGAAGCTATCTGCCCCATGTTGGAGTAGCGTATTGACTGCTGCAGTGTTACCCACAGCTGTAGCCCAGTGGAGGGCAGTATTCTGGTAATGTTTGTCCTGAAGGTTGGGACTTGCACCCAGAGTCAGAAGAAGACGAGTTGGATCCACACTGCAACGACACAACGTTTCAAATAACATTCTCCAATGACATCAAGGTTAAGCTGCGTTTGCATTGGATTAATACTTAACCGAGACCATAGGTAACATTTGAATGGGTAAATAATAATAACAATAATAATAATAGCACTGGGAAAGCATCTAAATGAAATAGGGGCAAATGTGAGGGTACATTAGATATATTACAGAAGGCGGTGCTTTTGGGAACAGCAAGGATCCTGAGAAAGACCCTCGAGATCTAAGGCTACGGGATGTTGCCCAACTCAAGCAGTTACTGGCACAAAGGAAAATGTGATCGTTTTTTTGCATGCTGTGATAAGATGAAATAACAATAATGGCTTCTTATATAGTGCTCATATCCCTCACTCAGTGGCGCTCAATGCGCTTCAACATTCAGTATCTCCTACAAAGTATGTGGAGCTACGTGTTGTAGTAGGAGACCTAAATTCCGTTACATAGCACCATGTAATGGTTTACAAGGTGCTGTGGCGCAATATGCAGCCAATCAAACCAGGAATATCTGGGCGAACCCCTTCTCTTTTTGATAAGTGCACTGGGTTCTTTTACGTGCATTACACAACAAACACGGGACCTATGTGTACAACTTTACGTCCAACTGTCCAATCCGAAGGAAGCAGCAATAAAGGTTTTAGTGTCTTGTTTAACATGTTTAAGGACACAAGTGTCATGACCAGGACTCGAAACCACTCTGCTGATCAGAAACATCAAAGCTTGAGTCCAGTGTTCTTATCAGCTCAGCCACGACACGTATCCACACCCCGTGGGGTCCATCACTCATGTTACCCTGATCCATGTACATGCATCTTTGTAGTACATCACGTGATTGGTTCTCGACCAATGAAAACTCACCATGTATTACCGTGTATATCAGTGTCAAGTACATCATGTATGTCTCCTCTCTAGAAAACAAATGTAACCTTTCATTCAAATAAATGATGTATGGCTTCTGACTGGCACCCCAAACAAAGATATTGATAAAATAGGAAGACCGCCAACATAGGGCTAAAGCCTACATAGGGCAGTTAGTAGAGAGTCGGCAGGTTTCTTTGGAGGTTGTTGGTTCAAATCCCACTCTACTCAATTTTTCTCTGTTCAACCTCAAATCAAATGAATCAAATACTTTGTTATACTTACGAAAACGTTCTGTAGCATGCCCACATGAGTGGAGACATCCCATTGCCATCCAGCATGTTAGGATCTTGCCCTTTTGCGATGAGGTACGCAACGATGGCTGTATGTCCATACTGGCAGGCCAGGTGAATCGCACTGACCCCCTCACCGTCCCGTAGTGATGGGTCAGCTCCGTATTGCATCAACAAGACCACCATGGGGAGATGGCCTTGCCGTGCTCCCCAGTGAAGTGGCGTCGAGTTGAGGTCACCCCCTAGTTGGTCAATTATTGCACCCTGATTGATTAGATACCTGCACAGACAAATGGGGGTTGAGTATGCAATTTAACTTTTTCTTACCTGCCTGGGTGGGTTTAAATGTCATGAAAGTGGGAAAACAATTTAAAGTCGCTAACCTCACACTAAAAATGAAAAATGCCATTGTACTTAATACCCTTCCTGTGTTAACTTTGTTAGCATTCAAAAACATCCAGTGCAGGCTGGGAATTTCATCTTTGAGAGGGCAAGGCCATTGTCATTTTGCAAAGGGCACTTCCACTGGAAAAATCCTAAAGTCTATGGGAAACAATTAACGGGGCACCAAGGTCAAGACCAGAGGTTACTGGAGGACATGGGCATGGCTGTGTAGATCAAGGCCTGCAATGGACTGCAGTGACATCAGATTTCAAATACATGGGTCTGTACATGTTTGTAAAGCCAGGAAACTTGTAGTCCATTCCAGAATGTTAATGACATTCAATCAAAAATGCATTGTATTTGACCTTTTGACTGAGGCAAACATTCCTCTTTGGAATGTACAGACTCAGTTGCTGATAGTATTATCAAATGGCGTCATGTTTCAAATTTCGCTCTGAAAGAATATAAATTAAAATGTTACACCACTAACACAAGGTCAGAGATAAAAAAACAATTCCCAATTTTATTAAAGGCGAAGTTTGCCTTTGGTTTTTGGGACCGTTCATTTGATTTAATCCTATAAATGTAGATATATATATACAGTAAAACTAACCTGTGAAAGTTTCATTTCAAAAGGTGGTCGCATTTTTTAGATATTGCCGGAGTGAATATGTCCACACATGAAGAATAATCTTTAATAGGAAAACACAATCTCAGAAATGTTTCTGACAGAGACGCTTCTCAGATTCAAAATTTGGGGGATGTAAACTGCATTGTTTTCCATAAACACATTATTTTGAATTGAAAAGTTTCTCAAAATGCTTTACACTATCGGAAGCTGCTGTACTCCTAACCAAGTAAGTTTTTGTTGACAATAGTTTTTAGAGTGATTACCAAACGTATACTTTCCCTTTGAGACTATATCTATTGGAAAATGAGTGCATCACAAAACTGAAATTGACCTTAAACCCCTCTTTAATATCATCTTGAAGTTCTTTCATGTTTTAAGTTACAAATACAAATGTACATTGTTTTTGTTTTATGCCTAAGATACATTTCTTTGCATTACATCATGTTAACTGAATTGCCTGAACAGATTGTTAACTGGACATGGGCACACCAAAATAATGTTTCGTTGGCGACTGAAAGAGTCTCCAAAATGTGACTGGGTGCTGTACAGAGGTTTGAACACAACGTCACTGCCTGCCCAAAGAGGTGTTTTGCAAACAGGACGCAGAGTAGTGGCTGCCTTCACTGGACTTAGACTTTAGATAGGGAGGAATACGCGAGAAGAAGTTATAACTGAAGTGTAATTTCATTTCATTTGACGCAAGGACTCTCAGAAAAGTGAACTTAATCACTGTACTACTAGCCATGAACCCAACGGAGAGAAGACAAGGAAGGAAGTTTCAGTTTTAGATTTGGGAGGAAAAACCCAGAGAATTATTCCAGGAAAAACCCAAGCTATCAGGAAGGGACTGAAAACCCAATTCACATGGTGCCCTTGGCCATGTTCGCAGGGTTCGAACTGGGGTCCCCAGGGTGGAAGCGAGGAAAGATACCTCTACGCCAACCTGACCGCCCATTTGCTTTGGCAGTAAGAAAATACACCACACTCTGTCCTGCAATTTTGTGTATTTTTCCTATAAATTTGAACATGGGTAAAATAATTAGGCACAATAATCTACCCGTAAACCCCATCTTTTAAGCTCTCTCACTTTGCAATATCCAATCTGTTGTTGATGGAAGCCCAGTGGAGTAACGTCACATTCTCCTTGTCTGGTTCCTGTACATCCAATCCATTTTCCACCAGCTCTTTCACTCTGTCGAGGGCACCATACTGGACAGCTTTGATGATATCGAATGTTGATTGGTCTGGTTTGGACCTGACTTGCTGTTGTGCAGGCGAGTCTGATGTGTGGTCGGTAACCATGAGCTGAGCTGGGAGTAGATCATCAGCCTTGGGCTGTGTAGGGTAGGGTTTAAAGTCTTCCATTCTCTGAAATAACATTAGAATATAAATTGAAACAAAAAATACAAATAAAATCGGCAAAAGACAGTTATAAATCCCGCTTCTTTTTTCTATGCGCTGATGATTCAAGACCTCAAAATCAAGATCGCTTTTAGCATGTTTAGCTACCAATTCCTCGAGGAATATTTCAAAAGAGAAATAAGAAAGTGATTGCCTGATACAGTAATTTTTCACTCCACGTGTGATCCGGTCAGTCAACACCTAGCCCTCTTCTAGGACTCTTCCTCTGTGCTGTACACAGATACAGAGTCCTAGATATGACACGTATTGAGGGACCATTTCTAGGGCGGAACAATTTCAAAGCCACCTAATTCAAATCTTACCAGCAAGAAGCCACTAATTTCACCGGATTTACATTCTTTGGCAGCATACATTTTTCTGTGATGGATTTTGAATGTCACATACAATACACGACATACAGTGTATTCCTCATTAATCTGTCATTTTCATGAAATAATGCAGCTCTCAACAATGAACAATTCTGCAAACTTTAAACACAGTTTATAAAGAAAAACCCCAGGCGCCAGCGTTTGCGTGTGTTTGCTAATATCTGTGCGGGCGGTTTACGCATACCACAAGTTGACAAGACGCGCCAAATTTGCATCGCATATTTTGGTCACAGTATCTTGACTGCACAGCGCTAACATGCAGATGCAATGCACGATATGCGCGTCATGCATCCTGCGTCTTACACGCGATTGTATGCGTACATACAGTGACAGAAAAACATGAGAAGATTTGCAATAACTAACAATACATACAAAACAGGTGTTTTTTAGCGTTGAAAGTTGCATTATTTCACGAAAATGACAGATTTATGAGGAATGTGTGACGTCCAAAACCCACTGCAGAAAAAATGTATGATGCCATGGAACATGTGGAATGTGAATATGGTGAAATTAGTCATGTTTTTATTAAAATTGTTAGTGGCGTCGTGAAGGTAAGATTTTAATTTTTAAAGAATATTTCATTTGATTTTGAGTTTGAGTTATAATATTATTATTTATTAATACTATTAATAATTATAACTCCAAACTCAAAATAATATTATTACTATAAAAAAATACATGTATGAACAACCCCCATGAAAAAAAAAAAAGAAGCTTTGAAAATTTTCCGCCCCAAAAATGGACCCTCATAATCATATCCAACACGTCACTGTAGCAGAATATACGAAAGTGAAAGGCCGCCAGGGGCTAGGTCGACACCCAACCATGCCAACTCCAAGCCCAAGGCAACCTTTTTACCCTGACCAACAAAAAACAACCCAACCCGAGCCACCCTCCACTCAGCCAGTCGCGCCGGTCATGCCGGTCGAGCTCGAGCAAAGTTTGACGAAACAACACTTAACATTGCATCAAAACATAGCATTTTACATCCTATTTCACAAATATAACAATCAAACTTACCTGATTTAATACGGAGTAGTATAATATACAGCTATTTATACCTGGAGTTATTCTAGCAATTCAGCAGCAAAGTTGTCTGGTCAGTTCAGATTTCCGAATCGGTACTGGAAGCGGCCATGTTTGTTTTAAGATTGCTACGCGCAATGCATGCTGGGATTACATCATGTTGTACTTTGTGTAGTTCACCGGAAAAAAAAGGTTAAAGGTGCTCTTTGCTCTAGTCTTCGGGGACGGCTGGCTGCCACCGACAGGTTAGCCTTTAGTCAAGGCGCACCGCGGCACCCCAGCCCAGGTATCACGCACGAAAAAAGACTAGCGCGAGCGGCGAAGCCGCGAAGCGCCTTTACCAACTCGTTCAGCTAATCAATTATTCATGATCATGAAATGTTTATATATGCAATTTCTTGTACCCAATCACCGGCAACTAGATGTTGCGTCGAACGTCGTTCTTGTGACGTCATGCAAGTAATTGTGTTTTCTTATTGGCCAACAACTCATCACGCTAATGCATTATGCATTACATTTCTCCCACCAAAATCGGTAGCAAAAAGTAAAGAAAAACATAAAGCCCCAAAACGAGTTGGTAAAGGCGCTTCGCGGCTTCGCCGCTCGCGCTAGTCTTTTTTCGTGGGTGATGACTAGGCTGGGGTGCCGCGGTGCGCCTTGACTAAAGGCTACCGACAGGTCGGCATGCATCCTCGTCCTGAGTAATTATTGAGGCTTAGTCTGGTGGACAGCAATCTAGCTATCTTACAAAGCCATAGCTTGAGAAATTGATCTTTTAAGCTAAACACAATATAGGCCTATCACCACCAACACAATGGTGAAAATAAAATTAATTCATAACATGGAGGAAAATGGTACGTTTTCAAGTAATTAACTGAGTTCTAGATCTGCCAGTGCCACTCGCAGATGGAGCTAGAACTTGGCTGTCCCTGTCACATGGTTCTTTTGTTTGTGTGTTTGTTTGTCGGGGTGTCGGGGTGTTGGGGAGTTTGTTTGTTTGTTTGTTTGTTTGTTGTTTTTTTTCTGTTTTTTTTTGTTTGTTTTTTTCTGAGGGGGAGGGGCTTGTTCCTTTACACCCCTGGGGGCCTACCCAATTAGACTAGATTACAAAACCAAACAATGATTTTGCTGTAAAACTGGATCAGTTATCAATTTTAATGTGGACATGAGTCTGTAGTGACACAATTAATTAACCTTTGTCTTTCAGCTGCAGGATGGGTTGGGGGGGGGGGGAGGTTGGTTTAGCAAGATGCCTGTTGTGGTTGTTCTTGCCTCCATGCATGCGATGTCATACCATGCTATGGTTAGTCCAAACAATCTGCATGCTATCGTGCCGGGTCACCGGATCAGCTGTGGCTACAGGCATAAAAGCCCCCCCCCCCCCCCCCACCCCCACCACATCCCAGACTGTCTGGATCCACCCCATGTGGTCAAGTGCAATACCCTTCAGCAGGATTTGTATGTGTGGATGTGTGGACTGCAATGACTGCTCTTGGTGTGTAAGAGTTTTCTGTTGCACAAGTCAAGTCTACACCCTTAAATTTATCACCAAAAAATCCACATAAAAAAATGCAACCAAAAAGCGAATTCATCCATCACAATTTATTTTACTTCTACAAATCAGCATCTTCAAACTAATATTCATATAATACCACAGAAATTAAAAATCGATACAAGTTTTAAATTTGGTACAAAAAATAAAGTTATAGCATAACAATAATGTGCATAAGAATTGAGTTATTTGGAAGGTGTTGGCTCTCTTGAACTCTCCAAGATCTCTAAAACATCTTAAAGGTAGAGTCACATTTAGTAAAGATAAAAAAAAGAAACTGAGTAATTTTTTTCTAGAAATCCTACTTGTTATAAAGATGGTAATGGTAGTGAGCATCCTGCGAAACTTTTATTTTTTTCAGAAGTGCCTCTGGCGATTTTAAATCAGTAAGTCAAAACATTTAAAAATCAAAAAATCACCTGCGGTAACTTTTGGAAAATATTGCAGTGTCTAATTGAAAAGGATGTCCTCTTAATCAAGCAGAGCTGCTGTTTGTTACCCGCAGCGGCTGTCATCTTGCTAAACAGGGAAGTGGATTTGTCATTCTTATTGAAAATACTGACACTTTTTTCCCCTCAGTTTTTTCAACAAGTAGGCACTGTATTCGCCTGAAAATTTCACAGGTGACTTTTATTGCATCTTTCTTGATAACTTTGCCGATGAATCTGCATATCAACCAAACAATGACCCTACCTTTATAGGTCGAAGGCACTGTTAAATATACTCTAAAAATAGAATGATCGAACACTGTGTGGAAGTAATGAAAATATAGCTCAATGTTTATAACCTCTGGAAACAATATAAAGTAGAGTGAAGTAAACTACAGCATTGGTCATAGTTACAAAACCACTGCAACTAATTTGCATACTGTCTTTGAATCAAGATAAGGTATATATTATACACCATAGTAATATTAATACTGACACTAAAATGTATTTGAATCAATGTTCATGTGTTTATATATGCAACCTACAATCAAGATGTATGCACCCTACAATCTGTTTGGGTGAAGTGGAATGGAGCTCCATGGTTGGACCAAATTTATTCTAGACCATCTAGTGATTTTCTTCTTCTTCATTAAAAACATAAATAACCAAATAAATAAAAAACTAAAAATCAAACAACGAAAAACACCCCAACAAACAAACAAACAAACAAACAAACACCCCAACAAACAAACAAACAAACACCCCTTAAAACTACTTTTAGTAGAGAAACAACTACACTAACTTTGTCATTTTTCCAAGTCAAAAACTATAGCATTTCAAGCAAAAATATTTCAATGGAAGTTTTTTACTATGATCTACTGTCTTCATACCATTTATGTGCGTATGTTTGAGAATTTACATTTTCAATATTAACAATGTTGTGCAAATCCTTTGAAGCAATCATAAACTTCCTTAGTAAGTTATCGGTTAAATATTTCTCTGACAAATCAAATAAATGGGTTAAAATATACTGCAGACTCTACCTCTGTGAAACTAACACTAACAGACTAATGGTTATACTGTACCTGGCATGTGGTTCAAGGTAATTCATTTAATCATTTCTGTTTTCCTGTCAACAAACCAAACTTCGTTGTGCATCTTCAGACATTTCAAGGCTGGTTTGTCGAGCTATGGTTTCACAAGGTAACATACAGTTTTTTTAGGCAAAAAAAAAAAAAAAAATAATAATAATAAAATAAACAAAGTATTATATTTAATAGAGCATGGAAATTAATTTAAATAATCCTTTAAATAATTTGTGTATTACAAGCTGCTACAAACAAGGAAAAACAATGAAAATCTGTGCTGGAATTAGTTCATATTAACGATTAATGGCATTAAATTAGTAAATAAAACCCAAAAAGCAGTTAAACTACAACATAAATTTGGAATAGTGATATATAATTCAATTAATATATATATTTTTTTCTTCAGAAAATAGTCAACTTAATTGCGTAGGAGCTACCGCTAACCCATAGAGTGGTTTCTAAAAGTAAACACGTCTATAATTTCAGTAATTTCACTAGGAAGCTGACTGGGTAAATTTTAAAATGATATGGGGTTGATCTGCAACTGCATGTAAATGAACATGTAAGTGTCCTGTTTTAGTTAACTTTGATCTAACAAAGAAAACTAGACAAGAGTGGGATCTGAACCTCGGGATTAATAAGCCGGCGCTTTACCAACTAAGATATCTAGCCGTAGTCTGGCAGACTCTCTACTTTGTCAGGTTCAGCTTCCCATGTGGTTTATAACTGGACGTCCTGTTTAAAGCCAGGAATCTTGGAAGTCAATTAGTTTGCCGTAGAAAGTGGAAAGTTTGAATTCACCACAGACAGTTGCTTTCTGCAGTGAGCTAAAAGGGATCTGGGCTTGATTGTGAAGCCGGTCTGCTGTCGCCAGTTTGGTTGGCAAGTGATTAAAACATTGTTTAATCTTTGGAACATGACAGGTTGTGAATTTTGATCCTGACAAGCAAGTAGTCTGATCTTTGAGGTAAATCGTTTTCAGCAGGATTGTGTTTTGGCAGATAAATCACATGAGTAATCCTGGCTCCTTGAGTTGTAAAGATTTCTGGTCTTCAGGACGGCAAGCTGTGATTTTGATTCTGACTAGCGTTGCTGGCGACTTCAGGAAAACTGAGTCAACAGTGCTTTATAACTACTAAGAAAGAAGTTTACTACATTGTACCTTTAAAATATGCAATGCAATTTAACTAGAATTTGTTGTAATGCAATCATATACTTGTCTACTACGCTATGCATACATACATGGACATGAGACTTCAGCACTATGACTTAACAAATTTCTTATATTTTAACTAAATTTATTTCAACACTTACTGTTAGACAGCTATAAAGTTATCAAAATTATATTTTCGATTTGGAAGACTAAATTAATTTGCAATAAGCATGATTGGTAAAAATATTATTATCTTTTGTTCTTGAAGTTCAGAGACCAAACCAGCTCTTCTCACAGGTAACACTTCTCCCAAGAGCGTTTTGTAAAGGTTAAACCCGCAAGTTTTCCTGTTATAGTGTACCTTTAAGTTAAGTTACTTTGAGTTTAATAAAAATATGAAAATAGGAATGTATATGCTTAAAGGGAGGTATACCTTTGGTAAAATTATTGACCATAAAAACTCACTTTGAAGTAATGTAGTTTTAGAGAGAGGTAATTTTTCACCCCAAAATTTGAATCTGAGAAAGGCTTCAGGCATGAAACCTTTCTCAGGCATCTGAAAGCATACAATTCTATGCAACAAGCTTTTCTTTTTTTTCGATATTTTCTTGCAACTTCGAGCACAAATTTTCACAGGTTTGCTATTTTATGCATATGTTGGGATACACCAAGTGAGGATTTTGGTCTTTGAAAATTACCAAAAGTATACCATGACTTGAAACTGCTATATAAGAAAATATTGTTTCAGAAATACTGACAGAAAGTGTTCACACTGTTTTACTACCTGAAATTCCAAGGAACGAAAAAAGAAGAAAAAACAATTGTCTGGAATGGAAATTTATTGGCCCTTAGATAAAATCTAGACAAGCTGTGAGCTCTTAGAATATTTAACTAAAAAAGTGGAAAAGTCAGAAGAACAATCTAACATGCGATTTGCTGACATGGTTAGGTGAAGTTGGAAATGCTTCTCATCACCAAAGAGTATGGGTAACTGGGAGGGTAGAAGTTGTCGAATGTGAATGATAAGCAACCTGTTGGCTGCTGGTGAGATAGTTTCAGGAATGCTTAGGCCCAGTGGATAGCGTTGATAACATTGTAAGACACTTTGTGGGGCCTATTTGAAGAGTACATGGGTAACTGTGAAGGTAAAATTTGTTGAAATATGTGAACGATTAGCAACCTGATGGTTGCCGGTGCTGCATGTTCCAAAGGAGTTGAGATGGTTTCAGAAATGCTTATGCCCATTGGATAGAGTTAATAGTATTGTAAGACACTTTGTGAGGGCCTAGTTGGCTTACAAAGGCACATTATAAAAAAAACATACTATTGAAAATGTTTGCAATAAAAGCCCCAATTTCCTTCTGGACCAGTGCACCACTGACTCAGGAAGTTAAAGTAAGCACTAACAACTTGAACTGACAGTCTACTTTCTGCAGGGAATGTTTAAAACGACAATGGAATAAGAGAACACACTATGAAAGACTAGTAATAATGAGGTCCAACAGAACTACAACAATACTTTAACAGAGCTGCTGATATTTGCATCTTGCAATCAGGGAGTTTTTGTACAACAATCAGGGAGACATTTAGAAAGGTTTCCTTAGTCGGGGATAGTTCCAAACTTGTTCAACAGAACATGAAAAAAATTGGTTTATTTTCAGCGAACTTTCTGCAGAATCAGGAGGAGTTGGCAACTCTACTTTCAGCCTGATTTAAGAACTGTAGTAAACTCTATCAATGAGTACATGTGCATGTAGTAGGGCCTACAACTGCAGACAAAGAACATATTCTCGTATTATTGTTTTAAAAATACTTCCCGTACATTGTTGTAAGTTAGTTGTTCAAAATAACTAAACCAGACATTAAGACAATACATGGAAGGAACTAAATACTAACCCCTTAACGGTTCGGTGATTGCGCTTAGAACTTTTCGGGTACACTCGGTTCCCGTAGACTTGCCCAGTCCCTTGCCCCTGCGCCCTCTACTGGTGACTAATACAAAAACTAGCACCACCAATCAAAACTATGTGTGTTACTGTTTCGTGTATTTTTTTAGCGATAAACTACCTTTACAATTGAACTGGCTCCCAATGTGTGAATCCTCTACATTTATCATGTAACAACGCCAGGTAAAATGGATCAATAACCACAAGTGCACCTTTTAAGCTTTTGAGATTCCCAAAATGTTTTTATCCTTTGTGCTTTCTCTGGCAGATGAGTAGTATTCTCCTTTAGCAGTGGTCTGCTGGTCAAATGCTAGTTGAAACACCTGAGGACCAGTCAAGATTCTCTCCAAGTGGTCCGACTGGCTGGTGTAGTGTTGAAAGGCATCCCTGTTTCTTGAATTATGGACTAGTGATAAAGCTGACGGACTAGTGAAATGACAAGCTAACTGGTCCTGCTGGCCAGTCGCTAAGAAAGTTAAGGGCAAACCTTGCTAAGCATGAGAAACCTTGCTAAGCATGAGGACTGCTCATAAGGCACAGCGTTGTTGTACTGACACAGTGAGATAGCTCATTAAGCATCTGATTTCTGGATTACTTAGTGTTGACAAGAGCCCCAGCACCGCCTCCAAAGCCGTACCCCTTGGGGCCAAAATTCTTCCCGTAGCACGCTGTGAGTAAAAAACAATATATTGAGTTATCCAAGGGGTTGTTAGAGGGGTGTGTTCAGTTCATTCTTTATTGTCCACTCTTTAAAAAGATAAAAATGGAAAATTTACTTGTCTAAAATTGATTTAAAGCTCCAAAAAGGACAGTAAAATTCTTAAACAAAGAAATAAAAATAGGAGTTAAGACAACAACGATATTTTGACAGTGCAGTGCAACATATAGAGAACATTGGCAAGAGTGAAACACCTCGGATTACAGCCGCATTTCCCCACAACATCGTGATTAGAGACACGACAAATTAAGACATTAAAAGCAATTGAAATACTGATAAAAACACCCAGATTAAAGATAAAAAACAAAGCACACTCGCGCTGTCTGGTCGCCAAAGACAGTCAACTGAAATCATTAACAACTCTAACAGAGAATGGAACAAAGGAATTAAGATAACGAGTCGTCCTACAATGCAGGCTACAAAGTCTTTTTCCTGACCTCATGAAACAAAGGGTGTTCGTTATTTTTCATTATTTCTCCAGCTTTAGTTAAAACATACTTGAGATGTTTGTCGGATAAGTCTAGTTGCTGACCGAATATTTTACCAGCTTGGTTAGCTTTTCTTTGTAGTTTAAACATGTCCGCTTTCCTTAAACTTTGAAACCATACAAAACAACCGTATAGAATGACACTTTCAATTACAGAGGTATAAAACAACTTCATAATTGTTTTGTCAACATTAAAAATTCTGAGCTTCCTTAAAAAATACATGCATTATAAGAAGTATATGGCTTTGGTAATTAGTCCAAAAATTAATCGCCATAAAAACTTACTTGGTAAGAAGCACTGCAGCTAAATGTATAACAGTTTGAGAAACCATTCCCTTCTAATGAAAGTGATTTTAGAAACGTTTTATTCGGAGAAATGCTTCATTCATGAAACCGTTCTAATACTGGAAAGACTGGTATATTTTCAGGGAACTTTCTGCAGAATCAGAGAGAGTTGGCAGCTCTGTAAATACATGTACATGGCAAAATAAGGAAGACATGTGATGCGTACTCCACCAATCAAATGACAAGGATGCAAGTGTGAGTTATATAAAAAGAATTATTATAGTACTTACATTTACAGAACACCTCGCCATCTTTATCACTAACTGTGGTAGAATCCAGCTTTTTGTTGCAAGTTTTGCAGTTGAAGCAACTCTTGTGCCACGACTGTAGGAAAAAACAACAATTGCAGGGTAAAGTCTCTGCTTCAAATACTGTGATTAGCTGACTGCAAACTGCTTACCAACCAAAATGACCCGCAGTTAGAAATAAAAACAGTTTTTGTAATGGCCTCATGTTTCAACCATAGAGCAAGTTTGCACAGGACGACGGTTAACCATGTTAACTGGGGTTGTTTAGCGACATGGGTAGGGCATGCACCTTTAAGTGCAAACATCTAAATGTCAAGTCAATGTTACCATAAAACCATGTTGGATCAACGTACATTATCATTTTCTGATAACTGGTCAACTCTGCAGTGTGCTATGTACGGTTTTTGATAACCAGCGATGCGACCATCATAGTCGACTAGTGTTGTCCAACCATCGTCAACTAGACAGAGTTTGGGGTTAGTCAATGATACAGTAGTTCTTGGGTGAACTTGGGGCTAGTTGAGTTTTACCCATAGGCTAATTGATAACACAACTCACACTTATACAAGTGTACTGGTGTAACTTTCAGTGAGCCTTGAGACTAAAATTAAACAATGATAATTGTTATCCTTACCAATTCCGTATAATACCTTTTAAATTAGAATAAATCCCTAAAAGTATGCCACAACCACAAATATTAATGGATGTAAACTTTTGCATCGGGGATACATAACATAATTTTGTTTTACCCTTACACCAATGTGTAATAAGCACTGTATACTGAAAAAAAATTCCCCAGGCAAATAACTGTGGTGGGATTCAAACCCACGACCTTTTGCATTTCTAGAGCAGATATCTTACCAATAAACCACTGAGCTACATGTAGCCCGATCGCTGGAGGCGGGTGCGAATCCTTAGCAGCAGGTACCACAACGACTTAATAGATGTTATTTTTTGCATCGGGGATTGGGTTTTACCTTTACCCCAATGTGTATTAAGCACTGTATACTCAGGCAAATAACTCGGGTGGGATTCAAACCCACAACCTTTGCATTTCTAGAGCAGATATCTTACCAATAAACCACCGAGCTAGCCCGAAGGCTAGAGGCGGGTTCGAATCCTTAACCATGTTAACAGCAGGTACCGCAACGACTTAATAGATGTTAATTTTGGCATCATGGAAAAATAATTTTGTATGGATGTATGTATTTTGCACTCACCAGTCCGGCACCAATCACTTTCTCGGCAGCGTAAACGGACTTAGAGCAACGAGGGCACTTGTCTGCACCACCAAATTTGGAAGAAGCTGCCCCCTGACCCGCTGGAACGTACGCAGTCTCACTGGCTGGTTTACTCCTAGAAGAAACATGATTTTGTTACCGTTGTTACAAGCTTATAGCCTAATAATAATAATAATAATAATAATAATACTTTACATTTATACTGCGCTTAATACTACGTTTCTAAGCACTACGGTATTTGACTGCAAGGTATGCGAAGCTACATTTTGAAGTATGAGACCTATTCCTTTACATAGCACCATGTATTTTTTTACAAGGTGTTGTGGGGCAATATGTAGCCAATCAAACCAGGAACACCGGGTGAACCCCTTCTCTTTTCGGTAAATGCACTGGGTTCTTTTACGTGCATTACACAACACACGGGACCAACAGCTTTACGTTCAATCCAAAGCAATAATGATTAAGTGTCTTGCTTAAGGACGCAAGTGTCACGACCGGGACTCGAACCCACACTCTGCTGAACAGAAACGCCAGAGTTTGAGTCAGGTGTTCTAATCCGCTGGGCCATGACATGCCCTTTGGTTCTGTCATGTGTTCTGTTACTGTCAGGCCAGTAAACTCATGACAGGACAACTCCAGTGGGGTCCCAAGCCTAAAACTTACCCAATTGCTCCTTCAGAACTCAAAACCCCTGCTCCACCGCCGTAACCGTAACCTTTGGGTCCATAATTCTTGCCATGGCAAGACCCACAGTAGAGTTTTCCATCATGGTCCTTGACGGTAAAGGAATCCAACAATTTGTTGCATTCCACTGAAAAAGAGGAAGGTACATGTACATGTATGTAAAAGAGATTTTTACTGATGAATTATGGGATTAATTTCATAGACCTGCAGAACAGAACATATTTCTTAAAACAATTCTGCTACGCAAAAACAAGCAGGATACCAGTCACAGGTACATGTGACATTGTATTTTGGTTGGTAACCGTATCTCAGTTGGTAACCATATTCTGGTAAGCATAATTTCTGCTGTGATTGGCTACTTTGTTTGCTTAAAAGCACTATTGTTGCATCAAAGAGTTGCTCGCTGAAATGGCAGCCAGTACACATTTTAGACAGAGTTCCCCATTTTACCCCTTTGGCACTCTATAATCTTTGGCCCTGGCTTACACTACAGCCAAGGTTTGGCTGATTCACCGTGAACAAAAGCCTTTTTATCTTTAAACAGAAGAGAGAATTTTATGTGAACATCGTTTTCTTAAACACTTGATTTAGTCATCTGAACCCAGAGCTGCTTAACGGCTGATTTTGTGCTTACTGTGCGAGTTTCCATTTCATAGCACTGCTAACCGTAAGCACACAAAAAGGCATGCTAACCTTCCGGTGCTTTCAGTATGAAAATGAATGACATAACAATGTAAAACCGTGGTGAACCTCAAGCTACATGTAGCTGCTTAATTTTCTTGCTACATTAACCTGTGAAATACGTTGACACTTTTACGCACATTTTTCTGCTATAGCATAGCTAGCACAGGAACTTGCTTACCCTTAAGCAGCACCACGAAATTTGCCCCTAGGTTTCATTGCTTCATTGTGACAATATTCTCAACAACAACAATAAACCCGAAAGTTCTGAATATGAATCAGACAGGCGAGCATGGCGATCGGCGATAGGCCTCTGAACAAGAATGAACCCCTTACCACACTTGAAACACGCTTTATGCCATTTGCTTCCAGCTGCCACCACTTCCTCAGCGAAGTAGACACTCTTGCCACAGGCCGAACATTTTGTGGCTCCTCCAAACTTAGACATGATGAGGCACTAGTGATTCCTGTAAACAAAATAATACATAAAATAACTGTAAAGAAAGTATCATGTTACACATTAATATTAACTTTTAAAAAGGCATAAAAACCTACATTTTTTCATGTTAGGCACAGCAGACCTTTGGTTTTGTTTAATCCTAATGTATATAATTTAAACAGATAAATATAGACATGCACAATAAAACTAACCTGAGAAAATTTGATTTCAAAAGGTGGAAGCGTTTTTGAGATATCGCAGAACATCTGGAGCATTTATGGAACAATAATCCGTAATTGGAAAACATAATCTGCGAAATGTTTCATGCAAAAATGTTTCTCAGATTGAAATGTTTTTGAATCCCTCTCTCTAAAACCACATTCCTTTGGAGAGAATTGTCTCTCAAAATGTTATACATTATCAACATCTGACCCAACAAATCTATGCTTACCAGCCAAAATATCATGTCAAATCTACAACCTGTGACTGGTATCCTGCTTTTTTAAATATGCTGATATTATCCCCCCAGCTGCTTCATAATCAACAGCTGCAGTGCTTCTTGACCCAAGTAAGTTTTTATGGACATTAACCTTAACCCCCATTAGGGTCTCTCCACAAAGCCTGCCAAATACAACAGAATGCAACACAGTTGAAACGAGAACCATGCCAAATGCAACAGAATGCAACAAGGGATATTGTTGCAATGTGCAGGCATGCTGTTTGTGAAAGGACTGAGCAAGGGTGTTTGCCCTGCTAAATGCAACAGTATGCACATGTGTAGTGGTGACTTGTGACTGTTAACTGTTATTACACAGTCTTTTGAATATGATTTGAATTATGATTCTTACCTAATATCAGAATATTACATGTACATAATACTTCTCAATACTTTTCCCATAAAAAATATTTTGAAATACCCATTATAAGTTGTTCAGATACAATAGAAGCACCCAAACCTATATGAAGTCACTTCACTGCTGAATGCAACAAATTCAGTCAAAGAATGACATCTGAGTTCACTGCCAAATGCAACAGACATGACAGATCACAACAACTATTACCATTTGGTGCATATTGTTGCATTTAGCATGGTTAGGGTTAATTTTTCAGAGTAATACCAAAGGTATACCCTCCCTTTAAAGACAGATTTCAAAAACCTTCCAAATGTAAACAATAGTTCCTCATTTTTTGTCGTTATATTTATTAGATCAAATCTGATTGCAAAAAAGTAAAATAATGTTTTTATTACGTTCATTCAATTCCACAAAAACAGGCAGCCTACATGGATACATGTATGTTAACAAAACAGTGTAGGTAACTTTCTCATTGACATTTATTTTCAGTGATTACACATGTAAAACAAATTTCCTAAAATAGTATTATTTTTTCTGCAGGGTACTGCCCCGATTTCTTCTCATGTTACAGGAAACAAAAGTATTTTTTGTTAGGCCCAATGAAAGCCAAGTTGTGACGCCCTTAACAAAACCAGTACTTCCTGCAAAAACCCAATTTAATACTGTGTTTATTTGCTCAACAAATATAAGAGTAAGAGCTTTACATGTGTACTACTGTAAATGAATGGCATGGTACTATCAGAAGAGAGGCTGAGAGGGAACAGTCGAAAAAAACAGTGAAAAAGCAGGGCTTGAATTTGGGGTAAAAATCCACAAGACAGTGGGGCTTGCTGTTCACATTTTTAGTGGACCAGAACGGTTGTTACAAGACCAAAATCAAAATGAGAAGAACAACAAATATATATCCACAAAGTGCACTAAGACTTAGAGAAGATTGATGTAGTTTGTCTTTTTGGGTGATGCTTCTACACTCCACAGAGTTGAATAATATAGGCCTATTTGTTGGACTCAAAGTAAACAATTGCACACATTTGAAATTAAAGAAGATGAGAGAAATTGTTCAAAAACACAAGACTGCCCACACTGGCCTCTGGTGTTGCGGTCTAGTGTTAATTTCGAGCCCTGCAAAGGAACACAAACTTGGAATCCTTTGTATTTTTGAGTCCTCACTTTTTTTCATGCGCTTAGTCTATGGAGAGTGTTAAATAAGAGGGACAAAGGGAAGTCCTCACATCAATAGATTGATTTGTACAGTGTATGTAGACATACACTGTATGAAATGCGTATAATGTTAACGAGCTATTTTGACGACCTATTTTTCAATTTACACTAAATTGGTTACATACATGTACATGTAAGCCAGCTATAGCAGCCAGTAGACCAGAAACACATTAGTTTTATTACTCGGTCAGTTTTTAGCCAAAAATAAGTGAAACCCTTTGAGTTCTTATCTCAGACAGGCCCTGTCACTGGTCTATGACCCCTAACCCTAACCCCCATTAGGGTCTCTCCACAAAGCCTGCCAAATACAACAGAATGCAACACAGTTGAAATGAGAACCATGCCAAATGCAACAAAATGCAACAAGGGATATTGTTGCAATGTGCAGGCATGCTGTTTGTGAAAGGACTGAGCAAGGGTATTTGCCTTGCTAAATGCAACAGTATGCACATAAGTGTAATGTTTAACTGTTACTATACAGTCTTTTGAATATGATTTGAATTATGATTCTAACCTAATATTACTTCATACTTCTCAATACTTTTCCCATAAAAAATATTTTGAAATACCCATTATAAGTTGTTCAGATACAATAGAAGCACCCAAACCTACATGTACATGTAAACATGTATGAAGTCACTTCACTGCTGAATGCAACAGTCCAAAAATGACATCTGAGTTGACTGCCAAATGCAACAGATCACAACAACTATTGCCATTTGGTGCATATTGTTGCATTTAGCGTGGTACATGTAGGGTTAATAGGCAGTATGACTCATGGACTCGGAATCTCCTATTACATGTATTAAAAACACTTTCTACATGTACATGTACATGACTTGTCACTTGTGTACGAAAATACTACAGCTTCACAGTCAATGACAGTGTAAAAACATAAACGTTAACACACAAAAGTAACTTACAAAAGTGCCTATCTCTACAACATCCATGACATCTGGAAAGGTTACAAATTAGCTTTGAAAAGTATGAAACTAACATTACAATGAGACACTATCCCAAGGGTCTGCAGGCAGCAGTAGCCGATGGCAGACTTTGTGTATAATTTAACAGGGTAAGGCATCAGAAGGTTCAGGAAGCCAATATGCCTTCATTACTTTGATATTTACAAAACTATGTCTGTGTCCTCCCGCCACTTCAAAAACATTAACATCGATAAATTTCGAAATGATGTGGTTTCAGCACTTTCCAACATCGACTTACAGAACACCGACCTTCCTTGCTGTGTTGAAAAGTATCAGTCGACTCTCAGTGGTCTGCTTGACAAGCATGCCCCTATGCGAACGCGGACTGTAAAAATACCACCAAATAGTCCTTGGTTCAACGAGGAAATTCGTTCAGCTCGACAAAAAAGACGGCAACTTGAGAGGAAATGGCGCTCTACAAAACTGACTGTTCACAGACAAGAGTAATGCGTCCAACGACGCATTGTAACTGACTGTATTGTTAAAGCTAAGAAAGTGTATTATTCCTCTAAGGTTATTGATTGTTCTGGTAATCAGAAAAAATTATTTGGTATTGTTAATCAATTACTCAATAAGAGCAAAGTTCCTGTTTTGCCTTTTTCAGTTACTGACAAAGCCCTAGCTACCCAATTTTCTGAATTTTTTGTCAACAAAATTGTCACCATACGTAATGATTTCCCTCAAGCATGTAGCAAAGATAATATTTCTTCACAAAATGTACTTAATCATGCCTATCTTACAGAATTTCAGCTGGCAAGTGAGACAGAAATAAAAAAATTGCTTGCCAAATCTCCATCCAAATCCTGTGAGCTTGACCCAGTTCCCACCTTTCTTATAAAGGACTGCTGTGATGTTCTCATTCCTTTAATTACTCGAATTGTCAACAAATCTCTTAATACCGGTGTTTTCCCCACTTGCCTTAAAACCTCTTACATTCGCCCTCTCTTAAAGAAAAGTGGCTTGGATAAGGAAGTGTTCAGCAACTACCGACCCATTTCCAATTTAAGTTTTCTAGGTAAAACTATTGAACGTATAGTGTCCTCTAGATTACAGGTGTTTATGCGGGTCAACAATCTCACTGATTCATTTCAATCTGCCTACAGACCGAATCACAGCACTGAAACTGCCTTAATACGAGTTCACAATGACATTCTTACTGGTCTTGATCAACAAAAAGTGACTGCTCTTATTTTCCTTGATTTGAGTGCAGCATTCGACACCGTGGACCACTCTATACTTTTGTCTCGTCTGCGTGACGTCATCGGTCTGCGGGATCGTGCTCTGCAATGGTGCCAATCCTACCTGGAATGTAGACCACAGTACGTCCGTGTCGGGGATGCTGCTTCAGAACCTGTCCAACTTGAATTTTCTGTTCCTCAGGGCTCGGTTCTCGGCCCGCAGTTGTTCTCATTATACACATTCCCTCTTCAAGAAATCATTCGGAGACACAACCTTCAATATCACACATATGCAGATGACACACAAATATTTGCCTCTTTTAATCCCTCACCCCGTAACAGCATGCTCAGTCTTGTATCACTCGCATTGAGGCTTGTGTTAGTGAAATTCGTCAATGGATGAACGCCAACTTCCTGAAAATTAATGACAATAAAACCGAGTTCATGTTGATTGGTTCTCCACAGCAACTTTCCAAAATCTCTATTCCTTTTATTACTGTTGGAGATTCTCACATCAAACCAGTCAGCCATGTTCGCAACCTTGGTGTCATTTTTGACTCGTCGATGACGTTCAAGGATCACATTTCTAACACGGTTCGTTCTGCTTCATTTCACATCCGCAACATAGGAAGGATCCGAAAATATCTTGATCGCGCTTCCACAGAACAGATTGTCCACTCCTTTGTTACATCTCGTCTTGATATGGGGAATTCTCTTTTATTTGGGCTTCCAGATGTTCAGCTATCCCGCCTTCAACGCATACAAAACACTGCTGCACGTGTCGTCACTTTAACGACAAAACACTCCCATATAAAACCTGTCCTTTTGGATCTTCACTGGCTCCCAATATCATCTAGAATCATCTACAAGCTGATGCTCATTGTTTTCAAATCACTTAATGGGCAAGCACCGGCTTACATCCTGGACATGCTCAAAATCTACAAACCATCTCGCAACCTTCGATCTGCAACCAAATATCTTCTTCAAGAAGTCAAATCTCATCGAACCTGGGGGGACAGATCTTTTTCTGTTGCAGCACCTCATCTCTGGAATCAACTTCCTCTTCATATCAAAACTTCCACATCTATTCACTCGTTCAAAACATCTCTCAAAACACACCTCATGTCGAAAGATCCGTTTTTTGGTATTTAATCTGTTTTTGTATTTTTAGTTTTTCTTTGTGATAGCGCCCTGAGCACCTTGGTGGATATGTGCGCTTTATAAAACTTCGTTATTATTATTATTATTAAATACAGTGCTCATATTTTGACACGTTATTTCCAGTCCTAGTAAATGGACACTATTCAGCGTGAAAACCACTAACCCAGCTTTAAAACCAGCAAACTATCATGACTATCCAACATTTTTTATGACACCTTTTTGTGTACTGCCGGAGTTTGGCTACAAAGCAATTTCTGGTTCAGTTATCAATTTCACTTTCATTAGGGGGGCCTATTTAATTTCATTCAAGGTTCAAGCTAAATATGCAAACCTTGCACCCAGCCTGTTTACCAACCTGTTTCCTTTGTGCCTAGCAGTTGACTACAATGGAGGCTTACTTCGGCCCAATTTCATAATGCTGTCATCATGGTTTAAAGCAGCAAATGGTGTAAACTAAGAAACTGTTTATGTTTTTGTTTTTTTAAGTTCTTGCATTCTCATTTTATCAATGTGATAATTTCTCATAGGATCAGGTCGGCTCAGTGTTTTTTTGCCCCGCCTTTCACCACAGTGCACCCCCCCCCCCCATTCAACTCCCACCTCAGACTAACTCGTTAGATTTTAGTTTTCAGTCTGTAGTACTGATTGCGTAGATTTACCCATTGGGGTTATCCTCCCACATCTACCCTATAAAAATAAAAAAATTCGTCATTGTTTCCTATCCATCCTGTTATTGTTGGCACTAAATGTACTGTTGGACATGTTGGATGTGTAATAAAATAAATATTTTTTTAACTTCAGACGTCTGCTCAAAATCTTGTCTATGGGCCAAGAAACAGTCTAGTGTGTACAATTAAAGTAGGTTTGAATGTCTATTGGCATGATTGTGATGTACGCAAAATCCTGATACACATTGTAACCCATGCAAGTTTAAAACTGATTTGGAAATTGCCTGCACTCGCCTCCAGAGGCAAGCTTTAGGCCATTCTTGCGCGGACTATAGTCCTTAAATTGAGTGAGTTTCTACTTTGTACTAAACACACATTGAGGGCGCCAAATTGTTGAAATAGGCCCAAGTTATTATTTGTTTAGTGTGTGAAGACATGTTCTTTCTTGTTTTTTCCTAAAACGTGGAAAAAAGGTCTGGACAGTAATTTTCCGAAAGACAGAACACTCCACAAAATTTACACAATGGCACTTCTGGCGTTGGTTGGAAAAGTATACTACATTATTTTTTGGCCACAGATTTTACAATTAAATACAATTCTGAGATATATGTTTAACTGACATTTTCTTTACCAGTTTTTTAAATTAAAGGGGCTGTGTTGTTATACGTAGTCCATGCCTGTAGCTGTACAGTACATGTCTCACCCAGACTTTACATCCTCGCACACGCTTTTCATAGATGATACAGGAGGGAGGGCACGGGCAGTAACTGGGTAAAGAGTTCGTCATTCCACACGTACAGCCACAGGCGTGCTTTGATCATGATGACATGGCCACTTTTAAATAAAACTATACACGTATATTGTACCTGCTACAGGTACAAACTTAAAAGTACAAAAAGGTAAGCCAATATTATTAGTTATAAATTAGTTAGGAGTAGGACTATGTGTCATGTGAGTATAGTGCTAGTGGGTAGTGGTACAATAAACTACAGGAATTTGTTTAAACCCTCAAATGAGACATCTGTTTACGACTAACATAACTGCGGTACGTTGTCAGCGCCTGCTAACGATTTTTCCATACAACTAGGTTAAAAACAGGGTTTCTTTTGCTTTTTCACAATGATTTTGTCTTGTTTATGTACATGTCCAGGCTAAATTTAAGCTATGCCTAGTTAATAAATTTTTATAAATTGATTCGTCTACCATTGACACATGACGGACAATTAACAAATCAATTTTGTACACAAAGAAAGGATGCTGGCAGTGTTTTGGCTTTAGTTTCCAGTCCCTTCTGACCAAATCACTGACCCCTGTTGAATGACAACCCCTCTAGGGCGTGTGGCACGGTCTAGCTTAGGATATGGCATATGAGATGAGTGGCAATTGTGTAGGATGTGGATTAGACAAAAATACTCAATATGTCAATGTCATTGTCAGCAATATCATATGATAATGTGCTGACTACTCGTACTCCTCTATGCCGTGCAGAACAAACCTCATCCCTCACACAGATGCACAGGAGTGTGCTCACAACCACATGACAAGATGCCTCATTCATGTAATTTGAAAGTGAGGATTTTAATCGCTAGAACCTGAAGAGCTAGGAAAAACTTAGATGAAGTACCTCTGCATGTAGACAGTCACTAGTCAGAGTCGTTTATGTTTTAATTAAGTCTAGTTTTTTTCTAAATTCTAGTTAAAAGTACTAGAAAAGAGAAGTACTAGACTGAACACTGCAGTAGTACTCAGTCAGGTTATTCTTATAATTTATATGAAAAACACTTCTACATCTCGTCCTTTTATGTTGCTATCGCAAATTTCAAAACCACACCCTTTTTTCCTAAGACCATGGGGGGTTGACCGTGGGAAGTGTTAATGCCGATAAAAAACTAAACACATCACATTTAGTAAACATGAACATAATCAAATGGACGTTATTGATTGATAAAAATGCTGAAGCGACTGGAGCTAAAACTGAAGATAAAACAAACTTATACGCACATAGAGAAAACAACGTGCGTAAACAACACAGCTGACGTAGCATTAAAGCAAACAAAACCTAATTTGTAATCCTTACCCAAAAGGTTTTGTGAATAAATGATAAGCTTCGGTCGATGGAGCGTCGTCGTTGGATTGTTCTGCCAGTGCCAGTCAAAGGTGGTTGGTGTTGTGTGGGTCATCAACAAAGATTATAGAGCGCCGAAGGCGCAAGATGCGGAACTCTGGCTGAAATGTGAAATCCCACTGGACGCCATTTCGGCAAGTAACTCTTTTGATACAACAGTAGATCAGTGCAGATCAGTGCAGACAATGACCATTCCTATCAATGGGAAACAAAACATTCACTTGCTGAAATGGCGCCCATGCGTATTTCATGTTCCAACAATAGATAGAGCTTCAGTTCCGCATCTTTTCGGCGCTCTATAATCTTTGGTCATCAACGGTCTGCTGCATGCTGGTGTAACTTCGGCACCTAGCAAACTCGGCCCGTATAAACTACTCGGCACCAATGAAATTCGGCATTCACAAACTCGCACCTACAAACTCGTAATGCTCAAATTATAGTATGGAACTAAGTCTAAAATCACTGAGGGTGATTAGCAAAGTTTCGGGTCTGATTACATCCAGTTTTTTTGTCAAAAACTGAATCGGTGTCGAGTTTGCTTCGTGCCGACTTATCTGGTTCCGCATGGGTACCGAGTTTGTAAGGTACCGAGTCTGGTTGGTGCCGATGCGAGCGATAGGATCCGAAAGTGTGTGCTGTAGTCTCGGTTCCAAGACGCTTCTTTGTATTAGCAGCGAATCTAATCTGAGACTACAGAGGGCGCTATAGTCCAAAGGATTGCTAAAAAGTTGTCGGCTACACGGTACATGTACATAGTACACTTCTACCTCGTCATCACATAGCACTTCGGACTTACTTGAGATTGCACTTACCACCGGTGTTTGTCGTCACGCTTTAGAGAGCTCATTGTTAAAAAGAGCCCTCTTCCCTATATAACCGAGCCCTGCACGGGCACACCTCAGTGCATTTTTGTGACCGGTATATTATGTTCGTCAGTAAGATGTCTTCAGAAGCTACGCTGCTCGAGTTGCTCGCCATCCCTTCGGACAATGATTTCGACATGATTTATTCCAAGTGTGAACTTAATCTGCGCTGTCGAGAGCTTATTAAACCTGACTTGAATCGCCAGTTCTCTGTTTTGTGTCTGCACAAGCACCCGTAATTAACCGGGCTTTTGTTCGGAGATAATCTCACTCAACAATGCAAAGACATTCAAGAGACTAACAAACTTGGCCAAAAATTTGGTTATCGCGGCAACCCCATGGGTCATAAAAATGACAACGGGATGCCACAACGAGGACAACGGGGTAGGAGGTCCTACACCCGCAAAACGAGTCAGTACCGACAGAGTCGTTTAAACTCCTCGCGCCCAAAATGGCAGGGGAAAAAGTCGACGGACAGTCGACAGCAAGCTGCGGCCAAATAAAGCCGACCAGCTCTGAGGTGAGTGAGCACAAATGTGATTTTAACGCTCAAGAAGTATTAACTTCAGGCAATTTTACGGCAGGTAGACTCGCACACTTTGTCGCCAAATGGCGTGAGTTAACGTCCGATAAGTGGATCATTGACACTGTGCAACACTACCACATTGAATTCATAAAGCAGCCGTACCAAATAAAGATCCCACGGGGAATATCGTTCTCTGATCAGGAAATTACCTTGATTACAAGCGAAATTGCCACATTGCTCCAAAAGGGGGCTATAATTGAGACAAGCCACACAGATGGTGAATTTATCTCTAATATTTTTCTTCGACCGAAGAAAGACGGGTCGTTTCGCCCCATTATCAACCTTCGAGGGCTGAATGCCTTTGTTGCATATCACCATTGGAGACTATTCGTCATGCAATACAGTTGATTAGACCTATCTGTTTTAGATGTTGCCAGTGTGATTGGTTTATTGGTTTCCTGTGAATTAGCGATGCCTTATGGCCCTATGTTCAGAAGAATGCTCGAAAACGGGAAAAAACAAAGCACTTTCAGAGAATGGTGGAAATTTTGACGCCACGATGCCCATTTCCAAACAGGCCGCATTAGATTTACAATGGTGGATCAAAAATAAATGCCTCTGGCCGCCGCTCCTTTGCACAGACCCGGCACTGTATATAATGTCGAGACAGATGCATCGACCCTGGGCTGGGGGGCAAACTTTAATGGCCGCATTACCGGAGGGCAATGGCCCCAAATAGAGGCGGCGTATCACATCAACTTTTTAGAACTCAAGGCGGCCTTTCTTGCATTAAAGTCAATTTTTTCTCAAACAAAACCGAAATCATGGTCCATTTGAAATCTGACAACGTCACAACTGTGGCTTATTTGCAACATTTTGGTGGCACAAAATCGAAGCTACTAAACTCCCTAGCCAGAGAAATTTGGTCATGGTGCATGGACCGTAACATATGGTTAAAGGCTTCACATCTTCCTGGCACACACACAATTGTGGCTGATTTTGCATCTCGAAATTTTCAAGATGACTTGGAGTGGAAACTTAATACCACTGTTTTTCGGAAGATAACTATTTTCGGCAAACCTGACATTGATTTGTTCGCATCTCGGCTCAATAATTTTCAAGTGGCTCCATATGCCACATGGCGAGCTGACCCAGGCTCCGTTATTGTGGACGCATTTACAATAGATTGGTCTGAATATGCATGAATGTCCAGTACCTGGGATTCATCATAGACTCTCAATCAATGACTCTCTCTCTCTCAGCTAAGCGAAAATAGACAGGAACTACGAATCCAATGTCGTCCTCACCCAGGAGTCCAGGGAGGAACTTGTTTCTTGGATTCAGTGTCTACGGTCGTGGAACGGCCGCAGCATTCTACGTCCCTCTCCGGATGTCACCATTCAAACGGATGCATCGATGTCAGGTTGGGGGGCTTGCATGCAAGACCAGAAGGTCAGGGGTCGATGGACTCTACAAGAGCAGTCACATCACATCAATATTCTGGAGCTAACTGCAGTGTATTATGCACTGAAAACTCTTCTCAAAGATCAGCACGATCTCCACGTTCGTCTCCAGATAGACAACTCCGTGGCTCTCGCCTATATCAACCACAAGGGTGGAACTCACTCCAAGGACCTTGCCAAGCTAGCCATAAAAATCTGGCTTTGGTGTCTAAAGAGAAACATCTCTATCAGCAGAGCACATTCCGGGTTCACTCAACGTCACGGCCGACGAGTTATCAAGAGTTTTCAACGACAGGGCAGAGTGGCAGCTCAACCCAGTGATTTTTTACAAGGTGATGTTGACATTAGAATTCTCACCACAGGTGGACCTCTTCGCAACCAGACTGAATGCTCAGCTGAACACGTTTGTCTCCTGGAAGCCAGACCCACTCACGTGGAGAGTCGATGCCTTACTTCTCAATTGGAAAGTAATCAAGGGTTACATCTTTCCTCCGTTTGCTCTCCTTGCAAGGTGCCTGCACAAGATCAGCGAGGACGAGGCAACAGTGGTCTTGATCGCCCCAGTGTGGAAGACTCAGACTTGGTATCCAATGCTGCTAGAACTAGCCATACAAGTTCCAATTATTCTGCCCAAGTCAACAGATCTGCTTCGTCTTCCGCACGATCCGCAGCTCGTACACCCCATGGCGAACCAAATGCAACTGGCCGCATGGAAGTTATCCGGCGAAGTTTGCAGACAGATGGAATTTCGGAGGCAGTGTCCTCCACTATTCTCTCCTCTTGGCGCAGAGGAACGAACAAACAGTTCAACTCTTCTTGGAAGAAATGGAACAGCTGGTGCATACAGAGGAAATTTGATCCAGTTCGGTCATCTGTAGCTACATTTTTGGATTTCCTGCAGAATCTGCTTTCTATAATATTAACAGTAGTGGCTTTTTTATAGCACTAGTACCCGTCACTCAGTGACGCTCAAGGCGCTTCAACATTCAGTAGTTTATTGTAAGGTATTACAAACGTTAACACAGTGCTAAAGTATTTATCTTGCAAGGTATGTGAAGCTACGTTTTTGAAGTATGATACCTGTTCCTTTACATAGCACTATGTAATGGTTTACAATGTGCTGTGGCGCAATATAAGCAGCCAATCAAACCAGGAACGCCTGAACGAACCCCTTCTCTTTTCGATAAGTGCACTGGGTTCTTTTACGTGCATTACGGAGCACACCTATGCATTGGAATTTGACTATCTTGAAGGATGGGGTAAATTAATCATTTTTGAGTGAGTTATGTACTTCTTCAACAGTGGTCTTGATCGCCCCAGTGTGGAAGACTCAGACTTGGTATCCAATGCTGCTAGAACTAGCCATACAAGTTCCAATTATTCTGCCCAAGTCAACAGATCTGCTTCGTCTTCCGCACGATCCGCAGCTCGTACACCCCATGGCGAACCAAATGCAACTGGCCGCATGGAAGTTATCCGGCGAAGTTTGCAGACAGATGGAATTTCGGAGGCAGTGTCCTCCACTATTCTCTCCTCTTGGCGCAGAGGAACGAACAAACAGTTCAACTCTTCTTGGAAGAAATGGAACAGCTGGTGCATACAGAGGAAATTTGATCCAGTTCGGTCATCTGTAGCTACATTTTTGGATTTCCTGCAGAATCTGCTTTCTATAATATTAACAGTAGTGGCTTTTTTATAGCACTAGTACCCGTCACTCAGTGACGCTCAAGGCGCTTCAACATTCAGTAGTTTATTGTAAGGTATTACAAACGTTAACACAGTGCTAAAGTATTTATCTTGCAAGGTATGTGAAGCTACGTTTTTGAAGTATGATACCTGTTCCTTTACATAGCACTATGTAATGGTTTACAATGTGCTGTGGCGCAATATAAGCAGCCAATCAAACCAGGAACGCCTGAACGAACCCCTTCTCTTTTCGATAAGTGCACTGGGTTCTTTTACGTGCATTACGGAGCACACCTATGCATTGGAATTTGACTATCTTGAAGGATGGGGTAAATTAATCATTTTTGAGTGAGTTATGTAATAATTAGTGGTTTTGCTGAGACAGCTTCAAAACAGTACTCAGACGTGTTCCTTTTTGGCAACTGGGCGCAATATAAATACAGCTATTGTTGATTAAAGAATTGTGCTCCTTTTGACCATTTATGACTATTTATGATATGCTGATTGTCAATCGGTCGGAAGTACTTTTTTTATAACTATGAGATATTCCTAATGAGCCGAACAGCAACACGAACTGGATCTCTAATACTTGGGGAGTGATGCTTTTAACACCGAGGCCAATCTACCCAAAATTTGAAAAGAAAATGAAGTTTACTTGTATAAAAAAAACCGACAACAACAACAACACACAATGGAAACTGACTGGGTAGTTTGTTTGTTTTTTGTTTTTTTGTTTTTTTTGGTTTGATCAAAGAAAAGTTGGCTGGAGCAGGACTTGAACCAACGACATCCGAGTTACCGTGCACGCGCTCTTATACCAACTGAGCTATCCAACCCTATATTGGCGGTCTCCTTATCAGTCAATGTTCGGGGGTGCCAGTAAGAAGCCATATAGCCTTTAGCTACCATGTGGCCAGGGATCACACCCAAGTTTACAATACAACCTGGGAAGCGGCAGCCACAGGATCACCTTAAGGGGATGCGACTTTTTAATATCAAATATCAAGTAATACATCACAATGGAAACTGACTGGGTAAACTTTTAATAATTTGGGTTTGAATAAACAAAAATTGACTGAAGCGGGACGTGAACCAACGACCTTCGCATTAACGTACTGGGAGACCGCTAACATTAGGACTGGATAGCTCAGATGGTAGAGCGCCGGTGTATTAATCCGATGGTCGTTGGTTCTTCAAGTCCCGCTCCAATCAATACTTCTTCGTTCAAACCCAATTTAGAAAAAAATAATATTTGGTCTGTTTTACGGAGGCTGAGAAACTTTTACATATTTGTTTTATTAGTAGTTTTGCATATTGTTTTATGTTGTAGCATGCTTTTAAGGTCACGCGTGTGCGCGTCGCACGGCAAACTGTTCGTTGGGCAGAGTAGCTGCCGGTGACTTCAATGGAAAGGGTCGACACGTAAACTTTAATACTTACACATTTTAATACAAACCACATCCAAATATTTACGCCAAAATTTAGAAGCTACTCAAATAATCATAAAGTACACCGGTGTGGCTGGAGATTCTGCCCCGGGGAATCTATCCAACTGGGGGAATTGTGTAGAAATTTCTTCTGATAATGCCTTCTATTGAACAATTTCCTTTAAACTCAAGTACCGTGTGGAGAACACACACCGAGGGCCAAAATCCCCTGCGACACCGGTATTATCGCAAACTTTAAAACATAAAATAACATTTATATTCTTATTGTTAAAAGTAATACAGTATCAAATCGAAAATAAAAAAGCAGCTGTGTCTTATAAGCCAATCAAACAAAGAAACAAATCCCCAACAAAACAACTACAATAACCCCAAAAGACAATTGTTCTACCAAACTAACCAAGAAACTTGACTTTGATCTATAATCATTCAATTTATTTTTAGCAGGAGACCATGGTCTCTTTTGAAGAAAAAAAATTGTTATGGTGCGATATGTAATATGTTTTTTCACTTATACAGTTTTTGTACTGAGGGCCTCCATGGAAAGCAGTGCTGGGTGCTGATCGGAGTTTACCCTAGATGACGTAAATACAAATAAAAATAACTAGACATTAGGTGTTTGTGAACAAACACAAAGCTGTTCCGTTTTGTTGTGCTTTGATTAAACGATTCAGACATTTAAAGTGAGCCTAAGTTCAAGATTAAACGATATGGTTCCACTTCCGGTTGACCCGGAAGTGAAGATCAACATGGGGTTACAGTTACCCAAGGCTTATCTTCAATGCTTAAAGGGTTTATAACTGAAACATTGAAAATTTGCTGTGGAATTCTTGAGATCTGGTCCAACTTCCGGTGGACCCAGAAGTAAAGGTCAGCATTGGGTCACGGTAATACAAGGCTAATCTTCAATGCCCAAATATTCTATCACTGAAAAGACATTGAAAATGGTTTATGTAGTTATTGAGAGTTGGTCACACCTCCGGTTGATCCAGAAGTAAATGTTAACATGGGGTCACGGTAACCCAAGTTCAATATTCAATGCTCAAAGGGTCTTTAACTGAAAAGAAATTAAATCGGCTGTGTAGTTCTTGAGATATGGTCCCAATTCCGGTTGAACCGGAAGTAAAGGTCAACATGGGGTCAAGGTAACCCAAGTTCAATCTTCAATGCTCAAGGGTTTATAACTGAAAAGAAATTAAATTGGCTGTGTAGTTCTTGAGATATGGTTCCACTTCCGGTTGAACCGGAAGTAAAGATCAACATGGGGTTACAGTTACCCAAGGCTTATCTTTAATGCTTAAAGGGTTTATAACTGAAAACATTGAAAATTTGCTGTGGAATTCTTGAGATCTGGTCCAACTTCCGGTGGACCCAGAAGTAAAGGTCAGCATTGGGTCACGGTAACACAAGGCTAATCTTCAATGCCCAAATATTCTATCACTGAAAAGACATTGAAAATGGTTTATGTAGTTATTGAGAGTTGGTCACACCTCCGGTTGATCCAGAAGTAAATGTTAACATGGGGTCACGGTAACCCAAGTTCAATATTCAATGCTCAAAGGGTCTTTAACTGAAAAGAAATTAAATCGGCTGTGTAGTTCTTGAGATATGGTCCCAATTCCGGTTGAACCGGAAGTAAAGGTCAACATGGGGTCAAGGTAACCCAAGTTCAATCTTCAATGCTCAAGGGTTTATAACTGAAAAGAAATTAAATTGGCTGTGTAGTTCTTGAGATATGGTCCCACTTCCGGTTGAACCGGAAGTAAAGGTCAACATGGGGTCACGGTGACCCAAGGCTTATCTTCAATGCTCAACAGGTTTATAACTGAAAAGAAATTGAAAATTGGGTGTGTAGTGCTGGAGATATGGTCCCACTTCCGTTTGACCCGGAATTAAAGGTCAACATGGGGTCACGGTAACTCAAGTGCAATCTTCAATGCTCACAGGGTCTATAACTGAAAATAAATAAAAAATGGGTTGTGTAGTTCTTTAGATATGGTCCCACTCCTGGTAGACCCGTAAGTAAAGGTCAACGTAGGGTCATGTAACCCAAGGCTAATCGCCAATGCCCAAGGATTCTGAAGAAGAAAAAAAGTTTGAAAATCGGCCGTGTACTTCTTGAGATAAGGTGCTGCAAAGATTGACTAAATAAATATTTAAATGAAGATCACGTGGTTAATTAATTAAGAATCTCAACAAAATTACATTAGAGTTAAGTTTATGTTTTAAGCTTTAATTCGATTATGATTTAATTATTTCGTATTTACGCTCTAGGATATTAGGCTTCAAGAAACAAACGTGTACAAATGCTATGAGATTTAGGTGGAAACAAAGAATAATAATAATACAAATATCGACGAAAACAATACCTGTTCCGACTGTAGGAGGTCGGAACAGCTAAGAATCGCCACTCATTTACTTTTTTTTGCAGACTTACAGCTTTAGACCCATCACAGAGCAGAGAGCAATGTCTCGACGGATCTTGCGGATCTCTCATTTTGTTTGCTAAAAAAATATCAATAGGCCTAACTGTGCACCTTTTTTCGATTATACTGCTTCACAAAGAAACAAAAACAAAAACAAATCAACAAACAGTGCAGAATTGATGCGGGAATGATGTTAACTGTAAATGCCAGCAGGTAACGGTTACTATTTTGGTCCCGACTATTTTTTTAAATGTTTTTTTATTTTTATTAATGTATTATTGTTACTATTAGTATTATTAAGGATGGGGATTCCACTTATTAAATTTATTTGAGCTTTCGAAATAATTTTGAAAGCACGAAATGATTTCGAACAAAATGATTTGTTCGAAAAAAAAAATGATTTTGAGTGCTTAAAATAATTAGTTTCAAGTGAAATATGTGTTATGTCTGTTTTCAGTACTTTTGTCCACTATATCCCTTTCGATGCTTTGTAGTAACAACCCTCAATCTACGAACAACTTAACAGTATGATCCCATAATTTAAACCATTAAAGGACATTTTGTTACATCTTGAAATTCTTTCGAGATTTGTGAACAAACATCGCCGGATTCCTCGGGAAATGAAAGAGAAAAAAAAAACCCAAACCTCTGGTCTTGAATCCACCAATAGTACATTTTCTTGCTCGGCATTGTCGAACTTACATACGTTATGGAAAAAGAACATTGGAGAAATAGGAAACGATCCAAAGAAACCAACCAGTAAATACATAGATAAGAAAACACGAGCTAAAATTTAACAAAACGGGGGGGGGGGCTTGTTTATCTGACCAAAATAATAACTATGGACAAAAAAAAATGTATATATAAAGGGTAATATTTATTTTAGTGATTTTCGTTTAACTTGATATTTAAACGTTTAATGAATTTTTCCCCTCAGTGTTTCAAACGAAAGTACAAAACTTCATCATATTAACTAAAACTAGTTATCTAGTCATCTAACTCAATCTGGTACATATCAGGTGACGCATCAGTATAAACGATACGTACGCTTATGGTTTCATGCCAAGTACGTAGGCGGTATACTCAGCCATGACTTGTTTTCGCATTTCGATGAACCCAAAATCTGAGGAGGGGTAAAATTCATTGATTGTTTTATCATCCTTTATGAAATCAAAATACGGCCAGTAGGTTGTGTCGCTTGCCTCGTATTTATAGCATTGGATAGTTGCGCAGTAGTCTTGTCCTTTATTTTCCAGCTTGTGAGTCTGGTACCAGTTTCGATTAATCCAGACTACGTCATTTTTACTGACACCTAAGGTGCTAATGGGTTCAGGGACACCATTGCCCGTCTGCTTGTTGTATATGTTAACAGTCAGGGAACCATACAGGATTTTGATAACGGCATTAGCGTTACCATGGTTATGCACTGGACTGAAATGACCGGCGGGCCAAATCTCCAACACGTACGGGACTCCCAATTGAAATTGAAATTGATTTGAACTGTGAAATTCGTAATACAATTGATTCTTGTCATCAAGACGCCACAAACATTATGATGTCACGATGACGTCATCAGGTATCGAATTACATTAAATCAAAGCTTAATATTTTGTAAACATTGGATTTTTAATAACTACACGGCATTACAACCACAACCACATATGAACCACAATTTGGGTTGATACAATGAAATATCATTCAATCATAATTGGATGACATCGATCACGAACACCTTGTTTTTGCAGTACAAAAAACTGAAAGTCTATCTTAAATATGCATCAGGTTTTCAGCAATTAAAAGTTCCTTTTTTAAAAACTTGTCACGAGAGGCCGCTGTTGAAAAAACAACGTCATTTCTCTTTTAATCGAAAGGCCCAGGGTCAAACTTTTTTCGTACTAAAAGACCATGTCCAAATTGTAGATCGTATTGTTTGCAAATCTCAAAACGAGGCCTGGGAATATTTATTTTGCTTTCAAGTTCCGGTTTCGACCGGAAGTAAAGGTTACACAGGTCACACTTTGTGTAAGAGTTGTAAGGTTCGGTGAGAAGAAGAAGACGCAGAAAGAAAAAAAAACGTACAAATACTACAAAAACAAGGTGTTCATGATTGATGTAACAAAATTATGTTTGAATGAAATAGTGGAGACATTTCACTTTATCAACCTAATGTGTGGTTTAGGAGTAAGATTTTTTTTCAAATATAAAACTTCAACTTCCGGTTTGTACCAGATGTTAAGGTCAAATGAGTTAATACTGTGTAGCGCTAGGTAAGTCCTAGGAGTACTTTGTGATGAATAAAAATCCAATGTGTGGTTCAGGAGTTATGGTTTTTTCAAATGTTGAATTTGATCTTCCTGTTTGAATCGGAAGTCAAGGTCAAGATGGATTGCATTATGTGTATAATTTCCTAAGTTGATAAATACTTTTACCAATGATGTACAGATTGGAAAAAAAACCTAATGTTTACTTAAGATTTTTTTTTTTTTTTTTATTAAAACATGAAATTTTAACTTCCGGTTTGAATCTATTGATCTAAAATGTTTGTGTGATACAGACGCTGCAGTAGTCGCAACACGAACTACTGTAAGATATATGTTTCAAACAAACACCTGGATGTGCTGTTTTAATGAGTACAGCTTGAGTCCGGTGCTCGTATCCGCCTGGCCGCCACGACACGCCACAATGTTTTGTGTGGGGGAAAATTGACTGGAAACAGAAGCAAGGGATCACACCCAAGTTTGCCATACAACCTTAGGGCTGGATAGCTCAGTTGGTAAAGTGCCGGTATGTTAGTCTGGTGGTCGTTGGTTCAAGTCCCGCTCTAGTAATTTCTTCTTTTTGTTCAAACCCAAATCTAAAAATAAAATATTCGGTCTGTTTTACAGAGGTTGAGAAACTTTTAAAGTGTTTCAATAGTTTTGCATATTTGTTGATGTTGTTGCTTGCTTTTTAGGTCACGCGTGCGCGTCGCACGGCAAACTGTGCGTTGGACAGAGCTCAGAGTATCTGCCACCGGTGACTTCAATGGAAAGGGTAAACACGTAAACTTTAATACTCACACATTTTAATACAAATCATATCAAAGTATTTACGCCAAACTATCTCTACAACTTCTGAACCCATCTGAACAAAATCTCACAAAAATTCAGGCGCTACTCAAATATATCATAAAGTACACCGGTGTGGCTAGAGATTCTGCCACCGAAGAATCTATCCAACGGGGGGAATTGTGTAGAAATTTCTTTTGATAATGCCCTCTATTGAACAATATCCTTTGAACTCAAGTACCGTGTGGAGAACACACACCGGGGGCCCAAATCCCTTACGACACCGGTATCATCGCAAACCTTAAAACATAAAATAACAATTATATTGTTTAAAGTAATACACAATCAAATCGCAAAATTAATAATAATTTAAAAAAGCAGCTACACCTAATGAGCAATAAAAAAAACCACAACAATAACAACAACACCAACAACAACAAACAACTGCAATAACCCATTAAACCAATTTTTCTACCATGCTAACCAACAAACTTGACCCTTTTTTGTAAACTGACAGCTTCAGACCCATCACAGAGCAGAGAGCAATGGTTCGACGGATCTTGCGGATCTCCCATTTTGTTGACAAAAAGCAATCAATAGGCCTAACTGTGCTCCGTTTCCGAATAATATTGTTTCACAAAGAAACAAAAACAAAAAACAAATCAACAAACAGTGCAGAATTGATGCGGGAATGATGTTAAATTTTAAATTTATTTTTAAATTAATGTATTATTGTTATTATTAATATTATTATTGATGGGGATTCCACTTATTCAACTTATTTGAGCTTTCGAAATGATTTTGAAGCACGAAATGATTTCGAACGAAATGATTTTGTTAGAACAAAAATAATTTCGAGTGCTTGAAATAATTTGTTTCAAGTGAAATATATGGTGGTTTTTTTTCCCGTTTTCAGTACCTTTGTCCACTATGTCCCTTTCGATGCTTTGTAGAAACAACCCTCAATCTACGAACAACTTAACAGTATGATCCCTTAAACATAATTTAAACCATTTAAGGACATTTTTTACATCTTGAAATTCTTTCGAGATTTGTGAACAAACATCGCCGGATTCCTCGGGAAATTAAAGAGAAAAGAAAAACAAACATCTGGACTTTTTTTGCTTTGTCTTGAATCCACCAATAGTACATTATCTTGCTTGTCATGATACAAACTTACATACATATTTACTTTTTGAGGCTTTGCATGGTGAGGTATCAAGATATATTCGGTTTGCGGTAACACCATGTGTATATCTACTAGCTATGTAGATTTGTTCTTTGAGAACTAGGTCTTGCTTTTTAATTCTACTGCCGCGGAGTAGATTTGAAGAAACTTACATACGTTATGGAAAACCTTGGAAATAGGAAACGATCCAAAGAAACCGACCAGTTAAGGCATAGATAAGAAAACAGTAGCTCAAAATTGTCCAAAATGGGCGGGGGGGGGGCTTGTTTTTCTAATCGAATTTCAGCAAAATTGCACGAGGAAAACTTTTAACTTTCGACCAAAATAATAACTAAAGACATAAATAACAAATATAAAGGGTACCATTTATTTTAGCGATTTCGTTCAAGTTGATCGTTAAACGTTCAATGAATGCTTCCGCTCGGTGTCTCAAACGAAAGTACAAAACTTCATTAAACTAACTAAAACTAGTTGTCTAGTTATCTAAATCAATCTGTGCTCAGGTGGTTTTTATGCCAAGTACGTAGGCAGTATACTCAGCCATGACCTTTTTTCGCATTTCGATGAACCTAAAGTCTGAGGTGGGGTAGAATTCATCGATTGTTTCATCATCGCTTATGAAATCAAAATATGGCCAGTAAGTTGTGTCGCTTGCATCGTATTTATAGCATTGGATAGTTGCGCAGTATTCCTGTCCGTTATTTTCCAGCTTGTGAGTCTGGTACCAGTTTCGATTAATCCAGACTACGTCATTTTTACTGACACCTAAGGTGCTAATGGGTTCAGGGACACCATTGCCCGTCTGCTTGTTGTATATGTTAACAGTCAGGGAACCATACAGGACTTTGATAACGGCATTAGCGTTACCATGGTTATGCACTGGACTGAAATGACCGGCGGGCCAAATCTCCAACACGTACGGGACTCCCGGAGATTTCCCGAGACTGCTACCGAGCGTTACGCGCAGATAGGTGCCGTCTTTGTCATCTGAAAGCTCGCCTACTTTTTTCGGCTAATTTGTCACGCAGGATGCCGTTGTAAATACTATAGCGGATGGCGTCCGAGAGCAAGACTTTCTCCCCCTGAACATTTTCGCTATAATCTAACTCACACCCCTTGATATTCTCATACAATTCTTGACAGGCAGCCGGAAGACTTGCAGAGAATAAAAATTCCCCTCTGTCTAAATCAAAAAGAGTGACCTTTGAACTGTCCATTACTTTGGGCGGGATGTTGCAGACGAGAGGCTGTTTGTCGAACTCCACCAGTGGCTCCGTTACCTGAATTCCACTACCTGAAAAGTCAAACAAACACATAACATAAAGAGAAAATTAATACAAGACAAAAACTCTCTAGATATAATATTACCTTTTTATTTGACCAGAGTTTAACGCAAGTATTGTAATCCGACTGCCTGACCCTACTCAATAATAATACCCCCACTCAATAATGCGTATAATATAGGACGTCCTGAGCAATTAGCAATAATCGCAGCCGTAGTCATCAATTCGGACGCGTGGGTGCGCGTGACCTGTGATTCTTAGAGAGTGTGGAGAGCAGAACTTGTAGCCTCTCTCCTCTGTGAGGAGCAGAGCTCTCGTGTCAATGGAGTCGAGTATCCCCCGATTCAGCTGGTGTCAACACGACTACCCTAATGGAGGGCTCGTGACGTCGCATTCATCACATTCATATAAAAACATGGTAATCATCAGCAACGTTGAAGTTGTCATCGCATAAACAGCTGTTTTAGATTATAATAGCATTGTTCTTTATGGACAGTTGGGTAGTTGGAAGTCACAAAGAATTGTTGAAGTTTAAGTGACTTTAACTGAATCCCACGATTAAAGGTGATTGTGAGAACAACAGGGCGCTTTTTGGACGATAGGTGGCAACAAACTTACCAGGATAAAGCGCATGCTCAGACTACGTTAACAATGGAAACTTACCTGTATGTCTGCTGCCACCTAGCGTTCAAAAGCCACCCATTATTTATTTACCTTTTTGGCGAACAATAATATAGATTGGACATTGACCTTTGCTCTGTCTCATTACGAATCACATGAAAAATAACAATATGGTTCTAGTGCTTGTCCAAGCGCACTAGTGTGACATGACATTGGTAACGCGAGTAACGTCCCACACCACGCACCCCAGAAGAGGCAGCTAAGAGGTACGTAACACCTTTATCCAAAATGGTTTCTACGGTTATTGTTGGTGGTTGTGTTTTTCCCCTGCAGCCCAAAAAGAGTCGGTCGTAAATGGGGGCAAGAGAAACAAAGAGGACTCCTTTATTGTCAAGTGCTGAAGAACATTTTGTTGTTTGGTACTTACTCAAAACAACCATGTTGCTTATCTCATCGTACTGCCTCACATACTTCGGGCCTTCTGCATTGAAGTACGGGTACATGTCTTCTCGAACCGTTTCTGGGTCCTTCTCACCGGCTAAGAAGTCATAGACCATCAGAGTGGTCTCTTCCATGCGATATCCCTTGCCGTACTTCAGGACCAAGTTGTCCCGGTCATAGCTGTACCAGTAGGTCTGCTTTCCGTCCTCCACCCCATTCCCAGCTCCCACGACCCTGGTCAGCTCTATCGGAGCAGGGTCACCTTCACCCTGTCTGAGGAAGGCTGCATAGCCAATACCCACGTGGAGTGCCATCCAGAAGACTCCGTCTTCACTTTCAACTGAGACGTAGAACGGGAGCCCTTTCCTGTCAGTGTTGAAGACCAGAACTCCTTGACCATTAACGGGGAATGGTCTCTCCCAGCAGGCCGGCAATTGACGCTGATCATTGGCTGTAAAGTACGGAGACGAAAATAAATAGTTAAAGTTAGAAAATTACCTTAAACCTTGACAATCAGTTAAAACCTTTTAGTAAAAGAGTAACCCTTGAAATTAACACGTATGCAGGAAAGGTGCACTAGTTATTGGCTCCCCAGTAAGCCGACTAGTTTGATAAGCAGGGAGTGGGGGTGTTGGAAACCTCAAAGCCTACAGGCTGTCAGCAAGACATCTATATAGAAGCCTGATTACAAGGAACAGATGCCTACACTTATATCAAAGGGTTCAGATCATGATGTCTGTTCAATTTTGTGCACGAAGTATACAATCAAAAAAAGTTTTTCAACTCCTCAAAAAACAAAAACAAAAACAAAACAAAACAAACACGCACACATCCTTACGAATATGGTATGTGGGGTTCTGCTGTTGTTGTACTATTATTCCCTTTTCTAAAGAAATTATCTGTGGGTTACTACTACAACAAAGAAAACATCTTGGGGATGAATTGTTCCATTGCTAAAAGTATCCTGTAAGTTGGCGTGTGTAAGGGTACAGGCACACAAACACTTTGGACCCTGACTCCCCTTAGATATTGTGGAGTAGTCCAGTCTAGGATATCATGGACGTTGACTCCCCTGGGCATTGTACCTTTGAGAAAGCAGTGAAGAAAATAACAAGCGCCATACTAAGTGTTACCAGCCCACTTAACGGTTCAATTTAGTGTGTGCCTGACGTGTAAATAATGTGGACATGTTCTTAGAGCCTGTATCCCTTTTCTTAAAATAATTAAAGTTATGGCTAACCCAGGCCTGATGGCTTCAATTGGATACTTTTAAACGCTAGGTGGCAGCAGACATACCAGGTCAAATTTTTTTATACACAAAATGGCTTCTATAATCACAAGTTGTTGCAACTCTCTCATAAACGGTTCTGTGTGGACCTTCACACAACCCTGAAACACGATAATTAGCTGTTCCGACAAAGTAGTCAGAACAGCTAATGTTTTCGGCAAGATATATGTTTTTCTACCCTATTATATTGGTATTCTTATTCTTTATTTCCGTCGAAATATACAAAATTTTGTTTCCTTCTAAAGTCATACTTAGCCTATAAATACGAAACAGTAAGATCACATATCCTATCGAAGCTTTGGTCTTGAACTTACCGAAAAACATAATTAACTTAACATCATTCATTAATTGATTTAGGTATAATGACATGAATATTTAATTAGCCAATCCTGAGACCACCATATTGAAAAAAAAATAACGTTAGATCATCAAAATTCATACGATTTTGTGGGATAGGCCTACTGTTAAAAATAACGCTGGCTGATATCACCATCTCTCCGTATTTTTATTGCGCGTTTTGTATGTGCGTACAATAAAAAGTGTAAGTACTTTTTGGTTTGAAAAAATAGTATTAGCTGTTGCAAACTTCTTACTTTTTGGTTTGTAAGTTTTTAAATTTCTTTTCAGAAGATTTTAATACAATGTAATATAGACCAACATTTAAATCATCAACTCGAAATAACGATGTTATTATTATAACCGGTACTTACGGCGTCCACTTTGACGCGAAGACAAGCAGTGTTGCCACTGCTTGAGAATTTTCCCAAGATCTTGGGAAATTAATACCCATCTTGGGAACTTGTCGGGAAACAACTTATAAAAAGGCCAAATCTTGGGAACTATCGCCCATGTGTTTTTATTGTTTTTTATTTAGAAAACGATTTTTTTTATGCATTATTTTAGAATGAGGCACCCCATATACTACGGTGCGCACACTAACACTAAATGCATGTAGCCAAGTAGTATATAGCACGCGTGCGTGGCTGCAGGCGCTTGTACATGTTTATACTCTTTATCTCAAGGCTTGCGCACCGTAGTATGGGGTGCAGTATGAGGACAATAATGTGATCTTACTGTTTCGTATTTCGTATTTATAGGCTAAGTATGACTTTAGAAGGAAACAAAACTTTGTATATTTCGACGGAAATAAAGAATAAGAATACCAATATAATAGGGTAGAAAAACATATATCTTGCCGAAAACATTAGCTGTTCTGACTACTTTGTCGGAGCAGCTGTTAGGCCTACATTGGCAAACTTTGTCTTGAAAGAAATTATTTATGAAGTGTCGCCTGACTGCTTTTAATGGTTTACTGTTTTGTTACAACACTCCTTCCACGTCTAGACATGTGCATTTTGGTGCGTGTATTTGACAACAATTTGACACATTTGTTTGTTGACGTCAAACTGTTTATGAATTGTCGCATGACTGCTTGCAATTGGTTATTGTCTGATACAATGCAAGCACTACGTAAAACGTCTGGGTCTAGACACTTTTAAGTACATATAACCTGTACATATTGTTATACATTAGTTTCCCAGTAAAATTGACAAAGGTTTCCTGCACGTAAAAAATTATGCCTTGTCGCATGACTGCTTGTAATGATTGATTGCATGATACACAATGACATGGAAATAAATAGGCTATCTTGAGACAACCATGCGCTTTTCGGTAGGATTTATGGAATTTGTTTTTAAGTTCCATTTTGATAAAAGGATCACGTGTGTATAGCTCACGTGATTGATTTGCCCATGCTGCGATAGCCTTTAGTCAAGGCGCACGCGGCACACCCAGATATCTCACACGAGAAAAAGACCAGCGCGAGCGGCGAAGGCGCGAATCGCCATTAACAACTAGTTTTTGTTTTTTATGTTTTTCTTTACTTTTTGCTAGCAATTTTGGTGGGAGAAATGTTATGCATAATGCATTAGCTCGCGTTGATGTTGGCCAATAAGAAGACACAATTACTTGCATTACGTCACATGAACGTTTGATGCAAACTATTAGCAAGTCGTCAACTACAAGTGCCCACTGTACTACCACACCAATATCAACGACATTGTTTCAGCAAAGCATTAGCTTTGCTGCTCTCAACAAATGATAGATTCCGTTGAATTTCAGCCACAGCAGTGTCCAAGATGTTAGAAATGTATTGGAACGTGGATATTTAGTTTTAAATATCACTACATGGGGCGTAGACACGGCCGTCCGGGGTTTTCAATCACGGACACTACACGACGATTTATCTAAATATTCTCTTGTATAGACTAATACTGGGCCCAAATTGTCAATTCGTCCTATTTTATGTTATCGATTGTCAAGTTAAAATAAATATTTGCTAGACAGGATTACCCATCTAAATATAGAAGAGTCTTATATCTAGCTTAGGAGATTGGTTAAAAAGTTGCATATATAAATTGATAATAATCATGAATAACTGATTAGCTAAACGAGTTGTTAAAGGCGTTTCGCGGCTTCGCCGTTCGCGCTGGTCTTTTTTCGTGCGTGACATCTGGGGTGCCACCGCCGCGTGCGCCTTGAGTAAAGGCTAATGCTGCAACAGCTCCGAATAATAAGTTCGACCCAAGAGCAGACTTTATCCCCCAAGCCCCCCCCCTCCCCCCCAAAAAAAATAAATAAATAAATAAATAAATAAATAAATACAAATTGTTTGCATACACAGCGGCGAAACCCGAGTTGACAGAGACATAACCCTAGGTTATTCTAAAGATTTGGAAAATAAATGGCAACATCATAATTGATTGCATTATCCGCAATTCTGGTTCTTTTTTTGTGAGAAAAAAATATAAAATGATACAAACAAACAATTATATAAAACAACAACAGTTTTATCTGCAGGTTGTGAGTTTGACCGTTGAACCGTTTGATACTTTTGGAGGTTGTCAAAGACCAGTATCCTCACTTGGAGTGCCCCATACCTAAACAAACCTGTGAAAATTTTGGCTCATTAGGTAGTTGAAGTTGCTTGAAAATAATGAAAGAAATTACAACCATCGTTGCATAGAATTGTGTGCTCTCAGATGCCTAAGAAAAGCTTCATGCCTGAAGCCTTTATTAGATTCAAATTTTTAATGACAAATTACCCCGTCCTCTTATAAAACTACAGTACTTCAAAGGCTGTCGCTTCTAACAGTGTCTTATAATTTCAACAGCCAAGCAAATATTTATGGTCATTAATTTCTGGAGAATTTACTAATAATATAAATAATGTTAAAATTATTAAGAAGCTTATTAGGCTAACGCATATCTGTCACTGTATGTGAACTTGGTGGAAATCTCATTCCAGTATGACGGTCGTTTAAGTCCTTAAAACAATCTAAGCTTTAGCACAGACAAACAAGATTAGCAAGTTTTAGGATAGTGGTGTACTTTTATCCCTGTCCAAGGACGCACACCAATGTCGGGCATTTGAAAGTTATGAAGCTTGTTAAGCTAATGCTCATGTCTGAAAACGTTAGTTTATTTAAACGGACTTGGTGGACATCCTCATTTCAGTCTGACGGCCGTGTAGGTCTTTGAAAAAGCCTAATCCTGTCAGCGGTTCTGTGAGAGAACCAATCATAAGAACCCCGTGTCAGACTTGACAAAGATTTGGGTCAACATGACCCAGAAATTGGTCAAACTGAAGCAACATTTAAGTTAAAATCCATTTTTTGTAAACCAGTTTCTTCCACGTCAGCCTGCCCTAAAAATGGACCGGGACCCTAAGACATGGAATCCGAGGTTTTAGAGCGTGGAACTTGCTGAGCAGTCGTATAACCCTGATTAAAATTGTTTATCTTTCAACGCTAAGAACAACTTTTAGTGATTGTTTTTAATATAATATAGAAGTACAAACTACTGGAAAGACTACAACAAAACTTGAACCAGCAAATCAAAAGAGATCAGCTAAAAATGTTTATTTGGCTCCCCCTCCAGCCACCTGCTTAAAAAAAAATTATACTTGAAAAGAAACTCACCTGCCGCAGTAGGGGTGGCATACCTCGACTTTTTCCCAGTGGAGGCTTTCTGGGCCATCACGCTCGATCTCTTGGAAGAATGCATGCTGCTGCAAGTCTTGAAACCAGAAACAGATTCCACTGGGTGAAACGCTCAGCAACGTTGGTTTGGGATTTTATAAGAAGACTGATGCAGATGGTAGCCTCTCACCGTGACTAGACTGGGAACGGGTGACTGTTGTCGACCTGTTGTTGACGGCAAGTGATTTGAACAAGCTCAGTCGGGGGTTTAAATGCATTGATCGGTTTGGGAAAGTTGACTAATCACCAAAGAATAATTGAGAGAGGGGATCAATTTCCAGGTATTCAGGTTATGAATCAATTGACTGTCTAAGTCAGGCAGTATGCTGTTTTGGTTTGGGTTTTTGTTTGCTTTTTTTTTTCGTTGACAAACAAGTGACTTGATAAAACGAGCAATCTGATTGGCCAAAATCTAGCGGTCCCGTGACGCCATTCACTTTGCAAGGTCGATTGACTTTTCTGTGGGCGTCTTTTTATGATAACAGTTATTATATTTTTTCATAATGTTCGAGCATTATTACTAAGTTATCAAAATTTTGATTTGAGCGTGACTGTGTAGTGGTTATTGGCTTTAAATTTACCCTTGTACTTCTAGCTTTTCGTGTATTTCGATCGAGCTCTGAAGTAAGTAGAACTATTTTAGCTTTTAGACCTCGTATGGTCCTAGTTCTTTCAATAAGTTGTAGATTATTGGGTAATTGTTTTTCGTTTAGGCTAGACCGGCCTCCCCTTGATTGGTGTTTTTAATTTGCTGTATTTGGGGTTAATTTTTCAAAAATATCAGCTAAAATTTACAGCTAGTCTGGCCCTCATGGCCAGTCAAGCAGAAACCTCCATTCAGGGGCAGTCGGGCGTGAGCACGGCTGCCCCAGGAAAGATCATCATTCATGGCAACGAGCCTTTCAGCAGTTTTACTAGGAACAATGGAGTGGCTTTTAAGGCTAATGATAATATCCCCATTCAAAGATACTCTCTGATGATTTTGTCACTCACGTTCCGCTTGAGAGCGGCAGTCATTGACGCTACCAACCACGGTCTGAGACTCCATGATTCCTTTCTCGAGCTCACTCCGCTCAATAAACCTACTTCTCGACTTACTCTCTCCAATGTATACCCCTAAATTCCGATTTCTGTTCTTATTCACAATATATCTGGTTTCTGCAAGATAGTGTCTCAGATCCAACCTATACCTATTGGCTTCAAAAACAAAGAGCTATCAAACATAATGTCAATCAGAAGACAAGTCCAGGTTCTTTTTAACGGTAACTATATCACTCCTCTCGATCACATTACCTTTACCTATGCTGGCGTGATTTATTTCGTCTTCCTGTCTACCGAGTCGGTCAAGTATTTTAACTGTGGGGAATACGGCCACACCAGCCGCTTATGTAATTGGTCATTGGCAGCAGCACATGCCAATGAAACTGGCAATCTACTTAACCCTCTCCAACCTTTATTCGTGGCAACAAATCTGACCCAAAACATCCTCCCAAGAACCCAAACCCACTGGCAAGCCGGCCTCAAAACACAGTGCTCCGCTGGCCCCAGCCCACTACCACGATAGCCCCCTCTGGTAGACCGAATGACCCAGCGACGCTATTTTGGCCCTCGTAAAGTCCGCCCGAATTGGCTGCGCTTTCCAAGAAGCGAACTTTGGGCGCGACCCTCCTCACAACCACCGCCCCCAATAAGCGACCACCCTCTCTGGTCCGTCATCCTCTGTGATAGGATCCAGAGAGGTGTTCCAGAGTATGGTTATCGCGATTTTCAGAACCTTATTTCTAGTAAAAGCCCTATTTCTACTTAAGGGGGCGGGGGGGGGGTGTCCCAGAGTATGGTTATCGCGATTTTCATTGCAAATTCAAGGTCGATATTATTTGCCTCCGTTTGCCACCGTCAAATCGAAGACTGCGCTTCTTCGGGATGAACCGTTATACGCACATTTAGCAAGGGCTATGATATCGTCCGAGCATCGGACTTCTTCTATAGGACATTCACCCGTACAACCAGGGAAGCGCCCAGCAAATCAAAAGAGATCAGCTAAAAATACCCCGATGCACCGGTCGGATTATCGTACATTGTGTTGGGATGAAAACTCAATAAAAGAGGTCCGGATTAAAATGAAATGCACAACTAAAACGCATAAACAGGTTAGTATTGTGATTGCTATTATATCAACTAACAGACCACAAAGGAAAATACCGACGACGAAACGATAATTAACAGTTCCTGATGAAAGGTAATGGCGAAGGTTAATCCATTCTTCGCTGATCTCGGTGCAGTTCTATAAAGCTGATTCAGCAAAACAATTGTTTAAAACATGTTCTGCTAAGCACAAATAAGCAGGATACAGATTGTACAACTACAAAGGTCAATGAACCCTGTCCCTGGTCAATGTGTTAATATACCTTGCAACTCTCGCTTGTATTCGGACATTTTGAGTACCACGTCCATTGCTTTATAACGCGTGAAGAACACAAACTGTCAATTAGTATATTGGGTCCGTTCCTAAAAATGCACACGACTTGCTCAGTCTATACATAACGCACCCCTAGAGTTTAGCGTAGGCTACCGTTTCTACGTATCAAGATACAAATATGAATTTTGCAATCCGATTAAACATGAAGTTAAACGTTTGTTTTCTTCCACTGAGCTCTGCACATTCACGCTTCGGTTATTTGATTTTTATCCAGTGTCCGTCAAACTTCAAGTGATAATTTTAACACATGTAATTGATTATTTTAAGAATAAGTTTTTCTCCACCATCTAGGTTTTCAATAAAGACACAACTATATCAACCTGTAAAGGACTTTAACAGATGTAGAGTAGACCCAATTTAAAAAATGTGTTTGTGCACGGTCATTGATTGTTTCCAGCCGAGTGTTCTGGTATTTCTGATCATGTTGGTTCGAGTCCCGGGTACCCTTGTTCTTGAGCAAAATACCTTTACCATAATTGCTTTGTCCTTGGGACAGCTGTATGTCCCATGTACTAGGATTGGCAGTTAACGTATAAAAACCCAGTACGTTTATCATGGAAGAATAGGGGTAAACCCTGGAGTTTCTGGTTCACATAGCAAGCACCCTTGTTTACAGGTTTCCTCAGCTACATGGGAGACTAAGTTCACTTATGAGGCATCCTTGGTTTCATTGCCAGAACTTTTTATATAATAATAAAATAATAAAGACGGAAAGGATTTTTTGTATACCAGAGATGAATGAACACACAAATTGAATCAAAATTTCCGTCACCATTCATAGTCGAGGGGAAACTATACCAGTGATTTTGTCGTTGGTCTCACACCGGGAGATGCAACCTTGCTGATAGCTGGGGTTATATTTAATCCCTCCTTACAATATCGATTGAAGTTGTCATTGATTAGGATTGTTTGTTTTTTTATTTGGACTGAGGTACCAGTGGTCAGTGACCCTTTTTTGCAAGCTTTGCCTTTTGCATTTTTACGGACGCCTTGGCCGCCATATAGCTACCCCGCCCAAAAAATAATCAAACTCAGCAAATTACACATTAATTTAAATTGAACCAGTTCTCTTAAACTCCTAAAACTTAGGGTGTTTTATGCAAATTATACCTTTAGTTTTTGAAACCTTTAGATTAATATATCCTAGTGAAAGTAGATTTATACAATATAACTAACATGTGAAACTTTAATTTCAAAAGGTGCTAGCGTTTTTGAGTTAAAAAAAAAAACAAAAAACGGGAGCGGTTATGTCCATACAGGAAGAACAATCCGTATTGAAATACACAATCTCAAAAAACTTTTCATGAATTTGTCTGAGATTCAAATGTTTAGGAACTACATTCCTTTGAAAGGAAATGATTCTCAAATTGTTATACACTATTCAGCTGCAGTGCTTCTTACCAAGTAAGTTTGTATGGTCATTAATTTTTGGAGTGATTACCAAAAGGTATACTCTCCCAATAAATGGAGGGTATACCTTTGGCGATTACTCAACAAATTTAACACAATTCGTAAAAGAAGGGACATAATTTGTTATTAACAGTAAACTTTGCAGCATTCATTTTCATAGTGACGACAACATAGGCTAAATAAGAAGAACTTGAAACCGTGTTGGACTATACTAGGGATATAAGTTAGTGTATACTTGTGGGAAACAGTCAGGCCTTCATACAGTTCTTGAGGACTGCATGTGATCTGTTCCTTTTCCATGCATAACTAAAAAAAAAGTTTTTTTTGTTGCAATTCTTTAACAAAAATGGTTTTAAATCACATTCTTCTTTTTGGGAACAGCAAGGATGCTAACCACGTTGACAATCTCTGCTGTGAAACCACCGTGAGTTAAATTTCACCGAAGTACAGGTTTTGGCTGAAATTCAAGGAATTATTTCTCTTTAACCATGCTTTAAGGGAATTGTAATTCCCCTATCCCGCCTCGAATAAGTCTCCAGATCACTTACTGGACTCCATGAATTTCACCCTGATTTCAGGGAAATGCTCTCCCAAAAGCCCAGACCTCTTTTAGGTTGTGAATAATTCTCTGGAATGTTATTTCCCAATTCCCACACCCCCATGGTCTCATGTGGGTTATTAGCCATATTATCAAGCTCCTAAATTGATCTATATCCACAGTGTGCTAAACTGCTGACCTGAAACAATGTGAAACCAAGAGGCTGACCAACAAAACTATTTATCAGGTCGACTTCTCCTACAGTAATCTACCCAGCTCTGGTCATACCTAGGACACCTTGAAACCTTAGTGAGTACTCCTTGAACTTCAACCACACAAAGATAATCTTGAGCTGTTTTCAGATTTACAGCACAGTGAAAACAGCGTGAAAACAACGTGAAACACTTAGGCTCTGCAAGCTAGATGAGAACTCCTTGAAAACAAGGTGAAATGGTGGAATTCGCAATTTCAAGGAGAAAAGTGGATTTCTCCCCTCATTTTCAATACAAAGATGTTCAAATGGGGAAGACCCTTGAGATCTAAGGCTACGGGACGTAGCCCGACTCGCGGAGTTACCGGCACAAAGGATATTTCTTTTGCATGATGTGATAACATGAAATAGTAGTAATATACTGGGCTCGTAAAGAGTTATACGTCAATGATTGGCTCTCTAGGCGTTGTACAAATTAAAACAGCACAAGGAAAAGGATGAAATCATCAACGAGCATTAAAAGATGATATAAAATTATTAAACCAAAAGTTGGACGAGCCAATATTTAAACTACACATACCACACAAGCTATAATTGACATTGTGTCATACTTGCTTATAACAACTCAAATGTCATGACAGGGAAAGCCTCGCTACCATGGGCATTGCAGCGTGCCGCATCAATATCTGTTATAAACAAACAAGGCATGCTGGGAAAAATAGAGTGGCGAGATCGATCACCCCTGGGACTGGGGTTGACACTCCGATGCATTGACGTCATCAAGCCGCCATCTTAAAGGTAAACCCGTGAAGAATGTTGGAAACGCCAAGATTTGTGCGCATGACGCACGGGATTGGCCAATGAACAATTCCTTTTGACCTCTATGCGAGGGCGCCCTACTAAAAGAGACGTCTTATGCATAAGGTCGGTAATAACTTGAGTCCAAGGCAGTAGAGCGCCACGGCCACAATTTGGCACGAAACACACCAGATACAACAACTTAACAAAGTTGGTACAAATCAAAAACCAATATACTCCTGCCCCCAGAATATTGACGGTTTTCCACTAGCATCTCTCTCGCGTTTGACAAACGAAGTGAACGTTGATGTACACGTCCCAATAAAGTAGTCTGCCTGACCTAGGATCACTAGGTCAACTTGTGGAGTCTTTGGGTTCAAGTGATGCACAGAAACCTAGGGGACAAAGAGTAAGAAAGTTACTATTTTTAGTACAGTGTGTTCAATTGTATACAGAAAGTAGTCTTGATTGGCGACTGCAGATTTGTATTAGTTACCTGTAGAGGGCGCAACATCGACAAGCTCGAAGAGACTGGAAAAGTCTACGAATCTGTTGATCCACGGTTTGTGTGATATAGACGCTACCGTAGTCGCAACACGAAATACTTGAGAAATGATATCTGTTTTCACACAAACACCTGGATCAAAACCAACGTTTTGATCATTGATCTCTATTCAATGGTTTTCGCCCAGATTCGTAGACCTCTTCAGTACCTCCGAGCCAGTCGATGTTGCGCCCTCTAACGGTTACACAAACTTAAACTAGCGTCGCCAATTAAGACTGAACGCGGATGGATTCGACATTCATGATGAAAATGCCTTGATATGTTTTTGCTGTTTTATCAGAAAGTAGACCTTTCTGCTTAACTTTAAAAGGGAACTTTTTATTGTATTTGTATTATTCATTTGGCCTTCAAAGCAGCATTATGTTGGCAAAAAACAACGGTGACCCTAATTTTAACCATAATTTGTTTTACATTTTGCCGATTTCAACTTTCAACAATTTTAAGGTTAACCGTTTATGCTACTCGCACGATTTCTTCCACTAACTTTCTTAGTCAGCATACTGAGAACCTTAAACTGGACCCAAGCTCTTGTGTTGTCACCAGCAGAGTGTGGGTTCGAATCCCAGTCATGACACTTGTGCCCTTGAGCAAGGCACTTTACCATAATTGCTTCATAAAAAAGTTACGAGGGTAGTGCATTCTGCTCTACCAGCCAGGCTCCTAGAAGATGACACCCATGCCTACATCCTTACAGACTGTGAAGGGGGTAACCCTGCTACAGCAACATAAGTAGGTGGCAACTTGAACGTGCCCCTGGTGACAGTTGATATGGGTTGACAGCCCAAATCAGTTAAGTGTAACCCTCAATTTTAAGTTGCAGCCCGGGGCCTTGTAATGTGAGGCAATCTCTTATTAAAAAAATAAATAAATAAACTATTTCTTACCCCTATGGGTGAAAGCACCTTCCTGAACTCTTCAAGGTGTGGGTGTTTATCTGTAGCTATGAAGAGATGCCTCGCGCTTACATCCTTAAATACTTTCAGTGTTAACTCCAACATGTGAGCAACACGTGGAAGACACATGTCCTGAGAGTGACAAGAGGAAGAGACAATAATGTATTCACTTTGATTCCATGCAACTTTATAACCAGTGATCGGTAATCGATTGTTAGTTGCAGTCTAAATATTGACTGTATACAAATGTTCACAGCGTGACCCTGTGTCACACCTTATTAAATTTCAATCAAAATGCGATTCTAAAATCATCAAATAAAGAAGAGCAAACAGATCATTGTAAGACAGACAGAATAAACCTATGCATTGACGTCATCCAGCCGCCATCTTAGAGGTAAAATGGTGCGAAACAAACGAAACGCACAGTTCTACGCGCGGCGCACAGGATTGGCCCATGGACAACCTCATTTTGACCTCCAGGCGAGGGCGCCCTACTGAAATGACGTCATGCGCATAAGGCAATTAAGCTCACCTGAGAAACGGCTCCTCTTTTCTTTTCATGACACTGTGGGGACGCCATTATAAATGAGCTGCTTGCAAGTTTATCCGGGGTGCAGGCCTTCACCTAAGGTTAACCATAAAAATAAAATGTTTTGTAAAAGTTAAGTGGCTTGACGTTTCGACCCTGGCAGAGTCTTTCTTGTAGACAAGAGAGACCTATTCCTTCTACTCACGCTTTCTCGTGACCATCACTCCAAAATGCATTCCTGCTCCTTTTGTCTTCACCAGGACAACTACAAAAATAGCCACCTTCTAAGAGGTTTCTTGAAAACTAGGCCATTGACATCAATCAATCAAAACCTACTTCCAAAATTCAATCCTGAGAATGGTTATTGGCCAAAATAGCCCTTACCCGTAGTCAAAAACATGTCTCAGACCTTCCACAGGCTCTGTGTGATCATAACAAGCCCTAGATGGTTGATGATTGGTACCAAACCAGGCTAGAAAGGCCATGACCCCGAAGCCAGTCGGACAATAATACACACAGAAGCTCCAGCTGGAGCTGAGGCATGCATTTGCAATGAGATTTTCAGGGTGAATGAACTGACCCGGTCATCATTTTTTCGTGTGTTTCTGTATAGTAAAATGGTGGGAAATCCCGAAGAACAACATTTTTTGAGCATTCATGGGTGAAGTCAATTTAGCAAAAAATAAAACATCAATAAAAACCCACTGGTGTACACTAGCTACCGAAATACGCTACAAAGTAGGCTCATGAATTACACTTGTACAACCTGGGTTTAAGGCAAAACGCTTAATACAAATTTAAATGCAAGAAATTTTACAATATGGCGCACTATGATATGTTATAATACAATCTCTAGATGAATAAAGAAATATGTCATAAGGGGGTATTGCATCAAGGCTTCTGGAAGTCTAGTTTTATTTTCTATCCTCTAGTGCAACCACCAAACAGTCATAGATCAGTGTTGCTTAATTTGACTGTTTGGCGTGACAAAACCACGAACAATTTTAAGTTGTTTTCCTTTATTCGTTGACATAAAACAAGACCATGTACTTACTTAAAAAAAAAAAAAAGACGAAGCAGTGTGGTTGTAAAGTACTTTTAAGCTGATCATCAAGTACTACCGAATACTGAGTGGCCAAGTAGTAATGGTAGGAGTATAGTAGTACCTGGCCATGTACAAGTGGGCTTACGGAAGGGCACTTGTGGGGTGTTTTAGTACACGATGAAACAATGGACCCATAGAGGGTTTTTTTTCAACTTGGACCCCACAGATGAATTCTTTAGAAAAGGGAATAATAGAATAACAATAGCAGGACCTCACAAGCCCGATCTGCAAATTGGTGTGTCCGAGCAGTAGGCCTAAGTATTGTGATTTCGAGTACCACGGCTGAGTACCAAGTACTTGAGTATTTTTTCAAGAGAACTATTGCAAAATGAGGTATCAATCTCTCTTTTTATTACTATTCTATAATGATGATGTATGCTTGTTATGATTACTATATTTTTTTAATCATACATCAAAAACTTGAATTTTACTGTCCCTGTTTACATTGGGTAGCAATGGCATAAATTATCATTAACAGAATTTCGACAACCGTAATTTGATCACAGCTCAAAATCGAGTGCGAGCACATGTTCAGTTAAGAATCGACTACATGATATTGAGTACGGTTGATTTCGTTCAGCCGAGTATCGAGTACGGACTTCTAGTACGAGTATTTTGCTAGCCAAGTACGAGTAGGCCTAGGAGTTTGAGTACCATCGAAACAGTATTAAAGGAGTACTTGACTTGAGTACGAATAGTACATCAGAAGGCTGTTTAACTTACCCAATCTCCGCCGTTTCTCAGGTGTAACCCCACCCAGGTATTGCTTCCAAAAGTATCATTAATGTAGGACCTGGCAGTTGTCATGAAATGCTCCTTCCATTTTACAAATTTTTGAATTTTTCTGTTTCCAGCGTTTACAGGAAAAGCTGGCTTTGCTATTCTAAGTGTGATCACTGGATGTTCCTCCACTGGAAACCTACAGGATAAAGTATATGTTTTGCTATGTCAGCATTCACAATTGAGTCCCAAGTCGTAAATATTGACAAATATTAACTTGTGCTCGAAGTCGTCAACATTGGTATCAATCAAAATTCACGACTTAGGCACTAGGCCATATAATTGACGTCAATATTTATGACAAATAAGTCGTAAATAATGACGCCAATATTTATTCTGATTCAACATTCAAGATTCTGTGTATCGTTTGAATGTTTGAATAATTATTAGCTTTGGATGATAGAGTTCCCTTTTTTATTGGGAGACATTTTGAGATGCCATATGGCAAAAAAGTGACCAGGTAAATGTTTGCTCGGTCTTGGCGCCAACAAGGGCGCTGGGATGTACAGCCGTATACACATGCGCATTGGACCATTCCCCCTGACCTAGACACCCGCGGTCGACTCTTCCTGTTTACAAAAGATTCAACTATCAATAATAATAATTTAGCTCTGTTGTGTTAATCCATTTCGAATAATTGTTATTCTTTGTACTAAAAATAGGGCTCGATCGCAACACTCTTCTTATTTTGGTTTTAAAAGATCGCTCACATTGTCCATATGGCATTCATGCTTTACAGACTTACCAGGTAAATACACCGTTCTTGGTAATGTGCGCAAGCTCAACACCACGTAAACAATGTAAATTTACCAGGTTAGTCTGCTGCCATCTAACGTTCCAGAGTCTCCCATTATAAACAAGGTCTAGTATGAAAACAAACATAATTGTTATACCTCGGTAACAAACTGTGAAGTTTGATTGGTCGAGAACCAATCACGTGCCGTGCAACAAATACGCATGTACCACGGCTGCAACGCGCGGCGGGTAACATGAGTGATGTTAACCGGTGTACATCACCTTGATCGTTCCCACCGTTGGTCGATTTCCAGCGCTTAGTACGAAACGGCCGCGGGTTCGAGGGAACAGTGAAGAATGGTTTCTTGTTTGAACAACTGTATTACTGTTAGTCTGCTTATTAAACGTTGCATACTCTGCGTAATTAATGTTATCATGTTACCAAGGTATAACAAAACAATTGTTGCACGCTGTGATTTGGGGTCCATGGGTTTTGTACACCCTCGGGTGAAAATGGCACCCTCGGCTTCGCCTCGGGTGCCATTTCCCCCCTCGGGTGTACAAAACGCAATGGACCCCGTCACAGCGTGCAACAATTGTATACATTTTGTACTGTCATTACTTGCTATTCCAGCTGTCTCTAGCAAAAATCATAGACTTCTCATCAGCTATGTCAGTCTTGAATGTAGACAGCTTGTGGAGGAAGCATTCGTCAAACTCAACTGGAGGATCCAAACCACTCCAACAGCCAGCTAGATGAATAAAATAGTTTAGAGTGAGTGACTTTGGATTCCACAAAAATGGTTTTGATGTAACCAAAAACTCATGGCAATAAACCCGTGCATTGTCTACCATCTTTGATGACAAACAATGGGTGCGTTCTATAAGCTTCCCCGGGTCGAAGCTCGGAGCGCTCATACCTGTGAACTCCTGACAAGAGCTAATCGAACACCAACTTCCCCCAGGATTCACGCCAATGCATCTTGGGATAGCCAGGCGTGCACGCGCTGCGCATGACTCTCAGCCAATGATAGCTCTTCACGGGTGCACGTTCCATCAGCGATGGTGGGCAATGCAATGAGTCGATAGCACTTGAAGGGACTTAAGGGTGCCCAAGCAGTGTTTTTTAGGCTTATAAGTAACTGTTACGAGTACAGTCTCAGTTACGAGACCCCTCTGTTTTAGGTTGCTTCGACCAATTTAACAACCCAGTTTTTGCAGTGACCCAACCTACGTTATCAAAGAGGGCATTTATGTAAGGTTGTTACTAACAGTGTCAGGATGCAGATCAGGTCACTTTTTCGGTTGGCATCTTTTTGTGGCGGCAAAGTACTCTTGAGTTTGTGCCAAAAAATAACTTAAAGCGTCCCAGTAATGGCACACATAAAACAAACTAAAGGCATAGTCCTACCGGCCATGAGTTCACTCTTGCAGCTGTGCCCAGTCCTATACCTGCAGCTTGCATTCTAACGGGGTCTGAATTATAACTAACTTGTAAACAGAGATTCCAATTTTGGAAAAATCCGACTCTGAGCGTACATCAAGGGGTCGTTTGTGTTTTTAGACAACACCTCAGTTTTCAGTATAAATAAATATAAATAGTTTAATTAAACAATGCAAAATATTTCGGTTAATGTGTGAATTGACAAAAACACAAGTAATCTTCAAGGTTGCATGACTCGATTTTCGGTCCATTTATAAATTTCGCGGATACGGCAACAGAAAAGGCTAGATCACTGCGTCATCATGCCTTGGTCATCTCGGCCAATACACTGTCCCATACCAGATATTTATGAATGAACAATTATGATTTTATAATCTACTTGGGTCAAGAAATCATGACGTCACCCGGGTGACCTGTGACCTACGTGTTTAAAATAGTCAATTCAACAAACATGTGATATGACCGATTAAGAAAATTACCCATGGGTGGGGCACAACTAGACTACATTTGTAATAATATATTATATGAGTAGATAATTATTAAAAAAAATTACGTCATCCGTCTTTTGGAAGCCGTAACGACCCACCTTTGTTGCAGTCATTGTCGCTTTTCAGTGGCCTTTGGTAAATGTAGCCTTTACGCTGTCCAGGGGGCCAGTATCTTGGCGCTAACGTCGTCAGAAACACCTCCATTGTGACAACTCGGTGGTATTCAAGCATCGGTGAAATTTCAAACAATTCTGAAAACGGGACGGAAGCCTGATAGAAAAAAAAGTAGTGAGATGTGATAAAAACTACTACAACAGCAGCAGCAGCAGCAGCAACAACAACAACAACATTCATTTAACCATTGTTTTGAGAAGAGTGTGTTGATTTGTATCCTAAAGTAGACCCCTAAACCACAATATTAGGGAAGGCAATGATTAAGTCTTGAATAGCAGAATATAAATCCTATCATTAGTTCTGCGTAGTATACAAACAGCCTGTTCAGTGCACTCTTAAAAATACGTGGTTAAAAAGTAACCATGTTAACCAAGTTAAAAAGTTTTAACCGAGTTAAAAATCTGACCATGGTCAGATTTAAAGCAAGGGAGTAACCTCCGAATTTACACAAGTAATGGAGTAAGGTCTCACTAGTTACTGACTCCCCAATCTTGGATGGTGTGGTAGTAAAATGGACATTCAAGTGTCGGGGAAAATCGGGGGTGCCACACCCATATGGGTTCTGATAAGCATAATAATGTAGTATGGTAAATCATGGTAGTGGTGTCTGTTTTGGTCAAAAACTAATTAAAGATCTTTAAAATTTTGTTGTTGCAGACTTTAAAAATGAGTCATCTAAAAATAGCAAAGCCAAAATATGGACGTTACACTGATAGAATGACCACGTACTTACATGTACTCGCCCATCTCGGAATGTAATGGAGGTAAAGTGTGGAATGACCAGAGTCCTGTCTAGCGCTTTAGCAAATGCCAGCATACCTAAAAAGACTTCCATTTGGTTTCCAAAATTCCCTTGAATAAAAAAAAAAAAAAAAAAAAAACACTTATTAGTTACACTTCCCAACACCAACCCCCTGTCTGAAATACTGCAAAGTCGGGGAAAACTTAAAGATCCCGTATCACAGTTGCTTCGATGGGAGACTTTCGAACTCTAGGTGGCAGCAGACTAACCAGGTAAACTTCCATTGTTTACGTAGTTCTGAGCGCGTGCACATTACCGAAAACAACGGATTTACCTGGTAGGACTGCTGCCACCTACTGTCCCAAAAGTCCCTCAAAATTTGTGTTGACAACTTCAAAAGTACGCACCGAACGCGCTGGAACTTTCACAATGTGGCGTGTTGTGTCCGGACCCAAGCTTTGATGTTGTCAGCAGCAGAGTGTGGGTTTGGATCCCGGTCTTGACACTTGTGCCCTTGAGCAAGGCACTTAACTCTGCGTGATACTAGCGCTCAGTTGTTGAGTAACAGTTTTTAATGGAAAAGTCGGTACTTCGCCATTTTTTCTAAAAAAAAAAAAAAAAAATCCAAGATCTACAACTAAACCTAGCCAAAAAGCATGCCAAATGTCTTATTACCATCGGGGTTAGTTTTTCACTAACACACTCCATCAATGACCAGCTCTCCAGGAATTTCCATAAGAATTGTACAGCAATTACTCAGCCTTGATACAAATATAGCCACTACTGGGTGAAACGAACGATATGGTTTTCAGATTGCTTCTTCTCCAGGCTCTTGGCTTTGCTCTGTTTGTTTATTTGGATAACTGAGAAGGATGATGTTGCAAGAATTATTTAGACATACACCCTACGGGAAGATGTAAGAGTTTGTGATGTTCTTGCTAAGTTGTGTAAACAAAGGGTGTTATTCCAAGAAATGGTTGATTAAGCAGAAGTGGTATAAACTTTGCAAAGAGACACATGTGGGCTCATCTAAAAATTTAATTTTGCTTGAATTGATTTTATTTCGTCAAAAATGTCTATATTTAATGCTTTGGGTGATTTAAAGTGATTGGGTTCTTCCCCAAAAAAGTATTACATGCTAAAATCAAACTGTTACTTAAAAAGTAAGGCAGGGTGAAATAAGTGGTGTCATACATAATTGCTTCTTAAAAAGCTGGTAAGGTAGTACATTCTGCTCTACCAGCCAGGCTCCTAGTGCATGAGTACTATGCCTACATCATGTGCAGACTGTGAAGGGACAGTGCTGTAGTCGAGTCCCTGTTGTAAAAGTCTAGTCAAAGTCCCTGTCGTCCGAGGGGAAATCCTCTAGTCTTCCAGTCCTCCAGGGGGTAACCCTGTTTCAGCCCAAGTTGACAGTCGACATAACAAATCAGTTTTGACTGTATCTTTGGGGCTAGCGAGGCAAAGCCCTGAGGTAAGAACCAGCTACAGCTGGGAGTTTATGAACTTGTGGCAGAGGAAAGCGTATGCCAGTGGATTTCTTTCCACAGGGCGCGAGGGGAAAAGCACGCTTGAAAAACTAAGAATTGACCCAGTTTCATGTCCCTGGGGGCATGATCCATATCTAGGACAATGTGGCCGGGAGTCTGTGTCAAAATGACACAGAAATGAGTCAAACTGACGTTGAATCAGAGCTAAAATCCCATTGATTTAACCCAGACTGGGTCAGCCTGGGTAGAAATGGGTCATCCGGCCAGCTGGGGCGAAGATTCCAGGTCAATTTCTGGTCCATTTTTGTATCAGTGTGTACTGAGTAAACAGTGCTACTCGTCCATGTGATGGCAAACACCAAATAACATTCAGTGTCCCGATGCAAATTAACATAATAATGGCCTCGACTTACCCATTCTTTTACAAAAGGTTACATAGCCTCGTTCGTCCCATTGTATCCCCGCTGTTGCTCCACAGGCAGCTTCACCAACGAGACCAGGGGCTGCCGGGTCTTCCTCGCCGTTTGAACGTTCATCACTAACGGAGCGCCGATGGCACCCTTCCGATGTAGCCTCGTAACAAAGATCTCGCTGGTCTGATCCAGTAGAGTCTATAGCGTCCATTGACTCGTCGGAATTCTCACTAGCGGGGTTATTTTCAACGCTGTATTTTTGTTTGTGAGATTTGTGGATGTTTTCAAAACCCAGTGAGAAACATGACATGAATAGAAATACTGACAGCAATAGTGAATGCACAAGTAAACCGGCGTGATCCATCTTTGACATAAAACTTAAAGAGTGCACTGTTGCAGAACAGTTTTAAAAATAGATTTACAGCAAGATTTGTGTGTTATATTTATAGTTTTTAGCATGATCGTTAAATCACACTTTTTATAATGGATGGTCATGCATGGCCGCTTGTCAATAGAATCAAAAGAGATAAGCAATTCTAAACTTGTGTGGGTGTTTTTTGAAACCTGGTTGACCTCAAATATCCCAATATTCTTGTATGTGAGATCCAGCTGGCACTATTGTTACCACAATAGTTTGCTGTATTGATTTGTTTTATATTTTTATCCATACATGTTTTGTATTTGGATGTGATTGAATTACAGGAATTTCATATGTAACAGGTATTTCATGGGCAGTTGTGTCATCCACGTATGCTAGCCTGTTTTTATGTATGTGAGATCCGGTTGGAACTATAATTTGTGTGTGCTGTGTGTTTATTTCAGACATGTTTTGTATTGTGACGTATGAATTACACGATTTTTAGAGGTGACTAAAGTTTTTTTTCAAGAGCAATTCATTATCACGTAATGTACTGTCAATTATTTAGAAACCCTGTTTTAATAGCTGGTCATAGAGTGTGTATGCCTACCTTCGATGTCATGTAAATCATTGAAAATCACTAGCATTTTATCAAAATATTTGTTCACTTGTATTTTGTTTTGGGACCACTCGAGTTGCGTGGCCTTACTGTAAAGGAACTGTTAGGTACCAAGTGCGCCCTCAATGCTATCGGGCCTGATGAAACTTATTTGCATACTTAAACAAAACAGCTTAAAGTTCGTGGCCAAGACCTTTGGGCCTTTTTCTTTTCCGTTTGACTCTGAGCGAGAAAAAAACACATAGTTTTTTGCTAAATTTGTAGGGAGCATGGTGTATGGCTCTTCACATGTCATCGGGGAGGGATCCCCGAGCAGTGAGTTTCTTCTTCTGTGGGTGGGGTGTGTGGGGGGTATAATTTTGTTGGAGATTTTTTATTTTTATTTTGAGGGGTAGAACCCTGTTATTGTATGGTACGATGTAATGCCATGCGCATGTGTATGACTTGTGAACTTTACAAGTAATGTTATAGCATTGCGGTGCTGTTGCTACTATTGTTGACTGTTTACTGCTACTTAGGTGTAAAGAATGATTTATAGTTGCTGAAGATCAGCATTTTTTCTTCTTGAGACGTCAATGATTTTCAGCTGAATTTCAGTCCTCGGCAAGTGATCCCACCTTCGTGGATGGTAAATGAAGGTCATGCTTATCATGAAAAAGGGTACACCGCTGCTGTGCCCCTGGGGTTGTTGACTTTCAAAATGAAGTATTTGGGATCCACTAGCCCTCTGAAAATTGTCCTAATTTTATAAAAGGTGTAGGATTATTTTTTCCAAAATGGAGTCTGGTCAGTTAAGTCGTTCAGTGATGTTTATTTTGGCTGAGCCTAGCACACAAGCCAAACGACTAGGTTACCAAAATTTGAAGAGAAAAATGAAGTTTAGTTTCCAGAAAAATGTGGTTTGTTTTCATGAGACTGAAAGACTTTTAAATATTTGTAAGTATTATTTAGTATTTAGCATCAGTTGTTATGGGAAGGTTATTTAGTGGGTTCAATCACCGGAATCTAGGGTCAAATCATTTACAACACGTGATACATTCACAAACATCATCACTTCTGTTTTAAGTGTCTGTGCTGAACAGTGATTTACAATGGTGTGCTTTCTTGATAAGAAAACAAACATTGATAAAGCTCCAAAGGTCAATTTGTATTGTCAGTCCTAAATATAGATACGATCTGTGTACATTTTATCATGAGAAGATATCAATTGCATAAACAATTCAACAAACTAGATGAAACCAGTTTCTTTACTAATACCAGACAGTTTGGTAAATAAACACGAGGTAGCACGACCTTATTGGCAGACGTACCTTGTTTACGATCACATGTTGAAACTTTGGAACAACGCTTTAGGTTTAACATTTAGATTTTTTTTTGTGCAAACAAATTAAAATTAAACCTAAATTGAAACACCAATATTTTGGTAAAACAAACGGGGGTTTCTAGCAATCAATGTTCATACACGTAACACAGTCGACGTCCCCTATTGTACAGAACAATGACCGTCACATCACAAACAACAGTTTCAAAGAGCGCTGTCATTATTTTCGCGCGCGCGTGTGCAGTAACTGGGTCAGAGTTCAGAATTGAATGTCTGGCCACAGACTCGCTGTGATCACAACGACAGTGCCTCTTTAATGTACTAGGCATGATGGTACCTATATAATTCCTTTAAAATAATTCCAGTATTTATTTTTAAGGTTCACACGATCTCTTCTTACAATACAATAATTATAATAAAATTTGAGGTAATGAGGTTTACAATATAAAATAGAAATATAATATTTAAAATGTGTTTAAAAAGTCATTCATTACATACATGCATTGCAAGTGTTCAGCCGTTATTCAAAGAATAGCAAATCATTAGAGTTCATGGATAATTACATTCATTTCAATATTCAAATAATTTTGAGTCTTCAAAACATTGCTTCAAGAACCCACCCCACCCAGCACCACTGCCTCCAAAACCCTGAAACAAAACAAAACAGTGGTAAAAAAAAGTGACATTAAAAATTGAAACCAAATTTCACTTTATTTTGTGGTAAAAACTGACCAATTATCCAAAATATTTTATCCATTGTATTTACAGTGAAACAAATACTGTTCGAGTAAACAAAAACTGTGTCATTATTTTGATATAATGCACAGATCAACAATTAATTGGGTTACAAAAACAACTTTACGGCATAAAATAAAAGAATGAATGAAATCCATATAGCCTACTCTTTACCTGTCCAGGAGTGAGAACTTATGTACCAAATTAAGTAACAAAAACAAATTTTAAAAAAATGCAACATTATAAAACAGCTTCCAAGTACTTCAAGTGCAGGTAAACGCTGCAGTCAACCCTGTTGCTACTGGGGTCGGGAGGAAGGTAAATCGTACAAGCCAGTTTTGTATAAGATAATCTGACGTGAGTGTGAAAACACATTGCCTGGGATTAAAGGGGAAAACAGTTTAAAGACAGTGAAATTATCCATGTGCATAACCTTATAAATGTAACATTTTACTCTGGTAGTTTTTCATCTCAAAAGTGCAGGTTTCAAATGGGGCGGGGGGGGGGGGCAAGAACATCACTAGGAGACCTTGGTGGCAGCAGACTTACAAGTTAAAATTCCATTGTTAATGTAGTTCTAAGCAAGTGCACCGAGAACAATGGATTTAACTGGTAAGTCTGCTGCCACTTTGCGTCCAAAAAGTCCTCCATTCGTTTTTTAGATCATTTTGGAGCTCTCATCACAGTCATGACAGTGTTGTTTGTCAGTTTTTCCTATCCAGAGTTAGTTATGAGAGAGACAGAAATGCATCCACGCACTGCCCATGGTAGCAAGGCTTGCTGTACGGTAAATGTTTTGACTTTCAAACTGTTATACCAATGCTTCCAATCCATCACCATAGTTAAAGCCTATCAACGTCATACAGCTTTTCCCTAAGCACACGAATGCGAGATCGGACTTCATCCCAGTCGATGTAGCCTCCTTCTAGCAATCGGCTACTTCCACTTATAACTTCAAAAGAGTTACGTCCATGCAACAGCCGCCTGTTGTTGAAGGTTATAACTTCTCCTGTTGGAGACAAAGTTTTGTTTTTTAATCAACTACTGTTGCATGACTATAGTAAGCCTGTATAAGTCTTGAATTTTGGAGTAATGTCATTTCAGGCTGGTATTTGGTCCTTGGAAAAAAGTTGAAAAAACTGACCAACATTTTCATGTCAAACAGGCTTTGATATACTTTTCAGGTTATTTAGTAAATTTTTGAGATTTTTCCAAATGCAAAAACAAATCGGAAATAAGACTCAAGTAAGAAGAACATCATTTCTGTCCCTAAGCAGGATTTTACAGGCACTACGGCCAAGACCAGAGTCCAGTTTTCACAGAGTTCTAATCATACAAGTTTGCGGAGTCGAGTATTGCTGAGCAGTTTTGGTTACCAGCGAAACCACCAGGTTACTCGTGTTGATTTCAACTGTTTCCCTATTTGTTTTTTTAATTAAAGACAAGGTATACTTTTGGTAATTGTCAAAGACCAGTATCCTCACTTGGTGTATGCCAACATATGCGTAAAATAACAAACCTGTGAAAGTTTGGGTTCTATTGGTCATTGAAGTTGCAAGAAAATAATGGGAAAAAACACCCTTTTTGCATGGAATTGTGTGCTTAAAATTTGCCTGAAGCCTTTCTCAGATTCAATTTTGGGTGTGAAAACTTCCTCTTTCTCGAAGCCTACACTACTTCAAAGGGAGTTAATAATAATAATAACAAAAGATTTATAAAGCGCACATATCTGCCTATAATGGCACCAAAGGCGCACAAAAAAAAACTAGAAACAGTATTTAAACGAAATAATGACAAGTATGAAAAAGACAGTTAATCGCTGGATTCCTTCATGAGGTATGTTTTCAGATTCTTGTGGAACAGTTCTGTAGTTTTGCTAGATTTGACGTATGCAGGAGGTGCATTCCACAAACGCGGGGCAGCTGCAGAGAAAGACCTGTCACCCCAAGACCTCCTCGTTCGAGCTTCCTGGAGCTGATGGACATTTCCTGAACGCAGACCAAGTCTAGAAGATCTCTTTTACACCAGTAGATCCGACAAGTACACTGGTGTCTGGTTGGTTCTGATTTTAAAAACCAGGGAAAGTACCTTGTACTTGAGTCTTTGCTTCACAGGCAGCCAGTGTAGATGCTCGAGAACGGGGGTGATATGATCAGATAGCTTTGATCGGGTGACAAGCCGAGCCGCAGAATTTTGGACCTTCTGCAGTCGTTTGATGAGAGTGTCGGGCAGTCCATTCAGGGTACAAACAGAGTTGTTTCTCATGGTTGATAATAACAACAGCTCTCCAGTGCTCTTAACCAATTAAGTTTTTATGGTCATAACTTGTAGAACAATTACCAAAAGTATACCTTGCCTTTAAAACAGGGTAAGTTTTAATTGACTTACCTTCAGAGAGACGATGGTGGACCACATTTTCAGGGAGGTAAATGATGCGGTTGAACTCTTTGATTGCCCTGTACATGTCATTCACCTTCTCTACTGGCATCAGCATGTATGAAGCACGGATGGGATCATTGTAACGCATGCATAGTTCACCACGAAGATCAAAGCTAGCAAAAGATGCAAATAATTGTATTACAAAAGGAGAAATCTAGAAGTCTATATTTAATAAAGCTTGTAAGTTTAAGCAATAATTTGGGTTTAAAAAAAGAAACATTTACTGGAGCGGGACTTGAACCAACGAACTCCGGATTAACGTACCGGCGCTCTACCAACTGAGCTATCCAGCCCTATATTGGCGGTCTCCCTATTAGTTAATATCTTTGTTTGGGGGTGCCAGTCTGAAGCCATTCAACCGTAAGCTGCCATGTAGCTAGGGATCACGCCCACGTTTACGATTCAACCTGGGAAGCGGCAGCCACGGGATCACCTTAAGGGGATGTAACTTTTTAATAATAAATATCAAGTAATAAACCACAAGGGAAACTGACTGGGTAATAATGGAACACATTTCAATAGCTACTGTACATGAAGTAGCAGCAGGTAATGTTTTTGTTCTTGTAAAACACCAATTTGGAAAATGTCCAAAATCAAATTGCTTTAGTAATCAGAATTAGCATACTGAAAGTGCACATTGTGCCTTACCCAGGCCTGGAATTACATGGATGCCACAGAGGCCATGGCCTCTGTTGCCCTTGTCTTGGCCTTAGTGCCCCTTCAAAAGCTTTCCATAGACTTTAAGACTTTTCAATTCATGTGCCCTTGGCAAAATGAAAATGGCCTTGATCTCTTAAAGATGAAATTCCAGGCTTGTTTAACCGGAATTAATTGACAGGGACTGTGAGTACTTCAAACAAGACTGTGTTAAGATTGTACGCTTATGTGAAGGATTTCTTGGCTAAGAGCACTGAACTTACATATCAGTGGTGTTTCTGATCAGCAGAGTGTGAGTTCGAGTTCCCATCGTGGCTCTTGTGTCCTTGAGCACGATGCTTTAATACCCAAACTATTTTGTCCTACAGATGGGACATTCAACTGTAGGTCATGTGACTAGGAATGGTAGTGTACGTAAAAGAACCCAGAACAATTCCCATGGAACAGTACGGGCTAACCCGATGTTTCTAGTTCACTTAGCAAGCACCCTTGTTTATGCAGATTTCCTCAGGCTGGGAGCTACAGTGATTCAGTTTATTTTATGAGGCATCCATGGTTTCATTACCAGAAATATAGAATAATAATAATAAGACTTAACTTACTCAATGATTGGACGAGCAAGCTTCATATGAAATGGATATTTATCGGTGGCAGCATTTTTGTAATCGACAGGGACTGTACTTAGTGTCTTGTAGAGGTCCGGGTACTCCTCCTTAAGCAGTTTCACTATCTTCCAGCCATCAACAAACTGATTCTCACCTCCCTTGCCCTTAGCTTGTTCAATACAGTGAAGAAGTTGCACCTACAAAATAAAGGGAGATTTAGCAATAATTATTATTATATGTTTCTGGTAATGAAACCAAGGATGCCTCATAAGTGAATTTAACCAAAGTAGCATGCAAGCCTGAGGGAACCTGTAAACAAGGGTATTTGCTATGCGAACCAGAAATAACTACTCTTCCACAATAAGTCATTGTAAATGTTCTGGGTTCTTGTGCGTGCACTACCAATCCTAGTACATGGTACCTTTGGTTTTATCTCCCATCCGAAGGACAAAGCAATTATATGGTAAGGTTTCTTGCTTAAGGACACAAGTGTGACGGCCGGAACTCGAACCCACACTCTGTTGATAAGAAACACCAGAGCTTGAGTCCAGTGCTAAGGATTCGAACCCGCCTCTAGCCATGGGGCTAACTCGGAGGTCTAGTGGTAAGACATCTGCTCTAGCAATGCAAAGGTCGAGGGTTTGAATCCCATCCAAACCAAAAAGACCTGGGTTAACCCCTACTGTTCCACGATAAGTGTTCTGGGTTCTGTAAATGCACTACCAATCTTAGTACATCTGACCTACAGCGTAATTTTCCAACTGGAGGGCAAGGCAATTATGGTAAAGTACCTTGCTCAAGGACACAAGTGCCACATCCAGGACTTGAACCCACACCCTGCTGATCAGAAACACCAGAGCTTGAGTCCAGTGCTCTTAACCGTTCAGTACAGAAAAGTTTCTAACTTTACTTGTGGATATAGTTTAAAACCACGGTCCCCATGCCACTCCCAGCTAGATACATTTAGTACCTCATTAAGAGTAACTATAAATATAAATATAAATAGTAAACTTGCGGGTACAACCATGTGTAAAAACTCTTTGAGGGAGTGTTGGCTCTGAAAAGAGCCGGTTTGGTCTCGACGTTTCGAACAGTATACTCTGCTCGTCTTCAGGAGAATGCTGGACTACTGGTGGTGGTTGAGCTTATGTATGGCTTGGGGGATGCACATTTGGGCGGGAAGGATCCAAGCTGTTCTTGTCTAGTGAAGCGTGTGAGTTGGTTGCTGGCTGGATGTGTGTGCGTTGGAGTGTGTCAGTGTTGTGGTGAGCTGCTGCTGGAAGTGTGGGCTTGAGAAGTGGTGACCAGATGTCGTTGATGAAGAATCCGATGTCTTGTGGAACGGTGTTGTGAGCCTTGATCTCTATTGCCTCCCTTACTCTGCGTTGGTGCCAGAACTTGACTGGAGCGATGAGCTTGGCTTGTGTCCATTTGATGAGATGATCTTGTTCATGTGAGTGTTTGATGATAGCTGATTTGTCTAGGTGCCCTAGTCTGCCGTGTGCTTGGTGTTCTTTGATTCTGGTTGATATGTTGCGGCCGGTCTCTCCGATGTAGACTTTGCCGCATTCGCAGGGAATGCGGTAAACGCCGGGCTTGGCTTGAGTGTCTTGCTTGTCCTTGTGTGTGTGAAGAGATGCTTGGATCTTGTTGGGTGCTGTGTGGAATGTCTTGACTTGGACTTGGCTGAAGATGCGTTGAAGTTGGTGTGATGCGTGGCCGATGTATGGGATGGTGACGGTTGCCTTGAACTCCGGTCTGTCTTCAGGTGGGAGGCTTGGTTTGGGCTGGCTGAAGTTGAATGTCTTGTACCCGTTGAGTTGTAGTGAAGTCCTGATGTGGTGAAGTTCCTGCTTCAAGCTGTCTTGGTCGCAGGTGTTGAATGCACGGCGGACCAATGTGTTGTGGACGGCAGACTTGAAACGAGGATGGTGGAATGAAGAGCTGTGTAGATATCGGTCTGTGTGTGTGGGCTTGCGGTGTACAGTGTGAGAAAGGGTCCCATCTGCTCTTCTGGTGACTTGGACATCAAGGAAGGAGATGGTGTTGTTTTCTTCTTGCTCCATGGTGAATTTGATGAGTGGATGCTGGGAGTTGAGATGCTGCAGGAACTGGTGAAGTGCTGACTTGCCGTGGGGCCAAACCACGAAAGTGTCATCAACGTAGCGGAGCCAGAGGTTGGGGCGAAGATCAGCATTCTCGATGGTGTCAAGTTCAAACTCTTCCATGAACAAATCCGCAAGGACCGGGGATAGAGGAGATCCCATGGCGGCCCCTGAGGTTTGTTCATAGAACTGGTCCCTCCACCGGAAACTGGATGAAGAGACGCAGGTGACGAGCAGTTCTTGTACTTGTTCGGGAGTCAGGCTTGTGCGGTCGGTCATGGAGGGATCTGCTGCTAGTCGATCTTTGGCGATGTGGCAAGCTTCTATGGTTGGTATGTTCGTGAAGAGGGAGACTACGTCAAAGCTGACAAGAATGTCAGATTGGCTGAGTTGGATGTCTTTGATGATGTTGACGAACTGGTTGGAATTGGTGATGTGATGTTGGGTGAGGCCGACTAGTGGTTGCAGGATCTTGGTGAGGTATCTGGCTGTGTTGTATGTTGGTGAACCTCTGGACGCCACGATGGGACGGAGTGGAACATCAGGCTTGTGAATCTTGGGTTGACCAAAGAAGCGTGGGCAGGTGGGTGCAGAGGACTTGAGGTGACGGTACGTGGGTGTGTCGATGACTTGATCTTGATGGAGAGCGCGGAGCTGGTTGTTGATCTTGCGTTCGATGGCAGTGGTGGGGTTTCTTGACAGGCGTCTGTACGTGTCGGTCGACAGGATATCGGTCACCTTCTGGTCGTAATCAGCAGTAGACATGACCACAGTGGCGTTGCCCTTGTCTGCTGACATGATGTGGATCGATTTGTCCCGGTGTAGAGCTCGGATAGCGGTATTCTCTTGTTTGCTGGTGTTCGGCCTTGGTAGCTTGGCGTTCTTGAGGGTTTCTATTTAGTACCTCATTGTTGAATAAAACATCAAGTTAGGACTTGGACTAAAAAATGTGTACACCTGAGGGAAGGTTTGCTACGCGCTAATACCACATGCTTGGAGATTGTGCCTTTGTGCATGTGCTGGATGTCATGGGACAAATGACTTTATCTTCAAACAAACTTGAATCCTCAATTCTGATTGGTCAACTTATAGCAATTTTAGTAACAAGAGGTCTGATATGTGAACCTATATCACATGGTCCGTATCACTGACATGACTGATTGAAAGTGCAAGCTGACAAACTACATCAACTCTGACCAATCATAACCAGATATGGAAAGCAAATACGTCACTGCATGTTTATTCAATGAAATCATTGTAGACAATAACACCATTGGGCCTGTATTAAAGACCAGTGTCTGTCTTTATCCTTGCAGAAAAAGACAGGAGACCAGTCTAACACAGGGTTATCTCAGAAATCATTTGATGACATGGCATTCGTCGCTTATCACCGACCATCGTAATAAGGTTAATCAAGGCCAATGAATGTCCACAAACATGTGGTACAGCCTTGTTGCAATCACATTGTTATGTATGTACTTTGTACCAGATTACAAGTAGACCCTAGTTGTTTACAATCTCAGGAAATGCATGCACAACACATAGAGTTTTGTAAAAGAACTAGAGGGAGCTGACAAATTACACACACATAACCGTACTGGCCCACCATGGGTTTGAATCCATATGGGTAAATTACATACAACGTTCCCTCACAAAATGTTGGGTGTGTGAACTGGTTCGTGAATTATGTTAGGAAGAGTCACCACAATTTTCTCAATCAAGGGCAAAAACATACTTCTTATTGGGCCGTCTCACATGGTTTTGTCTGCCCTCTAAAATGTATAACTCTAAGTACTTTGAACCAATCGTGTAAGATTTCAACAACAATGTTGCATCATAGAGCAACTTGGTTAAAATTGCATTACTGGGTTTCAAATGAGAACTGAATTCATTTTAAGCGCTCAGTATTGTTTCCTACAAGGTTAATGGAGCGATGTTTTGAAATATGAGACCTATTTGTTTACATAGTACCGTGTAATGGTTTACAAGGTGCTGTGGCGCAATATGCAGCCAATCAAACCAGGAACACTGGGGCGAACCCCTTCTCTTTAGGATAAGTGCACTGGGTTCTTTTATGTGCATAACACATGAGACCTATGGCTTTACGTTCCATCCGAAGATGAAGCAATAAAGGTAAAATGTCTTGCTTAAGGACACAGGTGTCTAGACCGGGACTCGAACCCGCACTCTACTGATCAAAAGCACCAGGTGCTCTTATCCGCTCGGCCATGACACCCCAATGCCTTCGTTTACAAATCCCTTGGGGTCATATACTGTAATTAACAAATTTTTGGGAAGAGCTTGAGGGTTTCACTCTTGTTACATGTACAGTTTTGGAACACTTGGGTTTCTAGCTTTAAAGGGGCTGTGTTGTCACGATCAAAGTAGGCCTGTGGCTATACGTGGAAATGTGAACTCTCACCCAGTTACTGCACACGCCTGCGCCCGCTCTCTCCATAGATATGATAAGGAGGGAGGGTGGGTGCACAAGTGCAGGAACTGGGTGAGAGTTTACATTTCCATGTACAGTCACAAGCAAGCTTTGATCATGACAACACAGCTCCTTTAATGCAAAAATTAATAAAGTACTCACAATGGGGCACAAACTTTATTATCAATATGGTAAGACTTGCACATTCTACATGAGTAAAATGAAATAATACATTCTCTGGTGAACCAGCCATCTGCAGCTTCCTCTAGGTTGATTTACTGGGTGAGTTCGATTAGCTTCCCGGGTTGACCCCTTTGTACTCATCCGAGAGCCCCTAAAATGAGCTCATCGAAAGCCAACTTCCCCCAGCACTCCCACCGATGAATCTTGCGACAGCTGACGAGGACTACTTTCATTGTATGCATTGGTCTGAAACTTTTCATGGATTCACGATAAGACTGTAAAATAATTATTTGCAAGTTAAAACTGCAACGTTCAAATATTTTACAAGCCCATGTTGCTACAAAAGTAGCCATCTACAAATAAAACAATACTTACTGCTCACAAAGTCGCTGGTTTAAAGGTTGAAAATGTGTGTCAAACTTCCTGAAAGTGTCCCGCTAAACTACAAACAAAATGGTGGCCATTGTGAAAGTTTTTCGTCGTGACATCATGCACCTGGGTCAGCTCCAAGTAACCCGCTCCGCAAGTAGGTTACTTGGGTCTGACCCCGGTGAGCCACAACAATGAAATCAAACATACTAGAAGCTATGGGGTCAGACCTGGGTCAACCCGGGAAGCTAATCGAATGCACCCCTTAAAAAACAGGCAGGTCTACTTACATCTGGAGGGTGCTCATAGTAAGGCAAGTCTGAGTGTAGAACCAAGAACTTTGACGTGTATCCTAGACTGCTGACATTGGACGGCCTACTCTCTACCTGAAATTCTTCTCTGAAATCAAGAAATAAGAAGAAATAAGTTATTTTTATGGATTATAAGCGATCTTCTTTCTTATTATAAGTAGCCTTTTATTGGAACATTTTTTTAATGTGGTGAATTCGATGGAGGACTCCTTTAAGCTAACTCATGTACAGGGCTTGCCCCTAACTTTTCCAGTGACTACAGGACCAGTTAGCTTGTCTATTTACTGTTCCGTAAGGTTTGTCATATTTCATATTAATTAGGGGAGTGTTTCAACACTGAACTAGCCACCTGGACGACTTGGCATTTGACCAGTGGACCACTGTTAAGGGAGAACGCTGCTATCTCTACCGATAATGTTTGCTGAAATGAACTACATTTAGAAAGAGTCTTTCATTTTCTACTCAAAGTTCCTCTTTTTGGTTTGTGTGCGACAAATCAGAACTTGAATTTTACACTAGACCGCAGGCCTGAGGCCAGTGATTTTAGCATTGGGCCAGTATAAGCTCATGACCAGCCAAGTCCGGCGGTCTTGTGTTTTTCAATTCATTAAGAACACACTGTGTAATATCTTGAACAGAAACGAATTATGTCCAAATGTTGACTTTAATTCTAATATACTTTTTCAATTCTATTTGAGTATTCAAAAAAACTTACTGTCCATAAAGACAAACAAGATAAAAATGTTATTATATGCATAAAGGATTAAAGGTTGTTCAAGTAAATCAAACAGTCAAATGTGTGTCAGGTAGTTTTTTTTTCTCATTTTGATTCTGGTCTTGTAAAATTATTTCTGGTCTTGTAAACATTTTGAGCTACAAGCCCTGCAGTCTTGTGGATTTTTCCCAAATTCGAGCCCTCCAGATGTTTGCATACAAATGAGGTCTGAATGTGTGGACATTCCCAGGGTAAAGCAGTGGAGATTCAACGCATAGTTTAAGGGGTTATATCAAAATGATAAATAATATTTACAAAATGTTTACAAACCCATAAATTGTTCGTCTGAAGAAAGCTACCCTGTCAGCTAGTTTGCGGCAGACACCCTTCTCAGTTGGTGCACCTCGCACCAAGGCAAGCCCTGTTGTTTGGATTGTACGCAGCCACCCATAAAACTCTTCATCGGTTGTCAAGATGGCGTTGTAGTCAAACACCTTGATATTGCCATTCATCTCAGCTCCCCAAACATTAAACTCGGGCGAGCTAACCGGATCGACCTCAGACTCTGAGAACCGCTGAGCATCCAGCCAATCAGTTCGAAAGATGCTCTGGTGCTGATCTGACCAAACAACCTCCAAACTCTGCCCATCCTTGGTGACCAACTCTGACGCAGGCATGATGTCTGGGTCAAGGTTAACAATCAAGATTTCACGTTGAAGACATGACGTGTTGTAACATGTGGCACATCGGCAGTTGTCCCTCAGCCATACGTACGGATACTTCCTCTTGCCCCCACTTGACATCGTCACCTCGTACCATTTTTTGTCATCAACTCGACTGACTTGAATAATACGATTGTTACTGGCCATGGTGTCTACAGAGTTGGGAAACTGCTTTTAAAAAAGGAAATACAAATTCTTAAAATTGCTCATTGCACGTAGTTCAAATTAATGTTTAGAGTGTATGTGGGAGAAAAATTTCCATCTGAAATACTTGCATTTAGCAGGGGTGAGATTCAATGCTCACAAAAAGGATGAGATAAAATTAATTGTAAAGTGCAGTTCCCTGAAGAAGAAAAAAACCACTGGAGACAATTTTTTTTTCAGTTTAAATAAATTTTTACTCCTTCCGTTTAAACTGACATTCAATTTCTGAAGGTGAGCAGAGTTTTTTGAAATGTCAAGACTACACAGTACCTTGTTCTCATAACCAACACTTCTCCCAAAAAACCTTTACACAAGGTTGTACCCGCAACTTTACTTAAATAGTTCTTAAGATTGTCATGGCCGAGCAGTTAAGAGCATCGAATTCAAGTTCTGGTGGCTAATTCATCGGGGTGTGAGTTCGAATCCCGGTCATGACACTTTGTGTCCTTGAGCAAGATGCTTTACTATAATAGCTTCTCTTCACCCAGGGGTATAAAAAACATGGGTACCTGCGAGGGTAGAGGTTGATATTGTGTTTGAAAAAGCTTTCAGAGCGCTACGGCAGCTCGGGGCTGTATACTCCCCAGGGAGCTGAGAAAGATTACAGGAATGTTATTGGCCCAATGACCAGGGCGTTAATGTAAAGCGCATTGATACGTTATTGTTAAATGCATTATTTAAGATCTAGTTATTATTATTATTATTATTAAGATTCACAGTCCACACCATGCAAAATCTGTAGTCATGTTGAGAGTGCCACTGCCAGTGTCCAGAGTTTTAATTTATTATAAGCACTATAACTTTCAAAGGCGAAGTAAGCCTACATTTGGTTTTTAGAACTGCTCGGTTGTTTTAATGCTATATAAATGTTGATATAAAACTAACATGAAAGTTTCATTTCAAAAGGTGGTAGGCCTAGTGTTTTTTAGTTATTGTCGAAAAATCCCGAGCGGTTATGTCCACGCAGGAAGAATTATCCGTAATTGCAATTTACACAAACTGAGATTGAAATGTTTTTTAATCCCTCTCTCTAAGTCTAAAACCACATGTTCCTTTGAAGGGAATTGTTTCTCAAAATGTTATGAACAGCTGCAGTGCTTCTTTCCAAGTTTTTATGGTCACTTAATTTGTTTAGTATTTACCGTGCAGAAGGTATACCCTCCCATATGTCTTATTTATTATAGGCCCTGTCATTTCATTGTATCATGTGTATAGAGCTATCGTGTGCTACACTGTCACGACTGTTTATGACAGTCATAGAGTATTTTGTTAGTGTCATCATAAAAATATTGGGCCCACATGTTAGCTGAAATCCTGGAGTCATTTTGAAAACAGTTTCTATCCTGAACCCATAACCTGGGCTACCTAGCCTGCTGTACCCTATTCAAACATTTGATTTGATTTGATTTGATTTTTGATTTGATTTATTTGGCAGGAAAATATAAAAATAGACAAATATTATCTATATGACTATATAGTAAACAACAACAAGAGTATCAGTTTGACGAGGAGACACAAACAGTCAACAGGTCAAAGATTTGATTTCATTGTCCTCTATCTATGTAAAATAACAAATTGGGGCAAATTCAATATGGATGAAATGTCAGTAAACCTGAACTGAAGGACTACCTACCAACATCATGGAGGAAGAAATTTCTTCCTCCACCAATGACTAATAAATATCTGAACATAAATATTGAAAATACCTACACACTGGTTAAGAGAAACGTGGTACAATTAACTGCTGATCTGCTGATTAGTGCTGATTCATCGAAGATTAATGAAGAAAGACTTCGCCTTTCTAAAATGGCCACTGACCACCAAGGTAAAATTACAACTAACGTACAAATCATCATGTGCAATGCTGCTGAGGGTGTGTAGCTTGCTACAGGCTGTCCCTGGATTCGATCGGTTGCGTAATGGTAATGTACAAACACAAACACAGTACAGACGGAACGTGATCGATGACCCAGAAACAACACTGCTGTATTTAAGTCATTTGGTGAGGTTTAGACTTGTGGACAAGTCGTTAAATGTCAGTCGCAGTGACAGCGAGACGGCTCTCTCGCACTTATCTCGCGAGACTACTGCACTCACGACTTACGTTAAATTTAAACTCAAAAACACTAAAACAGTTGCGGAAAATACAACACAAAGAATGGAGAGGAAAAGAAATTCAAGACACTGTGTCCGCATACACACCAACATAATTCCACTGTGAGGATGTATAGCCTTTTGTCAAGGCCTTCGTGGCTTGGACAGCTTTGTAAACAGGGGAGCGACTGGAACGGGAGACCACGCGTGCGAGCCGAGAGAGTGGAGAAGCCGGGGGGGGGGGGGGCTTTTCCAACTTGTTTGCGGTTTGTTTTTTGACGAGACCCGCTGACCCCGTCGCTTCTGATTGGTTTGGACTTTTGCTACCGTTTGTGTGGCAAAAATTGAGATTGTAAAGAAAAACATTTAATAGAATCCGCAAACAAGTTGGAAAAGGCCCTCGTGGCTTAGACTTGATGACAAGTCGTTAGTCAGTGTATATTTGTCTGCCAGCGCTGCCTATTACAAACACACATCCCGCCGTTCATGCAACAGTCACAGTGCGATTATACATTCAAGCAACGGTCGTAGGTAGCGCGTGGCAAGGTCCGTCGGGATCGAAGATTGTGTGTACCGTCCCCGCAATTAGACCGCGCAACAATTTCAGTCGCTTGGGATCACGGCTCTACGAAGCTGTCAAAGCCAGAAGGCCTTGACAAAATGCTACTGTGAAGTCAAATCAAAGAAATAAAGACCCCACAAGGTTATGAGGCGCCAAATGTATTTGAAATATTTAATGCTATTATTTACAAATAACTCATTATTTAATAAGAATTCATTATACTTTCGGCAAATGAGCAGCCAATTTAACCACTGCGTCATTCTAGTTCGTGCAAAATCGAATGCTGCTGAAAAGTGTCATTCCATTTCGTTTTATAACTGGTCAAACGTACTGTTAGTGTTGCGTCATTCGATTTAACAAAAAAAAATCATTCAATTTGACAATTCAACAAAGAAGCATTCAAATTTGCAGGAGATTTTTGAGGCGTGTGTTTAGTCATTCACATTCAGTTTTCGGCAGGCATTTGTGTAATTTGTGCAATCTAAAAAACGCTTTGTTAAACTTTGTTTCCTTCGAATGTTAAAGGCATAAATACGGTTTACTTATTGGCACTTGAGTCACTATGCCGATGTACTTCGAAGACGAGCTTTTGCTTCAGTTTTACACGCATATTTCTAGAAATGGCAGGTCGTGGTCGCTACGCTAGAGTGTCCTGGCCTAAACTACTTATCTGGGGAGGGATAGTGTTATGGAGCTCAAAGTATTGTTTCGTATCTAATCGTGAGAGAAATGTTGTCATTTTGAGGGCTAAATCAATCGAGATATTATTGTACAGTGTCCTGGCCCTCCATGATAGGAGGGATAGTGTTATGGAGCTATCTGTAAGTATTGTTTCGTATCTAATCGTCTTTTCGTGAGAGAAATTTTGTCATTTTTAGGGCTAAATCAATCGAGCATATTGTACACTTGTGTGTGTATGTAGCCAACCTCGTGTCGTGTTGACCTTTCGCCCTTTATAAGTGACTGTGTTACTGTAGTGTTACTGTGTTAATGTTAATACTATTTTAGTATTGTATGATATATTGAATGGATGATTAAAATTAGTGCGGGAGATCAATTTATATTTTAGACGTCATTAGGTGGATTTTGTATTCATTGTATTTTGGCGAATGCTCGTCCTTTTTAAATAGACGACCGGCCTCCTTGACATGTCTCTACAGCAAGATCAATAGTTGCAACGTATTTGTAGAATTTGAAGGCGAGAGACGCTGGCGAGAGGAGGAGCAACCTACAGCAAGATGGATGATGAAAAGCATATTGGTGTCAGTGATAACCAGTTTTCTCAAAGCAAAAACTGCCGTCAGCTCTTTTTAAAACGATACAAGAGGAAAGAGCAAACTGATGTCCTTGTTTGCTCATTATTTTGTTAGCCACTTAACAGCAGCTGAAAACAGGCTACAAAACAAGTATTAAAGTTCGCCATTAGCCTACTGTTCACACAAATAATGGTGTTTCATGACTTAGTGTGGGGGTTATCAGTTTTGAGTGAGTCAAAGTTGTAATGTTTACATTAACACTTCCCCAACACTCCGTCGACATTATTTATACAGAATTATAATGATCAATGTAATTATATATTATACATAATGAAAACATTCCAACAATTATATATACATAATGGTGTGATGCAAACACTATTGTTTGTAAATACAAATAAGATAATAGTTAAATAATATATTAGATATTATTTAATGAATTATTTGTAAAAAATAGCGTTAAATTAATTTACACTTGGCGCCTCATACAAGACCCCCCCCCCCCCCTAATACACACGAAAAATAAGGTAGCTTGGTACACCAGTCACACTACGTGAAGTCGGGTATAAATATAGACGTTCGTCATGCACTTAATTAATACGCTGTTCAACAAAACAGAGCTGTGATAGTCACGAATCAAAAGATGGCCCTCTCTGCTGCGTTTAGGACGTACTGCATCTCAAACTTAGCGAGAAGAGTTACGGTCCCTGCTGCAAGTTTGTCTGGTAAAGCTGTCAGTAGTAGAATCAAAGGGATAAGCCAAGGAAGAGCACATTTGTCAAGTTTTTTGCAAGGCTCTCCACCATTGATAGATCGTGTGTGTTTCACGAGGCCTGCTGGATACTCAACCCAATCTATCGAACAGAATAAACCACCGCCTCCTAAATTCGACAACGTGACGAGGGACGATTCTTCCCGATGGTACCGTGTCAGAGTAGACAACGGGTACGATGGTAGGTACCCATACGTCTGGTTGAGGGATAACTGCCGATGCCCGCAATGTTATCACCCATCGTCCTGGCAAAGGTCTTCTGAAGTAGCCGACTTGGATCCAGACATCATACCGTCCAGCGAGGAACTTATTGACGATGGCAGAGTGTTGAGGATCATCTGGCCCGACGAGCACCGCAGTGACTTCAGCTCCGAGTGGCTGAATCGCCAGCGATTCTCGGAGTCCGAAAAAGACGTGGTGAGTAGCCCCGAGTTGCAGATGTGGGCAGGAGAGTTGAATGGAAACATACCAACATTCAAGTTCACGAAACTGTTGCATGAAGACGAGGAGTTGTACAATTGGCTTAATGCTCTGAACACCACGGGTCTAGCGGTTGTCAGTGACGCTCCAAGAGAGACAGGTGTAGTCCGGAGCTTGGCTGAGAGAGTGGCATTTCTGAAGACGACAATTTACGGGTAAGATTTTGTGGCTGTACATCTCTTGAATCCAGGCGTTGTTTAAATTACTGTGTTCGCATTGACCTGATCTAATGTTGACTATTTTTCAGTTTATATATGATTTATTTGTAGATATTATTTTTTGGGGTAGGCAATGCCGACGTTGGCAGTGAGCAACCGTACGTGTCCCGGGCAATACACCTGTCTATGAAAGGGGTAGGAAAGGGTACCCCCCCCCCTCTCCCGCTCTCTCTTTCTCTGTCGTCTGGACCTTTGTCAATAATTAGTCAGCTCTGGTACCCAAACTACCCATCTTCATAAACTAATGAATGGCCCAGTGTAAGTACCAACTCCTTGGTCAAGATCCCGAATGCACGTTGTGCATATGATATATCCCGGATGCATCTGAGCTCAATGCACTCAGTAAAAACTTGTTATTGTCACCTGCTGCGGCCTTCAGGAACACACCATTCATTGAGATTGTATTAACTGCATGCCCTTGGATGATAATTTTGGTGTTATTGTTACTCAAAACCATTTATCAGAAATGTGAAGCTGCACGAAAAAACAATCATGATCTCAAATACTATGTGCGAAGGGATAAAATTACACAAAACTTTTCTTAACGTTATCTTCGTCACATACTTTGCATATTGTATTTTATCTCCCTTCTTCGTCACAAACTGTGTTTAGTTTTCACCTTTTTTTTGGTTCACATGTTCATAAATTAAATTGTGCTAAGTAATTAATACCTTTTAGGTACCCACGTGCATGCAAATGACTATACTTATATGAGTAATGTTATATGAACATAGGTACGGAAACGCATTTCCACCACATGAATTAAAGTCCAAACTTATCGTGTACGTACACGATAAATTCAAACTTATCAAGTACGTACACGATAAGTCTAAACTTATCGTGTACGTACACGATAACTTATCGTGTACGTACACGATAAGAGGTTTTTTTCATGTGGCGGCAATACGCTTCCGAACATAGGAACCCAAAACCCTTTTTTGTTATACACTGTACTTGGGTCGACAGTTAAACACAGATACTATGGTGTCAAATTGTTGAAATTTGCGGCAGCACAACAAAGTGAAAACATTTTGTGATTTTGTGCAATGCAAAAATTTTGTGATATTTCTGCTAAACTTTGTGCATACAGATATACGTCAATGTTTGCGATGAAGCTAATAGTGATCTTTATGCTGATGTCCCACCAAGACCAACAAATCGATCCGCTATTTTCCCGGTAACTGTAGTGTGCATGTGTACCATTTTCCTGTTTGTATTTATTTCTGTATACTTATTTATTTATTTTTTTCAAGCACGTCTTGTATCTTTTTGTCATTTTCAGCGAGACCTTTCAGGTGTTTAGTAAGCACGAAGCTAGTAATTTGGCCTACACACCCAAGTCACTATGTCTACACATCGATCTACCTTATTACAAATACACACCTGGCGTAAGTAGTAAAACAAATTAGTGCAGCTACAAACTATAATATCCTTAATCAAAAATATTTCAAATTTTCATGATGTTTTTGAATTTTGAGGCGTTGCATGCACACTCTAAAAGCTCCAGGGTCAGAATTGACCCGGATGTCGGTTCCCGGGGGTCTGACCTGCTTCCAGGTCAGCTTGATCCAGAAAGTTTGAGTATTTATGCTTGGGTGTTATTTAATCCTTTAAAACAGAAGTCTGTCAAAACTATTTTTGGATTTTGTGGGGGTGGGGCTGGGGGATGAACAAACTGCAAAGTTGAATTTTGTTGTTAAAAACATGCACCATTCCACACGATGAAAGTCAAAGAGCATTGGTGACATCACGCAAAGAATAAAGGAAGCTTTACAAATAGCCTGATATTATGGGATAGTCGGCGTTCTTACCAACCCGTTTGGTCGTTGTATGATTACAGATCCAGATGCTTCACTGTATTGAGCAGGCAGACAGCACTGGTGGTGAAAATCAGTTTGTGGACGGTCTCAATGTATCACTTCAGGTCAAAAAGGAGTTCCCAGATACTTACAAATTCCTACGAACCCACGAGATGGATTTCAGAGATGCTGGTGTTGACTACCGAACATACCACTTAAAGTACAGGAGACCTGTGATTGAGTAAGTACCTATTTTAGGCATTATTTGTTTTCTTGATTGTTTATTTTTAGACGCTAGGTGGCAGCAGACTTAACAGGTAAATCTACTGTTCTCAGTAATGGCACACTCTCAGAACTACGTAAGGAATGGAAGTTTACCTTGTAAGTCTACTGCCATCTAGCATTCCAAAGTTTCCAGTTACACAAATGCAAGAAGGGTTCTGCTTGTTACTGGCTCCAAGTAAACCAACAAATTTGATTGGCAGGGGAGGGGGGGGGGGGCTTGCGAAACCAGAGAACCTAGCACAGGCTGTCAGGGCTATCTGGAAGCCGGCCCACAAAGATTAGATGGCTCCACTTTATCGGAGGGTTAAATCTGAGTGAACATATTTTTCAGCCCCTCAAAACATAATTACACAGCTCTGGGACCTCATTCCCATCTTAGATAATGGAATGGTCTAATCTAGGATATCAAGGACTTTAACTCCCCCAGGGCATTGTACTTTCGGGAAAACAGTGAAATAAATACTATGTACCATATCTTAGTGTTTCCAGCCCTCACTTGAGGTTTTTTAAACAGTACCAAGTCCTGTGCAATAATGTATGCAGGCATGACAAGTACGGTGATTTCCTGTGTGTAAATTACAACGATCACGTGAGGGCGCCCTACATGAGTCTTCCCGTTGATAAAGTGACTGAGATGTACAAAGCCATCAAGATCTTCAATCAAGTAATGTATCGACCAGAAAACTTCGTCCAGCATCGGCTTGCTGCAGGTGCGTAAATCAGAAAATAACAAAGGGCTGATCAATTACGTAAACATCCACACCTTAACAGGTTTCCCGTTTATACACCTGGATGATGAGAAGCAATTATGGTTTAGTGTCTTTGAGATCTGGACATTAGAAACAATCTAAGAATAAAATACAAATAAAAAAAGTGTGAATGGTAATTGCTTTCTATTTTCTTTGCTAGGTGAAATCGCAACTTTCAACAACGGTCGAGTTCTTCATGGTCGCAGCGCCTTCACTATAACGAAAACTGGCAACCGACATCTTGAGGGTGCATACATTGACTGGGACGAAGCTTGTTCACGCATGCGTATTATTCGAGAGAAAAATTTTGGTGAAGAGCGCCTTTAGTTTTGATGAATTTTTGTACTGTCTGAAATTTTTGTTTATTATAATTGGCCTTTCCTATGAAATATGTTAACTACATTCACGCATGCGTACCTGATACTAATAGACATTATTGGTTGGCAAACGCCAACTAGATAGGCAGACGCTCGAACACGTAAGCGTCACGCCACCATCAGCCCCATTACAAAAAAGGCGTGATGTTCCCTCACGTTGACCACCAGTTGCGTTAGTGCGCACCGGTGATGTGCAGTTTGTATGTTTCATGGGACATTGCACCTTCGCTCGACCCAACCGGTGTCATCCAAGACCCCATCGGTCTAATCACGACCGCTAGGATGGGCTGACGAGCTCGTACAAATTCTTGTTCAGGATGTAGTGATGCATGATGGGAACGATTGTACTGCAGTCGACGCAATGCGCACAATCACACCTACTACGCACACGACATGATAAAGAGCAAAGAATGACAATTGTTTGCAATGGTACATAGTAGAGCTACGTAATTATTAATAGTCCAATCTTTCATAGGAAGAGGTGACCGGGGATTATAAGGTCAGGGGAATGGTCCAATGCGCATGTGTGTGCGTCAGTTAATCCCAGCGCCTTTTTGTTAGGTGCTAGGACACGGCAAATACTGCACTCCGCACTATGACGTCCCTTGAGTCAAAACTGTAATAATGGAGATCAATGGTCAAAACACCCCACTGTCAGACACAATTCCTTCACTCACGTGATTTAAACTGCATCGGCGCACCAGACCGCAGAAGTAAAGTACAGTCACCGTCAGTACACGCGAGTAAACATGGCTGGGACATACGCGCGCGTACGTTAGTGAAATATGACGCGTTGTCTGAGGTGCGGGTGTAGAGCTTCTATTTCTAGGATGAATGCCGACTGAGTGTTTTTAATTAGGAGATATGCTAATCAATGATTTTAAAGTATTTCAATTTTTTGTTTAAATTCCTGAAGGTCGCTTGCCTTGACCCTTACAACATCACAACATCGCGTATTACCCAAGTGCCACACCCTGCTTTTATACATCGCTAGCTGTGGTCATATACCTTAAAATAAAATAAAATAAAAATACATTTAATGTTAAGATATATTTCGAGATATAATAATAGCGATTTTGAATTGTTATATTAAAAGTGCAAAATAGAAAAGTAGAAAAAAAATTGGTGCACCCCTTGTGCCTCACCCCCAAAAAAAATTAGTTTTACATGTATATATATAATATAACATAATTTTAAAAAATTACCCTAGTTATGGCGCTGTGTAGGCTTAATGTACTTTACACAAACATTAACATTTAATACCGATGTACAACTCATTTAAGACGAGTTTGAGTCCGTCTTCATTGTTTGAAAATAAATGCATTTCTTACGAGTAGGCCTACAGTAGTTCGTTAACTCCATCCCTATCAATGGGCTATATTAAAGCTGTAGGCCTAAACATTGTTCGCATTTAGCTGTGAATCAATAAAAACAAGTTTATTCCAGTCAATATTTGTAAGTCTACTGATCGAGAGAGATGATTTGTGATACCACAAAACCTTTGCACGCACAATTATAACAATTCCATGACAAGGACAAAGGTGTTTACGATTAACAAGCCGTATCTGGCGTGGTTGAGTGGTGAGGAGGTCACCACACTGACTATGCAATTCAAGTATCGTGCGTTTTCAAGCTTTCAGGACCAAGTTGACCCACTGATCTCAGTATAATAGAGATCAGTGAGTTGACCCCAGCCATAATCATTGAGTTTTAGGTGTGCGCAATTATGTTTCTTCAAATACTTTAGTGTTGCACCCAGGGTAGTGATTATTTACGATTCACCACGGGGTAGATTTCATAACTGTAAAAACGGATGAAATAATAGAAGTGCATGAGTATTTGCTGAAACTTATTTATTTCATGTGTGATACCGCTGCCATGTCATCCAGTAAAGACAATTCACATCACATCAGTGATACATCTAGACTCAAAAGGCTAACTGACAAGTACATTATCAAAACCTCATTAAAAAACTTGAAAATGTCTTACAATAATAACAGTAAAATGATACATTAAACAGTAACGTTTCTTCCTTTTAAAACAGACTTATATGACGTAAGCAACATATTTATCATAACCATTGAAAACTAGGGTTAAATTCCAACTCAAACTGTGTAGGCCTGTTGTGACTTTATCACTACCAATAACACTCAAAACACAGTCCTATTTAACTTCCTAGTCTTTGGTAAACCATGAAGGTAGAAAGAAAACCAACACTAAGAAACACATAAGATAAAGGATATAAAGAAAAACATTAACTTAAAAACACTATGGGAGACAAGTTTACATAAACACAACTGAATTCTATAAAGTCTTAAGCTTTCAGACACTTAAATATGATAACCAAAGCAACATTAGAAAAATAAAATAATGAATGAATAAAACAACTTTTAACAACTTTAAGAAAGAAATCAACAAAGAATCAACAAAGTTCAAGTATAAAGTGATAGATCTGGGTAGTCTAAAAGTAAACTGGAGTTATCCCATATTGATCTATGTGATATGGAGATTATTAATTGATAAAGAAAAATCCATATACCTGTAAAAACGGATGAAATAATAGAAGACAGTGAGTATTTGCTGAGACTTATTTATTTCATATGTGCTACCACTGCCATGTCATCCAGATATAAGACAATGGCTGTGGAAACCACACACTACTACTGGGGTGTTGCTGGACACTGCTGATATTGGTGAAAAGCAAGGCTGTTGAAATTAACGGTAAATCCATTGTCCTCAAAAGTTCGCTCATGCTCAGAACTATGTAAATAATGGAACTTACCTGGTAAAGTCTGCTGGCACCTAATGTTCAAAAGTCTCCCATTGAACCCCGTAAGAGTTAACTTTTTTGACAAACATTGTTGCACACGATTGTTTGCCAATTGTTTGCCACGATTGTTTGCCAACGTATATAACAGCAAATTATCATAATTATTATTATCTACATAATTACATACAACATAAACTACCAGGAACAACACCAAGTTATGTATCACTGTTGCTCAGAAGCATGTTGCCCTTTGCATGAACGATGATAACAACTAGACATTAGGTGTTTGTGCACAAACACAAAGCTGTTCCGTTTTGTTGTGCTTTGATTAAACCCAAGTTCAATCTTCAATGCACAAGGGGTCTATAACTTATAGAAATTGAAAATCGGGTGTTTAGTTCTTCAGATATGGTCCCACTTCCGGTTGACCCGTAAGTAAAGGTCAACATGGGGTCACGGCAATCCAAGTTCAATCTTCAATGTTCAAAGGATCTAATAACTGAAAAGAAATGGAATTGGATTATGTAGTTCTTGAGATATGGTCCCACTTCTGGTTGACCCGGAAGTAAAGGTTAACCCGGAAGTAAAGTTTAACATGGGGTCACGGTAACCCAAGTTCAATCTTCAATGCTCAATGAGTCTATACCTGAAAAGAACTTGAAATGCACATAATTATCGGTTCCAATCAGGCTCATAGTCTTTGTTATATGAAAACTGTGCTTGAGGTATTAAATGCAAGAAACATTGAACGCTAGAGGGCGTTCCACAACAATTCCATTGCACATGCTCATTTATTTTGCAGGACGATTGTGCAGAGCCAAATAATATTGCACTGAAGAGGCAATGTTTTTGATCACAACCGCAGATGTGTTAACTTTTTTTTTTACTCGAAATTTTGTTATTGAGGAACATGTCTCACAAGTTAGCATGTATACTAAGCCTGTGACGGTTACACGGTTAACCAACCGATCAACTGGTTAAACTTTTACATTTTTACAGTTCGGATAAACGTAAAACAATTCAATCAAAAAGTGCCGCGAAACATTGACTATAATAATTGCCTAGTTACGTCAAGTACATACGCCACCAAGGCAAAATTCTCTGCTAACCCCTGAAATACGCTTGACGTAAGCACGGAATTCTCTGCTTCCGTAAGCGTTGATTATTTGCTTTTGGTAAGCAGAGCCATGTATTTGGGCCTGGGTCTCACAACTTAGTGTATAAAGTGAACTACCCCTCATTTAAACAAATGAGCCCAATTTCATGGCTCTGGTTACTGCCGAAATCCATGCTTACAGTCACCCATTCTCCGCCTATTTTGGAAGCGTCGAATTTCTGCGCTATTTGTGTAAGCGAAGAATGCCTAGTTACGTGAAGTACACACGCGCACAAGCCAAAATTCTCTGCTAACCCCTGAAATACGCTTGACGTAAGCACGGAATTCTCTGCCGTAAGCGTTGATTATTTGCTTTTGGTAAGCAGAGCCATGTATTTGGGCCAGGGTCTCACAACTTAGCGTATAAAGTGAACTATCCCTTATTTTAATGAATGTGCCCAATTTCATGGCTCTGGTTACTGCCGAAATCCATGCTTACAGTCACCCATTCTCCGCCTATTTTGCAAGCATCAAATTTTTGCGCTATTTGTGTAAGCGAAGAATGCCTAGTTACGTGAAGTACACACGCGCACAAGCCAAAATTCTCTGCTAACCCCTGAAATACGCTTCACGTAAGCACGGAATTCTCTGCTTCCGTAAGCGTTGATTATTTGCTTTTGGTAAGCAGAGCCATGTATTTGGGCCTGGGTCTCACAACTTAGTGTATAAAGTGAACTACCCCTCATTTAAACAAATGAGCCCAATTACATGGCTCTGGTTACTGCTGAAATCCATGCTTACGGTCAACATTCTCCGCTTGATTTGCAAGCGTCGAATTTCTGCGCTAGCTGTGTAAGCGAAGAATGCCTAGTTACGTGAAGTACACACGAGAAAAAGCCGTAATTCTCTGCTAACCCCTGAAATACGCTTGACGTAAGCACGGAATTCTCTGCTTTCGTAAGCGTCGTTTTTTTTGCTTACGGTAAGCAGAGTCTTGAAATTGGGTCCAGGTCTCACAAGTTAGTACGCAAACCACACAAGACTGTATATCATGGAATAAGTCCCACAATTTAGTACGTAAAGCAATCACACCACAGGTCTCACAATTTAGTAAGTAAATTAAGCGACAAATCAGTGGTCTCACAAGTCAGTAAGTAAAGATTGGTCTATGCTGTTGTATTAAAATTGTAATTTAAAAAAATTTATATTTTGAATATCGTGTATGTAATTGTTGTTACGATAAAAAATTAAATGCGGTATAAGTTAATAAGTTAGTACATCACACGAACTACCACTCTTATCAAGGAATTATGAATTCGAAACGATTTATTTCGAAACGAATTATTAATTCAAAACGAATTATAAATCTGTTACTACGCCTGCTTTCCACTGATAACATCTCAGTGCATGCCACAACAGGGCTTTAGTAGCACATAATAATTTTTGGTAGACGATTTAAATTTTGGTATATGCTATTGTACTAACATTTGTTGTGTATTTGTAATACTGAATGTTTTTGTTGGGCTAAAATAGTAAATACTGGATATGACTTTATTGTTAATTTTGGCTCGTCATGCACACCCATTAAAAATGTATTTATTCTTGTCTACAACTTTCCCCATTCAGCTACAATTCGAGCCTCATTGCAACCCCCAACAGGTTTGTTGTTTGCTACATAGAGTGATTTCCCGAAGTAATGCATTCGCACAAGAACCTTAAAAACGTAGCCTTGTTTCCTTCACGATTGAGCTTCAAGTAATGCGTTTGCATAAGAAACCTAAAAGATCGTTTTCCGGTGAACGGGACCCAAGCGCGGACAAGTCTGCCACGCGGGCAACATCGTCCCACACACGGCGTTCTATTTTTCGACGTTCACGCTGCTGATACCTGAGTAACGATAAGGTCTGAGCGGACACACGACGCTCTGCGCTGAGAGCAAGAGAAATTCTTCTCGATTCTTTTGAATGAAAGTAGACTTGTGTTAGTCGGCGCAGGAATGACTCTTTATAATACACTCTACATACAAACAACGCAAAAACACGGGTCACAAATGGCTAGGACTTAATCAACTTTTAAAAAAAGCAAGCAAGAGCACCGTTAAACTCGTATAGCGCCCTCAATTGTTAAACATTTTTAGAGCTTGACTCCTTTTTTATTTATAAACTCACAGATTATAGGCAAAGTACCCGTGGCGTTAAATTTGCCTGAGAATTTGGGGTATTTTTTACTGACAATGTTTTGATAAGTTTTAATGCTTTTAAACTGAAGTTCAATAAAATCGTACTTGTTTTAAGAGACGTTTGTGTAATCTAGGACGTTAAATTTGAGCTTAATTGAAAAATGATGTTTCTAGAAGTCGGATTTGATTTCCTATCTCTATGTGTTTTGTACATGGGCCAAAATGCGCAATAAATGACTTCATTGTGACGTCGTTCGTGATTTTAGGCCGGAAAATAAATCTACAGCATCTCATAAGTCTAAAACTAAAAAAAGTTTGACGATCGGCGGTACACTTTTTGAGATATGGTCTTAACAAGGTTGGCTAATTAAATATTCACCTCGCTGTAAAGTGGCTAATTAATTAAGAATTTTAACAACTATCACAATAAATGTTAAGTTTGTGTACTAAGCTTCAATTTGGTATAGGACCTAACTCCTTCATATTTAAACATTAGGATATTGGGTGTATACATAAAACGTGTACAAATGCTATGGGATTTTAGGTGGAAACAAAGAATAATAATAAAAACTAGACATTAGGTGTTTGTGAACAAACACAAAGCTGTTCCGTTAAGTTGTGCTTTGATTAAACTCAAGTTCAATCTTCAATGCACAAGGGGTCTAAAACTGGAAAAAAATGTAAATCGGTTGTGTAGTTCTTGAGATATGGTCCCACTTCCGGTTTACCCAGAAGTAAAGGTCAACATTGGGTCACGGTAACCCAAGTTCAATCTTCAATGTTCAAAGGATCTAATAACTGAAAAGAAATGGAACATGGGTTGTGTAGTTCTTGAGATATGGTCCCACTTCTGGTTGACCCGGAAGTAAAGGTTAACATGGGGTCACGGTAACCCAAGTTCAATCTTCAATGTTCAAAGGATCTAATAACTGAAAAGAAATGGAACATGGGTTGTGTAGTTCTTGAGATAATGGTCCCACTTCTGGTTGACCCAGAAGTAAAGGTTAACATGGGGTCACGGTAACCCAAGTTCAATCTTCAATGCTCAATGAGTCTATAACTGAAACGAACTTGAAATGCGCATAATTATCGTTTCCAATCAGGCTCGTAGTCTTTGTTATATTAAAACTGTGCTGGAGGTAATAAATGCAAGAAACATTGAACGCTAGAGGGCGTTACACAACAATTCGATTGCACATGCTTATTTAATTATTTTGCAGTGTGATTGTGCAGAACAAATGTTGCACTGAAGAGGCAATGTTTTTGATCACAAACGCAGTTGTGTTAACGTTTTTTTTACTCGAAATTTTGTTATCGAGGAACATGTCTCACAAGTTAGTATGCATACTAAGCCTGTGACGGTTACATGGTTAACCAACCGATTAACCAGTTAAACGTTTACGTTTTTACGGTTCGGATAAGCGTAAAACAATTCAATCAAAAAGTGCCGCGAAATATTGACTATAATAATTGCCTAGTTACATGAAGTACAAAACACGCCCTGAGCCAAAATTCTCTGCTAACCCCTGAAATACGCTTAGCGTAAGCACGGAAGTCTCTGCTGCCGTAAGCGTTGATTCTTTGCTTTTGGTAAGCAGAGCCATGTATTCGGGCCTGGGTCTCACAACTTAGTGGATAAAGTGAACTACCCCTCATTTAAACGAATGAGCCCAAATACATGAATCTGGTTACTGCCGAAATCCATGCTTACGGTCATCATTCTCCGCTTATTTTGCAAGCGTCGAATTTCTGCGCTAGCTGTGTAAGCGAAGAATGCCTAGTTACGTGAAGTACACACAGAAAAAGCCGAAATTCTCTGCTAACTCCTGAAATACGCTTGCCGTAAGAACGGAATTCTCTGCTTCCGTTTCCGTAAGTGTCGATTCTTTGCTTACGGTAAGCAGAGTCATGAAATTAGGTCCTGGTCACACAAGTTAGTACGCAAACCACACAAGACTGTATATCATTGAATAGGTCCAACAATTTAGTACGTAAAGCAATCACACCACAGGTCTCACAATTTAGTAAGTAAAGCGACAAATCAGTGGTCTCACAAGTCAGTAAGTAAAGATTGGTCTATGCTGTTGTATTAAAATTGTAATTGTAAAAAAATATGTTTTTAATATCGTGTATGTAATTGTTGTTACGATAAAAAATTAAATGCGGTATAAGTTAATAAGTTAATACATCACACGAACTACCACTCTTATCAAGGAATTATGAATTCAAAACGAATTATGAATTCGAAACGAATTGTTAATTCAAAACAAACTATAAATCTGTTACTACGCCTGCTTTCCACTGATAACATCTCAGTGCATGCCACAACAGGGCTTTAGTAGCACATAATAATTTTTGGTAGACGATTTAAATTTTGGTCTATGCTATTGTACTAACACTTGTTGTGTCTTTTTAATACTGAATGTTTTTGTTGGGCTAAAATAGTAAATATTGGATATGACTTTATTGTTAATTTTGGCTCTTCATGAACACCCATGAAAAATGTCTTTTTTCTTGTCTACAACTTTCCCCATTCAGCTACAATTGAGCCTCATTGCAACCCCCAACAGGTTTGTTGTTTGCTACATAGAGTGATTTCCCGAAGTAATGCATTGGCACAAGAACCTTAAAAACGTAGCCTTGTTTCCTTCACGATTCAGCTTCAAGTAATGCGTTTGCATAAGAAACCTAAAAGATCGTTTTCCGGTGAACGGGACCCAAGCGCGGACAAGTCTGCCACGCGGGCAACATCGTCCCACACACGGCGTTCTATTTTTCGACGTTCACGCTGCTGATACCTGAGTAACGATAAGATCTGAGCGGACACACGACGCTCTGCGCTGAGAGCAAGAGAAATTCTTCTCGAGTCTTGTGAATGAAAGTAGACTTGTGTTAGTCGGCGCAGGAATGACTCTTTATAATACACTCTACATACAAACAACGCAAAAACACGGGTCACAAATGGGTAGGACTTGATCAAGTTTTTTTAAAAGCAAGCAAGAGCACCGTTAAACTCGTATAGCGCCCTCAATTGTTAAACATTTTTAGAGCTTGACTCCTTTTTTATTTATAAACTCACAGATTATAGGCAAAGTACCCGTGGCGTTAAATTTGCCTGAGAATTTGGGGTTTTTTTTACTGACAATGTTTTGATAAGTTTTAATGCTTTTAAACTGAAGGTCAATAAAATCTTACTTGTTTTAAGAGACGTTTGTGTAATCTAGGACGTTAATTTTGAGCTTAATTGAAAAATTATGTTTCTAGAAGTCGGATTTGATTTCACTATCTCTATGTGTTTTGTACACGGGCGAAAATGCGCAATAAATGACTTCATTGTGACGTCGTTCCACATTTTAGGCCGGAAAGCACATCTACTGTATCCCTGAAGTCTAAAACTGAAAAAAGTTTGACGATCGGACATATACTTTTTGAGATATGGTGGTCTAAAGATTGGCTAATTAAATATTCATGTCATTATAACTTAGTAAATTAATTAATTAAGTTAAGTTAAATACATTTTACTATAACTTCATGACCTAAGCTTTAATATGATGTATGATCCGACTATTTTATACTAAGCCTAGTATGACTTTAGGAGGTAACAAAATGCATGTACAAAACCTATGGCATTTTGGTGGAAGTAAAGAATAATAATAATAAGAAAAACAAATAAAAATCCTAACGAAAACAATAGCTGTTCCGACTCCTACGTCGGAACAGCTAATAATAATAATAAAAATAATAAAAATCTCGACAAAAACAAAACCTGTTCCGACAGTAAGTCGGAACAGCTAATAATAAAAATAATAAAAATCTCGACGAAAACAAAACCTGTTCCGACAGTAAGTCGGAACAGCTAATAAATTTACCGCAAACCGAATTAACATGATGTTAACATGCAATACCTGTGGTGTAAAAGTGGGGGGGGGGGGGGGGTAATTGCCTTGACTCTTCGACTTTTCGAGTCTTTTTAGTCCGGTGGCTTAGGGCAAATTAGGGGCAAAATCGTGACACGCTGGATTAAAGCACAAATTCTGTACAGTTATTCTATTGGTCCTATAGAATCATTCTAGAGGGGGTGCCCGGTTTGGGTGACCTAGGTCAAGGTCAGGCTGAGGTCAAAGTTCATGTGGTATTATAATACTGCCTATCAATTTTTCACCAACAGAGGGCCGCTTCCGCATATCATTAAAACTTGTAACAAAATGACCATGCAGCTTCTATTTTAGACACTCAGGCAGAGCTATGTGGAAAAAGTTTATCCCTTTAGTTTATTGACAGTGAAATAAATACTATGTGCCATATCTTAGTGTTTCCAGCCCTCACTTGAGGTTTTTTAAACAGTACTAAGTCCTGTGCAATAATGTATGCAGGCATGACAAGTACGGTGATTTCCCGTGTGTAAATTACAACGATCACGTGAGGGCGCCCTACATGAGTCTTCCCGTTGAAAACATCTGACACATTAAACTGAGTAATGTTGGCACCTGGATGTACCAAGGCTAGTATAGTTGCTTAATTATTTGGTCGACTGCGCATATCAATGCATCATGCAAACTGATTTTAAGGCTGCTGATGCAGATCACACAATCCACGCGTGGACTCGGTCTAAATCAAATTTTTTTAACTCGCCAGAATTTGAAGCTCACTAGTTTAGGGCTTACCAACTAGACACTGCTCTAGATGCAAGAGTCGTGGGTTTGAATCCCACCCGAGTGATATGCTTGTGATTTTTTAATTTCATAGAACTCGGGAAAGTACTGAGTATACAGTGCTAACACACATCGGTGTTAGGGTAAAACCAAAATTAACAACGTGATTGTTACATTGCGTCCTTACGTTCAGCAGACGTATAGGGGAGTCGACAAAGATTCGTTGTTACAACGTTATATTAATAACGTTACTTACACCAAAGTCTGACTTTATTGCAACGTTGTAAGAACGTTAAATTGTTATCTGGGAATGGGAATAAAAGTATGCTGTTCGTGTGCATTGTTTGTGTTGTCAATGGACCTATTGTTGTTTTCTTCATTCGTCCGGCGTCCTGTCTGTTCAATATCAAACAGGCGGAAACTTCAAGTTGAAATCTCTTGCTCAATATTGTTAAACCAATTTATAATTTTGTTTAGTTTACTTTACTTATGTGGATAACCTCTTGCACTGACCACCAGAGCTAAGGTCAAACAATTGAAACGTGCAAGCGTGTGTACACGCTGCGCCCAACTCTCAGGTAATGACAGTTCTTCTTTTTACCTCAGTGAGGGTGCTGTTTTGGCTTGTGACGTCATCAAGGTGTCTATTAAATAAAGCGTTTTAATGCATTAGTGAATTACCCCTTCAAGGGAGAGATAAACACGAATCGGATACTTTGTTTCCTCGAAATCATTTTGTTCCACAAAAGATTTGTTTCCTTCACTTTTGTTTTTATTTCCCTCCGTAAAACAAGTTTTGTTGTCTCGAAATAATATTTCGAAGAAACTAAATATTAGTAGTTCGTTGAAACAAAACAAGTATTTCGTTCCACGTAAATAATAACTCCATTTGTTCGGTCTACTAGATATGCCATTTGATTTATCGAGGTTTAAAAATTCATTGAGATTATCTCCAAGTGGCTGGTACTGCAGCTTTTGGACTGTGCAATCTCGCGCGTATTTGAACATTGGGACTCGTTAAAACAAGTTTGCTTCCTTCACTTTAAAGCAACACACGGTTGGACCAATGTGGTCCAGAAATATTCGAATACGCGCGAGACTTGCACGGTCTATTCTACAGTTGTGGTAAGCCCTTTGTGAGCTCTGTCTCCAGGAGCCACAAATTATGACTTTCACTGTTTTCCCATGCCCCAATTGCAAAGCCCGTGGGAATTGAACGTCCTCCTATATTGGACCATTCCATAGGGGCAGTAACCGTTTTTATGTTGTTGCTGTTGTTGTTTTGTTTTTATGTTGTTGTTGTTGTTGTTGTTGTTGTTGTTTTGGGGTTTTTTATGGGCTGGAAAAATGTCACAACCATACCAAGCGTCACAATCCTGCTACAGTCTTCGCATAAAACAAGGACAGGGTCAACAAAACTCAAATACATCCAACCCTCTGATAAAGTGAATGCATCCAAGCCATCCGTTTAACTTTGTGTCACGAACAAGGTGCATGTTTCGGGTCATTAAGTGATGTTTCCAATGTTCATTATTATTATAAACTCTTTAAACCATGAGGCTAAATATCCCATTATAACGTTGCCCATGTACATTGTACCATGATAACACAGTACTGCATGCCTCACGACTTACGTCCAGGATACCACCCAGAACGCACACACAAAATGACGACTCCCAGTTTTGTGAGCTTGACGAGGGACGATTCTTCCCTATGGTACCGTGTGAGAGTTGACAACGGGTACGAGGCTAGGTACCCATACGTCTGGTTGAGGGATAACTGCCGATGCACGCAATGTTATCACCTATCGGCCTGGCAAAGGTCTTCCGGAGTGGCTGACTTGGATCCAGACATCATACCATCAAGCGAGAAACTACTCGACGACGGCAGAGTGTTGAGGATCATCTGGTCCGACGAGCACCGCAGTGACTTCAGCTCTGAGTGGCTGAATCGCCAGCGATTCTCGGAGTCTGAGAAAGACGTGGTGAGTGGCCTTGAACTGCAGACGTGGGGAGGGGAGCTGAACGGAAATATACCCACCTTCGCGTTCCAGAAACTGATGCTGGATGATGAGGAGTTGTACTACTGGCTCAATGCATTGACCACAAAGGGTCTAGCAATCGTACGAGACGCACCAGATGAGAAGGGGGCTGGTCAACAACTGGCAGACAAAGTGGCTTATCTGAAGACAACCATTTATGGGTAAGATTCCACAAAGATCCACACTTGGCTCTGTGTCGACCCCTTCCCTCCCCACCACGTCATCGTCCGTACCCCCCTCCCGATTATCAAAGATACCTCCCTCAAGACTGTAACGGTCTGTTTAAGGTTTGTCCCTCCTTTTTGCATTTCAGTATAATTTATAACTGAACGTTGTGGATGGAGCACACATCGAGGATCAGCGTCACTGTGCAGTTGGGGACCCCAAATTATGTGCCCCCTTTTCTCTTTTGAGAACTGGAATCGTTCGAATGACCCCTACCAGATCGTGTGTTTCGTTCTTGGTTTACCCCTCGTTGACACAGTAACCCAGAAAGATCTTTAAAGGAGCACTGTCTTCGTAATTATAGTCTGCTGCTGGCCCGACATGGAAACTTCAGCTCTCACCCATAGATATAGAATATAATACCTAGATCGGACGCGCGTATATACGCAGGTTCTGGCATGGGCGATGCCATTGGTCACGTGAACAGGGTAAAACATTTGAACGCGCACTAGCTCGTGACGAACGCTTAGACGTTTAAACAAGTGCTTTAAATGCAAAACATCATCTTGGTCGCTCTTTTAAGTTCGTAAATCCCCTCCCGCTGTATTGAAGTAGTTAACAAAATCACTGTAATTAGTATGACTACCTTATTAAAGGGAAGGAAATAATTGCAAGCAAGTTTATACGCCCCTGGTGACGACATGGGCATCATAAGGGAGTTTGATGGCAAATCATTCCAGCCGACGACACTGTTTTGTTCCTGAATGTTCTAAAAAACGAATGTTTGTTGGGGTGTTTGCTTGTCTGTTTGTTTGTTTGTTTGTTTGTTTGTTTGTTGGGGTGTTTGTTTGTTTGTTCGTTCGTTTGTTTGTTTGTTCGTTCGTTCGTTCGTTCGTTCGTTCGTTCGTTCGTTCGTTCGTTCGTTCGTTCGTTCGTTCGTTCGTTCGTTCGTTCGTTCGTTCGTTCGTTCGTTCGTTCGTTCGTTCGTTCGTTCGTTCGTTCGTTCGTTCGTTCGTTCGTTCGTTCGTTCGTTCGTTCGTTCGTTCGTTCGTTCGTTCGTTCGTTCGTTCGTTCGTTCGTTCGTTCGCAACGCTACGAGGGACTGAGTAACCAAGCTATCAACATTAAAGTGCATAAATAGACAAACGATTCGGGCGGCTGAACAGCCAATCTGTGAACGTGACTCTGCATACACACACACAAAATAATAATAATAATATTAAAAATAACCTATTCAACTCAATTAACAAACAACTATACAAATGCGTACCTGCAGACCAGCCGCCGGCGGGGGGTGTACCGCATGGCCGGGCCATAACCAGCACACACGAGACTAGCGATCGGGTGTAAACATAGGCTGACTTTATACCGGGCTAGGTCCGGAATCCCGGCTGCGCCACAACGTGTCTCCGTGCGTTATTCCCACTAGAAGCCGTTAGCATGCACCAGCCGCAGTTACAGCCTTAGCCGCAATTCGATGCATTACCTCCGAGTCCGATCTCACACACGTGCGCTGCATATCCCAAACATAGTTAGTTTGTTTAGTATTAATACAGTTAATTCGTGCACGGATTAACTTCGAATAAGGAATAGGCCAATATACATTTACTTAGAAACCCGCATTGTTCTAGGCCTAGGAAATTCTGATTAGTCATTTTAGCATTTAATAAGAAAGACTCTGCTACTGGGTCGAAACGTGAGGCCATTATTTTCTGTAGTCATGATAACTTTAACATAGAGACAATATGCATTTACACGTGGGGGCTGACATTAGTCACGTGCTTGAGGCAACGCGCAGATTTGTACGCGCGGCGCACAGGTTTGGCCGATGAACGGCCGCTTTTTGGCCTCTAGGGCACCCTACTGATATGACACCATGTGCATAAGTTCTATAACTGCCTGTGTAGAAAACGATTTTTCTTCGCCATGGCCGCAGTAAAATGTCCCGTGCTTGAGGCGACGCGCAGATATTGACAATGCCAATTTCATGTTATAAAACTTCTGTACCCAGTTACTACGCGTGCGCGATGACCGTCACATCACAAACAAAATATATAAAGAGCGCCGTCATAGCGCGCCCGAGTGCAGTAACTGGATCAAAGTAAAGAATTGTACAGTATGTCTGGTCACGGACTTGCTGTGAATACGACGACAGTGCCCCCTTAATCCGTGTTACGACCAATTTCTAGTTTCACAACAGATCATTCAGTGGAGAGACTATAGGCAACCAACCTCCCCCACCATCCCCATTGGTTACATTATATGAGTTTTATTTCATTGTTATTTTATTGATAATGTATTTTTAATTCTAGTGAGCAGTTCCAAGTTTGGAGTAAACACGATGCGAGTAACCTTGCCTACACAAACATTGCTTTAGGGTTACACACAGATCTGCCGTATTACAATTATTCGCCTGGCGTAAGTCGTTTTATTCATGAATAGATGTATGTTGGAATATTACGTAAGTCGGCCATCTTTACAGGCAATTTGGAACACACAGTCATGTTTTATGCGTGAGCCCGGCGTTCGGCATGCATGATTGGTTAGTGAGCAACGAGGCGTCGTTAATGGGAGACTTTTGGTCGCTAGGTGGCAGCAGACTAACCAGGTAAATTCCCGTTGTTTTACGTAGTTCTGGGCACGTGCACATTACCGAGACGATGGATTTACCGGGTTAGCCCGCTGCCACCTAGTGTCCTCAAACTTCCCTATTGAGCACTAGACGTGCCTGTAAGCCAAAATGTTATTTGCCCGTAAAGATGGCGTCTATTGCAACCTTTATTATGTAGTTTGGATTGTATACAATGCCTGATACTATGACAGTGTATCTCCCCTATGTCCCCATACTTTGGCACACTCGATCTTGAACAGCATGGCCGTATATTGGGAGAGATGGTCAGATTGGGAGAGATGGAGAGATGGCCATTTGGTGTCATAAAACTTTCTTCAGAGCAGTTTCAGGGTGCCAGACTAGTCTATTGGGGTGTGTTGCATTTGGAACAAAAATGGCGTTTAGCAACCACACCGAAGCAAACTGGTCCCACTTTGTCTCAACTTTCCTCAGTATACAGCTCTGTTGTACAGAAGCACTCCCCACTGGGGTTCCAAGACCAAAATGAAAACACAAAAGGAGGGCGGTACACCGTGCCGCATATCGAACACCAAATGATGGATTGGCCCTTGAACATGAGTAGAACATTTCTAAAAATAACGGCGTAAGAAAAATCACAAATTCTGACGATTTTTACAGTTTTTTTCGTTATAAGGCATTTATTAATTGGAATAACAGTGCGATGAGCCGGTCTTCACTGCGTGGTAATGACCTTGGTTGGTGGTTGGCCGCTGTTAATGGACCTCGCCTTCGGCTTGGTCCATTAACAGCGGACAACCATCAGCCTGGTCATTACCACGCAGTGAAGACCGGCTCATCGCACTGATATTCCCTAAATCAAAAATACTCTTGATTTCTTAGTTTGAAATGAAACAATGCCCTGAAAGACACTCTCCGTTTTGAAATCTACTTTAAAATCAAAACGAAAAATTACTCCTAATTATATATGAAAGTGAAGTAAAAATAAAAATGCAAATAAGACCCAAGAATAAGACTTGACTTCCCTTTTCCAGTTAAAAAAATTGCGAATTTTGCCCAACTGACGTTCATGATATTATTAAACCTAGGTAGACCCATTGGTCGCACAAACTGGTGTCATCGGCAATTGGGTTTTCTGAGAAATGAGCATCTTGGTTGTAAAAGCAAAACAAAAGGAACTGTGTGAACTCGTAATTCCAAACAGTGGTCCTTAAACATGTATCTTGCAAATTTTACTGTCAATGTTTCTCCAAAATCAAAATCGAAGACAATACTAGACGCAATGAGAATCTAACAGTTGCCATACATGAAACATACGGTCCTTTCGTTAGTAAATTTTCACCAAGCATGTTTTGTACTGATGTCCAGCTATATGCTTGACCATAGATTCAAATGCTACACTGCATTGTCCAAACGGACGGCCACGGTGGCGAAAGTCAATTTGTTGACGGTCTGAACGTAGCAGAGCAAGTCAGAAGAGAATTCCCCGATGCTTACAACCTCCTCAGGACGCAGGATGTAGACTTTCGGGATGTTGGTGAAGATTATCGGACGTACCACATGAAAAGCTTTCGACCGATGATCGAGTATGTAAATAAATCAACTCATAATTCAGAGAAGTTAATATTTAAGTAAGGGGGTAACCCCAGGAAATACACAAAATGTGGGAAGGTTCCGCTATTTACTGAAAAGGTAGTGTTGTAAACCACAGAACCTAGCACCTAGAACCTAGCACCTAACAGCAACAACAACAACAACAACAACAACAACAACAACAACAACAACAACAACAACAACAACAACAACAACAACAACAACAACAACAACAACAACAACAACAACAACAACAACAACAACAACAACAACAACAACAACAACAACAACAACAACAACAACAACAACAACAACAACAACAACAACAACAACAACAACAACAACAACAACAACAACAACAACAACAACAACAACAACAACAACAACAACAACAACAACAACAACAACAACAACAACAACAACAACAACAACAACAACAACAACAACAACAACAACAACAACAACAACAACAACAACAACAACAACAACAACAACAACAACAACAACAACAACAACAACAACAACAACAACAACAACAACAACAACAACAACAACAACAACAACAACAACAACAACAACAACAACAACAACAACAACAACAACAACAACAACAACAACAACAACAACAACAACATCAACATCAACATCAACAACAACAACAACAACAACAACAACAACAACAACAACAACAACAACAACAACAACAACAACAACAACAACAACAACAACAACAACAACAACAACAACAACAACAACAACAACAACAACAACAACAACAACAACAACAACAACAACAACAACAACAACAACAACAACAACAACAACAACAACAACAACAACAACAACAACAACAACAACAACAACAACAACAACAACAACAACAACAACAACAACAACAACAACAACAACAACAACAACAACAACAACAACAACAACAACAACAACAACAACAACAACAACAACAGCACAAGCAGCAGCAGTAGCAGCACAAGCAGCAGCAGCAACAACAGCAACAACAACGAAGGTATACCTAATTAATCAAGAATGAGCTTTAAAAACTTTGTTGGTAAAGAGCATCGGAGAGCTGCTGCTGCAGCTGCAGATATCATAAAACATAACATTTGAATATGAGAAAGACTTCGGGCAGGTATGTTTTATTCAGGCATATGAAAGCACCCAATTATTGCAACAAGGGTATTTGTTTAAGGGGGAGGGTTGGGGTTAATGTTTTTTAACTATTTCCTTGCTACTTCGATTACCAGTTGAGCCCAAATTTTGACAGATTTGTTGTTTTATGCATATGTTGGGATACACCAAGTAAGGATAGTTGTCTTTGGCAGTAACCAAAACTTTACCAGTTTGCTTACATCTACAATTCAAACAATCGTCTGAAAATTGATTCGTTCAGAACGCCACTAATGTTAAAACACTGTAGATTTATTGTTTGATTCGTATATTTAATTTTTCCTCGAGGTACACCAAATCTAATGAATTTTATCGAATCACTTACAACGACACCGCGAGGGCGCCCTACATGACTCTTCCTGTGCAGAAGGTGACTGGGATGTACAAAGCTATCAAGATTTTCAATCAAGTGATGTATCGACCAGAAAACCTTGTTCAACACCGGCTCGTTGCAGGTGCGTAGGCTACAGCAGAGAGAGTAAATATTAGATTTGTACAGAAAGGAATACAATGATTTCATTCCCAGGGCAAATTTCAAGTTACACGATATTCATGGTTACATTTTGTTTTTTCCTGGGGAATTACACCATTCGGATTCGTCCCTCTCTTGCCGAACTTTTCTTATGGCTGACATAAACCTCATCGGAAATTCACACACCTGCTACTTCTTAGTTCAACATAGCAGTAAATATCCCACTTAATTCTAGCTCTATCTCTAATGGATCTTTCCATTGATTTTGCTTATTCATGTTAAAGCATCGTAGCACCATGTTAAACAGAAAAATTTCACTTGTAAATTTTTCAGGTAAGGACATTCTCATGAAAATATACAAGAAAAATGCAACACCATTTAACAGCCATGTGTCAATACAGTGCAGAAGTTGATCTGCACTAATGCTAAAACAAAAGCTAAGTACCCAGATCTGAGACTAGACTGTCCACTTGCACATGACGTCATTGATCGTCATCTTTGATGACAAATAATAAAAAAAATGCGCACGCACTACGCACGACTTTTAACCAATGATTCTAGCCTTCCACGCGTGCACGTTTCATCAACGATGGCTGCCAAGGGTAGATGTTATTACATAAAGTGTTCTACTCTTTAATTATTTTTCTGCTCATTTGACAATAGGCCCTAATTATGATTCCATTTGCAACTCTTTTAACAGGTGAGATAGCTACTTTCCATAACAGCCGTGTCCTCCATGGTAGGAGTGCCTTTACCGTAACAGAAGCTTGTAGCCGACATCTTGAAGGCGGTTACATTGATTGGGACGAGGCTCATTCACGCATGCGTGTTCTTCGAGAGAAGCTTTTTGGCGACAAACGTTTGTAAAGTTTCCCAAAGATGATGGTAAGCGCGCCTTCGGACGGAATGGTTGGATTCATCACATTCCTATCTTTTATTCTGTTCGTCATGATCAAAGCAAGGTCCCATTTTCATAAAGCCTGTAATCACAAAAACAGTGCTGACAAATCTTGCTTAGCAGAAACGGGTTACCAGCCAACAGTCTAGAAACTTTACATTGTTGTGACTGATGCCCCAATCAATTTTGTGCATAGCAGTCTTTGAAGTGGGTAAACTATACGAGGGCATTAAAGCATGTTCAAAGCACATCACTTGACGTTGATATTATTTTAAAAGCTTGCAATTTTATTAAAAATGTAAGAGTAGTAAGATTAATTTTTCACATAGTTTTGTCCAACACAATGTGTTCAGCGCTTTGTCTTTGACTTTCAACCACTCACTGTGCAGTGGCAGTTACCAGAATAATAATTCCATGCCATCAAAGTCTTTCACTTTTCAACCATACACCGGTAGCTGATGGTTTCTCCGACTGTATTTGGGATTATTTTATAAAGCGTCAAATGAAAGCACACGAATGTAATAATCAACATGCCATCCAATTTTAGTCATACATTTACTATTAACATTTAATGTGTTTTGGGGGGTGAAAATCGAATCACTACTTCATATACAAGACACATCCCAAGCCACAAAATCTTCATGAAACAATGATTACAATACATAGCTCTGTGGCAGTCACAATTTTTAGTTCTGCACAACACAATTTTGAACTCAAATGCTTTTTTACACACATGCGTACATTGGTGTCTTTGTGGTTGCATACACATGCACATTTCTGGTACAATGTACATGTAGCATTGTTTTGTCGGTTACCTTAACAACATGGAATGGTTTCACTGTCTGCGTTCATGTACATTGTATTCCTTGTTTATAAAACTTACAACAAACTCTAAAAATAGAAATGCCTACAAGACTGATTGAATTTCTATTCTTAAGTGATACATGATGGGTAATAAAGTTGGTCTGGTTGCCAAATGAACGTCTATAGATTTTGCATTAAGTTGAATTCTATTTATGCGTATTTCAGAGTAAAATGACAGAATAAAATGACAGTCAAATGACAGTCAAAAGATAGTCAAATAACACAGTCAAATGACACAGTCAAATGACACAGTCAAATGACACTACCAATTGACAAAGACATATGACACTGTCAAATGACACAAGCTTATGAGGGGTCTGATGACAGATGACAAAATAAAACCACAGTTAGTCGGCTCATGTATCATTTGATCGTGGCAAAAATGACAAAGTTAACTGTCGTAAAACGATGACAGTTGAATGATTAAGTGGAATGACACTGAAATGCCCAGGAAGACAGTTCTTGATTGATATGTTGCACAGCCCTGATTGGCTAAACTTGGGAGTATATTAACCTTTGAAGGGACATGTTGCCTTCCGATTGGGCGATTTGGGCTATTTATAAACTGAAAATGATTGGACAAATGTTTAAAGAGTAGAATGATCCACTCTATACCGCGAAATTGTGGAGTTCTTCTTTGATTTCATAAACTAACATGAACTGCAAATTTGTAGACACCCTTTTTTTATCCACAAAATGGCGGACTGTGTTAATTCTCAAAGTAAAAGTTTAACCACACAATTTCAAGGCATATTTGCATGGATCACTTTACTTTTAAAACATCTTTCCAACCATATTAATTTCATAACAAATGGTTTTTATAAACCAAAGCACCCAAATCTAAGGCAACGTGTCCCTTTAACATCATTTAATCTAGTATATCATTGGCAGCTAGCAAATCCATCCAAGACAATCGAACCAGAAAAATGTTGGTCCATTAATTATAAAGACACTTGCCAATGAACAAAATATATATCTCAAGCAAACAAGATACCTCTATGATTGTTTTTCACCTCTTTATTAAAAAAAAACATACAGCAAACCAAGGGTCGTTGTGTATTTGATGTCTGATTACAGACTCAACGGCTATTTACTGTCATACCGCCCATACACAGGTAATATCTTTTGATGGCATGAAATAGCCATTTTATGCCGAGCCGGTCAAAAGGGTCCATAATGCCATTGTATTCAAATTGGTTCTATCGCCTTTGAGCCCTGATCAAATGCAAGTTATAAACAATAGCATGTGGTTGTCAGTATAAACTGACATTCTGCATCCTCAGGGTTGTTAGTTGGCAATCAAATACTGGACTTTTGGCCGCACTGCTCCAGTTGTGATTGGTAAACAAATCATAGATACACTTAACGGACCAATCTTTTTCATTTGTCAACACTTCAAGAACAAGCGGTGTGCACATATTACATCAGGCATGATATTTTGCCGTTCAAAAAAAAAGGATTTTATTTAACAAGGGCTCACCTTATGGTAGGCTATGAACGGTTTTTTTCTAGGCTTTTACTACTGATAACCTGACTGATTTTCTGAGGGGATAAAAATCGGAAACAAGAATAAAGTAAGAAGAATATCATACCTGATGTAAAAATAAACAATTAGGGAAACGTACAAAAGTGCAGCCATCATCCAACCAAAGCAAAATGGGCAAAATTTCATGATGATGCTCACCATTTTGTGCCTACAACCGTACACAAAGAAACATGCTTACAGAGTTCCGTAAGCACATAAGCATCACCAAGAATTTGTACCCAGTTTGACAAAGACAAGAGTAAAATATGTATAACTACAATAAAAACATCAATACATGACTATTACTTAAACTGTAGTGGTGCTGCTATAACCAACAAGCAAGAGGCAGTTTGTTATTCATCATTTTGCGCATGTAATTTAGCATGTAACAGAAAGAATGAGCTACTATACAGGGCTCGATATTTACACTGGATTGCAGGCCCCAGGCCAGTGATGTTAGCATCAGGCCAGTTTTGACGACCGAACAAGTCCAGTGTTCTTGTGTTTTTTTAATAATAATACTACACAGTTATTTAGAATTAAAATAGCACACATGTGAAACTGTGTGAATTAGCTTTTCTCATTGTGATTCGGGTATTGTAACTGTTCCAGTAAAAGTTTTAAGCTACAAGTTCTGCAGTCTTGTGGATGTTTTCCCCAAAATTGAGCTCTGCCATAACAAACTGTATGCATTCTACATGGTACATTTTGTAACGTTGATGCAACATTTGTGGCATGGCAGCAAAAATGTAGTGTTGCAGCAGTTTAACATTTTTTTCTTTTAATTTTTTTTGTGTTTTGGTTTTCCTGTCAAAAGCAAGAAATATTATTTAAAGGAGAACAGTTGTTATGATCATATCACCTACAACTGTACATGAATCATTATTTTGGTTACTGCACATGCATGCCGCTGGACGTCACATCACAATAAAATGATGACAGTACCCTATGTGATATTAAGTGCATGCGTGCAGTAACTGGGTTAGAATGTCTATTTCTGTGTACCGTACAGCCACAGGCCTGCTACATTCATGACAACAGTTCCCCAAGAAGAACAACATCAAACTAATTAATCAGTAAATAAACTGAGCAGTTTTCTTCTTAAAGTGTACATTTTGTTTCCCCTCATACATCAAAGGGACTGTGTCGCCATGATCACAGCAGGCCTGTGGCTGTACATGCAGTTACTGCGCACACATGCCTTCCCTCCATACAAAATCTATGGAGGGCGCCCTCGTGCATCCAGTTACTGGGTGAGTGGTCATAATTTCACGTACAGCCACAGTCCTGATATGATCATGACAGCATAGCCCCTTTAAATTGCTTAAAATATCTTGCTTTTGACTGAGTAAACTTTTGATGCTAATCCTTCGATGAAGACATTGCCTCTAAGCGCTCGGTTAGCTAGTCTCGCATTCAAGCAGTCTAATCACGATCGTAAGAGTCTCTTCTTGGAGCTGGACTGTGGTATGACCTAGAACGGCTGGAATGAAGACAGGAAGAGAAAAAAAATGCATCAATTTTCAAAGAAAACCTTACTTTTTTGTACAGTCCATATTCCTGAAAACAGCACTGTATATGAATGACTGTCTCAACCCTTTGTCATCACATCCAACATACTTTTTGAATCATAACACTTTATTCTTCTAAGGGTCAGGCCTTGCCACACAGGGCAATTTTTAAAAGCAACTTGGAGGCAACCAACTGCATCCATTGTAACAAGATCAAAGAAGAATGTGAGGGTACCAGCTGCTCTATGAGTTGATGCCTCTTATGTGGGTTACCGTCCTTGAGTTCGCCTAGAGCGGATCAACCACAGGACTAATTTGCATCACCCATGGGAACAAGGTTGCATGCCAGACTCTTCATGACAGCATAAACCACTTGAACTGGCTGCCATCATTGAGAAATGCATATCAGGTCCCTCCATTCCAAGGAATGTTCTCTCACGACACCAGCATGTTATAACAGTTTTGACCAATAGGTGACTATCAACAAGGGTATCTCAGTCAAGATAACCAAGTCTCTTGCTGTGCACAGGTCTTGTGATTGCTGATCTGGGCAGCACAATCAGTGCTTCATTGTTTGCCGAAGTCAAACAACGGAACGTGTACGCACTCTCATTCCATCATAGGTCGTCACTGACCTCAGTGAGGGCGCTGTTTTGGACTTGTGACATCATATGCAAGGGCTCTATAAAGAATCTCCCTCAAATCTCGACACTTTTCTACAAACCTGTGCTACAAATAACATGTGTATTATTTGCGTTTTACCCATACACCCATGTGTGTTAAGCACTATTTGTACACTCAGCACTTCCTCAGGAGTCTTGTAAACAAAATTCCAAAGGCAAATTACTTGGGTTGGATTCAAACCCAAGACCTTTGCCATTCTGGAGCAAATGTTATACCACTGAGAGCCCAGAGTGTACCGTGTATATTACTAAATATCAGTGTTGGGAAAAACTAAACCATAAACTAAACACCTACCTTCGGCTGCGACTGCGACTGCGGCTACGAGAACGATAACTCTTGTAGGAATTATTGCGATAACGAGTGTAGGACCTGCAAAGAGACAAAGAGGTATTCCAAAACACAAATTAAACGATAATATTTATAAACAAGGGATCTCTCATAAATATTTATTTATAAACAAGGGATGTCTTTTATAAAGGGAAAAAAGCTATCAAATTTTGAAACGCTACTGAGCTGTACACTTTCACTAGCTGAGCAACAATGAGCTGGGAACCAGTCAGAAAATACTGTACATCGAATGGCATTATTGCGGGTGACCTGATTTTGCTCAGCAACAATTTTCAACAATAACATTTGCAACATAATTACAAATGCATATCATTTCGGGTTGGATTTGAATCCAAGACCCGAATCCAAGATTTGAAAAATGCACCTTTGGAATTTTGTTTCAAGATTGTGTGCTTTGAAAGCTTACGATCCGAAAATTACGGAAAAGGTTTGGGAGAGTTAGGGTTTAAAGCACAAGGTTTTGAAACCCAACAAAAAAAAGATCATGCGACACCAAACGACCTGAACATAAATCTGATACGAATAGTTTGTTGGTGATTTAAAATTAGAAATCACAAATTCCCTTTTAAGTAATGTTTACTCTTACTGCAAAGACCTGTTTCAAGTTTTTCTTAAAAAAAAATCATGATGAGCATACCTTTCAATGCGAGGTCATGTAGCAAATATTAAATATCTGCTTAGCAATGTTGTGGTAGCTTAGCAGATATCATGAATGTTAGAGGCATGTAAACAGTGTATACCACTGCAACTGGGAACCTCGCAGATGTACGCACTTGGGGATAACTAGGTGAGTCTGAATTTCTCGCAGAGTAGCAAAGGTTACTGGTTTGTACTAGATGAGTGATATAACTTGTGGATAACTTGTGGACAACTAGCAGAAACCGAATAGCATGCAGATCAGCAAAGGTTACTGGTTTGTACTAGATGAGTGATATAACTTGTGGATAACTTGTGGACAACTAGTAGAAACCGAATAGCTCGCAGTGTAGTAAAGGTTACTGGTTTGTACTAGATGAGTGATATAACTTGTGGATAACTTGTGGATAACTTGTGGACAACTAGTAGAAACCGAATAGCTGACAGATACGCAAAGGTTACTGGTTTGTACTAGATGAGTGATATAACTTGTGGACAACTAGCAGAAACCGAATAGTTTGTAGATCTGCAAAGGTTACTGGTTTGTACTACAAGAAGAATTTAACAGCTTGTTGAGCAACAAATGTCTGTGGTTTCAACTAGTAGTGTGGAATAACTTGTGGAAAAATAGCAGGAACCAGATAGCTTGCCCAGAAGCTAGTGGTTTGAACTAGATGGGTGAGACAACCTGTGGAAAACTAGCAGAAACCGGATAGCTTGCTGAGTAGCAAAGGCTAGTGGTTTGAACTAGATGGGCGAGATAACATCTGGACAACTAGAAGAAACCGGATAGCTTGCTGAGTAGCAAAGGCTAGTGGTTTGAACTAGATGGGCGAGATAACTTCTGGACAACTAGAAGAAACCGGATAGCTTGCTGAGTAGCAAAGGCTAGTGGTTTGAACTAGATGGGCGAGATAACTTCTGGACAATTAGAAGAAACCGGATAGCTTGCTGAGTAGCAAAGGCTAGTGGTTTGAACTAGATGGGCGAGATAACTTCTGGACAACTAGAAGAAACCGGATAGCTTGCTGAGTAGCAAAGGCTAGTGGTTTGAACTAGATGGGCGAGATAACTTCTGGACAACTAGATGAAACCGGATAGCTTGCTGAGTAGCAAAGGCTAGTGGTTTGAACTAACTTGCGGATTCATGAATACATGTACATGTAGCTAGTGGAAGTATTTTTCGGTTGCAATGAGAAAACTTGCAGAAACCAATTTGCCCATGTTTGAGTTAGTTGGGATATCCTGCAAATTAAGTACAAACAAAATAAGTTTTAAGTTATTTAGCAATTGTTGCAGTTTTACTACTCCTGCATGTGAACAAATCAAACTTGGTCTGAATTCCTAAACTACAACAAACAAATAAGCGCAAATCATGATACACAGCGCCACCAGTAGTTCATCTGTAAAGAGAGGTAACTTATTACAGTGTGGTTTAACATAGACTGGTCCCCTGTCTTTATCCACACGAATAAAGACAGGCACTGGTCTTTCCAACCCAAAGGTTTCATTGGATAAAAATATACATGCAAATGTACATATCAATACAAATTATGTGAATTGAGTGTGTATTTTTGAAAGATTGCGCACAACGCATAACTAAACCGGACAAGTCTGGTAGTCTTGTGATTTTTAATACCTCACAGGTTTGCCCTTTACTTTTTTAGTGACTAGCCAGCAGTACCAATTAGCTTTTTGGTTCACTGGTCCATCAGCTTTTGCACTTGTCCATAATTTAGATTCAAAAGGGATGCTTTCCAACACTGAACTAGCCAGCCAGACCACTTGGAGTTAATTTTGACTGGTCCTCATGTGTTTTAACTGGCATTTGGCCATCGGACCACTGTTAAGGGAGATCGCTGCCTCACTGTGTAATATCTTGAACAAAAACAAATTATGTTCAAATAATGACTTTGAGTCTGATCAATTGTAATATCATTGTATAAGAAAACAGGATATGAATTCTCTCTACATATTCGTGCTTGTTCGGAAAAAACATATTATACATGTATGTTAAATGGTGTACAAAGTTTTTTTCTCATTTTGATTCTGGTCTTATAAAAACAATGCTGGTCCAGTAAAATTGTTCAGCAACATTGTGGATTTCCCCCAAATCTCGATCCAGTGTAACTCACTAGGTACAAAAAATATATCAAACTACAGATCTTCTGTGCTAAATAAAGGACTACTTGAATATTTGTGTAGGTATTTTTGGTTTACCTGGAGCGAGAGCGTCTACGCCTGTCATTATGGTTGTGTGGGCAGTCTCTTGCATAGTGGCCACGCTTGCCGCACTCGTAACATTTGTCATCATTGAAAGAGCGACGATGTTGGAAACGGCCGCCGCCACCACCGCCGCCGCCGCCATAACTACCACCTGAACGTCTACTGCTACCGCCACTGCCACCACTACTCACACGACCACGGCGCTTTTCACCGGTAGCATGCTCAACCTCAACACGTCTTCCACATAGAACACTGTTGGAAGAAATTGTCCCATAGTTCTTGTTTGTTAACCGTTTTTTACAGAAGTAAAAACAGTATCCTAAAGGACACAACATTGTTAGGGGTCTTGTCAACATTTATCCTAGACAGGTAGTTGGACCGCAATTCTCTTATGTCATTTTTTTTGTTGGATTTCTATCGGACTGTACTTCTATGAGAGACATGGTTTTACTCGATGAAAGGCACATAGTTCTCCGATGCACTAAAGACAAGCCCTGTGCCAATGCACGGTTTGACTGGCTGATTAAACAAACTTGCAGTTTTGGAGCGATTTTAAAGGTTTGGAAGTCAATATATTTAACATGGATGCATAGCGTGACTTTTTAGCAAAAGATAGCAATCTAAGTCTCTGCGGTTTGTAAACAGGCACTGTGAACTTCTCCCATGTTTTCTCCTTTAAGTCTGACAGATTAAAGGTTCAATTGTAAAGTATACCTTTGGTTTTTGAATCCATTCGATTGTTTTAATCCAATATAACTGTAGATATATAAAATAAAACTAAGATGGAAAAATTTCATTTCATGGTAGCTCTTTTGAGATATTGTCGGAAATCTGGAGCGGTTATGTCCACTCAGGAAGAGTAATCAGTAATTGGAATATACAATCTGAGAAACATTTCATGCACAAACATTTCATGTTGAAACATTTCTCAGATTGCAATGTTTTTGGATCCCTCTCTCTAAAAGTAAAGCCACAATCCTTTAAAGGAAACTGTTTCTCAAAATGTAATACGTTATCAGCAGCTGCAGTACTTCTACCAAGTAAGTTTTTATAGTCATAATTTTTTTGAGTAACTACCAAAGGCATACCCTCCCTTTAAATTTCAGTTACAAAGTTTTAAAACAAGCTGCCATTGAGATTTTGGCAATCATAATGTTTTGTGTGTCTATTGGATGATTGATCAAGTACTATTAACATCATTAACCCTAACCATGCTAAATGCAACAATATGCACCAATTGGTAATAGTTGTTGTAATCTGTTGCATTTGGCAGTCAACTCAGATGTCATTCTTTGACTGAATTTGTTGCATTTAGCAGTGAAGTGACTTCATATAGGTTTGGGTGCTTCTATTGTATCTGAACAACTATATCCCTTGTTGCATTTTGTTGCATTTGGCATGGTTCTCATTTCAACGGTGTTGCATCATGTTGTGTTTGGCATGTAGAGAGACCCTAATGGGGGTTAGGGATAATACTCAGTCTATGATAACATACGTATCATTGAGTCCTCTGATCGCTTGACTGGCATCCCCAGGGTTTTCAAACTCGACGAAGGCAAAACCTGGCGGATTCCTGGCAACCCAAACATTTGTCAATGCTCCGTAGGAACTAAATGAATCTTCGATGTCACGGCGATTGGCGTCATCTCCAAGGTTTCCAACGTACACCTTGCAGGACAGAGTTGAATCCCCGTAGCGTGACATATTGAAGGACTCTCTGCACAAAACAAGAGGGTTTGACGATTTGTTATCATGTTTGGTGAAACAAACTAATAATCTTCACCCCTTGCACTGTTTTTGTCATAAAACAGCTGTCTGCGAAACAGGCACTTTAACAGGCACTTTGCTGTTTCAAACCTCATAACGGGAAACAAAATTATAGCTTCCGAAATAATGTGGTTAAATGCCTCTGAACTGAGCTTAAGATTCTCCTTGAAAAACACTTTAAAATGAGTTGTTGGGGCAACTTTTTATCGCCCATGTATCAGTCACTATCAGGACTGATAATTAGTGATAAACTGACTGGCCTGGGTAAATTTTGAAAACAATTCTGAGTTGAACAAAGACAAAACTACTGACCCTGAGCAATTGCCAGCTCCGAAATTGTTCATAAAATCACACCAATGAATAGGAACGTGCACATTTTCGTGTTAATGTGCTCTCCACAAATAAGCATGGGTAAGTGACAACTGCAAGTGGAACAATCTCGGCATAAAAACATGTGTTTCTATTTGTAAAAAAATAGTCCAGTGCATTGGCAATAGTAGTAGTTTGGGGGCTATCATAATTTAGGGATTCATAATTTAAGCGGGTCAGCAAACGGAAAAATTTCTGTATCCAGCCACCACTTTTTCATTCGTTATGAAATAGGGTCGTACATGTACATTAGCGTCAACAGGCCCATTTCACGACAACTCAAGACAACTCAAGACAACTCAAGACAACTCAAGACAACTCAAGACAACAGGTTTAAAATACCATCAAATACAATGGTTGTAATCAGAGTGTATCTGGAAACACGTTTAAAACTGACTGGAATCATCGTGCATAAATAAAATATTTTTCACGGAAAAACAAAGTTTTTTTCGTAAAAATAGTCAACTTTCTCCGTCCGTAGAATTGGCCGACGTAATGCTATTGCGCTTGCGCAATGACTTTGGACCGCGCAATAGCATCACGTCGGCCAATTCTATAGCTCTACGGACGGAAAAAGTTGACTATTTTTACAAAAAAAACATTTTCCCCGTGAAAAATATGGTTCCAGTCAGTTTTAAACGTGTTTCCAGGTACACTCTGATTACAACCATTGTATTTGATGGTATTTTAAACTGTTGACGCTAATAATAGTATGACCGATGAAATAATATATACTCAAATGAGGCGAGATATTCCTTTGGGTAAAAATTACTAATGTCGAAGATGAGTGAATAAGTGGTGGCAGGATACGGATATTTTTCCATAATTTATGTTGGGCTTGTTGGAACATGATAACGCCAAACAATGCAAAATAAAGATGGGAAAGGTCTCGTGGATCTAGCCCTTCCTGACGCTTCGCGGCTACACAGCGTTAACTAAAGCCATTATTAACTGGCTTTGACGAAAGGCATGGGCTAGCCAAGCAACAACAATTAGCATTAAAAAGGCTTACAGTTACCACAGTGAACTGGCTTTCTTTTGGCATTTTCGGCTTCAAAACTACATGCAGTATTTTCATTATGGGGCTAGATTTCATGGCTATTTACACATAACTCAATGACGCACAACCCTCAATATTTGTTAACATGACAAAACACAATAATTTACAATTCACATGTAGGCTATTGAGGTTAAGCTCGTTTCTCTCTTTCAAATGGTGATAAAATAACGACCTTTTTATTGTCTCGTTCTTACCTTTACCACACAGTCAGCGGGTCGCGCATGTGAGAGTGTACTGTGTGTTGAGAAGAAGCCAATTGTAGCTGGTGTACCAACCAATACTTTGTTCAGTCCTTGCATATTGTACATTCAAAAATCTATGCTACCGTACACCAACTAAACGTAATGTTGTCAAAGGCCTCTACCAAAGAGGGCGCCACGCAGTCTGCAGGGTGCAGACCACCGAGTCAGTATATATAGAGATCGGTGGTGCAGACTCAAACTCCCATAGCAAGCAATGCTAAAAAAAAATTATCAATAATGCTGGTTATTCAACTAACTTTGCATAAAGTACGGGGGACGGACAAACCGGTGCACACTTACTACACAAACCCCATAGCAACCCATGACGAAACAAAATACAAACATTCTGTCCCCATTGGAAACATGGGCCGAAAGGAGGTTGATTCAAAAAGAGGACACTGTATCAGAAGACTGGTACACACAGTTTTCGCCGTCGGGGCTGATGGCCGGGGGGGGGGGGGGGGTAAGTTTCCCATGGGGATGGGACACAAAATCTCCTGCCACACTGGACTTAATAAAGGTACCGTCCCAAAGTTCCCGAATGGAGCTCAAACAACTAAAGGAAGAATAGTTCGAAAAGGGTCTGTATTACTCTTAGCAAATGTACTTTACCGTAATATTATTTCCAGGCGCAGAACATAGATACCCAAAGGCCCATCCCCAGGTTAACTTTTAAGTAATCCCAGACACCAACTGGGCATGTAAAGAAGTCACTAAGACGTCCAAAAAACACTGGGATATGAATTATGGCAATGTTATAACAACAGGAGGGGGCATGCCACTAACCAGTGGTGCACTGCAATGGATCTGAGGGTCTCTGGGGACCTACCACCTATAAGGGTTAAGTCAATAATTCCAGGGCAAAACTTATTAAAAAAATGATTAACTGCCACCCCATCCTAGCCACCCCCCCCCCCCCACACGCGTTCGGACGGTGCGGAGACAAGTACTTTTCCAAGTCGGACACTAGAGGGCGGCGTTGACGGTCACCGCAAAGCCCGCCTCTGCATATTATCATGCGCATGCTGCACAACGCAGCCTGGTCGCAATACTTGTCTGTGCTGTGCATCTCGTTGATAACCTGTTTTTGCAAAAAAAGGAGCTGAGTTTTCCAAGATTCTGTGTAATTTAAAGACCCTCAGGTGAGTAAGGGATTTCGGTACTAATGGTTGTTTCCTCCAAATGTATGAAAAAGAAGACACCCAGCTACGTTAACCACGTAAAACGAAACAAATGTGTCGCGTCGTGTGTGTGTGTGTGTGACGACTGTCACTGTGCATACCCTGACCGTGCACACTGGATGGAGGAAATAAAATTGGTCCAGCCGCCGCTTAGCATAGATATGGAGCCCCCCAAAATGCCGACTCTTGTGTTAAAAAAATGGCTCAAGATTGGCTCAAATTATGAGCTAAGACTAGCTCAGTCATAAATTGAGCCACTGCTGGCTCATAATTAGAGCCAATCTTGACCATGTAGTAGAGCTTGAATTTTGAACACAGGACCTCGACTCAGGAGGACAGGAGAGGAGGAGAGTTAGACCAATTTCACCACCAGTTAATTATTAATTAACTGTTACTCGGCGCTGTACTCCTTTAATTTTGTTTTGACATCTTCGGTCGTACTATGTACTACTAAAGTACTACTAGCGCCCCTGGGATCTATTGAACGTTCTGCCACATTCGGCAATTTGCTATGATTTGTACATGTGTGGTACCCGCTTTCCTCCACTGTGTAGTCATGGTAGTGTATAGAGAGTAGGGTCATTCCATGTCAAAACACCCCCCCCCCCCCGCCCCAAAATAATGTTTTTATTTTATTGTCTGACCCCGTTCTACCTCCATGGTCCTAGTACTTAATACTACAAAATACGTTCTCATTAAAATGACACTGTCACACTGACATAAGTGACAGTGACTGTTTTTTGTACTCCCTGCAGTCAGTGGTCACATCATGGATGATACTAGTCTAGACTCTTATAATATAGTTATGGAGGGTGGGTCATGTTTCTAAAACAAAACTATTTTTTCCAGACACTTTTACAAGAAAATGTTTTTCCACATACAATTACAAATCAACAATAAAACCATGCATGGACTTATTGTGATGATTAAACCGAAATAAATGGTCTCTAAATGGCTGTAGGATTGTCATTCAGTCATGATTAAACGTAGTTTTAGACTCGGCTGGCGATGACTAGAGCAGGCTAGTCCAATTGTCATGATTGTTGAGACCAATGAGAACGGGCCACGATAACGAAAAGTCCCCTCGATCCACTAAGTGAAAGTAGTACTGTAATCTGGTAATCCTGGTCGATTTTCTACCTTCCACCTAGGTCAGTTAATCAGCAGTTCTTTTCAGAACTAAGTACATTACTCCCCCGAATCTTGAAATCTACTCTGCAGCATGAGAGTAAATAAAAAGACAAGTTCTTCAAAGAACAAAATCTACACAGCAAAGTAGATACAGTGTACTGTTACCACAAATTGAATATTCAACATAGTTTTCTTTACTGATTTCAAAGTACGCTATGGGGAAATACAGCAGTGATGAAGACAACAGCGACGATGAACGAGAGCGCACTCGTGTCTACATCGGAGACATCAACTCAGAGACGACCCGAACAGATCTGGAGAGAATCTTCAAGAAGTTTGGCTCACTGTTTGAGGTCTGGCTTGCACGTTACCCACCGCTGTTTGCATTTGTCGCCTTCAAGAAAAGGCGAGATGCAGAAGATGCAGTTCGTGAGATGAATGGGGAGTAAGTATGGAGAATCGAATGCCATTCTCATGCCTTCAGATTGTCTCAAATGAAGTTTTTACAGGTCTTATAGTACGTGACAGTGGGATGGAGGTTGTCTTGGTCTGGGGATATAACTCAAAATAATTTCGTCTTTACCTGGTTATAAAACAGACTGGATACACCAGGGCCCAATGTCATGGCTCTGCTTACTGTAAGCAAAGAATCGACGCTTACGGAAGTAGGGAATTATTTGCTTATTAAGCATAGTTTACGGGTTAGTAGAGAATTTTTGCATGTACGCGTACGAACTCCACGTTACTAGGCATTCTTCGCTTACACAGCTAGCGCAGAAATTCGGCGCTTGCATAGTAAGCGGAGAATGGTATTTGCAAGCACAGAATTTGGCAGTAAGCAGAGCCATGATTAAGAGCGCCAGACTCAAGCTCTGGTGTTTGTGATCAGCAGGGTGTGGGTTTGAATCCTGGTTGTGGCACATGTGTCCTTGAGCAAGATACTTTGAATGCTTTGTCCTTCAGATGGGACATTAACCCTAACCCCCATTAGGGTCTCTCTACAAAGCCTGCCAAATACAAAAAAATGCAACAAAGTTGAAATGAGAACCATGCCAAATGCAACAAAATGCAACGGAGGGAGGGCGCGCGCATGCAGTAACTGGGCGAAAGTTCAAAGTTCATGTACGTACAGCCCTGGCCTGCTTTAGTTATGATGACACAGCAGCCTCGTTAATTTCCCTCTGCTTTTCCTGTACCCCTCAGATCAATTAACGGAAGTCGAGTACAGGTCAATATTGCTCGACCCCGTAACCGTGGAAGGACCAGCTTTGGCCGTTCAAGTTTCCACGATCCCGACATCCGATGCTACCACTGTCAGGAACGAGGTCACATTGCTCGACATTGCACCAAATTCACATCTGGGTACCGCCGACATTTCAGCAGGTATATAAAAGTGTACAGCCTCGTAGTTTTACATATTCACTTGTTCACCTTGAAAGTAACCCTAAATACACTGTACATCCATCACACGAATCCTACATGTGCAGTACTAAGCCTAGATTTTAATTATTGAGGAACAATTTTTCAATAAGACCTAAACAGTTACCCACTACTCAGCCCAAACACAAAAAATTGAGCCAAAACGCTTGCAAGTCCATTCACAATTTTGTTATACTAATCAAAAGAAATGTGTGAAACAAATATTGATTTTCACGCCCCAAAGCTTCTAACATGTTCAAAATGAGGCGCCTTACTGATAAATCAAATGTCTGAGAAAATATTTACTAAGTTTACAAAAACGAATATATTTTTATGCTTTGCATTGGTACATGTATGTATTTGTGTGTATTAGATGGTTTCGCTCTCCGATAATTTGCTAACTGCACAAGCTAGTAGTATCTTATGTATTTGTTGAAAGAGCAGCTTGGTCGGAAAAAACAAGAGATTTTGTTGAAAAATTCTTGCTAACAAAAGTACATACATATCTTGCTGACTACTCAAATGCTGGGTTTCATTAGTCCGGCTGGTGAGTGAATAAAACAGTTGAATATGAACGGAAATATTCAAGCTTTGATTTATAAGTCCAAGCAGTAACACAGCTGCACTGTGATTAAGGTCTACTGTTGAAAATATGAAATTCAGAGCTCAATAATAATGCGCATGTTGTACATACATGTAAGTCACCATGGTCAAGTGGTTAGACCGCATGACTTGCAATCACAAGGTTGTGGGTTCGAATCCAGCCAAGCTAACCACTGATTTCACAATGACTAGAATAAGTATTGTCCTCTAGTTTCTGAATCACAAATTATTGATTTGTGTGCACTTGATAATCATAGACGTTAAACCAATGTTTGTATGACAGAGATTACCGATTGCCAGTTTGGCAATATCACCTTGTAGGAGCTTTGCCGAGTTCCTTGTTGTGAAAATCATCAAAAGATGTACACAAAAACTCAAACCAAACATACACTGTACTTTTGGAGGGATTGGGGCCGAGTTACTATTACTATGGGGCTACCATTTAAATGAACATGTAGGCTTACATATCATGAGTCATACCTTGTACATTCAGTTCTTATTCCTTAGCCACAATTTTGAAGTGACTTCCATGTATATTTTCATATGCTGATATTTTATACATAATTTTATAGGCTGGTGTGTGGGCTTTTTGTTGGTGGTAACCATTGGCAACGGTGTGAGTGGATATTTAGGAAATATGTTTAGTGGCCGGCCAAAATAAGAGTGTGGGTATGGTGGCCCAAAGTGGTATGGTGATTCTGATTGGTAGAATCCACCACGAGAGGTTAGTTCTCCACTGTGATTGGTTGGGAGCTAAGGACCAGCCCTGTGATTGGTTGGTTGTGTGTTGGGAGGCTTGTTCCCGCGATGATCTTTTTGCAAAGAGTGTGGGTTTATATACTGATGGTAAGTGTGTGTTGAATTCATTTGGTTGAATTTTGGTATTGTTTTCATTTATTTGGGTTTTTATTTGTCGTTTTCAAATTAATTGTATGCACTTTGAAGATTTCTTTTTAAGTACATTCTTTTTATGAGCAGAACAAAGTACACTGTTTGAAAAATATGTCAGAAAAACCCAAGGCCATGCCAACAAAAATACGACCGGCAAATGGCCCCTTACATTATTATTTTTTTTTATGCATGTACATTTTGTATGCATGTCAAACTTTCTAAACTGAAAAACACTTGTAACGGTGATATCTTTGTCAATATTAAAAACATTTTTGGGTCAATCAAAGAAAAATTAACGAGAGTGGGACTTGAACTTGTGTCCTCAGGTTTAACGGTCTGGCCCTCTACCAACTGAGCTATCTAGCCCTTTGCTGGCGGTCTCCCTATTTTGTCAATATCTTTGTCAGTATTAAAATTGATTTAAACAGATCCCTCGGATAGGATCTGAAAAAAAGGTCATTGACATTACTTTGACATGTCCTATACAACATTATGATTTCAATGAAAAAGAAAATCTCAACTCGGCCAATGTGCAAATACTGATTTGATTTTGTTTTCTGTGCTAGAATTGTGTTTTGTAAGTGTCTGGAGGAAAAATGTTTCACAGAAAAAAATTGTCAACTGAGTAGGCTCTGGTTTCTTTACTGACATTTTGCTTGTTTTTTTATTCAATTTCATATAAAGTGATATTCAGATCCTTATTTTGCATTTTTTCTTCAAAAGAGAAAATGTTTGAAATTCTTCGCTTTAATTATTCTGGGATTGGAGTATGAAGTAACTTTGGCATTCAGGCCCCCCCCCCTCCCTCCCCTACCACCAACCACATGATTGAGAAGACAACAATGAGGGACTTTTTAAAATTGCGATTCTTGTTCAGACACATTGGGTAGTTATTGGGAACATTTTCATTGTTAACGTCATTCTGTGCATGCACACAATTTCAACCTCATCAGTCTGCTGCCACCTAGCTCTTTTAAAAACTCCCATTATGTTTGACATCTTGTGGTATTTAGCCTTGATTTCAAGGCTAGATAGCTTTGGTTCCTGAACATCCGAATGCAATGCAACCCAAGCCTCTCAACATTTGAAAATAGTCTGAGGAATTTAAAGTTAAGCAGTAACTTGTGCCTAAGCAAGTCATTGTACCAGACATTCAAGTCTAATTCATAAATGCCTATTGGCTCCCAGTATTCTATTGCTATCGGCAAGTAGGTTTGTTTTGCTATAATGCAGTTTGGTCATCATTCACCTTTATGAAATGGTAACAATTTTCTGTTGTTAATTGATGGTTATTTTTTGCTTGATTCTGTCAAGGTCTCGTTCTAGATCCCCTGTTCGCAAGGGCCGTCGTAGTAGCAGCCGTGAACGAGTAAGGTAAGCAGATACAGTTGTGCCAACAATTTGTCCCCAAAAGCAAAAGAAAATGCTCGAATGCAGTCTGAAATTTGCTCTTTTGAAACTAAACAAGATCTTGAAGTTGGGAATCGGCAAAATAGTCAGAACATTTGAAAATCTATGATTTAAACAATTGAGCATATTAGAAAATCAAGAACCATCTCTGCCCTGACAGGTACCCATTTACCCCTGGGTGTAGAGAAGCAATTCTAGTTCAGTGCCTTGCTCAAGGACACCAGTGTCATGGCTGGGGATTCAAACCCACACCCTGATGACTTGACCACCATTCAAGGACAAAGGCAAAAATGTGTAATGGGCAAAGCTGAAGAGGAAAATGTGTTTTGTATAACCAAAAGTTTCAACTCTCACATAAATCAAAGAACAATCCAATGAAACTAGTGGTGGGGAATTAAAAAATTTGAAGAAATAAGCAAGTTTAACACATAATATAAACAAACAACACCAAAAACACTTTTGATTCACTCTGATAAAACATTGTTTAAGGGTAACATGCTCTGTGTGTCAGTGCAATGCATAGACTAAAAAGCAGAGTTGCAAAAATGTAAATTTTCAAATTTGAAGAATACATTTTAACGGTGACTAGTTCCAACTTGTTTTCTCTTTCACAGAAAGCGTAGTCCAAGTCGTAGCCGTAGCCGAAGTAGAGAACGTCGCAGGTAAGATGACGGTTATGGGCTTGGGAAGGGTGGTACAAACTCAACGCTTCCATTGATTTAGAAAAAGCAAAAAAATAGTTAGTGGCCTGATGTTTTGACCCTAGTAGAGTCTCTCTCGAAGGCTGAAAAATAGAATTAGCTGTTGCAAACTGCTTAACAACCAAAGGGACCTATGGTATAAATGCTAACAAATAGTTAGTGGCCTAATGTTTCGACTCTAGCAGAGTCTTTCTCGAAGGCAAAACAAAAGTTTTAATGAAAACATTTGGAGGAGGGTTGCAGGAAGGAAAAGTTTTGATGAAGAGAAAAAAAGACAAGAAAATTACAAGTTTTAGTCGTAATAAGCCATTGCGAGTTGAATTTGAATTCAGTCTGATATAGTGGCTTGCCTGTTCCTAATTAATGGAGGACTCATCAAGATCGTAGCCTGCGGCTGTACATGGAATTATGAAGTCTGGCCCAGTTACTGCACCTGCGCAAATTGGATGTCACATCACAGTTGGCATTACTTTTAAAAATATTTTATTATGAGAAATCACCTTACATCATAAAGCCACATGGCCACTTCAAGGTGAGGGCCACACTTTGATTTTGGCTGTCGACCCAGGGGCATGTTGCCTCCTACTCCTGGGGCTGAAACAGGCATGGGTATCATCCACTAAGAGCCTGGCTGGTTGAGCAGAATGCACTACCTTCCCAACTTTTAATGAAGCAATTATGGTTAAGTGTCTTGCTCAAGGGCACAGGTGTCATGACCGGGATTCGAACCCACACTCTGCTGCTGACAACACAAGAGCATGGGTTTGGTGAACTGATGGACAGTAATGGGCTTAAGCACAGGCCGTGTTTTTTTTTTTTTTACAAAATTTAACAATAGATCCCACAAAGTTTTTCAAAAATGAGATAATAAAACAACAATAGCTCTACCCGACAAACCTGATCCATAAATGTACATGCACTAGTGCATGCAGTTGCTAAGCTAGAGTTCCTATTTCCAATTACAGCCTCCTATGACCATGATGACAGTCCCCTTTTAAACGCTCAGTTTGAACTCCTCAGACTTAAAAACCCGTTGCTGCATCACATGGTTTGGGGCGAGATTTTGTGTAGCAACCTCCAGATTAGCAAAAACTAGTATTTGTTGTGCCACATCTTTCAGTGCAAGTTGTGTATGGGTGTTTGCCATCCTTTACGTCACTACCACAAAAGCTTGCCCTTACCCATGAGACAGCAACACAGAATAAAGTCTGAGGATTTCCATTGAGTTGGATTTTACTTGTGTCCAACCTCACTCCTAGTGCTGCACAATTCACGTGCCATTTTTCCTCCAGAATACCTTGCTCGGTCATAACTTCTGGAAGTGTGACTGTGAAGTATCCAAATGTATTGGAAAAATTAATAAGTCCTGTGGTTGATCCATTCTGTGTTCGAGACATATGCTGAGCTCGCTGTCAAAAGAGGCATCAAGTCATAGAGCAATTGGTTCCCTCTCTTTCTTCTTTTATCTTTTGTAAATGTCTAAATGTATGCAGTTTAAGGTGACTGTAAAAACATGGTTCAAATGCAGTGGATTACAACAAAAAACTTACATTTTGACATGCGTGTACAAGCCCCTGAAAGCAGCCTACAAGCACGGAAATTTGTTTAACAAGCGTGTGCGCAAAGTGGGCACTTTTGGAAAGCCACTCAGTGATGTTTTTCAGTACATCCCTTCTGGGGTTAGTGACGAGAGGTATCGATACGGCGTGCTGCCCATGGCAGCTAAGCTGATTTATGACTGAGCAAGGCGTTGTAACAGACATCATTAGTAAGTGGCTTATTGAAGACAATCTCCTGCCACTTAACCTAATAAAGTTACAGTTAAAACACCAACCTGTATGAGAGGGGGGACCTGGTATTTCAACACGTTCCCCACCATGGATAAAACCTGAGGAAATTGAATTAGCTGTTGCAAACTGCTTTTAGCAGCTAAAAGGACCTATGGTACAGTATGTGTAAAAATAGTGGCCTGATGTTTTGACTCTTACAGAGTCTTTCTCGAAGGCTAAATGACAACACAACACACATAAACAGGTATGTGTGTTTTAACGCTACATATGAAGTGTGGACCTGAGAACAAAAGAGGTCCATATACTGTAGGGACTTGAGACACTATGTGGACTTATACACATCCACACAGTGTTTTTTACACTGTTGATTAGTAGGATTTTCCTAAGTGTACAAAACAAAGGATTGTGCACAGAGTGACTGCAACACAGAGCTGGTTGTGTTTATGTGTGTTGTCTTGTCATTTAGCCTTCGAGAAAGACTCTGCTGGGGTTGAGACATCAGGTCAGTGACTATTTTTCCCATAGTAATACTTGTGATACTTGTGATATTCCTGCTTTGTAAACTTTAGCCTTGGTTCTCAAATCATAAGATTATCTTTGCTCTTCCCGGTACCCTTAAACCAAACATTATCACACATATCAGTTGTTTTTCGTCCGAACACCGATGTGTATTAAGTACTGAACACTCTGTACTTTCTTGAGTCCTTAGAAAAAAGTATCAACAGGCAAATCACTTGGCCGGGACTCAGATTTTTTCCCAGAACTTGGGAACGTACTAACTGAGTACAGAGTGCTTGACATTAATAAAAAAAATAGCAGTGTTAGTGTGATAGATAAAACAAGGAAGGTAGTGGTAGCATTTAAAGACTATAATATATAATAAGCTAGACTATATAATAAGCTGGACAGTTCTTTTCAGAACTAAGTAGTCTCCCGAAGTAGTCTCCCGATTCCAAATCTACTCCTTGGCAGTAGAATTAAAAACAAGACCTAGTTCTCTAAGAACAAATCTACATAGCTAGTAAATATACACATGGTGTTACCGCAAACCGAATATATATTTAAAGACTTACTAAAAAAAACTATAAAAAAAACTGCATGAGCTTGCACAGCAACAACTACTTCATCAATTGCAATCAAGGGGACAGGCCAAGTACATTATACAAGAAAGAGTCGGATGAATGAATTCAATAACAAAAGATTGAATCAGTGACTAAAGAGCATCTAATCCTGAGTGGAACAGGAAACCACGGTCCCTATTAAGATCCATACAGTTCAGGTTTGATCTTTTGTTCAGCAGCTTCCCTTTCAAATCTGTCTGAACAGTAATAAACATCGGTGTAAGGGCAAAAACCAAGTAAAATTCTTTATCCCAAATGAAAAAAAAAATATCATCAAATCGTTGCAGTACCTGCTGCTAAAATAAAGGATTCGAGGAGCCTCTAGCCACTGAGCTAGCTCAGTGGTCTAATGTTAAGACGACTCCTCTAGCATGGCAAAGGTCGTGGGAGGAGGTTGTAAAGGCAACTACAATGTAATTTCAAGATAATAAAACAAGCTGTATAGTATATTGACTTGAATGGAGAGAGGTGTATAGAGGGTTGAATGTACTTACATGGTGGTGTACTGGGATGCTGGGGTGTAGAGTGGCTGGGTGTACAGGGAGGCTGGGTGTTCAGGGAGGCTGGGTATACAGGGAGGCTGGGGTGTAGAGTGGCCGGGTATACAGAGGAACTGGGTGTACAGAGTGGCTGGGTGTACAGGGAGGCTGGGGTGTAGAGTGGCTGGGTGTACAGAGGAACTGGGTGTACATGGAGGCTGGGTGTTCAGGGATGCTGGGGTGTAAAGTGGCTGGGTGTACAGGGACACTGGGGTGTACAGAGGAGCTGGGTGTTCAGGGATGCTGGGGATACCCATTCTACAGGCCTGGAATTACACGGAGGCCCAGTGGCTATGGCCTCTGTTGCCTTTGGTCTCGGACCCCGCCCCCCTTAGTTACTGATCTGAATGGCCTTGCCCTTTTCAAATTGAAAATGGCCTTGCCCTTTTAAAGCTGAAATTTCAGGCCAGCATTTAATTACATCATCACCGTTTTCACAAAGAGCCACATATCTTAAAATGTTCAATTATTGATTACTACAGAAAGGGGCCTTTATCCCAATAACTGCTTTTTGTGTTTTCACGAAGAGCCACAGGCCCCCAAATTGCATTGTTATACATTGCAACAAAGAGCGTAAAATGGTGGTCAAATCGTTTTTCGGGTTTCACGAAGAGCCACGTATGTCAGTGTGCGCGTGATCACGTGACATATGTGCCCCTTTCCTATGTAAAAACATGTTAACCAGTTGGGTGTTTAAGTAGGACATCTCACTTCTTAGGTTTCATGAAGAGAAACATATCTTTGACTAATTACTATGGTAATTAGCCAATATATTTAAAGAAATTAGTTAGTCAATGGAAAGGTTAAACTTATACAGAATCATATGAGAGATCTTAAACTGCAAACCGTGGCTTTAGTTTTGCAGAGTTTGCTGTTTTAAGCCAAGCAGAGTGTAAAATGTAAACCTCAATCAGGCGATTGGACATATGTGGTTCTTCGTGAAAACGGTGATGACATGTAGCACCTTGCAAATATTGACAAGGTAATGCAGCGTAATCTTCAGCCAACAGGCTTAAAACACTGTGGCAAGTCTCTTCTCTTAAGGATAAAGTGTACTGTTTATTTTATATGCATCACACAACACACAAGACCTATGGCTTAACTTCTAATCCAAATGATGCGGCAATAATTGTCAGGAGTCTTGCGCATAGGCACAAGTTCCATGACCGGGTACCCCACCCACACTCTTAACAACACCAGAACTTGAGTCCGGCAGGAGAGTGCTCGATCTTGACACTCTACAATACAGCTGCAGTATTGTCCAAAACAAATTGAAAATGAACATTTTCTTTCTAATGTAATTACAAGAAGAAAATATTTCATCAATCGAAAGAGAGGCCAGTTGTCAAGTGCCTCAACTTTGTTTGGCATATTGCCAACCCAGCCTTCAATTGGTTTAAATTGGTGAAAAAGATCTAAAGCCATGCTTTTATCTTAAAAACGACAGCATTTTCTTCAAGTGTTTCCGGAATTTGTACTCCCGCTTTGATTGTGTCTGTTTGTTGTTTCCTCTTAAAGCCAACCTTGACTTAACGTCAAATTACTTTGGCCCGATCTGATGAAGAAGGATCTTAAAATCTAAGGTTTTAAATCACATCATCAGCTCTAATGGTTTTTCTCCCCCTTAATCACATTACAATCTCACACTAAAAGCGTCCACAGTTTTCAGAGAGAAAGGTTTCAGTTAAAATTACTCCTGTTATCCCATTAGAAGGAGGTAGAATTGTTCAAAGGCTTGAACAGCTTCATAATTTTACTTGACTAGTTATAATGCGCTACACGCCCAAAGAACACTGGGCAGTTATGATGCACTTAAGAATTTTATGAATTCTGTCCAGTGTTGAATAGCAGTGAATTTTATTAAGATTTCATAGTCTTGTCACTAACTATAGCACCAAATCAGTTTCTTTTAAATGTTTAAAAGCGCTAAAATGAAATGAAACAGAATGGAAGTGTTTCCAGCTTCAGCGTTTGAATTGATGCAAAAAAGACCCCATAATGAAATTATCCTCTACCTTTTCTTGATATGATTGAAAAACAGTACAACGTAAAAGGGAATTATTCTAAGCTCAAGTAAAACGAACAATAGAGTACCTGCCCTTGGCATGAACAGAAATTTAAGACCATCTATTAGATGAAATTTTCATTGAAAGGTTGATAATGGTGTTATAAAGGTATGCTGGTAGCTAAGGCTATTGCTCTATGGAAAGCAAAAACTAGGTTGTTAAAATTGACACCATGGGTGTCATCACATATTGATACCAAAAGAGATTCAAAATTTACACAATATGGTGTTAAAATAACACTAAATTCTGCTATCGCAATTACATTGGTGTTATTTTAATACCCTGTGGTGTTAATTTTGATTCTCTTTTGGTATCTATATGTGATGACACCCATGGTGTCAATTTAACACCCCAGAATTGCAGTTTATATAATTAATATAAACAATATGCTTTTCATCTAAAAATTCACAAAGATTCTTTGTTAAAATCCAACAGAACAAATCTTTGTTGTTAAAAGGAATATCTAAAGGGTTATTATACCTAATTGCTTTTTGGACGAGTCTCTTCATTTTCATCCTCCAGTTTTCATTAAATTTGCCCTACTTTCCATCAACCCTACTAGGGTGGTCAAGTATCTGTGAAACACTGTTCTTTGTCTGTGGTGTGTCGTGGCCGAGTGTTTTAGAGCATCAGATTCAAGTTCTGGTTGCCAAGCCATCAGGGGTGTGGGATCGAATCCCGGTCATGACACTTGTGTCCTTGAGCAAGACACTTAACTATAATTGCTTCTCATCACCCAGGAGTATATGGGCACCTGTCAGGGCAGAGATGGTTCTTGCGATTGATTTACATGTAGCTTGATGCGCTACATGGCAGCACAGGCTGTATACTCCCAAGGGAGCTGAGATGGTTTAAGAAATGAAATAAATGGCTCAGTGACTAGGGGTTATAATGTTTAAAGCGCAATGATCATTCTTTGGAATTGCGCTCTATAAGAGCCGAAATTGCTGTTATTATAATAAACAGTTGATGTTTTGTCATAGATTTTGTGCACTTTCATTATGGGTTGAAATAAACAACAGATTTGTGTTTGTGAGTGTGTCTACTCGTTGAAACCAAGAACTGTCACTCAAGGGATCTAGTTGTTTTGACAGAGCTTCGTTTTCAAAGCCAATGCAAACAATGGAGAACAAAGAGATTCCATGTTTTGTGTGTGTGAGCGTGTCTACTCGTTGAAACCGAGGACTTTTAACAAAAGGGATCCAGTGTTTTGACAGAGTGAAGGCGTCCTCGCTTCCCTTTCGTGTACAAACCAATGGGGACGTTGCTAAAACAAGCCATGTCCAAACAATGGGAGAACAAAGAGAAGTCCTTGGTTTTCGGGATTCACAAGCGTTGTGTTTGTCAGAGAGTGTGGGGGGGGGGTGTACAATTTCTTTATTTCAACACTGAACATTTGAGAGTTGGTACTGGTATCAACAACACAGATCAGTGAACTTTCATGAATTTGACAATGGACCGCCGGTCCGAGGCCAGGGATTTTAGCCTCGGGCCAGTAAACTCATAACCTGTCAAGTCTGGCGGTCTTGTGGTAAAAGCCACTTTGTGATATCTTTAACAGAAAGAAACGGTGTTCAAATATTGACCTTAAGTCTAGTAATTTTATATTTCCGTTGAGAATCAAACTATACTGACTCAAAAGACAAATGAGATAAATCTTCTCTTAGTGCTTATTCAAATAAAAATAATTTTAACGTTGTAGAAAGCTCTTTCTTATTAAGATTCCGGTCTTGTGAAATAAATTCTGGTCCAGTGAGCATTTTGAGCTACAGGCCTGCGGTCTTGTGGCATTTTACACAAAATTCGAGCCCTGAATTACAACGTTCCTAAAGTTCTCACCTTTGAGATGCTCCCTAATGATTTGATTAAGGGAAACAGGATGTCTAATATGAACAATGGTCAAGTCGTAGGATGACAAGTGATTATACAATTGGATTTTCTCGTTGAATCAACAGGAACAGAAGTGAACAAGGAATGTCTCGATAAGCGGAAGAAAGGTTAGTGTCTCTTTATATATGTACATAAACTCACTGATACTCCTATTGTCAGGATAGTGCATGCTCTAGATAATCAGTTCCAGGGGAAATCGAGTTGTAAAGAGGCTGTGAGCTGACTCTGGAATTTCCTCCGATTCCTCAATGATTCATTTATCCTAAAGCGCCCATCTTCAGCCTTCACTTCACTCCAATACACCACAGCTGTCTGTGTGCAGAATGCATCCTTTTGAAGATCCGCCAGATATTTGATAAATAATAAAGCAGTGGTGAAAAGCATCTTTTAAATATGAGAAAACCCCAAAACTGACAAGTAAAAGAGAAGGAAACTTAAAAGGTGGTTTATTTTGGAAGTTGCAGCCAGGTTCAGGGGTCAAGTTTTACAATACAACCTGGGAAGCTGCAGCCATGGGATCACCTTAAGGGAATGGGACCGTTCTATTTAAAATATCAAGGGAGACCGCCAACATGCATGACAGGCTAGGTAGCACAGTTGGTAGAGCACCAATACGTTAAATCTGGAGGTTGTTGGTTCAAATCCTGGTTGAGTTAATTTTTTTCGGTGAGCCCCAAATAATTTTTGGTAAAGATTATTGCCAATTATGATGAGACCTTTTAAAGGCAAACTATAATCCATGAAAATTTCATTTCAAAAGCTGGTAGCTTTTTTGAGATATTGCCAAAACTCTGGAGCAGTTTCGGAATGCAGGAAGATTAATCCGTAATTGTAATACACAATCTGAAAAACGTTGCATGCAGAAACCTTTCTCAGATTAAAATGATACTCTTACCCTCTCTGTAAAACCACAATCCTTTGAAGGGAATCGTTTCTCAACATGTTATACATTATCAACAGCTGCAGTGCTTCTTACCCAGTAAGTTTGTATCGTCATAAATTTTTGGAGTATTTACAAAAGGTACAGCCTCCCTTTAAAGTATTCTGAACTATTGATGGTTTTTGTAAAACTGGCGTCACATTCAGTCATACAAGAAATCTCCTGTGATTTGAAGTAAGACCAGTTACTTTCCTTCAAGACACTTTCTCACTTCTTGCTCCCAAGATGCTCTAGGTGATAATGAGGGGAGTCTTGGTCTCAAATAGAGTGTTTAATTCTAAAGGCACCAGAGCATGAAGTCTTTGCCATCTCAATCAGCACAAAAACTATTTGTTTACCGTCTCATGGGGGTTAGGGAGAGTTTCTCCGTTTCATTAGCTTTTCTTAATGTGACATTAACCCTGTGATAAAGAATGGGAGTTTTTGGATGGGACATCCGTATTTTGCTCACTGTGATGAGTTTTTTGAACTCCCTTTAGATGAGGTACATGTTGATTTTGGGACTGTAATAGTTTTAATAATAATAATGATAAGTGAGACTTTTATAAAGTGCATTTTCAAAATACACAATACGCTGCTAAAGAATGCTACAAAATGGTCAGAGAGTTTCAGCATCGGGGACCAGCACTTGAGAAGAACTGGTCCCCTGCCCTTTTGTAAAGAGCAAGGGATTTTATTAGATTGTGGCTGGAGTGGAGGCTACTTTGGCCAGGTTTGTTGAGGTGGAGAGACTCTGTATTAAGGTATCATGGAAGTTCATTTGAGAATGCTTTGTGCATGTTCATAGCCTTGTCCAAGGCTCTTTACGCAAACACCCCGCTTTGAGTTCACCAGGAAGCATAACAATACTGGCACGGTACTGCAGTACTTGATATACAGTATATCGTGGGGTCGAAGCATGGTTTTTCAACCTCGTACCAAAAAACAAAGCCGAAACAGAGCCTTGTTCCCATGTCTCATGGGGGTTAGGGAGAGTTTCTCCGTTTCATTAGCTTTTCTTAATGTGACATTAACCCTGTGATAAAGAATGGGAGTTTTTGGATGGGACATCCGTATTTTGCTCACTGTGATGAGTTCATTTGAGAATGCTTTGTGCATGTTCATAGCCTTGTCCAAGGCTCTTTACGCAAACACCCCGCTTTGAGTTCACCAGGAAGCATAACAATACTGGCACGGTACTGCAGTACTTGATATACAGTATATCGTGGGGTCGAAGCATGGTTTTTCAACCTCGTACCAAAAAACAAAGCCGAAACAGAGCCTTGTTCCCACTGTAAAAAGGTCAGATTGTGGGCGGAATTGCTTTATGCTAATATTTCCCGAAGGTGTATGCTCATTTGGTTATGTATAGTGGCAAGGTGAATACTACATAAATTAAAAATGCCAATCATCATAACGAGAGTTTATGATTGGACGATTATCCGCCCAGTACAGGAAATGAATATTCAATATCCGATTCCAGCATATGTAATTAGCGCTGGAATCCCTGCGCAATGATAAAGAAAAACATAAGCTGCCGTTTACAGTGGGATCAAGGCTCTGTTTCGGCTTCGTTTTTTTGGTACGAGGTTGAAAAACCATGCTTCGACACCACAGTATACTGTATATCAAGTACTGCAGTACCGTGCCAGTATTGTTATGCTACCTGGTGAATTCAAAGCGGGGTGCTTGCGTAAAGAGCCTTGGACAAGGCTAGCATGTTCACTGATGTTTTGAAGGTGATGCATTGTCTAACAGGCAATCAGTGTAGTTGTTGGAGGAGTGTAGTTGTTGGAGGAGTGTAGTTGTTGGAGGAGTGTAGTTGTTGGAGGAGTGTAGTTGTTAGAGGAGTGTAGTTGTTGGAGGAGTGTAGAGGCGAGTGTGCATTTTGGGTTGTGAGATAATGATACAAGCAGCATTGTTCATTATGGGAAAGCTCAATTTACAGAGTTTTGCCACAAAAACTCAGAAACTATTTTATCCTATTCAACCCATTAGATGTGTTTACATTGAATTACTTGGGTCATTAACCTAATGGTTGAACAGTTAATCTGCCTGGGGCAGTCAGCAGCACTGTTTGGAAAGGGAATTACATGGAGACAACAAGTGTTAGTTGTCAGATGAAAAGGGTGTTTTATTCTAGCCTCTTTCTTTAATGGAGCTTCCCCGTAATGTTTTGGAGCCTTTGTAGTCGGTTAACGTTAGCTTGCTCATTATAATTGAGTCATGAGTGACAATAATCCAGTCTAGACAACATGAGGGCTGTGGCAGCGGCCTGGCATGTGTTTGTTTCAACATATTTATGTATTTTTGAAATGTACAGCCAACAAGAGATATTGAAACATAACATAGGATCGCCTTAAAGCCATAACCAACTGAAATGAAGCAATTTATTTCTAATTTTCCAACTATCACATGCACCTTTAAGGGCAGGGTACATTTTTGGTAATTGTCAAAGACAAGGATCCTCCCTTGGTGTATCCCAACATATACTTAAAATAACAAACCTGTGAAAATTTGGGCTCAGTTGGTCATCGAAGTTGCAAGAAAATAATGAAAGAAAAAACAGCCCTTGTTGCATAGAATTGTGTGCTTTCGGATGCCTGAGAAAGGCTTCATGCCTTAAGCCTTTCTCAGATTCAAACTTTTGGGTTAACACTCAATGACACCATCGCTCACTTATTGAGTAACAGTTTTTAATTAATAAGTAATTAGTCCGCAATTTTTTTCTTCAAAAAATCTAAAAAATTCCAAGTTCCACAACTGCACCTAGCCAAATAGCATGCCAAATGTCTTATCACTATCCGGGTTTTGTTTTTCACTAACACAATCCAACAATGACCTTTTCTCCAGGAATTCCCATAGGAATTGTACAGCAATTACTTAGCCTTGCTAAGTTGTGTGAACAAAGGGTGTTATTCAAAGAAATAGTTGATTGAGCAGAAAGAGACATGTGGGCTCATCTCAAAATACAATTTTGCTTGAATTTATTTATTTAGTCAAAAGGGTCTAGATCCCATGATTTGGGTGATTTAAAAGTGATTTGGTTCTTCACAGAAATGTATTACACGCTAAAATCAAACTGTTACTCAACAAGTAAGGCATGGCGAAATGGTGTGATTTTTTTTTGATGGTGTCACGAAGAGTTAAAATGACCTCTTTCTCTAAACTACACTACTTCAAAGGGAATTGTTTCTCACTATGTTTTATAATATCAACAGCTCTCCAGTGCTCTTTACCAAGTAAAGTTTTAAGGTCATTGTAGAGTAATTACCAAAACTAAACACTGCCTTTAAGCTTACAGTAATTGGCATGGGACTACCTGCATATGTGATTAAAACTGTTGATATGACATATGCAGCCTTGAAGATGAGCTTGAATTTCAAGCATTTCTCAAGTACAGACAAACAGAGAAGAAAATACTCGCCTAATTAAAACGCCATGCTTTCATGTGCAGGCATAAGGCAAATATATCCACTTTCTTGACCTGCGACATTCTGGGAAATGTCTGTTGTGGGTTGTTGATGTGTGGCTTGATCTTCTTAACTGTTAGACCATAAGGAGAAAGATGTAGGCGACTGTACAATGCGATAGAGAATTGATGCCTGATGAAAGGCAGGGTATACTTTTGGTATTTATCAGAGACCAGTATCCTCACTTGTTGTATCCCAACATATACATACAATAACCAATCGTGAAAATTTGGGCTCAATTGGTCTGCGAAGTAGCAAGAAAATAATGAAAGACAAAAACCCCAAACACCCTTGTTACATACATGTAGAAGTGTGTCTTTTCAGATGCTTGTGAAAAGCTTCATGCCTGAAGCCTTTTGCAGATTCAAATTTGCGGGTGAAAGTCTACCATTTTTTCAAAAATTGCATTCAAAGGGTGTCTTTTCTAACAATGTTTTATAATATAGTATACAGCTCTTCAGTGCTCTTTAGACTTTACCAAATACAGTTTTTTTGGTCATTAATTTTTGGGGTAACTACCAATGGTATTCCTGCGATTTTTGCTGGAAGAAATTTTTAAAGACTTTTTTTGATCTGAAACGGATTTAGACAGCTGATGCTGTTTCAAAAGGAAAAACCTGATACAAACTTTTGCATGTGACGCGGACAAGGTAAAAAATACATGTTACATGCAAAAATGTTTGTACATGGCCGATGGACATAAGATAATGAAGGAATCCCGACAATAATTAATCACTAGTTTAATTAACTTCCAATTATCACTGGAAGATTCATTTTTGGGCAATACCTTTTAAAAAGTATAGAATCTATATCAAATCAAACGTTTCGGATCAAATCGACCAAGAATCACAACCAAGCAGTTTTAAATTCAATTCAATTAGTTTCAAATTAAATTTATTTCCTTGTGTGAACAATTTATATTAAATAATGTACTCTGGCTACTTTGCGTTCACACTTGTTAAAATCTTCCGAGCGCGTGTATCGCTCTTGTAGGACGCTATGCGCGTGTGAAAATACAAGTATTTTTGATGTGATTCCATTTCAAATGAATCATGTTTTTACACAGTCACCCTAAACTGCATAAAGTTAGATATATCACAAGATCAAAGAAGAATGAGAGGGGACCAGTTGCGCTATGACTTGATGCCTCTTTTGCGGGCAACCATACGTGAGTGGGCGCGTAGAGTGGATCGGCCACAGGCCTAACTAAAATGTGCTAGATGCTGGGACATTTTATTAATCCAATTCCAGGGGTAATGAGCAAGCAAGGCATGCTGGTAAAATATGACACTGGTGAGATTGATCACTCCTGGGAACAAGGTTGCAGAAGACAGTAACTGAGAATGGGCGTTGTGATGAGTGATCAGGGCTCCTTGTGTTTCTTGCCTTCATACAGTGTGTACCTGTCTCAGATTAACAAACCACACAGCTGTTGACACTAATTGCCAGATTGCCTGATTTTCCTTCATCCATACTTTAAACTGAAGGATTTGATTTGTGGAAATGTTCGTGTTGATCAGTTAACATGGTTAATGCTGATGTTTGTGCACCCTTTCAGAAATGTCCAATTACATTGAATTTGAGGGGTTGTTTTTGTTGTTTTACTTTCACATTCTTTGCCCAGCTGGTACATAAACATGTACTGGATGGAAATTCGACCTTACATTTCAAACCTTGCAACTTCCTTAAAGGAAGTGTCATATTATGGTAAATGCTCCAAAAATGAATGCCCATTAAATCCTACTTAGTTTGGATAGCTTTCCATCCCAAATCATTTGAGCCCAATTATAAGGAAATCCCACATTCTCCAGCCCTGCAAATGTCACATGTACACCTCTTTAAAAGTTTTAGATTTAAATTCACTCCAATCATCTGAAAGTAGTGAAAACTGCAGATGAATTTGTCTCTAGTTTCAATCAAAATGTATGAATTCAGTCTAAAACTTTTAGGGAGATTGTGTAAAGCTTGACTGTTGTCTGACTTTAAGTTCTGGAATGAGATGAAGAATTCTTGATAAGAAACATTGGCGAGGACTGACAACTGAAGGTGGGATGGAACTAGATCTAGTTCACACCATACCTCATTACCAATGTCGTCCCCAGATTACTAATGGCATTGGCAGTTAGTTTGGCATACATAAATCAACTTGCATTCGGTTTAGGAATTTCTTATTTATTCTGCTTGATCTACTCACGAAGACAAACTTATCGATCGATCTTTGGCATACACGACGCAACATGCATCTAAGTTTGTTTGTGTATTTATTATGTATTTATTTATTTATACATTAATTTTTTTTATTTATTCATTTCTTATTTCTTATTTATCCTTGGTGATCCATTCGTCAATTTTTTTTTGATCTCCCATTGATCCCAGCTCACACAAAAACTACAAAAATGAAATTAACATAACAACATAATAGGTTTCATAGAAAAACATTACACATTCATAGGTGGATTTGGAATTGCCTACTTTTCATCAAATTTCTGAATAGTTCAGTTGGTAGAGCGCTGGCATGTTAAACCAGAGGTCGTTGGTTCAAGTCCTGCTTCAGTAAATTTGTCTTTGTTCAAACCCAATTTATGTATAATATTGATAGCTAACCTCTTTAATTCCCCATGTTGGTTTCTTTCCATTTGTATTAAAATCAAAGTTGTCCTTCCTTTTTTTGCAGGATGATGGTTGTAGCAATCAGGAAGGACCACAAGGTGCATGCAAGGCTATAAAGGCAAAGTACTATCGTTGCTTGTCATCAATTTAGAGATGAGGTGATGTTACTATTTAATCTGAAATTTAATCAAGAACTGTAGCTTAATTTCTTAGAGAAGGTAAGGGGAAAAGGACTTGAAAGAAGCAGCAGGAAACTTGTAAATAACTACTCTAATCAAATGGTATTAAGAAGAACTTCATACTTAGCGAGCAGAATAGTCAGTGGGCACCGGTGATTACATTGTAAAGAACATTGCATTTTGGAAGGCAACCTGTTTCTGCTTAGCAACTTCTTTCTGTGCTAAGCCAACTCTGGTGTTTACCAGCTTTATGAAAATAATTTGACCTAGATAAAAATGTAGCAATCATTCTGATCTGCCAAAATTGTTTTTTTTGTTGTGTTTCGACAAAAAAAGCAATCTTCTTTAAATTGTAACTCAAAGTTTGTAAATACATAATCACTTATGCCATGCACCAAACAACTATTATGTAAATTCAATTTTAGTTGGTAATTATTGTAGCACAGATGTTTTTTTTTCTCTCTGTTTAGACATCTACTATAAATCTTCTAAATGGGTCGTTAAAGCCAAGTTCTTGTGTGTTGGAACCTTTGGGCTGAAAGTTTAGACACTCTAGTTCTTGTGTCTTGAAACTTTGGTTTGGAAGTGTGCCCAAACCAGTACTTTGTGTTGGAACCTTTGTTCTGAAAGTTTGGTCACTCAAGTTCTTGTGCAGTGGGATCTTTTGTCTGAAAGTGTGCACACTCACACACACAGTCTTGTGTGTTGGAAAGTTTGGTTAAAAACTTTGCAGACTCAAGGTCATGTATGTTGGAACCTTTTGTCTGAAACTTTTGGCACTTAAGATCTGTGTGTCGTAACCCTTGTTCCAAAAGATTGGTCACTCAAGTTATTGTGTGTTGGAACCTTTGTGCTGAAAGATTGGTCACTCAAGTTCTTGTGCAGTGGGATCTTTTGTCTGAAAGTGTGCACACTCACACACACAGTCTTGTGTGTTGGAAAGTTTGGTTAAAAACTTTGCAGACTCAAGGTCATGTATGTTGGAACCTTTTGTCTGAAACTTTTGGCACTTAAGATCTGTGTGTCGTAACCCTTGTTCCAAAAGGTTGGTCACTCAATTTCTGGTGTGTTGGAACCTTTGGGCTGAAAGATTGGACACTCAAGTTCTTGTGTGTTGGAACCTTTGGTCTGAAAGATTGGACACTCTAGTTCTTGTGTGTTGGAACCTTTGGGCTGAAAGATTGGACACTCTAGTTCTTGTGTGTTGGAACCTTTGGGCTGAAAGATTGGTCACTCAAGTTCTTGTGTGTTGGAACCTTTGGGCTGAAAGATTGGTCACTCAAGTTCTTGTGTGTTGGAACCTTTGTGCTGAAAGATTGGTCACTCAAGTTCTTGTGTGTTGGAACCTTTGGGCTGAAAGATTGGTCACTCAAGTTCTTGTGTGTTGGAACCTTTGGGCTGAAAGATTGGTCACTCAAGTTCTTGTGTGTTGGAACCTTTGGGCTAAAAGATTGGACACTCTAGTTCTTGTGTGTTGGAACCTTTGGGCTGAAAGATTGGACACTCTAGTTCTTGTGTGTTGGAACCTTTGGGCTGAAAGATTGGACACTCTAGTTCTTGTGTGTTGGAACCTTTGGGCTGAAAGATTGGACACTCTAGTTCTTGTGTGTTCGAACCAAGGGAGTTAAGCAGCACAAAAAGAGCGTTTTTGTGGCACCTTTTATTTGTTACAATTATGATGCAGGTGATTTCTTATTACAGTATTTTTCAACATTTTCGGAAGAGAAGGATTGCAAGTGTATTTTGTAGTTAATCATAGCTTTGTACATAATTAAGGTATTTGGAATATTATAAATCACCCGAGGTTTGAAAATGGTGGGATATTTCTTCTGCTAATCCGTAGTGGATATCAACTAGGAATGCAGTTGATTGGTACACAGCTGTTATATCCTGCACATTCCACCACTGTTTGTCTGAGATTGATGGAGTTGGAACAACGCGGTCAAACCAGCGGTTTGATCGGTACATTTATGAGCTTACTTGATTTGTATATCTTTAAAACCAATTCAAAGCCAAACAACTCCGAACGGGCACGGGTAGTCACGAAACTCGGATCCGAGCCCACGAATCTCAAGATTTTTTAAAAAGCAGTATGTAACTGACAGTTGAAGTTAATGAATGTGTAATACGCCACCATGCAGCTGTCACGAACTGCACGTTTACTAATTTAATCACGTTTTGTCCTTTAGTCAAACAGTTTATTCCACAAAATGGTGGGCGGTGTTAGTTCACGAAGTAAAGGAAAACCAAACATTTTTGAGGCATATTTGTGTGGAAAATTATAGTTTACTTTTAAACATCTTTTCATCTATATTCATTCAGTTCTTTTCATAACAAACGCCCTTTATACAGCCAAAGTAAAAATGGCGGACGATGTCAGTTCACGAAGCAAAAGGAAAAGCCACACAATTTCGAGGCATATTTGTGTGGATCATTATGATATAATGACTGTGGTTGGAAATATGTTTTAAATGTATAATAATATTATACAATCATTTTCAATTAATTTCACTTCTTGATGCAGGCATGCAACTCTTCCGCGGATCCTCAGATTTCCGCGTTTTATAAAATAGAATTCCGTTCGTTACGAACAAACTCCGAGTAAAAAAAAATCACGCTGCATGAAAAAAATAAAATAAAATAAAATCCGCGTTGCTGAAAGAAACATTGCTTATTCAAAAGAAAATATGAAGATTCAGGATTCTTAAAGTCTGGCTTTACGGAAGTTTGCACATACAAAAGCATTACACAGTCCAGACACAGACACAAGTTCTCCTCGTACAGCATACGTGTACCTTCTACACTATTTTGTACACAGTCTGGCTCCGTTGTGTTTTTTATTGCTTTTTATATAAGGGATGTTGCGGGAACCAGACGCTGTAAGAGCGCAAGCACTGATCTTTATTATACTGACAGTATAATAGAGATCAGTGAGTGCAAGTGAACCACGCGATCGATAGGTGTTTGCTCGAAAAATAACGAATATAAGCTTTTTGTAATTTTCCTCTTTTTTCGGCTGAAGAGTTGCATGCCTGTTTATCACAAACGCTTTTTATAGCCCAAATCGCCCAATCCAAGGCAACGTGTCCCTTTAGTTATAAGCACACGGACTACATGGACACGGTTTTCTTGTTCTTGTTTGGTGAACTTAGAGTTAATTAGAAATAAGGAGACCTCGAGTGAAGGACGGAATGTTGAGAAGGGCCTTCAAATGCAATCTCAATGAACATTTGTAATTTTATTTGAATATTGAAATTCTTTTCACGGTCCTTGCCTTGTCTTGAGTGCTAAGAATTTTACATTGTCCTTGAACATGTGGTGATTGCCAATTTGTAAAGTGTCATTTTCCGTTAAAGGGAGAGTATACCTTTGTAATTACTTTAAAAATTAATGACCATGACAAGGTACTTGGTGAGCACTAGAGACACCCTTTGAAGTGATGTAGTTTTAGAGAAAGAGGTAAATTTCCACCCCGACAATTGACTCTGCGATAGGCTTCAGGCATGAAGGCTTTCTCGGCCATCTGAAAACACACAATTCTTTGCAACGAGGGTTGGGTTTTTTCATTCATTATTTTCTTGCAACTTCAATGACCAAATGTTCACAGGTTTGTTATTTGTTTGCATATGCTCGGATACACCAAGTGGGGATACTGGTCTTTGATAACTACCAAAAGTATACTCTGCCCTTTTAAGCGTCATTTTTTATTGATGGGTTTTGTCAAAAGTCTTAACAATTTCATGTTTTATTTGGAGTTGTCTGTTTTGAGATGTCTTTTTTTATTATTTTTTGTGTATTAATTTTTTTTCTCTCTGGTCGTGTTGATTTGAAAGTCTAGGCAATTACAGACCCGTGGGAGGACTCACGTTTATTATGAATAAAAATGTTTAAATATTTGTTTGTTAAAACCATTTGTTTGTGGCTGTTGACATCTTGTGTGTTTTTACTTTGTTGGTTGTATCTTTCTAAAATTGGATGATGTATCGTCTGAAAAGGTTAAACGTTCTGATAGAAACAAGGTTTTCTTCAAACTGTAAAAGTTTACCATCTTAAATGAAATATCAGTTATTTGACTTTGTACCAACACTTAATTTTAGTAATAAACGTGCATTGAATATGATATTTGTGTGGAGCAGTTCTGTCCAATTCGGAATGTGTGTAATATAACGATGTCGTTTTCTGTACAGGTGACACCAATTGTGCACAATTTATTTACCAGGTAAAGACAAATAGAAGTCGCCAATACATTTGAAAGGAATAAGTACAAGTTGCTGGTCAGGTTTGTGTAGAGGCATTGTTCCTCACCTTCCACCTCTAGGACCCCGGTTCGAATCACACTAGGGGCACTATATATGGATTGGGTTTTCAGTCCCTATCTGATTGCGTGGGTTTTCCCTGCTATAATTCTCTGGGGTTTTCCTGCCACATCTAAAACTGAAACTTCCTTCCTTGTCTTCTCTCCGTTGGGTTCTTGTCTAGTACAGTGATAAGTTTGCTTTTCTGAGAGTCCTTGGCTTCACAAACAGAATAAACTAAATAAATTTCATTATTTTAAATCTAAATGCAATGTCTTCTTATTACGTTTGTACCTTTCTGCTTTTTACGGACGCCGTTGAAATGAAATCATACAATACTTCACCTCATCCAAGGCCAATGTCTATATGCGCGGCACAGTGTCGAACCAGAAACGTCACCATGTACTCATTTGATGATAAGTGCTGAAATAATTACAGCATTTATGCACCTAGAATATTCCTCATCTGTGCCGAGCTGTCGGTGGCGATCTTTACCATGTTTAAACGTTTAATATGTTGTCATTTTTATTGGTTAGGAATTCTTAGTAATCGCTTTAAAGGGGAGGGCATACCTTTGGTAACTACTCCAAACACCAAGGACCATAAAAACTTACTTGGTAAGAAGCACTGCAGCTGTTGTAATGTGTAACATTTTGAAAAACGATTCCCCGGGGAATAATCCGTAATAGCAATTCAATGAGGCCTCATTGAATTGCTATACGGATTATTCTTCCTGCTTGCACATAACCGCTCCGGATTTGCGGCAATATCTCACAAACGCTACTACTTTTTTTAAATGAAATGTTAGAAGGTTAGTTTTATTGTATATATCAACATGTATATAGGACTAAAACAATCTACCTGTTCCGAAAAATAAAGGTACACTTTGCCTTGAATTTATTAATTTTGCTAAGAAAACAAGAAGAAAGTGGTTTTTGTGCTTCATTAGGCCTATCGCGTGGTATTTAAGGTTTGTGCGCTGGGGACTCCATTTAACTCGTGTGTGACGTCCACCAAGCTACGTTTGCAAGGACTTTGCAAATTAAAATACTTGCGTTAGATTAGGTATACTCTAATAGCTGAAAACAGAATCTGCACTGATTTATGGTCGTGTATGCCATAGCGATAGTCATGACAATAAAACAAAAAGAATAACGATCTCATTTTGACGGATGGGTCGTGTTGAGAAGTCAGGAAACCAGGTGTGTCGCGTTAATTAGCTTCGCACTTCCAGGCAATGAAATCAGATCTGCTGCTAAATTGATTGTTAATCAAAATACAGTCCAAAGTGCCAATATTGACATAATTTATGTTATTCATCGTTGTGCTACCCCAACATCGATAGAATTCCGCGTACTGCTATTTACTGAGTAAATATGAATATACTTTTGACAAGGTGCTACACCAACAACCTTTAGCCAATGTGTGAAAGGAAATACAGATCAGCCGGTGAAATAAATCTTCCCAAATAGATATTGGTGGTAATAAACCAGATAGACCCTCTTCATGACGTGATACATTCCTAAAGATTAGGAAAATCGATGTTAATGTCGACAAAACTGGACCTGGACCTTGTATGAAATCGACATGAGATAAAATAAAATTGCGAGTGTGTTTAAGACATCTACACTCGAAGTAGGTCATAACTGTCCCAGATTGTGAGTCCCGGGGGGGGGGGGGGTGCTGTCTAATGTTGGGTCAAACTGACCGGAAACCGGTTGAAAAACAAAAGGATTGTAGCTCAGGTTCTGCTTCAGTTTGACCCAGAAATGGGTCAAACTGACCAAGATATGACCAAGAAATGGATTAGGCCCCCTGGAATCCAGAATCGGGTAAAATCCGACGCATTCCCCCTCCCCCATTTTTTAAATAGAGTTTTCTGCATGGTGCAGGAATCGTGGGTTCGAATCTAGCCCGTTTTACCTTCTCTCCACTCCTCTCTCCCCCACCCCCGGGCTCGGGGAACCGCTTGATATACGGTGCCATAGCCCAGTGAGAGTGAAGCCCTAATTATTGTTGCTAATTCCCAAGTTCAATATTGACATTTTATATGCCGCACCCGCTGCTAATTACTAGACTTGAACTGGTCTGTCGTTACACTGGGTTACTCGTTTGTCAGACATCTAGGCCTACTCTATGATAAGGTGTAATGGGATCGAAGCCTTGCGAAGTAACCCGTGGACTTGTTTTTCTTCGGACCTCAAGAAAGATCCGTACCTCACATGTGGAGGATACAAAACAAATAGCATTACCCCGATGCAATTATAGGTTTTTCTGACCACTTTCGACACCGGCTCAATCAATTTCATTTGACAATGAATGCTCCGCTGCATCACGAATCAACGGTCAAAAGGAGTTTTTCAATTTTAACCTATTATCATCCACAAGTCAAGAAGAAGAACATTCAAATTCATTAATTTGCGAAGGTCGGTCAATTTCGCAAAAGCCAACAGCAAGAGGCATTCAATTTCACCAGTGTTGTATAAACAGCGCCGTAGGTATGGTAAAATACATAGGGGCACAATGGGGTGCACCATTTTTTTTCTAGGGGGGCACTTCTGACGGCCAAGTTTCCGTTTGCCTTTTTCTTATTAAAACAAGCCCCTGTTCAGCGCCTGTTTATACTGCTGTTTACAAGATAATCTGGTGTTGGTGTAAACATAGTTACATTGCCTGTATGTTAATGGAAAAAAATGTTTTAACAACATCGAAATTATCACATTAAAGCGTATTTTCATTTAAACCGAAACGGGACCTGACTATTTTCTGTTCTTGCAGGCCAGAGCAACTTCCCAAATCTCGGCTTGGGCACCAGTTTTGGCTTGGGCTCCGTTATCAATTTTGGAGCAGTGTATGATTCGAAGGTTGTCGTGGCCGAGCGGTCTAGGGCGGCGGACTGAAGTTCTGTAATTTACAGAAAATGGGTTCGAGTCCCGGTCTGGTCAGTTGCGACACTAATATCCTTCAGCAAGGCACGTAATCATTTTTGCTTCTCTCCACCCAGGAGTACAAATATGTTCTGGTGAAGCTGGGGATTACATTACGATAGACTGGCAACCTTTCCAGGGGGAATAAATATTCTCAGTCGTTTAATGCCAATGAGCCGGATATAAACACCGGCCTGATGAGCCATATTGGCCCAGGACAGACTCACATTTTGTACTATATTTCCGAAATTAAACGAAGCCTGGGGCCACGACACAGAGCCTAGGCCAGAGTGTGGAAACAGCTCCTAGATTTGATGATGTATATTCATGCATCAGCTGGAGACATGCAGCGTGATTAAAGTATTAAGGATCTAGTCAGCGGTTCAACTTTCAATGCATTAGTATACGATGCTATTGTGGGTCATAGAATGCTTCGTCATTCCTGTCCATTGTTGAACTTCAAACAGTCCCACAACCCCAAAATGGAGAATGTGGGTTGAAATGCAGTTTAGATGCAATAGACTTCGTTTCGTTTCATTTAACATACTATAATTACTGCCAATGGGGAAGATGTGCTACCCTCACGGAATTGGTATTTATCAGGTCATTGACTTAATCATTGATGCAAGAGGCCAGCCGTCATTCGGCTGTCTCAGGAGAGGTATTCTCGCGAGATGCAGCGGGAATGTGAGAATGTAACACCTGACATCCATATTGGACACTCTCAATGTGAATGAATAACACATGGAGGAGGTTACGGACGTCTGGCTTCATGGAATATGTTAGCGATGCAAACAGATGATCGTTTTTCCTGTTCTGAAAAGGAGGGAGAGGAGAGGGGGTGGGGCTGCCTTCCCGGCGGGAGGCATCGTGGACATGTGACAATGTTACACCACTCGTGCAGAATGTACCCACTTACTTTGAATACAAAACACATGGAGGATTGTATGCCATCTGGCTCTGCTCCAGTAGATGGAAAAGGTAATTCATAATCGCGTCTTCCTCCCCACAGCGTTCACAATACCAGGCCATCGATTTCCACCCATCAGAAAAGGAGATAATTTTATCTCCCACTGTTTTGCTCTAAAAATGATGAATGGTATCTGACAATGTTATTTCGTTGGACTATAATGAGGCTAAGGCTGACACTTTCGATCCAGTATCGACATTTACAACGAACTGCTCTAATTTATATTACCATGTTCGTGTCCATTTAACCAAGTGCAATGACATCTTTACTGAAGCTGTCTTCACAAAATCATAAATTATTTAATAATAATAAAAAATATTGTCAAATAATTATTATTTTTGTATAGTCTATCCTCCTAACAACGCAAACAAACAGCAAACATTTCGTTTGTTTACAAATCCCAGGGGCTGTATACTGTAAACAAAATGTTAATAACATTTTAATAAAAACAAATATATAAAAGATCGCTCCTGAATTTAAGTAATTTTTCAACAACAACAAAATAATTGATTGTTATCTTCAGACCCTCAGAGGAGAAGATGTAAACAAAAAAACACAAGTTTTTGATTGGTGCAAACATCGTGTTTTCCTTTTGACTGTTGGTACACCCTTTCGATGATACTGTAAATTGGTATAATTCTGCTGCCATGGCATCAACTAATTGAAGATTAGTCGACGATGAAGATAAAATAGAGGGACGGTGAGAAATTTAGTCGACCATGAAATGAAGATAAAATGGAGGGGCAGTTAGAAGCAGCGGCGTAACTCAGGTAATTTTGTTTGGGGAGGGGGGCCCAAGGGGGGGGGGGCACTGTATGGGAGATATGCTGGCAAATCAATATTATAGATTCCATTCATACCAAAAAAAAACTGGATCTTGATCTACGTGCCCCCGTGCCTCCCCTTTAGTTACGCCACGGGTTAGAAGTAGAAGTCGAGAATAAAGTATACAAGAGTAAGCAAACAAAATGTGGAGGAAACCAAATGGAAGACACTGCAAAAGCAAACAGGAAATGGTTGAGGTTGACCGAATGTCTGAAGAAAACAACATAATGGCAAAGCAAATAAATGTCGCCAACTTTGGAAAAGGTCGGAGAGAATATCAGCTTGTATTTTTTCTCTCTCAAGAAATTTCACATACAAAATTGAGTGCAACAGTGGGGGAAAGCAAACACAACACAGTTTGGAAAGAATTACTCGTTAAAAAGGATAAATATTAGATCCAGTTAATAGTTTTTTTTAAATATAAATTAAACAGGTCACTTGTTACTGGAAAAACAAGTGTCAGATACTTAGTTTTCTTATTTTACCATTGATTTATTTATTTATTTATGTATTTATGTATTTATGTATTCATTTATTCATTGCAACATGTTTTACAGGATTAAAAGATCAACAAAAGCTTTGTACATCAATTTCCTGTTGTGCATATGAATATGGATTCTCAGATTCTCAGAAAAGCCAACTTATCACTATACTAGCCAATAATCACGGAAGAAAACACGGAAGAAAGTTTCAGTTTTAGATATGGGAGGAAAACCCCAGATAATTATTCCAGGGAAAACTCACGCAATCAGCTAGGGACTGAAAACCCAATCCACATAGTGTCGCCGGAGGGACTCGAACCCAGGACCAAGAGACGAAAGGTGAGTAAAGAGACCGCTACGCCTGTCTGTTACATACTACATTACTTTATTTCGTTAATGTCGCAACTGTCTTTATACAAATAATTGTAACCAGTCAAGGTTTCTGCTTGCCTAGAGAAGTGGCCTTATTCATTTGGAATCGTGTTTAACACATCACTACTTTGCGCTAAAGCATTCAACATTGATCGTGAAACTACACGAAAGCCCGTGAGTGCCGTCGCTATTAAATTTTGAGGAGCAGTTTTAAATTTTGTATTTGTTTTTTGAGAGAGTTATTTTCAGTTGTAACAGCAGTTATTTTTATTTTCGAGAGAATGCAATTATTGTATTTAGGAGAGAATGCATTTATGAACATTTTTCAGAGAATGCAATTTAATTTTTAATTTGGAGAGCGGTTATTTTTATTTTCAAGTGCAGCTAATGTAGTCGATCACCAATGAGCCTGAGGCAAGCCTTGCCTGGTTGGGGCGAGTGTGTGTTAACGAAAACGGTGCAGAAACGTCGGAGAATAGGACGACGATCCACCCATATAGGCTAGCCACTGCCGAATACATACAATTTCAAGGCAAATGTGGATTGTTATTCTACTTTTAAAACATCTTTACTACCATATTAATTTCATAACAAACGCGTTTTGTAGCCCAAACTGCCCAATCCGAATGCAACGAGTCCCACTTAAGCAAACCTTGAATGCAAGAACAGTCTGATCTCTAGCTAGTAGACGCATGTAATAAATCTTCTTGTTGTAGAATACAGGGAATGCGACCATAATAATGGCGGCAGCGTGGTTTCTGCCCCAGTATTCCGGGTTAATATTTTAATGATTTTTTGTTCGCCATTAACCCTTGAGAATGACCATCCATCAACGCTGTGCAGCCGTGGTTTCATATCACATATGATCGGGTATTATCGAAAGAGTGTCTTGAACTTTAACCGAAAATAATTGTTATTTATATGTAGATAAAAATGCAGGTGGAGCGTGGAGCTGTTTTATCCATCAACGTTGATTTACAACTCACCAACTGTTGTCCCACGCGTCAAATCCACCAACCACGGCTGGTCAGACTTATTGTGTTTTTAAGATAACTAACAACAGTGGTCACCCGTGAAAAAAGCATTTAGCACTGAAGCATGCAAATAGCCATTTGTCAATATCACCATCAACAGAACTTTCTAACGCGACGTAAGAGCCTGAGTTTTTCCCAAGCAAGGTTGAAAAACTATGGGAAGCCATAACTGCAAAGCAAAAACAAATACAACAGTTTGTAACAATGTTACGGTTTACGAATAATGTGTTTGTGCGGGTTTTTTATCAAAGGAAAGGTCTATTTCTATTGCAACGTTACATCCCAAGTTTTCGCTAACCAAGCTTAGAGCCGAAAGTAATACAACCGTTTGTGACAATGTTACACAAAATATGTAAAAATAGCGTTGAATTTGTTGGAAACAAAGAATCGATCGTTGGTTCTTTGTTTTAATTTGGTCACAACACCTGCAAATATCTGTTTTGCTAATATTCGGCCGTCTATGCCAACCAGCAATTTATTGTTTGTTTTATTGTTTGTTGTTAATTTTCTATCAACAAGGGAAAGGTCCTTCGAAGGTGAATCGGCAGCGTTTCCCCGATGTTCCCAGCAATGCTGCCCTCTTGTGGTCAATTAAGTTATAACGATGGCGTTATTTCAATTATCATTCATTCATTTCGATTTTTATTCACTTTGTAGCTTATCTTTCCAGATTGATATACGACTTGGAATAAAAACTAAACCCGAACGTTTCCCCTAGTAAAAACGTCTCCTCGTAACTAATGTATATTTTTAAATCATAATTTGGTCTATAATTACAAATTGAAATTAGTTCGACCCCCCCCCCCCCGGACATAATTAACTTAACGTTGGTCATTAATTTGTGTGAAGTCAATTTAATGCTAACCTAAAATGAAAGGTAAGTAATTGCTACATATTCTCTAAATAATTATTAAATTATTGTGTGCTGTAAAAAGTACTCATGCTAAACTCATATTGACCCCAGCCGTGTTGCTATTTTATAAGACCCATGGTGGAGTCAGTCCGGCAAGATTCCGGCTGAATATGACCCGGTATCAGAAACTTTATGAATAAACATTGATCGACTGATTGATAGATTTCTTGTTTGCCATGGGGAAACTTTTCAGTGAAACACTATTTCTCAAAATGTGCCCAGAAAATACCAACAGCATATGGTGGCGTGTCATTGCCGATCGGATAATAGCACCGGACTCAAGCTCTGGTATTTCTGATCAGCAGAGTGTGGGTTCGAGTCCCAAGACACTTAACCATTTTTGCTACGTCCTTCGGATGGGACTTTAGACGTAGGTCCCATGTGCTTTGTAATGCAAGTGATAGCACCTAGTGGACTTATCGTAAAGAGAAGGGGTTTGCCCCGGTGTTCCTGGTTTGATCGGCAGCATATTGCGCCACAGTACCTTGTATTAACCCATTACATGGTGCTACGTAAAGGAAAAAGGTCACATATTTTAAAACGTAGCTCCGCATAGGCTACCTTGCAGGATAAATACTTTAGCGCTGTTTTAACGTTTGTATTAAGCGCGGTATATAGATGTAAAGTATTTATTATTTATCTGTTCATATATAAATAAAACAAAACTATACACAATATAAAATATTCTACGGTGAATATAAAAAATGACCAGTAAAGTGAGGCAATAAGGTTGATAAAATCATTACAGAAAACCCTAGGAAATAATGTTTCTAGTTTTGCATCATGACGGACGTCAAATAACTTGACGTTGCTAATTTTACACACATGCCGTCTCCAGAAACGGGACACAAGCACACTACTAGATGGGCATATGAATTTGTTGACCCCTGTTTTGTTCACTTAAGACTAAGCGTTAATTATTGTTCGTTTACTGGGAGGCAGTGCACTGGGATCGGTAAATCGGATTAACCCAAACCCTGTGTAGCTGTGCGTTCGACCATAACACGACCAGGTTGAATGTTCCATTCACAGAAAAGGTAAAACTTAAATGTTACGTAATCACAGATGGATGTTTATTCGTAACTACTTTACTGGCTTAGATCTTCCCCCATGCTCATCATGTACAGTATACACAAATACTTGAAAAACAGAAACATTCGAATCAATGGGAAGTTGGTTTCTGAATCAAGTTATTTATTTTATCTCCTCTCAACTAACAGGTTTTTTTTCTACAACACTTAACAAAAACGTAAACTCTAAATCCAAATAAAAAACATCACATTATGTTTCACATGTACATGAGATGAAATTAAACAAAGAAGCATAGTTTGGTTGCACTTATTTCATCACTAAAATAATAGTAAGAAAAACCCAGTAGTATGAGAAAAATAATAATAATCACTGATGTAGTTTTACAAACAACTGTTTGAAACGAAAACATATCGCCCAATATAAGCAACAAAGTCCAAACAAAAAACTGAATTGCCAACAACTATTTGTCCATCCATGTGTAGTGTTTTGAAGTTTTCTTTGGCACTAAAGAACTTCAAAGTTCAAGAAAGCAAATCGGCTGATCAGCTATATAAGGAACCGTAGTCCACTCTTCTTCTCTCGAATTCATAACCTGAAAGAACAAATTAAAAAGGAAAGGATAACGTTAACTTTTTCTAACCTAAAAATGGTTTGGGTATTTCAAATGTTTGGTAGTAACAATGGAATCCACACAAGATCCTCCTTTGACAAAAATGGTACGGCCCAATGGTCACGTAGCGTCATGGAAGTAGCCAGTGGCCCTTGCATCCCAAATTTCATGTTTTTTAGGTTCAAATTTACACTACTTCAAGATCGAATTTCCCCGTAAAAATTTCAAAACATTTTCATTGATTATCATATAAGATATGGTCAGTTTTTCAAAGACTTACCTGTGATGTCAACACAGAAAATCTGTTCTTGAACTCGGAAGATGAAAGGTCGTGTGTGCAATCCGAACACGTGTAAACCAACGGTGACCGATGGGAACTCCGTCCAAACAACAAAATATAGATCGATAATAATTGTCATTGGTCCTTTTTTCACCTTGAAAAGTACGGTGGTTTTTTTCAACCAATCCAAACCTTTCTTACATCACAGTAAAGGTAATGGTCTCAACTATTCGATTCTGTTCGACCCGGTGGAATCCGACACTCCAATAAGAATCGGCACTCAAATGAGTAGTTCTGATGGAGTGAAAACTGCGCGCTGCCACAGGAAAACCGGCACAAATTAAGTATTTCAATCGCAAAAGTACGGTGGTTTTTTAAATAACAATATTTTAAAAATACCACCATTAGCTTGACCATGAAATATACTTTTTAAAACCGTTCGACCCCGTACAATCACCCGCGAGGTTAAAAAGTTATGAGCAAAAAAGAGGGAAAAACCTGGTTTTTTCGCATCGTTTGTTATCAGAAAACGCGTGCAGCAGGGGAAACGAGCTTAAGTGAACACAACAAATTCATATGTGTTTATACTATCGGCTATTTTCAAAATTACTACCACTTGACACTATTTATTGGTACTACCATAGAGCAAGTACCGACCACCATAGAAACTAATTGCCCATTACCATAGGTACTACCAACGAGCATGTACCGTGGACCACCTTGAAACTATAAGTTGCCCATTTCTATACCATAAAGCAAGTAAAGTGGACCACCGTAAAAACATATCCATTTTCAAAGGTACTACCATACAGCAAGTGATCACCATCGAAAACTCATTGTCCATTTCCATAGATACCACCATCGACCAACTATGTTTATTGTAGATTGTTCGTTTCCATAGCATGGTAGAAGCACTGCGTCTATTAATCGAAATTGGCAAAATGACAGCTTGTACTCGTACAAACACCTCAGTGTCTAGAGACCATTTCACTACCTCCATTTCGAACCGCGTTGAAACCTACCCAGGTCCTCTCCGGTTCAGCCTCGCTTCTTTTCGACACGGATCAGAGATAAGCAACATTCACACTGGTCTTTACGTGAACCGGCTAATGCGTGAACCGTATATAACGAAAAATGCAATTTCGATCCGGATTGAGATTTTCAACACTGGAACATCTTGTATAATGTTAAGCAGTGGGTATGGGTTTTTTTATGGATCTGTGGGTGTACAGACCCATTATAGTGTCAAAGATAAACGATCATGCGTTGGAACACTGTCACCATACAAATCCATCTTCACCATGCTTCTAGCATCAACGCTAGACTTTACACTTTATGTATCGCTCCCCATAGTGTGGCTGTCTGGTTAACTATGCATCAACACGAAATATCACACTTCATCGGCGACAACAATGATATTATTCCATATCTGCGAAATTAATACTGCATCTATCGGGGCATTGTATGCACCAGCGATCATTGACAGATAGCCTTGGAGGGGTTCGATGGATAAGTTGTGTAGGAGGTTGACATAGATACTAAAATAAAACATTTATACGGGAAAATAGGTTTTTAAAGAGGATCGACATCATCCCTTCAATTTGTAACTTCCTGTTAGTAAAAGTTGTCTCTTCCCTTATGTATCCGTGGAAACATGACTAAATCGTAGACAAAAAACGACCCCAAAACAAAACAAAACAAAACAACACAAAAACAAAACAAAACAACAACAACAACAGCAGCAGCAGCAGCAGCAGCAGCAACATCAGCAACAGCAGAAGCGGTAGCAGCAGCAGCAGCAGCAGCAGCAGCAGCAGCAGCAGCAACATCAGCAACAGCAGAAGCGGTAGCAGCAGCAGCAGCAGCAGCAGCAGCAGCAGCAGCAGCAGCAGCAGCAGCAGCAGCAAACAACAACCAGGTCCCAGGGAGCATGACCCATTTCTGTGTAAGGTTGACTTGGACTGGTTAAATAAGGGATTTAAACTAGAGTTCTGCGCAAGTTTGACACTTTTCTGGGTCATTTAGACGCAGAGTTCAGGCCTTCGTGACCAAGAAGGTCTGACCACACAGGACCCGGAATCCAGGTTAATTCTGACCTGAGGATTTTTAGAGTGCAGATTATGTTCAAACTTAACTGACAAACTATTTGTTTCTCAAATAAAAACAGCAATTAACCAATACAAATCGAAAATTTCACTCCCAATATATCGATTTTACTTGCTCACAAAATCAGAGTTAAGAGACTGAAATAGTTTGCGAGAATTAAAGGTAAATTAAAATCAGCGCAAACCAGGGAAGTTAAAGCTGGACCCCCCCCCCAAAAAAAAGTAATAATAATAAACAGTATAATTAAATAACAAATAAATACATAGATACATAAATAATTGAAAAACCCCATAAATGCTCTACATAATTAAAGTCTAAAACAATAAAATTAACTAATAATAATAATAATAATAATAATAATAATCATAATCATAATGAATAAAAATGTATTAAATTTTTTTGTAAACATTAACATCCACTTATCTGATGTCACCTTAATGTCACCTTGTCTGTCCAACGCATCTGCCAGACACACTTAACATGGCGCAGTTGGTAAACTTTGCTACCCGTGACAGCTTTTTATCTAAAAGGGAGAGTCACCAAAACCAAGAACCTTAAAATTCTCACTACTCCATATTGGTATATCGGTAGGCCATTACTTGAGTATGCAGCACCTGTATGGCGCCTGGGGGGGGGGGGGGGGTGGCATTAATCAACTCACAATACAGTGTTAGAAAGAGTAGCGAGGCGTTTTACTCGCTTTGTCTAGATCTAAGAGCCCTTTATAGAATTCTGAGAATGAGGTGTGGTATCCAGACCGATGTATTCAATTAGTGCTCCATTGTTAACCAACAGAATCCATCTTGCCATTTCAATTGTTGTAAATGCTTATTTGACTTGCCAATTTATAGTTGTTGGTGTATAACCCTCGACACTGCGATGGTGAAAGACGAGAACAAATGCTGCGCAATTACTCTATTTCTTATCTCAAGCTGTGGGAGGCTATCCCCTCTGAAGTAAAATATGCTGTCGTTTTTAGCCTTCATTCATTCACCAAGCTACTTAGAAATCATCTTTTGGTGCAGGGTTCTGGGGTTTCCATGACAGAAATTAAATGAGGGGCTGAAAATAGCTTGTTTTTATCCTTTCCTTCTTCTGTAACATTGTTTTTTTTTTACTCCTTTGCTTTTTAGCGGTAAAAAACAATTCATATTCTTTTAAGAGTCATCTGTTTAATGTTATTAAAATAAACATCCTTTTGTGATGTGGCTGTTAGATTGTTATCTATATTGGTATTTGTAAAACAACTAGATAAAATTTAGTTTACCTTTTCGTAACCATTCAGGCATGCCATTGTCCTGACTTTGGAATGTAATGTGTAATTTTGTCTCTTGTCTTTTATTTTTAATGTATATTTTCATGATGTTATTGTGATGTTTTTACCCTGTGAAATTAATGAATGAAATGAAATATAAGCGATGTATTATGGAGGTTTCACTTGTACCACAAGCCAGTTATGCTTCCCTTGAATTTACCAGCGTGCTTTGCAGGCACCGTGTGATTAAATCCATCGGTCTACAGTCCCAAGAGACCCACCGGTCACTTTACATCGTGATTTCTGTGAATTATGCGCAATAGCAATCACGAAGTCTGGATATTGTCATACCTCAATGTCTTACATACATAAACTGACGTCACTATTGTCCCTGCAGCCTCGGTATGGTTACATTGACTTTGTGGTGAGACATAATGGCTGAAGCCTCTACGCTGTTTGTACATGTGTGGACCGTACATCAACTGGGTATGATGTTAGCTGTGAACGGATCACCGACCGCAGATCCGTGTGTGTATTTTAATGTAGTGTAACCACTACGTGATACAAGTCACTGTATGAGGATACAGTGGGTGATGATTCGCCCACATGTGCCGACTGCACAGACGGAGCGTCACGTGTGAAACAATTCCCACCATTGGCATGGATTATACAGCGATACCCTTTGAGCGATTTAATCAAAACCTTAGCACTCATTCAAGCCCATTTCTCCATGCTTCAGTTGAAGCTGGTTAGTCACATTTTAACCATCAGCTGGTGAAGGTACTGATATGCACGGCTGTGGGATGTGTTCTTGGATCAGGCAGTCTGAACTTTCCCGTGTGTTCGTGAAAGTCAACATCTGCAGCTGTACTGGATGAAAATAGGTCTCGCAACCACCGGATCGTATCCAGGTACATTCTGTATACATCTTATGTCGTCACGTCGTACAGCTACTCAATGCTAGCCGGGAGAACATTTGCCTGCGGACTTTGCGTTTTTGTATACACTGATGAATTTCACGTCGTCTGCATTATTTTTTTGAGGTAAGCATCTGAGACTACCCCCCCCCCCCCCCCTCAGACCGTTCTACTGCAATATCGAGACCATTTCCCCCTCGTTTATCAGGTAGTGTGTCCGCTCGAGTTTCGTTGATAAGTGGATAAGGCATCTTGGGTTCCTAGCGCGTCACGAGAGAGAACTCCTGCCGTCTGTAATCACGCGAACACCCATGGATCTCATCAGCAAAATTGTCTTCTAGTCTGTTAGCTCCATCACACACCAAACTCTCTCGACGCGTAATATAAACTCAGTTGCAGTCATAATAATAATCACCATATTCTATACGCTGGTCTTCAGCTTTCGAGTTTATTTATCTCTGCTATAAATACTCTCAGTAGAGTCTTCTCTTAGCCTGATGGTGAAAAGGGGACACTGTTGGCAGGACTTGATCGTATAGTATAGTCTTACGCGTGAAACATATCGGTCACGTAACCATCATAGCTGAATCTCATCAATATTTTCCCGTCTCTTGCAAAGTCACAGACCTGTCACCACCTACCTTTTCTTCTCAGCACGTTGCAGCCTCTTAAAGGATATCAATACGAACAACAATTTTGCGGTAAGTAAACAACAATCTTCTGAACATTTCTTGCGTATTAAAAAAAGAAAGAAATATAGGCCTACATGTTTTCTTTTTTTTTCTGGACTGTATGCTATATGGCAATCTCTGCTGTGAAACCACCGTGAAATCTCAGTGAAGTGCAGGTTTTGGCTGAAATTCAAGGAATTATTATACGATGTTATAAGGGTACTGCAATTACCTTAAACCACTATGAAAAAAGAGTTTGTAAAACATTTAATCTCGATGAAATTCACCCAGGGAATGCTCTCCATTCAAGCCCAGACTGCTTGAATTGGTGAATAGTTCTTTAGAAAGTAATTTCCATATCCCCCACTCCATGGGGGTTATTATAATAGGCTGTAGGCCTACTCCAAATGTAAACATTGGGTCTATGCCCATTGAACGGTACACTGCTGACCTGATGGAACAAGGTGAAACCAAAAGGAAGACCAATAAACCATATCAGGTCGACTTCCCCCCCATTAAACAGTAATCTAGCCGGCTGCGGTCACACCAAGAACGCCTTGAAATCTTGTTGAATACTTCTTAATACACACGTACACCCAATATAACCTTGGACTGTTTTCAGCAGTACACAAGCACAGTGAAAACACCATTGGCAAATTAACAACTGCAAAAGTTTAACACAATTATGCATGTAAAATTTATGAGAAGTTTTGGGTCTGGCGTTTTGTTGTGAGTTGCTGGGGCCGTCTTTGATGGCTTTTGACGGTCTTCCTTTGTCATGGCTCAGTAGACACAAGGAGCTTAATCTTCGTTAACAATCGTTAACGAACAATAGGAAGACCTACCTACTTTATAAGTTAAAAACCTTTTTGAGGTGAAGGCCCCAGCTATAATGATGTGAATGAAATTTCCGTTGCGTAACTATTGAACGATATTTAAGCCAATATTTGGGGCATGTTTTCCCCCGACAACATACTTGGTTGTCATCTTGCCACAGAAGTTATGAATAAAATATCATTTTCACGATCCACCTGAAAACTTTCGGATGCAAAATTAATCATGTTGTGATATACTGCTATTTATAATAAATGCATTTTCTCTCGCAAATACCATCGGCACATTCTTCTTCTTGTTTTTTTTTTTTTGGGGGGGGGGGGTGAGGAGGTGTACAGCTGTTGCAGTGCCAGTTAAAAAAAGTATTTTGTTTATTTTTGAAACCTAGATTTGCAGCGCATATTTTTTTTTAAGTGACCTGTTGTAAGTATTAATTTACAAGACTTCTGTTTTCTGACAAGTTTCAAAATAGAGAGGTCATTTCGTATGAAATGAAGGATGTCCACTATCCACATGCCCACTAGAGTCTAGACTGTTTCCGTGAGGTCATTTATGTCTCATTGACATCTAGACAATTTTGACCTTATTGTGATGAAATAGTTTGAAATTAATTTACTTAGTTGTCGAAGACAATTAAGAACTATAAAGAAGATTATACAAACGTTATAAACCCGATTTCTGTAAGGGCCATTTGTCACAAAATTACTAGAATTTGTTATTTGTTAAAACTTAGTTTAAATAAATTATCTGAACGCATTCGTAACAATATTTAACACATGTCTGAACCGGTTTCTCCGCAGTAATTATTACTCTCTAGGCTTTCCAGTACCACTTACCAGACTATAGTTGAAACTTGACCCTTGACCCCGTGAGTGCATCAAGCAACCTTTTCATTCATTTGACAAACTATGCAGGACGAAGTTTCTATTAGTAAAAAAGTCAATGTAGTGTGCACTTTGAGGATAAAATTGATACGTTGTTCACCAACTACAATGGGCTTTCTGGTTAATTCATTGATAGTATAATTATAGGATATAATGGAATTTAATACCCATGTGGGCTCATGTTGTACTTTTAGGTTTCTTGTTGTGTTGAATGAACACATTGACGCACTTAACAAAGAACATGCCGTAGGGATTGTCTGAATTACCGTGGGTTAATTATTGGTTGCTAATGGGTAATTTAAAGGTAGGTTACACTTTTGGTAATTGTCAAAGACCAGTAGCCTCACTTGGTGTATCCCACCATGTGCATGAAATAACAATCCTATGAAAATTTGGGCCCAATTGCTCGTCAAAGTTGCAAGAAAATAGTGTAGAAAACCCCCAAACACCCTTGTTGCATATTAACGGCCTTGAGATGCCTGAGAAAGGCCTCATGCCTGAAGCCTTCCAAAATTTCAAATTGTTGGTTGAACAATTACCTCTTTCTCTAAAACTACACGACTTCAAAGGGTGTCGTTTCTCACAAGGTTTTATAATATCAACCAGCTCTTCAGTGGTCCTTACAAAGTAAGTTTTTTATGGTATTTAACTTGTGGAATAATTATCAAAAGTTACACTCTGCCAGGTACCCTGTCCAGTTGTGGGAGTTGCATTGTAGTAGTTTGTGATGTGTGTAAACATACACTACAGAGACTGAGTAATTTTCTTCCCAAGAAATAAATAGTAAATATATAAATAAATAAATAAATAAACGGATTAAATATTCATACCTCCGGTCGGCAGACTTCATTATAGGTATATCCCTTAGGGCACAACTGAATAAGCGCGAAAAAGGATTCTAACTGGTTTTTTTTAAAGATTGCATCAATGAGTTTCACATTCGTTGTTTTAAAAGCAAATCCACCGCAGCCAAAAAAAAAACCTGCAACAAAATGTATCATCTCATTGTGTAGTTTGTTTTTAATTACTCTTGCAAATTAGATAAGGAAAAAAGGGAAAGTTTAAGGTGTTTTAATCATTGTTCAAGTTCGCTTTTTCTTTTTTGTTTGTTTAGGTTTTGAGCATTTAACCCAAAAAGGAAGCAAATCTGAGTTGTTTCAATTTTTCTGTTTGTCTTATTATTTCTTTGTTCAACCCCAAATCATTAAAAAAAAAAAGAAGAAGAAAAAAAAAAGAAACCCAGTCAGCTTTCCTTGTGGTTTGTTACTTGTTTCATTGTCGACAAAACCTGGAACCTTGGGGTGTAACATCGTGTCTGTCAACTGGAAAACAGCCAATGCGCCGAAAATTCGGCTCAATCAAAAAAATAAACACAAACACGACGCAACAATTTATCACAATTTGGAACTAAAATTACTTTTCATAAAAATTAAAAAAAAAAATATAAAAAAATAAATCTATACATGAATGTACCCCCTGCATTTTGATGATGACGTTCGCCGACAAATGATGAACTCAGCCAGAAGTTGATGAATTTCATTGCAATAAACAGCGGTCATGCTGCACCGTATCAAGTTTTAATTAACCCTAAGTTTGTTTTTGAACTGACCAGCCGAATAGGACACCCCACGACATCAACGCATTGAGGAACATAAATAGTGACAAGCCATTCACAGTAATGTAAACAGAACCTTGTAGAGAAAAAAGATGAAGAAAAATAACAAGAAGAAGAGAAAATATATGTAGGCCTATACAAATAAATAGTGTATGCATAAATAGTAAAAAATAAAAATTAAAATAAAATAAATAAAAATAAAAAGAAGAAGAAGATAAAGAACACTGCAAAACCCTGGGTGTTAAAATTGACACTTTGGGTGTTGTCATTATGTAGGTACCTTAAATTGAACAAAAAATAACATCAAAGGGTGTTAAAATAACACAAATTGTATTATGTTGGCAGAAATTAGTGTTATTTTAACACCCTGTGGTGTAAATTTTGAATCTGTTTGGGTATCTATAATTAATGTGACAACACCCATGGTGTCAACTTCAACACCCAAGTTTATTGCAAGAAAAAGAAGAAGAAAACGAGAGAGAAAAGGGATTAGACAAGAAGTTGAAAAAAAACCCACATCTTAAATACTGATTGCATCTCCGAAATTGACCCCTCAAACGAAGGTTGTTACGACCTCGTACCACAAAACGTTTTGACAGTTAACCATAATTTGTGCTTTTAACTAACAAATTAACATTTTGTTTTATTTGGCACACGAATGTTGTCATGGTTACCCTAATTGCAAAGAACTGTGTTTTCACCAGTTGTAGAACTAGGGGTATCACCCAGCGCGTTTGCGCTGATTCCATTAATATAAAGCGCCCAATAGGCATAAATTTACGCACTTAATAAGCGATGGGTGAATGGACCAAAAGTGACATTCGCTGCCGTTTTGTCCTGCGTGTGAACTCGTTAATTGCTTCCCTGTGATATTTTGGTCTAGACTTGGTACGACTGCTGCCTGATCGATTCTCTTCATCATGTCGGGAAATACATTGGTCTCGGTGTTGGACTTGATGAAGCTGCATCAAGATGTGACATGGTCGTACGAGCCCAAGGTCTGACAAAGCAAGCTTCTGTTTTGAAAAAAAAAACAAACAACAACACTTCTATACATAGCACAGAAATAAGCATGCATCATAATCATACCGAAACCCTTTTCACATTACAGGGCTAAGTCCCTGGAGAAAACCTCGGGAAATACTGGGGAGTTTCAACCCCACCGCTTCTCCGTGTTTGCTTCACACTCAATGCAATTTACCCGGGAAGAATATATTCACACTCACTAAGCTAGCCCCTGGGGTCATCTCGCTGAATCCTACCCCCAAGCAGGGGTAGCTATTTCCCGGGAAATGTCCGTTTCCCGGGAGTTTGCCAGGATTAGCTGTTTAAGTGTGAAAAGGCCAACACAATTTGTCTGTGAATTACGTGGGGAATTCGTTTAGTGTTAATGGGGCTTAAACCGGAAAGAGCGAGAGAGGGACGGGTTTTTAGTACTGTATCTACAAGTACAACTATTGGATACAATGGCAATGTACTTCAGTTTCTGGTTTTAAAAATACTTAATTTTGGCTTCGATTCGAGAATTTAAGCTCTTCATCATCGTCCAATTTTTGTAGCAGGAACAAACTAACGCAAAAAATACCTTAATTGTGAGAGCAACTCATGCATAACAAGCCTTCGAGATCAATGTCCATACTGACTCAATGACATCCATTTTTGTTTGATTGTCATTGTGCACAGCCAGCCTTGACACTACCCCCCCGTCCTTTCCAGTCGAAACACCGTAGGCGTTGGATAATGGTTGCCATGGTGGGATCCAAACAAATCTCGGTGGTGAAGCGGCCCTGAAAAGTCCAACTCAGCCAAGAACAGAGACCAATGTCAACCAGGGAAACGTGACAGTGCAATGGCAAAACATTAAATAAATAATACACCTTTAGCGAACCGTTTTCTAAAAGCACTCTAACTGTATTACAACCGAATTTTACACAACGTGGTGTTACAGTAACACTGCTGTAGTTGTGTTGACAGATATTAGGGTTGTTTTAACATCCTATGTTGTAAATTTGTGATTCTTTTTGGTATACCATGACAACACCCATGGTGCCAATTTTAACACCCCAGTTTTTACATATACTTACTGATAATAAAAACCCCAGTGTAGCCGAAATTGGTTAAAAATTCAAACGAATCTGGGACACACAGTTCGGACATTGAAGATATCCAATATTAAAGAAGTGAAAACATTCTAGGAGACGCAGCTGTCGTCGAGAATAGACTTAAAGAGGTGCCTTCTCTCTCTGGATTTTAAGTCTTAATCTGTTGTTTTTTCCTTATGCTTATTCTATTTCCGTATGAGCATAACTGTTTATTATTAAGTTAAATAATTTATGGTAAAAAACTAGCCACATCAATGTAAAACACTGTTCTCTCTAAGGGCACTGTTCCCATCAACAAAACATAAAGAAACAATAATAAAAGCAAAACAACAACAGCAATCTAAACCAATGAGAACAAATCAAAGAAATGAGAAAGAGATAAACACAAACCAAATCACTGACTCAGTAAGCACCAAGACAGAAGTAAAATAAGTCAAGGGGACTCAGTACGCGATCTGTCGGGCAAACCGTTCCACAAAAAGAAACCTTATGATCTATTTTTCAGGTGGTGGAAAACGGCACTGCTAATTTTCATTTCAGGCTGGTAAGTTTATGTGAATAGGGATTTTAGCCTATAATCATAACGTCTGTCAAGGGTAAATCTGCTTACTTGTCAAAACGTCAACCAATGGCAGTTGCTTTTAAAACCATCGCTCCTTCTAATAAGAGATAATTTGATAGATGTCTTTCGGGTGATCAAGAAACTGGGGCGACGTAGGCAAGGACCCTAAATCCTCCGCAAAATCAACCGTATGATGCTCTCGTTAACCTCTTGATTTCTAACTCACTGTGCGGTTCCGTTCTGGTGTGGTGCTGACCTATGTTTGTCTTATAAATATCAGACATTGCCCAGAGACATTTGGCTAATTGCATTTAGAGATTTGACTTGATGTATTTTATCTATTTTAGGATCTGTTGTCGCAAGAGTAGAATTAATGGATGCAGCAAGATCTCTTCTGATTTGAAAAACCAAAAAAAATCAAAACATTTCTGTTCGTAGTCACTGGATATATTACAGTTAACATTTCAAGGTTAGATTCTGGTAATTGAGTTATGAATATGAATTTGATTTTTGATGTAGACAGATGTCTTCTGATTTGAAAAAAAAAAACCGAAAATACTCTTCGTTCGTAATCTATGTGAGGTATTACAGTAAATATTTCAAGATACGGAGTGTTTATTGAGCTATGAATATGAATTTGATGAAGCTCCCTTTCTAGAAAGTTGCAGCTCGAATTGGCATGTTGTTGTTGTTTGTTGTTGTTGCGCGAATTGCTTTATTGCTGTTTTCATCAAGTTCTGTCGACACTATGTTCCTTCAGGGCATCATCTCTTCAGACTGTAGTAGAGTTAGTTTCATTCTAGTATTTGTTATTATGGTCCAGATATTTGTGATAATAACTGACAATGCACACATTCGTTCTTAAATATATTGTATGCGTCATTTCTAAATTGTTCACGTTCACATTTTGATGTCAAGCATACATAATGCCTTAAAGAGAGGGTTTGTTGTCAAAGACCAGTATCCTCACTTGATGTATCCCAACATATGTGAACGATTTGGGCTCAGTTGGTCATCGAAAGTGCAAGCAAATAATGGGGGAAAAAATGAGTGCTTTCACTCAGATTCAAATTTTTGGGCGAAAAATTGCCCCTTTCTCTAAAGCTACATGACTTCAAAGGGTGTAATCTGTAACAATGTTTTAAAACAGCTCTCCAGTGCTCTTTACCAAGTAAGTTTTTATGGTCTTAAATTTTTTCGGAGAATTACTAAAGGTCTACCCTCCCTTTAAAGGAACCATTTAAAGCTGTCGCACAATCAGAGTGCCTGGGGCTTTTTTGACTGATTTTCCCGGCGTCAGTTTTCATTTTTTTAAAGTCGTTTTGTCAGCAATGTTTCCGGGAGCATAATTTCATAGTAAAGGTCTCCGGAGTTCAGTGGAGCCTATTTGGTTAACTCAAATTAGCCAAACGAAAAGTCATGTTTAATAGCAATCGTATTTTCCATAACTTGTCAGAGTGGTTGAAGACAGAAACTTCAAAACTCGATAAATGGAAAGATTATGGTCTTCCAAAGACGACAGACGCGATGTTAGCTTATAAGCTTAGTATTTAAATAAAACGTAGAAAGTTGGAATTGAATTAATCTCTTCATAAAGGCAATGGTGCACTATCCACATACTATAGATAGGTTGCAGTATGACGTAAATCGGCCATCTTTACGGGCAATTTGGAACACAGGATCATGCGTTTTGCGCGAGAACGGCGTGCAGCACGCGCACATTTCACAAAACTCATTGCATGATTGGTTAGTAAACTGCGCGGCTGCGTTAATAATTTGAGCGCTTGACGCGCCTGCAAGCCAAAATGCAATTTGCCCGTAAAAATGGCGTCTATTGGGAACTATCTATAGGCTTCTAAAAAATAACCGAACCATTGGGAAAACACCCTTTAAAGCTTAATGGTGTCACATCTGTTCTTGATTAGTATATTTATTGAAAACTGGGAGATTAAAGTTGCTCTTCCCATCCTTCTGTGTTTACTATTTTGAAAATCTTTAAATCATTTGAAGGGTTTGAATGAATATACTGCCACAAAAATCCATTGATTTTCTATTGTTTATGATTCTGTTCGTAAAAATATTGCTATCGGAATACCCCCCCCTCCAAATCCATAAATAGAGACATCTTGCACTGACGTCACGCATGGCATAATGCCACCCATCGTTTGCCTTTTTGTGAGTCAAATTACAAAGATTTATGGGCCCAATTTCATAAAGTTGTTAAGGTTATTTATGTGCTTTTATAGCATTAAACACGGGCAAGCAAAAGTTTTTACTGGTAAGCACATTTTTGTTATAGCAGAAAGATATGCGTAAGCGAAAATGCGTTTCAAACACGATCGAGGAGAGTGTATGAGCGCGTGTGTGCATTCACAAGAGATTTGCATTGTTAAGCAAGTTGACGAGCTTTTTGCTTTACTTACAGTTAGCAGTGTTTGTAAAATAGAAATCCACTAGTGGCCGCCCCGTAAGCAGGAAACGTCTGCTTACATGCTTTATGAAATCGAGCCAACCGCGCACGTATCATCTAAACATGATTGATGACGTCAGGTGCTTTGGGTCAATCATGTTTAATTAGAAAGTGGACTGAAAGTCTGGAGCGTATTTGATTGGTGGGATTCCTAAGTGAGCGGTTTATTACCTTCAAATTGAAGAACAATTGACCAATGTCACACGCGGCTATGGCACGCTCTCAAACTATTACAAACGGGGACATTGACTCCCGAAATGGCGAGACAACGATTAGTGTGACGATGACGTCACGTGATTAGGTCACGACATGAGAACTTAAGAATCAGCAAAGAAGTGGTTGACTATTCGAGAGACTTGCAGGGTTCTCCATTGGGAGAAATAAATAGTTTCAATCGGGATAGCAAACGATACCGGGGAAGTCACGAGCCAAGTTGAACTTTGAGACCCATTAGAGATCAATAAAGTGCGCGGTGTGTTTAAAGCAACGTGAATGGAAATCCAAGCTTTGGCAGTTGCGTTACCAGCGGGGGGGGGGGGGGGGGCGAGGGCGGGAGCAGAACCCTTGCCCCTTCCCCCGTCCACATGATATCGGCAAAAAAGCAAAATTTAAATGGTTCCACGCGTCAAAAAAACACCCCCCAAAAAAAGAAAAAAAAGAAGAAAAACAAACGAACAACAAAAACATTGTTAAAAGACCCAAAGTTAAATAAAATAAATTAAATGAAACAAAAGTAAACAATAACAATTTTTTAGGATAATATAAATTCCTAAAAAATTGTAGTTAGTAACAATAATACAATGAACAAATAAAATGCATATATATGTAAAACAAAAATAAAAATAAAACATAAATAAACAAACAAATGTTTAATAATAAATAAATAAATAAATAAATAAATAAACAAATAAACAAATAAACAAATAAACACATACAATAAAAACATATAAATAAATAAATGAACAAATAAGTAAAACAATACATGAAATAACAATAAATGGTTTTATCTATCAAAGCCCTCCCCCAAAACTTAAAGAAAAGAGGAAAACATTTCTGTCAGTGCCCCCCCCCCTCCCCACCTCCATTAGATAGTCCGCTCTCTTCTCTGTTATTACTTTTACGCGACAATTGATTAGTTCAATCTGAAAGCTCACTATGTACACATGATTTTGTTCTTCTCGATCAGGTTCGTTTTAGTCATTCGAGTTCGCTTAAAGACATCCCAGACTACATTTTTACCTCTTTACAATGAATGCAATTAATTAGTAGACCAGCATCTTGCAATGGAACTCAATCAGATTTGCGACTTGGGGAATCTGAATGGTCGTATTTGACTAGTGAATGCTAAACGGTTGAAGTTGAATTACTGATTTTGACTGTTGAACGCTGATGCAACTGAGCATTTATTTTCCAACGAAACCGAGTGAACCAGGTGTTAAACTGAATGATTTTGTTTTGCAATAGTCCGGGAACCTATACAAATATTACAAACAATCATCTACCTTTAGGGACACATTGCCTCGGATTGGGCGATTTTGGGCTATGAAAAGCGTTTATTTTGAAATGAAATGAAATGAATATGGTTTGAAAGATGTTTGAAAAGTAGAATATAATGATCTACACAAATATGCCTTGAAATTGCGTGGTTTTCCTTTTACTTTGTGAAATACACGGTCTGCCATTTTGTGGAGTCAAATTGGTTCCACAAAATGGCGGACCGTGTCTGCAACGTGTCTCTTTAACGTACGGGAAGGTTTTAGTACTGGTCCGATGATTTGCCGTCATTACAATTCCGTAAATGGAATTTATCGTGGAACGAGACAGCGTGGATGCAGAAAGTAAACAATCCCTCTAGGTTAAAAGCAGGTCGCTTGTAAATTGTTTTTTTGTCTTCATTAATCAAAACCTAGGATGTACTGAACGTGTTTAACGCCAGGCAACGTTGACACAGTTCTCTCACACTGTGTGGCTATTCAACCATTGGAAGATTGTAGTTAATATAATAAAATATGTAACAGAGACGTCTGTACTATTGTTTTTTATTCCAACATTTTAATTTTCTATCATTACAAAGCCAAAACTAAAAATGCTCAAAATGTTAAAGGCAAAGTATACCTTCGATTTTTTTAACCGTTTGGTTGTTTTTATCCTATATATAAATGTGTATAATATGTTTACAATAAAACTACCCTGTGAAAACTTCATTTCAAGTGTAGCGTTTTTGAGATATCGCCGACAATGTGGCACGGCTATGTCCACGCAGCAAGAATAATCCGTAATTGGAAAACACAATCTGAGAAACTTTCATGCGGAAACATTTCTGTGATTGAAATATTGTTAAATCCCTCTCTCCCAAACCACATTCCCTTAGAGGGAATCGTTTCTCAACATGTTATACATTATCAACAGCTGCAGTGCGTCTTACCAAGTAAGTTTTTATGGTGAGTAATTTGTGGAGTAATTACCAAAGGTATACCATCCGTTTAAGTGAAGCTTTATTCGGCAGTGGCGCAGTTTGCTAGCAACTTTTGTGAAACAGGAAAATATTTAATAATTTTGCTGATCTGTATTTCCCTTAAATGAATGCGTAATACTCGGCTGTCTCGGCTTGATTTACATTCGGCGATCTCAGAAATTTATACTCGTCTTTATGAGCCACACAATTTCGAGGCATAATTGTCTGAATTGGTCATTGTATTCTACTTTTAAAACATCTGTTCAATTATGTTCATTTAATAAAAACGGCTTTTATTGTCCAAGGCGCCCAATCCGAAGGAAATGTGTCCCTCTCTCGTAATTGAAACAAAACTAACTACATTATTTTTGGCTTTAAAATACTCAATACAAATAATCACATCTTTATGATGTAAACCTTTGAAGCAAGCCAGTTCAACCACTTTTCTAGGAGTGGTGATGGGGATGTATAAAGTTCAAGTATACAAGATACGGACATTATTCCAAATGGTAATTTTAGCCCTTTCTCATCCTTTTGAAAAAAATATTCTTGTCGTTCTTGAAGAAAAATAAGTGATCCCTCGTCGGTATTTTTGAGACCGTTCAAGGAGAAGTTGACGTTTCTACTTTGTCACCAGCTAAATCAATACTATAGACTACGTACATTCCAGATAATAGCCCTATTTATCTGACCTCAAATGCAATGCAGCCTTTCAGTGAATTGCCAATCATAAACATTGAATTTCCTCTTATAAACCGAGCAGCTGAGGACTTGTAAACTCGGTTCGCTGAAAATGCCGACTCACCTCACTGGATGTATGCATTTCCCACTAGCACTAGACTTGTGGACAAGTCGTTCAATGTCTGTCGCGGTGACATCGAGACGGCTCTCTCGCAACTATCTCGCGAGACTGCTGCTCTGCGCAAGACTACTGTACTCACGACTACGGTTTCATTGAGGTCGCAGGCGTGAGAGCAGTTGTCTCGCGCAGATCAGGAGTCTCGCGAGATAGTAGCATAAGTATCAAGAGAGCCGTTTTACTATCACCGCTACAGGCATTTAACGACTTGTCCACAAGTCTAAACTTACACACACATTGTGTAGACCCTCATGAGATACACCGGTCGTTGTCTTTGATCATTGAAGTTGCTGTCATCAGTTTTGTGGGACTTTGGACTTCATCGCGGTTACAGTCAATTATAAGGAAGCGTATCTAAAGACTTGAGACTAATGGCTTTCAGACATGACTTGAAACTTTAAAGGATGATTGAGGCATGGTGACTTGATCAGTGCCTTAAAGGGAGGGTTTACCTTTGGTAATTACTCCAAAAATTAATGACCATAAAACATACTTGGTAAAGAGCACTTGAGAGCTGTTGGTAAGAAACGACCCCTTTAAATTAATAGACAGTGTAGTTTTCGAAAAACATGTGTTTTTTTCACGAAAATGATTGAATCTGAGAAAGGCTTACTGACTTGAAGCCTTTCTCAGGCATCTGAAAACACATTTCAACATGGGTGTTTTTTCTTGCAACTTCGATGACCGATTTAGCCAAAATTATCACAGGTTTGTTATTGTATGCATATGTTGCACCAAGTGGGGACTTAATATAGACATTTCTTTTTTTCACTTTGATTTGTGTTTATTATTAGTTTTAGTATTTATACTAAATAATTATACCATGCTATCATAGAGTGTAGAAGACAAATCGATCATTTTCCTTTGTGCTGGTAACTCCTCGAGTCGGGCTACGTCGCGTCGCCTTGTATCTCAAGGGTTTTTCTCAGGATCGTCGCAGTTCCCAAAAGCGCCGTCTTCTTGAGCAGATCTCCCCTAATAGTTGTGCCTATTCACAGAGATGTTTCTCTTGTGCGTTCGGAACAGTGCCAAAGTGCTCAAAGGGAAGATTGTTTATTTGTTAGCAATCTCATTTCGCTGTAAACCATTCGAGACAGGTCCCGGGCACTCAGTGAGATGGGAAATGTGTATTAAAGGAGTGAGTTGGTATGGGATAACACCATCAACCCGCCATAGCACTGACAGAACAACCCCGACCCCAATCATCGACCCCCTCACGCTGATTAGTAAATACAGGAAATCACGCTCGACTGATCAAAGGATTTCTAGAACCCAAATTGTCCTGATGTCTTGCTTTGTATCACAATTGGGTACCGTCCAAGTGTCAACATGAACCATATGCCTTACAAACCTGTAATTGAAGATGCACAGCACTCTTGAATTGACTAATTAAAAACTGAAGGAGAAAAACCATGGTATTTTCACTCACTGGCTCCAGTCGCAGCGCCCAGAACGCCATTTATAATGCACAATGTTATATGTGTGCGTCTTCATGTAACTCCATCACATTCGATTTAGTTAGACAATCGATATGAAAATAAGAGTGTACTTGAAAAGCGCCATATTAGCCCAAGGGTGTTTCCAACCCGAGTTTCCCTCCCTTTCCAACCTCCCACGTCTGGCGGTTATTCAATACACCCGAGCGATATCTTATTTGGACATCAGTTATGAATTATATTACATTTCACAGCCCTTCACCGTTTCGTAAAAATATTATTGTAAGCTGAATTATGTTATCCCCAGTCTGCCGTCTAAGTCACGTGGTCAAATTAGACCCAATTGCCAATGAAAGGAACTGTCAAGTGTTCTGTAAAACATTATAGGTTATGTTTTTTTTATTACATGTTATTTTTAAATTCTTGTAAACCAGACTGTAGTAGGTTCGATGTCACTGCGACATTACCAATTTCGATATTAGGATACAAACGTATTTTTAAAGCATGGATTGCTGTTTATTTGTGATAATTTGTGATAATTTATGTGAAGTGTAAAGAATAACGTGTTGGCAACGCAACCGGCTATTGCGTAAAAGTTCAATAACACACACTCAAAACATCCGGGACAGAATTGATCTACATCCGGGTCTTGTGGAGAGAGTATGTATGACCTGGAATGACCCAGTATTGACTCGGAGTCTGTGTCCAAGTTTACCCACGATAGGTCGAACTGACGCAGAGTCTGAGACAAAATGTCCTTTTTGACCAGTTTCCAGGTCAGCTTGACCCGGAAATAGGCCCGGGCCCCTGGTACCCCAAGAGAAAATCCGGGTCGATTTTATCTTTGTTTTTTTTTTTCAGTGCAGAGCTGTTCCTCAAATAACCAGTACATGCCTGCCAACCCGACATGCTACTTTTTATTAAATATTCCCCATTGAACCACAATAGAGACTCCAAATTCGCAGAATAAAAACGGCTGAATTCAAGTTGATGCATCAAAAGATATTACAGATGTGCATGTTTGTTGGTCCAATAGCTTTGGTTACCAAGGCATCAACATTGCTTGAGTGTTGATGAGACAGACCGTAATGGAGGCAGTTTCTTTAGAGCAGCGACTTGCAGTTTATTTATCTTGAAACAGACAAGCCGCATTTTGCACATTTTTCAATGTCTACAAGGGGGATGTGGTGTGGCTGGATCGTGCATCTTGACACTGACCAACAGTTTTGCTTAAAGCATTGTAAAGATCAATAGTTTATAAGACCAAAGTAAAGCTTTGGACATGTCAGTTCTTTATTTTATAGCCCTGTCGTTTTTACCTATTGCATTATGGTAAACGGCTCATAGCAACCCCATCTGAGAATCTTAAAGACCCTTTTTGCGAGCCAATTGCGTGATCCAATGAATACAAGTCTGTAGGCCCAGGCTTTTTACCCATTATTCCTAACTTCTGAAAACCTAGTTTATAAGCTTTTAATACACTTAAACAACTTCAGGGTCAGAACTGAGCTGGATTCCGGGCTCTTGGGGGCCCAGCCTCGCTACCATGGGCAGCGCGCCGTAATACCTCTCGTCGCAGCCTCGCTACCATGGGCAGCGCGCCGTATCGATACCTCTCGTCGCTAAACCCCTCAGCGATGATTGGCTAACCAAAATATACTGCTTTGCGTGCACGCTTGTTAAAAACATTCGAGCGCTTGTAGTGCGCTTGTCGGGCGCTTAGTACGCAACACATTTCAAATGAATCATGTTTTTACATGGTCACCCTAAACTGCATACAGTCAGACGCACCACGATATCAAAAAAGAACAAGAAGGGACCAGTTGCTCCATGACTTGATGCGTCTTTTGACAGCGCGCTCTGCGTAGTCTTTAACAAAGAATGGATCAACCACAGGACTAATTAATATATCCAATGTATTTGGATATTTTAAAGTCAAACTTCCAAGGGTTACAATCGAGCAAGGCATTCTGGAAAAGAAAACAAAATGGCGCTTCCAGATCGTATACCACTGGGAACGAGGTTCCAGGGGGCCCGACTCATTTCCGGATAAGACTGACCGGGAAACTGGTCAAACATTGGGTTTCAACTCGGATTCTATGTCCCTTTGGGTTCATTTCCGGGTCATTTTGACTCGTGATTCCGGATCTTACTGACTCGGAAAGGGATCAGGTCACATGGGACCCGGTTCCGGGTCAAGTCTGACCAGGACGTTGTTAGAGTGTATGATCAAGTAAATCTTACGTAAAGCTCACAATGTAAATCATTAAATACAACATTCGGTAAACAATTTTCCATAACTTTCATTCATCCCAGTGTTGAAATGACAACCACGGGTGTTATCATACTGAAATACCAAACAAATAATCAAAATTTACACCACAGGGCGTTAAATAACACTCATTTCTCCCAACACAATTACATCGGTGTTATTTTAACACGCTATGGTGTCAAGTTGGATTCTGGTTGGTATCTGTATGTGACCACATGCATGGCGTAAATTGTAACACCCCCAGTTTTTGCTGTGTATTACCTGGCCCATCGTGTAACCCCAGGGATGGTATCACGCCAAAGTCACCAATCCAGCCACATGATCTTGTTAGCACGTTAGTTTTAAAACAGCCAGTGCTCCCGTTTTTGTACACTGCAAAAACTGGATGGGGTGTTAAAATTGAAACCAAAGGTTTTGTCACAAATGTATACCCAAAACGGTCAAAACTTACTTCTATATGGTGTTAATATTTCTGCAAATACATTTACATTGGTGTTGTGTTAACACCTAAAGATGATAACTTCAAATTTCTCCTTGGTATCTACATGTAGAAACACCATGGTGTGCAGTGTATTTATGGTAAATCTCAGGTGTTAGTTGCCCTGTGTATGAACACACCAGCCCATAACAGAAATTGTTAGTTTTGAAGTCCTCAAGCAGTCCATTGGTAAGGTGATTTAAAATCATGCTGTGGTTATGCCCAAATAAACGACTTCGGCTGTGTGTGGCACGATAATGCGTCGTTTGATTCTAACGCGGCCGTAATTTCATGCTTAGATTCCATCATGGGTTGGTAATGATATAACGTGCGTTTACAGTACGGGCACCTTCCACACTTGGCGTATTCGCCATGGGTGGGTTTATAATTGTGAACTTCGCTCAGAGTGCAATCTCCGTGCATAGTACAATCAGTCCAGGCTGTTCATATTTGGAGCTTCGTCCGATATCAGCATAATTGTAAGCGCATTGACACCACTGTCATTCCGACCAACGGTTCAATTATTAGGTGGTAATATTGACAGTGAACACGTGCATATCATCGTCCTGTCGGATCGACTGCTCATTTCCACCCTCGATCATACCAAACATTACACGCTAACTCAATAGAAGCTTCGAACATTCCAAGCAGTTTATCTAAGTGAAGTGGATCCAATTTCATACGCTGAACTTAAAGGGATGATATGTATATAATTGATTGGGTGGTCTGGTTACCGTGGTGGTATCTTTCCTTGCTTTCTATCTCTTTCACCTTCCACCTCAAACCTCTAGGACCCGGTTCGAATCGAGCCAAAGCACTATGTGGATTGGGTTTTCAGTCCTTACCTGACTGCGTGGGTTTTCCGTGGAATAATTCTCTGGGGTTTTTCCTCGCACATCTAAAACTGAAACTTTCTTCCTTGACTTCTCTCCGTTGGGACTGAATTCGCTTTCTGGGAGTCCTTGGCTTCACAATTAGAAAAATGAAATGAAAATGAAACGAAAATGTCAAATTAAATAAAATTAAAATAATAATAGTAATAATAGTAATGATAATACATGTACATATAACCAAAAGTACTATTTTGGTTAAATGCTCATTTAGGTGCTTCAAAAAAAGTATGAACATATTGTTTAAATGCTCTAAGATGTTTTATCAGGATAAAAAGGTACAAAGCAATTAATTAAAATTAAAATTGACTATTTTATGGGTTAACAATATATTGTAGAAAGATAAAGATTATTAAATCGTGGTTTATCTTGTAGACTGTTACGCCTCAAACAGCACATTTGATTGGATTTATTCTTAAAACAGATATACATGTTTAAAGATTTGGTTTCCTCAGGTAAATATGGACGAGTCAAAGTAGCATGTATTAGTATAAACAATCTCTCTAAATAAATTATTTTGACGATGTCTTTAATGCTTTTAAAAATATATCTAAATAAATAAAAACAAAAATAAGAAAAAAAAAAACCTAAGAGATTTGGGTATATTTTTTACATGATTATACAAAGATATATCTTGAAGATGTATCTGCAAATCCTTTAGGTATATGTCTCTTGAATAGTTAGATATACCCTTAATCATTTAGCAATATCTCTTCTTAGTAGTATGTTTACTTTCCAAAATGATGGCTACGTGAATAAATGTGTTAATATCAACATCGGTAATGACAATATGATATACAAACAAATAAATAAAACAAAGAATTGCAACACCATTGACTTGAAATGCAATACTTGACTGGTTGACTGGTGACATCGGTGTATTGGAATGTGTTCGATGTCAACAGCATTGGATTGAGTGGGTATTTAGTGATTCGACGAGACCCTAGCCAATTTAGAGCAATTTTTCAAATAATTATTTAAATATACCTCTAAAAACATTGAGAGACAACTGTGAATTTTCGAATGCAAGAAGTAAGTGTTTGAGTAATTTACACATGATTTAGAGCATTCTCTTATTAATTTAGGGATCTCTAAATGTATTACTCCACAAGTAAAATGACATAAAACCTTACTTATAGAGCACTGGATAGCTGTTGATATAAACCTTGTCAGAAATGACCCCTTTTAACCCTCCGTGAATCCACGGGGAAACAAATTACATGCTGGATCCACTGGGCGCGATCGGAAGGCAGATTGTATTACGGGTAAGTAACTGTGTAATTCTTGTTCTAATGATCTGAACAGATGAATAGATGTTCCCTGGACCCACACACTGAAGATTGAAGCATTCTGAAAATTTACACATTCGAAATCCGCACCCCAGGATTTTTTGTGCACATTATAATGGGTCCATGTAGACTAATCTGCCATCCCACACTATTTGTCAACCTCTGAGTTTACCCATCCAGAAATCACTACAGTATATGAAAGAGTTATGTTTAAGGGTAGTTAAAAAAATCAGCAGAATTGCTCCACACATTTTGTAGTTATTAAACAAGTATGAAGCTGGTCCTTCCGCCCGCGCCCCGCGGCTGCTCCGAGGGTTAAGTAGTGTAGTTTTAAAGAAAGAGGGATCTGTTCGCCCTAAAGTTTGAATCAGATAAAGGTTTTAGGTATAAAGCCTTTCTGAAAGCACACAATTCTATGCAATGATGGCGTTTTTTCTTTGATTTGTTTCTTGCAACTTCAATGACCAAATGAGCCCAAATTTTCACAGGTTTGTTATTTTATGCATATGTTGGGATACACCAAGTGAGAATACTGGTCTTTGACAATTACCAAAAGTTTAATACCCAAAGCATGTTAACACCCAATAGAAGTAAACGAATTGTTTCTCTCCGGTATCTATATGTGACAACACCCAATGTTAACACCCCAGTTTTTGCATTGTATAGTAGGTGTTCATTAGGATTCATTGCCAGCTGTCTCATAGCCTACTATAGTTGGTAAATTACAGGGGCGTGAAGAGTGCAAGTATGTTTAATAAGGTGATGAAGTAGACATGTGTAGGAAAAATAATGTCATGTTTCTGCGTTACCGTTTGACGAGCCCAACCATGTCATGAGTGTGGCGAACTAATCGTAGCATTCGACAACCTTGTAAAAAAATAATACTTGTCACAGCTGTCGTGAGTATTATGTGATTCCATGCATCTTAAGAACTGCTAGGGCGTAATGAGTTTTATGAAGATGGTAAGAACATAAACAACGTCTATGGGGGCCTGGGGGGGGGGGCTCAAGGATTATACGGATTAAAACACTGATTAGAGCACCTTGTTTTCGAGGTTTTCCGAATTCCCCTTACTTGTGCCTGATTTGCTTTTTTCTCTCACATGTTTTCACCCATTTTTAGTTTTCTCCTTGCGAACAGTGAGATGGGGAAAACTGAAGGGGTGGGAAGAGGGGTGTCTCGATCCCTCCACCCCCCCAAAAAAAACCACCCCGGCAATGTTTAGGATATTGCATTACCGATCGGCAACAGCGTATACCATCAATATCAGTCAACGACGGACGCTGCATTTCCCCTGCCATATTTGTTTCACATTTCCTTTTTTTCCCTTCCCTCAGCAAATACAACTTAAAGAGAAATAAATGCAGTTTTTCAAAAAGGGCCCGGGTCAGAATTAGCCCATTAGCCTCAATCCCAGTTTTAATGTCAAAACAAGGGACTTCGCTATACACACTGCTGTGCTCTTTGCTTTTATTTGACCTCATACATGCACAAGAAAAGCATCAGCAAAAAACGAGAACAGAAATAAATTGACACAATCTGATTAAACGTCTTGTACAGGATTGGTTGAGCTGACAAAATAGTCGCAATTTGGGCGAGTCAGTAGAAAATAGTGAAAAAAACATGCATATTTTTCAGCATTTAAACACATTGTCCTTAATTTTGGTTGCAACGACCGAAATTAGCTGTTGCGTTTTTGTAAGTTTTCAGATACACTTTTCTCGATCATGACTTCATTCGGAGAGAACTTATTTCACGGAAAAATGGTTTCAGCATGAACTGCATAATCAACAAGTTTTCAGACTAACATTGATGTTTGTTATCCTTTTCAATCCTGTATAAAATCTTGAACATAAAACTTCACTTCTAAAATAATATCAAGAAAAAAAATCAGCAGAAAACAAAAGTGTCATGAGTAAAAACAAAAACATTACCCCCCTGCTGGATAAACTGCTATCGTGTTGCTCCCAAGGAATTGCCTGAAGCAGTAACACACACATGGAGTACAGACAGAACATATCAAAACAACTCAAGAGACTGGAACAACGGCAACGAAATTACAAAAAGAAAACAAGGAACGGGCAACAAAACAAAAATGAAAACTCGTGTAAAATATATGTTAAAGTTCACATTGTGCATGTAGAGACACAGGAATGAGGCCGGCCCTCTAATTAAAACAGAAAAGAAAAAAAAAACACGAGGATTCACCAAAAGACTTCACGCAAAATTACAAAGACATCTCTAATATGGAATGATCCCCTGCACTTGAACTGATTTAAAATCTCAAATCAATAGCACATCTTACAAACGGCGCGGCACGGTTACTTTGTGAAGGGCAATACGGCAAAAGATCAACACGAGATTGACTAATTATATTGCAACACATGTATATAACCGATTCAACTGGCCATGAAAATTACAATATTTCTCTGATAAAAAGACGTTTTAAATAAAGAGAGCTGTTGGACATTTTTCCTTTCAAAGAAGTAGTATTTGGAGCACGTCCAAAACCGTTCTCCCTCCAAAATTTGAGAGAAATACTTGTCGAGAATAAATGTGCTCTCTCTTGCTCATTTACAAAATAACAAAATCATTATCATTATCATTATTGATAACATCATTAGAATGAGAATATTATTGGTCAGGTGTGTTTAACAAAAATTCAATTAAACAAAAAAAACCCCACTATTTTATTAATACATTAAAATGATGCAACAATTATTCTTTAAGGAAAAACAAGATCCTTTGAAAGTTACCTGATTAACCATTATAATTGTTTTCAAAGTCAAATATATTTTTGCAAACACCAATGTCGTACTTTACAGTGCTGAGTACAGTGCTGAGTATGGTTTCTTTTTTATTATGACGACATTCCTATTTTGTGTTGTACAGTTTAAGGAGTTAGTTTTTTTTAAAGCCAAGTGCCAAAATAATCTGGATAATAAATTGGATGGGTTTAGATTGTTGACATTGAGTCAACTATTAACCAACCGATATACATTGAAGCAATTTGTGCCTAGTCAGGCTTCAAAGTTTACCAGTGTAAGTTGTGAGAGTAGACGGTGTTTATTTTGTGAGCTAGCACCACAAACTGAATCTTAAAGCTGTTAGAACAGGTGATGTTCTTGTAATTGAATAAGTGTAGTGTTAGATAGGAAATGTAATCCATCAGCATTGTCCAGCAATACAGGAAGAGACGTGTGGAACGCTTCGAGCATGTACATGTCAATTTCTCTTCTCTTCTCGTACCATTTTCTTCTTAACCTTCTTCCTTGAAACTACCTTCCTTCCCCCATATCCGCATGAATGTAAATTATGTTCGTTAAATAATGGTCGTTTGATTGCCAGATTAACTGAAAGAAAGTACCCATTCACAAGTTAGTTAAATAAAATCAAAATAAACATATTTGTGATTAAGTTTCAGCCCTTCACAGTCGACGCCATCTGTTCTATTTGACTTTAGGATGTGTTTTGTGTGTGTAGTTCTCATTAAGTCAAGTGTGGGTAAATAATTGTTCTAAGGAGTTTATTGGTGTTGTTTTTAAGGTGCATATTTGCTGATTAGCAAGACACTCAATTTTTTATTTGGTGCCAAGGTTTTGTCTTTCACAGTATCTTCAAGAAAGGTGTGTGTAAATTTAGCACATAGAAAGGCTTTAGCACATTATTTTTTTTTTTTTTAATTTATTGTTCAAACATTTCACAGCAACCGCAAATGATAATTGCCGTAGGCCGGCTGTCACTGTCGTCCTAGAACGAGAGCACCTGTTCCAATTAAACAATTCATATAATAAATAGCTTCAAGGTAATAAAAAAGAGAGACATATATTTGCAAACAAAACAGTTGACTACACTTCTTTTAAAAATCTACTCGTGTGCAGGAGCGTCAATGTAGAGCCGCGATACCGCAACGTTTGCCCCAAAATTATTACAAATAAAATGTGGGTTGAGAAGAACGCCCAGACCTTTGCTCAAGTCGTGGCATGTGCGTTTTTTTTTAGACGTCATGAATGTTTGCAGCATTCGAACTTCGCTCGGTCCCAGCGCCTCATCCAAAGGCGCTGGGATGAGCTGACGTTTACGCATGCGCATTGGATCATTCCCTCTGACCTAACAACCCCCGGTCACCTCTTCCTGTTTATGAAATATTTGACTATCAATAATACTGTAGCTCTTATGTTATTGTGCAAATCCATTGCAAACTGTAATTCCTTACTTTGTACTAAAGTTGGTCGTCTTACTTTCGTATAAAAAGATATTTACCTGTATTGTACAGTGTGTACATGTGTGATTGTGCGTAGTGCGCCGAATCTTTCCCATCATGCACCACTACATCCTGAACAAGAATTTGTACATGGCTTCAGTGGGGCCGAGCGATTGTCCGAACGTTGAGTGTTCATAATGGTTTTTGGTCAAACTTGTATCGCTAGTTGGCAGCAGACTTACCTTGTCATGTCCGAAGATTTGCGCATTCTTAGAAACTACAAAAGCATTTTGAATTTCCCCGGTGTGTCTGCTGCCACCTATGGTCTGAAAGTATAGCAACACCTCGTGTGATGTAAATACGACACCATGTAAATGCATGATACGTCAAGTCAGCCATCTGTTACAAACCGTTAACTCACAGCCAAATATCGTATTTGGATCTCAGTGTGTGGTGTAATTAGTTTCGCAAAAAACACGAACAAAGAAAACAAACAACGTTGTTAAAAACGCCCACTCAATTTGCCTTAAAGGCATGTGCGATGGCACCATGTTTTTTGTTATTGTTTTGTTTTGTCTTGACGAGCAACTCTCGCGTCAATTTGACACCTTTGTCAGTTGTCATTTTATTTAGTTACACGTACTTTAAATAATACAATGACAAGGTATTGGAGTATGTTTTCAAAGCAAATTTGTTTTGTTTCGTTGCTCAAGTTTACGCCAAACCTCTCACACCGCTTAACACCTTATGTATTTTGTGCAACACTGTAATTCGACCCCCCCCCCAAAAAAAAAAAGACGAAAAAAAAGAAAAGAAAAATACAACATTACTAAATCTATTTATTTTTGTTTAGTTCGGAACAACCTGACTCACAATCCTTTGCGAAACGGTTTATTTTTAATAAACCGTTTCTCCCCAAAGAACTTCGGAATAACAAAGTGAGCCATCTACCGTGGGCAGGGAGCTCATATGCACGTACTCTCGACTACAGAGCCACTGGGAGATAGCAATTAACATCTCTTACTGTTTACAACTGAAATGTTTATTTTTATATCCACGCTTCTAGAAAGTGTAAACAAAAAAAACCGAAGTCTATTTTGACATGCCGTCAAGATTGATTGGGCTTTTATTCTAATACAGGAATTCTGCTGCGTTTAGCTATATCCAGGTGAGATTGGTGTGTGACAATTAAACCTAACTACAAAATGTGATTTATACTGACACACCAACACAAATCAAAGTTTTGGTTCATAACTTAACGAACCAAAGTCATACTTGTTACGGGTCTAAATCACGGCCTTGCTTTTCTACCTTTTCAGTAAAATTTACGGCGGTCTTAATCTGTCCGTTGTGTTTCTAAAAACTCGGGGAGTGTACCTCGCCGCGTTGCGTGCAGAAAGCCCATCAAATAATGGCCGCATCATGATAAATGTAGTAGCATACACATTTTATTATTTTTTTTATGGGGGGGGGATGCAAAATACCCATCACTCTTTAGACGCATGCGTACATACAAAAAGCGGGCTGTGTAGAAAGACTACGAGATAGTAGGTAAAGATATCCGTAATTTGATTCTTAAAAAGTTACGAGTTTGTTTTTTCTCTTAAAAATGAGTGATGGTAATTCTATTAATTGATTATTACCAAACTTGTGTTAGTTCTATAAACTAATTTTACTCTTTTAATGTATTTGTCCCGTGGCTGTTGTCTGAGAAACCAGATCATGAAATACGCCCAAAAGAAAAGACTCATGAACCAGAAAAAAATTGTACAAGTATTAAACAAAGCAATGATGATTTATGGTAGAGCTTTGCAATGCCCTTTTGGAATTCTCAAAATATTTTGAAATGAGTTGGTATAAATATTATGAGTTTATACACTTCAGCATTCAATAACTGAAAGTGTAACAAACTTGTTGTTAGGCCAAATTCAAGAAAATTGTGTTCAATCAACTTTTCGAATTCACCCATTTTTTGAAATTCTACCCCATAGGGTTTTGTCTCATTTTTGTATACAGCACACATGGATGATTTCATTTTATGTCTTTCTTTCAAAACTGGGCCAGTCATTCTAATTTATTTACAAATAAGCATTCGAGAATGTATGAAACTTTCAATTAAAAGTATTATACAGGATTGTGAAAGATAAAAACATAATTAGATATGAAAGCTTACCAACTATGAAATTCATACTAGAACCATTTTTTTTTCTGTGAAATATTTCCCTCTGAAATGTAGTCATTTTCGAGAAAACTGTATCCGAAAACCTTAAAAACAAAACAAAAAATAAAACAAACTCAACAGCTGATTTCGGTTGTTTCAACCACAAAGTTGTGTATAATAGGCCTATTTACCTTTTTTCTTCTGACTCAAACAACGGCTTAAGCCCACTTTTGTATAGGTTTGTTACTTCATGTATGGTTGCTCAGACAAAACATGAACTTTGACTTTGACTTTATTTTGTCAGCTCTACAAATCCTGTAATACCGTTGAATTTCTACCAACAATTTCGAAAAAGTGCAGCCTGTTTACCAATCAGTGTTACATCATAGGTCTAACTTCTAGTCTGACCGAGAGCCGCGTAAGTTTATTCAGAATATTAAGTCCAGGAGCTTGCTGATTGGATTTGGGGTCAAGTTTAGCAAAACAAGAGCCTGCCCCGCAGTCAGAGTTTGTCCGCCTCTGTGACTGTACTTCACGTACACTAGTCCCCAAATCAAATTCATACTGACTCGATCAATCAGGCTGACTCAATACACTAGTAACATCTTCCCAATCAAAATGAGGGGCCTGGCTTATTCAAATTTATGTATGTATGTGACCCGGTTTCCACAAGAAGTGAATCAATTTGGGTCTCATGGGACGTAGAGGGTCGACACGATCCAGTAGTGAGATTAATAAAATCCTCGATGCGTATAATCATCCCGACTTCCGAATATTTTATAAAAATAACACTGGCTCGGATTGTCAATACTCAAAACGAAACCCTATATCTCTATAGGATCCACTGAGGTAGCGCGATCGCAACCTACTGACAGATCGAGTCCTGCTCGGATGGTAGAAGTATACGACTTGATTGCAGTCGTATAAATACGAGATTCCTGACCAGATTGAACAAAAACAGCATCTGATGTGAAGATGTGTGCGCTCCTGTGTAGGACAACATGCATTGTATTGAAATATGTGGAAGGTATTACTTACAGATGACCCCATATGTTTCATCCCACGCAGACTGTTATATACAATCGACTCTCGTTAATACGAGCTCGGAAAATACGAGACGACGGTTTATACGAGGTATTTCACCGGTCCCGAACTGTCCTATGTGTGTTTCTATGCCTTTAAAAACGGAAGATACGAGCACGGTCGTAACTAGATCACAGATAATACGAGGTTTTTGTAGCGAGATCTGGACATATCTGGAAATATTGTTGTGTAACAAAAGCTTACCTCATGGTTGTGAAAAAAAGTCGTCCCGCTTGATATTGAATTACACAACACTTCCTCGATGCGCAACGTAACACCAGAAACATTTCACTAATTACCACGATTTACATGCTACTTATCATGCACACTAGGGCGGTTACCAACGAAAATGAACGTTGGAACAATCTTTAATGGAAGAGAGAGGGTGAAGCATCGAAGGAGAAATGTTAATCGGCTCTTTTCTTGAAGATTTGGAAGTGCATCTAATTGAACTAAACAGCAAAATATTCAGTGGTTTTGGATACAGGCAAATGACAAAGTCAAACACAGATGAAACGCGGTATGGGATCAAGCAAGACGATAAGTGCATACAGGATACTTTGTGACAAAGGAGCTACAAATTGCTCTCTGGAGACGGATGTTGATTTGATCAGTATGTGCTACCAACAATGACCTATAAAACATACAACGGCAAAACAGACAGCAAAATCTTTGAACAGCGAAAAGAGCAGTGGAGAGATAGACGCTTCACATCTCAATTGGAAACTGGGTTACATTTACGGAAATATGAAAAGTGACAAACACGAGGACGAACTAGGCTAAATGGAGATGGGCTGGACTGCCCGGAGAGCAGACAGTAGATGGACAACAAAACTAATGGATTGGCAACTAAGGACAGGGAAAAAAGAGAAGAAGCTGACAAAGAAGATGGAGGGTTGGCATAAGATTTTATGCAGGAACAGTTTGGACAAGAACAGCAAGAAATAGAGATAAATTACGTTACCACGAGGGCTGCATTCTACACTGCATGAACAAAATCTAAATGAACGAACTTTTAGTGTTACCGTACGCGTCATGAACTGCTTTGAACTGCTTTCAAGAAAATGTTTTTAACGCAACGATGAACTTTAGGAAGGTGTAAACTTGGAACAAACTCTTGCTTCCATGAACTGTCTTGCACCCCTCCCGTTTTCACTTCTCATCGTTCATCATAATTACGGAAATAAATTATCCAAACTCTCGCGGGATTTTGATCTGCAAATTTCCTCAGTCCTGGGTGTCGTCATGCTCAGTTAACAGATAGGGGTCAAGTGGAAGACCCTTCTTCCAAAACAGCAATGAAGATCTCCGATACATGACGTCACCATTCAATGTTTGTAAACACAACGACATGACGTCATGGTCAGCATCGACCATAGCAAAAGCACAAGTTCAATTGACATCATTACGTATGGTCAACATTTAGTAGGACCAAATCCCCATTGGATGAGTCGAGTAGGTTTGGTACGGAGAAACTCGACGGCGCTGTCTAAGGGATAAGTAATGTCTTCTGATTTTGAGATTTAGGCTATAAATTGCGTCTTGTTATGAAATGAATATGGTTGACAGACGATTTAAAAGTTGACTTTAATGACTGTGTGGGTTTTCTCCTACTTGTGAAATAACACGGTCTGTGGTTTTAGGATTAAATAAATTGATTGTACAAAATGGCGGACAATGTTAGTTCACGAAGCAAATTAGGAAAACCACACAATTTAGAGGGATGTTTGTGTAAATCATCTTTCCAACCTTATTTATTTCACAACTTACCTTTAAAACCCCAAAGCACATACTTCAAAGGCAGTTTCCCCTTTATAACCCCTTTAAAAAGTGCCCAATTGCCATAACCCCTTCAAGAAATGAGACAAAACAGGGTTCAAGCAATTACATTAATTCCAGGTAACAACAAACAACTCGATCAAGTGGAAACTTGGCATGCGGATAATGGATCGCACCTATTATAGAAATGAACTCCCGCACCAACATAAGTTTCGATTGATCTGATTAGTTGTCATAGTAACCATGGTAAACACTTACTCACTCAATACCTGTTTGGGCTGTCACTTTCAAACGGCTCTGTATAATGTCCCGCCGTCAGTGACTTGCAGTTACCCTAAAAAAGTAAACTGCACTTTAAGAAATTCAATTCTGCTGAAGCATTTTTGCGATCGTACTTAATGCCTTTGTCTAACTCAGAGGCACGTTTTTCATGGCAATATTGCTCCATGGTTTGACTGACACAAATTGATCTTGAATGTTTCGCAGCACAGATAAACAAACGCTTCAAAGGGATGTTAAATCGGTTCAAAGGGCCCACCTGTTTTATCTTGAACAACCCACAATTTTGCTCTGGGCAGGAAATTTGTACAGAAATAGGATCCCATATTTAGTGTTATATTATTATATTACTCCAAAAGGTGCCCATCCATGTGTGCTGTATACAAAAATGAGACAAAACCCTATGGGGTAGAATTTCAAAAAATGGGTGAATTCGAAAAAACACAATTTTCTTGAATTTGGCCTAACAACAAGCTTGTTACACTTTCAGTTATTAAATGCTGAAGTGTATAAACTCATAATATTTATACCAACTCATTTCAAAACAAACGCTTCAAAGGGATGTTAAATCGGTTCAAAGGGCCCACCTGTTTTATCTTGAACAACCCACAATTTCGCTCTGGGCAGGAAATTCGTACAGAAATAGGATCCCATATTTTTTTTTAGTGTTATATTATTCATACTCCAAAAGGTGCCCAGCTTTGTTCAAAAATATTTCTGTTAAGCTGATTAAATGAAGTTGGCCACAACGTGTAGCCTGGAGGCAGTTCAATTAACGTTGTAAGCAGTATAGATGGTAACCACATTGACAGGGAACCAACCATAAACAACAGACACTCCGTGGTTGACTGGGAACTATGTTAAATTTGCATCTGAATAAAGCAGTAACCGATGTGTGTAAAGCACTGAATACCCGGTAGTTTCCCCAAGTCATGTGGGGGGAAAAGAAGAAAAAAATAAAACTGTATTACTCGGGTTGGATTAGAATCCAGGACCTTTGTCTTTCTAGAGCAGATGTCTTACTACTAGACCACGGAGATTGCACCGCAGCTAGAGGCAGTTCGAATCCCAATTAAACAGAGTGTACCGCGTAGTATGCTTTGGCATATATTAAAACATATTCATTATTTGGAACAGCTGTTTCGTGGGGAGCTGTCTTCGGTTGAAACGTTGCCTTCTGACCTTACCTTGATATCTGTTCACGAATAATGTGTTCTTTTCTAGTCCGATATCCTAGTCTGATTCTGAAACTGCGGTGTCCCATTACCCCCATTGGACGTTTATAGAATATCTACTTACAACCATGGAGGTTTTTTGTGACTATCTTGTTACACGTGCTGGGCATTTATTGATATATTCAGTCAACAATGGACATGGACAAAGAATCCGCGATTCTAGGCAAAACACATCTGAAATATTCAAAAACGTAGTCAATCCCCTTTCGGAGTTAGTTCTGAGAAATGCAAACACAGACACTCTGTAAAAAGTCAACATCTTACTGCGTAAACCAGATTGTTTTTTTTTTCTTCTTCTCCTTTTCCTTTTATTTTTATATCTTTATTTGGGGGGGGGGGGGCAAGTTGGGGCAAAGGCAGTTTATTGTGTTGTATCGAATCATTCACTTGCGCATTCACTTCGATCTCTTGTGGTGGTGGTGGTGGGGGGGGGGTGTCGGAACGATGTAGATGCCGACCCCCCCCCCCCCCTCCTCCCGGTTATGCCACCGGAGAAAGGGATTGAATGGAATGGGTTCGTGAAATTTTACGTTTTGTATTAATTGCTGCTCGTAGCACTATTTTTACGTTGCTCCATCTTGTAACCAACATATCGAATGAACTCTAAACATGCAGTCAAGTGGTCTAACAAGTTGGAGATCTATCAAGCACTTTCAGCGTACGTTGTTTTAATCCTGTCATTTGAAGAAGAAGGGGATAAAGTGATTTGCATACATGAAAATGCTCGTTTTATAGTTAGAACTATTCGGCTAACTTATTCAAATGAGGTGACCTTCAAAAAGGTCTTTATTATTTATGGATTTGCCCCCGTTCAAAATTATTTTGATTGATGTATTCATTGCAAGTTTTAGACCTTGCATTGTTTTGAGATGGGAAAATGTATATATATTAAATACATATATATTTTGGCTGAAGACTCTGCTACGGTCGAAGATGTCAAGCCACTAAATTAGGAGTCAGTTCTGGTATGATTTTTATAATCAGCAGTGAGCTTACTCCTTTCTCCTTGTTGTACTTTCCTTTCAAATACTACAACAAGATAATTGATTTTATTTTTTCATAAAAACCTTTAACGAGATTAACATTAATTTAAAAGCTTTGAAAGCTAGCTCTGCCTGACTTGAATGAAAAGGGTATTCACTGGCAAACAAGGAAAAAGGATGTTCGTAAACTCGATGAAAACTAATTGAATTTGCTCTTGAAACGAGTTTTTCACGTTCTTTGCACGTACTCAATGAAGTGAACATAATTCACTTTCTCCATACTATAACATTGCTTTGTCACATTGGAAGGACAGCGATCCAACCAGCTTCCTTATGCTGGTTGTACTTTAACAATTGGCTCGTTGTAACCAGTTTGCTTTATGAAAAAAGGAGAAACAAATGTACATAAGAAGAAGGAATATATTCTTAACAAGTACATCATTTCTTGGTTACTAATTGCACTAATAGCCTACACTTATCAGCAATGGTCAACTAGTACATTCCTTTAAACCCATATTTTTCATATTTAATATTAAAACCCTGAAACTAGGCACATTTTCAGCACACGCTGACATATTTTAATGCTTCCACTGTCTTAACCACATCGTAACTGGTCAGCTCATATGCCATGATATCCTAAGCTGGACCATGCCACTCGTCCTAGAGGGGGTGAGATAGGACAGTGATTTGATTAGAATATGAAGGACACAACTCTGCAAGCTTCCTCTGTCTGCAAAATTGGTCCGTTAACTGTCTATGGTAGATGAACCAACTTATATCAAAGTGCACATTTAAGCCGACGTCATGTTACACTTGGGCGTGGTCTTGAGAGGAGGGGTCTCGAGAAAAAAGAAAAAGAAAGATTAATGCTCCCCCATACCGAAAAAAAAATAAAAATAAATCGTGTGGCAAACCACAAATTCTCTTCTCTGAGGTAGACGACAAACTGACTTCACTGCCCAATATGTCAAAGCCCCCTTCTTATACTAATTTGTTATTTTGACAGCGTAATCAACTAGTGATATCACTCAGGTGTGTCTCCTGTCATTTACAAAGCTAATCTTTCTAAATAACAATAAGTAAATTGGTTGCCCATCAATTTGTATACCCTTTCATAGAAACTAAAAACATCCACCCTGACGAACTGCAGAAAAAGAAAAAAAAACACGGTGATGAATTGAGAAAATACTTTCCTTTTGAGTTGAAAAGATAATATATTTGTACAATAAATTGAGCACCCCAACCCTCGACTGATGGAGCACTTTCGTAATATTTATTCTTTTGGAATGCCAGCTGTTTCCGTGGAGATGCCCAAAACAGCAATACTGTTTTGTATAAAATAGCATGCATTTCAAACATAGATATTAATTGCTTTGAAAACATGTCACAATGCGCAGGCCCATTGTTCACAAAACCCGCATTGTACCTGAAGACTGCAGTCATCATTGACTCCTACACAATGTTTGATTACATCTTAAATCAACCAAATAAAAAGCAGTTCAAATTGAAAAAAATCTCGTGGGACCTTCTTTCCCGAAATTGACAGAATTATTGATTGTTTAATTTTGACCAAACATTGTTGCTTGCCTGCCACGGTCAGTATGCGGAAACATTGATCAAGTTTATGTTTGGTAACAGAAGTCTCTTGTTAATTGTATCGCAAGGGTGTACACTCGAATAATCTTCTGTGATGTGCATCGAATCCTCCGCAGTTGGTTTGTTTATAAATTGCAAAGCAAGTTTACACCTTTCTGTTTATCTGTGTTTATACATGTCCCAGAAAACAGACTAATAAGTAAGTCGCAAATCAAATGGGAAGGCGGACGAAGCGATAATGGACAGGTTGTATGTTTGTGTTTTATGTAAATTTACGTGACTTGTCTTTTTGAGAAATGTGCTAGCTGTATCAATCGCCGAACGGTCCGACTGAAACATAATTTGTGTGTGTGACTGGGTTAATGCTTAACCTGGCTGGATTAACTGTATTTAAGAACGATTCATGCCCCGACAAAACTATTTGTTTCAACGATTGTTTTACTGTATGTAAGCAAAAAGTTTGAAGTTTACTTTGTTTCAACTTAACTTTAATTTGAAATCCAAAGTGTTTCACAGTAAAACTGAAAGACGGAGAATCCTGGTCGAAGACATACAATTTGATTCTTGGCAAATGGTTTTAGATTTTGTAAAAGAATTTCTGGCTTAAAAAATGTAATAGCTAATAGACGAGGCCTTAGTAAAATTAGAAAACGAGTGGACGAATAACTTACTTAAACACGTAATCCCCTAAAAAATAAAATAAAATAAAATAACTAAATAAAATAAATGAATATATAAACAAATAATATATAAAAACAATTAAACCAACACATGAATAAATATATAAATAAAACAAATAAACAAACAAATAAATACATACATACATAATTAAATAAATAGATTGATAAATAATGAAATAGAACAAATGACTAAAAAACAAATAATAAACAAAAATAAACAAACAGGCCCAGCACAATTTGAGTAATAAAACAATTAAATAAAACAAAACTATACAAAATAATAATTTTAAACATAAGAAAAACAAACCAGTTCAAAAATAAAGTAGAATAAAATACATATCATTAAGGTCGGCAAGAGAAGCCATTTTGAAAACAAATTTTGCTGACTTTCCTTTTTAAAATTTTTTTTAAAGGATTTGGACAAGTCGGAAAATAGGGACGAACCACTTTAATGACAAACGCGATTCCAATATATATTTGAGGGTAAATCCCTTCACATTTAGTAGATCAGTGAGCATGCCGTGAAGTTATAAGACGGGAGGGGCAATTTATATGGAGAGAAACGGGGGGGGGGGGGATAAAGAAAGAAAGAATGGAGGATAGGAAGAGGGAAACAGATATCAAACGTGAAGTGACCTCGACCTATATAACACTTCATATGTAGGTTAGGTGCACTTTACGTACAAATGACACTTTGTCACATTAAGCCGGTCGCACTGACATTGTGATGCAAATAGGATAATATTGTCTAACCTTGTGTCTGGTCGCAAACCAAATTAATATTGATTTCGACAGTTGCAGGGCAGTATCAAGGAACATGTGTTATTTACCCAACCTTGTTATCTCCCGATGCTCATAATTATGACTGCACTGTTGTATATGATTTTTATGTATCTGGGAAACAAAAAAGAAGACAAAATCTAAGTCCAATGGTTATTTTGTTCATACCAGTACCAATTCTTCAGACAAACGTTTTAGTCTGGAATACTGACAAAACATTGCACAACATAAAGTGTAATTTAAACTTGTCTTTACTGAAACAGAACCACAGATTTTGATAATTTGTTCACATTTTGATTTTATTTGGCTTTCGTGGCCAAGCAGTCTAGTTCACCGGTCCAAAGCTCTGCTGTTGTCAGCAGCAGAGTGCGGGTTCGAATCCCAGTCATGACACGCGTGCCCTTGATCAAGGCACTTACCATAATTGCTTCTTAAACAGTTGGGAAGGTAGTGCACTCTGCTCTACCAACCAGGCTCCTAGTGGATGATACCCATGCCTACATCCTTACGGACTGTGAAGGGGGTTACCCTGTTTCAGCCCCATGAAGAGCTGGCATCGTGACGCTGGTTTCAGTTGATTTGGGTCGACAGCCCACATCAAAGTAAAGCACCCACCTGGAAGGGGTCGGTGTTAGACGATTTCTCATAAAAAAATAAATACTTAAGTAAATACAACTGAAAATAAATTGTTATACCTTTAATGTTGTGGGGTAAAGGTCTTAAATAAATCAAATATGCAATAAACCCGGGCACCTGTTTGCAGAAATGTCTGGCATTTATCATGATGTGACATTACGAACCGTACCGGTAATTAATGGTGCCATGTACACGTTTAATTACAAGCTTTCCTCTATGAAAAAACAAGCACATACACAAATAAATGAATAAATAAATAATAATGATAATATTAGCAAAATAAAAGTAAACAGATTATACAAATGCAGCGACCCGATGACTACTCTCTCTCTCTGTCTCTCTCTCTGATTGTCCTTCAAATTCTACGATGTGCATTGGGTAAGATTAAAGTATAAATGTTCCACTTGACTACAACCGGTTGACCTTAAACTTCTGCATGTTTTTTGTTTCATGATGGGTCAAGAAGGATTTGAAACTTTGCATGGTGGGAGTACAATCAATGGAGATTTGGTGGGACACCATGGTGGATATATACATTTATTGTGAGTGTTCGTTCTGAGAAGAACCGGTTCTTTTTACGACTCTCTTCTTTGAACCTTCACCTCCCACGAGATTTATGCACATGGTGCCACCGCAAACCTCCTTGATGATGTTGGGTCAGACAAAGCGATTACTGGTCTTTGACATTCACCAATGTTCCCCGCGGAAATAAATTTATGTTTATGTCATTTAAACAGCATACATAACTTGTGTTATGACTTCCCTCAACCTATTTGCCTAATGCCTATTTAGTCCCACACACAGTCAAATGGCTGTTTGTCGATACGTATGCGCCTTGAGCGACTGCTTTTTACTGACATTATAAAACAGTAGGTTCTCAGTTTGGAAACTTGAGGACTTTTATTTCTGAGGCGGTCTCCTCAACAAACTACTTAATTGTTAGAGGCAGGGATGGATTTCTATCTTAGGGTTAAGAGCTGATTCAGGAAACCGTTTAAAGTTACTCTGAACATCCATTAAAATGCAAAACGCAGATTTTGTTTTTCTCTAGTTCAAGGACTGTGTTTTGTTCTTTTACAGTTTAACTTAAGTACAAAACAGAAGTACGATGCATAAATGATACCATTTAATTAGCGATGATGATGGAATGACGAAATACGAAGCCACATGTAACGATTAACACTAGTAAGAGAATATTAAAGTACACTTATAAACATGAATGGTAACAAAAAAAATTATGGCATCAAAATTTGCAGTCCTTTTTAAACTTGATGTGACCATGATATTGGGTGTTTTCAGTCTTCATTATTCAGCAGAATTAGTCATTTATAGCACTTACGCTTATAACACTTACACTTACACTTATAACACTTACACGTGTACGTTAAAATTAATAACACCCTGGGTGTTGTCACATACATATACCAAAAAAGAATATCATTTCACACGATTGGATGTTAAAAAGTACACAAACTTCTTCCAAAACAATTACATTGTTGTGATTTTAACATCTTATTATTTTGGTTCTCTCTTCGGTATCTAGTTGTGGCAACACCATGGTGTCAATTTTAACACCCCAGTTGTTGTAGTGTACAGTGCATTGACGCACAACGCAAGTTTTGTCACAAATAATGCTCATAAACATTGTCTGATGTTTTTTTGAAATTACTCTTCACCGATTATCATATCTTTCCTTCTTTCTTTCTTTAAAATAAAATGTTCTTTCGTTTTTATTTATTTAATTATTTATTAAATTATTTATTTAACTATTTTTTACCATGTATTTTTTTTGTTTGTTTATTTACTTATTTGTATTTTCGGGATGGGTAAACTATGCTTAATGTTTAGTTGCTTTCACTATACACGGCTCAAATGTGAAGACCATCAAGAGGTGGTGCGAGATCCATAATGATTTTTATTCTTCATTTTCCGTCAGCTGCTTATTCTGTTGCCCTTTCAGCAATCACTAATCAACAGTTAACCCTTCGAAAATTATACTTGAAAGGTTTGTGTACTTTTGGTGCAGCTCTTTAATGCTTATTGTGTGACACAGTTTTCCTGTAATTACGGAAACTAATGATGACCTTACGCGTGAGGTAGTTATTAAAAGGTGGATTAGTCTAAAAGCTTTGTCCCTGTGTTGTGTACCAGTTTATCTTCATAGAAGCTGATCTATTAAGCTGCACTTTAATGGCGTGAAGGTTGGCGTGGTGAGGTATGTTTATGTCCATTCGTTACAACGGGCGGTTTAGGTTGGCGTATTATATATATATATATTTTTTTATGCAAGTCGCGAGACACACAAGGCCTGAAGGCCACTTCAAGGCGTGGGCTACAATCAACTATTTTTTTCCAGGGGCCGTTGCCACCTACTCCTGGGGCTGAAACAGGGTTACCCCCTTTACAGTCCATATGGATTTAGGCTTGGGTATCATCCATCAGAAGCCTGGCTGGTAGAGCAGAAAGCACTACCTCCCCAACTTTACGAAGCAATCATGGTTAAGTGTCTTGCTAACGGACACAAGTGTCACGACCGGGACTCGAACCCACACTCTGCTGATCAAACACCAGAGCTTGAATCCGGTGCTCTTAACCGCTACGCCATGACACGCCACAAATATATATTTCTTCCTCGCCTTTTACCTATGGGATCCCGGTTCGAATCCTACCAGCGCATTATGTGGATTGGGTTTTCAGTCCCTACCCTGACTGCGTGGGTTTTCCTTGAACTACTTCTCTGGGGCTTTCCTCCAACATCTAAAACTGAAATGTTCTTCGTTGTTTTCTATCCGTTGGGTTCTCGGCTTGTGCAGTGATTAAGTTAACTTTTCTGAGAGTCCTTGGCTTCAGAAATGAAATGTTGGTTCGAATCTCCACCCGGTAGGGTATGATTTTTGGAAACACAATAGACCTTTCCATTGTTGATAAACAAACCGCGCTGGTTGGTATGGACGGCCGAATGTTAGCAAAACATTCAATCGTGTTTACAGATACAAAAACAATTCAAAGTTTCAGACAACTTTCAACTTGCATCCCATAATTGTTTTTGCTTTGAATTTATGGCTGCCCGTAGTTTTCCAACCTTTGTTGTCAAGCATTCGGGCTATGACGTTACAAGAGAAAGTTTTAACATGGCCTTGAAGGCATCATTTTTTTTAAATTTACATCCAAAAACCAAACATCTCAACGCATCTTAATACTACAATACACGTATGCAATTTCTGTCCATCCACGCTAATTCTGAAATCCTTGAATTCCATTTTAAATTAACAATTTCCTGCTAATTATTTTCGTAGTGTGTGTATTTTCTAGTTATGTACTTTGTAATTTAAATATTGATGACGAACAGCTATATCCACTACTGCCACTGCTTACTAATAGAAATAACCTTCAATATTTCCCAATTCAAACAGGAATCTAAATATTTCTATAATAACCAATTTTCCCCCCAACCGAGATTTTTTTGTAATTTAATTTATTCCTCGCCTTGGTTAGTTTCGTTTGACGACACTCATTAATACAAAAAAAATTCCTTACCCTGTTTTCACTCAATATTAGTCTTGAGTATTTTAATTGCCAAATACGTAGCGCTGATGCACTGCGCTGCATCGGAGTCCGTTTATTGACGGTATCGACGTTACGCTCGAGTTGGCACAGCGGCTATAATACACTTAGCCAAGGTGTTCAATGGATTCAAAAAAGTATTAGTAAACGAAATAAAAAACAGGGAAAAAGCTGATCCACAAACCAACTCGCGTCGTTGGTGCTCAATGACGCTTATCAGTATTCTTATTGACATAATGAAACAATAAGTCAGGCGTTGTATGCTTCTTGATATTAATATTGCCAACACTCTAAAAATTCCTGAATCAGAATTTACTCGAATTTCGGGACCCGTGGGGCTCGACCAACTTCTGAGTCAGTATGCCACAGAGTCTGTGTCAAAATGACCCACAAATTGGTCAAACTGGCTTATAATCTGAGTTGTAATTACATTTTGTTTTACCAGGTAAAGTCAAGCTGACCCATAAATGTGACATGCCCCAATTATGGTACCTGGAATCTGGGTCGATTCTGACCCTGACAGGTCATTAAAGGAAAAGAGTACCCCAGCACCAAACCTCAGAGGTACAAAGAGATGTTAACTAGAAATGGAGCTTCGCAGATGAATTACTGTTATAAGTCCATATTGAGAGCTTTTAAGCGACTAATCCCTTTTCGGTCGTATTGTATTTTTAATTAAAAGAAAAAAACAAAGTACACACATAAGTGAATCATAACAATACTGAATTTCTTATGCAAAGATAACAAGAAAAAGAAAAAAAGAGAAGATTTGTTGTCATGCCTGACTATTGTTTTTGTATACTCGAGCCTCTGTGTGGTCCAAAAGAACAGACAAACAAACACTAGGTGAAAGCAGAACCACGGACTCACGTCCATTAAACAAGTTCAGGGCGACATTTTCCTTTAGCAATCCTTGCCTTTTGGTTTGCGTTCCCAAGAATCATTGTAATCCGATTTTGCTTCCCCAAATCTCTTATCTGGAGTCCCTGGTTAGCAGCCAGACAAATCTAAAATCAAAAGCAGCCCAAAATAAACCGACGATTAAAGTTGGGATCGAGTTCAGTTCAGACGATTCAAAACTCGATCCAAGTCTCGTCATCTCTATCACCAGAAACCAAAAGGGAAATGGATTAAAAGTTTTCCAATGAGATGCAAGTGCTGTCTTTTACATTGTCTCCATGGTGCAAAGTCCGGATGAACATTACATTACACAAAATATACACTGCAAAAGCTGGGGGTGTTAACATGGACACCATGGTGTTGTCACATATAAACACCAAGAATAATCAAATTTACACGTTTGGATGTTAAAAAAGCACAAACTTCTTCCAAAACAATTGCATTGGTGTTATTTTAACATCTTATTATGTTAATTTTGATTTTCTCTTAAGTTATATGTGACAACTACCATGGTGTAAATTTAACACCCCAGTTCTGCAATGCATAACATGATACATAAATCACATTACATTCAGTCAGCACACTCGTACCGTTAACATTGCCCATATTTAATAAGCGAAGAAAATGAATTTTAAAACATAGCCCAAATTCTAATCATATTAAAAGATTTGACTCTTTTTTGAAGAGCAACACATGTACTTAGAAACAACATGCCTTTCTAAATCTGAAGTTTGAGGTTGAAGTTCGAGAAGTCAACACATGTACGTGCATGCCTACTCTTTAATATTGGTCAATTCCCACTGAAGATTCTTGATGCAGACGATTGTAGTCTTTCCTCGGGCCGTATTTCCTCCAGATTATATAGTTGGATTGGAAACACCGTGTTCCCCCTAGGCAACTAACGCCAAACCTAGACTACGACTTAAAGCTAGGGGGATTACGTATCGATATAACTTCCAGGCAGTTCCGCCATGGTTGACATGGTCCAAGCTCTTATCAAAATTTCTAAATTCGATTATTGTCCAAATGAAAATATTGACGACCTAGAAATATAGGGTCAGTACACTCAGAGAGGCGAATGAGCTGACACAATGTCCCGGTAGTGACCTGAAATTGAAAAATAAGAACATTAGAGATTGAATTTTAAGTAAGCCTCGAGGAATTTAAGCTGTGACTATCACGTTGTTCAATCAGTGACGAATACAAATGAATGCTTTGGGGAATTTACAATGATGTTCACTAAAATGACATGCTTTTATGCAATATCGTTATAAAACAACAATGGTTTAAAACAACAATGGTTTGAAGGGGCTGTTCGCGTTACGTACTCGTAGTTTTAAGATTCGAAAGTCGATTCGATTTACCATAATGAGAAAGGTAAATTAAAATTTTCAAAGTTTAATCTATAACGTACTAAAATTATATCAAGGAATAAACCACAAGGGGAAGTGACTGGGTAAACTTTAAATGATTTTGGTTTTGACAAAGAAAATATGGCTGAAGCAAACTTGAACCAACGACCTCCGGATTAACGTACCGGCGCTCTACCACTGAGCTATCCAGCCCTATGTTGGCGGTCTCCCTATTAGTCAATATCTTTGTTTGAGGTGCCAGTCAGAAGCTAAAAAAAATTAACTCCTTCTGTTATCAGACGAATTTAACATTACAAAGAGTTGTCACTCACCACACTTTTCAAATTGTTCAATCAAACAATTAGCAATTCGTTTTTAGAGTAGAAAGTAAAGTCAGAGCCACGTTTTATCATAGAGAGTCATTACTTAAACACTAAATAAAGTAATTGTCAACAGATAATGTACATACTCCTTTTTATTTGAGCAAAATATTATCCGATATAAGTTGCTACGTTTTTGAAAAAAAAAATCAAATTGTGGGGTCCAAAACACAACGGAACAATGGACCCCACAAGGGAATTCTTTGTTCAACTTGGACCCTACAGGGGAATTCTTCAGAAAAGGGAATAATAGAGCAACGATAGCAGGACCCCACAGGCCACCATCCGTAGGGTGTGTGTGTGTGGGTGTGGGGGACGTTTATATTCTCTTTTAGATTACGCAACTCACAAAAAAAAAAAACCAAGGAATCAGTGGACGGGGCTAATTATACACAAGCCGTGGGGCTAATTCTAAACAATATTTCCCATGGATGCATTCCTACTTTTGATATTGAGTTGTTTAATCATGGCCATTTGCGACCATGCGTCTTGCTAACGGACTCATGTAAAAACATATTGTTACAAAATGGTGTAACATGACAAAAGATGCATCCATTCTTTTCAAATACACTAATGTTAAAACAACAGCATAAATTAATATGAAAACATATTTATATAAATCGCAATCTGGGCTTTTTCTCAAAGAGCTGAGACTGATCTTAAAAGCAAATCAATTTTAACTGCCAGGGCAAAGTGTGATGTCACAATACAAATCACTAGGTGATATTGACAACTCATCTTAAGATGAATCTTAGTGCTTGTGAACGCTGTACCTTATTATGTCATTGTAAATGGGGAAGGGGGTGTTGTTAAATGTTATTTTGGGTTTGCAAATCAAAGTATATTAAAAATATAAAAACAAATAAGTCATTAAAACAAAAATAGGAACAAAAAACAAAAAACAGCATCTGTATTCATTTCGTGCCAACAAATATTAAAATACATATATATTCCAAATGAACATTACTTTTTAAATATCTTAACCACTGAAATCGCTATAGACAGTTTTTTACCTTTCAAATCGGAGAAAGTACTGGCAACGTATCGTTGATGAGTCAAATAGCCCTGCAAAGCATAGGCAGCTGAGCTCACAAGCCAGTCTTGACGGAGGGCCATGATTGTTGACTATAATAACAAGATAAGAGTCTTAAAGCAGTAGTGCCAAGTCCCCCATCACAAAATGCTCACGGCAATGGTGTAATATTAAGGCCCAGAGCTTTGCATTCAAGATGGTCAAGAAGCGTAATGAAATAGCCTGGTGAAACGCACCGGACCACCAGAGGGCGCTTACGGGTATATACGTGCCTTCAACAACAAGCCAAATTATGAGGCGGTTTCATCATTCTGTTACACAGCCGTCTGTGTTGGAGTTGGAACAATCCAAACTGTACGTTCAAACGCAATTATCATTAAAATAAAATATCAGTATCAATTCAATAGAATAGTATTTTGTAACTTACAGTAAAGCGTCTTTTGTCTTAACAATACTAATATTTATTGCTCTGATAAACAGGTATACTTAAGACGCTTTTAAACATTTCACTGTCCCTTTTTGAAGGGCCTATGCATTCATGAAACCATATCAACTCCTTTGGAGTATGCAGCTCCGGCAGCCAAATTGACACACACAATTTGTTAATCATTCCCATCAACAATACCCTCGCAGGATTTGTTCCTAGGTGATGATGAGAAGCAGTTAAAGTTATACAGTCAAGCATCTTGCCCCAAAGCATAGTGTCTCAACCGGGATTTGAACCTACTTCTGATGAATGAGCTTCTTTTTGTACACGATACTCCATCCTGTCTTATGTTTTAATCTTGGTTTTGGTATAACATAAAACGTACAGTTCTTGATCTTTAGTCCCAGACTTGAAAGTCACAACCACGGGTTTAAAAAAATAATTCTTCCAAGCTGATTAGGTCTTCAGTTTTTCACAAATAGGCCTATATTGTTAACATCAAAATGAGGACAAAAATGGTACGATGTCTGTTCATAATGACTGTAAAAGATGATTTTGTACAGTGAAGAAATATGTTTATAATAATGAACCCCGTGTCCTCCTACATACATTAGTCAACAGTTTTGTATTTCATTGTTTTTTCCCAATTGCAAAGCCCACCGGGTCGAACGTCTTTGATGTCCTATACTGGACCGTTCCACATTATCTAAGGGGTATTTTTATGTGCTGGGAAAATAGTACCACACCTAGTGTACACAATCTACCACATGGCTTAGCGAGAGTGTCAACAATGCCCACATACAACCAGCCCTCTGATAAAGTGGAACCATTCCTGCAATCTGTTTATTGTTTCGGGCAGTGCCCTTGTGTCTGGCAAGCCTCTGAGCAGCTATGCGGTTTCAAGGTACACCCACCCCACCCCGCACCACAATTGAAGTTACCAGGGGGCATGTACAACATTGGTGTGATATTCGGTAGACGACACCAAATATACAAAGGTTTATAAACAAATTAATGTCTTGGATCTCTCACTGTGATTGACTCAAGTCACTGTCCTCAGCTTCCTGGAACTCAAAAATGTAGTCTCACTGGGATGTTGATAGAGAATCAAATACTTCTTACTGTGTACCCCTTCCAAGGGTCTCCTATGGCGTCACACGCAGCGTTTTGCGTGTTGTTACGTAGTTTGTCGAGTGTCACTTGACAACATGAATATTTCGTCGAATTACAGGACATTGCCCCGTGGTGTTAACATGCAACTCCAGGTTGTCAATGATAGTTGATAACAGTCATGTTTTATACCTGGGTAGATTTGATGTGTCGTCTTTCGATAAACTTGTTGGAGATTCTGTCACTGATAGAACTCAAGAGCACGCTATCACAGTTTCTTCAATGTGCCAGTAATAGAAAAGTGCTATGAGGAAAAACAAAGAACGATATCATTGGTTTTTATCTTAATCGTCATGGGTAGAAGTTCGCTTAACTGCACTCTACCAGGAGTGGGCGTTTGAAAACGCATGAAAGTTAAAACAATTGAAATCAATACAATGGTTTTGTGCTGTATTAGTGGTTTTGTACTTGTTTTTATGGTAACCCATTATACAAAGTAAACGTTCAGAACTTGACCCAGGAAAACTAATACCAACAATGTGTAATCCATAAATTGAAATGTTAGAAATTATGCAAATCGCTGCAAGCTTTCTACATTGGTTGATGCAGAATCTTCACGATAACTGGGTATTGTAAGAACTCTACACCCACATCTCCGTACTCCGTGGCAACGGGCTCAATTGAGGCGAGACAGACACCAAATACAACCGTTCTCTGTGTACTGCAGTACACCCAGTGCCTCCTAGATTGGTTTTGAAGTGTTGTTGTTAGAGTAGAAAAAGAACTCGACATGTTTTAAACATCGTTTTTATTAGTAAGCTGTCCGAAATCACTGTTCTTTTGAAAAGCACGTTTACGTGTATTGATTTTTACACGGATTATCGGATCAAAATTGGTCCGGAATCCGGGCACAGAAGGCCTGACTTATTGCCGGGGTCAGACTAATCCGAAGAAAAGAAAAAAAATAACTCGGATTCTGCTAAGGTACCCAGATCCGGGTGAATTCTGACCCGGAATATTTTGAGTATACGCCGTTCCTTTAGGGACAATAGGCAGCTGCCATTGATGGGATTTGAACCGGGGTCAATAGTTTTGTTTCAGGTAGAGTATAACTTTTGGAAGTTTTGGCTGGTGTATGATGTATTCTCTAGAATATTATGTATCATAATTTATTGATCTTGTTATAATGCACGATTAAACTATTGGGTGTTTATGATTGTCTTTTTTCGGTGTACGAGGTTGCTAGCTTGATATACCCACTGCTCTGAAGACTCATTCATACAGTGTAACGCTTTACTACCCTGGCAGTTTCACTGGGATGACATTATGTGCGGGAACCCTTTAGCACTCAATGTAGACTTGTGCATGTCGCTTCCTTGCTTAACCCGCTAATTGCAAATGGTCGACCCACTTTTTACGCAGTGGCGTCTCATGCCCTCGACACAGCACGGAAGTGTAAACAAGTATTTATATCTATATGATCTTTTTTAGCTGGAGGAACAGAGCTTCCGTAGGCGTGACGACTCGTGTGCTGTAGACCAAGTAATGGACATGCTCTTCCACGAACTGAATGATCACCAGCAACAAATCAAGGTAAATCCCTGCTTTATTGTCTCATACTTTCAACGTATTTCATGCATTTGAAATTTGTATCAAGACACGGTTTTGACTATTTTGTGTGTGCACTTACTGATGGCCAGCCTTGCTACTCTATAGATATCCATGAAGTATGGGGAGCTATAGAATGTGGATGTTTTTACCGTTCAGTGCGTTCGTCTGGTTGTTAGATCATGCCAAGTTACATTTGGATGCTTGGCCTATTTGTGGCGACACGTTGGAAAGCTCGTTCCGGTTTCATGTTTCTGATAATATGAATGTATACTGTAAAGGGATGTTACATTATGATCTAGAGGGGTCAAAAGTTGAAACCGCCAAATAGTCTAGTTGCAAGAAAATGCTCAATGAAACCTGGTACCCGTGATTGAAAGTACTATCCACTTTCGAGAGAACACAGTTATGACGACTTGGTGTTTCTGTATTTTAGTTCACGGTATTATTTTTTACGTTCCCCAATAAAGGAATAAGTATAACTTAAAGCAAAACGTATCGTGAAAACTGGGCAGATTTTAATGTTGCCTAATTTCATACTTGGAGCTGTTCAGAACCTTATCAGACAGTCATTGTTCAGTGAGACATGTTACCTGCAGCAAAATTAGTCCTACTTTATCAGACGATGTGTTCTCATCAGATAACAGTTACTCTGTTTGGCAAGTCTATGATATTGGGCCAAAGTTGTTGAAATAAAAAACAGTTTATTTCTGTACGCCTGATTTAGGGTTAATGCTGTACTGTACAAATCACCCCACCACAAAACAAAACAAAAAAATAAAAAAAATCTTGTCACAGAGACTGCTTTAATTATTTTAATTATTCAAATTATACAGACAACCTTATGTTTCGAAATCCTCCTCATCCTTTACACGCTAGGGGTAGGATTAGGGTTAGGCACGTGAGGGTTGGGGTTGGGGCTGTTAGGATTAGGGTTGGGTACGTTAGGGCTAGTGTAAGGGTTAGGTACGTTAAGGCTAGTGTAAGGGTTAGGTACGTTAGGGTTAGGGTTATGGTTGAGGTTAGGCACGTTATGGCTAGGGTTAGGTACGTTAGGGCTAGGGTTAGAGTAAGGGTTGGGTACGTTAGGGCTTGGGTTAGGCTTAGGGTTAGGTACAATGGGATAAGGGTTAGGCACGTTAGGGTTATGGTTAGGTGAGTGAGGGCTAGGGTTAGGTACGCGAGGGCTTGGGTTAGGTCCGTGAGGGCTAGGGCTAGGTTTACGAACGCTAGGGCTAGGGTTAGGATTTGGGTTAGGATCAGGGTTAGGTACGTCCAAGTTTGTGCAGTGTAGATAAACCTAAAACAGGTCAGCAATGAACTGAACGAATACCAGGAGCTCCAAAATAAAATGCAAAAATGTGAATATCATTTAAATGAGGACCTTACAGCACTGCGCCTATGCTCTGTACGAAAATAAGAAGACATTTTGTGACAAAAAGGAACCAATAAAACCATAGATAAATAAAAGACATTCCAAGATTCAAACAAACAAAACAAATCAGAAAAGAAAAGGAAAAAAAAAACCCGTTGCCTTGAGCAGCTTTAAACACGACATGAAACGAATCTGTTATTCGCGTTACTTGAGAATTTGAGTCACTGGGAAATTGAGTAGATTGGTGGAGTAATGACTCGTATGAACTGATTTGCATGAGTGATCAAGTTATGGAGGTCTCAGCGCCAGAATGGAGTGTCTGGTTTAAATCATTGACACTTACGTTACGTCCCATCGCGAATAAGTTGTACTTTATGTTACAGTTGTTCTTGAAATTTATGTGCAAGCCTTAAATATTTGTGTATAGTTATTGATGAGGTATCGGTCGTTTAAGGAATCTGCTTTTAACGTTTTGATTACAGGTCATACAAATTTGATGTGTTTCGTTGAGCGTTATTACTTTTCTTAGCATGAAATTTCAATATAAACGGGAATAAATTTGGTTTGTACACTCCAGCAACCGGGGGCGTTACAAAAGACACATAAGGTGTTGTCACATTTTTGATTAACAATTTCATTTACATTCGTGTTATATAAACACCCTATGGTGTTAATTTTAACACCCCGGTTTTTACAGTGTGTATGTTGTGGCAATATTTAAAAACTGTCTGAAACTATATTATTAATTTCTTTATTAGTAGAAGTCATGGTTTTGGTAATTCAGTAGGGGTTTGAACGTAAGGCAATGTTTTCACAATTTAGACTGGAATTTTTCTACCGAATGATTTATTACAGAAGGTTGACTTTAGTCAATATTTACTTATTTCTAATTATTTGCTACCCACCAATTAGTTCCGCTAAATCAAGCCACTAATCAGTTCTGCTAAAACTAATAACTATAAATTAGTTTTGCTAAAACTAGCTTTGCTAAAACTAATCACTAATTAGTTCTGCTTAAACTTTTAACGAATATTGAAGATTTTCTCTGTCAAAAAAAATAAATAAATACAAACAAAAGGTGTTCGCACACGTATTGCTCGAACACCTAATAAAATGTGTCATCGTTTCGTGTTCCAAATGAATAAATCATGGCCGGGGGTTGCAACTAAACGAACATGTGCCGCAAACTAATTTTCAATTTGACCCCATTCCGGTTATGCATTTATTGAAATGTAACTAAGTAAACACAATTAATTGAAACAAAGATAATTGACTCACCGTAATGAAGATCTAGGAACGTATACTAACTAGCATATTCAACCCCAATATATTTATTATGTTTTGATGGACCCAATTTTACAACTTTGTTTCAATAAATAACTCAAATTCTTTATTGGCCAAAGTGATGCATCACAACATTGCCTTATGTGTTGTCTACTAGTGGCTTTTAAACAGTGTCAATCAATCAATTATTGTGGCTCGTTCATGTATAGCAAAACCTACAAACTCCATTGCACTTGTTAGTGTCACACTGTAGTCACAGACACAGGAAATGTATCCATTCATAATCTCAAAGCTTTCATGAAGAACTCTCTTGAATGGCTCTAAATTAAGGTACTGTTTTCTGGTTGAAAGCCCACGTTTTCATTATCCAGCGCGTCTTTGTCCAGCCCTCCAAACAGAAAAGGTCCACCCATGGGACATGTCCGCTTGCCAACGGAACATCTTTTAATAAACTTGAAGTAGCGAATGACGTTCTGGAGGTGAGCGGCCTGACTCAATTTCACTCGCCTTATTCCCGAGGCGGTTCACTGCCGCCAAATCGATAAGTACATGTACATCCGGTTAAGGAAAATGAGATTAGTGTTGTGGGAAGCTCTGGTGGCTGATAGTCAATTCATATCATTTAGACGAGGTCATCGTGACAAAAAGGTCACGATGACGTCATACTGAGGTTGCACCAATACGGAAATGAAAGCAAACTTTTATTGTAATCTGGTCACTATCAACAAGTGTCAAGCATTTACCTGGCAGCTTGGTTGCAAACAACAAACATTTACGGGACTGTTTTCACAAATATACATGCCAAAACATGCACTGCACTAACTGTAATAGAAATACTGAGTCCTCTCTATATTTAACAATAGTTATGTTGTGTAATAGTATTTGCGGTTCATTTGCGTATTTGAAGCGTTACTTATCAAAAACAACGGAAGTTGTCAATGTTTACAATTGGCAGCCACAATGACAGGTAAATCATCGCTAAAATGTGCGAACTTTCAAAGTGGAAGCTAATGTGTACAACTGCTTGATGTTACTTCTAAATATGCAGTTTTAGCGCTTTCTCTAAATTTACAGGCGTCTTCAATTGTAGCTTTACGGCAGGTATCCAAAGCAATGTTTAAATTTAGGAATTCGTTTATGGCATCTTGTAAGGGTTTGCATAATGCCATGCAAACTGCTGCAAACCAGCCAGAAAACCCCGCGGCAAAATCCTTCTCAACTGCAAAGTACAGTCGGTTTGTTATATATTATGTGCAATACACACTACATGACACACGGGTCAACGTCCCATCCGAAGGACAAATCAATTATGGTTAAGTGTCTTGCTGAAGGACACAATTGCCATGACTCGGACCCGAACCCACAACACCGTAACTTGAGTCCGTTGAAAAGACCGCTGCGGATTTAACAAATCAACCAAACACTATACCACAACCGTTCACAACTTTTGAGCCATGACAAAATTAAAACTAAGAATCAGGGTCGAGTTTTTACTTAGACGTAAGAACACCTTTAACATAATAGTAAAGCGCACATTTTAGGTATCACATTTTTTACAACGTAGTCATGTCGGTTGTTGTAGGCGGGGGGGGGGGGGGGTTCAAAACGCCCCACACACAAACGCAACAGCATAGGAATTACCAACATCGTCACCAAGCTTGTTAAGAGAAAAAATAAACAAAAGTACCACAAAACCTTGGCCCTAACCAGACTGATCAATACAAACAAAGTAAAGCGGTCCAACACGCAAGCGGATCAGGTCGGGACGGCTTTAGCCAGTCTAACCGCATAGAAGGGCAGCTTGAAGGAAGGGTATACCTCATGTATAATCACTCAACAAATTATTGACCATAACAACTTATTTGGTAAAGAGCACTGGGGAGAGATATTTGAAGCATACACATTGTTCGAAACAAACTCCTTTTGAAGTAATGTAATTTTAGAGCAAGAGGTAAATTTTCATCCGACAATCTGAATAGGAAGGCTTTCTCAGGCATCTGCGTAACGACCCCTTTGAAGTTATGTACCTTTTGAGAGAAAGAGGTAGTTTTTACACAAAACAATTTGAATTTGAGAAAGGCTTCAGGCATAAAACCTTTCTCTGGCATCTGAGAAACGACCCCTTTGAAGTTATTTACTTTGAGAGAAAGAGGTCAATTTCTACACAAAACTACTTAAGGGCTTTCTCATGCATCTACAAGCACACAATTCTATTGCAACAAGGACGTTTTTTTCTTACTTTATTTGTGTTGCACCTTCGATGACCATTGTAAGCCAACATTTTTACAGATTTGTTATTTTATGCATATACTGGGATACACCAAGTGAGGATACTTGCCTTTGACAAGTACCAAAAGTACACCCTGCCTTTAATGGGCCTACGTTTAAGAAAACAAATTTAAAGGTACAGTCAAATTCCTTCAACACAATTCCATACAATATCCAGAGAAGTTCAACTGAGTGTTAACCTGTATTTTGATTTACGAACGCATAACCTGTCTCTGTACAGTTCCACCTTTTCTGGATTTATTTTTCCGGAATCTTTGATCAAAGTAGCTGTAAGAGTGACTTAGTCGACACTAGACCCACATCAAATGGCTTGATATAAAGCTGGATGCAAGGCAGATGGAAGCATGACTTTAGGGAAACAAGTTAAAATTAGTCTGCACTGTTTCGGGGTTAACTTTATGTATTTACTCTGCATACGTATGAGGTCCCTAGGCCGTCATAGATTGGAAAATGTTGATTGAAATTCATAAAAAAATAAATAGTTGATGTTATGCGAAGAGCGATTTCAAGATGAACTTCTCTTTACATATAAACATATACAATGTTAATATTTGACATTTAAGTGCATATCCTTGCAGTTGTAACCAATACATGTTTTACAAGGTAGGCAATGAAACAAGTATGGAAGCATCGTCTAGAAACAGGGGCTTGTGGCGCGATGCCTGATGGACAGACAAATAGAACGCACACAGGAACAAGAACGTACCATTACTGTACACCCCTTGAGACAGCATACCAGCTAACAAGCTAACAATTGTTGTGTACCAGCACAATATTGTTTTTAGCATCATTGCGAAGTAAGTTACTCCGCTTTTGAAAAATTATTAAAAACTAGAACTTAAACGACACCTTAACGGATGTATATGCTGCAATCACGAAATGGTAAAGCCTTTGTTAGTATTATACAAAGACTTTATAAACCAACTCTACGTGAATCTTGCGTTGACAAAACTAATCTTAGTTCCATCTTGTATTTGACAAGGGGCTTAGATTTCAATCATTAACTTTCAATTTGTTATTCATAATATGTCTGTAGTACTGAAACAAATTGCACCTTAAAACCAATGGTGTACTCTTCACATATATACATTATTTATTTGTGTGCATGGCCACTCTGCACGTACACAGTGCTTGGACTGTGTAGTAATCTCTCGCGGGTAGCCGTATCAATTCCAAGGAGGTAGCCATCCGTGAGTTAGACCAAGAATGAATAAATCCATAATACCTTATAAGATTGAATCAAGTTGAAGGTCATTATCATTGTAGCCTTGACAATCAGATGGATTGTAAATCAGATGATTGTGTATGGCAAGTGAGGTAAATGTACACGTCGAATATCAAGCGGAGTGACGTGGTTGCTAGTAGCAAGTGTCCGGTGTTACAATTCAAAAGGTAAATGTTGTTGATATTTACCTTTTTTATTTTATTGTATTTATTTTTGAATCAAATATCGCTCCGCATTTCAAGGCCGGGCGGCTACTTCACGGCGAGGGCTACACTTAACTGGTTTAGGTTGTCAACCCAAATCGACTTTCACCAGTATGTTGCCACCTATACTCCTAGTGGTGAAACAGGGTTACCCCCTTCACAGTCCGTAAGGATGTAGGCAAGGGTATCATCCACTAGGAGCCTGGCTGGTAGACCAGAATGCACTACCTTCCCTCTTTTCTACTAAACAATTCTAGTTAAATTCCTAGCTCAAGGGCACGAGTTTCGTGACCGGGATTCTGCCGCTGACACCAGAGCTTGAGCCCGGTGAACTAGACTGTTCGGCCACGACACGCCATAAAAACAGTACAGCCATTCTGTTGGCCTCTTTTATTTAATGAAGCATACTCATACCGACGCGTCAAGGGTTAAAGTAGTCAGAAACTGATTTTGAAAAAATCCCTTATATGATCGAATTTGAATCGAAATATTTGACCTTCGTTTTTAATGATACAATTGTTTCAAAGATGAAACCACAAGCCTTCTTTGTAAAAGTATAAAAAAAACAACACCTTATTCAACGTTTAGTTACGCATTATCAAGACCTTGCTTCTAGCCTTTAGTTAATTAGAAAGATGAAGTGCTGCATGTAGCATTGAACATGATAAGTGAATGTCCGACTGAGGCCATCCGGTGTTTGGTTTTGTCTAGAAGGCTTTGAGGATTCACATTGTTTCTGGTTACCAGTCTATTTTGTTGCCTTGATGATGCCAAATGCTCTCCTGAACACGGCACACTTTTACCCATAACGTGCGCGACTTGAATTGTTTCTACATGACTGCAGGCAATGTGAGATAATGTGTTGTAGACCCCCGGCATTGGCTTGTAGTGGCTGAGCGGATTAACAGCACCGGACTATAGCTCAAGGTCCAATTTCATGGAGCTGCTTAAGCAAAAAAAAAAATAGCTAAGCGCAAGAAAATTATGCTTACCATAATAAGGTTACCAGCCAAACTACCTTGTCACATGTGCAACTTGTGACTGCTATCTGCACAGTTAGCCTATGCTTAGCTTAATTTTGTTGTTGCTTAAGCAGGTCTATGAAATTGGGTCATGGTGTTTCTGATCAGCAGAGTGTGGGCTTGAGTCCCGGTCTTGACACTTGTCCTTAAGCAAGACCACTTAACCATTATTGCTTCGTCATTCGTCCTTTTTTGCGTGAATGTAGTGCTGTAGGCCCCGCGTTTTGTGCATTATGCACGTTAAAGAACCAAGTTACACTTATATCGCAAAGAGAAGGGGTTTGCCCCAGTGTTTCCGGCAGTGGCTGCTGAAAGCGCCAAAGCACCTTGTAAAACAAAGCAAAACAAAGTAAAACCTTAAAATGTTTATGTTTGTTCAAGCGCCTTTAGTACCTTATTGGTAGAAACGTGCGCTTATAAAGCTATTATTATTAGAACACTTTTGTACACTGCTAAAAGTGTGTGAAAATTTACACCATGAGTTTGTTCACCTACAGACACCGAAAAAGAATCAAAATTTACACCAGAACAATTACAATGGTGTTACTTAAACACTGTATGATGTTAAATATGATTCTCACCTCGGTATTCATATGTGACAACACCTATGGTGTCAATTGTAACACCCGGTGTCTGCAGTGTAACTTTAAACTAACCATTACTAAACGAGGATTGGTTTTTGTATCTGAAGGAAAATCGTAAAATAGCTGCAGGCTATCAAATGCTGGAATATTGTTTATCATAAATATTGGGAAGAAAAACGGACAGTTCGTCTTTAAGAGTTTAAAAGTCCATCAGAGACTCATATAATTGCCCATGGGACTGCTGTGGGCTACTTATGATGAGAGACACGTACTTAGATTGCAACAAGGTAGTGGCTACGTTTCTGAGTACCCCCCCCCTTGATGTTCTGTCTGTTTTTCACATTTTTGTTTACCCCAAGCTTACTACAGCCTTGTTTCCACAGAAAGGGGTAAAAATATAGAACAGGAAGAACATTGACTTGCTGCTTGTTAACAAATTGTACCCCCAGTAAGTTTGCAATTCATCTGATCTCTTCGTATTGAGAATAAATTCCCCAGTTTGGAGATTTTATTAAATTATACAAAGAGTGATTGACAGCTTAAGGGATGAAATGTTGACGGATGCAAAAATCCCGTTTTTTAAACGAATCCATCAGTGGTTATCGCAGTGTGGAGTGGGTTGACCTAGGCCTGATTACATACAGCTGCACAACATACTAGCACAACAAAATTATGCTTACCAGAAAAAGGTTTCAAGCTAACATACATTTCACACGTAGCATAATGTGACTGGTATCCTGCGTATTGCTGCTTAACAGACATTTTTAGGCAATGTTTTCTGCTTAAGCAGCTATATAAAATTTTGCCCTTTTATTATTTGGATTTGCCTCCAATGTAATGTAAATAACAAGTAGAAGATTGTACATAATTTTGTGTTGGTGGCGAATACAAATTGAATCATTTTGTCGTAGGTTTAGCTTGTTTATTTGATTGAATGTAGACAGTGCAAATCTTTACTGATCGCAATGAACAGCGTAGCTACACTCTAAAATTGACCCCAATCAGGGTCCTATGGGGCTGGACCTAATTGTCGGCCAATATGACCCTAAATTTGTGTCAAAACGACCTAGAAATTGGTCAGATTAACGCAGAATCCGGTTAAAAACTTGTCATTTTTTGACCAGTTTCCAGGTCAGCTTGACCCAGAAATGGTTTATGTCTCATGGGACTCGGAATCCGGCTCGATTCTGACCCGAAAGGTTTTAAGGTACAGGAGGGTCGGGACCTGTTCAGTGGCAGAGGGTGGGTTGGGGTAGGGCTGATTTTTGTCAGCGGAATTTGGTTGACATGTTTCCTTTAATACAGTTATTGCAAACGTTTTTAGGCTGTTTTGACTAATTGCATATATAAGCTTACATCTCAAAAGCTTTAAGCGACGCATTGCAATCGTGTGACTCCACAAAATGGCGGACCATGTTAGTTCACGAACAAGGAAAAGGGAAACCACACATTGTTATTATTTTTACGGAACATTATTATACTTTTCAAACACCTTTCAAACTATTAATTATTCATTTCATAAAACGCTTTTTATATTGTAGCCAATAGCACACATCCCAAGGCAATGTGTTCCTTTTAACGGAATACGAATTGTTCTTCTTCAGTTAAGTTAAAGAGGACACTGGGAAGTCGGAGGGGATGGGGCACGTTCCCCATGCAGCGCCCCCCCCCCCACCCCAAGGCCACGCACTGGCACTGAATATAAATCGTACATTTCAAAGCACAAATACATTAATAGCTTTAAGGGCTATACATGTTTACATGATATTGTATACTGTTCATATTCAAAGAGCCCCCCCCCCCAAAAAAAAAAAAAAGAAAAAAAAAAAAAAAAAGAAGAAAAAAAAAAAAAAAAAAAAAAAAAGAGAGGTATTTATTGGTAAATTATATTTTCCCGGAATTAAAGTGTTTCGTATGCAAAGCACATGTGAATAATTGAGCGTATAGAGCTGCATAGTTTACTATAGGAGACATTTAACAGACACCTGCTGCATAACCCTGAAGGCATTTCATGCTCAAACCCACCTCGTCCCCTTTTGTCTCTTTCTTTCTCTCGATGTTCCTTGGATCTTCCTTTGAAATCATCAATTGTTGCTCCGTGAAGCCGGTCATTCAACATCCTCAGTAAAATGACGAGAGAACAAGTGTTATTGAGAGTTTATGATGTAAATGGTTTTTTACCCATTCATAGTTGCTAGTTAGTAACATTATTTAGGTTTTAATGTGTAACAAATTATTTGTCTATGTCATTTTAGCTTCAACTCGATGACTCGTTGCCATTTTGTTTCGGATCAACGGTTATTTTATGGGTTCCTTGTCAATAGTATAGACAAATCCATCAAGCAGAACTGACTGATTCAAATAAAGTGTACATTTTTGAACGTGAATGGAACAATGCGATTGAAAAAGACCTCGTTGCAAATTGATTGCATCACATTGTAATTATCATTTCCAGGTTTGCGTCAAAAGCATGTTCTGAATCGAACGCCATTGTTATATGAGCCCGGTTGGGACCCACAAAATAACTGTGACCATCTTTGCTTTCATCGCTTGTAAATTAAAAACATATCAGAGACGGAGCACTAGACCTTATTACATTAGTTCATATCTGACTTTTATCAGAGTAGATTCAGTGCAGCCTTTAGCTGCCTTCAAGCTGAGAATTTACTTGAACATGTGTTTATAATGGTGCTTTCGTTTGTGTCTCTTGTGTAATTTTGAAAAACATTGTCAGGCTTCGTAAACAGAGTTGTTTTATTAATATAATTGGTTCACTTCACCGTGCACCATTACACAAGAAAACAAGAAGGAAGAAGAAGAAAACAGACAAACACACACAAACCCACCCCAAATAAACAAACAAACAAACAAACAAACAAACAAACAAACAAACAAACAAACAAACAAACAAACAAACAAACAAACAAACAAACACAAATCTATACAAGCGTTTTTGAAAGTTTTTGAAAATTTTAGACTGTTCCCTATCAATACGAAGGGGGGGGGTGGTAGGGGTCATTGTGCCCTCGCTTTATTTTTGCTTCTAACTTTTGAAAGCTGCAAAGGATCACCACCAATTTTTGACTTTTTCTGATTTTATTGAGGATATTATTGTGGAAAACTTTTTTTTCCGAGAATAAGCTGTTGGGTTTAGATTGGGTTTTCATACTCGGGGCCTTCTTCCGAAAACTAAAACTGGCATTTTCTTCAAGTTCTTCTATACTTTCTTCGGAGATCGATTTTGAGGGTCTACTGGTTTCAGTCGAACACACTATATCAGCACACCACATCTTACAGTACAGAAATTATCTCTGCTAAAACATCTCCTGCCCTGTTTCGAACAGTAACTCGTCAAGCCATAAGTGCAATGACATCTTTAATTATTCATAATTAATTTTCGTTTTATTGAGTGATGGGGCATCGACTGCATTGCAAACGTTACCGGCCACCTTCTCTTCTTTAGTTGTATCATGTGACTTACTCAGCATTAACACCGCAAAATCCCCCAAGGGAATCTTGCTTCAATAACAGTGACTCCGGGTTGGTTGTGATAAAAATCCAATTAATTGCTTATGATAATTATCTGAAGCCACCTTTTTGTGATTGTCAGTGAATTGAATTGCCGATATTTATATTTAGACCTATTTGGTATACACAAGGATAATTTCTACTTTGAGCGCCATTAATAAAATGTTGTTATTGTTGAAACAGATTGCAGGATGAATAATCATCGAATTCAATCTAGTCAAATTGAGTGTTTCAATCGCACATTGAGCATTCTCAATCCCAAGTTGACCAGTCTTAATCCCAAATTGAGCAATTTCAATCCCAAAGTGAGCAGTCTTAATCCCAGATTGAGCAGTCCCAATCCAAAATTGAGCAATTTCAATCCCAAATTGAGCAATCTCAATCCCAAATTGAGCAATTTTAATCCCAGATTGGAGCAATTTCAATCCCAAATTGAGCAATTTCAATCCCAAATTGAGCAATTTCAATCCCAAATTTAGCAGTCTCCATCCCAAATTGAGCAATCCCAATCCCAAACCGACCACTCTCAACCCTAAATTGACTGGTCTCAAACACTGAGGATGAAGTTCATACCTGTACACACAATCTTTTTTTTTATTAAGCCAAACAATTAGAGAAGTAGCATTTTACCAGATGAGCTCATTAAGATCTTAAGGATGGAAGTTAGCTCACTCATTGAATATCAACAAATCTCACTCGAAGTACTATATTCAGTTTGGATGATTACGGAGAAAGTCAGATTGGCGAAGTTGATCCTGATCCAGAAATGAATTTTGTCTGATCCCCACCCCCACCCAAATGTGGCCTGTTGTATTTTGTTAAAGTCCATTAATACATATATATTAAACGACCCTTGGTTGGTTGTATGCATTGTTCCTTCAGTCAATTTGTTTTCTTCTTTTTTTCCCATCTGCTCTCTGTCCATTGTATCCTATGAATGGAAACGAAATATTTAATTGCACTTTAGTGTATTTAATATGTACACACAATTCAAGCTTACAGCTGTTTTATACGGGACGTGTAACCTTACGCTCTGCTGTTAACATATTATTTAAAATCATTGCTTTGTGAGACTAAGTAAAAACTCGTAGACTGCATTAGTGTACTATCACCTCGAGTTGAGATCGGGATGTTATTCGCTCTGCCAAACGGTCTCAAACGAGACCGCAGGGATGGGCTAATGAGCTGGTACAAATCCGTAACCAGGATGTATTATAGGGATAGCTGAAGGAACGAATGTACGTATAAGCTATGCGTAATGAGCACAGTCACAACATGTACACGCACAAGATATGATCAAGCACGGAGGCTCCATGGATACGATCTTTTTAAAAACCAAAGTCAGAAGAATGTTGTTAGAAGAAGGCAAAAATGAACTATAAGTATTTGCAATGGATTTACACAATAGAGCTACAATATTATTGATAGTCGAATATTTCCTAAATATGAAGAGGTATCCGGGATGGCCAGGAGGAATGATCCAATGCGTAAGTAAAATCCAACCCATCCCGTGCCTTTGGATGAGGCGCTAGGACCAAGCGAAGGGATTCAATCCAATCCGACAGTTTCCTTGATCTCCTTGGGTTCATGGATTTTCCCCGTAGGGTGCACTCATGAAGCTGAGACACGGGGTGAGATGAGATGTTGCTTATTCAACGTGTTTTTCATAAAATACACACAGTTTAGCAAACCCCCTTTCTACAAAATAGTTTCATCCAGGTCCACTCGGTCTCTTGAGATCTCCCTTCACCGTTTTGTTTTTCTTCTATTAGCGTAAATGGCAGCAAACGATGTAGGCGTCCAATGTCCGAAACAATAAATAAATAATTATATTAAACTAAATAAATTAAATGTGTAAAAACGGAGGTTGAATATTTTAATTAGGTTAAGAAACAGGTGTTTTAAAGCTTACTTATCGCACTAAAGACTGACAGTCACATTGTTGTCCATCTTGCCTCAATTTGACCCAATTAGCCCCATTACAATATTTAATATTTCACTGTAATGTTTATTTGACGCATCATTATTGATGCAGTACATGCGCCCCATCTTGACCCAAATATTGGGGGAAACGTGTCAGAAAATATAATTTTATAAAGAACGGTTTTCTATCTAGAACTGGGATAAAATAAAATTAATAAATAATCAAAAGGTAAACATTATAAACAGCCCTTGTATCAGTGAGCGTACATGGCAGTTAGGGATAGTTTCATTTTTTGTTAAACAAAAACTTGATAATCTGTCCAACCTTGCCGAAACACACCTTCTACTTCTTGAGCTGCTCGAATGACTTATGGTGCACGTTGTGTTACGTCCAAGCCCATTTTCTTTTGACCCCGTGTAGAAATATTGTAGGTAAATTGATTGTTACTCTTTGATCTCGTTATACGGTTGAGTGAAGCCCTGGCTTTCATTCAGAGTTTCTAATGTTGACCCATTTTCCTCTAACTGGAATTTGATTATTAAAATCTGACGGTCATTGAAGTAGAGCAATAACCCTTTTACGCGTTCTTTGAGTTTTAACTGCCTTCTACCGTGCAAAATTGTTTACAAAATAGTGTTTTCGCCTATGGAACACACGTATGTATATGCACTTGTTTAGTTCGAAACACTTCCATTAGTCGAAGCAAAAAAAAGTTAACACAGATATTTTATTTTTGATCGAAAATATAATTTACTAATGATTTGAATATAGGTTTAATCCTTACGGAAGTACGTATATTATTGTGTTTCCGTCACTTTGGTTTCTCCACGGTTGCTACCCTTCTCTGTTGACACGCCGAGACTCAGGTGCGAAGTAGGAATTCTGCCCAACTTCGGACCGGATCAGCCTCGCGTGTATTTTGGTTTTCTATCCAATCAGCACTACAAAAACTTGGGTGTTAAAATTAACACCATGGGTGTTGTCAAATAGATACCCAAGAGAGAGTCAAAATTGAAATCTTAGGGTGTTAAAATAATCTCAATGTAACTGTATTAGAGGAAATGGGTGTTATTTTAACACTCAATTATGTACATTTAGAATTGTCTTTGTATCTAATTGTGACAACATCCACGGTGTCTATTTTAACACCCAGTTTTTGGAGTGAGGAGGGCCCGAGTTCACTTAAAGCTCAGATAAACCTTACTTGTGTATCAATCTTAGTTGTTAAGCAAAGTGTGACGTCGCAATATAAATTACTACGGTGATATTGACAACTCATCTTAAGATGCATCTTAGTGCTTTGTCCATTCGCCCCCCCTCCCCCCCCCCCCCCCGTAAGCGCCGAATTCAGCGATAAGCATCGCCATGATTTTGGGCCATGATTACTTGGGCTTTGGATTTCTATCTCGCCGTATGTCTGAAAAATGGCTGAGGGCGAAATCGCCATTCTTCCAGCTACACAAAGTACTTTTTCTAGTAACAAAAGGCCCTTAACAATAAAATGGCCCTGAAAAAAAAGTGGCATTGCTGTTTAACATTTCTATTGTTAGAATTACCCCACGGGGATGTTTCACATTCTCATGCAGAATTTAACCTTCCTGTCAGACTAAATGAACGGCAGAAAACCGATCAAGCTTTCACACTTTGTTATCTTGAAACATAATGGTGCACATAAATTGCTCATACGCCCTTTCGTTTCTTCCTTATTCGGGGCACGCGGCGATCTTATCTTAAACCTTTTCTCATTTCCTCTCCTTCATTTCTGGGGCCGCTGGTTATAATCGTCGGACTGGACTCTCACTGTTAATCAGTATCTATCACATTATCTGTTCTTCCTTATATACTCCCTGTGTGCCCTGGTTAGAATCCCACCCGGATTTACATGGATTTTTTTATAGTGGGATTTATATCAGGTGGGATTCATTTTAAATCCAGTTTGCCTTCATCGTCTTCAATTCCGTCACATTTAAGGGCGACGGGCTCCACATCAAGATATTTGTAATAATCAGTATGATCCAAAAACTGGTGTTAAATTGTGGTTTGAAATTAATTTAAACAAGGAGGTACATTATCACTATATTTTAGTATCATAAGCCGTCAGTTTCCATTACACTATGTTTTCATTCAGCAAAGCTTTCCAACAAATGTACACTAATTACACTGCAAAAACTGAGGTGTTAAAATTGACACTATGGGTGTTGAAATATATAGATACCGAAAATTGAATCAAATATACACCATAGGGTATTTAAAAGACACTAATTTCTTCCAACAAAATTACATTGGTGTTATTTTAACACCATACACTGTTAATTTTGGTTCTTTCTTGGATAGTGATATGTGACAACACCCATGGTGTAAACTTTTACACCCAGTTTTTGCAGTGTAAAGTCCACGTTGCTTTCTACATGTTGTTGCTGACAGTCGTTTTCTCATTCCTCAAATACCAACTTCATAATAAACTACAGGCAGTAAATCAAAACGCTTTTCTCAAGCCACACGACAAATAATTTATTTCAAATTCCATCCTCGATATGATACGGTTCAATAAATATCTATAAATTGTTGACGCATGTGACATCCGTGAATTATACCTACGAGGAACATTTTGATGGTAATGGCTTTTCACTGCCCAAGTTTTTAATATCTCTTACAACAACAAACACAAGCACAGTTGCTATGATTAATTGACGAGTGGAAGGTGAAGCGCCTGATGCTCTGGTCACTGTGGAGTACACAAATTAAATAGCCTGGGAGCAACTTTGGAGTTAGGTCTACCGTCTAATCAGTCCATAAAACCTCGTGAGGAGCTTGGCATAATTTTACTCCATATTTAAAGGAGTTACGCATTATTGATATTATTTTAAAATGATGAAATGGTTGAATGTACGTTGGAGTCAACATAAACAGATACTGAACTCAATGCTGGAATACAGTTCTCCTTCCCTTACTGATTTTACCACGCCATACCAGCCTAATCGCACAGTCCATTCCAGCTCAGATACAAGGATTCTCACAAAACCTCAAACCAAACCAGAAAGCACACAATTCTATTCAACAAGGAATTAATCTTATCTTTATTTTCTTGCAACTGCGATGACCAATTGACCCCAAGTTTTCACAGGTTTTATTATGTTATGTGTTTGAATACACCATGTGAAGGTACTAGTCTTTGACAATTACCAAAAGTATACCCTGCATTTAACATAGCGAATGAATGATGGTGGAGGAGTTTGTACAAATAATGTACAAAAGTTGGTTTCTACATATACATGCCCCAGCTCAAACTTTGTAAATTGTTGAGTCATCACAATCATTAATAAAACAAGCACACATGAAATTGCCTAATTAATTGTGCCAGTATGTTTACGACAAAAATATATGATACCTCTTTTTAAAAAACACTCTTTTGATTGCATAGTTTCGTTCTTCTATTGAGAATAAGCAGCTGCCACCTGTATTATTATCCAATCATGTCTGTTTCCATGATAAGTGACAGTTGTAGAGACGAGAAATCCGCTCATCTTGGTTCCAAAGGAACACTTGATAGTTGTATCGCTGCAGCACTGCCATAAATAAAGCAATTCGGAAATTGCTAGACGTAAGACAATATTCGCCAATTTGTCTTCTCTTATTATGGCGCAGTGTGTCGGCATTCCGTAAGTTTTAAATTTGAATGATAGACTTGACCAAGTGTCTCCTCGTGATAAGGAAGTTGTTATAAAAAAAAGGGAAACAAAACACAAACAAACTAAAAAACAAAACACATATACTAAAGTGGTTTGTGTTTCTTTTGTGTGGACGTCCAGATGGATCAAACTTGGGCTGTAGTGGACCCATTGTTCTTTTCTTTTGTTTCATTGTATTTCAATTCTGTAGATTCTGAACATCCAAGAAGGAAATGACCAATGACCTTTTTTGTTGCCTTCTCCTTTTCCCTACAGATATGCCCCCTTTTATCTGCCTCATTCACTAATCAATTACGTTTTCTCCCTCTTCAAACCATTGATTTTGTCCTTTGACCTCTTGTGGTCAGACCAGCCCCTTTTCTCACCCCCTTTGTCCCCTTATTCATTGGTTACCCTTTCCCCCTGTGAGCTTTCTGCTTCCGTTACACACTTGTATACCGGTTTATGTGTGTTGTGTTGTCTTTTAACCTTCGAGAAAGACTCTGCTAGGGTCGAAACGTTATTTAAGGCAAATTACTTGTTTGTTTGTTTGTTTGTTTGTTTGGTTTTTTTTCAGTTATACCACTGGTCCCTTCGGTTGGTAAGCAGTTTGCAACAACTAATACTATTTTCTCAATTGATTAGAACGACATTTATGGCAAAATCGTTGAATAAAACATTATATATATATATATTTTGCCAGTCAATAAATTTATTTGCCTTTTAGGCCTAGTAGTTGAAAGTCTTCGGTTTATAGCTAGACATGCAAAAACAAATATATATAAATAAAAGACCAACGTTAAAAAAAACCTATTAAAACAAAAAAGTAATTTTCCCAGAACAATACTGCGGAATTAGTCCCCTTTTTGCAATCAAATACTGTCGCAAACAAGCTAACCACAGCATAACGGAAGCTAGAAGAAACAGCTGCCTCTGATTGAAAAAGTGAAACTGAAGAATGCCGTTTTTTTTAAAGAGCGACAGGTGTGAAACCTGTGACAAATCAAAATGATTACATTCTGTTATATATCACCAGGGCTCGCTGTTCATTGTATCATCTTTCAGTATTTTAACAGCAGTGTATATTAACGAAAGGTCATGCCTGACCTCGAATGGGCGTGTCTGACTCCGGTCAAGCAGTCAAACCAGATGAGGAAACAAGAAAAAAGGAAAGGAAAAAAAAAGTTCGGAAGTTCGCAAAGTAACACCTGTACATAGAAAATTATTGTGTTCTTGTTTATCCCTCACTCATTGTTTTATTTTATCTAGGTCCCTAGTTTTATTTGTTTATTTTTCTTTTCTTACTTTGTATAATTGTGACATGTAACAAGTTCGGTTTACAGTTGGCGCTGTGATAAATTTAGACCCATGCTTTCCAAGTGAATGCATACCCAAACCGAAAGCAGCCATTAAATAACGGACCAGTTCCCCTCTCACATGTATAAATGGCAACCAGAATATAATGGGCTAACATTACCGGTATTCAATAACGCTATGTGATACCCAAACAAAAATTACACTTATAGCAAACGTGAATTTCTTTATGGGTACAGTTTTGTAATAGTATCCTGGACATTATTTGCTGCTACAGAGAACCATTTCAATGGATGGTTTCAAAGGGTAGGATGAACTTATAAGTTTGTTTTTAAACATTGCAAGGGAATGACGTTTAGAGACGAAGAACATACTACTGTTCCAGTTGACTTTGCGTGTGTAAGCTGTAAGCGTTGAGAGAACGCGCCGCTTGAATCTGGAACAACTTTGTTACCATTTACAGAGAGAGTATTGTTTTCAGATACGAATCCCGTCTGGTTACTTATTTATGATACTCGTATACTTGGATCATGCAGTAAATACCACACAATTAGCACATCTTACCTGCCAATCTTCCCTGCGTGTGTAAGCTGTAAGTGTTGAGAGAAGGCGCTTGAATCAGGAACTAACTTTGTTATCTTGTACAGAGAGAGTACTGTTTTCAGATACAAATCCCGACTGGTTACTTATTGATGATACTCTTATGCTTATATCATGCTGTAAATACTACACAATTAGCACATTTTCACCTGTCAATCTTCCCTTCGTGTGTGTTGAATTGGGAACTATCTTTGTTATCATTTACAGAGAGAGTACTGTTTTCAGTTACAAATCTTGACTGATTACTTATTCATAACACGCATACCTAGGTCATGCAGTAAATACTGCACGATTACAGCACATTTTCATCTGTCAGTCTTCCCTGTGTACAACTGTAAGAATCTTGTAAGGCACTTGCACAATTAGCACCTTTTCATCTGTCAATGTTGCATGCGTACTACCATAAGAATGCTGACAATGCGAACATATTACTTATTGACTAAACCCTTTACTGATCTGCGTTGGTTCTGGCGACACGATGGACTTTTTATTTGTGTATCATTCCTGCATTTACGTACATTTATATATAACATTTGTGTAGGAAAATTAAAATTTAGTTGATTGTCTACAAAGTTTTGTTTTGGTTTTGTGAAATTATTAAATTATGTCAGAATAGTACGATGCACCGTAGCTTGAACGTTGATATAAACGAGTCAGTTTTACCTTGAAACCAAGCCTATACATAATGAACTATTATCTCGTCATGTTTTGTGTATAGCTTGATGAGAGCCTTTTGTACGTCACATAGATTAAACTTGGCCATCAGTCTATTTATTCCATCAATATTAACAATAATATTCCATTACCAACTAGCCTTTATTGTCGTGTCTTTGTCTTTGTACACAATAAACGTAATGATCTCTCCAAAACGCAATAACCGAAGAGAAGTATAATCGACTAATTTGGGTACGATAGTACAACTGAAATGATTAAGTTTTTTTTTTAGCCTAGCGCTGACTCGTTAGAGGAAATATTAATGGTGGAATATTGTTACTGTTTGACAGCTCCATCCAGCAAAGGAGAAAACAAACATTTGTACGAATAATAGTACAAATATTAATAATACATTGTACTTATTATATAAAAAAAATACACTACAGAAAATACAACATATTGTAATTCTAACAACAATAATAAGAAGTAAGAAATATGAAGAAAAAAATTAAGGGAGAGTAATCGAACAAAAAAAAAACCCAAAACGAAACAAAAACAAAAACAAAATCCTGAATAGATTAATAAACAATGAAATTAAGGTATATGTCGACTTAAAGCCTTATATTATTCACAGAACGACCACCGTGAACCTTTCAGGGGCTATGAGACGTCACGTGACAGCCGATTTCTTGAGCAGTCATCGACTTGTTGCGTTCATTCTAGGCATGCCATGCTTTTGAGAACAAGAGTCACAAATAAGCTTCGCCGACGTCACGTGACCCAAACTTATTGTTGTGCAGGCATATGGTTGTCCAGGTTCAATTTCAAAATTACGAAAGTCACTTTTGAGTAAACAATACCTTCGTTGTAAAGAATAATTACAATCAACTTAGTGTGTTTGTCAGTAAAGATTCATTTGTCAAGCGATGAGAGCAAGTTTGTTTGTCTGTTTTATTTAAATATACTTTATAACTATGTGTACTGACTGAGACACCTTTTCTACGGTTCACTTGCTATAGTTGTTTGCATAGTAAGACATTTGTACTTGCTGAACTAAATCTTATTTTTTAAATCAATTTTTCTAAAACGGTTGTAAAACGTTTGATTCAGAAACACATTTTTTCAAACAAAACTGTACTAGTCTGTGAATTCCAATTCACATGGGTGCTTGCTGGTAAGATTGGTTACTACCACTTCATGTTTTGTGTTTCTTATATTGCAATCATGTGCTTGTAATATCTCTCAGAAGAAAACACAATAGATCAAGCGCTCGAAGCAAGACGGCACTGTTTGCAGACAAATCTTAATCTTGCAACTGTCAACAATGAGCGGTATGTAAAATTAATGGCTGACAAGTTCAACCAAACTTTGTAAGTTCAGCCATCGTCTTTGATTTACTTTCTTGTACTCAACTTGAATCAATCGAGGCTTAACGGATGAAGAAATTATAAAAAGGGAAAGAAAAAAAAACACACACACAAATACTAATAACTAACAGGAAGTTGTCAAAGTGCAAGTTGAAAGTCTATCTTGGTGACATATTGTGTTGAAGGTCACAACCTTGACATTGATGGTCACATCCTTAGCTTTGACATGGAGGGTATTCGACATAGAGGGGAAACGACATGTCCTTGGGTCACTACCTTGGCCTTGACATGGCGGGGGAAACGACTTGATCTTGAGGGTCACGCTCTTGGCTTTGACATTTAGAGTAAACGACTTGGCTTTGAGGTTCACGGTCTTAGCTTTGACATGAAGGTGAACGCCTGAACGCCTGAAAGACATACAAGGCCCTGAACGCCTGAAAGAAATACATGAAATAACTTTGTTTTACTCTCTTAAACTTTTCTTGACATATGATTACTGTAAAACTAAGTCTTTTGCAGAAATATATTCCCAGCTTGGCCTCCCTGCCATGGATGTGAGACTTGAGCTGCTCAATCATCAATAATTTTACTGGCCTGTAGATAATTTGTATTCATTGTGTAAATTTTTTTATTGTATATCTTCTTTCAGTTTTTAAATTTTATATTTTAATAATCTCTAATTTTAAAGTCCCTTATTGTATACTTGCTCTTGGTTTTTACTCTTTGACGTTTGAATGTATTTTTATATTGTAACTTAAACGCAATTCAGCCTTTTGGCTGCAAAGTTTGATTTTTAATAAACCAATAATAATCATAATAATAATAATTAAAAACACAAACAAAAACCCCCCCAAACCTGTATTAGGAACACACCCTCTAACCTAAAATTTGTCCCACCGCCTTCAGTGAACTTTATTTGTCAAACAGTCTTATCAAAATATCAACAAGCATTAACTGTTTTACATTTTCTTGGGAAATGATATTGTGCTGTCCCTTTACAATTATACAAACAGATGACATTTTACACCGATATTTTCATAAACGATTTTGTATGCATCGCATCGACCAACCATTGCACAAGTCCAGGTGCGGCATTTTCCCTATGGGTCTATGAGGCAAAGTATACGTTTGATTTTGGGAACCGTTCGATTGTTTTTATCACAACAACTGTACAAGTTTCATTTCAAAAGGTGGTTAACTGTATTTAGATATTGCCGGAAAATCTGGCACGGTTATGTCCACACAGGAATACACAACCTGAGAAACATTTTTATGCCAAAACGTTTCTCCGCTTGGCATGTTTTTGAATCCCTCTCTCTAAAACCGCTGTCCTTCGAAAGGAATCGTTTCTCAAAATGTTATACATTATCAACAGCTGCAGTGCTTCTTACCAAGTACGATGTTATGGTAATTATTTTTTTGGAGTATTTACCCTTCCTTTAATGACGTTCTCGAGAGCTGCGCTAAATGGCAGCATGTTGAAAGTACACCCTGCCCCAATGTATTCAAACATTCTGGTGATTAATGAGGCGATAGCCCATCAAAGGAACATCAGTCATTCCACATTATTCTCATCATGTATAATTACCAGAATCATCAGTCACTTTTTTCGTAATATGAGTTATAAAGGTGGACACTGATGCGGTTGTTGAAACGCTAACGAATAAATTGTCTTGTTAGTTTCAAGTTAGTTGATGTGTGATTTTGTTGTTGTATTGTTTTTGTCTTAGCCATGTCGGTACGTCAGAATTTAATAACAACGACGTCAACATTCATGTAATATTCAGGAATTTCTTAAAAGTCGCAAAATTTGACGTAATTTTTGCGGATCTGCCACTTTTCACTCAACGTGAAATCAGCCGTGAAAAACTTTCAAGTAAATTGCATGGCCTGGGTAGTGTAAAGTGATACCTGGTCGCTGCGTAGTAATAATTTGCTTTTCGGGAAGTGGCACTACATCAAATAACAGCCAGATGATGTACCGTACGATAGGGTCGTTTAGGGCAAAATTAGGGCTAGATAGTTAAGTTAGTAGGGCGCCGGCACGTTATTACGGCGGTCGCCGGTTCGTTATTACGGCGGTCGCCGGTTCAAGTCCCGCTCTAGTTAATGTTTCTTTTTTCAACCCCAAATTATTAAACAACAAGTACACCAAGTCAGTAACCCCCCCCCCCCCCCCCCCCTCCCAAAAAAAAATAAATAAATAAATAAATAAAAAATAAAAAATAAAAAAAAATAAAAAAATAAATAAATAAATAAATAAATAAATAAAATACAAAAAATACAAAAAATACAAAAAATACAAAAACCAAAACAGTGTGCGTAATTCAACGATTTTTGGTAATGGTTTGTTCTTTAAGATGTAATTATTATGGAACTCCAATGAAGCCCATCAAATGACAGAGACCCGCGCCATCCTCTACACGAGTGATAATATCCGTGATGTTGTCAGGTCTCCATCGAAAGTTCGGGTGGCTGACTAGAGTCGACTAGACTTAACCATAGTCGATCTAGATGTCACTCGAACGCTGCATGGTTGAACCAGTTGAACCAGCTATTCCAACTGGATCAACCTAGCTCCGGAGCACTGTTTCTCTAGTCAACTATCGAAGTAAACTTTTGCTATCACACAATAAGTACGTTTAACGTTAAATGATAGGTTTTTGCCGATGAAATATGTCATTTTTTAAAGATAATAACTAATTATTTTTTTTTCACGATATTATGCAAGTAATTTGTTAATGAGCCAATACATTTTTTTCAGTTCGATACTTTATCACCCGAACTTTCTCCTACGTATAAAACGGTTGGTCAACATGGGGCAGTTCTCGTTTAATCGGATCGGCCTATACTCACTGTACTTTAGTGTACAACATAGGCACAGGCGTGCCTTGGTCAGGATTTTAAACGCTTGTTGCGAATCTGAGTACCGTACTAGAACATTCAGTCAACACACTCCGTAATAGAGAGTCGTAAGGATACCCAACGGTCACAAACCGTTTTTATTGACGAAGTTTCATTAAGGGTCACTTATTGTTCAGCTTGACTGACAAGGCGACGGGTAGAGCAACATACCTCTCTGCTTTACAAGAGGATGGCAAATATACAACAAATCGTAAAGAAACACCATCAAGGCATTACGCTGCTGTCACGAAGTGGTGAGATTCCCGACTTTCACCAAATTACGCAGGGGTCGTTTACCTTGAAATCTATACGTATATTCGGATCAGAATGAGTCCAGATTTGGGACTGTCCGTATCAGGGGACAAAATAATTTATCTGTAATGCTGAAACCTCGGTTGGTAATGCTTTCTTTATTAGTGTGACCTGGGGTGGTAATCAACATTGAAATCGAGCCGCATATAAAACCCAAAGGGTTTGTAAGACAACCAAACCCACTGTTGCTATTATTTCCTTGGAATATGTCACACTTTCAAACTTAAGCCCTAACCCAAGCACAAAATCACACAGACGCGTCTCAGTGGAGAAATATTCATCATTTTGTTGTATTTATTTATTTATTTATTTTTATTTATTTAAATGAGATATCACTTAAAATCACAGGGCTAGACGATCATTTCAGGGTGAGGGCTACACTAAACTGGTTTGGGCAAGCAACCCAAATCAACTGTCACCAGGGGCGCGTAGCCACCTACTCCGATCCTAGGGCTGAAACAGGGTCACCCCTTTCACAGTCCGTAATATGTAGGCATGGGTATTACCCCCAATAGTAGCCTGAACTTTTTTACGTCAATTATAGTGAAGTGCCCTGCTCAATGGCACCGGGACTCGAACCCACACTCTGCTGTTGACAACACCTGGGCTTGGGGCCAGTGAACTACACCGCTCGGCCACGTCACGCTTTACTCCCCTTAAAATCGAAAAAAAAATCGAAACAACATCAGCAATGGTGATGACCAGTTTTTAGATCTCTCCTGTGGAGACCACATGTCGCACCTTAAGGAAATACAATTTTAGACACTACAGAAATTTGTTCACATTTTTATAGTGAGAACTAACGATTGTTCTCTTGCGTAATATTACTGTTGGCTTTTTTGAGGCAAGGCGGCGTCACCAGACATTTTCCTTTTTGGGGAAAGCAGGGCAAAGACTTAATTTGGGGCAATACCGAAGACAAAATGGCGATTCGAGGTCAATGTTGCTTTATTTCGCTAACCGTCTTCGCTTTCAAAATGGTTGAAGTGGATCGACCAAATGGACGCACATATCGTACAATAAAACCATACAAACATTGATTCTCCTAAACTTATTGACAGACAAATGTACATACCGAGTAGTCATTAGGCCTAAGAGGTTAGTCGTCAGATGCTCCAAGATTAAATTAATTTAAAGTTCAAACAGTTTAAGCTTAACACACTGCTTTGGTTGTAAAAATCATTCCCAAATGATAAGTGAGATTTATCAAAACATTCATAGGTTCAATGCTTGTCATAGTTTTGGTTTACTCTTAAACAAGACTGGCGCCAGAACCTCGTCTGCTCATCGAAGTTAAGTACTAGTCTCTTTTCGAGTTCCTTCTGGAAAAAGCATATCACAATTATGCATCATTGATGAGTGGTTTGTGTGGTTACGATATAAAATTTGATAGATCAGATAAACTTTATGTAGTCATGCAACAGCCGGTGCACTTAAGATCTTCTAGCTTCAATTTTGTCCGCAACTTGGTGCTTTGTACCCCAAAACCGACATTGTAAAGATCAACTCCGAAAAACAAGCAAACAAACAAACAAACAAACAAGGAAAGAAAGAAAGAAAGAAAGAAGAAAGAAAGAAAGAAAGCAAGACAGAAACAAACAAACAACCAACCAAACAAACAAACAAACACCCAAACAAACAAACAAACACCCCAGCAAACGCCTCAACAAACAAACAAACAAACAAACACCCCAATAAACAAACAAACAAACAAACACCCCAACAAACACCCAAACAAACAAACAAACAAACAAACAAACAAACAAACAAACAAACAAACAAACAAACAAACAAACAAACAAACAAACAAACAAACAAACAAACAAACAAACACCCCCCCAACAAACAAACAAACAAACAAACAAACAAACAAACAAACAAACAAACAAACAAACGGGCGAGCAAGTGAGCGAGCAAGCAAGCAAGCAATCAAACAAACAAATAAATAAACAAGCAAGCAAGTAAGCAAACAAACGATGGACACAAATTTGTTGTTGCTGTTGAGGTGCCTATAAAATGGGATGTTGTGCCTTGGGTGCGCAAAATTGATGGTTTGTTGCAGTTTGGCTACGGTACTTTGTCAATTATTAATTGTGTTTTTAATATTGATTGTATTCCTTTTGGCTTTCCCGGCTTTTACCTGGAGCAAGTCACACATTGCCATTTGAATGACTTTGGACGATACGGGACTGCCTTCAGGAAACTACTCTCATTGGTTTATATTTCTATAGTTAATAAAAAGCAGGATGAATGAGACTTCAGTAGCATTTTAAAAGGCCAATTAAATTCACTACTTCTAATTGATTGATAAAGTAGTTAAATAAGACGTCCATTTACATTTACATTCATGTTGATACCTTGTTTGGTGTGTTTGCGAACTATGTATACCTAATATAGACCCAGAATCAATATAATTATGCACAGTATGGTCTTGTTGAATTTTACCCCCACAAGGTTTTTTGGGGAAAACAAGTTTGATAACATCACCTTAAGACGAAAAAGAGAAAGATTAAGAAGAAATAGCCCCAAACATTTCATTGTGTTGCGATTGTTTGCTTCAACATCTAACAGTAAAAATCAGATCCAAAAGTAATTTATTGTTAAAAATGTGAACCATTTTAAGATGATCCTTTTTTCCCGGCATGCGTAATATCAACGTTACGTCAAAAGAGCGTATACAAGACAATGTTTGAATTAAGGGACCCATGGCAAAGTGCCCGAAGACAAATGGAACAATTCATTTACTCTTGCCGTATGCAATACGCCATTTGTATGCACAGCTTGGTTGACGATTAAACGTTGGTTAGGTGTGTTCACGAATTCAATAACTTGCTAGGGTTAGGTGTAGACTAGCTGCTGGCAGTGTAAATTGACTTGACGTAGCACAACGGAAGAATGGGCTGAACAAAATGGTGCCTCTTCATTACAAGTATCTGGATTATTACATTATGTGTATTAGTTCATGTGCACGAGCGCCATCTTAAATGTATACTGCATTGCATCTTGGGGAACACTCATGGTAGCCACGAAACGAGGGTAATGCGAACTCTGCGGTGTTTTTGCATAGCATCCTGGGAAATTTAAGGTCAAAGGTTGTTGCGTAACGGCGGAACTTTAAAAAGTGTAAACAGACAGCTCCGTCGTCTGCTCAATGGGAAGATGTCGATGTCCATGACGACACATTTTAATTATACAATATAACATTCATAATTTGCATACACTCACCAACTTTTTGTTTTTCCGGAAATACAGTATACCTTTTCATTTGGCATAATTGTTTCATAGACAACAGATCTTTGTATTAATTTCCCGTTTTTGTACTCCGTCGAATTCAACTTGTCCCCCGCCATTTTGGTATGGTACGCCTGCAGCCAGGAAATTACTTCATTACACCCGGGCATCCACTAGAAACCCGCTCGCGGGCTGGCTGACACCGGGCTATCACGTGATGTCGAACCGAGCGCTCTTGTGAAAGTTTTACTTACGTCTAAGCTAATCGAACGCACCCATTGCTGCCAAGATAGACGCCATGGTGTAGTTTACATGTAACAGTGTCATATTTTATTGTTGTGTACCGCGTTGCTTCAAAATCAGCGTGTCATGATAGTTGGCGATTTTGCTATGACTCAAAAGTCACCCAGAATCCTTTGCCCACCGATCTTGCGGGCTGTATAACTGAACAATTTGATCACGTAAAAAAACAATAAAAAAAAACACACACACACAACAAATACAAAGTAAAAACCCCAAAACAAAACACTGGTTTTTGCTACATGGTTTTGTGATTTTGTCATTGTTTAAAACTATGCTAATGTTTAACATTATTGTGTTAACATTAATCCCAGCATCCCATGTATTTAGTAAACTTACAGTTTTTGTTTGTTTCAAATGTCAATGATATCATAAACATTCAGCAAGTTTTGTGATAATAGTTAAAACATGAATAGTCTTAATGTTTTCTGAATAAAGTGTACACACGAATCGATTGCACTTTATATTACTTTATAAATTTTACTAAACAACAATACGCCTTTGTCCCTTGGCTTTGTCATACAGATATGATTAAAAAGAACACAATCAGGGTCCTTCGCATGTTATCAATAATGAGTGTTAATTTTAATTTTTCATCCCCCCCCCCCCGATGGGACTTGTAGAAAATGACTACATGGTTTATTTACAAAACCAATTAATTTTCTCTGGAATTTGGCATTTCAGCCAGACTGCAATATTTCTCAGTCCATTTATTTTATTAATGCGCCAATAAAATAAAAGAGAAGACGTTGATAATTTGGTCATGATTAATTCACTCAAGGCTGGTTATTACATTTTTTTTACCAGCCAAATTCTTTCAATGTTTGTTGATGAAATGTGGGTTAATGATTGCGTCTCATGACATTGATGTTAAATGGTGGGTTCATCATCAATTATCGCAAATGGCAAAGGTTAGGCCTACTACCTCCAGTGGTATCTGCAATCCTTATCAGTATTTGTTTTCCTTAAATGTAACGCATCCCAAAAAACTGGTACGCAAGTCCAATGTAATGTTCGATTCCCGATTGTTCGATTCACAGGATTTGTTGCGTGTCGTGGTCGAGCGGATAAGAACACTGAACTCAAGCTCTGGTGTTTCTGATCAGCAGAGTGTGGGTTCGAGTTCCGGTCTTGACATTAGGGTCCTTATTCATCCTTTGGAAGGGACGAAAAGCCGTAGGTCCCAAGTGTTGTGTAGTGCACGTAAAAAAAGTCAGTGCACTTATCGTAAAGAGAAGGGGTCCGCCCCAGTGTTCCTGGTCTGATCGGCTGCATATTGCGCCACAGCACCTTGTAAACCATTACATGGTGTTATTTGAAAGGTCGCTCACTTCAAAACGCAGCACCGCAAACTTTGCAGGGGGGGGGGGATAAATACTGAGATGATTTTCCAAAACGGTTTCATTCAATCAATTATTTGACAGTTCGCATTCGGTTCCTGCTCATTTAAACATAATTTTACTTGGTGATCGTGACCTGATCTTGTGGCAAGCATGCTGAGACTGTAGAGTACAGATGGTCAATGATAATACGCCAGCGTGACCCGGTTTCCTGTCAGCGGCCGGAGAGCGGTCCAGATTCTGCTCTCCATGGGAGATGGATATTTTACTGGAACGCCGTCCCTCATCGATCTTACGGCAGGCCGGTTGTTAAGTATTGTACTTGTTGAAATTCTATCTATACGTGGATGAAGAGATCAACTGCGAAGAAGAAACTCTACGTCACAGTTATGTAAATCTCCTCCAGCGGTTCTGGTTTATTATTAGGTCAATTCATTGTAAACCGAACCAAGCTGGAGGACATTGTGATTGTACAAGCCTGCGCAACAACACCCCGTATGTAGCTGATAACTGATAATAAAAATAACAAACACTTTTATAGCGCATAATGTAGGAGCTCCTATGCGCAACATAAAACAGTGACATGAAATCTTTAAAGAAATTGCTACACAAGTAAAGATTCAAACAAATGAGTCTTTAAAAGCGAATATTTGGAAAGCTCTTTGAACAAGCCATTATAGTGGACGGATTAGTGTGAGTCAGAAGGAATTGGGCAGCATAACGAAGATGACGAGCAGAAATATGATTATACAGAAGATCAGATATATAGACAGGAGATAGGCCTTTAAGAGCTTTGAAAGTGACGAGGTTTAACTTACACGTGATACGCAATTTTTGATGGCACTAAGTCACTAGGTAGTTAATTATTGTTTTTGTAAAGTACATTCTTTTCATGAATAGTCTATTATCATAACAGTGCAAACACATTGGGATAATTTATATTATTGTCTCACACACACTTTGTTCAGCCTGTCCAGCTGTGTGAATACTTGACCCAAATGCGTTTGTTTTATATCCCTGGCGGCCAGATACTATTTAAAAAAAAACCCAAATAAAATACAAAAATCAAACATGATGTGGCTTGCTCAAGGGCACACGTGCCCTTACCGGGATTCGAACCCAAACTCTGCTGCTGACAACACCATAGCTTGTGTTCGATGAACTACTTCGCTCTGCCACGACACGCCGCAATATGATAAAACTAACATTTATACCGCGCTAAGCGCTATGTGATGTTGTCCTTATAACGATAAAGTAAAAACCAGGGCAACAGCGTCAGAACACAAAGATGCAAAACTACATTAACATCAGCAAATGTTATTAACCTGAGAAAGGTAAACAAAATATTTAAGGAAACATACATCAATTAACAAGCTGCAGTTTGGGTTCTTACCGAGATTTGAATTAGTGAGTTTTCAATATCGTTTGAAATCTAAGTTTTAAAAAGGATGAAACAGTTTCAAATTTGGGGAGGGAGAGTGTTCCTTTAAAAATGAATAAATAAATGTGTTCATTCACTAAAGATGTTTAGTATACGAAAATACCCATTGTTTAACACTTTGACAATTTTAATTAATTTTTTGTTTAATTTATCTTGTATTTCTGCAGGCTCATAAACTCTAAGTGCTTATGGAAATATTCCTGCCCGTTAGATACGGAGTAAGCATCTCACGTGACTGAAGCTCTCTACCCACTAGCCTGTTTGTTGTGTTGTCTTCCCAAGACTCTGCCCCTGATCGACTGAGCATCTTGGAGTCGAATCGATCAGCTACACCCCTGTGGTTTGCTCCATAGGGACACACGACACCTGATTCCGAGCAACGTGCGCAGTTCAGTTGTGACACATAACTGATAGTCAAGGCGTCTGTCGACGTCCCCTATTGGTGAAACCATACGCAGTGAATCTTTCGCACAGCGTGGACACCCCAGCCACATTATACAAAACAGTACTATCTTCCTTCGTGCCATTTGCCTCTAGCTTCGGTTGCCTGCTGCGGGATTTAAACTCGTTTACGTGCAGTGGAAAACGTTGGCCTTACAGGAAATGAGCTGGATTGAAACTTGAAGGTTGTTAGAAACATGTGCAACACTTCATAGTTGGCAGTTAGCAGACGTCCAGAAGATAATCGTGGACTTCGACAACGACACTGCGGAAGTGCAATTATTATATTTTTACGAGACTAAGTTATGATTTGAAGAAGAGGATGTTGAACTCACAGATTGTTAAAGTGATGATGTACCGTCAAACACTTTCTACCACCGGTTGATAATTATCATTTTTGCAATGTTTTTTTGTTTATAATTCGATTTCTCAGTTACCTCTGAGACTTTTGTTGTGACAGAGCGGTTGGTTTCTCCCCTCGGTTTTAAAACTTAAACTAACCATGTACGGGCTTTTGATTGAGAATACTATTGAGTTTATCAAGGACCGGTATGGAGAGGATGCATGGCTGGTTATCAGGGAGAAATCCCGAATCCACGAGTACGCGTATGTCTCGCATAGGATGTACAGCGAACGTATTATATCCAGACTAAGTCAAGCTGTGAGCGAGTACACCGGCTGCACCGCTCAAGAGTTCATGGAAGCCACTGGGATCGAGTTCGTCAAGTTCCTCGGTAAATATGGCTACGACCGTATGCTACGTGTTCTCGGTCGTAGCATGCGAGATTTCCTTAATGGCCTGGACAACCTTCATGAGTACCTTCGTTTCAGCTACCCGAAGATGAAACCTCCTAGTTTCTTTTGCACGGATGAGAGTGCAACTGGTTTGACTCTTCACTACCGCTCAAGAAGGACAGGTTACCTACGGTATGTCAAAGGTCAACTCCGACAAGTAGGGAAGCAATTTTATAACCTTGATGTTAAGGTGGACGTGGTGTCCGAGGAAACAAGAGGGGACACGACCTTTGTTGTTTTCAAGTTGGAATTTGACAATAAAGAGTTTATGACACGAGGCAAGAGTGTCTCTTCTATGGAAGATGGAGCGGTCGTTCCAGCGACGATCTTCTTCGATCTTTTCCCGTTCCACATTGTGTTTGACAAGGACATGATGATTAAAAATATTGGTGAGTACCTTATCTAGTAGTGATATTAAAGAAAACACTTCGATCATAACAACTTGCTTGATAAAGAGCAATGGGGAGCTGTTGATTTAAAACAAAATAATAATAAAACAAAATGGAAGTAATGTCCCCCTTTGAAGTAAGTAAGTTTTCGAGAAAGAGGTAATGTTTCACCCAGATATTTCAATCTGAGAAAGGCTTCAGGCAGGAATATTTGCTCAGGCATCTAAAAGCACACAGTTTTATGCAACAATGGTGCTTTTTTCTTTCATTATTTTCTCAGAACTGCGATGACCAACTAAGCCAAAATCTTCAAACGTTTGTTACTTTATTCATATTATGCTACACCAAGTACGGATTACTGGCAATTTACAAAAAAAAATGCCTTTGAGTATTTCGTCACCGTTTTTCAATAACTACCACCAGGGGTGTGGATAGGGATGTAATCCAGTACACGTTACGGTTGACCTGGTTGACCCTTTACGGGACCATATGTTGAAAAAGTGGCGACTACCTTCAATTTGACAACAGAAAATAATGATCTTATACTCCAATTCAACTCTTAAGGTAGGGTCATACTTTGATATGACCCCGACAAAATATTGTAATTTCTTTTACGAAAGTCTGCTTGTTACAAATATGGTAGTGGTGTAAGCATCATTTAAAATAATTTTTGAAATGCCCGTTTGATTAGAAATCAATAAAAACTTTTGAATCTGAGCTCAGGATTCTGAAGGTTGGTGTCCTTTTGCGAGTGCTGCGGTTGGTACCCGCTGTTTACGTCGCTAAACATAGATGGATTCGAAGTTCTTGTGAGCACCGTGACAGTTTTTTACCGTTTCTCGACAAGTGACACTGTAATCAACTGCAATTTTCACATGTGACTTTATTGTAACTTTATGAAACTTTTACAAAGAAATCAGCATTACGTTGAAAACAAATGATAAATGATCCCACTTTTAACAGGTTCACGACTGAGGCAATAGTTGTGACTAGGTTACCTTATTAAAAATAGATAAGGTAAGGTAAAAAAAAAAAAATAATAAAGAAATAAGTAAGTAAATAAATACATGCTAAATTCAATTTCAAAACTGCACCTGCCCAGAAGGAAAAAATTAAAACAAATAAGCATAAAAATACATAAATAAACAAGTAAAGCAAGAAATAAATAAATAAATAAACAATTCAAATTAAAAACTGCACCTGCCCAGAATGAGATTACCAGTTGAGGAAAAACGACTATGTATTTTTGTTCGGTATACGGCGTTTTCAAGCAAACGATATTCAATTGCGATCTCTATAATAGGGCCAATTTCACATCGATCTTCAATCTTGTTGCTATGCAAATTGTGATGTCACAATACAAATCATTATGGTTATACTGACAACTCATCTTAAGATGAATCTTAGTGCTTTGTTAAACCGGACTGTGGGTCGATCTGGAGACACAAAGTGCTGCGTTGTGTTCACAGATTTGTTCCCAAACAACGCTAAACAACATCTGGTGTCTGTTCTCAATAGGTTAAATCCCGTACAAATACACAGCAAGATCCCATGGGTCTCAAGGCCTGACTAATGTCCAGGTTAGTAATGTACGGGTGAGGCATGTTTGGATTTGTAACAGTTAAACTAATATTCTTTTGTTGACAAACATTGTTTTGACGGCCTTGACTTGTACAACACAAGCGGGTTGGCAAGTTTTTATATCAACAATTTATATTTGTTTGTGGAAAAAAAAAGTTGTCTATGTCTACCTTTTATCAAGGGTTGGGAGGGGAGTTGTGTTTAGCACAATTCATTTGTCAGTGCCTGATTAAATGAAGGCTGTACGTATTTGGTTGACAAATCTCTGAAGCGCAAGTTTTTAAAAACAAAAGAAGAAAGAAGTGAAATAAAAATGTTGACAACCCTCGGAGTCTGGTTAGAGTCACTTTACAGTTATTCAGAAACCAATAATTGTAATTGATTTGAAATCAAAGTTCATTAAAGTTTTACCCAGATTCTGGGTCAGAGAAAAAATCATGGGCGTGGTCTTCTTGCATCATTATAATAACATATGGGCTAGTTCTGCGCAAGGTAATGACCAACATTTTAAAAATAAGGCCACCAGATTTAATGATAATTTAAAAACAGGGCGATCGTTCACTTTCAACTTTTTTTTATATGACAGTTTAAGAGTGTGTTCAGATTTACAACTGAAAACAGTTTGTGTCCGTAAAACATTTTAAGGCATGATATACTTTCGGTATATGTATTATGGTAAAAGACCAGGGATCCTCACTTAGTGTGCCCGAACAGATGCATAAAATAACGAACCTGGGAAAATTTGGGCTCAGTCGGTCGTTGAAGTTGCAAGAAAATAATGAAAGAAAAACACCCTCGTTGCATAGAATGGTGTGCTTTCAGCTGCCAGAGTAAGGCTTCATACCCGAAGCTTTTCTCAGATTCAAATTTGGGGTGGAAAATTACCTCTTTCTCGGAAACTCCATGACTTCAAAGGGGGCCATTTCTAATAACTGTTTTTAATATCAATATCTCTCTAGTGTCCTTATCACGTAAGCTTTTATTGTCATTAGTTTATGGAGTAATTATCAAAGGTAAACCCTCTCTATAAGTATTCAATCTCTGACCTGGAAATTTTAAGTCTTAAGTGAACCATTTCACCATATCAGTTGATCCTCATGTAGCGACGGAAAACAAGCAATTTCCTTTAAAAGATACACAACATAGAAATAATGTGGCTTCTTATACAGCGCTCATATCCGTCATTCGGTGACGCTGGATGCGTTTCAACATACAGTATTTTCCTGCAAGGTATGTGGGACTACGTTTGAAGTATGAAACCTACTCCTTTACATAGCACCATGTAATGGTTTACAAGGTGCTGTGGCGCAATATGCAGCCAATCAAACAAGGAACACCGGGGCGAACCCCTCTAGCAATAATGGTTAAGTGTCTTACTTAAAGACACAAGTGTCACGACCGGGACTCGAACCCACACTCGGTGCTCTCATCCGCTCGGCCACAACACGCCTAAGAAACACCGTTAAGAAGTATCAAATACAATAGCAGTTGAACATCAGAGATTGCCACCTTAATTTAGGTTATTTCCAAATGCTTCATTGTCCAGTCTTTCATAAAAACACGCAAGATATACAAATTAATTGTGTGAAGTGGGGTAGGTTCTGATCGTGTAATAAAATCAAATGGGACAGATCGAAACGCAAATAGCCTTATCTGTTGATGCGCTTAGCTTGTTTGAGCAGCAGATCTACTCGCCGTGTACATTTTCAATTTGTGAAGGTAGAACCTTGTGTTTTATTTAAAGGAAAACATTCATTTTTTCCAGGAGAATTTGTGGAGAAATGAATTAGACATCGTTTTGCGTTTTAGAGACACTTTTGTATAGACTTGATTTATTATGTATCAGGAATTACATAAAAATACTTATGTAAATAAGTAAACTTCAGCGTTTGATTTATATTACAGAAAAAAATAATTGTTTAACATCTCTGTGAATACGTCTTTTGTTTTTTCCTTTGTCCCTAAAGTAAAGAACATCCCATAGACTTTGTACACGAAATTATTTGTGGAACGACCCAGTCTTTAGAATTTCCCTATGGAGACCTTTTGTGTTCCCTTTTCTATTTGTTCATCGATCTCCAAAAGGTAGTGAATGTGAAATCACTCACACACACAACAAAGTAAAACTCATTACATTCTCTTTTCTTCTTCTCCTCGTAAAGACAAAGGGTGGATGTGACACCATCCGCATGGGGACTTGCTCAATTTGTATTCGTGCATTTTCTGTTGAACTAAACAATTTTCTGAAATGAGTTTTCCAAAAATAAAAATGCAATTTTAGAACTGAAAAAGGCCGCTCAGGTGGCGACCGTAGTAGATGTTGTGTGTCCCCCCCCCCCCCGTGAAATTGAGTAACAAACTGTGCGCTCAGCAGTGACTTCACCAGAGTTTAAATAAAATGTATTGTGTATTCCGTCTGTCTTAAGAAACGTGTGTTCTAATTTTAAACTATTTGGATGATATTTCTTAGCACCCCCCCCCCACACACACACACAATAAACCCAAAAACTAAACAAAACAAAATACTAACATAATAAAAACATAATATCTGTCGGCAGTTTGTGGAAATTGTGTTGACGAATTCAAGGAATTCCGGATAAGACCGAGGTCCTGGTAGGGTTAAACAAGAGGGAAACCTTTAAAATAATTATGTTACCAAGAGCGGCCACCATTTTCAATTTTAATCTTCAAAGAGTTTAGCAAAGGCATAGAAGCAGCAGCTCTTGCACATGTCACTAATATACCTTATGCACATGACGTCATTTCAGTAGGGCGCCCTCGCCTAGAGGTCAAAAGGAGGTTGTTCATTGGCCAATCCTATGCGCCGCGCGTACAAATCTGTGGGTTTCGATTGTTTCGTCACCGTTTTACCTCTAAGATGGCGGCTGGATGACGTCAATGCGTGAGGTCCATTAGTTACACTGATTGCAAGAGCCGAAATCACCAGTTTCCCCTTAGCCTGCCACGGCTGCATCTGTTCGTTTTAACACCTTTAAAGCTTAGAGGCGAGACAGAAAGTCGAGAAGAGCACCACTAATCGAGAAGCTTGTGTTAAGACGACGTCCCTGATATGACAAGTCCCTTAATCATGCATTCTCTTCAGCGTTTTATCACGAGGATTTAATTTCCCGGGGTTTTTATGACTCCAACTTCTTGCGGGAGCACCGTGTCAGGTTTCTGCTTGTTACAGTCAACAACTTGAATGTACCCCCAAAATCAATCAGTAGTTATGACTGCCCATAATTCTTAATGAATATGCTCTCCGTATCATTGGCTGTTCTTAGTGTTTTCCGTGATAAAAGAATGACACTGGAAGTGCGCTTGCACATCAATCGAATTAATTGCACTGAAAGTAACGGTTAATGAAAGCCATTTGAAGTTGAGTGAATTCGATAATCCATACGGCTGTTTCGTGTTTTTGTTTTGTTTTTGCCATTATGGTTTTGGATAGACAACTAAAATCGCCAACGTCGTCAATATTGATTATTCTCTGGGGTAGCGGTAAGTAGACACACAGGGCCACCGCGCCTAGGCAGTTGTCAACAAACTAAAAAAAACATTTCCCTTGCAACAGAAAAACTGGCCTGAACAGAAGTGCAACTGTTAATAGTAATTGTAAAAATTGTAATTCAATGTCTGGCTCTTCCCTTCTTCTCAACGCATTCTGGTTGGCTGATTATTTGTGACCTGACTAATGAGAACAGTTTATTCACTTGTTTATTTTCGTGACGCTGGCAGTCTCGTTCATTCGAAGTGAAGTACAACGAGTACCAAAGCCAAGGACAGAAGCTTGGAGGTGCCTGGATAAATATCTTTAAAAATCCACTTTAATGCACCAGTGGGAATCGAACTGAGGTCTAATTGTTTGTTTTGCTGTTTTGGGTTACGTAATTTTTTTTACCTTGTTGCATCAATTTGTACAACTGTTTACCATATCTAACAAGCCGTAAATACAGCAGACTTTGGTTGTCCGTATATTATTCGAGTGAACATCATTAGTTCACTTTTACTGTTAAAAAGTAGGGGAAATGTAAAGTAAAATTGTGTGATGGTTTTATTTTATTAAATGAATAGAGTTCTCATGTGATTTGGGAAAAAAATTACAAGTCTCTATTCTCACGTTAAAATGGTTTAAGTTGTCATTATAAACGAAAACCTTCTGGGAAACAAATTGTTAGCATCCAAAACCTCTGATGGCATCATTCTGTGGAAAAAAAAAAAAAGGCTGTGTACATTTCTTGTACAGGGATGTTTTTGTGTATTGCTCTAAAGTTTAAGTTTCAACAGGCTAACGTAGAAACGAGTTTTGCCCCTGTCCTTGGTTTAAAGCATGGAGCTATATAGCTCCATGGTTAAAGTTAACCAAACAAGGGAACACAAAACAGTCGTAAACTAGGCGTTTCGAGAGTCAATAATTATGATTAAGTCTTGACCTTAAACACAGGTGTTTATTTGCTTTAACTTCATTTCATTTTAAATTAAGACTAGTCATCCGAATATAAACCAGTGGCTGACTAAGCCATATTTGCTCTTAAAAAGCTGAAGTTCCGGAAACGAAACGCATACAGGGAGAAGCGACTGTAGCCGTTTCTTAAAAATAGTCTTCAATTTCTGAAGCTGTTCATCCATCCGGGATGATATAGTGCGGGTGAAGGGCAATCAATGTTGGGTCAGGCCCCCCTGGGGATTGAGGCCAAACCCCCGGTGCGTTGTGATAACTGGCAAAGAGTCTATATGGGTCAATGTGATGGTATGATGAACTGGGTGATATCCCGGGTAGATCTGTCTGCCTTGGCAGCTTTAAAGTAATACACGCAGAGTTTTCCTTTTTTTCTCGTAGATGTTTTTTTATATTTTTATTTTTTAATTTTTTATGAAGGGACCTTTATGGATGTGTGTCGCATTAGTGAAATTGTTCGTTTGGTGTTGAGACATACCAGCATGTCTAACAATAACATTGTGTTACAAAGACGGGGTAATTCTTTGATTTGATTCAGTTATAAAACAAGGAAAGAAACAATAAAAAAATTCATTAATAAATAAAAGTGATGGTAATTTTCAGAGAATGCGAACCTTTCTTCGGGTGCAGGGTTCCCTAGCAGGTTATGTCAACAATCCGCTATACGAAGCTGTTGTGATTTAAACACGTAGTGGTAATTAGGGCAATAATGGGAAAACGAGTGTTTCCGTCTGAAATTATTCTTATGTAGGAAGAGAAAAAAGGAACAAGGAATCAAACGTGCACAGAAGTCAAAACATTGTCATTGTTTTCTCTAGAAAGAGGACATGATATAATTTGATGAGACTTTAACATGTTGGTTGAATGGTATCTTAGATTAAATGTTGAAAATTAAAATCCACTTTGAGACTTTTGAGATGACAGGGGGCGTCCCACTCAACGGTCTTTTTCCAGTTGTCCCCAGCAACGAGAACAATAGGTGTGCACTATACTAAATAAGCTCTCCATAGCAAACAATGCTATGCTGAATAAAAACAATTTATATAGTATGTTTATAAGTCTCTCATCCTCTAGAAAACAAACCAAATACATTTTCTGGCAACTAAACTTGATTTTCTTTTCATTTTTTGTTTGTTAGCCGTTTAGTTTTGTTTTAGTCTCTTTCAATTGAAAAACACCACTTAACGTCTAAACTTGCCAGACTCTATCTTGGAAAAAAATTACCCCGCACCTGTTATCAAAATATGGCCATTTTAGAGGGCTAGTTATCTCCGAGTTGAAAGTCAACAGCCCCAGGGGCACAATAGTTGACAATTTTTCAACAATCCATAAGAGCCGTGACCTTCAAATCTTTGATTTACAGAAAAAGTTGTGGGTTTACGATATGTTGTATTAATGAGGCAACGTACATGAGTTTCCTCTTTATTACTGTGGCCTTTTGCCTCCACATAACAAGACTAGTAAGTAGGACGCCCGCTATCGCCTCAAAAGTCTCCCAAATCTACCTCGGAAATACCCGCACAATGTGAACACCAGATTGAGTTTTCTCCCGGAGACGAACACCGCAAACTGATCAACACGTCAAAGGCAACACTTGTTTTTAGAAGTTAGTGACCGTAAGACTGCCCACCGGGGCGACATGACGCTACTATTAAAACGATAAATCAGAAAAAAATATCTCACATTTCCCAAAATTGACAATAGTAATTTAGGTTCATTTGTCTTTATCCCCCCGAAGAAAGATTTACTGAAGTATGAACATGAAAACACCAGATTGCTGTAGAAAAAACAGTGTTTGATCAACAAAGGTCCCAGTATAAGTTTCCTGTGACTTAATCGGTTTTGATCTTCTACACATAAGTAAGACAATACTCATTGATCATAAAACATTTCTGACAACTGCGTCAGTTGCGGCTGAAGATATTTGGTGATGTACGAGTTATTATGTAAAACGATCCCCGTTGCAAAGCCAGCGCATTCATCAACCTGTATGTGTGTTTTGTTATTTGTGGTTTTTTTTTCCCTATTTTATTCTCTTCTTTTTAAGAACTTGACACTGTAGATCTAAGTAATATGATGTTCTCCCATTCGATAGTCTGTGTGATATGTTTACTGGTTATTGAGACACCTAAGTTTTTGTAAATATAGAGATAATTATAAATTTGTTTTTGTTTGTTTGTGGGTTTGTTTATTTGTTGTGTGTATGTTTATTAAAAGAAAAAAAATATATATATATAAACCAAGAGTGGAGAACTATAACTACTAAACTTTTTCAGACGATTAGCAAATTTTATTTGTGTTTTGGCTATTTTTTTTAGTAGCTTTAATGTTTCTGCAGCTATGAAATTTCTAAGTTCCGTTTTAAGTGAACATTTTAATGCACTTTCCATCCGTTTAGAAGCATCCAGTAATTACTATATGCCTCCCCAATCTTTTGAAATCCCAATCAATGTATGGCTCCTCAATCTATTTAAATCTCATCAACGTCTGGCTCAACATACCAAGCTCATGTCTGTGAACATGTCTAGACAATTAACTTGGGTTTCCTTAAAATGTAGTTAAAAGGAGGGTATACAACTTTAGTAGCTACTCCAAATATTAATGGCCATCAAAACTTACTTTATAGGAAGGACTGCAGCTGTTGATGATGAATAAAATGGTGAAAAACGAATCCCTTCCGAGGGATGTGAATTAAGGGAGAGAGATTTAACTACAATCAATCTGAGAAACGTTTCCACATGAAACATTTCTCAAACTGCGTATTCCATTTACGGATTATTTTTCCTGCGTGGACATAACCGCTCTAGATCTTTGGCAATATCTCAAAAACGCTACCACCTTTTGAAATGAACTTTTCAGTTTAATTAGTTAAATTAGTTTAATTTATTGCATATATCTACATTTATATAGGATTAAAACAATCGAACGGCTCCCCAAACAAAGGGAATATTTTGCCTTTAAAACATAGGAATTGTTTGAACTGAAATGCTATAGATAAGTTCAGTGTAACTTAATGGATAGCTCAAAAGGAATGCAGCAAGGAGGGAAAAACAAACCTTTTTACAACAGTTTCATCGCGGGGGTGTCCACCGTTTGTTAAGTGCCGTAGTCTCGCAAATGAACATCCTGGCTCCCGCTTATCAGTTTTTCGTGGCTATGTATCTCGACATTCAATTTAAAATAATTGGCAGCATTTTGATGAATGGACATGATTCCAACTTTATCATTGATTTAAATGTTGGAGTTGTAGTCATCTCGATCTTGCTCGTTAACTGCTTGTTTATTATTAAGTGATTGAAACTCCTCTATAGTATGATTTAAAGGTCAATGCAAATTTTATTAAGTTAACAAATTTGCAAACTCTCATTTTTTATATTTTTTTATTTATTTATTATTTTGTATTATTGGTAGATGAATCCAAGTTGACTAGAATTGTGGAAAACAGTTTAGTGTAACCACGTTTCAGTTTTATAGCAGAGTCTTTCTCAAAGGATAACAAACAAGTATCCTAGACAAGTATCCTATATTCTAGGAATCTTCGGTCCTCCAATTCATGTTTACTTGTTGTTCCTAAAACACACAACTTATGGGGTGATCGTTCTTTTGCACATGCTGGATCTTCTCTCTCAAAATATCCGTAATATTTCTGATGTTCACACTTTCAAAGTTACTCCAAAAACTCACCTTTTCAAGATGTATTTCTTTAATTCATAGTTTTGTTGGTATCCCTTGTTTAATTTTCGTACATGTATATATGTTTCCCCTAATTTTTGTTTTGTTTCTTTCACTGGATATGTATTGTTTTGTTTAAATTGTCTGCTTCTCCGCGCCTCGGACATCTTTTAGATTGATTTGGCGCATTATAAGTGCCTATTAATATTATTATTAAACAGAGCTAGTCAAACATAAAAAGGGAACAGAGACAGACAGAATGCAGACAGACAAAGCAATGGGGTGAGACAACACGAATGGACGGCCAGTTTAACAATAGAGAAGTTAGAAGAGCGTGGAAACTCAAAGACAAAATCTTAGGTTGGATAAGGGAGAAATTTAGAGAAGGGGATAAACTTAAATGGGGAGGGAAAGCATCTGTTGGAAAAAAGAGGAATTATTGCAGAGTATCACCGGCATTGCTGGTAAAGGAATCCGATTCCATATAGCCAATGAGTCGAATCATTTGAGCGTATTGAGCGTATTCATAACTGATGGAAAATCTAGGAATCCTTCGAATAAATCCGCCGAAGTCGGTGATAAGATTTGTGTACAACATTTACTGTAACAAAACAATTTGTTTGCGATCATTGTAGTTATCGAAAAAATACAATATAGGCTCACGACATGCCTGTCAAAATTGTATAGAGTAAGGTGGTCACGAACACCAAGTTAGCGATTGACATTACTACAAATGGAAACGTTTCGAAGAAAAATTAATAAGTAAATAAAACATAAACTAATAAAAAGTAACCATCAAGTTTGAAACAGTAATGCAAAGGTAAAAACAAAGTAGAAAATACCGTCACATTGGTATACTCTTGGTGGCGCATTATATTGTACACTGCCTGTTATTTTATAGCTCGTAATAGTCAGGTCATTTGACAGGCTATTTGAAGAACACCTGAACACCTTTGATTCTTATCGAACTGACAGATACGGATTTCATTCCCAGTAGAGTGTCCGGTTTACATATCGAGCGACACTAGATACCATTGACTGGGAGGCTCTTCGTCGAGCCCTCTGACCTGAAAGTCAAATTGTGAGGCACATACACTTTGACTCTTGAATTTTGAATCACCTTCAATAGTGGAACCCCCTGGGAGACAAGCTCCTTCAACCCCCGGCAAAGTGGAGTCAGTGGAGACGAAGTACTCAACGATTACCATAGACTGATTATATATGTAGTGTTGATGCTGTTAGATTTCGAAAAAGAGTGTACACGTATATCGCTTCAAACACCAAGAAAACCCTCGGGTGGGATTTACGTTTGCAGCTGACCTCATATTATGTTCACCTTCAAGTTAAGAACCAGCATTTGTTCGAGATATTTTTGAAGAAAGCGACATTGAATCAACTTTTATTTATTGGAAGTTTCCAAAAACACAATTGTTTCTTTTTAACGAGCGTGTTAGGAAATGTTCCAGCAGACACAAAGAAAAGAAACCAAACAAAACAAAATGAGAAATACAGTTTTGTGGAAAATTATTGGAAACCAGGCTTGTTGCTGGAGAAAACAGCATGCCTATTCATTTCGTATTACTTGTCGCCGCACATCGTGCACATCAGTATAAAAACACATTACAGGAAATATTTCTTAAAATCAAATTTTCAGAAAGCATATTTTGTAATTGGTTGGTGACAATTATAATTGCATCGAGCAAGCTCCATGAATTTAAAACAAACATAACCAAAAACCCCACAAGCAAAACATTTAGTTTAACGATAACAAAAGCAAGTTTTCTTTGTTCAACCCCAAATTATTTAAAATCAACGAAATCAGTTCCCCTTGCGGTTTATTACTTGATATTTGTTTTTTAAAAAGTCGCATACCCTTAAGGTGATCCCGTGGCTGAGGCTGCCGCTTCCGAGGTTGTATCGTAAACTTGGGTGTGATCCCTGGCTACACGGCAGCTAACGTTTACATGGTTTCAGACTAAAGATATTGACAAAGCAGGGAGACAACCAACAAAAGGCTAAATAGCTCAGTTGGTAGAGTGCCGGCACTTTAAACAGTGAGTCGTTGGTTCAAATCCCGCTCCAGCCTTTTTTTAAATCTTTGCTCAACACCTAATCATTTAACATTTAATCAATCAGTTTTCCTTTCGGTTTATTACATGATAATAAAATAAATGAAATATTAAATTAGAAGCAATCTAAAATAGCACACAACCCACTAATCTGATAAAATGGGTGCATCGGAAATGTAATACTATTATTATTTAGTTTGTTTTCTCCAAAAACAGACACAATTACACAAATCCGTAATGTGTATGTTTTGAGGGGCTGATGGATTTATAGGTATATAGAAAGATGAGGATAGATATTGACTCGTGGATAATCTAAAAAGAAAATCAATCTCCAGACAGGCTGAAGGAGCTTAAAAATGACAATGTTTTATACATCACATCTATTCAGCTGTAAACATTCCGCACGCGTATTCGGATATTTTCAGTTGCCGACGTACGGCCGGCGGGTTGGTCGATGTTATCAAATTTAACAACCTTTTAGTGTGTAATCAAAAATGAAAAAAAAGAAGAAGATATATATATACATATATATATCGTAAATACATAAAAAAAATATTGCAGTAGAACGGTAAGAGTAGTGGTTCTGCTCTGTGTAAAAATAAGAAACTGTACCCTACCCTAAGGCGAATTCATATTGTGAACGATTTAATTCGTAGCTGTTCTTGAAACTGTCAATCACTTGCCTATTTTTATTGCGGATGCTCTATAGACGGTGATTTCAGAGTGAAGAATTTCTAATAACAACAGCGTGACAGCACTCAGTGACGCTTTTTAGTAAACGTCAGTGTGTAGTGACCTTGTCCAGTGCATTTATGGATGTTTCGGGGCAAGGACGCTATGTTAACATCAAACAGTGGTCCAAGTGAGGTAAGAGATCATAACTACTCTGCTAATCTTCTGCAGTCTCAGTCCCAACCCCTACCTGCAGAACTCGAAAACCACAACTATGCCATTTGTCCACCAGCATACTTTGAGATTGGGCTGCAATATGCTGATGACATCACATGGGCAAGTAACAATGCTCACCCACTTAGGGAAATAGAACGGAGGGCACCTAAGGTGCTTAAAGAGCGAAACCTAAAGGTAAACAACGCCAAGACAGAAAAAACATCACATCAGCAGAAACGGAATTAACACCAGTTGGAAAAAGTGTAAATACTTAGGCTCCCTACTAGACACTGAGGAAGACATCACCAGAAGGAAAGTAATTTCGATGGTATCTTTCAACAAATTTCGAAGTGTTTGCAACAGCAAGTCGATCTCCCATGCAACCAAACTCAAAACATTCCGGGCATTCATAGCATCCATATTTCTATACAACAGTGAATTATGGACACTAACCAAGTCACTAGAACAGAAAATTGACGCCTTTCACAGGAGGCTCCTGCGTTCAATCCTCGGCCTTCAGTGGCCCAAAAAGGTGTCAAATAAAGTTCTCTGTGAAAAAACCAACGAGAAGCCTTGGAGTGTCATAATCACCAAAAGACGCCTGAGATGGACAGGCCATCTCCTGAGACTGCCTGATGAAACACCAGCCAAGCAAGCGCTTATGGAGTGAATACGTCATCACAAGCTGCCAAGGGGCGGTCAAAGAACAACATGGCTGAACAGAATAAATAAAGACCTGAAAGCCACGGACCTGAACATCAAGGACCGACATACCTGGTACTTGGCAGCTGATAGAGAACAGTGGAGAATACTTACAGAGTGCGCAATGTCAGCTGTACTTGACGAAAGCGCTTAGATGAGAGATGAGAGAAATGATACGAACATGTTTGCATTGTGTTGTGTACTCATCACTGCGCCACTCTCGCGCGCAATAGCTAAATTTCTGGATGAAAAGCTGACAAAAGGGAGAAGTGCTTTTATAAAACCTAATCTTGTCTTTTCACCGTAGTTCGTACACAAGCGACTTTGATTCATAACAATCTTGCGATTGCAACATAACACCTTTTCACAACATGACAAACGTTAACCTGTACAACTTCTTAATGAAATTAATACCACTGATTACTGTTTTTTACATTTTTCCTGTGGCAGTCTGCATTCTTTGGAAATGTCCTGTATAAGTTGTACCTCTTAGTGAATTAAATTTACTTATCCAAACATGATCTTTAATCCAATAACAATATATCAATAATTATATTGAAATTCGTGACGCATTTATATGCATGTTTTTATATCAGCCACTTTTTTTCTGCTGAGTGAGGTTGATTCCTAATCACAAATTTGAACACGTATGGTTCGAATTGATTACAAGCTCCACGGTCATTTAACTCGTAGAGCGGATGGTTTGCTCAAACTGAACCGTATCGCTTAGCCACTTGACTCGTGTACTACCCTTCAAGTCGCATGAACCCCCGTCCTTTCAACGAATCGTGGTTTTGTCAAGAGGAGTCGGCCATAAATAGACAAGGAATAATGGTGAACGTTTCAGATGTTTATTCTTTGTTTAGTATTGTATAACAGATGTAGCACAGGCAGCGGCTGTGTTAATGCACTCCCAATGCATCTCCCAATAGTCGATTTCTGTAGTGAGAAATACCGCTGTAGAACAGTAAAACGAGTAACTTAAAGGGAACTGTGGTTGTGATCATTGTCTGCTTGTGGCTCGACATGGAAACATGAACTCTCATCACCCAGTGTGCATTATTTGATCAGAGTTCAGATTTGTATGTCTGGCCCTAGACTCGCGGTGATTACGACGACAGTGCCCTTTGATAATTGTTAAAGAGGAAGGGAAATGTCAAATACAATTTTCCAATAGATAGAGTCCTCTTGTGAGTGGGGTAAAAGTTACACGTCTCTAACTTCAAGTTCAAATGTTGTGAATAGCCACAGTATATAGTCAATTACCTCCCAGTGCAAAATTTGTCAACATCCAACACATCTGATGACATGTCATTGTGTAAATCTACTCAAAATCTTAAGCTAAGGTCCAATTTCATTGATCGTTATTAACTGCGGAATTGTGCAAAATACGAGCTGTAATCCTGTAATAAATGGCAAGCTTTGAATCTCCAGGGGATCACGGCACGTCATCGGTGCATTGGGGGGAAAATTTTCTTTTGTTGAAAACAAATAATAAAAAGGACTTTCTGAAGACACATGTCTCATTAGACATTCTACTCTTCGGGTTTGCTGAGTGACAGACTACCGTTTCGCGAAGTCCTTATAGATCCATTTTTAAATGAACTTTCAGCACTAACCTTTTTTTTTTATATTGATGCAGTTGTACTGTATAGTTGTAATTTCAAGTTATAAATTATTGCTGACATACGTTAGAGGCAAAGTACACCTTTGGTTTTTGCAACCGCTTGATTGTTTTAATCCTCTATAAATGTAGATAAAAAGAATAAAACTAACATGTGAAAATTTCACTTAAATATGCGGTTGCGTTTTTGAGATATCACCGAAAATCCGGAGCGACTTTGTCCACGCAGAAAGAATAACCCGTAAAAGGAATACACAATCGGAGAAACGTTACTGACAGTAACAACTCTCAGATTCAGTTTTGGGGGATAAAAAGTGATATATTTTTCCATAACGGCAGTATTTCGAAGTGAAATGGTTCTCAAACTGCATTATACTATCCAAAGCTGCTGTACTTCTTACCAAGTACTTCTTACTTCTTGCCATTGATTTTTTAGAGTAATTACCAAACGTATACAGACCCCCTTTAAGACGAATCTTAAGTGATGTGACATCTCCTTAAAAGTAAAACCGTCTTGAAATACTTATTTTTCGCTGAGTGATTACAAACTTGCTTAGCCTCCCATTGTAACCTTGCTTTTATAATCTTATGAGCTAAAGCTTATCATACTCTCTGGTAAATCTTTACAAATGTACAATATATTATGCCTCCATTAGGAAACACAATCAACCCGAGGAATAGCATTTTTAACAAGACAGTATTGTGTCTTTATAAACTCCTCTTGATTTTGTCCGCAAAGATGCAATATAATCCCAATGCATCATTGACGTACCGTAATCCCATTGACTTCCAAAGCTCGCCGTTTTATTACAGGATTACATCTCGTATTTGGCAGAATTCCGCGGGTAAGTCTCGCGCGAATTCAATATATATGCTTGCATTGTCACTCAAATAAGGCAAGAACTTCACCGGACCAAAGCTCTGGTGTTGTCAGCAGCAGAGTGGGTTTGAATCCCGTTCATGACACCTGTGCCCTTGAGCAAGGCACTTCACCGTAATTGCTTGGTAAAAAGTTGGGAAGGTAGTGCATTCTGCTCTACCAACCAGGCTCCTTGCGGATGATCCCCATGCCTACATCCTTACGGACTGTGAAGGGGGTAACCCCATTTCAGGCCCGGGAGTAGGTGGCAACGTGCCTGTGGTGACAGTTGATTTGGGTCGACAGCCCAAAACAGCCTTCAGCTGAATAGGCCGTCCAGCCTTGTGATATTTATCTTCAATATATAACATTTACATATCTGGTTCAATATATCATATCAAATCAGTTGAACCAGATTAAATATAAGTTCCGGCCTGGAACAGCACTTCAAACGGCCAAAATGTTTTTGATGGGGAATTGAAAGCAAAGACAGGACAAGTTGTCAAGTTTGTGTGTTGTGAGTCTTAAAGTCACGAGACACTCCGTGATTGTACGAGCTTTTCATCTGGTGCTCGATATGGGGCATGGTGGTACACACCCTCTATTTTGCCTTCATTGTGTGCTTGGAATCTCAGTAATTATGTAGAGCTTGAAGGAGATGGGTACTTCAGTACAAGAGGAAAAATATTGTGTTAACTTATGGGAACATTGGTGGGGGTAAACCTCTGCCACCATATTGCGCAAGGTGTTTTAGAAACTTTACTCAGAATAACCCCCCGGACTCGTTACTCTCTGTCCAGCATATCGGATCCGGATCTGTCCAGCATATCGGCCTGCAATACTCCCCGTAAACTCCCGGGTCAGAGTAGACCCGGATTGCGGGCCCAGGCTGACTCTGAAAGTGGTTATCAAATGGAAACGGATCCGCGTCATTTGATCCATTTCTACGTCATATTGACAAAAAATTCCCTGTCAGATTGAACCGGAATGGGTCAGGTCCCATGTGACCCAAATCCGGGTCAGTTCTGACCCGAATCCGGGTCAGTTTTGACCCGGAAGTTTCAAGAGTGTTAGGTACTGTACGCTGTTATTCAAGTGATGTCCAACGGTGCAATTATGAATAATTAAAATGCCTTTTTTTTAAATTATCTCTCATCAAATAGGGAAGAGTCTACAAGCAATACTACCGAATATAGTGAGCAAAAAAATCACCGACTCTTTCGAACTGAAAAGACCAATGCTGAACTTTACCTGGGATAATGTAAGTATTACAGTTTTATGTAAATCAGCTAAAAATACTGACCAATCCAAACATGCAAGTGCTGCACGCTGCGCCGCCATTGCTGGGACGCTAGCAGCGCTAGGTTGTGTACACAAACACATGGACAAACCGTCGTCTTAAAAAAATAGCATAGCATAAAGCCCGGTTCATACTTCCTGCGAACGCGAATGCGAAGCGAATTTTGACGTCACAAAATATTCGCAACGAATAATTCGCAGCAGTTGAAATGTGCTCAACTCCTGCGAAACATTCGCTGCGAAAATGGCCCTGTGACGTCAAAATTCGCTTCGCATTCGCATTCGCAGGAAGTATGAACCGGGCTTAACGATGTATAGAACACTGAACATGGATATTTGCAACTAAACAGACACTGAACTCTGAAAACGGCGCAAAACGGACCCTAGTTCCATTATTGATAAACAAACGGCGCTGGTTGGCATGGACGGTGGAATGTTAGCAAAACATTCAATCGTGTTAACAGTCCCCAAAAATGCAACACTAGTTTTTAATATTTATGTAACATTGTTACATCTGTTGATATCTGTTTTTGCTTTGCATTTAAGGCTTTCCATGGTTTCCAGCCTCGGTTGGCAAAACCGGGCTGTCACATTGCAATATAAAAAGATACTGCATTGAAACTGCACTGTCTGGTATTAAAATGTGTTACATCAGTAAGTTTTTTTCCGACAGAATTTCAGGATTTACTTTCTGATTAGTTTTAATATTCAATAAGTAAAATCTACATCCATTTTTTCCAGCTGTCTAGTCAGGGAAACTCTGTAAATCGTTGAGAAAGACGATGTTGTTAATTGACATAAACATGTTATAAAAGACTATACAGTTTTTCATCGTCTTTGTATACAAAACATTGCGCTGATGCCAGCGTCTGAGGAATGGCAGCGCGACCAGCAGCAATTGACGTGCGAGCTATAAAAGATCGGTCTATACAATGCACAAAACAAAACCATAAGTTAATACCAACGAGGCAGACAGCGGCGTGAATTGTGACCCCTCTTATTGGTGCGATTTCTTACATTTGACGAGCGGCGAGAAATCCTTAGCTTTACGACCGTAACCCTCCCCCCAACTAACACAATGAGTCCCGTATAATTGTAGCTGTGTCGGCAAGGAATGCTTACCTACGCCATGAAGTGACATTAGTAACATTCTAGATACTTATTACTAACAAAAGCGTAAAATTATTCGCTACAATAAAGGGTCTGTATATGTCAGGTATTCACTGATCAGTAATGTGGTAATGGAAAAAGATATCAGTTTTAACCCCAAAATTTGAATCTCAGAAACGTTAGTGTAAGTAAATTCTCAGATTGTGTATTCCAATTACGGGTTTTTTCTTCCTGCGTGGACATACAGTCAGAAACGCTACCACATTTTGAAATGAAATTTCCACAGGTTTGTTTTATTGTATATATCTACATTTATATAGCGTTAAAAGAGTCGAACAGTTATGAAAACCGTAGGTATACGTTCCCTTTCACCGGATACATATTAACTGGTGAAGATCTAAGTTTGTGTGTACAAGATTGTTAGAATAACTCAAAAGGCGCAGCTTCATCGGAGATTTATCCGCTCGGGAGAAACACTTTACTCGACATTCCAGGCATCTTGGTCCGGGGGACAGACTTCCCGATGGGAGAGAACCTCCTGCCGCATTGATATCGTGTTGCAGGAAATCTTTTGCAACAATGAACGGGGAGCTAGTATAATTCAGAGCCGTATTTTGAGAGAGTTTGCGACAACTTAGGAGAAATGACCCCGATGATAAACGTATCGGTTATGCAGAAAATGCTCAACCTCAACCCCTCATAATTTTATTTATAAAGTTGTGGTTAGAACGCAATGAGACGTTGATTAAATTAAATGGACGTAAATGGAAACAGACAAAACGCTCAGGGTATTGCAGAAGCTTGGAGTATCACGCAACGATCCGTTAACATTCTATTTGATTGATGTATAGACCATTTGCTGAATCAGTTCTATGATTTCGAGAAAACGAAATTGATCCCGAAGTTCAATTAGCATATCAAGGACTCCGTACCAGCTAAATGATTTCGAAGGGACGTAATAACAATTCGAGGGAACGAAATGGACCCCGAACATTCAATGGGCATATCAAGGACTCCGTACCAGCTAATAGTTATTTTGTTTCTTTGAAATATAATTTCGTTCCCACAAACATATTCCCGAAATAATTTGTCTGTTCCCCGGTTTTTATTCCCTCGGAGCAAATTAGTTTTTCCAGGGAACTAATCCATATTTCTAGGGAACAAAGTATACAAAAAAACCCACAAAAACAGCCTTTTCATTTTTGACCTCTTCCGTAAGGGCTCCGTACTTTTTAGCTGCTGCTGCGACTCAATTGTATTAAATACTCATTTAAACAATTTCGAATGTATAAATCGTATACACAGATGGCCAACAGAATCAATATTCTAAATTGTACGAGGTGCTGCATCTTTAATTCAGAGATATAGCGATGTATCAAGGACCACTTCAGGAAATGCAATTTAGGACCCTTCCCTTCATATTTCATCGTCAGTTCTTTTCATTTGGGTTCAAGGAGGATTCCCTGCCCGAAAGACACACCACCGATGACAGGTTTAATCTGTATATACCTCGGTTGTCCCTATTCAGTTTGTAGTTTTGCGTCTGTTTAATGTTGATGGGTTTAGTTCTGCGTGTTAGTGCACTCTGATTAGTGCGCGGTGCTTTTCTACTAGGGTTGTGATCCGGATAGGTTTTATTGTAAAAGGAATTTAATTTCATTCGGGTCTGTTTAATATCAACAACGTAAAGAGCTGTTCTTATGTGTACTCAACTCGGTTGTTCACATCAGCAACCTCTATTGGGCAAGTGTAGTGAGTCATTTAATTAAAAATGGGTACGAGTTCTGGTCAACATCCGTTAGCAAGGGTCAGCGATGTCGCTTTGGCAATCTTGCCAAAACATTTTACATAAACATAAACATTGCGGACGCACCTGCCCCACAGGAAAGAAATTTTGTTTTATTAAATTGTCATGTTTGTTGTAACGCTGTAACGTGTTGCTACTACGAGATAAGGTCATATACACCGGTAAAAAACTACAGTTTTTCAGCACCAGCGTTTGCCATCAGCCATCGTTAGTTTAAACAAACATATATATATTTTTTAAAAAAATGGGATGAGCATCGCAGGTCACATACAGTAAGACATGTTTTGACACATCACAGGTCTCAGGTCGCATGCAGTAAGACTTGTTTAGGCACATCACAGGTCACAGGTCATATACAGTAAGACATGTTGAGACACATCACAGGTCACAAACAGAAAGACATGTAAGCTAGACCCCTGCTTGTAAAGCGGGGTGGTGACAGCAGATCTGCATCCTGGACGTTGTATTAATCAAAATAATTAAATTAATAACGTTGGGAAACGATTGATTTCTTTCCTTTGACATTCGTTTCTTTTTTTCTTAAGTCGTGCTGTTGTCGAAGGGGAAATAATTTTGGAGAGACACTGGGTGTATACGCTACTCTGTATTTACGGTCTGCTAGAACCAATGCAGCCCTATACACCGAAAAAGATCATATGCATTGGTTCTATATTTGACACCATCCGCATGGTAGCAGTGTTTTGGATGGAGTCAAACTGAGTTAGCCATTCCCGATATGGGGCAGAGGGTAGGCCTAACCCCCAAAATGTTCCCATACTTAAACATAATATATTCCTCTTGAACAAATCTGCCCTCTAACGAATTCAAGATATTCAAAACACAACATAAAGACACAATTGGGGGGGGGGGGGGGGGGGAGTACATTATTCCCCATATCGTGCACCAAACTACTCTGAATTATATAGCGTGCGCATCACTGCACGAAGCCTGGGGCAATTTGCATAAGCTTACAAGCCCACGGGGACTACCCGCTAGCGTTTATAAATGGATTAGCTTTGCTTTTACTTCTTTTAGGTTTCAATATGCTAGGACCTTAGACACTAATTTCACCACAAAAATACCAATTAAAACTGTACACTGCTTTAATTTTAATGTTGGTGTATTTTGTTTGGCATCGCTGTGCCTTATCACCCAGTCATAAGCCTACACTACTGACCACTGGTTTTTATTTTTGTTCTGAAAGAAAAGTAAAGAATATAAAAAAGCAATGGGGAAAACTGTAAATAAAATAATGCGTTGGACACAATGGTACCACATTCCATTCATGTTCGTCGAGATATTGTTTTTGAATCTCAACAACATTAAAATAAATGCACTTTAACAATTCGAAATATTACATGGAATATGAACATGCAGCACAGTGTGTACAGTGCACTCAGTTAGTGTTCGAGTTGTGGAACTGGAGTGTATGTAAACGGTTAATAACAGTTTCAAGTGTCTCTGTTTGAGATTTTCATGTTAAAGTGAAGCATTGTCCACTCAACGAAAGCAAGATGGACATATTTAATTAAAAAACTCGTTTACATAGAGTGTATCTGAGTTTATATACGTCAAGTCAAATGATATGTACCGATCTTGTTGTGATTTAGAGATTAAAACAAAATAAAAATAAATAAATAAAAAAATACACTCCTGAAAATTACTAAAGCAGGCGCAGTCGAAATGTTGAGACCAATTAAAGTTCACTCCGCGGCAGTGAAGTTAATAACAAGAAGTGCCCTCGATCCACTAAACGAAAGTAGTAGTCCGGGCTGACCTCCTTTATTCCGCCAAGCTTAATAAGCAGGACAGTTCTTTTCAGAACTAAGTAGTCCCCCGAACTCCAAAATGTTCTCCACGGCTGTAGAACAAAAAGCTAGACAAGCTCTGAAAGAACAAATCTACACAGCAAAGTAGATGTATACACACGGTGTTACCGCAAACTAAATATACATTCGACACCATTCAATGCCTTAATTTTCATAGAAAAATACACTGTTAGGGTGTTTTGAAAGAACACTGGGGCAAAGACTGTCTCGGAGTTCCCCCGAGACAACGCTACCTTTAAAATGAACTTTTGTGTTTCTTTTGTAGACTTTGCAGGGGAAGGGGAAGCCACACAAAAAGGTGGTGAAGAAAGGACGGTATATTAGTCTTAGTCCGGACAATTTGTGCAATGTTCAGATGGTGGGGTCACGGTGCGCGGAGTTAGGTCAACGGTTAATTTTTGTTTAAATGAAATTGTTTTTATAACCTATGTACACCAGGAGAGAGAATTTCATGCATGTTTATTGTATGACGAATAAATCATTGAATTGAATTGAATTGAACTGAACCGCTCCACCCAACCCCACCCCACCCCACCCCAGTCAAAACTTATACATTTCTTGAATACGTAGTAAACCTTATAGCAATGGATAATGTCACTAACCCAGCCCTCTGACCAGTGACTCCCAACGCTGTTTCAAATCATTCCCCTACGTTAATGTCTTCTTATTTTGACATCTATAAGTAAAACTTTAATCTTGTTTTGACATCAAATGATATTTTTTTCAACAACCTTATTTTTTTAGAACTTGTTTTTACTGGCTTAGTTTTTTTCTAAAAGCAAGTATTGCAGCTGAGGCCGTTCAAGTCTTTCTCGTAAATAACCAACCTGGCTATAATGGTCATCAAACTTCTCTAGAGAAAAGTAAAACTTAACACTAAACCGTCGGTTTAATCTACGTCCAGTTCATAATCATTGGTATGGAAAAATACAATGTCGCGATGAAGGTTATGTCCACTAAAGCAACTAACAATGCATTCCGTATACTTGTTCACAGTTCTATTTATATATCTTTACAATGATGTCCTGTGCTGCTTAACACTGAAAGATAATAATGGCCAAAGCCTTGATTTCCCGAAGGTTTAACACTTATTCCTGTCTGGCTAAAGTCGCACACCACTGATTCAATTACTATTTACAGTTGTCTTTGACGTACCTCACATTTCATTTGTCCAAAGCAAGAAGCTATTATGTTAAGCACTGACCACAGAACTCGAAACTTTGTCAAGTATTCCAATTGTTGAAATTGACATTTTCTCCGATAGGCATCTTCTGGTAATAGAGCTTATTTTATTTTTAGTTCGTGATATTTTTGTAGTATCGTTATATCTATGTTTGACTGTACAATGGGAAGGACAATGGAAATGAGATTTTGTCGAGGCAAGCCGCGTTTAGTTAAAAGACGTAGCGGACAACAAAAAGACGTACTATGATTAGCTTTTTCTACCTTGAGATATTTCAGATCTTCTTCTGAATTTTCCTCCGTTTTGTGTCATTTTCAAAGCTAAATATGCCACAGCCGCCATATCTATAATTAGAGCAAATCTGCCGATAATATTATATTGGAATGTGTACCGGGCGTCTTCCTCATGGCCTCATGCCTAAATCTAGTACACAATGAGTCTTGCCAGCACCAGCATAAATCAAGTTATCTCCCTGCTTGAAAGATATTTGTCATTCGAGTTACCATTCCAACGAGTCTTTGGACGTTTTCCTTTCAAAATTATCGTCTTGTAATTACATAATACTTGACTTGGAAGCTGGACGAGGACAATGCAAGGATGGTTTTTATCTCGAGGATGTTTGGTTGCCCATCCTTATCTTCTCGTTTTGACGTCTCCACGGTGCCTGGCTCTACAAAAAGGTCTTAAACCAGTCCTTAATGCAAGGTGAAAAATGGACAATCAAACTGCAAAGTCTCGCAGCCTCTTGAAATAGAAAAGAAAGAACGTGAAAAAAAGAAGACGAAGGGGGGAAAATACCCAGTGACACCTAACACCTAAATTTCCATTCCCTGCTCAGTTTGACTGGGGTCTCTGTGATCTCAATTCAGTGTTATACCATCTATACTATAAAGCTTTTACAGGCTCCTTTTAACTACGGTTTTGTAATGTTTGCTTGCTTTTCAAATTTACTGCCTACTCTTATACTTACTGTCTGTAAATTGATATAAAAACAACATCTTATTGGAGCAAAGGTTTGCATTTACTTTTTTGTATTCCCCAAACTGCCGAAACTCTGACCACTCTTGCCTATTGCTCCATTTTTTAAAACTCTTACCTTAAATAAAACGTCACTTAATTGAATAATAAAGTTTTAATGTGTCACTAACATGAAATCCCAATTTCGTCATTTTTATTTTAGATTTTTAGATTTTTTTCTGTCATGTTTTTCACAACATTTCTGTGTTTACCTGTTTATTATTCAACACCTTCTTAATCTGTCGTTCGGTCTATAACCTTTTATCGTTTTAAACATGACTTGTTTGGTCTGCAAACTTTTGTCCAGTTCGTTTGCTTGTTTGTTTGTGTTTGTTTACCTGTGGTTTTTCCTTTGTTTTTTTTTTCTTAATATAAAACCCAATCGGGTGCGGTTTGTGGTGACCCCATGTTTAAATCTTTCTTTTTTTCCTTGTTTTCAATTTTTTTTATAGTGGTGCTTCTGTGATGGTTCATCCTGAAGACAATCAGAGCGTACTGATCGAAACGTTGAAAGCTTTCACTTGGTAGTAAACATACTATTTTGGCTTTGTTTTCTAACCCAGATCCGTGCACACGAGAACAATGTATTTGAGATCGTCTCCACATCAATGATCGTGAGAACTGTGTCAACAAATGCACCTCAAATGGTACCAGAAGATGAAGAGATTCAAACTGCGTCCGATTTACCCGATATTCCTGAAGATGATGAAGAATATAAAGGTAAGATTACCTTTGTGAGCGTTCATGCAGTATCACTGTATCTTGAAACGGTATAACGGAAGATTGAAGCAACACATACTTTGGGGAAGAAAATTCACTCGAGACACTATATAAGAAAAACAAAACAGATTATACTCTCATACAACTTTTTTTGGTGCAATTTTTGAGATTTAATGTTGCGTCACTTTCATTTGCAAGTTCGAGAATGTTGTTGTTCGATCATTTTGGCGACCTAAGTCGTCTTGACAAAACCAACGCTTTGTGACGGGATAGTTATAACTGACACCACTTGAAGACGGTCCTTTAAGTTTCCTGCATGTTCGTACTTCTTCGCTGGCTCCCGTATACTGCAGTCAATGGTCAAGTTTTCAAGCCGCTAGGTTGTGTTAAGTTGAAACACCACGAACGTCATTATTACATCAGCCGTTTGGGGGTTAGCTGATAAGCAAACTTTAACAGGGCACCATTTACTCACAGTATGTAAAGCACTCTGCCTTCTGGTTGGTAACCTGCATATGCCAAGCAACATATATTATCCTAGCAGCTTCTGTACCTGCTAGCTCTGCGGATAGAGCTAAGCACACGGACTGCCTACAGAGGCATTGCATTGCAAAACAGGTTTAACACAAATGCAGCATGGTAATTTATAAATTTCCAAACTGATTTGTTAATCATTTGTGACAACATATATATTTCAGAACAGTTAAAACAATATATGCTAGTTTTTAAAAGTGTAGTTGTTTTCCCCCGGTTATCACCACTAACATTCAAACTGAAGGCGGTAATTTTTCAGTAGAGTATATCTGTGAAATTCGTCAAAGATTGCTCTGCGTGCGGAAAGAAAACACAACCAACTTTCCATTAAATTAATGGATCGTAACGGAACATGTCAAGGACAACATTTCAGCCTCGATCAAAACGATACAATTTTGCCTTTAACGACTTTCTCGAACAAAGCAAAGTGGTGAACGCAATCAGTTGGAACCATTAAATTTAGACGGTCTAACAAATTAGATTATTTTAAAATTTCTTCGTTTTATGTTTTCAGTATTGAGCTTGAACTTGAATATTTTTAGAATAACCTGTGAAGTCAGATGACCACACAACACAAAAGACAAAGGAAACTTTTTATATGGAATAAATGCCTTGAGATGTTGTAAGTAGAACAATATTATGGACCAAAACACCAGAACACCAAACAAAACAGGGGTGCAAACAATGTAAACATTACTGTTAGTCAATTTGCACTTATGTTTGTTTAAAACCCGTTTGTCAGTTATAAGTTGGTTTTATAAGGAATTACACCTTTGAAATAACACGAATTAATTATTCTGGCTACTGGTTGTTGATTAACAGCTAATCACAGCAAACAGCCGTGTGGAATTAACTTTATAAAAAGTAATTATGATACTAATTCTCAAAAGAACCATCTCATTTTGAATAATTAAGAGCCCGATTTCACAGAGCTTCGCATTTGAGAAAAATAAGAAAAGATAAACAAAAACAAACAAGTACATTAATGCTGTGCTCAGAGAACCTTGCTTTGAAAAAAACAACAACTACAACTACAAAAACAACAACAGCAACAGCAACAAAATCAACACTAACAGCACCAACAGCACCAACAGCAACATCAGCAGCAGCAGCAGCAGCAGCAATAAACCCACAGCAAAACAGACCCAATGCATCTGATAGGTGGCGTACGGGGGTTGAGGTCGGGGGGTTGGCGGCAGAGCCACCGTTCAGGAACCCCCCCCCCCCCCCCGCCCTGTTAAATGTTCATTTCTGGTTACAACACTGCTTCTGACTGGTCCCACACTGATTTTAACATAGATCATACATTTGAAAGCAATATTTTCCTTTTAGAAGCTCTGTGATTGGGCTAGGTAAAGCACTGGCAGGGAGCTACTGCAGTATCACAATGTTATTGTACCACGTTGGGATTTACCTCTGAAAGTTTTTACACTGACGTTAGAATTAACGGAGTTTTCGTGTTGCAACTCATTTAATGCTATTCAAGATTGATTAATTATTTTGTTTCAACTTGAAAGGCAACAAATTATGTATTTTGTATTATTATTCTAAACGATCACACTTAGATTTTCACAGGTAAAAACTGACTTATAAACAATCTCCTTCGGCAAACAAAGATGTACGTCCCTCTAACTTGAATGTACTAACAAGACACTTCTGTGACGGAGTGTTCCGCTTAACACGTGATAACCTCGGGTTTCTGTGGTAAAATAATAACTGCTAACAGATTGACATGGTTTACCTACTAACCGATTAATGGTTATGGGCTGTGTGCCGTTTGGCATTTTAATGCATAATACTCCACAACATGATTTCAACTGCTTAATTATCTTAGCCACTTAATGGATGTTCTCTTGTTTGATCTGAAACAGTATCTACAAATCATAAAAAAAAACAATTTTACAATTACAAGTGTGTTGCTTTCATTTCAATATTTTCATCCTTACTTTTAAGTATGTATTTAGGTTTTTTTTTGCCCTAAGTGGTCAGGAATGTGAAACTTTTTTTTTTGGGGGGACGCTAAATAGCAGCAGACTTACTGGATAAATTAGCTGTTCTCAGAAATACGCCCTCGCTTACAAACGTGGACATTTGCAATACACTCAGCATGGCTTTCCCACCACCTAGAGTTGCAAAGTCTCCAAAGTGCATCACAAGATCATGCTCTGTCTTGTTCTGTTGGTAACACACGCGGTTCTACCTCATTTACTGAAGCGGACGACCTTACAACCTCGTTTGCAAATTACAGCAGAACAATAATTGTATTCATATGATTCTACATTGGCAGGTTAAGTTCTTATTTATTATGAACAGTCTCACTCCTATAATATTGCAACTTTCGAGAGTCTTTGAGAAATTTCCACAACACATTACTTGCTAGTTACATATCAAGTAATTTTGAAAGTGGACTATTAAAGCGACATGCTAACTCTCTTCTTTTAGGATCACGAAACGAAACGGTACTAAGCATTTAATAATCAAATAAATACTATAACTCACCCCCTTCCATACGGTAAGATTCAGGTGTAGGTCTTTAATGTTCATATTTCTAGCAAACGTGTTACTGAGTGTTCCCGTTTTGCAGGTTTTGCTTTGGTTAAACAGTGACAGTGGGGTTCAAAGTTCAAAAGCTTTATAGACTGTGCAAGTCACGCGGGTGTTCGAACTTCCGGGACCAAGTTGGTCCCAACCATTGAGTTTTACGTGAGCAAGATCTAGTTTTTATTGAATAGCATTTAGCGATGAAATAATACTAATGTAAAATATAACTAACACATCAACGAAGAAAACTCGAGAATAGGACTTGACGTCAGTTTCTGGTAACTTGATAAAACATTAAGAACTTTGTTTAATATTTACAGCCATGTTATCATTAAACTTATGTCGCAACAGTTGCACAAATTCTGGCTTAACTCTCAAATTGGAATTCTGAAAATAAAATAAAAACAACAACAACAACTTTCAAACATTTTTACAACGCAAGGTCTAAAGCGTTTTTTTTCGTCTGGCAACGAGTATTCAAGATTCAAGATTCAGTCTTTGTTATAAACAAATAAATGGTGTGAGTACTTTGTTTTTAAGACTTTTGTATAAATATAATATTGAAAAAAGTTTGATTTCTTAAAAAAAGTCTTCGTTCGACTTGTTTTCTCGGTCTCGCTACGCGAGAGACTTGCACAGTCTTCTATAAATGTGTAAGGAGGCCTTTATTTTCAACACAATGTAGTTTATTTTTTACAAGGTGAGTAACTTTATTGCTTTTTTTCTCAACAAATGCTTCCTTGACGACAAAAAGATAAGCGTAAGTTAATAAAACGAGGACTTTCTCTTGGAAAAGTAAGCTCAGTCAACGACAAGACGATTACCAAAACAGGTAAAAAAGGGAATCAGCCAATCAGAGCGATGGAGCAGTGGTATAATGAGCATGCGCACTAAAGGCACCCAAGCACAACGGCAGATAATATACATTTCATTATCATAATTATTCTTTTAATTTGATGTTTGTTTTCTAGTTATTTTTGGATGAGGTTTTTTTAGGGGTCAGCAACGGGTCACTAGATACAATGATTAGGTTTTTTTTTGCACGGCACTCATGTTTATACTGGCCTCTTTTTGCTCTTTTGTAGTATTTAGTAGCTTATTCATGACGCACTGCATGCATCGTCATTCTACCAAATAAAGTTGATGTCTTTTTTTTTTTTTACTAAGGATGCCTCTGATGCACGAGGTTCTCTAGGACTACGGCGGGAAATCTCTCTCCAAATCGCGTAAATAGAGGGCGTACCGCGTAAAATATAAAGTACATAATATCATGCTATTGGTGAAATTGTGGTGTCACTTCGCTCATTTCTTCGTCAGCTGTGTGTTTTGTTAACCACGATCATCAAACAATTTTCAACGAGGGACATTTTCCTAATGCCCTTTTTATTCTGAATTATAGTTGTCTCGTCGAGAGTTTATGCTAGCATTGCAGCGGCAGTGTACGTCGCAAGTGTTCACAAATTGTTTGACAATTTAGAACCCTCTGGGAACAGGTCCACAAATTGGTGAAGTTTACTTTTTTATTAAACTTGCAACCGTTTAACAACAAGAATCTCCTTGTGGAGTATTCAAATATTCTGGTATGTAGATACTTACCTGAATTTGCAGATGGCAATGTTGAAATTGTCACCATGGGTGTTGGCCCTTATAGATACCGAAGGGAAATAAAGATTAACATAATGATATGGTGTTAAGATAACACTAATGTAACTAGATTCGGCAACAATTAGTGTTATTTTAACACCAAATGGTGTACATTTTGATTCTTTTTTGGTATCTATATGTGACAACAACCATGATGTCAATTTTTAACACCTAAGTTTTCGCAGTGTAGTTACCTTAATTACATTGCACTTGGCCAGTGTTTCAATAGATAAGGAGCCTAAACATCTCTTATTGTTACAAACATATCAGCGGTCACCATCTTAAAATGACGACTTCATCAACGGTTTAAAAACAGCAATCATCTGATGCTATCAAAATATATGCTCAAAGGTTTGGCGATGCAAAAATAGTAGGCGATATTTATTTTCTTTGAATCAGGCCTATTATTTTGAGGGACGCTCCCCCCCCCCCCCCATCTCTTTTTGATGGTTGTGGTGAGGGCGTTTGTAACTACTGCTGTTTGTCTCACAAGCAAAACGTTATCTGATGTTATGAAATCAACAGGGGGCAGTGGGGGAAGTTTTAATTCACTTTTAATTATCGTTTCCATGTTATACTTTGAGTTGGTTTTGACCAAGCAAAATGTCACTTTATGTGAGTGAAAGTCCACCCTACCAGCTCAAAACTAATTACTAACTAGAGAGACATTAATGTGTTAAATTTAACCCAGATGGCAATCAACATGTCTGCGGTGTTTATTAATGAAGTTGCAGCAATTACTAATGGTTTTTGGTGTCTAACCTACTGAATACCCCTTTAATACTACAAATACTCGGGTAACCGATTCTAGTTCAACTCGATTCTAGTGCTAATTGATTTTAGTAAGAATCGATACAACTACTCGGTTAATCGATTCTGGTGATGAGTTCACTTTTCTGAAGTGTGATTTGTTTTTCACGTGAGGTTGTGGGATATTATGTTTATGTGCATTTTGTTTAACATTGTACCCTGTAGGCAGTTAACCAAGCCGCATGACTGACTGATTTTCTTTTCATCATCATTTTCTTGAGTGGCCCTTTCATTGTTTCATTTTTATTTTCCGTTTCCAACTAGGAAACAATGGGATTGGGTCCGGAAACTTTCTTTAAAGCATGAAACTTCCCCCTTTGCATTGCGGTTGAGTAACATCAGTCAATGCATGTAAGCAGAACAAAATAAATAAATGTGAGTCCGAGTCCGAATTGATGTCTTCAGCTATGGCTCTGGTCATATCACCTAAAAGTCTTATTTCTAAACGGTGTCGTTGCAGCTATTGGCCATAGCCGTAGCCGAAGTCACCTATTAATTCGAACGCGGCTTGTTACTGGTGATTCACAAGGAGTGCGCCACCAAGAGTTTGAAAAGCCGACATTCATAACAACGCAAGTCTAGATTAGTGTTTGGATTGCATGTAATGGTTATGTTCTATTAACTGTTTGTCTACTTACGAAATTAATTATCAATGTGCGTTGTGAATACTGCATGTCCACCAACATTAAAACCTGCAAGTTTTAATGGTTATTTGAGGTCAAACAATTGGTGGCGTACTAGCTTGTAAATCTTAGAGTTGTTTTCACGACAGGTAGTTATAGTTAACTGCATTGGATCTGTTTGCATTAATACTGAGAGCTGAGCTGGCATGACCGCTTGGTAGAAACTTTTAGAATAAATGTGTATCTTCTAACGTGACACTTGATGTAATCACTCTTTGTTCGTGTGGTGTTGTTTTCCGGCCAGATTCGAGACATTCATTATGCGGTGAGGATGCCCACGGTAAGCCATAAAAAGGTCAATCCAGTTGTTATCAAGGGAGGCAAATGGCTGATAGCTTTTCACTGCATCAAAACACCATTTTGTGGTGCCTCTTTTTTTTATAGATATCAGTAACTTTAGTGAAATTGTTGCCGAAGAAGACCAAAACAACCACCCATGTATGTCAAAAACACGGTTTGCATGAGTGTATAACGGTGTTGAAAACTTGCTCAACTTTCTCACAAGATGTTCCTTTCCCTAAGTCACACACATGTAGCACCGATAGAACAACTTTTTAAGTTAACAATGTTTTAGTTTTACACAAAATACGAAGCTATATTCTTGTTTTTTTTCCTCTTTTATTCCGTTCTTACTCTTCAATGTAAACTTTGTTAATGTTGTCCTTTGCTTTGGTTTTAAAAAGCTCTTTTTTAAACTTAAATGCGGGAATAATAGCGAAAGAAATTCGTGGCCGATGACTTTCTGAAAAGTAAAGATTTAATCGAACCTACGCAGCACAAACAGATACTAAGATGTGCCACTGCCTCCCTTAATGACGTATTCATGACTAAAATCTAAAATAATTAATTTTATTAACAACTGAGATATCAAAGCACAGTGTCTTACGGTACAGAATGATATCACTACGGTATGGAATGCGCATTTTTATTATTCTTATTCTTATTCTTATTATTATTATATATGAAATAAATTCAGAATATGAGTTAAACATACTTTTGCTTATGTATATATATTTATTTTATTATTATTATTATTTTTTTTTTTTTTTTTTTTTTTTTTTTTTTTTTTTTTTTTTTTTTGGGGGGATTGGTGGGCGCTGAGGGCTGGGTTTGGGTAGGGGTCAGGGTGTGATTGATGGTTAAACCTAATAATCTTTCTTTTAGTCACCCTTTTCACCCGGCTAAGGCCTTCTCACGCTCGAGCGGAGGTACACCTCGTTAAGTCACTTATACAAGTTGGTGTTACATTCACTCTGTGGAAACCATTCTTTCTTAACTGTTTAAAACAAGGCATTCTTGAAACCAAACTCAAAACATTGTTTTCAGTGCTGATGTTACAGGCGACCCATAACCCCCAAATTATTTTTGTTTCTTTTGTCAAAACACAATTTTGAAGCCTGTACCCTAAAATATGCCTCAAGAGCCTGTAATGTTTGCCCTTCGGGTCCACCTTTCGTATGTAACACAAACTTACCACCTGATACACAAATTCACCAACACTGTAGCTTTCCAATTGCATTACCTGTTCACATGCACTACATAGACTTCCAGTATAGTTGTTAATTGATCAAGTCGGTTAACATTCGATGCCTTAAAGTCTGTTGATCACGTGCCCATGCCACACCCTGGGAGGAAAAGAACAGGCCTTGCGAACTTCGCCATGTTTAAACTGGAATAAGCCAAGTTTCAAGCTAATTTGTTTGAACTGAATCAATAAAACTGACTCAGTCACGAAGTAGGGTTCCATATATGTACCTGATAATTAGTGGACATATATTTTCAGGCTCGTTCGTTTATAACCCAAAATTACATTACAATTTCCACTTTGTGCTTTACTGTTTGACCATGGTCAGTTTGTAACTGTTATGGTTCGTAATAATGGTGTCACCGTGTTCAAGTTTTTGTAGGATCTGGTGCCAATGGAATACCAAACTTGGTGACCGTTTTTTACTTGAAATTAAACTAAGACTAAAATTAAGACTAAAATTAGGAAAACTTTATGACGTAAATTTCCTTCCCCTGTTCGGCTGTTGTCAATTGTAACAACCCTTTGAAATCCATATAGGCATAGGTTACATATAATAACGCTTTTATTGTATGTAATAAATATATTCATATATTTTACGCTTTTTCTCTTGCTTACTTCATTGATAAAAAATAGATACAGTTATTGTCATTTACATGTTCCCTTTACATGGTCCATTTCTACACTTCTTTTCTCTCTCTCAAAAAGTTTTTTTTTAAAATCAACCTGTCAATAACCTATTCCCTTTGCAGAGGAATTAATAACCTGCTCTCTCTTTCCGCAGGTTCCTATTGCCTAGTTTTAACTTCTTACACTGATTATTTTATTCTATAATTACTTTGATCTTGCCTCCTATTGTTAGTTGCATTTTCATGTGTGGCTTGGCCTCTAATCCTACCCTTTCGTGCTTCCGGCATTGTAATACCTACAACGCGGTACCACCTTTATGGTCCAGTGATCCAGGCTTTCACACTGACCATCCTTTGTCCTCACTTCTTCACTCTGATTGGTTCTTAGCCAGTAAATTTATAACTCTGATTGGCCATATTTTCCCGTTTTTTCTGGATACTCTCCCTTAATCCTTCGCTCCTCTTTTTGCTATAAATGGATATGTTTGTGTTTGTTCTTGTTTATGCCTCTGACGAAGGTCCGGTCTGGATCGAAGCTAAGGCCGTCTCCCCTACTAATTATATATATATATATTTATATAAAATTATAGTAACAGCCATTCATTCTTTAAAAAGTACAGATTATTTAACACTTTTTTTTATTGCTAAGTTTTTTTTCTCCATTTATTTATTTGTTTCTTTTCACCCTTTTGCATTAGCTATGCCACACTTTCTAAAAGAAAGTTTCAATTACAAATAAAAAACAAATCATTTACGAAGAAAACAATAAATAGCAAACTCTTTATTTACAATGAAATAATCACACACACACACACACACCCAACCTTACGGATCCGGTTTGTGGGGTACTGCTATTGTTGTTTTATTGTTCCCTTTTCTAAAGAATTCCCTTGTTGGGCCCTATTGTTCCTATTGAAATTGCCTTGTGGGGTCCATTGTTCCATTGTTAAAAGTACCCCGCAAGTTGGCATGTGTAAGGGCACCCATTCTGGTACCACTTCTCCATCTTCCGTTTTGCTTTTCCGTTTTGGGGATAAACTTATCCGGGATCTTGATCAAAGTTTGATCTACAAGTGGTTTGACGTATAATCTGGTCAGTGGGAACCGGATTCATGTGTAATAGAGATAAAACAGTTCAACCTTAACAATCGAGCTGCTAGAAACTATTTATCTTAAGATTCAAGAACAATATAACTTCAAATCTTCGCAAATCCGTTGACATTCCTTTACATCAGCAATCAATGTTTGAATTGTATTATTTGTGTCGGTGAAACTTTTCAGGGGTGTTACCATTTATTAAAGTTACAAGTATATAGTCTTTCAAGTAATAAACCACAAGGGAAACTGACTGGGTAAATTGTTAATTAATTTGGGTTTGGACAAAGAGAAATTGACTGTAGTGGGACTTGAACCAACGACCGACAACATAGGGATGGTTAGCTCAGTTGGTAGACCGTTAATTTGGAGGTCGTTCGTTCAAGTCCCGCTCCAGTAAATTGTTCTTTGTTCTAACCCAAATTAAGTATATAGTTTATTTAACTTCGTTGTGACGTCATCTAACACCATAGCATGGAATGATTGAATCGTAGACATTGCAGTTGATACTTACTCTGATGATATCTTGATACAATAGCATGCAAATGGATATCTCTAATTTAAAAAGGCATGCGACTAAGTTTTATATCACTAATGTAATTGAAGGATCTGTGCATTTTACGATTCTCATAACCTGTTTTGTTTTGTTTCCCCTTTGTCCTCAGTAATCCAATGTTTACCCTAAATGTTGTTTGTTGGCAACATTTGTGATTAGCAATGTTTTCCCTTGTTTCACCTTTGACTGGAGACAACGTCCAATCGTTCATGTTTAGTGTAACCACTGTTTAACTAACCAAGAACCTTGTCAGACGGTGGAATGTTTGTTCAAAGGACGGGCCACCTGACCACCTGACCCAGATTTAAGATCACAGGATATATTAAGTGTCCACGATGTTTGATAATGATGAAAGGTCACAGTGTGTGGCCTTGCACAGGAGTCAGTAATGCCCATACATCTTGGTCAGAATGATCTTTCTTTGATACGGGTCAGTCTTTCTTATAATACAAGTCATAAACCTAGCCCAGGACATCAGTTTCCCCACTCTGGGTGAAAAATTCCCAAATGTTTTCTTTTGTTTGTTGGGTTTCCCCTCCCCCCCCCCAAATGTTACCTGGTCTTGGTAGCTGAAAGTCCTTGCAGACGTTCCCGATGATTTAGATTACTCTTTCGATGACCTTGAAGTAACTGCTATCACTCTAGGTGAAATTTATTCGCAAACTCGTACAATTAATTTTGAGCATCAGTCACTCAACGACAGTTACAGCTGGATGCATGGTCAAAATAGTATGAGTTAGCGTTTCAGCCAGGCCAACATCGTTCCCGCTATGATCAGATCACACATCCATGGAAACGAGGTTGCAGCCACGTGCAATATGAAACACAACGAGATTTGGAATATACCGCGCCTCTTTTTCGTGTTGCTATGCTTATTTCACATGCACATGTTTCTTTCTCACGGAATAAGTATAACTAATTTCTGGGAAAGTTTTAAAAACGCTCCGATTTCCACTTACATTTAAAAAAAAATAATTGTTTTCAAACATTTTCGAATTTATGAACCCGCCCTGCTGAATGTTGAACACATAATGGACGAAGTGTCGGCTAATTCAGTCAGGTTAATAAGAAAGAATTTTGTTACAGTTATTAACATTCTTGATACGGATAGTGAACCCGTCATACGTCAGTGGCAGTGCAAGTGAGACCGACGTCCTACCAAGGTCAATCACAACCATGATCCTCTTCCCAGATTAATCTGATTTTATGGGTTTTTTTTCAACTAAGCACAATAAACTTGCAGACATCTTAACCCTAACATTTTGATTACTTTAACTGAATTTATTTTCATTGTTTGGTTGTCATTGTCTCTGTTTTCTATTGTCTTATACAATGAACGCAAAATTGTGCATCCGCGTTGTCAGGAAATAATATGTAGTTTGTGTAGGATACTTGAGAAAATTGCTCCCACAAAATTGCAATAACCACTTAAACAGAAAGAAAATGAGAGTTATTTCCCTTACTTAGCTATACGCAAAGTACTCGACAAAAAGAGGCCAGTGTAAATATTATAATTTATGATGTTGTTGTTTTGTTTTCAAATTTTTACCAAAATTAGGGAAACGTATAGAAGTGCAAGGGATTCCAAACTCCTCAAACGGCAACGGAGCAGAAACAATCCTCTTTTTTAAATAATGTTTTTGCAACAGTCAACATAATGTAAATTTATACATGCACTTAGTAAATTTTAAGTAGAGTCAAAATTGAAATTAGGTGTTGTGTCGTTAAATCAATTTAATTCAGTTTTGAAAGTGACATAATTTGGATGAATCCCCCCACCATTTTTTTTACCAAAACAAGGAATACACTGAAACTTACCCTGATTTTGTTCATTATATTATTATTTCTCTCTAAAATGTGTGTAACTGTTTGAATACAGTCTAAAGGGTGTGACACAATAACGTACCGTCGCTTGAATGGGTGGCGTTTCTCAGCCACATAGTTTACAAGAGGCCTGGTTCACTGAATGTTGTTTGTTTATTGTTATTGCTTTTTTTCTGGGAATGTTTTTATATTTTTTTCTGTCTGCGTCAGTATTGAAAACCCTTTTGTTTAACAAAGTCAATAGGAAACATACTCATCATCACTAGAAACTTCGGAGCGTGTCAGTCATGGCAGCATCTAAATAACAGCTGTCGGTCGGTGCCTTGGTGGATTTATAGCTTGTTTATTGTTTGTGGCGATTGACCCACGTCATCGACAAAACTGATCATCCTTCAACTGGATATAAATATAAAAGCTAAGCAGGGAATGTTGTCAGTTTCTGTCATACTCACAGTGCTAAACCAAAACTGTGTAAGGAGAGAACTATGCAGCTTGCGATTAGAAGCAATTTCGGTCAACAAAAAAAACGGACGTGCGCACGTATGGGGCCAGACTATAGACTGCACATTAGGTTGTGCTGCATTTGGACCGTTGTGAACAGAAAACAGTCTGCTTTCCTTTTGGTATAATGAGACCCAGGTTTCAAACTAGCAGTCACACTCAGATGTGACAACACAATATGGTCCGCCTTCTGTTCAGACTCGTTTAACGTACACAATCCTATTGGTGGTTAGTACGTCACGTGTCATTTAGCATCAAATCACCCATTACTTATCGTTCAGAGGTCTAACTCTTTTGGTGGAAACTAATAATTCTGAGAGGACATAATGGAAGGAAAGACAGAGCTCGTCCATAAATCAAAAATCATAACTAGCTCAAGGCATGGCTTAAGGGCTTCAGGCAGTCGTTCAGTCGAGCATGGGTTACAGTGGAATTACGTCACAGTCTTTGGAGTCATCAGCTTCTCAGTTATTGGAGAATAATCTTTTTCACCACGAGGTCATGTTGGCCTTCCTCCGTTAATGGTTGACACTAATAACAAATTGTTGTCTGTTGTTCATAAAGTGCTGATTGATGTGGTACTTTTGGTAAGAAGAAGGTGAAATAATTAAATATATGAAGGTCAAAAGCTTCTCTAAAAAGAGTTCAATTTTGACAACTTTTTTTTCTTTCGTTGTGCCCTCCCTTTGTTGTTGTTATTGTTGTAAACTACATTTTGAGGCTGTAGTATTGTCGGGCTTTATTGTTTTTAACAATTACAAAAGGAGAACTTAATAATTTCTGTAAAAACACATATCAAGGCTTCCCCAAAAGGTGCCGGTTGTTGGTGGTGGACGTTGTTGAGGTATTCCACCTTCTTGTCAACAAGGTTGTCCGGGAGTCAAATCATCTCAACAATAAACATCTTTGTTTGTATCTATGGTTATAATAAACTGTAAAGGGCAATTATGTAGAAGAAAAGCCCTGGCCAAGCCATTGTTTCGGCGATGACGACATTGATTAAAGAATACCAACACTTATGCCTGTTGCCAAACAATGTGTTTATCGGCAACAATATAGTCTGGGTAAACAATACCTGCATTGTTAGGTGCGGTCCTGTATTTGTTTGCAGTCGATTTAAATAATGTGTTTTTAATTTGTTCCAACTAAATTAAGGCAGGGTATATTTTTGGAAGAAACCATTCGAATTAAAGACTGTAAAAACTTACCGTTATAGGTAAGGAGCAATGGCAGTATAAAACATTGTGAGAAACGACTCCTTTTGAAGTAGTGTTGTTTTATATAAAGAGGTATATCCACCCCAAAAATTGAATCTGAGAAAAAGCTTCAGGCATGAAGCCTGAAGCAGCAATCTGAAAGCACACAATTCCATGCAACAATGGTGGTTTTCTTCCGTTATTTTTTTGCAACTTCGATGACAAATTGAGCCCAAGGTTCCACAGGTTTGTTCTTTTATGCATATGTTGGGATACACAATTACCATAAGTAAACCCTGCCTTTAATAATCTGTCTCAAAACACTTATTTTAATCGTTACTCGTCAAAGGTTAGTTTTTTTCAGCTTTTTACTTTTCTTATATTCTTCGATTACAATTTGTGTACTAGGCTCTTTGATCGGTCGCGGTATTTCAAGTATATTGAACACATGAACACATGTTTATTGTTATTTTTAGTTTTTTAAAACAACAAATTAGAAAATAAATTCACAAAAAAGTCGTCACCTTGTTGACTGGAATGATGGTGCCATATTATTTTACTTCGAACTTCAATGTGCCACTCGTTTTTTTCTATCACACAGAATGATTTAGTCTGCCATGCACTAAAGTTGGATTTCTATGGGAGAAAACAAAGCAGAAACCAAAACATACTAATAACATTATTGAAGTTACAATACCTCGCGTCTTGACTGTCTTTGACAGGTGTTTCAGGCTCCACATTGACGCCCTTACGGAGGGTGCAAAATGCCGTTTACAAGTTGACTCGTGGTAAGAAATGTATGATCGCTTAACAATGGGAGTTATTTACTAAATGAATCTTGCCAGCTCACACCAAAACTTCAGTTAATAAAACCTGTGAACAGTTCTCCTGGACTGCTTTCAAGGGGGGGGGGGGGGTAAGGAAACAATAAACAAATGGGCCAGACTGTAAACCTTTCAAACATTAAACTTGAAAGTTTTAGGTAGGACTTTTGTTGATTTGTTTATTAAGTTTTTCAGAAGCGGTTTTGTTTGGCGTACGCGGTTGAATTAGCTGCACCATCTACTGGTTTTCAACTGTCACCACCTTGTGATGTCCATACGCTGTGAGGCGTACTGTACTTGATCAGGACAATTTGTGTTTGTTTTGACCTTATGCATTAACGTCATCCAACTGCTACCTTTCCGATGATGAGATAATGGAATCACCCTCGTTTGTCCGCGCAGCGCACAGGATTGGCCAAAGAACCATCTCCAGTTGACCTCTACGCGAGGGCGCGCTCTTCCAAAATGACGCCATTTGCATTATTACAAGGTCTTTATAGTATTATTAATGTCAAATTTAAATTGTGGAAGCATTGGAGAGACATGGGCGCCGTTACACCATACTTCGCCGCGTCCAATTCTACGCTTATTTAAAGGCAATGTATACTTTTGGTAATTGTCAAAGACACTTGCTGTATCCCTACATATGCACAAAATAATAACCCTGTAAAATTTGGGCTCAATTGGTCATCGAAGTTGTAAGAAAGTAATGATCGAAAGAAAGACCCTTGTTGCAGATTTATAATTGTGTGTTTTGAGATGCCTGCGAAAGGCTCCATGCATGAAGCCTTTCTCAGATTCAATTTTGGGGGTGAAAAATTACCTCTTTCTTTAAAATTATAATATACTACAATGTTTGTTTATTACCAACAGCGCTCCTGAGTCTTTACCAAGTAAAAGCTGTGGAGTATTAAATAAAAGTACACACTGCCTTTAACCTAATGCCGTAAAAAGTACACGCGAAGGTGCTAAAATCCCTTTCTAGTTGTGAAATGTAGCTCTGCATTCCTTTTAAACCTCGCTGTGCTTTTCACAGATTAGCTCTGTTTGTTCTTTAACACACCTAGAGACGACGTAAGACGCAGGGGTTCGACAAACCCTTCCCTCTTCCCTCGTCTGTGTGTTATAACGAGAAGGTCAACAGTTACAACGGATGACAGCAATGTTACTTAAGTTTGTAGAGGAGCGGAAGACTATACGGGAAGGGGACAAGATCGAACTTAAACTTCACATCAAAACAATTCTTACTCAGTCCCACCAAAGATGCACACGGATTTCCATCGACAAAATCATGAGATGAAATTATATACATAATTTAATTTATAATGATAAACCTGTTGTGTTAAAGGCCATTTTTTAGTTTATCAGTATTTGTGGGATGATAATTTTTTTATTAAATCATATTTTGTATATAACATTCAAACATAACGTAACTAAAACCGTTTTGAAATCAGTTACCCAAGAACCCATTGTGACATTTGGCATAGCCATTGTTGTCTGTTTAATTTAATGATTAATTAACGTAACACTGAGCACTTAGAGTATGTTGGAGTAAAATCTAAACAAAGTGTGGGTTTGATTTTGATGGCACGACCACAAAGACGAGTGACGGTGATTGACGCAGACCATGAGAGACAACACCAGACTGTGTGTTTTTTTAATTAGCATTTGTGGGTGGCTTCCTATGGATCCAGTTCGGTTCCCGGTTTTTAAGGTGTATTTAAAGTTTCAATAACTCTAGTTAATATTAACAAGTACAGTCAAAGTTGACAATGATCTACAATCCTGGCCAAATCTCGCATTGGCTCCCATTCCCACTGGCCCCCTGATCAGAGCTGGTTTCCATTGCGAGGTTGAGCGGTCCTGCGCTCCGGCTATGACCTAACGGCATTGACAGGGGAGCATGGGACTGGATGGTGTGTTTACTGGCAAGTGCCACGGCCATTTTGGCCGTTATTGTAGATGCCATTTGATAGACAAGCGGTGACCGAATCAGAAGCACACTACTGACTTGAATACTGGGTCAGGTTGACCCGAAGAATGGGTCAAGCTTTCCCCAATTTGATCCAACCCCGCAGACCTCGATTAATCTGGTTCGACTCTGATCGGGTATTCCATATTATGATGATTATTTTTGACTGTAACAAATTATTGCCAATTAATACTGTCATTGTCAATTTTGCAAGGTAAACAATTGAATACAATAAAAGACAAAACCCCATATCGTTTATGTAGCATTTTAAATAGACAAAGATTCCGTTAATGACAGCGCTTGGTCAATATTACAAAAGACACACAATGCAACTTGTAATGTATTACTGGGTACTTAAAGTAGCATCGTAAACGAGTGTGCACTCAAAGCTTATTTTGAATAATCAGAATGAATATAATTGTGTATCGTTGTGGGAAATGTAACATTGAGTTTGTTAACATTTTATGGCAACAGAAATCATTGCTGAGGACTTTCATCCACGGAGACTTCGCTTGAAGGGCCAGATGAAACATGTTCCCGAGTGGGACGGCTATATCTTTCTTGCTACTCCTTTGTAAGTATTTTTAATAAGATTATGTGGTCATACTTCATTACAGGAAAGCTCAATTAAAGAGTTTCTGAGTTTTGCCACAAAGACTCGGAAAGTATACATCCTTTTCACTGGGTGTGTGTGTTTAAATCGAATTACTTAAAATGACCATCAAACTTAATGCGTGAGCAGCCCTGTTTGGAAAAGGAATTACATGAATATAAGAGGTGTGAGTTGCCAGAGGAAAATGATGTTTCATTTGTGCCTATTTCTTTAATGGAGCTTTCCCGTAATGTTGTGCATAATCCCGTCTTTGTCCTTTACATCAGGGTTGCTAGTTTGTTTTTAACCTTCGCTGACCTTCGCTCCCCTCCCTTTTTCTGTCCTGACTCAAGTGCTGCCATTGAATGGGCCTTGAAAAGCCCACGATGGACAAATCAATTTTTTAAACATTGTTTAACTCCCTCTTCAAACTCTCGACACTCTCAACACAATGGCAATTTACCTGTTAAGTCTGATTCCATGGAGCTTTGCAAAGTCTCCCATTGGCGGCTACGGCTAAGGTTCTAACTGTTGCTCAGGACATCATGCTTCAATGCACAATTACGCGACGACCGCTCCATAACCATAGCTGTAACTGGTTGTTGTCCCCACTTGCCCCTCTCCACCTCAAATGAAAATGTCTGGTTAAATACTACCCATACTGGATTTTCCCTTCCACCTTGTAATAAAGCACACATTCTCGTCATTACTTTTTACATTGCATAACAATACAAATCTCGGGCAATCAATAGACTGTGTGACTCTCGCGTACATTCCACATGTTCCAATGCAATAACATTTATTTTATATAGAATGTGCAACAATTCCCTAAACCACACCATTGCATTCGTTCCTCCCACACCAATCTTCTTCGAGTACCCCTTTCACATCACTCTTTGGGTAACCAATCTTTCTCCTCAGTCCGATTCTTCCTTGTGGAACTCACTTTCCCAACAAACTGAGAACGAATACTTCCTACCTCACATTCAAGAACAAACTCAAAACCAATCTGTTTCAATAAGTTGCTTCATCTTCTGCTTATTTGTATTATTATGGTTCTCTGTCAGTTTAGTTAAGGTTGTTTTTTCCGCGCCAGGAGAGTCACTAAGTGACAGACATGGTGCATTGTAAGTCTTCTTCGTTAGTATTATTGTGATGTAAATGCAAAGAAGTCACACTGCACAAACTGGCGTGTTAAAGTTAATACCATGGGTGTTGTCACTAATAGATACCAAAATAATCAAAATTTACACCATATGGTGTTAAAATAACAATTATTTTCTGCACAAACAATTGGTGTTACATTAACACCATACAAACACTAAAATGTTAATTTTGATTCTTTCTTCGGTATCTACTTAAGACTACACCAATGGTGTCAGTTTGAACACCCAATATTAGCAGTGCACCCACATCCCAACTCCCTACACTCGAATGCGCAGGAAACCTAAACAATCTATTGTTACAAACTCTTCTATTTTATTGTCAGTAATAAGAATGTGTTTTCTGTGTTATTTCTTTCTCAATATGTTTCTGCGTAGCATGCCGAACTTAGACGCAATGTTTCAAACAGGGTTGTACATAAATGACCTGAGTATGCACGACTCGAGCAGGGACCTCGTCTTGGCTGGTACTCAGCAATCAGCGGAACTCAAGCTAGCATTGGATCAGGTAACCGCCATTCTTTATTTTGATGCATTGGGTTTATAGTGGTCTACGGCCAGTTTTAAATCATGGCGCTGCTTTCCGTTTGCAAAACCAAAAATAACTCATCATTGTATTGTCCATGTTTTGAAAATAAATAATGTCAATGAATAAGAAACAAACATCGAGTTAAAAACCATCTGGGAATCCAACTGGGTAAATTTGAAATTGTTTGGGGTTGAGCCGGAGGTCGTTGATTCAAATCCTGCTCTAGTTAATGTTTTCTTTTGTTCAACCCCAAACTAAAAGCAATCAAAGGTCAAACCTTCCTGAGGTTTTATTACTACATTAAGAGAAGCAACGGGAGTCTTGCGGGGCATTCCAGGTGGCAGCAGACTTACCAGGTAAATCCATTGTTCTCGGAAATGTGAGCATGCTCAGAACGATTGAAACAATGGAAATTTACCTGGTAAGTCTGCTGCCACCTACCATTCAAAGGTGTCACATTAGTCGGCTGAACTATCATGACAATACTGTACGCTTACACTTGCAAACTTGTTACTTTCTTATAACAATATTACTAATCTATTTTTCAGATTTTTCAGATTTTTCGATTATACATTTTGCCATAATATTACAGGAATTGCAAAAGAGCGCCCAGCTAGAACAGAGCATGCGCAAACTGGACCAGGAGATGAAACGCACAGATTCTCTACTGTACCAGATGATACCGAAAGCTGTCGCTGATAAACTGAGGAGAGGTGAACCAGCGACAAGCACATGTGAGGTATGCACTTTAACTTACAAACTCGGCCGATACTGTCAACTACAGATCATCCTGTCTCCTGCCGGTCCGGGCGACCGAGGAGACGGGTCGGCGGGTCGATCGCGCCGCTCCCCCGGTGGTTAGTGCTGCAGGCCGAAGATGGGCAACTCAGGCTGAAATGTGAAGAACGCACTGGATGCCATTTTAGTCAGCAACCCTCTTGATGCAACCTATGACCAGTGAGACAATAATCAACTATCAACAAAACGGTTGCTTACCGAAATTGCACCAATGTCGTAGTTCACGTTCTAGAAATAGATTTAGCTCCAGGTGCCATTTTGTGCCTCGCAGTGCTATTAGCGGTCAACATGGTATGAACACAGTGAATGACCACAATGCCGAACAGAACAACTTGTAAATCCAATTTGGGGAAGCATTACAAGTTCAAAGGTCATTCTAATGGACGCAAATTTTGGAACCTCATCCAGAAGTCTAAAGCTTAAAAAGAAACAGACTGAAACATTAGTCCCGGCTAAAGTCTCGACGAGCTGCAGCCGACAGAGGATATTTACCTCTGCGTGTAGGGCCTCAATGAGTTGCAGTGAGTTGAAGCATTATATAACTCTGTATTGTCACGGTAATGTGATGACACTTTCATCAAATCAGATACATCAATACAATACAACTGCAGCATAATGTTGAGGTTCTAGACGCACATCGCGGATCCGTGCAAAGAGTGAATAACCATTGAAATCACTTCACAAACAGGAAACACGGGAGTCTTTGCATTCTAGAAATGAAGCTAGAGCTTAACTCAAGATTGTGCTTTTCATTTTCTTGTCCAGGTTTTTAAAGATGTGACAATTCTCTTCAGTGACGTTGTTGGATTTACTGAGATCTGTTCACGTATCGAGCCAATGCAGGTTGTGGCCATGCTCAACGGCATGTACACCAAATTTGACCAACTTAGCGAAGCGCATGAAGTTTACAAGGTGATTTTTTTTGTTCGTTTAAAATTCTCATTAAACGCAGACTGCCGCATACAAATGTAAATGATGACTCTTACAAAAACTCCTCAAGAGACTTCAACGCAGGTATATTTAACACAGTTAAATGCACACCCTGCTGTGCGTTGCATACACTGTGTGGACATTCCTATGTGCTATGAACCGAAGAAAAAGGCATATTCTTTAACACTGTAAAAACACAACTTTGTGGGTGGTTTAAGTCCACATAGTGTTTGAAGTTCCCCATGTGGACCTCTTTAATATCACGTCCACACTTCGAGTGTAGCACTTGAACACGTGTGTGTGTGATTGTAGGTGTGTACAAAACCACTGGGAGCTGTTGCCTAAAACTTGAAGAACATTGGAAGGTCTACGATTGCAGCTGCTACTTTTTTGGTCAACTTGGACCCCAAAAAGAGAAAAGGGAAATAACAGAACAACAATTGAAGGGCCCCAACAAACCTGATCCGCAAGGTTGGGTGTGTATGAATCGTGGACTGAAAAAAGGATTTATCTCTAGTTAAATGGTCAAAAAAATTGAACAGAAAATCCGAACAGTATTTAAATTGTGAGACTAATAAGAAATGTTCTATACAGACTTATTGACTGTCCCAAACTGTAGAAGTCCATCTGAAATAAAACAAGGCAAACAAAGAAGAAGAAGTGATGGAACTACTTTGCTGTGTAGATTTGTTAATTGAGAACTTGTCTTGCTATTAATTTGTGTAGAGAATACACATGGTGTTACTGCAAACAATTTGATACCTCACAATGCAATGATTCGAATCACATATAGCTTACATTTGTTTTTTGTCCGATTTAAGGTCGAGACTATAGGCGACGCATACATGATAATGTCAGGTGCACCAGTGATGACAAAGTACCATGCAGTCCGGGTGGCGGAAATGGCCATGGCGATGAAGAGGGATATAAGCACACTGGTAGACCCATCCACCGGAACGGCACTTCAAATACGCATCGGTTAGTAAACAGCAGGTGTAGTTAGTTTACAATTATAGAAGTAGAGGGCGTACAAAACCAAGTAACACGGCCAGACAAAAAGCATTTTGGGGTCATTGGTTGAGAAAATGGTGCTGACTCGTCGTACAACACAATTCACTCACGCAACCTTACGGATCCGGTTTGTGGGGTCCTGCTATTGTTGGTCTATCATTCCTTTTCTAAAGAATTCTCTTGTGGGGTCGAGGTTGAACAAAGAACAAGATTACCTTGTGGGGTTCAATGTGGGGCTCAAATTACCTCTCGTAAGACCACCAGTTAACACAGCCTTTAACATTGCTAAGGGAAATCTTGGGTGTTATTTGCTCTTGGGGATTCGATCCCATTGGTGGGCCAGCACGGTTACGTGTGTAATGGCAAACTTTCAAACGCTAGGCGGCAGCAGACTTAACAGGTAAATTGCCATTGTTTACGGAGTTCCGAGCATGCGCACATTACTGTGAACAATGGAGTTACCTGGTAAGTCTTCTGCCACCTAGCGTCCCAAAAGCCCTATTAGATAGACTGGCCCCTGTCTTGCAGACCCAATGCTTTCATTGGATACATTGATTTCATTGGATACATTGATTTCATTGGATACATTGATTTCATTGGATACATTGATTTCATAGGATACATGTGCAGTGACGTAAGCTTTCCTTATATGTGTTATGATTGGTCTGCTCCGAAGTGACGAATTATTGATATTTTTGTTTCTTCATAAATGATGACGTGAGCTTTTGGCAAAAAACAAATAATACAATTTCCCAAAGTACTGCAATGGTCTTCAGGAAAATCTTTTCTGCCATTATTAATCGTCAAATCGCACCTTAGTTTTTGACAGAGAAATACAATTTGTCCACAGGCCTGTAGATTATTTTGAATTTTTGACTCATGTTGAAATGCCGATTATTGGCGATCACTTGTTGGGGGCACCTCCCTCGATGCAACTTGTACGAATGTAAACTCCGCAACTCTCATGTCCTAGGAAATAGTGTACGTGGTATAATTGTCAGATATAAAGTTGACGAAAATTTAATGTTGGAACATCTCCCTGTTGTTTTTAGGCATGCACTCAGGAATGGTAGTTGCTGGTGTGGTCGGTCTGAAGATGCCAAGGTATTGCCTGTTTGGGGATACAGTCAATACTGCCTCTCGTATGGAGTCTACGGGGCAAGCTATGAGGATTCACCTTAGTGAGAGCACGCGGCAATACCTACGGGAATGGCCTTTCTACATCCTACAAGAACGGGCAGTGAAGTGTCAAGTCAAGGTATGTAGTAGTCTTAGTTTCAAGAAGTTCATTCTTCAAACCAGTGGTTCACCATCCTGGTGATAGCGATGTGAGTTGGGGATGGCAGCTCAAGTACAACTAGGAACGCTAAATACAGCAACTTGTACTCGGAAGTTTGCCGATAACTCCTCGCAATCCGGAAGCGTTTTTTTTTGGGGGGGTAAAAAAAGTTTCCCTGGCAATGGGGCCCCACTGACATCAAACTATACATCTACATCTCTCAAATGCACCACTGATGCACACAACAATCATTGTTTCACATAGATGTGCTTGCTGACATGGACAGCCAACTTTAAATTAATTAAACATCACATGCAAACACTTTCTCTAAACATTGTTTTAAAATTTCCGGTTAGAGTTTACCCAGACTCCAGGGGGCGTCCGCTGACCTAGGAAAGTGGATAACGGATGGGATTTTTACTCAGATTGTTCATCATGTTGACCCTTGCTGGGGTTATTTTGACCTAGAAGTGGGCCAGGCAAAACGGGACTCGGTATCCGGTTCAATTTAGGGAGGTTATTTTTTAAACATGTTACGTTGTACCGATACCAACTGTAAACAAGTAAGCTTAGTTTTGTATTAGCAGTGGTAGCGGCAGCGGCAGCAGCAACGGCAGCATCAACATCAGCAGCAGCAACAGCAGCACAAACAGCAGCAACAAAAACAATAGCAGCGACAACAACAACAATTATATAACCAGTCTATAGTGTGTAGTTTGTGTTGGCTGATATAAACGTTCGATCTTGACCTGTCAAACCGTTATTATACTGTGTTTCCAGGGGAAAGGTATGATGAAGACATACTTCCTAATGGGGAAGGAGGCAGTGGATGAATCCGAGTTGCCTTTCACTATACGAGGAGCCGCAGAGAACGCCTCAAGAAGCTCGCTAAACTCATCGATGGAGTCACTTAGAAGGTACTCATGACTTTGCATTATTGTGTGACTCATTTACATGTGGTGCGCTCTCCATTGAAAGTATGTTGAAACTGGCAAATTGTTATATGATGCCCAGTTGTGCTTTCACATTGTGCTCTGTCATATTATGACTTTTTTTGTATAGTTATGATCATTCAAAGATGGTTGACTCACAATGCCGTGTAAATCCATTATTTTTATTGTTGCCAAGTAACGGTAATAGCTTAGCACATCACTTTCTGACGTGGGTGATATTTTTAAAAACAAATTGTCCCTGCCTAGTTTCAATTTGAAATGAAAATAGAAAAGTAGAAAGAAATTTACCTACCTGGATGGTTCATTCGTTTTCAAACTATTTGTCCGATAGGCACCCAGCTTTTATACTTTGCTTTTTTTTCTAAGCCTTTTTTTTTTCCTTCGCTGTTTTATTTATTGTTGACATTTGGCATTACTTTAGCTGTTGATTGATTAGGCACTTTTGATAGTTAGATATAGCAGCCGTAGTCGTAGCTTTAGCCATAGCTGAAGATGTTGAATGTCTGCTGTATGATTTAGTGGCCCTATAACTTCAGTAATTACTCACTACACTACTGCAGTGCCACATAAACTGAACTTTCGCTGTCACTTTGACTTGGTTTATGTGTATCAGACCTATGAAAATGAAGTGAACCTTTGGGTATGTACACATTTTTATGAAACCTTTTGTTTTTCTCTCTTTTATTTTCCAACTTAATTTTTTTGTGTTTATTTATGTCCTTTTATCATGATCCTTCGAATCACTCATACGCTCACAACTATCCAAAAGAAAGTCGGCAAAGTTTAACGGGGTTACGTCAAATGTTTTTTAAAACTTGAAAGTTCATCAGAGTTCTCCCGTGCTGTGGTAGTGAAAACATACAAGTACTTACCCTTCCTGGAAGAGAACAATGGGTCTAAATCGTTGCATCTGATTAGGCGACATGACGCCAAGAGGTTTAACCATAAAACTCGAGAACTATTCTTCCTTTTCACCCAGCAGGTGTGTTTACATTGAATTACTTGGGTCACTTAACTTAATGGATGAGCAGTTAATCTGCCTGGGGTAGTCAGCAGCCCTACTGGTTTGTGCATGATCCAATTATATCCACGAAAAGGAATTACGGGGAGATAACAGAGAAAAAAAAGTTCAATTTTTGCCTCTTTATTGAAAGGAGCTTTCCCGTAATGTTAACAGTTAATTGTTATTTAGGTATGCTTTAAATGTATGGAAGCCTCTGGCACAGATTGGGTAAAGTCTTTGGAACACTCCCTTTAACTTCCGGGTCAAAATTAATCCGGATCTGGGTCGCGTGGGGCCCCACTCATTTCTGGGTCAGTATGACTCGAAATCTGTGTCAAAAATCACCCGGAAATAGGAAAGAATTTACCCAGAATTTGGTTCAAAATCGAATTCATTTAGTCATTTTCCGTTTCCAAGAAATGGTTCAAGCCCCCGGTCTGAGTCCGGGTCTGTTCTGACGCGGAAGTTCTTAGAGTGAAGAAAAGATTGAAATCACTTCCTTGTCCGTCTTAACCAACCCCTCAGTAGGATTGCAAATCCTATCCCCTTATCTGAAACCCAATTTGGTTACGGTGATAACATCTCATGAACCGAATAGTTTCGTTTCGTTTGGGGGCTCAACCAATTTAACAAACAATACTTTTACTTAGAATTACGTGTACGCGAGCCCTATAAGTTCAAAGCTTGCCTGAAAGTCAGTTTAGTTGTACTAGTATCTCAGAGGTTTAAATTTTCAATAATTTATTTAGTTATCTATTGTTTTAATCCAAGGTGATTCTCATTTATTGATAACTTGATTCACACAAGAAAGAACAAAATAACAGTAACAATTATGTTAAAAAAGAAAGAAAAAACAGACAAAAGTCCTGGCACAGTGCCGAGAGAGCACCTCAATCACTAATTAAAACTGGATATTTTAACCCTCAAATGATGCACCTGTTTGGTCAAAACATGGCTACAGTTTCCTGTCACAGATTGGTGGCCGGCGTATTTGATAGGTGCAGAGGGTTTGTTCTGCCTTTTCTCAATGATTTCTTTAGCTAATTGTGTTGCTTACATGTCATGCATTTTTGTATTGTTACCGTTTGAAGCAGACATACATTTCTTCGCAATGAAGTAATTTCTGAAGTCATTCTTCGGGAGCGGTAAAGATGGTTATTACCCGTTCACTTTCATTTAACAACATTAAACCTGCAAATCAATAGAAAGAGACTTGGGTTTTTCCACTCCGAGCTTCATTCTCCCTATGATGTTTTTCGACGATTGTGATACAACCCCCTTTTTTTTGTCTTGCCTTGGTCTGCCAACATAGAGTAATTATTGTTATTTATTATAAGTGTTATTATATATATTGTTTTTACATACATATAACAAGTAATGTCACTTCTCCAGCCCACACCAATGACCGAATTAATTAACGTTAATCATAAATGAGCACGAAAGTAGTGGAATATTTGTGCTGCTGCAAAATGTCATCAGAAAACAAGTTATGCAAACGATATGTGATGTTTTTGTTTGTATATGTTTTGATAATATAGTTTTTCAGGCGTCATGACTGCTACAGTTTCGCATCCCGACGTAAGGTCTGTGTGCTATAAGGTTACACCAACTCAAACGTTGTAGTTAGTAATGTGTGACATCAACTCTGCTAATCATGTGGTCATTCATAAATTCTGATACTCGTCCTTGTGCCACTCTAACTCTGCTAACCATTTGGTTAGTCATAAACTGTTAATCGTCTTTTTGCCTCATTAACTCTGCTAACCATTTGGTTGGTCATAAACTGCTAATCGTCCTTGTACCACAATCACTTTGCTAAAACCATTTGGTTGGCCATAAACTGCTAATCGTCATTGTGCCTCATTAACTCTGCTAACCATTTGGTTAGCCATAAACTGTTAATTGTCCTTGTTCCTCATTAACTCTGCTAACCATTTGGTTAGTCATAAACTGCTAATCGTCATTGTGCCTCATTAACTCTGCTAACCATTTGGTTAGTCATAAACTGCTAATCGTCCTTGTACCACAATCACTTTGCTAACTATTTGGTTACCATGTGTTTAGTCATAATAGACTCTGCTATTGTTGTTTTGCCACATGTTTTGCCACTCTTTATCGCGTGGTCTGTCATATTCTCACTTTCCATCCGTTGATTGCTACATTTATTTAGTTAGTCATGTCTTCAAAGAGAATCTCCTATTGTTTATGATTGAGTTGCTTTCAACAAGAACTATGCTTAATATTTTCCCTAGAACGCGTAGATCCCGAAGAATGTAGTCATACTTTTTTGTTTTCTGTTTTAAAACAATATTATAGTTAAGATTTATGTTTTTTCCTCTTCTTTTAGCAGCATGTTTTATCGATTCAATAATGACAATGGGGATGTTAATACTTACAAGTAATACCTATCAGTTATTTTGGGATAATCACATACTTAACTCTTTTCAGAACCCAAACAAAATCAAAGACATCCTCCCAAAGAAGGCCCATCAACCGAAGAACACTGGGAGGGCTGGGGAGTCTCATGATCGTGTTTTATTGTTCGGTTTGACAGGGAAACTTCACACATTGCAGTCTATTTGCTTTCCTATTTACGCTCCTCTGTTTTTCACGAAGAAAATCAAAATCGAGGATTTATTAATTGGCTGGTTGAAGTGCTGGTGTTGTTATGCCCTTTTCGGCTTGTTTTCCCCTCACTGTTTCAGGTTAGGTTAACAAATTACCTAAATTATGTTGCTCTTTATTCTATGCATCATGTTCTTCTTATGCATTCATAGTCTCACTTTCATTCCCTTTTGTTCGGTGTTGTTCTTTTGTGTTGTTACGTTCTAGTTCGATGTGATTTACGTTGTTCTTGACGGTTGTTTCTGTAATTTTCCTGTCTGTTCTGTCCGCACTGATTGTGTTGTTCTCTGTTCTTCATGATCTTTTCTCTTTTGTTGTCTGTCATACTGGTGACCTAACTCCCTTGTTTTGTTCGGATGAGGCTGAAACCAGCACTTTATTCTTGGCCTGAGACTTTCTCACATTGCCAAATTACGGGTTTCCTTTTCGTCAAAGAAATCCACCCGTAGTATTCAATCCCACTAAAGTTGTACTTAAAACAACAAAGTCTAGTCGCATTTGCACAATGCGTATGTAAAATTAATGAGAGACTTTGAAACGCTATATGGCAGCATTCTTACCAGGTAAACTTCCATTGTTTGCGCAATTCTGATTATGAGCACATTACCAAGAACAATGGATTTACATGGTAAAGTCTGCTGCCACCTAGCGTCCCGAAAGTCCCCAATTAAATGTCGTGTTTAACATTTTTATTACCTCTTGGTCAGCAAAGACTATTATTTTTGTTCCACATATTTTGGTCAAAATCGCTCTCTTCACTTTTACCCAACTCAAATTCCTTCTCCTTCATGTGTAGCTCCCTGACTTCGCTTCTACAAATTCCCATAATCCCGTTACTTATCGTTTGGTCTGGCAATAACGTTTGCTATTTGCACAGTGTTTCAAGTAAAAGTGTTGATTTTACCTGCATAGGAACAGAGGAGGGGTCTCTGTCAATATCTCGACTACGGGACTTTAATACAAATGTTTGAAATGACTGTCAGCAACCAATGTGTTTACTTGTTCTTTTTGCAGCACAATGAGTAGGGGAGGAGTGATAGATGCTGGAAACCCACGAAGAGGGTCTCTTACATACACACCGGTAGGCCTGGAGAATGACCGCTCAGTCACGCCAGTTAACCACAGAAGCAGCCCTCACACATTAGAGGCTCCCAAATCGCACTCGTCCAGGCTGAAAGCAAATACTGCCCTCAATGTCAACAACTCGAGAGGAAGCTCTGACGTCATCCATGATATACCGTCATTCAAGATAAAGGATGACACAACAAAGGGCCCAATTGAGGGTAAAGTGAATAATAATTTGTTTGACGGGGGTAGAAAGCATGACGCTACGGGAGTTGAGATTAAATCGGCCAATGAGATGAGCGGAGAGGGTGAGGAGAACCTCAAGTCCAATGTGAAAAGGGGCAACATGTCGACAGATACCCATGTAACTGGTTCCAACAACTCAAATGTTCCACACAGTACAACATGCGTTATTATCTAACGAAACATCCAAACCATTCAATACACCATGCAAGTCTCGTGCGTAACTGAACACTTTTTGCCGAATTTGTTTAACCACGTACTTTGCTTTGACGTGTGTGAAGAAATCGGAGTAGCGAACCTACCACAGTGTATAGTTATACAGCTGTGTGTGTATGTGTGTGAACAACAGTGCCACATCCTTTTGAAAGTCTCTCAAACTCAATCAAAAATTAAACATAGGCCTACCTTGTTTTCGTCTTCTATCTACTGGTATTTTAACTGCTATTTATACACATTTTTTTCTGTAAAATAAACAGTTTGTATGTATATGCAAGTTTACAATAATGGTTGTTTACATGTATACGCATATTACTTGTATGTATTTGTATATTTGTACATGCCGTATTCAGATTTATCCGCCTGTCAGAATGGCCATGTCATACTAGCCTTGTCCAAGGCTCTTTACACAAGCACCCAGCTTTGAATTCCCCAGGTAGCATAACAATACTGGCACGGTACTTGATAATATACAGTATACCGTGGGGTCGAAGCATGGTTTTTCAACCTCGTACCAAAAAACAAGGCCGAAACAGAGCCTTGTTCCCACTGTAAAAAGGTCAGATTGTGGGCGGGGTTGCTTTATGCTAATATTTCCCGAAGGTGTATGCTCATTGGTTAAACTCACATCATTACGTCATAACGAGAGTTTATGATTTGACGATTATCCGCCCAGTACAGGAAATGAATATTCAATATCCGATTCCAGCATACGTAAATAGCGCTGGAATCCCTGCGCAATGATAAAGAAAAACAAAAGCTGCCGTTTACAGTTGGAACAAGGCTCAGTTTCGGCCTCGTTTTTGGTACGAGGTTGAAAACCATGCTTCGACCCCACGGTATACTGTATTTCAAGTACTGCAGTACCGTGCCAGTATTGTTATGCTACCTGGTGAATTCAGATCGAGGTGCTTGCGTACAGAGCCTTGGACAAGGCTATGTCATACTTAAAATTTCTAAAGGTAGGGGCTATGTTCCACTTTTTTTGTTTAATCTGTCTAAATGAAAAGTTCTGTATTTTGTACTTTGTTAAACGGAGGCTTAAAAGACGTGACTTGGGTAGAATAATCTCATTGAACACATTGGATAAAGATCTTCCTTTGAGCTGTTTTGTTTCCCCCTTTCTATCTGAAAGGCTTTTACATACCCATGATGTTACCAAACAATTTGTTAAACTATGTGGCCCAGATATTCAAACTGTACCCTGAATACCAGGCCTAATTGTTAGCAACAAGGTTGGGTTCTTTTGTGTCAGAGGTGATTGATCTAAAATATTATTGTAACATTAATTTGATTATGCTATTATTTGTCCCAAAGTTGACATAAGTCGGAATTGACCGTGGCACCAGGCGCCATTACTCCGTATTGACCAAGATTCCGGGTTCCACTAGTCGGATCCCAGATTACGGATCCCTATTAGTCCAAATTGACACAGGTTCCGAGATCCCATCAGTCGGAATTGATCCAGGTGATCCCTCGAGTCAAAAAAGACCGAGGTTCCAGGATTCCATCATTCAGAATTGACCCAGTTTTCCGGGTTCATGAGTAAAAATTGACCCAGGTTCCTGGCTCCATTAGCCAGAATTGACTCAGGTTCTTGGATTCCTCGGGTCAAATTTGATCAAGGTTCCAGGATTCCATCAGTCAGAATTTATACAGATTTGAGGATTCCATCAGTTAGGATTGACCCAGGTTCCGGAATTCCATCAGTCGTCTTGACCCAAGTTTCGGGGCTCTTGAGTTGAAATTGACCCAGGTTCTACGGTCCATGAGTCTGGATTCACTCAGGTTCCGGGGTCCATGAATCGGAATTGAGTCAATTCCTGAATCCCTTGAGTCAAAACTGACCCAGGTTTCGGGAATCTGTTAGTCAGAATTGACCTCTGAAATTTTCTCACGGTAGACTGAACACGGACTCCGGGAATAAATGGGTAAAAAAAGAAAGAAAAAAAACAAACAAACAAACGGTTTCTTGGTTTCTTGGTCCCATTGTGGTAAGTCTGACATTAAGCAGTGTTTTTTCCCTGTTGACAAAATGAACCGGATAAAGGGAGACCGGGGTGTTACAATTTCCACCATGGGTGTTGCCACGTAAAGATACCGAAGAGAGAATCAAAATTAACTCTAATTTCTGCAAAAACAATTATTTTTTTTGTTATTTTACGCCCTAAGATGTTAATGTTGCTTCTCTCTTCGGTGTCTATACGTCATAACACCCATGATATAAATTTTAACACGGTGTTAAAATTGACATCATGGGTGTTATGGGGCCTACTATGTTTTTATTGACTCAGTTTTAGGTCAAATGTGCTGTTAATTGAGTCGAATCTGGTTTCAAGTGTTTTATTGGACTCGGTTTTGGATCGGATGGGTTCTAAATGACTCTAGATCTGTAATGGCTTTGATGTATTTTAGTTGGTTCGTTACTGGGTTTAATGCGCTCTACTCAGTTCAGGGTCTCACGTGCCCAGAACGACTCCCATCATCGGTCATTCCTTGACGATTTTACCGAGATTCCAAGCCCAGTAGAAAGCCATGATTAATACAGGGCCAAAATTCATAAAACTATTAAACATAACAAAATGTTGCTTAGAAGGAACTGATTACAATACAAGCAAAAATGCAATGTTGCTCACATTGTTGCAAATGATGTCTCGCTATCGTTTTGCTTAGCGAACAAATTAGCTATATGCACAATTGTTCTGTTTAGCAAAAACGTTTACATTGAGCCCAGGGCCCAACTTTTTTGCGCTGCTTAATGGTAAACACATTTTTGTGCTTGCTATAGCAGACAGAATTGATTAAGCGTAAGCGTATTACACAGGTCAGCAAGAAAATTAGGCAGCCATTTTGCGCGTTCACCATGGATTTGCATTGTTACGTCATTCATTTTCATACAGTAAGCACCGGAAGGTTAGCATGCCTTTTCGTATGATTACGGTTAGCAGCGCTATAAAGTGGAAATCGCACATTAAGCACACAATCGGTCATTATGCAGCTCTATGAAATCTCGATTTCACATAGATACTATCCATCTTAATTGTCAAGGAAAGTGTGATGTTACAATACAAATCACTATGGTGATACTGGCACTCATTTTAAGATGAATCTTAGTTCATGTTGAAATAGTCTCCAGGTCTGATATTGATATTGCATTGTTTTAATAAGAACACAACTATATTCAAATGCATTGATTTAAAAGTGGTTATGAGCTCAGGGTATCTATCACAAATTGACGCTTTGCACGCAGGGTCCTAATGCCCGTTTTTTTTTTTTTTTTTTTATCTACACCTCTGGGCCGATTTCTGACTCCCTAGTTTAAATATCATGGTTTATTTAATTTTAAATGTAGATAAAGCGAATGTAAATTTACCACAGACGCACTGAAACAGTGGTAGCAGTAATCTCAGCAGCCTGGGGTTGTATGCTCCCCGGGAAGTTGAGAAATATATCTAAATGGTTTAAGAAGTATGCCTGATAAACAGCGATGATAATGTGGTAAGGCGCCTTGATCTAGCTACTAGGATATGTGCGCTATACAAGAACCTAATAATATTATTATGATTAATGTTGTGGTTTGCGAGGTAATGTCTCTCGGTTGAATTGTTCGTGTTGATGTGATCAGGAAAATTCCTCTGAAAATATTTTGTTGTGGAAATGCAGTTCAAATTTCTAACTAAATGAATTTGCTCGATGCAAACCATCAAACTCAGTCAGTTACTAGCTGGCAGAGAATCGATTGCACAAATCGTTACTCAGATTTTTGTAGATTGGCGTCCGCTCGCAAGTGCAGCGGTTAGATATGCGGTAGGTACCCGCTGCCACTTCGCAGAACGTTTGTTGCTTTTTTCTCATACACCGTATTCAACTAAAACTTTCACATATGATGTTTTTTTTTCTTTTCTTTTTTCATTTATCTTTATCATTTTGCCAATAAATAAGCAGTACGATGACAAAACCCAAACAATGACCCTAGCTTGTGACCGCTATACTTATGACGTGTTTAAGCCTCAATGGTGATTAATTTCACTCCGTAGTTTGCCCTACGTAACCTCGAGTTCCGACTCAAACAAGATGAATCTCTTATGTAAATTAGGCTTCCCTGTTGAAAATTTTCCTTCCACACCAAAAACTGAGCAATTCTTCATCGACATCACTTCACACGCGTCCTGGTAGTATTGAGCTAGTCACTTTTGATAGTCTAGTCGACTTAATTAAAATTGTCTCTGCCGGTTTCAGCTAGCATAACTTTAATTTCATTAAACACGCATTCAAATTTACGCAATGTTCCCCTTATTTGTTCAAACTAGGGTTTCGTTTGCAACCATTTTCGTTGACACACGATTTCGTTCTCAATCAGGTTCGTTTCGGACAGTCCATTACATTTCATTTAAGACTGCATTTTCACATTTGAATTTCTACTGCCAATTAATGATTGCCCAGTCTCTTGCTTTTGCCTTTTACAAATTTGAACGATCTTTGCAAACTTCATCACTTTGAAAGATCTTATTTGACCACGCTCTTAAAAACTTCTGGGTCAAAATTAACCTGAATCTAGGTCCCGTAGGGCCTGACCTTTTCCGGGTCGATGACCCGGAATCTGTGTCAAAGTCACCCCAAGTTTGCCAAAATGACCCATAACCCAAGTTAACTTCCTCTTTTAACTCCGTAATCCAAGTTAACTTCCTCTTTTAACTCCATAACCCAAGTAAACTACTCTCTGGGTCAGCCTGACCCGGAAAAGGGTCAGGCTCCCCGGAACCCAGGATCCGGGTCAATTTCCGGGTCAAATTTGACACATGACTTGTTAGAGTGCATTGAATGCAAACACTTTTGAAGTTGGATTACTCCGCTTGACTGTTGGATCATGATACGATGCAACGTATAATTAATTTTCAAGTGAATTTGAAGGAGCCAGGTGTTAACAATGAAGCATTGTTGGTAAAATTGGCTAGGAAAACCTCGACTAGAAATGTAGCAATTTCAGCGAGATCTCCCTGATCACATTACAATTGAAATCTGTCAAAGCTAACCGTGTTGAAATGAACTACGACAGTTAGAATTCATAACTATTTTGTTGAAATGTATTGCATTGGTTCGGAAAATGTACAAACATGTACTTTGTACATAAATTAACGGTACGAGTTTGTGATTTACAGAAAGTTATAAAGGAGAAGGATTTTAAAATAAGTAGCAAATTTCTTAGCACCACGAATTCTGCACCCTACTGTTTCAGTTCTGCTAGACTCAAATGCTTTTTGTATCCAAGTTTTATGGTTCTTTAATTTGATTTGTTTCGTGTACGTATTCTATTTGATCAAACTTTTTGCAAAGCTGACAAAGAACGTTGATCTTCACATTAAAAGATGCTAGATCCGATTTTCGGTCGACTTGATCGGAAAAACAAAACAAAAACATAATTTCATATAACTATTGTTATACATAAAATAATCTTCTGTCTTAGGTTTTGCAACTAAGTACAAAATAATAAAATATAATATACTAATAAAATAGAACAATAAAAAATAAAATAAAAAAAATCGCAAATAAAAACAATAATTATTGTTTGGATCCCGGTATTAGATCACGTTCATCGGCCACTAACAAAAAACTGTGCACATGCATTGTGTGCGTGTTTGTTATGCATTTTTACTTTCTTATATTTATACCTTTATTTATTTATTTCTTTTTGTTCTCTTTGAAACAGCATAATTTGTCGAAATTCGTTCAGAACCGGGAGAGGGGAAATTTTTTTCGGCGGAAATTGGGCCAAGTAATTTTAATTGACAGGAACCAAACGCGAGTGTAAAAACCGGTCTTCAATTTGTGTCGGAGTTACTCCTCAGTTTTAGGCGTCGATCAAAACCAATGTAAACTAAACAATTACCATAATAGTAATACATAAATAAAACAATACAATTATATATTAAATCAAAGATGTAATTGATAACGTATTGATTATATTCTTTCCTGCGTAAAAATTAGGACGAGTTCGGATTTGTTATCAGTTTTAAGTTTTATCACCAGATTGTATTTCAAATAATAGTATGGAATGAATTTAACAGAAACAGATTGACACAATGACCGTGTAAATACTCATGTTTTGTTTGAAATTTAATATTTTTCTCATTGTAAATATTGAATACTTTTGTTGTAAAATTATATAGAAACGGGTACTTTTAACTTCACATTGTACACTCAAATAATATTTTTAAGTCTTTTAAATTAAATCTTAAGCACACTAGTCGAACGTGAACATTCTTTAAAACACTTGATTAAAAAGACTTGTGTTTTATATTTGATATGTTAAACTTTGCATGGTGTACAATTAAAATTAAAAGTACACTAGTTTGTTGGTATTAATAATCTATAGGTGAGTACGTATATCATGTTTGACACTGCCAAGTTGTCGGAAACTTCGTATGAGAACAAAACTGTGAACAGACCTGACCCGGTAGTTGCATCATTTAACAAGTAAATATTAACTGCAGACTGGTATATCATGCTTTCGGAGCAGACATGATCCTTGATTAGGATCTCACTGACTAGACCGATATTATTATGTAGGTTAATTTTGATCCGGATAATCCGAGTTGTAACAACATTGTTCGTCAGTTTATCCCGGAGTCAACACAGAAATCCTGATCCGGATCGATAGCGAGCATGTGTTTCACTTTGGTTCTTTTTGAAAGAAAACTGGTTTGGTGTGGATTATGGGCCGTGTCTAATTTGGCTTCTGCAGATACGGCTACGGCTGGACTGCCGCGTCATCATGCGTTGAAGCATAGGACGTGCTTAGCAACACCCTTGGCAATAGCCGTAGCTGTAGCGTCCTATTTGGTTACGGTCTTATTTACTAATGAAATCGAACAAAATGTTTATTTTGGGTTGAACAAAGACAGATTGACTAGAGCGGGATTTGAACCAACGACTCACTTCCCAGCTTGTATCGTAAACTCGGGTGTGAACCGTAGCTACACGGCAGCCAATGGTTGCATTGCCTCGCCTCCTGAACAAAGATATTGGCAAAATAAGGAGACCACCAACGTAAGGCTAGATTGCTTATAAGATGGAGCGCCTGCACGTTAAACCGGAGGTTGTTGGTTCAAACTCCGCTCTAGTAATTGTTTTATTTGTAATCAATTAAAACTTACCCAGTCAGTTTTCTTTGTGGTTTATTACATGAAAATGTTTGTTATTGAAACAACACTTTACACGCAGAATTCAAATGAAACATTTGAAATACAGGTAACACAAACAGACACAAGTTCTCTTTCGTTACAGTTTCGTTATTATTTGTACGGTCTTTTAATCCCTTTTTTCTATAAAGTAGCCTTGGTTCAAGTCATCATCAACCAATGCTCATAAAGGTATCACCAGAGGGCGGTATACTTTGCTGTGTATGAGAGAGTTGCAACATAGAGGGACCAGCTTTCTGCTGTGAGGTGGTAACTAGACGCCACTTTTGGTCTAAATGAAGCACGTTCCATTGTGCGGTCTGGTGTGGCACCTGTGTACTTTTATTTATTTATTTATTTATTTTGTTGACCGAAAATTGCTTCTATTCGCAAGTTAATGCAACTCTCTCAATAAACGGCTCAGCGTTATTTATTAGTAGGCCTTCAACTTGTAATTGGATGTATGATAACTTATTGTATGGGAAATCAACATGGGCTGGAAGAGGTTTATTCAAAAGAGGGCGCTATCAGAAGAGGTTTGTACACAGTTCGCCGTATTTGGGGGGGGGGACACACAGAATCGCCTGCCACACCGGATTTTCTAATCATACTGCAAGGTCAGGTCGCATACCAGTATCTTTCTTGCAATATTTATTTATTTATTTATTTATTTCGGTTTAAAAACACAAAACATGGTTGTTAGTATCACAAAGTAATACTAAAAAATTACATGCTTACAAAATCAAACATTAAGTATTACAAAGACAATCAAAAACAGAAACCCAGGCTAGCCAGATAAAATAAATAACCCCCACAACTATAATAAAAATACAATTAGCAATGAAAAAGTAATTACAGAGAAGTAGAAAAATAAGATACACATGACATAAAGGCTTACAAGACAAAACAAACATTGTTACATAAATAAATAAAAAAACTGGAATGCTGGATTAGATAAAGATTAAAAACTATCAAAGAGATACAAGATACATAATCTGGTATAAAATATTTAAAAACAGATATATGTATAAATTTATAGAATCCTGGACAATGCTGGAATAGAGGATTTTCTATATCTGTCTGTTCTACAGAGTGGTGGAACTAACCCTTTCACAGTATTCTCTCTCAGATGTTTAAGTTTACAGTCAGTTCTAAGAGGGGAAAGCATATTTCTAAATGTGGTGACTTTCAACAGTATTTCACCCCATTTAACAAAAAGCATAGCACGTCTACTTTCAAGAGAGGGAAGATCCAAAATTGCAAGCGCTGTACGGTAACTTTAATATTCCTGATAGCCTATTATGATACGACATGCCCGTATTTCTGGACACTCTCAATTTTACTGGACTGCTGTTTAGTAATAGAACTATGCCAGACTTGGCAAGCACACTCAACTATGGGTCTAATATAACACATGTGAACAGAGACTAAGTCTGACCTAGGGACACCTGATTTCTTCAAAAAAAACACAAAGTAAACAACTTGCGTGACGCGCTGGAAACAATATCAGCCACATGTCTATCCCACTTAAGATCATTCTGTATTGTAACACCTAGGAGCTTCATATGAGTGACAGATTTTAAATCAGATGAATTAAGGCTCAAGATGTAGTTTGGTGTTTGACGCCTTAAGAAACTGATGTTCATGATGTGGCATTTGGAAGGATTGAGAACAACATAATTAATTTTACACCACAGATCATCAAGGTTGGTTTGCAATTGGGATTGCTCACCAAAATTGACAATCTCCCCAATCGTCAGGTCCACATATTTAGCTACCAACTGCAGCGTCATTGACTAAAATAAGGAAAAGTATAGGCCCAAGCTTGGTTCCCTCGGGGAACACCACAACTGATGGTAGCAAGAGAGGAAACATTGTTATTAAAGTTTGGTGTTGCGACCGGTGAGGAAGCTACAGACAATAGGGACAATAGAACGCCTGACCCCAAGATCAATTAGTTTTTTAACAACAATAGTATGATCGACACGATCAAAGGCTTTGGTGAAATCAACAGCAGAAAGATATGCAATGGTTAGATTTATCAGGACTCTCGTAAACGGAGTTTAACATGATCTACAAGGTAATGCACAGTAGAGCTACCTTTAATATTACCATATTGTGATCCAGTTTATCAGTAATATCTTCAATTATCCACATTCAAGAATACGAGCAAAAGTCGGACTCAGTGAGATAGGTCTTAAAATTGATAAAACGAATTTGTTTTCTTTTCCTTGGGACTTGACACTATGGTTGCAGTTTTCCAAACATCAGGAAATTTACCATTAATAATGCACGAGTTAAATTTATGAGTCAGATGTCAAATTGAGAGTTCAGGCGCAATTGTTTTGATTAATCGGACGGGTAAGTCTGAAGGAAGACCGGATTTGTTTGTTTGGAGAACAATAAGAGCTTTGAGTACTTGACCGTAATAAACCTTGAGGTGGGTTGCTGCAGGTAGACATGCGGGTAGGCTTTCTGTGTCCAAAGCAGGGAGCTGATTACAGATTTGAGCAAAGTGTTTGTTGATGGCTTCAGCTGTGTGTTCTGGTTTAGAATTAGCTGCATGTATTGCTGGTATTATTAGCTGGTTGGTAACGCTTGAGGTTACGGACAGATTCAATGTAAAATTTAGATTTGGCATTTTTATCAGTTTTTTTTATTTGATTGCGCAAGAAACGCCATTTCACCATATCTCTCTTAGTGTACGCTTGTTGGCTAAGGGAGAAAACTTTCTTGATTTGAGGAGCTATGCAAGGCTTATCAGAAGGACGTAGCCCCGATTCACTGACAGGAAAGTGTTGCTTGTAGGCACCATTGATTTTTGTCAAGAAAATGTTAACGATGTTATCAGTTGAGTATATTATATATTCCTCTTGTGTGTGTATTTTTACTTTGCAGCAAGCTCCTTCGTTTTAATAAAGGGATCACCATGACAGACGTTACGTATACGTAAACTATCATGAATGAACTTTGTTGTAGGTTTAAACGTACGTGTTTGCATGCCCTTTCGTTGGACTTTCCTGTTATGTCTTTCGCGGTGATAGCGAAGCGGCTCTCACGAAACTATACTCTCGCGAGACTGCTGCTCTCGCAACTTTGGTCCCATAAACTGAGTGGTCATATTTTGTTAATCTATAAATATTAAAACTATAGGTCTAACAATACATTTTGCTCACAGGGTTTTGAGTCACCCATAGTGAGGAATGGAATCGATCATCATCAACGTTAACCCAACCTAGCACACTTTGAGGCGCGAGAATAACGCCAGATACAAGCCTTTAGCACCTGGTGGGTTTACCTTTGACCTCCCATTTATTTCACACGGAGAAACTAGCAGTAAATTCACGCGTACATGTACATGTAATCATTGCATAGTGAATAAAACAACACGACTTGATGTACACAACATTATGCACACGCTGCTACATGCAGATGACCGAAAGTGCAACCTGATAAACTACATCACGTCGGACCAATCATAACACAGATATGGAAAGCTTACGTCACTGTACTTTTTTAAAATTAAATCTTTGTATCAAAATTATTGGGCCTGTAAGAGCAATGCCTGTATTTAATCTTGCGGATAAAGGCAGGGAACCAGTCTAAACCCACCAAGCGATTTAAAACGTGTGAGAGAACGTCTTGTACCATAGAACAAGTTATGCATAACGTATGAAGAAATAATTGGGTGCTTTTGTGACTGAAAACTGTTTTGTAATTCATTGAACAGGATTGAAATTATCCCGTATCTGTACAATCATAAACAAATCGGTTCACAGAATGAGCAGACACTTAACATCAGTGTTATTTAATCATGTTTATGAGGCAAGGGACACATATTAAACAGATAGATGATCAAAGTCGGTGCTAAATATCATTGATAAAACTATAAAGTTACTGAGGCAATTAACAACACGCAACTCGTTTCAAATGATCTCAGTATACAAAATTAGCATAAAAATTAACAGTATTTAAAAATACTACCATCAGATAAAATGGACGCCAGACATTCTCACTGGGCGCCACCCCAATCGTAATAAAGTACTACATAAAACGTGCCTAAATGTAGCCGTAAAAACCTCAGACAAGTCGTCAAATGGGACCACAGTCGCGAGGGCAGTAGTCTTGCGCTGAGCAGCAGTCTCGCGGGAGTTTAATTGCAAAAGAGCGGTTTCGCTATCACCGCGCGGCAGATGTAAAGACTTGTTCATAAGCCTATGCATTTTAATGTCTATCGACATTTCTCCAGGTACGTGGTGATATACAAACAAAAGAATAAAGAGGAGTACCAGCAAAATCAATTAAGCGCTATGCAAACATTATCAATAGCGAGCTTGTAATAAAACCATGTTTTATAATTACATCTCATGCTATAAAAGTCGTTAAATGTTCGTCGTGGTGCTAGCGAAATGGCTCTCTCGCAACTATTACTCTCGCGAGACTATGCTTTGGCGAATACTGTTCAATATTTAACGACTTGTACAATCTGATAGCGGTTTTTGCACGGCCAATGGGCTCTTCAGCCTGTTTCGTATGGAAACATCTGATTTTTTTCAATTTGTTAAAATCTATAAATTGTCTACAGGCGTACATGAATAATTATGAACAATCATGATGCACAGAGGATATGGAGTCATTCATATAGATACATATATATATAGCACCAAGCCTGTCGAAAAGGATACCGGGGCTGATAACTACATTTTAAAAAGTGTGAAAGAGATGTCATTTGGAATAAACTTTGATTATACAAAAACAATGGGGGGCGCGAAGACCTGCTCATGAGGGGACCTCATTTTATATCTGCTTAGGATCCAACTTTGTTACCTTGTGGTTAAAAGTTTCTCTCTTTCAGGCAATACATATACATAGGAACTTGTTTCACAATGTTATTTTTGATGTTGATGGGTGTGATACAGAATCAAGTTAGGAGAACTTTAATGACAGGGCCCACTTTCACAGAGCTGCTTAAGCAGAAAACAGTGCTTAAAATTTGTCCGCTTATCAAAAAATGGCAGGATACCAGTTACAGATTTCACATGAAGAATGGTACTTTGGCTGGTAACCTTATTCTGTTAAGCTTAACTTTGTTTTGCTTAGCTACTTTTTGTGCTTAAGCAGCTCTAATAAATTTGGGTCTGATCAAACCCGTTTAAAAGCTGCAGCCACTTGTAATCATAACTGTAACACTTCAGTCCATGATCATTTAAAAGCTAAACTAAAATAAGATAAGGTTCTAGGCTGTTCTGAAATAGTTATTTAAAAAAAAATCCAATAGATGGAGTCTCCAAGAAAAATATAAATAAGTATTATGAGTACCTTGCCTCACGCTAAAACAGAGTAAAAATATGTTTTCATCCTTGAAACACTTCAAGCCCAAAATCCGAAAAACGCGATGTCAAACAAACCACGTGACCAGGTACTCGTGACGTCATCGGCGGCTAGTTAGTTTGGACTTGCCTATTTGAATGTACGGAGCTAACGTAACTTCACCGCCAAACTTCCCTGATTTCAATCAATACGGCCGCAAATGTGACTGTTGGATGATCCGACAGGTACAAAAAACATCGAGCCAATTCACAACGAATATTATTTGGGGATCTTCGTTCTTTGAGTAGGCAAGGCAATTTCAGAGCTTGGCTTGATTTTTAGTACATCGATCTACATGTTGCAAATAGACTGGCGTTCTGTTAATGTAAATGTTATTACTATGGCGAGGCATGAAGATCCAGTCTATATATTATGCTCTATTATATCTATTCTATATTATGCTCTATATATTAGGCCATAATACATGGGTCATTTTTCTGTTCGTTCGTGCAACACAGCTGGGGATTACTTACTTTTTTCACCATACAAAGAAAATGCCATACTAATGTCAAATTCACTTATCCCCAGATGTATTTTGTGCAAATGGATGAGAAAATGACGAAAAAGTGACCGTAATTCAGTGAAAAAATAATGATTTTACCCGATCAACAATCTGTCCCAACTTAGAATCCAGTACGCATAATGTGTGTATACCAATTTCAAGTTGGGCCATATTCTGAGTTGGGCCCCATTTCACACGTTGTCAACAACCAAGATGGCGGCACTCCCAACGTGTGACAATGTGGGGAGTAAAAGTCAACATTTTTCAGACTTTTTGTGTGTTATGCACATAGTACCATCAACAAAAAGTAAGTTCATTGAATTTAGCAAGGACTCCTGGAGTAGATTTGTAAGTTATGGGACTAAATGGACAAAATTTGTATGAATGCACAACCCAACTCGGACCACGTTGGGTACCATCATGAGTGCTATAAGTGTTTCTGTGACATCAGCAAGATCCGTTAATGAGATCAACTCGGCCCTGCACCAAGTCATATATTTTAGCAGCCTTTTTAAAAATGTCTGTTGAACATATTACATCATTAAACATGTTAAAGTAAGTTTGCTGCCCAGCCAGTGGATGATCATGAATTGTTTGTAGCGAATTTTACCAAGTTTTAAATTATGAAAGGGAAAGCATACGGTAGAAATATAATTATAAAACATATTTTATTGAATCTACTTACGGGAATTTTTTTTTATTAAAATAGAAATCCCCCCAAAGTATTGTGGAAAGCGTAGAGTTGTTTCCTCCTAAATTTGGTATGCACATAGTTCACTTATTAACTTGCTCTGCACACTTTACTTGGTATATAATTACCAGACATTTTGTTTGGTTGTTGTTGTTGTTGTTGTTGTTGTTGTTGTTGTTGTTGTTGTTGTTGTTGTTGTTGTTGTTGTTGTTGTTGTTGTTGTTGTTGTTGTTGTTGTTGTTGTTGTTGTTGTTGTTGTTGTTGTTGTTGTTGTTGTTGTTGTTGTTGTTGTTGTTGTTGTTGTTGTTGTTGTTGTTGTTGTTGTTGTTGTTGTTGTTGTTGTTGTTGTTGTTGTTGTTGTTGTTGTTGTTGTTGTTGTTGTTGTTGTTGTTGTTGTTGTTGTTGTTGTTGTTGTTGTTGTTGTTGTTGTTGTTGTTGTTGTTGTTGTTGTTGTTGTTGTTGTTGTTGTTGTTGTTGTTGTTGTTGTTGTTGTTGTTGTTGTTGTTGTTGTTGTTGTTGTTGTTGTTGTTGTTGTTGTTGTTGTTGTTGTTGTTGTTGTTGTTGTTGTTGTTGTTGTTGTTGTTGTTGTTGTTGTTGTCACTGTTAGATCATTATTTAGAATGCTTTTGAATCCTTTGTGATTTTAAACCCCAGTGAGAATATTTTGGAAAACAATCTTTTTTGGAAACTTTTACACCATTATGTTTGGAAGCTAGCACTGTTGAATTAATTAATGGCTTTTGAGAAATTACAGAAAAAGAACTGAAAGAGCTTTTTTTTATTTTATTTAGCATACAAATGCGTACAGTGCTGCCGACATTTACTCTGACAGTTGGGGGGGGGGCAGAAGATGAGCAGGGTGGGGGTCTATCAGCATCGGGGGGGTCTATCAGATTAAGAGCATTTTGTGAAAATTGCTAACATAACTGTTTTCATGTTAGGGTACTTTTGTCTTTCATGTTTTGTTGAAATGTGACATGATTTGACTGAGCTGGGTTTAATTGCTTCGGACTTGGTCATGGGCTGAGAGTTGAAATGAGAACATTATAATAAATATTTAATTTGACAAATGATGTTCATTGTAAACGCTGAAGTGAAATCATTCTTAACAATTAGCGGTGTATAAATGAAATATGGAATTCACGGTATAACAAATATTTTTATTTTTATTTTTCCCTTTCCTTGAAAACCAGGCCCCAATATAGATGAAGACCATGGAGAATGCTCTGGTTTGAGCTCTGGCTTCTTTCTATAAACATTTCTTAAACATACTCAATGAAAACGAAATCGAAATCGAAAGTTATTAAAACGTATAGAATTTTACAACTTGGTGCACAGACATTGTAACATTAACGAAGTTGTTAATCAACTGCATTTTTGTAGCACGTTGATAATTTATTCTGCAAAGTAATTATGTAAAATCACAAATCAAAACTTAACTTTTTGGCAGGCCGCAGTGCAAGTTTCATTTAATCTAACATAGAAATATGTAACATCTTCAGATTGGTTGTTTTTGGCTGTTACCAAAACAATTTGCCATCCACGACATATTTCTGACACAACTGAAAGGGAATTTTGTACATATGTAAATTATTTCTATTGAAATGAAAAAACCTGTGCCATGAGATGCATGTACAGGATTTTTTTTGTCGGTGATGACATCAGCCCACAATTGTAACAACTGCAAAAGCTACACCCAATGTTCATTTTGTTCATTTGTCTGTTTAAGTGTGAAGGCTCGGGAAAAACGATTGGAGTCTTGGGGGGGGGGTTGCAGGGGGTTACACAGTAAGAATTTGGTTAGGAAAAAGGTAGAGGATACATATATTTTGGTGCTCCCATAGAGCTATATTATATAGCTCTATGGGTGCACCCAATCTGGTCTTGTGTTTGGGGCTTGGTTTGAAATAACAATCATGCATATCCTTCCACTCTCCCCAACTGTTGAGCCAAATTTAAGAGTTTATAACCACGGTTATGTAGAGGCTTTCTACTGATTCATGAGGTCACGAAAATTAAAATGAACATTTCACAAGAGAGAGAACACTCGAACAGTTGGTAGATGGATATGTCTTTAAATAGCTATAAGTTTAAAAGGGGGGCACACCCCTCCCCACCCCATCCCACCCCCACCCATGGGCAAGACCACTACTCAAGATGAAAGTTTCTACCACTACCCTACCCAAGGGCTACTTTGGCAAACACCACGTTTCATTATGCTTGATCTATAACGTTTTAAAACAGGGGACACACCCCATACCAAAAGGGACAGGTGAAAATTATATAAGTCTGCGTGACTCCATCAAAAAAATCATACCATTTCACCATGCCTTACTTGTTGAGTAACAGTTTGATTTTAGCGTGTAATACAGTTCTGTGAAGAACCAAATCACTTTTAAATCAGCCAAATTATTAGATATATACCCTTTTGACTAAATAAAATCAATTCAAGCAAAATTGTATTTTGAGATGAGCCCACATGTCTCTTTCTGCTCAATCAACCATTTCTTTTAATAACGCTCTTTGTTTACACAACTTAGCAAGGCTGAGTAATTGCTGTACGATTCCTGAGGGAATTCCTGGAGAGCGGGTCAAGGTTGGATTGTGTTAGTTAAAAACAAACCCCGGGTAGTGATAAGACATTTGGCATGCTATTTGGCTAGGTGCAGTTGTAAAACTTTGAATTGTTTAGGTTTTTTGAAAAAAAGGGCAGACTAATGACTTTTAATTAAAAACTGTTACTCAATAAGTGAGCGATGGTGTCACGGAGGGTTAAAGATACATTCCAAAAAAAGTAATAATACATGGGGTCCTCAAAATAATATTTTGTTCCCTTATAATTTTTTTGCAAAATCAAACTGTTTTTGTTTGTTCCCTCAAAATATAGACCTATGATTTCTATGGAATATAAATTATTTTGATAGGCCAAAATAACTCCCCTGAAGTAATTTTGTTCCCTCAACAAGTTCTCCTTTCATCAAAATATTATTTTGTTCCCGCGAAAGATGATTTCACAACCCCCTCTCCCAGAGTAAACGATCGTTTCGTTCCCCAGAAATCCACTTTCGCTACCCAGAACAAAAACGATTAATTAGGCTTAGCCACGAGGGCCTTTTCCAACCTGTTTGGCGGTCTATAATTTGTCTTCTCGATTGATTGCTACCCAAACGGTAGCAAAAGTCCAAACCAATCAGAAGCGACGGGGGTCAGCATACATTAACAAATTATGCAAATTGACAAATATACTAAAAGGCGAACGTCTCGTCGTGTATCATCAGATAATATTTTCGTCGATCATTTTTGTTATCCCTTCTGTTAATTTTATTATTTGTTTCAGTCAAATGGCCTTAGGATGTGTACACCTATTTTGTTTAGTTCAAAATCATGCCAAGATAAATACAAAAGAGGCACGATCACGTTCATTTCTTAATTATCTTTTGTACTTGAAGGGGGGGTATTGTTGGCCTAAAACATTATGTGACGTCACCATGACATCATTAATTGCACGTTTTGTGTGGCTCTAAAAGGTGTAAATATTTAGTTGGTAAAAACAGTACAGCTATTGTAAATAAGTTTCATTTTAGCTACCTATAATAAATAGATCACTATAAATACGACGAGATTGTATAGCTGACACGGCCCAAAACTCCTAAAGGATCAGAAGAACACATGTGGTAAAAAAGCGTGCATCGTGTAAAAAAAAACCCGGACCGTTTCGTAAAAATGTTTTAATACAAAACGCTGCTCAACAAACTTCTTTGGTAAGCAAATAATGAGTAAAGGCACCAGTCACAACAATGTCAACTCTATTGTATTTTGGCTGGTAACCTGTTTCTGCCAAGCTATGTTTTTCCTTTGCTTGAAATTTGGCCCAGTTGTTTGACAGCAGAAGCTGGTTGCCAGCAAGTTTTAAATGTCAAACCTACAGTTTGACTGGTACGCTGGTAACTTTACACTTATAAAACTTTGTTCTGCTTTATTAATAAAAGTATTATTTGTTGATATATTTAGATTGTGAGCTTAAGATAGGAAATAAATCCGAGAAAGAAAGAAAGAAAACAATAACTAAATAAAATGTCTTAAAAAAAGTAAACAGAAAAATTCCAACTTGTTTCATAACAAATGCTTATTCTGTTGATAGAGTGAACCCGTCACACACACGCGCATCATGGGCCAAATTCATAGAGCTGCATAAAGGTAAGCAAATTTTCGCGCTTGCAGAAAACTTTGCTTCAGTGTAAGCTTCAAAGGTTAGCAAGAAAATTAGGCAGCCATCTTGCGCGTTCACCATGGATTTGCATTGTTAAGTCATTAGTTTTAATACAGTAAGCACCGGAAGGTTAGCATGCCTTTTTCGTGTGCTTACGGTTAGCAGTGCTATGAAATGGAAACTCGCACAGAAGCACAAAAAGCAGCTCTATGAAATTGGGCCCCATTAGCTCTAGAATGACAAAGCATAATAACTAACATGTGCATATCCTGTCCGCCATTTTGGAAGTCAAAATCGTGCACAAAAATAATATGCACACAAGATTTGACTCCCAAAATGACGCGCATTGTTTGGATGTGCGTTCCGCGTTCAAGCGCAAGTGTTTACTCACAAAGAACAGCTATCGCAGGGGGATGGCGCCATCCTCGTTCCCAGGTGTGATCGATCTCGCTGCGCAATTTTTTCCCAGCATGCCTTGCTCGATCATAACGAGCAAGGCTATAGTGACGAGAGGTATCGATACGGCGCGCTGCCCATGGTAGCGAGGCTGGGATGGCGCTTTTTGAGAGTGTGACGTCATAGGGGTCTATTGCGTGAAGTACGTGTTGGTAGGATGGAGCAGCTGTATGAATGACGTTGCAGGGAGCAGTTGCTAGGCCAACCAAGAACCAATAAAAATACGTAATATTTAGACATATTAGCATAATAAGCGCCGCTTTGAATTATGGCATTGTACGATCAAGACGCTCATCACACTACAGACAATTTCTGTGTAGGACTCGGGATCTGATCTGTGTCGCCTGATCCGGAAACCCTTCCCTTGTTATTTCTGTTTTTGGGGGGATCGGGTGGGTCCGAACCGCCCGTCGTGCCCCCCCCCGGTAAATTCTGTAAAATGCCCTCCCATGTTAAGACTGGCCGAAGCGATATTAGACTGGTACACTGTCTATAAATTATCGAGGCATGCGATGTGCACTGTGGCACAGCCTCGCTACCACCATGGGCACTGGTCATCAACTCTGGGTTATTGGGAGACGAAAAGGAACCAGACTCGAGGAGTTACTGGCCCAAAGGAAAATGTGATATTTCTTTTGCATGCTGTGATAAGAAAAAATAATAATGTAGGCCTAAAAAAAAAAATTAAAAAAAACATTTAAAAGGCCATACCAGCAATGAGTTCATGAAGAAAACAATATAATGTGAGCGCCAAAAATTAAACTTAAGAAACACTGTTTGGCTCACAAAGACAAGACTCGAACCATGGAGGTCAAACAAAATTAAGGAGGCAGGCTAGGCAAATTGTCTGTGCATTCCGACCCACTTCAAAATGTTGTTGAGGATTTCCAAGGATAATTTCCCGTTTCCAATGCAGTATGAAGCTCAGATAATCTTCAGTGCGTTTATGGCGAAAACAGTTTTTACCGACATGTTCATCGTCTTCACGTCATGAAACTGTCACCACCCCACCCCCCAAATGTGAACCATATGTAGTTTTTCGAGGGATATCGCTCCTCCATTCTGACCGATTAATTCCAGACTGAACATACACGGCCACACGTCAAAAACGTGAATGTCTTGTTTACCTGGGTAACGATCAAGGTCACAGCAGTGTCATCCCGTACATTTTGCCCATTCAGAGATCGAACGGCGAAAACGACGAATTAGGAATCGACTTATAAAGTAGTTATAAATCTAAGACACTTAATGGCGTTATTCAATCCAACCGTTATAAATCTGAGAAGCGTTACGGCCATAACGCTTCTCAGATTCAAATTTTGGGGGATAAAAAGTGATATGTTTTTCCATAACCGCAGTACTTCGAAGTGAAACGTTTCTCAAATTGCATTATACCATCAAAAGCTGTTGTATTTCTTACCAAGTAAGTTTGAATTGCCATGCATTTTCAGAGTCATTACCAAACATATATAGACCCTTAAAGTGAGTGGACAAAACAGAAAACGTGCTGGTAGTAGAAGCAATAAATAATGTAGTACGTACATAGATATGATAGTTGCTAACTAAAAACAAATATATAATAATAACAATTATATGCAGGTAGTAGAAGCAGTAAAAACGTTTAAGATTTAATTACAGCTGCACAAGCTTCAAGTCGAGCAACAAGCACGGCAGAGTTCTGCTCAGTCTGAGCTGACTAATTCACTTGCACCAGTTCAATTAAAGCAGGTAAGTAGGTAAACTATTTGATTGTTAATGTCCTCCTGTTGTTGTTGTTTTTTTCTTTTCTTCTAAATTAAAGTAACTTGGTAACATTTTGGAGAAGATGTTCTAACGCAGGAGGCGCCACGGGGGCGGGACATTGGCCTTTGCCCCCCCCCCCCATCAGTTGAACAAACAAAATAAAACGGGGGAAAGGAAAAGAAAGGACATTTATATAAAGAAGGACAGGAAAAAGAGGACGACAAATTGAAAAAGAACAGGCACTAAATAAAGGAATAGGGCGAAAAGAATTGAGGCAATAATGTTACCTAGCCGTATACTAAGAATGGGGTATATCAAATCGGTTAAAAGTGCTCCCTGTTGCAAAAGTCGTTTCTGGTTTTTCTTCTTTGTTTATTTTGTTTCCCTTCTTTTTGAGACAATTTTGTGGACGATTTAACTGTACCGTTTTAACTATCAGTTCACACGGTCCGATGTTCTTGAAGCATAAAACACACATTTAAATTAACGCACAGTGTCTTAGTATTGGTTGACAGGAGACTATTAACCAAAGCCTCCCTCTTAGTTTTGAACCAAAACAAGAAAGTAAATTGTTTGCAAAAAAGCAAAACCTCAAGTTACCACGGTGAAATAAATAAGCAAAATAAGGCTCTAATGTGTTGCTCGACTTGAAGCTTGTGCAGCTGTAATTGTAAATCTATATTTGCATTGACGTCCTGCTTCTACTACCTACACATTTGTTTGTTTTTGTTGGAGTCTGCAAACTAACATATAATTATATGTGAATACTACGTTAATTACTGCTTCTACTACCATCAAACTATTCTGTTTTGTCCACTCACTTAGACAAATTAGATTTTAATACAAATGCATAGACCATTCTTTACATGCTAACTTGTGAGACCTGGAGCCGGTTTCACAAAGAGCTAGGATTGATCTTAACTCCAAATCACTTCTAATTGCTAAGCAAAGTGTGATGTCATAACACAAATCACTAAGGTGATACTGACAACTTAAGATGAATCTTTGTGCTTTGTGAAATCGTTCCCGTTCCTCGAGATACACATACTTGCATTACATACTTACTTTAAATCTTGTGAATTTCATGATATGAGGAGATTTTGCTGTACGTACTAACTTGTGAGACGTGGTTTGATCGCTTCATATACTAGATCCTTTATCACTCGGTGTTTAAAATTAACAATTTAATTTAATATAGATTACAATTCTTAGTTAATTGGCCATTTTAGCGAAGTGATTATTTAATTAGCCAACCTTGATCTCAAACAGATGATAATTAATCATGATGTTTTATAATGGGATCAGCTGGTGACTGTGGTTAACCGTGGTTCTGTCACGTAAAAAGGAATAAGGCAATGCATATGTTTACTAAATCGCAATGAGATATGCAACGTGTGTGTTATTTATACTGAAAGGCCACACGGTAAATTAGTAAACTTGTTTCGAGGGTAAAATCACATGTATTAATACACTTGCAATAATACTCATAATGAATAGAATGCTGGCTTAGAGAGTCGAAGTCTCGGTGGTGGTAGGTCAGCCATCTCAGGTATTTCGGGTTTGAAACGACATTTACGACAGTCGACACACTGGCGTTGGTGATGGCGGACTGCCTCTCGGCCACGTAGGATCAATAAGTTACTTCTAATTTCTGCAAGAATGCGTTCTGGCCCAGGGTGGAGAAGTTTTTCGTCGTACTCTTGAGTGAGTAGCTTGGCGATGTGATGACTGGGATCAAGGCTTGGACATGCATGCGTTCGGTTTGTCCATTAGAGTGGACTGTGGGTGGTTGATGTTAGACAGAAAGATATATTGTAAATGTTCAAACTCTTGATTAGAGCATGACTCTTTCAGTTGAGATTCGGTGTCTATCATCGCAAGGGACTGGTTATCAATGTATTGTCTAGCAGTGTAAGCTGATGGAAAGACGTGTTAGTGAGTGTCACTAACACTTCATCATATATTTATGTTTATATACATTTTTTTTTTCAACAGAAATCGACCGGCTCCCATATACCGACAGCCAATTGTCTTCACCATGACTAACTCTGCCAGCCGGAAACAAATTCATTTTGCTCTCGTCCTCGCCCTCGTCGTCGTTTACGCAAACTCCATGCAAACAGTGGGTTCCCCAAAGAAGCTGAAGCTTCTATACTACACCGCCTCCGACGACGGCAGCCATCATTTATCCAGTACCAAGATTGCAGCTGCGCTTGTTCGACGAGGTCATGACGTCACTTTTCTGCTAAGCAACAGCTGTACAAAATGGCTAAATGCCAGCGACGCTGCCCTGTTTAACTTCGCCGTACACATGTCCACGTTTACAGAACGAGACCGACTGGAAAACTTGCGGGAGATTTCCCGTTCTGGTCTACGTGGTGATACCTCCGGCATCTGGCGCACATCTCTATACTTCTGGCGAAGCAGACTGTTTTCCCCCAAAGGTGCTACATACAATTTTTTCGCGACTGAATGCAAAAGTCTTCTAAGAGATAATGAAACCATAAACAGTCTACAAGATAAGAAATTCGACATGCTGATAGGGGAGGATCAGAGCCAATGTCACCCTCTACTTGCTAAACGACTTGGCATCAAATTTTCACTTACAAGTGGTTTAGGGATCATTCCTGTTAAAGGAATGTGGTACGTAGATATTTTATGTTCCATTCTTACAATCTAACCAGATCCCAAACTAGACTTGCATAACAAGATTTAGCCTCGTGCACAATTCCACAAGTTGCTTGAATATTGCCATGAGGTGCACAAATGAAGGTAACAAATGTAGTCCCAGCTCCTTTGAAAAGTATGGATAAAAGACTGTTTTAAAACTGATTGTTGCTTGATTGGTATATGTTCCGCTCCATTCCATTCATCGGGTTTTAACTTCTCTAAAATGACAACTTAATGGGGGAACTCAATCAAACTTTCACACTTGGTTTTCTTGAAATGCATCTTTTGTTGATTGGTGATTATTGTGAACAATTTTATGTGAGCCGCAAGGACTACTGTCGATGTCATGTTTTTCTGAAAATAATCCAAGCCGTTCAATTAATAACAAATACAAATAGGTACGGTTTACCGAGTCACCCAGCATACATACCGGAGCGCCAAGCCGGTCTAACCGACAAGATGACGTTCATACAGCGCCTGAAGAATGTCTATCTATACGGCGTCCAGTGGCTCTTCCGACGCGCAATGTTGATACCATACCGTGCACTCCAAGAAGCTTACGATCTCAGTCCTGAGAAGAGTATGGTAGAAATGGTGGCTGAGGCCCAGCTGTGGGTGTTCAATGGAGGATTCGAGATGGATTTAGCCCGCCCCCTTACGCCGAATGTCATCTTCATTGCCTCGCCTGGGTTGGGTCTACCGTCAAATCATAAGGTGCATTGTTTTGGTGCCAAAAAGTATTTTTTTATTTATTAATTGTTTTTATAACTGTACGGATTTTTAGCTCGTGGAATAAAGCATTTTGTAGCTTGATTCAACCTGATTGTCTCTTATTTATCTTGGGTTCTTGAATTACCCTAACCAAACCCCAAACCTTAACTGTCTCATCTCCTTATTTAACTTTACCTAAACCCACACTCAGTCATAGCCTCAATCCTCCGTTAGCTTACGGTAATATCATTAAGCTTGATTTCTTCTAATGTTTACCCCTACCGCCCCACTGCCGACCACAGCGATCTTAACAGCCAAATAAACCATGGGCCCTGTCCTTTAGCCTTATCCAATTACTTACATAACACCAAACTTTAGCTCTTGCCTAAACTTTAATCATGGTTTAAAGCCTAATCCCTCAACATTAACCCATCTTGATCCCCTGTAATGTAGATACCAGAAGATCTGCAAGATTTTCTCGATGGTGCCAAAGATGATGGCGTCGTCCTGTTCTCACTGGGAGGTTACGTAAACGAGATGGAGACTGCGCAGGCTCAGATGTTTGCTAACGCATTGGCTAGACTGCCCCAGCGAGTCCTTTGGCAGTTTGCGGGGAACACATCTCGAATACGAGTTGGAAATAACACAAAAACCGTTGAATGGATCCCACAGAAGGAGGTCATGGGTGAGTAGTGTTGTAAAACATAAGTGTGTATCTATTGTGGTGTTTCGTGGCCGAGCGGTCTAGTGAAACATATTAAAGTTCTGGCGATTGAATCATCAGAGTGTGGGTTTGATTCCAAGTTGAGAATTTTCTTTTGCGCAGGTTTATTTTAGTTTTTATCGAAATAGTACAATAATTTTTGACTCTGGCAGAAATATTGTTTTCTTGTTATGTATTTATTTTGATGGATAGTGCGCTAAGTGTTTGTCTCGCAAGAATGCGGCCCTGGTTTGATTCCCATCCAGGGCAGTGCATAAAGTTGTGCATGGGTTACATCCTATGCTAAGGGCGCTCGTCTCCAGGGCATTCAGTTTCCTACCCTAAGACAAATCAAACACTTTCGATCTCCGCCTGTGCTCTATGGTCATACATGGGACTGTGGCTGGCTGCAAGGCACCCGTGTATGCCTTCAGCTTCAACAGCACGTTGTCGCTGCGTCCTTCGCAATCAGCTTCTCAGCTGCCAGTGATGAAACCTTTCAAGTTGCAATACTTATTTTCCCCACTTTGTTACAGGTCACCCTAACTCCAAGATGTTTTTGAGCCACGGCGGTTTGAATGGTTTACATGAAGCGGCATGGTACGGGTTACCAGTCGTTGGTATCCCGCTATTCGGTGATCAGTTCGACAACTTGGAACGGGCCGCAGCAAAAGGGATGGCACTGCAGCTGGACATCGTTTCGTTGAATGAAGATGTTTTAATTGAAGCGATCAGTCGCGTTATCAAGGAACCAAGGTAAAGACTTATTAGTCTCTGATCAAGGCGCTTATGGAAATGGGAGGGGAATAAAGCGATCGCTTCGTATAGAATTTCCAGAACACATTGCTCCATGACCCATCATCGTCATTATCATCATGTCCCAGAGCCGTGAAGCCAGTAATGGGGGTCCTTCCACTCTTCTCACTATTCAATTATAATCGTTCAAATTGTCAATTATGGTTACTCAATTTGTCATGACCGGGAATGAATCCACACTCTGGTGATTCAGCCATCAAAACTTAAGTCCAATGCACAAGAATCCTTGGTCAAGTCCCACATCCATAGATTATAACAAAATAAATAGTGTACAAAACAATATGAAAAACAATACCACAACACAATATTAAGCAGTGGAGATTTTAATATGAACAAACTGATTGCTTCGCAAATTATTTTTGCTAAGCCTAATAAATGCGGTGAAATCGTCGCATAAAAACCCATTGTTGCAATTTGGCTGGTACATGCAATTTCTTTCTGCTAAGTAAGATTTGGCTGTGTTTACAGGTAAAACAGCTTTTCAGGGTTGAACAGTTAATAAGAAGATGCAAACATGAAATTAAATGGGCGATATGTGGCGCTATGATTGAATTGATTTGGTCCTGCCTCTATTCAACTTTACCAATTGAAAGAACAGGCTGACGTGGAAATTTAGATATTGGCATTGAAACTACATTAAGGAGATCTTTTAAATCTAGCGTCAAAAGTTGCTCAACGAGCGAGAAAGGTGTCAGTGGAGCAGATACATGTCTGTAGGCGTGGCCAGCGGTGACTGTGGTGGGGAGGATTTATGGGTCTGGCCGTGTCTTTATTGGCGGCTAAGGCTGGATCTCAGCGTCATCATTCGCCAGTTTGGATACCGTCTTAGTTTTAATTCCCACCATGCATCGGTAACAAACTCTTTCTTCTCTATTCCAGATTTCGCGAGAGGGCGCAACACATTTCCCGAATGCTCCGTGATCAACTACTCATTCCGTCCGAGAAAGCTGCGTTTTGGATTGCTCACGTGGCCAAATATGGCGGGGAGCACCTACGCCCGAGATCAGTTGATCTCACATGGATACAGAATAATCTCATCGATGTGTACGCGTTTTTGGGCGCAGTTTTACTTGCAGTTGTGGGGGTTTTCGTCCTTGTTTGCCGGGGCTGCCTGGTTTTATTACGTTACATGCGCAGTAAACGACAGGAAAAGTTGAAAATGACGTAAACGATTTGAATTTAAAATTGAGATCAAAATTCTAATTCATTCGGCTGCCAATAATAAGGCATGGGTTACACTTTGTTTAATCAGTGCGTTTCTTTTCTGCATTGTGTTTTTTCTTCTTGCAATTTTCATAACAATTAATAGGTTGGTTTTACCACATTTGTTATGTGATTATTTGTAACATTTAATTACTTATAGGGGTTTTGGCAATATATGCTTTCGTCAAGATTTTGTAGTCTTGTCTTCTTTCTTTCCGTCTGATTTTTTTTACCGGACCTAAAGCGGCATAGCCAGGACTTTTTCGGTGGGGGATTGCTTTTAAGTGTGGGGGAGGAGGGCGGGGGAAGAATGGGTTTGTCAGTGTGGGGGTGGGGGTCATGCTTTTTTCATGGGGGGTGGGTTCCTGGAGGAACTGGAAGTTTGTGCCACCCCCCCCCCCCAAGCTACGCCGCTGAGGCCCTTTCCCACATTATGGTTGGTAAACGGATTTTGTTATCAGATAATAATATACTTATTTCTGTTCGGTATGACTTCAGCATATTGAAGCTTATAACTTAACTTAGTTATGTGGAAACTTGACATCACCATTGCGGCAGTGTTATCCTGGTGAAGGATATTTTTTAACTTGAGACGAGGGGACGACCTCGTAGTTTTCAACGACGACCAGCAAGTTTGTATTGTTGTTCGTGGCGTTAACAAACCTGTAACTTGGCAAGGAATTCACGTAGTTTCCTATCAAGTTGACAGCTTAATGAAAACAAAAACACCGAAATCAGTCTATACAGTGCGAGTAAAAAACAAAACAAAACCTATTCACTTTTAAAACTGCCCAATATTGTGTAGAAATACAGATAATATACCCTCATGTACTATTAAATTCACTCTTTCTGCTTCATTTGGTGCCAGTTTTATTGTATTATTTTTCGTGCTTGACTGCACAGGAGAAATAAGAGTCGATAACCAGCAACTGATAGAAAATACGTCGAAACAATCAATTTAACATTTTTCAGATGTCGTTAATGTGTATTGTCACTAGCGTTCGCGCGGCACGCGCTAGATGGGAGATGGGAGATTGGCGGCCTGTGTTAAGATGGCGGTGCCCTGCATGTGCACTAACAAAGATGGCGATTTAACGATCGTTATAGTATAGAAGGTTGGTATAAAACTATATTAGTAAACCTGGAATCTGATCATTTTGAAATTGTGAACAACATTACTGACATACAAAACGTCTTTTAAAGATCAACTTGAACGAGATTCATATTTTGTTCTGTACAGAAAGGTAAACAAGTCGGCACCTTATTCAAGAAGATGCAATTTTGTCTCAACAGCCAAACTTTCATGTTTGGAGAAAATCGCGTTTGAAATTTTTGAAATCATTGTTTCGGACACTATTTGCCATTTAAACGCTGACACTTTTCCAAGCATGAAAGTGGAGATCCTAAACCACGTTGTTATTATAACTACAGTAAGTTTGGAGTAATTAACTGTTAAACGCGAATTTCTCTTCGTGAAAAATTGCACAAACGAGGTCTGTGTACCCAGCGCGTGGTGTACAAGCCAACGCGTAAACGACGAATGTCTTTTCGTGAAAACCTAAATATATCTAGGTCACATCAAATTTGACCTAGGGAGGGTAGGTACACCTTTAGTTATTACTCCAAAAATTAATTACCATGACAACTAATTAGGTAGAAAACACTGCAGTTGTTGGTAATGAATAACATGTTTAGAAACAGTTCCTTTCAAGGGAATGTTGTTTTAAAGAGAGGGATTCAAAAACATTTAAATCTGGGAAACGTTTCTGTAAGAACCGCTCCAGATTATTGGCAGCAGTATCTCAAAACGCAACCATCTTTTGAAGTTAAATTTTCACAGTTTTATTGTTAAATTGTATTTATTTACTTTTATATAGATTACAACAACCGTATGGTCATTGTTTGGCTGTTGTACACATAATGCTGACATAGGCAACATTATCAATAATTATAAATTATAAATCACCTTAGTGAAAGTTTCAGCTGAATGCAGTGTCTACTTGTTAATAAAACAAGGGGGAATGGTCACGGTATTTTCATCACAAAGTCAAATCCATCCATGTTTAGCGAGGTAAGAGCGGCGTATCAAAGGCAACTCTGGCCTCAACATAATAAATGGACACTGCGGAAGATTGAACCTCAAAAAGGTTGCCTTTATGGCAACTTTTGGATAGATATTTTGTTTTTCTGACATACTTTTATTGGCACTAAACAGTGGAGGTATTTCAGACAAAAATATTTGTGCAGGATGCTTTAACGTTACCATGTTAAGAACAAGTAAGCTTTCGCATTAAAAACAAATAAATAAACATAACAATAACTTGAATAAATACATTAACCAATAGTTAATTAATGGGCGCATCATTTCCATCAGATGCAGAGGCCAAGGACCAAACTTGACCCTATTCCAAGTCTATGCTCCAACTTTAGCAGGAGCTTCTGCTAGATTACAAGAAGCACCAACATCCCCATCATCGTCATCCTCGTCATCTCCATTGGAATCGTCTCCACTTTGTGTTGGTGTCACAGATGCTACATTATTGAAAAAGAAAAGGAAATAAGTTCCATAATTAAGAATAAGTGCTGAGCACCATTGGTTTGCGTTGTGATTGTCAGTCATGATATTACGCCAAATCCACAGAAATTACTCTTTTCGGTAGGATAATGATATTACTTTACTCCACACACAGGTACATGTATTGACAGGAGAAAAACACTTGCTCCATACACAAATTGTCAAAAATTAAACCTTTATTGTAATGCTGATACAACTTCCTGTATTGCACTATTTTAAGCTGCCTGTCAAGTTTGCTTGAAAACAATTTCTTTATCACGCGAATGCTTATGAAATACGAAAAAAATATAGCGCGTCTGTATCCTATATCCAAGTCGGTCTTTGGCTGCCATCAATTTGGGATGCAGGCACGCCATATTTTTCCAAATTCTACTTGCGCTTGTGTAATAATTAATACAATAGTACCTGCAACTATTTCTTAAGTTAATATCTCAATTCACTGAGGAGTTTATAATTTAAACCAAAATTAAAGCATAACCTCTACTTCAACTTCACTGTGCGCTGAACCAGATCTGCGGCACACACACACACACACTGTCGTCTCGCATTTTGCACCGTTTTTGCTGTTTTTAAGTTTTCTTCCTGAATTTTAAAGTGTTCATGTGATTGCTGATCATCTGTAGACAATAACTATCTGTTTTCTGAGCTGATTTGGCAAAGAGTGTGTGAGTAGTATTAACATTTAATTTTTAAGACGGCCGTCCTTCTACACACTGGATTGCACTGCACCACATACATGTAGTACACACAGTGCGCCATTCGCCATTCTTTTTGACAATAACCGTGAACAATGCCACCATTATATTACTACAATAGTGCATTTCTTCACTCACTGAATAGTGTGAAGACAACTTGTATTCATCTGCATAGTCTGCCTACTCCAGTATGGCCGCCACTGTCCGAGCTCAAACATTTTTTTCCCGACAAGACGAGGTTGTCGTGCTGGCAGTCATAAGAGGCGCAAAATCTCACCGATCATTACAGAACGCCATGCATTACGTCACCCTGCTCGCCATGGTGGTGTAGTTCATTGTAATTTGGCTGAAATTCCCATCAATCACAACCGGCAACAGGGTCTAATACCTGTAACAGTTCATCTCCAGAAGCTGACAAAACATCAAGTGAAACCAAAGACCAAATTTGCTTCATGGAACGCCTGTTCAATAAACAACAAGGTAACTTCAGTTTGTGACTTTGTGTCTGATAATGGCATTGACATTCTAGCATTGCAATAAACCTGGCTAACTGGTACTGATCGTGATAACTTCACTAAAGCCGACATCAAACAGTCGCTTCCCAATTATGACGTAGTCCACAATCCCAGAAGATCTCGACGTGGGGTGGGGTCTGCTTCATTTTGAAATGTGGCTTTAGTGCTATAATCCTTCAGATCATTTGAATACATGGATGTGACCGTATCTATAAAGTCCTCTACCCTCAGGATGCTAAACATCTATCGTCCACCTGTCTCAACCAAAAACAAGATGTCTCCTGCTATTTTCTTTGATGATTTCTCTACACTGCTGGAATCCATTGTTCCAGTTCCTGGTCAGATCATACTATTCGGCGACTTCAACTTCCATATAATTGTGGCTGAAGATCGTCACGCAGCGAACTTTCTCCATCTCACAGAGAATGCTGGGTTTCAGCAGCATGTAACGGAACCTACACATCGATCCGGTCATATGCTTGATCTAGTCTTCTCGCGCAAGGATTCCACTGTGGTTACCGATGCTATCATCATACAGGGTCTTCCATCTGACCACCATGCATTGATGTGTTATCTCGAGATGCAGCGTCCACCTGCTCTAAAGAAGACACTACGATACACGAAGGTACGTGAAATCGACTTGGACAAGTTTAAGCTGGATATCGAGTCTTCTCTACCGTCTACAGATCCTGCTTCTGACCTCATGGATAAGTTGGTAGGTCAAATTTATTCCACCCTTCGTGATCTTCTTGACAAACATGCTCCAGTGGTCAGTAAAAGCATCACTATAAGACCGAGCTGTCCATGGTTCTCAGACGAGCTTCGGTGCCTGAAACAAAGTAAGAGGCGTGCTGAGCGTCGATATAAGAGCTCCGGCCTGGAGGTTGATGGTCAGATCTTCCGTGAGCAATGCAGAGTCTACAAGAAAAACCTTGAGGTATCTAAACGCAACTACCACAACTCCCGAATTACTGGTAGTGGCACGAGGGAGCTGTTTCACATCGTTAACTCATTGAGCAATTCCAATACAGCGCGACGGCTACCAGCACATGATTGCTCACAGACACTTGCTGATGAGTTTGCAAACTTCTTTGAGCACAAAGTTCGCAATATTCGGAGAACATTGGATGCAACAAACAATCCAGGATCGCTAATCTCCTCTCGTGAGCTGTGCACCTTTTCGTTTTTCAAAGTTTGACACGGTATCAGAGGACGAGGTACGGAAGTTGATAATAGATTCACCATCAAAGACCTGTCAACTCGACCCGATCCCAACCACGCTACTCAAGAAGTGTACAGACAGTCTGCTTCCGGTCATCACTGGTATAATTAACTCTTCACTCATGTCTGGGATTGTACCACAAAGCTTCAAATCTGCAAGAGTTGTACCACTTATTAAGAATCCTAAGCTTGATCAAAACATCCTGATGAACTATCAACCGGTGTCACTCCTCAGTTTCATGTCTAAGCTGCTGGAGAGATGCTGTATGTAGCAAATAAAAGGCCACTTTGCTTCTCACGATCTGTACGCAAGTGCACAATCTGCGTATCGGTCTCATCACTCTACTGAAACGGCCCTACTCCGAGTCCAAAACGATGTTCTACGAGCCATTGATGAGCACCGTGAAGCAGCACTTATCTAACTGGATTTCAGCTCAGCATTCGATACCATCGACCACGACATTCTACTCGATCGCCTGGAACATAGCTACGGTTTGGCCGGAACAGCCTTAAAATTAATGGTTCCGTTCATATCTTACTGACCGCTCGTACTCTGTGATGATTGGGGAGACGGAATCTTCTGTCCACAAAATACCGGTGGGCGTTCCTCAAGGATCCGTTTGTGGAGCACCATTGTTTACTTTTTACACAGCCCCGCTCAGTGACATCATGACCAGACTTAATGTCAACCACGCTATGTACGCAGACGACACGCAGGTGTACTTGCTCTTTAAGCCGTCAGATGCTACTGGAGCCATTAATCGTATTGAGGAGTGTGTGATGGAGATTAAGGAATGGGCTGTCTCTAACAAGCTACAGTTTAACAGCGAGAAAACTGAAATCTTCCATTTCAGCTCCCGTTTCGTGAAGTCTGTTGACCTTCCTCCAGTGCTGATTGGAGATTCATTTGTCGACATTTGCAGTGAGGCTCGCAACCTCGGAGTGATCTTCAACAGTGGGCTTCGCATGAAGACTCACATCGGCAACATAGTACGCGCTGGATGGGCATTCATCTACAAAATCGGTAAGATAAGAAACTATCTCAACAAATCCTCGACGAAATTAGTGCATGCCTTCATTACATCGCGAATTGACTGCTGCAACAGCCTTCTTTTTGGTCTTCCGAGCAAGGAAATACAACGACTTCAACGGCTTCAAAATGCCGCAGCCAGATTGGTTTGTCGCTGTAAGAAATATGAGAGCATAACCCCAATCTTACAATCTCTTCACTGGCTCCCCGTCGCACAGCGAATAATCTTCAAAACACTCGTCCTCACTTTCAAATCGGTCCGCGGGCTTGCACCGTCTTACCTCCAGGAGCTAATACAACAACATCGGCCTGCTCGCCCTCTACGGTCTTCATCCCTAAATCTTCTGCAAGAACCTTCCCCTCCTCTACGGACTTGCTCATATGGCGGTAGAGCATTCAGCGTTGTAGCCCCTTCACTCTGGAATAAATTGCCACCGACCATCAAAGAGTCGCCCACCATCGAGCTGTTTAAGTCGCGCCTTAAGACTCATCTTTTTAAGCAGTATTTTTTAACATTGTAAAATTCAAATTGTCGTTTAATTGTACATGCTTTTTACATTGTTATATGAAAATGCTGTTGGTATTGTCTGTTTTTGGTTCAGTATTTATAACATTGACATTGTTTTTAACTTTTGTAAATCTCATCTTTTTAAACTGGTTGTTTAACATTTTATTTTTTTTGCCAGCTTTCTGTATCTAGATTCCTTAAATTATTTTTTTTTGTGTAATACTTTTATTATTGTTCTTTTCCAGCGCCTTGAGGCGGATTCTTTCTGCTATTGTTTTGCGCTTTATAAATTTCTCTTTATTATTATTATTATTATAACTTACAATTACAGTTCAATCCTGTGGGAACTGACTCCCCCTCCCCCCTGGCGACAACACCATCTTTGGACGAGGGTGCAAGTTCATCTTGAACTCTGTCCAGTAGCTTATTGACCTTCGGCCTCTCTCCTCCTCCTGAAACACAACCAAACAAGAATATAAAGTCATACCCTGCGCTGCGCCGTAACACAAATAATCACACCCGAAAACAGTATACCAGTTTCCAACTGGCAGTGCGTAACTAAATGAACGGGGCACATACCCCTGCATAAATGGACTGTTAGCATTTCCAAATTCTGTCCGAGGGTCTACAGATTGTATATAACCATTTCAGGGGCGGATAAAAAAAAATTACTATCAAAAGCGTGCCCACAAAATAACAGACATCGCCCCAACTCCCAAATTGCTCCATTTCATCAACTTGAGTCAAACAACTGTTCAGGCAGGCAACTTCGAAGCACCGCCGGCTACCCCCCCCCCCCCCCCCCCCCGACACACGAGATTATCAACAGCCCATTCATAGAAACCGAAGGCCTGGCTTCAATCTCCTCCATGCGTCAAATAGGACAGCTTCGCAACATAGTATCACTTACCCCACCCAGACGCCAAGGCTTGTTTAGGTTTGTACACAGTCAATGGGAATTCCTGGTGGCTGGTAGCTTGTAACTGATCCAGCGGGTGAATGAACTTACCCAGGCCACTCAAATTCTACAACTTGTTTCCCAAGCGTAATATGTACAAAGTCATGAAAAATGAGATTTCAAATGAATTCATAAGCAGAGTAATTAACAAAAACGCATAATTAGCCAGTTTTCAACTGGTAGTCTCCCGTAGCTTTGGATTTTAGACAGTGCACAAACAGTGCACAAGCCTACTGTAAAACATGTCCAAAACTTAACAGATTGTTTATATTATGTAGAAGTACAAAAGTGAACATATTTATTAATTGCATGCTTGTGATTATACCTGTGTATACTTAAAGATCGTCAGACATTTTCCAAGCTCTCCATTGTTGTGGTTTTTTATTATTTTTTTCATACCATAATTTTCTTTATGTGCCTTGCGAGCGCCCGAGGAATTGTCTTTATAAACATGTTTTTTTTCTTCTTTCTTTATTATATCCATGTATGCCATCTGTACTTCCTGAATAATCAAATTTCTTTTCTTTAGTGCAGTTTCTCCCCAGTGATAATATATACATTTTTATACAAACACAAATTACAACGCAGTTACTTTAACTCATATGGAAAGACCAAAATCAGCCTAGTTGGGCAAATATTAATGTAACAAACATGTAACAAGACCGAGTATAACTGTTATGTCTGTATGTAGTGTTAGTGTTCTGACTGTACTACTACTACTAACGTTACATGTACTTACTAACAAAAACACTACTCGTCTGTCATTGTAATTAGTTGTAGCTCCATGGTTGTAGTCTGTTATTTACGTTTTTATTGTGATGAATCAGAATTTTTGTATACCCATGGGCATTTTGTTACGGTGATAGGAAGTTTGGTTGAATGACTTTGTTAACCGATAGAGGGCGCCGTTGTGCTTTAACGGTAGTCGCACTGATACAAATGTCAAGGATGTAAAAAAGGCCTAACTTTTGGGATTATTTTATCTTATAAAGAATTTAGTCTCAATCTCGCCTTCATTCCTGGTATGTAAATTAATTGTACACATTTATACAAATATTCACTATGTTATTTTCAATTTTTAGCTCTTCATACGTGAGATTGGTAATTAATCAGTGTGGAGCGTAGTAATTTTAGCTGGGTTAGGCGGTGGGGTCTATTTGTTGCGGCCTTTTTCTGTGTTGGTCTCTAAAAGTTGACACGTTTGGTAAACGATGAGAGGGTAAATCCAACATTTTAATTAACAATAACTAGAGAGACGGATCGGTTGGCGAGTAGGATTTTAGAATGTTATTTTGGGTGAAAATCGGTAACAATTGTTTGATAAGTAAATAGCACTTGGTGAAGTTCACATTGTATGGATCCAGTATTGGCCTATAACTAAATGTTATGCATACTAACTAAGGTGGAGGCCGGGCTACCTATGGAAAAATAATCTTTAACAGTGGTTGTTACATGACATCATAAGTTATGAGATTTATGGATCTATTTTGGTACTAGGTTTTCTTTGGATGACGAATAAAGCTGTCAGCAGAGTAATGTACCAGTGAGCAACCCCAAACAAGGTATCAAGCCTGTTTATTGTCTCCGGACTTATGTAAAAACTCTACATTATTTTAGTGTGGAAAACATGGCTTTTTTTCTTTGTCCGTTCAATGTAAATAATTATAGTACATGTACCATACACACATATATAAACCACCACACTTATAATGTATGGTACAACAGAGAGTTAAACCCAAGTTTCAAGATTAATTATTCACAATGGATTGAAAAGTAACGTGTCGTGTTGTTAATTAATATTTGTAAATTATGAATAAACAATACCATGATGGGGCCAGGTAGGCAATTGTTAGCCTTACCTACCTGTTTTTTCTGTCTCCCCATTTCTTTCTTATTTTTAGCCACTCCCTCTTTGGCCCACCACTCTCTACTAACAACTGGCTAACCTCCTCCCACTGCCGTCTCTTTACCCCGTTGATGTTGGCTGGCGCCCGTACCCCTTTCCCGCTGCTCCCAAATAGTTCCCTACATGAATGTTAACTCACAAAGTCCACTAAAATGCTGCACTCTTCACGTGACCAATTTGTGTTTCTTTGCCTAGCCGCCATCATAACTGTCGACCACCTACATGAGATCGGCTAGCTAGACTACTCGTACATTATACTTAATATTTGAATCACGTAACTATGTTGCAAGGCAAAAGTGGAAACTTTGATGAAAATTCAGCCCGCCAAAAAGTTGCAGATATCGTCCATGATCGTCTGCTTGTTCACAATCGCACGACGGCCCGGCTGGTGGGTGGGGGAACTTTGGGAACAAACTTTCCGTTTCCTGTCACCACTTTTTCACTCATTTTTACAAAAAAGGAATATGTCATTTGAGCAAATGAGATACCTGTTTACGTCATAACGAATGAAAAACTGGTGGCAGGATACGGAAACTTTAGACAAATACTAGAAATACACAGAAGGGCAAAAATACACTTCACGCGTTTGTGTCATGTACACTTGTGTATACACGTAAACACGCCGACGGCCATGTCGCGGTACTAAAAACAAAATGGCTGCCCAATCAATATTGGCCCAATCAACGGCTGTTTTAACACTCTATTGGTGGTTTCATACAACAGTCACAGTACGAGCCGTTTTCGTCCTCGTCCAAAAAAATTATTTTTGTTAAGTAAAATATGGATGTTGCGCAGCTAAGACAAGTTTCGTGAAATGCAACTTAAGGAAGTGGCGCAGCTGCGCAACATATACGTGGCGTAACTTTACGACATGACGCAAGTTACTCACTACTTTCGTGAAATCGGCTGCAGATCTTCAATCTGATACTGACCATAAAACTTATTTCAAACCTGAGCCTGAGTCTGACTATAACTGTTACCATCATTCTAACTAAGCCATGTGCAATATGGCCCTAGTTTATACCTTCGTCCCAACTGGTTCAGGAGATATGATTTTTATATTTTACATTTTAGAGCTTCCTGTTTAGACCGGAAGTAAAGGTCAAACTGGGGTCATACTTTAAATAAAATGTCACAAGTGTTGTAAGCAACAAGACAGCGCAAACTCTATCACTTTTGGACATGTAGTTCTGGATATATGATTGTATAAAGTAATAAGCATTGGATTACAGTACGTTGACACCTGATGACGTTACGATGAAAACAACAAGTTTTCATACGAACAAATTTGATTAGGTACAAGATGGTATGTACCCCCATCAAATGCCTTAAATCAAGAAAGATTTCTCACTTAGCCAATAAACGTACACAAAGAGAGATATGGTGAAATGGCGTTTCTTGCGCAATCAAATCCAAAAAACCGATAAAAATGCCAAATCTAAATTTCACATTAAATCTGTCCGTAACCTCAAGCGTTACCAACCAGCTAATAATACCAGCAATACCTGCAGCTAATTCTAAACCAGATCACACAGCTGAAGCCATCAACAAACACTTTGCTCAAATCTGTAATCAGCTCCCTGCCTGGAACACAGAAAGCCTACCTGCATGTCTACCTGCAGACACCCCACCTCAAGGTCTATTACGGTCAAGTACTCAAAGCTCTTATTGTTCTCCAAACAAACAAATCCGGTCTTCCTTCAGACTAACCTGTCAGATTTGACCTCTGACTCATAAATTTAACTCGTGCATTATTAATGGTAAGTTTCCTGGTGTTTGGAAAACTGCAACCATAGTGCCAATTCCTAAGGAAAAGAAAACAAATTCGTTTTATCAATTAAGACCTATCTCACTGAGTCCGACTTTTGCTCGTATTATTGAATCATTAATTGTTAAGTGGATAATTGAAGATATTACTGATAAACTGGATCACAATATGGTAATATTAAAGGTAGCTCTACTGTGCATTACCTTGTAGATCATGTTAAACTCCGTTTACGAGAGTCCTGATAAACCTAACATTATGCATATCTTTCTGCTGTTGATTTCAACAAAGCCTTTGACCGTGTCGATCATACTATTGTTGTTAAAAAAAACTATATTGATCTTGGGGTCAGGCGTTCTATTGTCCCTATTGAAATTGGTATACACACATTGTGCGTACTGGATTCTAAGTTGGGACAGACTGTTGATTGGGTAAAATCTTTTTTTTTTTTTTTACTGAATTACGGTCATTTTTTCGTCATTTTCTCAACCATGTGCACGAAATACATCTGGGGATAAGTGAATTTGACATTAGCATGGCATTTTCGTTGTATGGTGAAAAAAAAAGTAAGTAATCCCGAGCTGTGTTGCACGAACGAACAGAAATTACCCATGTATTATGGCCTATATCAAGTAAGTATAGTTTACATGTATACATGTGCGATTTCACGTTCTACATCACTTCATTGCATAAAGCTTTCTTCCATACACATTGCATGGATTCAAAAAGTTCATATAATAGAATTCGAAAAACTACCAATCATTTGTTTATTTTGAGGGAATGGGTTGCCTTTATGGTTCAAGGCCTTGGCTCACCTTTGGGGAATTGGACAAAAGGTCTCCAACGAAAGAAAATAGCAAAGTCCGTAAACCAAGGGTTGTTCTAAAACCCCCTCGACCCCCTCGACCCCCACGACCCACGACCCACGACCCCCTCGACTTATGCTCGCAGTTTGCGCGATTTTTTTCCCTGTACATCAACATTTCCACAGCACACAATCTCAGCCAATCACGCACAAAGTTTTGTATGCTGACGTCGACTACTCATACATTATTTATACTATGCCTCGCACATCACAGCGTACGAGAGAGACCCATAAACACGTAGTGTTGCGCCTCCTACACATATGCACAAAGCAAACTGCGCGTGATTGGCTGAGATCGGGTCCTGTGGCAATTTTGATGTACAGGAAAAAAAATCGCGGCATTACCACGCGTATTTCTTGGCCGACCCGAGCCTGAATAAGATTATATCCCAACTGGGAGCCTGCGTTTACCGCCCGAGTACGATTACGGCCAACTCATTACGTGATGATCAGGCAGACCCATTTCCGGCTGATTGCTCCCGTCCTGTGTCAACAATATTATTACTACTTGCTCTATGCGGAGCTCGAGGTTGTAGACCCGACCGACCATGGCCCACACGTGTTTTAATGGAACACAATTATTGACAACAAAACGAAGTTTTTTGACATGCTTACCTCTCTTGTGTCGTGACTCACACTCGGTACTACACCACTGACAATGGACGTACGGTTGGTCTGTTGGTCAGCAGGTCGTCGTGTACATTATAATGGGTTTACACTTCAAGGTTGTTTTTTGTGTGGGGTACAGTGTGTCACACAATAAACCATAGCAAGCAGTCATGCAACAAGACACTTTTTTAAAACAGTTACGAATATGGGTGTGCCCCCATACAATGCCTTTTGAACGGAAAGCCTAAAAAAATTAAAAGTTCAACTTTTGGTGAAGATTTAACACACGGCCTAACTTAAGCCGAGAGAAAATCCGTTGACTTTACGTCGGGCAAACCGTTTTTACTGTCTTTCCGTTTGAGGATGTAGTTTATTCAAAATGCGGCGCAGTGCATGAGCAGTAGTTCACTTCACGTACACAAGAGGTTGTTCGCTTTTCGTACCAACTTGTGAGACCTGTTCAGTTTTAGACTCAGTATCAGAATGAAGGTTACATGTACGTTTAGGTTTTGATAGCACATTTCAAGTCAAAATAAGTGCATGCCACAGGTGGACGGTCTTCTACCTCGTAGTCAGACACATTCTAAAGTTATGGGGCCCTAATCAAAACAAAAGTAATTGGAACAGCTTTGTGAATGAGTGAAATTATTCCGAGTAAGATTGATTCCGAACAAGCGAATTGATATTGAATAAGCAGATTCATTCCGTAAAAGCAACCGTGCACGGATGAATACACCTGCCCGAGATTTGGAAGTTTACACAGCATACACATGAATGAACATCAAAATGGTACTATCATGTATGCGTCTTGTGGTGAATCACTGAATGATGTAGTGTTAAGTGTAATTAAAGAAATTTCACAATCGTTTTCAACAAGCGAAATCCTTACGAATAATTAAACGAAATGGTTACGAATGAGCAAAATGATTCTGAGTAAGCAAATTGATTTCGAATGAGTGAAATTATTCAGAATAAGCGAATTGATTCTGAATATAAGCGTATTGAGACTCGATCGGTATTAAAGGACACACCAAGTTTTACAGTTACGACTTTGATACAACATCATTTAGCTTTAAAATAAGCCTGTGCATTTACGACTATTTTTTGTAAAGGTGTAACCGTTTCTGAAACGATCGGTCACAAGTGCAACCGTCCCCATCATGAACACAATTTTGAGTAAAATAAAAACGTTAACATAACTGCGCATGTGATCAAAAACATTGCATCTTCAGTGCAACATTTTTTGCCTCTGTGCAATCACCCTGCAAAATAAACGAGCTTGCGCAATCGAATTGTTGTGGAACGCCCTATAGCGTTCAATGTTTCTTGCACTTATTACCTCAAGTACAGTTTTTAAGCAACAAAGACTACGAGCCTGATTGGAAACGATATGCATCTGATCGTGTGCTGTGTAAATCTTGATTGCGATTATTATAGTCAATGTTTAGCGGCAATTGTCGATTGAATTGTTTAATGCTTATCCGAACCGTCAAAATGTAAACGTTTAACGGTTGGTCGGTTGGTTTACCGTGTAACCGTCACAGGATTGGTATACATGCTAACTTGTGAGACCTGTGAGACATCTCAATAACTACACAACCCCTGTTCAATTTCTTTTCAGTTATAGACCCTTTGAGCATTGAAGATTGAACTTTGGATACCGTGACCCCCATGTTTACCTCTAATTCCGGGTCAACCAGAAGTCGGACCATATCTCAAGAACTACACATCCGATTTGAATTGTTTTCAGTTATTAGACCTTTTTAGCATTGAAGATTGAACTTTGGTTACCGTGACCCCATATTGACCTTTACTTCCGGGTAAACCGGAACTGCAACCATATCTCAAGGACTACACAACCGATTTTCAATTTCTTTTCAGATATTATTTTAGACCCCTTGTGCATTGAAGATTGAACTTGGGTTTAATCAAAGCACAACAAAACGGAACAGCTTTGTGTTTGTTCACAAAAACCTAATGTCTAGTTCTTTTTATTTTATGAGTCGATCAAACTGTCACAAATTTCCGTTGAGTTTCCAAATTATGTGTGCATCTTTTGTGTAATGTAGTTAGCGCGAACACCCCTGTTTTACCTTGGTTGAATCCCAGAAGTTCTAGCCAATCAGGCGTAGTATTTGTGGGCAGTATTGCACAACTAGTGGAAAAACCTAGGCGCGGCCTGCATGAATTATACGTCACAGTGCTTAATGGTGTTAATGTTAACCATGGTCATTGTGTTAACCCGAATTCGAGGAATTTAGGGAATGTGCTAATGTGTTTTATTGTGAGTGAGGAATGTTAAAGTGATTGCTGGTAAAATCAGTAAAAATTTAGCAGAACACATTTTGATCGTCTGAGAGGAGCAGCGATTTTTGAGAGAGAGAGAGAGAGAGAGAACTGAGGCCCGATGTGAGTGTATGGCAGACCAGTAGCAATAGGCTTTCTTTGGGTGAATTGGGTGAAAACTATCCCAAGATTTTCGAGATTTGGCAAAAATTCAGTGCCAAATATCAGCCTGCAGTCAATTTCCAACGGTCCTTTGTAGACCCCTCCGTTTGCAACGCTCAGCCTCCAGAGAAGTTCGTCTCCAGTTGATGGCCATGGCCGTAGAGACCGGGTAACAGTCCGTGAGACGACCCGCTGAAATACACCGGCAGAACCGGGTGTGTGACAAGAGATAGAGAGCCTTAAAGTGGCAACCCATTTGGTGTGACCGGGCAGTCTGTGTGACGATTTTTTTCTTGGCACCGTACGGAAGTGTACCCGAAGCAAGAAGCCCGATATGTGACGAAAAGAGAAACTTCCAAAATATAGAGGAAAGTTGATAAAATTATTGTAACATTGATATATATTTGTATCTATTATTGAAGTGCGAATTTAACTGAAGTCTAAACGAAGAAGAGTTGAAGTGAACAAACACTTAAATTGAAGAGTGACCTTGCTGGAAAAATTGCTTTGAATATTATTTTCAGTGAGTAAATTTAACGGCTGATTTGAGATTCGAAGTGAAGTCGAAAACGATACAAAAAGTAATTGGAGTGGACAAATATTTCAAGCCAGTGTTTGAATTGTAGAAAAGTTGAAGTTGGTAGATTATCGTATTATATCACTCAAGATTGGTTATTTTTGTAATTGTTGTAAATAAATTTATTAGTTGTTGTGCTGTAAGAATTCAACTGTGTCTTGTTTGCAAAATCATTTGTCATATTTTTGGAATTTTAGTCACCATACTTTAGTTATGTCAGCCGCGAGCAAAAAATGGCAGAAGGTGGTGACACAAACAAATACCTCGACCAGTCACCATAGGAAACTAAAAGCCTCGCGAATAGACTATGGGCCGTGGCTCTGAAATCCTTCTAGAAAACGATTCGTGTTCTCTCCGGAGAGGGTTTGCATGAAATTTAGCCCAGTTGTAGATAATATGTGTCTAAGCAAGAATCCAATTGTTCCCACGCTCAAATGTTGCACATTAATGTGTAATTCACGGATAAAATTTCACATTTTTGAACATAAAGAAAAACATAAGAAAAACAGCGCCCTCAATTGACAAAAAAAAGAGAGGCTTTCTCCAGCTAGGCACAGTTTACCCCCCAAAAAATTCACATTATGATGTGGAAACCTTTAGATCATGTATGCTAACAACATTTCTAAAAGTTTGTATGCTTATATCAACTATTGGAACACCACTTTTCAACTGTACTTGGTGTGCACTTTTCATTCAACTGTACTTGGTGAATATGCTATAGGCCAGTTGATCCATTGTGAAATTGTTGAATCTCTAACCATGGAGGAAGAAACTCCATGCTCCAACACACTATTTTCAGGCAATTAACAATTCAGGTTTAACACATGGAAAGGAATGGGGTACATCACAAGTATAAACAACCCGACTGGGGGAGGGGTTCAGTCTTGCCAAAAAAATAAGCAAACTATTTCATGTTGATTGTAAAATAACTGGAGTTTTTGATATACTTTTTAACCCACAAAGTATGTCAAAACAGCCCTTAGAAAAAGAAACAAACCTCAGATATTTCCATCTTTGAATTTATTGAATGTCAATTCAACTTGCATAATCAAAAATATAAATGCTGAATTAAATATATTGTTAGTTTTTGTACTTGAATTTTCCTGTCCCTATAAATCATTTTCTGTAGAAAATATGTCCTACAAATGTTATCATCATCTGTTAAAAAAAAACATTCCTTGGTGCATTAAAATTGTGTTTAAATTTCACACCACAGCTCTGTATGAGTTTAAAACAGTCCCCTGTATGAATAACAAACTCATAATTTACAAAAAGAACCACATAATATCATGTCATAATGGTCATGGTTTGTGTGCATAAAGACAAAGGAATGCTCATACAAATGTTAACCTTTTATTTCAACACTTTGAATAATACAAAATGTGTGTATCGATTATTAATGAAGTGTGATAAGATAAAGAATTGAAATGTAAATGCAACGTTAATGTCCTTTTCAATATTTTCCATTTTAAAATAATATATACATGAAGATGCTCTATGGTAGTTGTAAAAAAATATAAAAAGTTAAAATAAGTATTTAAAAATAGTGATGTGCTAGGAAAGTTGATTGGTGATGGAGAATGATCTCAGATTAGATTATCAATTTCTAGTCAGACAGTCTGGGCCCAATTTTACAAAACCTGTAAGTAGCAGAGTTGTTGCTTACTGGACCGTTGTCATTTCATTAAAAAAAAGCTAACCATAATCATACTGAAAGGTATGCTTATTTGTGGCAAGCAAATGAGTGATTTTTTTTGTTTCTATTTTGTACTGTGATGCATCCTGGTTCTTTTCAGAACAGACCACAGTGTTTTGTTACAAGAAACACTTCACCTGATTACTTCTCATCACAAACCTTTAAATCTCATTTAATTACTACTGTTTGTTGACCATAACATTGCACATGCAACTTTCAATTAATGTGGTTCTGAAAAGAAACTTAGTTTTAAATTGATGGTCCTGTCACATGCACTGCCAATTTAGAGAATTTGCGTAATGACATAGTACATGTACAGGTATTAGAAACTACTAAAATAAAAAATTTCTTGTACATGTAGTCATCAGTATCACCTGCTCCTCCCCCCTTTTTTCCCAAAACAGACAAGAGCCCTACAGCCACCATTTTACCCAACCAAACACATACATGCATAAGTTGATTACCTGTATTTTATTTTATTTATTTACTCCAACTTTTTTTCTTTCTTTTTTTAAGGGGGGTGCAGGGTTGTACAAACATTATTCATGGTTAAATGTGGAATGTGCGATTTGGGCTGTAAAAAGCGTTTGAATACCGAGTTTCATGGCAAATGATGCAAACTCTCGGTAAAATATGAGCAGATGATAAGGTTTCCTCTTTCTTCATTGAAGAACTTGACTGGAGCATTCGAATTCTCTTTTGAGCAGGCTCTGAGTCTTCCTCTCTGATGTGAGAAGATTCACTGAGATCTGGTTGGGGAACAAAAAATACATAACAAAATTAAGTCCCTCTTCAATGATTTTTCTAAAATGTAAATAATACTTTTTAAACAAAAACAAGCAAAACAGTTTTAAAAAATACAAAGGTGGGAACCATTTTATGGAAGTCACTACAAGCAATTTATTTCAAACTGGCAACTCGAAAGATATGCAGGCTCGGCAGTCTCTGGTGAATTTGTTTGTTGATCTGTCGAGGAATTAAACAATTTATTCGGTGCTACAATTAATTCCCCACTCATGGAGACAATTTTTGTTCCCTTTTTATGAATTTTTTGTATTTGTACAAATGTAGAAAATCTTGCAAATATGGACACTCCTTCGTGCAAAGGCCACTGGGACTGGGAGGAGGGTTACTGATTACTGCACCTACCCAAGACTTAGTGTAGCTGATAAACGTAGCTCTTGAGTCTTGGTCATGAGCCTTAGACATCAGGGCTACAAACAGTACTGTGTACAAATATGGGTCTGAATGCCCAACATGTTCTTTATACTTCTTTATACGGTTCTTTATACGGTCTAGAAAGGCCACCGAGTGCGGCCTTGTCACGAGTTTATAATGGGAGACAAATCAAGCGTGACGATGAAACCACGGGTCATTCCAAATACTGTCCGCTGCTAAAAGTGTAATAGGGCGTATGTGTGCTGCACGTAGACCTATGCTTGCACACTTGTTGGCATGACACCCGGTGGAAGGACGGCGCAATCTCACGTAAGGCCGAAGTGCTATGTGGTTATATGAGGTAGAACTCAACAATTTGTATCGATTTGGTGATTCTGGGAGCGTAGTTTGAGTTTTGACACTACCATCAAACGTTTTATATAGTATCCGGGATTGGGTGAGTCTTGTTTAATTTGTTTCGCAGCATAGCGCAGCGAAACAGCTCTTGTTTTTGTTAAAGTTTTTAGCTGTTTCGCAGCATAGCGCAGCGAAACAGCTCTTGTTTTCGTTAAAGTTTTTAGCTGTTTCGCAGCATAGCGCAGCGAAACAACAACAACAACAACAACAACTTTAATACAGCAAACGTTGTCGAGAGAACATAATGGGGAATAAAAACAAGTAGAGATAAGGAATTACTAGAAAAAACCAAAGGACAACAAAAATCAAAACCAAAAAAAAGGGGGGAAAAATAGAAAGCTAAAAAGACAACGAAACCCACACAGCACTAAACAGTGAATCCCTCTAACATTACAAAAACGACATAGACCTGTAAAATACAAAAAATAAAGATACTAAAAAAAGGTTTAAATATAGTTACTAGGAGACTACTGATAAAATACATTCAGCCTGTTAAAACATAGTCCGCTTGTCAGCGGGCTTACTGTCTGGAACAGCTTAAGTAAAACTACCAGATCTGCCACTACAATTGCTTATTTTAAATCCCTGCTTAACGCTCACGTGATAAGATAAAGAATTGAAATGTAAATGCAACGTTAATGTCCTTTTCAATATTTTCCATTTTAAAATAATATATACATGAAGATGCTCTATGGTAGTTGTAAAAAAATATAAAAAGTTAAAATAAGTATTTAAAAATAGTGATGTGCTAGGAAAGTTGATTGGTGATGGAGAATGATCTCAGATTAGATTATCAATTTCTAGTCAGACAGTCTGGGCCCAATTTTACAAAACCTGTAAGTAGCAGAGTTGTTGCTTACTGGACCGTTGTCATTTCATTAAAAAAAAGCTAACCATAATCATACTGAAAGGTATGCTTATTTGTGGCAAGCAAATGAGTGATTTTTTTTGTTTCTATTTTGTACTGTGATGCATCCTGGTTCTTTTCAGAACAGACCACAGTGTTTTGTTACAAGAAACACTTCACCTGATTACTTCTCATCACAAACCTTTAAATCTCATTTAATTACTACTGTTTGTTGACCATAACATTGCACATGCAACTTTCAATTAATGTGGTTCTGAAAAGAAACTTAGTTTTAAATTGATGGTCCTGTCACATGCACTGCCAATTTAGAGAATTTGCGTAATGACATAGTACATGTACAGGTATTAGAAACTACTAAAATAAAAAATTTCTTGTACATGTAGTCATCAGTATCACCTGCTCCTCCCCCCTTTTTCCCAAAACAGACAAGAGCCCTACAGCCACCATTTTACCCAACCAAACACATACATGCATAAGTTGATTACCTGTATTTTATTTTATTTATTTACTCCAACTTTTTTTCTTTCTTTTTTTAAGGGGGGTGCAGGGTTGTACAAACATTATTCATGGTTAAATGTGGAATGTGCGATTTGGGCTGTAAAAAGCGTTTGAATACCGAGTTTCATGGCAAATGATGCAAACTCTCGGTAAAATATGAGCAGATGATAAGGTTTCCTCTTTCTTCATTGAAGAACTTGACTGGAGCATTCGAATTCTCTTTTGAGCAGGCTCTGAGTCTTCCTCTCTGATGTGAGAAGATTCACTGAGATCTGGTTGGGGAACAAAAAATACATAACAAAATTAAGTCCCTCTTCAATGATTTTTCTAAAATGTAAATAATACTTTTTAAACAAAAACAAGCAAAACAGTTTTAAAAAATACAAAGGTGGGAACCATTTCATGGAAGTCACTACAAGCAATTTATTTCAAACTGGCAACTCGAAAGATATGCAGGCTCGGCAGTCTCTGGTGAATTTGTTTGTTGATCTGTCGAGGAATTAAACAATTTATTCGGTGCTACAATTAATTCCCCACTCATGGAGACAATTTTTGTTCCCTTTTTATGAATTTTTTGTATTTGTAAAAATGTAGAAAATCTTGCAAATATGGACACTCCTTCGTGCAAAGGCCACTGGGACTGGGAGGAGGGTTACTGATTACTGCACCTACCCAAGACTTAGTGTAGCTGATAAACGTAGCTCTTGAGTCTTGGTCATGAGCCTTAGACATCAGGGCTACAAACAGTACTGTGTACAAATATGGGTCTGAATGCCCAACATGTTCTTTATACTTCTTTATACGGTTCTTTATACGGTCTAGAAAGGCCACCTAGTGCGGCCTTGTCACGAGTTTATAATGGGAGACAAATCAAGCGTGACGATGAAACCACGGGTCATTCCAAATACTGTCCGCTGCTAAAAGTGTAATAGGGCGTATGTGTGCTGCACGTAGACCTATGCTTGCACACTTGTTGGCATGGACACCCGGTGGAAGGACGGCGCAATCTCACGTAAGGCCGAAGTGCTATGTGGTTATATGAGGTAGAACTCAACAATTTGTATCGATTTGGTGATTCTGGGAGCGTAGTTTGAGTTTTGACACTACCATCAAACGTTTTATATAGTATCCGGGATTGGGTGAGTCTTGTTTAATTTGTTTCGCAGCATAGCGCAGCGAAACAGCTCTTGTTTTTGTTAAAGTTTTTAGCTGTTTCGCAGCATAGCGCAGCGAAACAGCTCTTGTTTTCGTTAAAGTTTTTAGCTGTTTCGCAGCATAGCGCAGCGAAACAACAACAACAACAACAACAACAACAACTTTAATACAGCAAACGTTGTCGAGAGAACATAATGGGGAATAAAAACAAGTAGAGATAAGGAATTACTAGAAAAAACCAAAGGACAACAAAAATCAAAACCAAAAAAAAGGGGGGAAAAATAGAAAGCTAAAAAGACAACGAAACCCACACAGCACTAAACAGTGAATCCCTCTAACATTACAAAAACGACATAGACCTGTAAAATACAAAAAATAAAGATACTAAAAAAAGGTTTAAATATAGTTACTAGGAGACTACTGATAAAATACATTCAGCCTGTTAAAACATAGTCCGCTTGTCAGCGGGCTTACTGTCTGGAACAGCTTAAGTAAAACTACCAGATCTGCCACTACAATTGCTTATTTTAAATCCCTGCTTAACGCTCACGTGTTAAGTTGAATTACATCACGTTTACACTGGATCCGGCAAGGACGATCAAAGGAGGATCAGATCCTGCAAGGGCGATCAAACTGATCGCTAACGCGTTTACACTTTTGCCCGGCCTCGGCCTCAGTAGTAGTTTTGCTTATTTTCTTTTACAAGGTTTGTTGTATAGGAATACCGGTACTTGTTTTTATGTATTTGTATTTTTATCAATTTTGTATACTCAGGGCCCTATTTTTGAACTGGTTACCCTGATAAAAGATAAGGAATAAATAAATAAATAAATAAAAAGCGCATGCAAATTAATGTGTGAATTTCACCTCCAAATAATGGGGGAAAACCTGCAAAGACCAACAATACAAAGACTCAAAACGAGAGCCAAACCTGCTGTGATAATTTCTCCTGAATCCTACATAATGGGAAATCTAATATAGCAAATCTTAAAATTTGATTGGCTCTTCTACAAATACTTCAAAGTCCTAGAAAGGTTAGTTTTGCCCCAAAGAGGAAAACTTAAACAGTTTTGAGTTGTCATAAGATGATACAAAAACAACACCCGACTTGTTGTGAAATGATAGTAAACATTATATCATTAAAGATACATTTATACAATACAAAATAATTAAATGCAATATAAAAACAAGAGACTCACCAGATTACTGAGCAGCTTACAGGAAATGAGACAGGTGGTGGTGTCCAATAATTATGTGTTCATGCTTTGCTGCCTAACTGCTCACTGACCTCATGGCTTGGTCTGCACCGCCAAGACAATGCATCAGCCAAAATTAAGCCAGGGGACCGAGGTCAACAATAGGGAGGTATTAAAGTTCCACCCCTCTACACTTGCACTCATTGTCATGGTTGCTAAGGAATGTTTTACTTTGTAAGTGATAAGCTTTTACTGTGTAAAAGCATTCAGTCTAGTGCATAGTGATACAGTACGATAATATACAGTAATGGTATGCTATAAGACCATGTAATGCTCACTCTGTCACTCTGTTTTTAATATGCTTGTAGGGTGTTTGTGTTCTCCTTGGTGGGAATGGACACAAATAAAAGCAGTTCAACTTCTACAATGGAAAAGGGGATTTTTCATTTTTCATGGGGGTGAAGAGCCAAAATTAACAATAAAGTCTTATTCCATATTTTAGCCCGACAAGAACATATTCAGTATTAAAAAATCACAACAAAAGTTACAATTATGGTTTAAGTACAATAGCATAGACCATAATTTAAATCATCAATTCAAAATTATTATGTGCTACTAAAGCCCTGTCGTGTTATGCACTACGATGTTATCAGCGGAACTTAGCAGGGTTAGTAAAATTTTGCTATAGGTTAACATGATCCAGTTCCTAAACCTGTCCATGAGTTTGAGACAGTAGACATGACCCTAATTCCACGCAGACACTACATTTATCGTTCATCCCGTGTTTTTTTTCACTGAACATTTTTTTTAAAGAATGTATCTTTCGTTCCTCTAGACATTTTAGTTATCTATTTAGAAGGTTTTTGAGAAGATGGTTTTTGCCTATTGCCACGATCACAATATTTTGCGTAGGTCGACGGATAAACATTTGCCGAAGGTAATGTTAATTCTAAGGCAACATACGCATCTAAAACAGGGAAAAAAATAATGTCGTTTACGCTAAAGATATGTTGTTTATTATTAATACTGAAGCAGGCAGCAACGCAAACCATCATTGACGAATGTTCTATAGTGTAAATGATAAGTTAAAACAGACTCGTCCAGACAGTCTTTAGTGGCTGGCCATGCAAACACGCATCGGATACCGAAATGTGTATGTACATAATAGTGCATGTACATGCACTTGAAAACCCGCTGAAATGTTTTGAACGTTGAGCTGCCAACTGTCTAAGTTGCGAGAGTCGAATGAGATTAATTGAAACTAATTGGCGCACTGGTAGCGATAGCCCCCCCCCCCCCCCCCATCATTTTCAAGTGGTTTTCTTTTAACAAGCAAACTTAATCACTCTGACTTCATTTCGAAAGAAAAAATTAATTCTGTTTCAAACTGCTTCCAAACCAAAACTCCATGTACAGTATACATGTAAAGGCAATATAGTGTTAATGGCATCACGTTTTGACCCTATTCAATTTAGCTAGACGAGAATAGTACTAGGGTCGAACATGAGACATAATTCACGTTTTCATTTCTAAAGGATAGCAACGTGCGTTGTCGTCATAACAACCCCCGTACATTCAGCGAGCCATACATCAGGGCACAATTAACCTGATCAAAACAAAAGTTATGTTTTGAAGGTATCAGACAGCATATCTAAACCGAATTTAATGACAATACCAATGGTGAAACAATGAACGCAATGGTTAAATGTACATCATAAAGTCTAGACTCCGAAGTTGTATTTTTAGTGTGCTTCATTCATTGTGTCACACAATAAACCATAGAAAGCAGTCATGCAACACGGCACTTTTTTCATAAGTAACGAGTATGGGATAAAAGTTCTCCCAATACAATGTCTTTGAACGAAAACCCTGAAATTTCAAAAAGTTCATCTTTTGGTGTAGATTTAACACACGGTCTAAATTAAGCCAAGATAAAATACATTTACATGTACTTTACGTCGGGCAATTCGTTTTTACTGTCTTCCCGTTTGATGATGTAGTTTATTCAAAATGCTGCGCAGTGCATGAGCAGTAGTTCACTTTACGTACACTTTAAGTACTAACTTATGAGACCTGTTCCTTGTTATTGTAGGGTTATTTCGCTTTATGTACTAGTTTGTGAGTCCAAATCCTTGATATGAGAGGTTGTTCTCTTTACGTACTAACTTGTGAGACCTGTTATTTGATATGAGGCTTATTTCATTTTACGTACTAACTTTTGAGAGCTGTTCCTTAATATGACAGGTAGTTCACTTTGCGTACACAATGCGAACTAACTTATAGGACCTGTTTTGTATAATACAATACAGGGTTATATTGCTCTACGTACTAATTTGTGAAATCAGTTCATTGATACATGATATGGGGTTGATCACTTTACGTACTAACTTGTGAGACCTGTTCAGTTTTAGACTCAGTATCAGAATGAAGGTTACATATAGGTTTAGGTTTTGATAGGCACATTTCAAGTCAAAATAAGTGCATTCCAAAGGTGAACGGTCTTCTACCTCTTAGTCAGACCTACTTTAAAGTTCTGGAGCGCTAATCAAAACAAAACTACTCGGAACAGCTTTGTGTTTGTTCACAAACACCTAATGTTTAGTTATTATTATTCTTTTTTTCCCCTAAAATCCTATTGACTTAACATGTGACTTTTCAAAAGCCATTATGTCCCTCTTGGAGTTATTAAAAATTAACAAATCATATACCATATTAAAGCTTATGCCATGACTTAAATTTAACATGTAATCAGATTAAAATTCTTAATTAATTGATTACGTGACAGCTGTGTGAATATTTAATTAGCCAACCTTGTTTGCACCATATCTCAAAAAGTATACATCCGATCTCCAAACTTTGTTCAGTTATAGACTCGTGTTCTAATGTAGATGTGCATTCTGGCCTAACATTTCCCGTCACGTCATCATGACTTCATTTGTTGGCGCGTTTTGTATATGTGTACAAAACACATGGCGCTAAAAATGTAAATGTTTTGCTGGTCAAAAACGTAATTTTCTCTAAACAAGTTAAATGTTCTTTTCCTAATAAATTGTTTAGAAAAGTTAAATGCTTTTAATAAGAGATGTTCCAGGTCATTAAAACTAATCAAAGTACAATCTTTTCCACTATAATTACAGATTAAGTGACAAATCGGACACTTTGGCTAGCCATTTTGATTGCGCAATCACGGCACGTTTTAATAGGGTTTTCGTGAAAGGGCATTAGATGGAGATAAGTTACATACTGTCTTGTATCTTATAAAATGTATTAATATGAAAAACAAATGTTTTCATCGTGACTTCATCAGATGTCAGGTTACGGGTGAAAAGAGATGTTCCAGGTCATTACAAATAATCAAAGTACGACTATAATTAATCATTAATTGGTAAATCTGGGAACAGTGGCTAACCGTTGTGCCTCATTGACTGGATCCAGTCACCTTCGCGTCGGGGAATAAACTTCAGTATGCTTCGTGCATTACTGATTGCATCCTTATGAGACTAGGACTTACTCAAGTTTAGGAATTTACTATGAAATGCGTAGCTTTTATTTTATTCCTAACCGGACAAAGGATCCATATAGTTAGTGAACATGTATGCCCAGTCGATGTATGCATGGTTAATACACGTAAATCTTACGTAAATCTTGGTTTTCGTTAAAAGCCATTATGTGATGGGATGAACGTTTTATTTGTTTCTCTGATCATCAGCTGTATGAATTCCGATCTGACGAAATTAAAAACTGATTTAAATGTTTGCTTTAATCAAAGATTTCTGCAAATTTAAAAATGTGGTTAAACTTTTGCCAAAAAAATGGTTTCATTTTATTATTGTTTGCCAATGTTTAGGCCTATTTCAGAAATTAAAACTTCAGGCTGAATGAGTTGTATTTTTACAATATTAAGAAAGAGTAAAGTCTACTGTGCTGTGGTTATGCGCTGAAACCCAAAGAAGATTTTGAACCACCTCGTGGGTTTTTGTTTCATAAACTGGTTTAATACAATTGCTGCAGAATCTCTAATTAAGTCACCAGCCTAAAAATGATAGAGTAAAAATGACAAAGCCTCATAAATCGTGACAAATAAATCGCTACAAAGCAAATCACTTGTAACTCTTTTATTCCTTCATCACATAGCTCAAATTAATATAGTTGCATCAACAGATGAAACAACAGATCAAGCAATGTATACTTCACATACAGGGAAGTCAGTATTAAAAATGTGGCAATCATTCTAGAGGCATATTTTGATCCCATTTTGAACAAGAATGATAAGAAATGATCCCATTAAGCATTCCATGCTTTGTTTATTATATTTTTGTGGTTGGTCAAAATCCACAAGTAGAAAGCTTCACATACAATATCACAAGTATGCAATAAGCTTACAGACCTTATGCGCATGACATGATTTCAATAGGGCACCCTCGGCTAAGGGTATAAAGACGGTTGTTGATTGGCCTATCCTGTGCTCAGGGAGTACACAGCTGTGCGTTTTGTTGTTTCATCACCGTTTTACCTCCATGGTAGCGTGATGACGTCAATGCATAAAGTACATTGACTCGCATCGATATTACTACTAATACTAGTTGTTTACTCAATTTGAAACGCATATTAGATGAGTGCTTATTATGTTCACTGATCACAGAAAGTGCAATTACACCCTAACAAGCTACAGTTTTAATGTCTCACTCATGAAACTTTTTTGTTAATTTGCTGTGTATATGTAGTAAAATAATCACTACCTTAGATATTGGTGTTTTAGTGTTTCATGAGCGAGACATCAAAATATGGTGTGTCTTGGCCGAGCGGTTAAGAGCATGCACTTGACTCAAGCTTTGCGTCTCAAGAGTGTTTGTTCAAGTCCCTGTCATGGCACACATGTGTTCTTGAGCAAGATACTTTACCATTACGTGATGAAAAGCCGTAGGTCCTGTGTATTGAACGAAGATAACATAAATTAACTCTCATCGCTAAGAGAAGAGGTTTGCCCTGGTGATTGTAGCAGTGGCTGCTAGCAGTGGCTGCTCCATGCGCCGCAACAACTTGTAAAGCATTAGAAGGTGCTTCATAAATGGGGGAAAAAAACTCCACAGATTGTTCAAAGAATATCGCAAATCAAAGGACAATGAATTACCTGTTTGAAGCATGAACAAACCCAGTTCGAACAATGGAAAAGCAAAACTAAAATTAACCTTATCATTGAAAAGAATTTTGATTATCATTTAAAAAACATTTAAAATTTATGAAGGTCCTGGCAGTAGACAGTGAAGTTTAGGCACTCATCATACAAGGCGACTCCCAAGAGAAGAAATGAACAAAGGCACTGGTGGAGATGTAAATATCCCACACCACTAATAACCCTAAATGACACAATTAATCACACATACTGGCAAGTACCACAATACAACTTTTAATCATCGTGCATCAAGGAAATACAACCTTAAAAAACACAACACGTACATGTGCACCTTTCTTATAAAGTCCTCAGAAAGTCAACAACTTTTTGTAAAAAATATATACAAATAGTTTGACAATCTGAACATACATGTCAACTTCACATGATGAAAAGGGCAATATTGCATAACAACCCACTTGTATCATCATACTAAAACAAAACCCACTCACTCTCAATAATCCTTATACATCCCAAGTCCCTGATTCACTATACAGTGTAAATCCCAACACAATTTACCTTACTGTAGTTAACAGATTCAATGTATCAACATACATCAACAAACACAAGAAAACCTAGTGTCAAACTCCCATATGTTCTGAAAATGAATCAGTAATACTTGAGGGCTTAGAACATATGGGAGTTTGACACTAGGTTTTCTTGTGCAAGGCAGTGTATACAGTCATCTTACAGACACAATGTAACAACACTGCATGGAAAAGAAACCCTATGTTAAAACAGGTGTTAGTTCTTTAATGTATCATCCCTTTCAATGAAATATACATACTACCCATCGAAGAAATTACAGACTGCAATTTTTCCCCCATTTGTGTTGGGTAGGTCTTTCATACAGATTTGTAAAGAATAAAAAGCAAAAGTCTTAGAAGCTCACATGAATGATGTCTAGGCCTGGTAAACAAAATGAAACTGCTTTTATTTTAGCACGTTTCTTTTTTATATGATGAGGAGTCAGGAATACAACCCTTTTTTTAGTAGCTGAATTTTACAATTATTTTCATATGTAGTTTACTTGTTTTCATGAGAAATTGTGTACACAGTTAACAACTTTGCTTGACTCTTTTATTACGGCATGTATTCATTAAGGTCTCAGTCTCGGTCTCGGTCTTTCATGGTCTAGGTCTCCCCCTCGACCTTCTGGTCTCGGTCTCGGACCTTCAGGTCTTGGTCTTGGTCTCGGTCTCGGACTATTGGGTCTCGACTACAACACTGATGAATTCTACGTTCATGTGAACATTTGGTGATATTTTTGTTAATTTTGTTTGGCTGTTACATAGACAAAAACCAATCTGTGACCCTTAAGGTTATTTATTATTTGTATTGTAGCAAGGTACATGGACTTAGGTGTCTGATTTTTGTGTTGAAGGTATTATACAGGATTGGTAGAGCTGACAGAATAGTAGTAGTGAATGTGGTATGATCAGCTAATGCTTTTTTTCTTTTTTCTTCCTTTTTTCTTCAAGTTTCAGATACAGTTTTCTCGAGCATGACTTAATTTCAGAGGGAAATATTTCACCTGAAAAAATTGCTCTGGTATGAAGGTATAAAGCAATGTTCATTGCTTTACATGCTTTTCATTATTAATATTTACCATATTTTATGCAATACTAAACATGCCAAAGTGTGCCAAGAGTTGTATTACAAATGGGTTGTGATACTACAAAGATAAGCAAGAAAATAAGTATCAAGCAGAAAGTATTTCAACTTTGGTAATTAACAGGTCTCCTAATTACCTGGGTGTCCCTGCAATTACTTTTAATTGCACTTCCTCAATACTTGTGTGTGATTTATATATTTTTTTATTTTTATGTTTTATATATTGTACATTTGTGTGTACATAAAAATATTGGTCACTGTGTGTGTGAGACATTCATGCAGCTGAAAAAGAAACTGAAAACAAATAAATGTTTCCATAAAACAGGAACAAATGTGACAGTGTTTTCATTTTGGTGGTAAACAATTACTAAATTGACTACTGACCCCTAACATGAGTTGAAAAACAAATAATTAAATAAATAAATATGTGGGTTTGGGCTCATGACGGTGATGCCTTACATGAAAATAGTGCATCTGAAATAAGACTAAGTTAAGACTAAGACTAGCATGACTAGTAAGAGTATAAACCATGGAGATTTGTTTTAGCATCTGATTAATGCTTACAAATGGTTATGTTGGTTTATTTTAATGGGATTAGCAAGCCTTAGGTCTGTCTACGTGAGAAATGCACAAAACATACATTTGAAAAGGCAAACGCTCGGGAGCCAAAGTGAAAAGTTTGTGAGACCAAATGTAAAAATAAATTGGTTTTCCCAGTAGCTGACTGGAGTACAAGTTTTTCTTTTCACAACGAAACCAATTATAAACGAAACCGCGAGTCGCTAAATAGTCGGGGACCTCAATGTTTACCAAACACAGCTTTCATACTTACGTAGTAAGTAGGGATCCGCACACAATCAACTTGCCTAGCGTTTTCTTACGCAACAGATGATTGGTTATATAGGCAAGATAGTGCAGTTAGTTTGATGCACAGTCTGACCAATCACATTCGGGCTCTCATTTTGCAAACGAGTTTTGCCGGACATTTCGATTCTGAACGGTTACGCAGACGGAGACGGATTCTCTAAGTGAACTTGACTGTTTCGAGTTTCTTTAGAAAAAACGAATATAGCAAAAGACTACATGAATAGTGTATCTAACACTCAGTAAGGAAAATTATTTGGTACAATTTCGTTAACTATAAAAAAAGACTTTTCCGGAGACCGTTATTTCTGCACACAGAGGCTAATGTTTTTGTTCTCATATTTCTTTATTGAACACAAACATTATGCCATCATTTTTGTAGGTACAATGACAAATTATTGCTCCGTTATGTGATAGTTTTTATTTTTGTTTTATTTTTAGAGTGTTTAATTTTCCCGAAATGAATTTTTGAAAACGTGTCCTCCAAGCTCATTAGTTATGCATAACCGCGACGGTCATGCATACGCAGCAGCAAATGAAAGGAAGCACTTTTTGGACCCCAAGCTACGCACTGACTGCCTCCATGGTTAGAATTTCCCTTGATATATATATATATAATACCCTTCTGCTGCCAAAGTGCTCCTTTTGCGTGCGAACAGTGCATGCCCAGCAGCCCACACGCACAAACACAACCGGCTGTTTCACATGTTATGATTGTATCTTTATTGTATCAAAGATTGGCCCTTCGGTGACCAAACAGGAAGCTCAACAATTTAACAGATGATTTTTTCCTGAACCACATCTCATAAAATCGTAATCTTTGTGCTGTTTTGAAACATGCAACACTTTCAACATTTTAGTACAAAACATTGACCCAATTTGACCTCTTCTTCCGGTCCAAACAGGAAGCTCAAAACTTAAAATAAACTAAAAAAACATATCTCCTGAACAAAATGCCATAAAGTCGTAATGTTTGTGTTGTGTTGTAGCTTACAACAATTGCAACATTTTATTTATAAACATGGCCTCATTTGTATTTTTTCTTTCCAGTCCAAATAGGAAGTTCTTAGCAAACAATATTTTTCCTGACCCACAAGCCGTTAAATTATTATTTGTGTGCAGTATTGTAGCAAAGAGCTAATGCAATGGTTTACTTAAAAACAAAACCGCACTTCAGCTTTATTGTTGGGGATTTTTTTGCTGTGTTAGGTTAAGAATTATTGTCTAATCAAACATTCATATCATACAACCGGAACAACTTTGTGTTTGTTCACAAACATCTAATGTCTAGTTTATTTTTGATTATGCCCTTAGCAACCATGGACTTGATTTGGCTCTTCGCTGCAATTTGGTTCACTGCAAACATGATCTCAACCATATCTTCAAAGCAGGCAATGTTAGACGCAGCAACCCGTGGAACTAGTCACAGCCTGACAGACTGGACACCGGCGTTTGAAGAGCTGTTGTGGCTCGATCTAACCGTTCTTCAACACTTAGCCGGATCCCTTGCGGCCAGCATCTGGGTCGTTGTCATCCAACGCAAGACCATCTTCGCTAACCAGACGATTAAGAATAATAGTTACTTGTTCATTGCAGCTGCAGGGAACGCTCTTGGAAACTTGGCAACAAATGCTTCTTACGCAGCAGTAAACTCGAGCATTACTCAGGTCATTAAGTCATGCGAGCCAATTTTTACCATGGCTCTGACATTCCTACTCTACAAAAGAAAGACAGAATCGAGTTCCTCTCTTTGGGCCGTGGTCATTGTCATGGTGATTGGATCATGTATGTTCGTATCAAGCCAATCATCATTTAACATTTGGGGGTTAGGAGCTGCGGCCATTTCAAATTTAGCCTTCCCAGTTCGTAACATCTACTTGAAGAAGTCTGATTTACATACACATCTAGAGCCTCTTCAACAGTTTGCGATAATTTCAATCTACAGTGTCAATATCCTTATACCATGGGTAGGGGCTAAGTATTTGTTCTACTCTTTGTCGTCGCTTCGCCCAACAGAAAGCATGATGTCATGTATTTTTCACTTCATCTATAATGCAGCCTCTATAACCGTTCTGCAAGCCTTTAACCCAGTCGTCCATGCCTTACTGAATCTCTCCAAACGCGTCATAGTAATCATCGCTAACGTTGTTTATTTCGCCACACCAGTTTCTCTCAAAATGATCATGGGTCTGGTGATATTCTTTACTGGGCTTGCGACTCTGCAGTTGCGTCGTCCAAAGGTGAAAAATTCCGATATTGCCGAAAAAAAAAAAACAACGTTTGTTAAGCAATTACTTCTTGTTTGTACCATTTGTTTCGTAACCTTTGGATCAGGCCAAACTTTAAAGCATATTCAATCTTCGTCTGACGGGTTTTCAGGAATATTTCACCGACATCATCCAAAGATATTTACTAGATTCGGATCAGGTCAAACCACTAACATGTCAACAGCTTGGGTGTACGACAATTCAGTACCAGAGAATACTGTGCAAAATATAGCAAGTATCATCAACATCAATCCTAATTTCAACCTTAATGTCTACTGTGGAACATCTCAGTGTGTTGAGGCAATTGGACGTTTCAAGAAGCCAAACATTTCGGTTAAATTCTTGGTACTGACTGATGTTATGAAGGAAACACCCCTTGAAGAGTGGTTGGCACGGCATCCGATCCATAAGATCATGACAGGTGTTAACTTTGAAGAATATCTCCACGAATCCGTCAGATTAGCTCTTCTCTGGAAGCATGGAGGCATCTACTTCAACCCACTGGTTGCACTGAACAGTTTCACGCCACCAGCGACCAGTGAAGCGTGGCTTAGCACTGCTGAGGTTAGAACGGATAAGGCACGGAGCTTGTTGGACATATGTTACTTCCCACCTCAGCACTTGTTCATCAAGAAGCTTATGAATGAGTTCACCGAGAAGTTTCCTAATCAAAACATCCCCAAGGCATCGGAGAGTAGGACCAAACTTTTGACTTTTGATTTTCATGCAATCGTGAGAAACTTGTATAATGCCTCCAAAGACCAAGTTTCATGTCCAAAAATCGTTGAGATTACAGCAGGAAAACTCACCGCCAGTGGGAACAAAGAGCATCATTTCGGGACCCTGTCGTATGATACACGGATAAAAAGTGTAGGCAACATAAACCTTGGGGATGAAATGCAAGGTTTCGCGGGTATCCAGTTCTTGCCTTTTGTTGACAACTTTGTAGAGAGAGACAACTTAAAGGAATCAAAAGACGGTGGTCAGATCACGATGTTCTTCAATGCATGGTGGGGCTCTCGAAGTACATATTGGCCCCCGCCACAAAATATTCATCCACTCATGCTCTCTATGCACTTTTCTGCTGCAATTCAATCTAAAATTGCCCAACGAAAAGGGTTTTTGGAAGAAAAAGCGCCAATAGGTGCTCGGGATTTGGACACCCTTGTGTTCCTTAAAAAGAACATGATAGATGCGTATTTTTCCGGCTGCCAAACCATTCTCACACAAAACCCAAACCCCGGCAGAAAACAAAAGAAAGATATCTTCTTGGTAGATGTAAATTCAAATAGCGAGTCATATTTCCCCGAGGATATTATAAAAAATGCATCTAGAGTCAGCCACAAAATAAGCGTTGCAACAGTTGATAGGCTTGCGCGTTACCAACTAGCGTATAATTTATTAGAGTTATATTCAGGCGCAAAATTGGTTATAACTCAACGTCTGCATTGCGCTATGCCTTGTGTTGCTATGGGTATTCCGGTAATATTTATCGACTCTCAAAAAATGCCCGGGGGTGGAGGTAACTCTAAGAGAGGAAGCAGTCGTCTTCACGGACTTACATCGGTATTCCACACTCTTGATATGTATCACATGTCAGTTGAAGATGCAAAGAAGTGGTTAAGGGATTTCAATTGGAACAGTCCACCTCCCAATCCAGGTGTGCCTGAAGTAATGAGACTGCGTGCCACTGCCTGGAACGTCATACGGAAAAAACAACATCTCTATGATAGCGCTCGCAAATTCGGCATGCTACCTCTGTCAAGATATGCTACAGATGCATCAAAGCAGTTGTTATTTCATGTGATGCTTGTGCGCAAAGAGGATGGGTCGGCAGTAAGACCTACCTGGAGTGAAATGAGATCTATCGAATCAATTCTACGGCATCATCCTCTAGCTATAGTTAACATTTACAGCGACACTGTGGATCAGAGACAGTTTGATGTCCTGACTGAAAGTGGTTACAACGTCCAAGTACACAAATTGGATTTATCTGTTGTGGTAAAATCTATGGCTTTAGAGTCAGATCTAACAGACCGTTTGTCCAATAACAGTACTACACTAGATCGCGACCTCGTTCCGATGCTGATTTTGTACCGCTGGGGTGGGGTATTTATGAGCGCCGACAACATTTTGGTCAGGAGTATCGACCAGCTGACACACAACTACCTTCTTTGGAAAAACGAATCAAAGGAACAGTTGGAAATGTCATTCATTAAATTTGAAAAGGAGCACATCTTCGTAAAGACGTCTTTGATGGCACTTTTGAAACGGTCAGACGGGGTAAGTGGAGCGCAAACTCTGACTGAAACTTGGCGGAGAGAAACTGACGGTAGTCCTGACGTGCAAGTTATTGGAACAATTGGCTCCTACGTGTCCTTTACTAATAGGAATAAGAATGAATGTTTTGAAAGAAAAGATGGCGCTACGTTTGATGCGAACATGAAGAAACTGAAATCAGACGCGTTTCTAGCACGAGTTGAAAGCTTCGAGAATTTGTCTGGGAAGTTAAAAGATGGAACCATATGTAAATATTTATACAACTCTTTTTGTGTGTTGTGTAATGAAATGTACTGATGGGACAATAATGCAAAGAAATCACTCATTCATTCGTGCATGTGCCTTTTCGAATCAACGATAATAACCTTAATACAAACGAATACAATAGCCGGGGGAGTGCCGGTTTCATAGGGAAATCTGTCCCCGGAGTTTCTGTCCCCCATCATTATGGGAATTTAAGATGGGCTGGAGGAGGTTGATTCAAAAGAGGGCGCTATCAGAAGAGGTTTGCGCACAGTTTGCCGTATGGAGGGACACAATCTCCACGGGGAGAGAATCTCCTGCCACGACGCTCGGCTCTTAAATCAAGAGTAATCAGTTTTCACATTCCTTTGTGATTCCTACAAAAAAAGGGTCTGTGAGTCATTTAGGGCTCTGTAATCTTTATAGCTATGTCACGTCTCATTTAGCCTTCGAGACCATTGTCACACAGCAGCAGGCTATGATATCGGAATGTATACCAGGCTTAAGGTGGAGGAAGTAGAAAGACTGTATGGTTGTCTCGCGCAAACTCACTCAGTATAATTGATATGCACCGTTGGAAAAACTAGAACAGAGTTTGCAGCTACTATTTTTGTGTATGTGGGTTATAGGTTCATCTGCAAAAGTATGTCGCAGTTTAACCCGTTGTTAATTGTGGGTATTAATAATATTATTAGTAGTTGTTGTATGTTACTATTACTATTGTATATTGTTTTACAAGTTGTCAGAGCTCGGGGTTCCCTCTTTATAGTCCGGTGGCTTTGGGCAAATTGTTGGCAAATTTGTGACACGCTGGATTAAAGCACCACATTTTGTACAGTTATTCTATAGGGTCACATAGATTCATTCCAAAGGGGGTGCCCGGTTTGGGTGACCTGAAGAAGAGAAAAACAAAATACAAATACTGAAATTGTTTAGTTCCCTCGAAACATTATTTCATTACCTCGAATTATCAAAATTAGGTAACATTTTGAGGTTACGAATTATATCTTGCGGGAATAAAATAATATTTAGAGGGACCTAATTTTTACTTATTATTATTATTACTATTTTTCTGTTTTACCTTTTAATTTTGTTCAATTTGTTTGTTTACCTGTCCCTCCAGGTGCTCCTTATAAACCTGTTGTCTCCGGTATTTAACCACGAGATGTTGTGTTTGTTGAAGTCATTGGTCTCAGGCTTTAATAAAGTCAACAGGCCATGGTTAAATCAGATCTTTTCTTTGAAGTTTGCATTTATCCTCAGAGAAAAAAGAGGTCTTGAAGATAGGGAAAGGGGGTAGTAAAACTTACTAAAAAGACACATTTTCAGGGGGAACTATGTTGAGCCACATGTGTTTAATGTAGAGGTTCCAAACTTCTTTTATGCGCGTTTTATAAGCTGCAGTTTATCCTTAAAATTATTACAACTTGACTTAGACAGACTGTAGCAATACACACTGCTTAAACATGTCTAGGAGGTTCGGTAGATACTACATAGTAAGTACATTGTACATGTACATACTATTTCTAGTAGTAGTACTACATAGATTGTCTCTTAATCTTAGTACTCTACCGATCCATTAATCCTATTCCTACCAAATGTGACAGCACTCCGCAGCAGCAGAATTGTTACAGGATTTAAATTCACACCTGTTGATGATGGTTGTGTAGTGTAGGTTAGTGTTGGCACTCTTGTGGATGGTGTTGACTTCGACACCCATCTTGTATTATTGTTTTAATCCTGGTAGGTGGATATTCTTGTTAAATTATTATCTTAGTATCCCATTCAAATGTATAGGCCTATAGTATTTAGTAGTGTAACCTTTGCCCTTTTTTTAAGTTTGTGGATTACAATGATTTTTTCTATTAAAGGGAATTAATTGGAGAAATAAAGTCTGAAGTTCATGAATGGTCCGATTCCCATATCATGAAAACAAAGTCGCAATGACAATGTTGGCTTGGAACAACACTAAAATGTATTGTGCTTAAAGTGTAAGTCTCAAAATAATAGAGTAGCAAGTCACGTTCTCTGCCTATTTGTCAAAGTGAAGTTTGGTAATAGAAAGATGGTGGTGCAAATAGACCTGGTGCCTGTATTTTAATTTATGTTTTGTAAGTTTGACAAATTCTACAACAAATTCTTATTTATACACAGGAAACCAAACATTCAAAACTCCACCTTCGAATGGGTCCTTATCGTTTTTATTAATACGCATTGCTTCACGGGTTGATACGTTTCATGATGTTATGCTTCGTGCACATGCTTTCTGTTGGTAATAAAACATAATTGTAGAACTGCAAATTTTATTTGGACTTCGATTTATTTTAAGTCAAGGTGTGAAAGGTTAGGGTTGTGGTACATGAGTGGTCTGCGGGTCAATGTATATGCAAAGGAACTGTAATTGGTATACCACTCGTAACATCAGCAAAGGAATGTCCCTTGATGGGGCATCTATGTTACAAGTACATTTTCTTTTGATTCAGGATTTAAAGTTAACAAAATAATTGATGGCCTGATGTTTCGATCCTAGCGGGTGTTTGTTTATGGCTAAATGATAACACAATACATGTAAACAGGTACAATGGTGTAACAGAAGCAGTCAAGTGGAAAGAGATGAAAAGAGAGAGAGGCAGAAAGCACACCGACAAGGCAAAGAATGGTCAATAAAGAGGGTGAAAACGGGGAGGGGGTAGGAGGGAAGGGGATGGTTAAACCACAATAGTTTGGAAACACAAATGACACAATCAAAGAAGGGAAGAGGGAGAAGAAGTAATTTATTTGTGAATGATTTAAAAGTAGGGTTATACCTTGGTAATGACCCCTAACAGTTTTTGTGTAATTTCTAGCTAAGAAGGAGACAGAAAAGATCCAAAAGTACCAAGACCTGGCCAGGGAACTTCGTAAGATTTGGCAGGTGAAAGTGAAAGTACATGTAGTCCCTGTGGTGGTTGGAGCACTTGGCACCATTCCGAAAGCACTGGGGAAACATCTAGAGGAAATAGGGACAAATGTGGGGGTAGATCTATTACAGAAGGCGGCGGTTTTGTGAACAGCGAGGATTCTGAGAAAGACCTTTGAGATCTAAGGCTAACGGGACGTAGCCCGACTCGAGGGGTTACTGGCCCAAAGGAAAATGTGATATTTCTTTTGCATGCTGTGATAAGAAAAAATAATAATGTAGGCCTAAAAAAAAATACCAGCAATGTGTTCATGAAGAAAACAGTATAATGTGAGCGCCAAAAATTAAACTTAAGAAACACTGTTTGGCTCACAAAGACAAGACTCGAACCATGGAGGTCAAACAAAACCAAGGAGGCAGGCTACGCAAATTGTCTGTGCATTCCGACCCACTTCAACATGTTTTTGAGGATTTCCAAGGATAATTTCCCGTTTCCAATGCATTATGAAGCTCAGATAATCTTCAGTGCGTTTATGGCGAAAACAGTTTTTACCGACATGTTCATCGTCTTCACGTCATGAAACTGTCACCACCCCACCCCCAAATGCGAACCATCTGTAGTTTTTCGAGGGATATCGCTCCTCCATTCTGACCGATTAATTCCAGACTGAACATACACGGCGTCACGTCAAAAACGTGAACGTCTTGTTTACCTGGGTAACGATCAAGGTCACAGCAGTGTCATCCCGTACATTTTGCCCATTCAGAGATCGAACGGCGAAAACGACGAATTAGGAATCGACTTATAAAGTAGTTATAAATCTAAGACACTTGAGGGCGTTATTCAATCCAACCGTTATAAATCTGAGAAGCGTTACGGCCATAACGCTTCTCAGATTCAAATTTTGGGGGATAAAAAGTGATATGTTTTTCCATAACCGCAGTACTTCGAAGTGAAACGTTTCTCAAATTGCATTATACCATCAAAAGCTGTTGTATTTCTAACCAAGTAAGTTTGAATTGCCATGCATTTTCAGAGTCATAACCAAACGTATATTGACCCTTAATAAAAGTGAGTGGACAAAACAGAAAACGTGCTGGTAGTAGAAGCAATACGTAATGTAGTACGTACATAGATATGATAGTTGCTAACTAAAAACAAATATATAATAATAACAATTATATGCAGGTAGTAGAAGCAGTAAAAACGTTTAAGATTTAATTACAGCTGCACAAGCTTCAAGTCGAGCAACAAGCACGGCAGAGTTCTGCTCAGTCTGAGCTGACTAATTCACTTGCACCAGTTCAATTAAAGCAGGTAAGTAGGTAAACTATTTGATTGTTAATGTCCTCCTGTTGTTGTTTTTTTCTTTTATTCTAAATTAAAGTAACTTGGTAACATTTTGGAGAGGATGTTCTAACGCAGGAGGCGCCACGGGGCGGGACATTGGCCTTTGCCCCCCCCCCCATCAGTTGAACAAACAAAATAAAAAGGGGAAAGGAAAAGAAAGGACATTTATATAAAGAAGGACAGGAAAAAGAGGACGACAAATTGAAAAAGAACAGGCACTAAATAAAGGAATAAGGCAAACAGAATTGATGCAATAATGTTACCTACATGTAGCCGTATATTAAGAATGGGGTATATCAAATCGGTTAAAAGTGCTCCCTGTTGCAAAAGTCGTTTCTGGTTTTTCTTCTTTGTTTATTTTGTTTCTCTTCTTTTTGAGACAATTTTGTGGACAATTTTACTATTTAACTGTACCGTTTTAAATATCAGTTCACACGGTCCGATGTTCTTGAAGCATAAAACACACATTTAAATTAACGCACAGTGTCTTAGTATTGGTTGACAGGAGACTATTAACCAAAGCCTTCCTCTTAGTTTCGAACCAAAGCAAGAAAGTAAATTGTTTGCAAAAAAGCAAAACCTCAAGTTACCACGGTGAAATAAATAAGCAAAATAAGGCTCTAATGTGTTGCTCGACTTGAAGCTTGTGCAGCTGTAATTGTAAATCTATATTTGCATTGACGTCCTGCTTCTACTACCTACACATTTGTATGTTTTTGTTAGATTTTAATACAAATGCATAGACCATTCTTTACATGCTAACTTGTGAGACCTGGAGCCGGTTTCACAAAGAGCTAGGATTGATCTTAACTCCAAATCACTTCTAATTGCTAAGCAAAGTGTGATGTCATAACACAAATCACTAAGGTGATACTGACAACTTAAGATGAATCTTTGTGCTTTGTGAAATCGTTCCCGTTCCTCGAGATACACATACTTGCATTACATACTTACTTTAAATCTTGTGAATTTCATGATATGAGGAGATTTTGCTGTACGTACTAACTTGTGAGACGTGGTTTGATCGCTTCATATACTAGATCCTTTATCACTCGGTGTTTAAAATTAACAATTTAATTTAATATAGATTACAATTCTTAGTTAATTGGCCATTTTAGCGAAGTGATTATTTAATTAGCCAACCTTGATCTCAAACAGATGATAATTAATCATGATGTTTTATAATGGGATCAGCTGTGACTGTGGTTAACCGTGGTTCTGTCACGTAAAAAGGAATAAGGCAATGCATATGTTTACTAAATCGCAATGAGATATGCAACGTGTGTGTTATTTATACTGAAAGGCCACACGGTAAATTAGTAAACTTGTTTCGAGGGTAAAATCACATGTATTAATACACTTGCAATAATACTCCTAATGAATAGAATGCTGGCTTAGAGAGTCGAAGTCTCGGTGGTGGTAGGTCAGCCATCTCAGGTATTTCGGGTTTGACACGCCATTTACGACAGTCGACACACTGGCGTTGGTGATGGCGGACTGCCTCTCGGCCACGTAGGATCAATAAGTTACTTCTAATTTCTGCAAGAATGCGTTCTGGCCCAGGGTGGAGAAGTTTTTCGTCGTACTCTTGAGTGAGTAGCTTGGCGATGTGATGACTGGGATCAAGGCTTGGACATGCATGCGTTCGGTTTGTCCATTAGAGTGGACTGTGGGTGGTTGATGTTCGACAGAAAGATATATTGTAAATGTTCAAACTCTTGATTAGAGCATGACTCTTTCAGTTAAGATTCGGTGTCTATCATCGCAAGGGACTGGTTATCAATGTATTGTTGGCATTGATTTTCTAGCAGTGTAAGCTGGTGGAAAGACGTGTTAGTGAGTGTCACTAACACTTCATCATATATTTATGTTTATATACATTTTTTTTTTCAACAGAAATCGACCGGCTCCCATATACCGACAGCCAATTGTCTTCACCATGACTAACTCTGCCAGCCGGAAACAAATTCATTTTGCTCTCGTCCTCGCCCTCGTCGTCGTTTACGCAAACTCCATGCAAACAGTGCGGTCCCCAAAGAAGCTGAAGCTTCTATACTACACCGCCTCCGACGACGGCAGCCATCACTTATCCAGTACCAAGATTGCAGCTGCGCTTGTTCGACGAGGTCATGACGTCACTTTTCTGCTAAGCAACAGCTGTACAAAATGGCTAAATGCCAGCGACGCTGCCCTGTTTAACTTCGCCGTACACAAGTCCACGTTTACAGAACGAGACCGACTGGAAAACTTGCGGGAGATTTCCCGTTCTGGTCTACGTGGTGATACCTCCGGCATCTGGCGCACATCTCTATACTTCTGGCGAAGCAGACTGTTTTCCCCCAAAGGTGCTACATACGATTTTTTTCGCGACTGAATGCAAAAGTCTTCTAAGAGATAATGAAACCATAAACAGTCTAAAAGATAAGAAATTCGACATGCTGGTAGGGGAGGATCAGAGCCAATGTCACCCTCTACTTGCTAAACGACTTGGCATCAAATTTTCACTTACTAGTGGTTTAGGGATCATTCCTGTTAAAGGAATGTGGTACGTAGATATTTTATGTTCCATTCTTACAATCTAACCAGATCCCAAACTAGACTTGCATAACAAGATTTAGCCTCGTGCACAATTCCACAAGTTGCTTGAATATTGCCATGAGGTGCACAAATGAAGGTAACAAATGTAGTCCCAGCTCCTTTGAAAAGTATGGATAAAAGACTGTTTTAAAAATGATTGTTGCTTGATTGTTATATGTTCCGCTCCATTCCATTCATCGGGTTTTAACTTCTCTAAAATGACAACTTAATGGGGGAACTCAATCAAACTTTCACACTTGGTTTTCTTGAAATGCATCTTTTGTTGATTGGTGATTATTGTGAACAATTTTATGTGAGCCGCAAGGACTACTGTCGATGTCATGTTTTTCTGAAAATAATCCAAGCCGTTCACTTAATAACAAATACAAATAGGTACGGTTTACCGAGTCACCCAGCATACATACCGGAGCGCCAAGCCGGTCTAACCGACAAGATGACGTTCATACAGCGCCTGAAGAATGTCTATCTATACGGCGTCCAGTGGCTCTTCCGACGCGCAATGTTGATTTCATACCGTGCACTCCAAGAAGCTTACGATCTCAGTCCTGAGAAGAGTATGGTAGAAATGGTGGCTGAGGCCCAGCTGTGGGTGTTCAATGGAGGATTCGAGATGGATTTAGCCCGCCCCCTTACGCCGAATGTCATCTTCATTGCCTCGCCTGGGTTGGGTCTACCGTCAAATCATAAGGTGCATTGTTTTGGTGCCAAACAGTATTTTTTTATTTATTAATTGTTTTTATAACTGTACGGATTTTTACCTCGTGGAATAAAGCATTTTGTAGCTTGATTCAACCTGATTGTCTCTTATTTATCTTGGGTTCTTGAATTACCCTAACCAAACCCCAAACCTTAACTGTCTCATCTCCTTATTTAACTTTACCTAAACCCACACTCAGTCATAGCCTCAATCCTCCGTTAGCTTACGGTAATATCATTAAGCTTGATTTCTTCTAATGTTTACCCCTACCGCCCCACTGCCGACCACAGCGATCTTAACAGCCAAATAAACCATGGGCCCTGTCCTTTAGCCTTATCCAATTACTTACATAACACCAAACTTTAGCTCTTGCCTAAACTTTATTCATGGTTTAAAGCCTAATCCCTCAACATTAACCCATCTTGATCCCTTGTAATGTAGATACCAGAAGATCTGCAAGATTTTCTCGATGGTGCCAAAGATGATGGCGTCGTCCTGTTCTCACTGGGAGGTTACGTAAACGAGATGGAGACTGCGCAGGCTCAGATGTTTGCTAACGCATTGGCTAGACTGCCCCAGCGAGTCCTTTGGCAGTTTGCGGGGAACACATCTCAAATACGAGTTGGAAATAACACAAAAACCGTTGAATGGATCCCACAGAAGGAGGTCATGGGTGAGTAGTGTTGTGAAACATAAGTGTGTATCTATTGTGGTGTTTCGTGGCCGAGCGGTCTAGTGAAACATATTAAAGTTCTGGCGATTGAATCATCAGAGTGTGGGTTTGATTCCAAGTTGAGAATTTGTTTTTGCGCAGGTTTATTTTAGTTTTTATCGAAATAGTACAATAATTTTTGACTCTGGCAGAAATATTGTTTTCTTGTTATGTATTTATTTTGATGGATAGTGCGCTAAGTGTTTGTCTCGCAAGAATGCGGCCCTGGTTTGATTCCCATCCAGGGCAGTGCATACAGTTGTGCATGGGTTACATCCTATGCTAAGGGCGCTCGTCTCCAGGGCATTCAGTTTCCTACCCTAAGACAAATCAAACACTTTCGATCTCCGCCTGTGCTCTATGGTCATACATGGGACTGTGGCTGGCTGCAAGGCACCCGTGTATGCCTTCAGCTTCAACAGCACGTTGTCGCTGCGTCCTTCGCAATCAGCTTCTCAGCTGCCAGTGATGAAACCTTTCAAGTTGCAATACTTATTTTCCCCACTTTGTTACAGGTCACCCTAACTCCAACATGTTTTTGAGCCACGGCGGTTTGAATGGTTTACATGAAGCGGCATGGTACGGGTTACCAGTCGTTGGTATCCCGCTATTCGGTGATCAGTTCGACAACTTTGAACGGGCCGCAGCAAAATTATGGCACTGCAAATGGACATCGTTTCGTTGAATGAAGATGTTTTAATTGAAGCGATCAGTCGCGTTATCAAGGAACCAAGGTAAAGACTTATTAGTCTCTGATCAAGGCGCTTATGGAAATGGGAGGGGAATAAAGCGATCGCTTCGTATAGAATTTCCAGAACACATTGCTCCATGACCCATCATCGTCATTATCATCATGTCCCAGAGCCGTGAAGCCAGTAATGGGGGTCCTTCCACTCTTCTCACTATTCAATTATAATCGTTCGAATTGTCAATTATGGTTACTCAATTTGTCATGACCGGGAATGAATCCACACTCTGGTGATTCAGCCATCAAAACTTAAGTCCAATGCACAAGAATCCTTGGTCAAGTCCCACATCCATAGATTATAACAAAATAAATAGTGTACAAAACAATATGAAAAACAATACCACAACACAATATTAAGCAGTGGAGATTTTAATATGAACAAACTGATTGCTTCGCAAATTATTTTTGCTAAGCCTAATAAATGCGGTGAAATCGTCGCATAAAAAACCCATTGTTGCAATTTGGCTGGTACATGCAATTTCTTTCTGCTAAGTAAGATTTGGCTGTGTTTACAGGTAAAACAGCTTTTCAGGGTTGAACAGTTAATAAGAAGATGCAAACATGAAATTAAATGGGCAATATGTGGCGCTATGATTGAATTGATTTGGTCCTGCCTCTATTCAACTTTACCAATTGAAAGAACAGGCTGACGTGGAAATTTAGATATTGGCATTGAAACTACATTAAGGAGATCTTTTAAATCTAGCGTCAAAAGTTGCTCAACGAGCGAGAAAGGTGTCAGTGGAGCAGGTACATGTCTGTAGGCGTGGCCAGCGGTGACTGTGGTGGGGAGGATTTATGGGTCTGGCCGTGTCTTTATTGGCGGCTAAGGCTGGATCTCAGCGTCATCATTCGCCAGTTTGGATACCGTCTTAGTTTTAATTCCCACCATGCATCGGTAACAAACTCTTTCTTCTCTATTCCAGATTTCGCGAGAGGGCGCAACACATTTCCCGAATGCTCCGTGATCAACTACTCATTCCGTCCGAGAAAGCTGCGTTTTGGATTGCTCACGTGGCCAAATATGGCGGGGAGCACCTACACCCGAGATCAGTTGATCTCACATGGATACAGAATAATCTCATCGATGTGTACGCGTTTTTGGGCGCAGTTTTACTTGCAGTTGTGGGGGTTTTCGTCCTTGTTTGCCGGGGCTGCCTGGTTTTATTACGTTACATGCGCAGTAAACGACAGGAAAAGTTGAAAATGACGTAAACGATTTGAATTTACAATTGAGATCAAAATTCAAATTCATTCGGCTGCCAATAAAAAGGCATGGGTTACACTTTGTTTAATCAGTGCGTTTCTTTTCTGCATTGTGTTTTTCTTCTTGCAATTTTCATAACAATTAACAGGTTGGTTTTACCACATTTTTTATGTGATTATTTGTAACATTTAATTACTTATAGGGGTTTCGGCAATATTTGCTTTCGTCGAGATTTTGTAGTCTTTTCTTCTTTCTTTCCGTCTGATTTTTTTTACCGGACCTAAAGCGGCATAGCCAGGACTTTTTCGGTGGGGGATTGCTTTTAAGTGTGGGGGAGGAGGGCGGGGGAAGAATGGGTTTGTCAGTGTGGGGGTGGGGGGGGGGTCATGCTTTTTTCATGGGGGGGTGGGTTCCTGGAGGAACTGGAAGTTTGTGCCACCCCCCCCCCCCCCCCAAGCTACGCCGCTGAGGCCCTTTCCCACATTATGGTTGGTAAACGGATTTTGTTATCAGATAATATTATACTTATTTCTGTTCGGTACGACTTCAGCATATTGAAGCTTATAACTTAACTTAGTTATGTGGAAACTTGACATCACCATTGCGGCAGTGTTATCCTGGTGAAGGATATTTTTTAACTTGAGACGAGCGGACGACCTCGTAGTTTTCAACGACGACCAGCAAGTTTGTATTGTTGTTCGTGGCGTTAAAAAACCTGTAACTTGGCAAGGAATTCACGTAGTTTCCTATCAAGTTGACAGCTTAATGAAAACAAAAACACCGAAATCAGTCTATACAGTGCGAGTAAAAAACAAAACAAAACCTATTCACTTTTAAAACTGCCCAATTGTGTAGAAATACAGATAATATATCCTCATGTACTATTAAATTCACTCTTTCTGCTTCATTTGGTGCCAGTTTTATTGTATTATTTTTCGTGCTTGACTGCACAGGAGAAATAAGAGTCGATAACCAGCAACTGATAGAAAATACGTCGACACAATCAATTTAACATTTTTCAGATGTCATTAATGTGTATTGTCACTAGCGTTCGCGCGGCACCCGCTAGATGGGAGATGGGAGATTGGCGGCCTGTGTTAAGATGGCGGTGCCCTGCATGTGCACTAACAAAGATGGCGATTTAACGATCGTTATAGTATAGAAGGTTGGTATAAAACTATATTAGTAAACCTGGAATCTGATCATTTTGAAATTGTGAGCAACATTACTGACATACAAAACGTCTTTTAAAGATCAACTTGAACGAGATTCATATTTTGTTCTGTACAGAAAGGTAAACAAGTCGGCACCTTATTCAAGAAGATGCAATTTTGTCTGAACAGCCAAACTTTCATGTTTGGAGAAAATCGCGTTTGAAGTTTTTGAAATCATTGTTTCGGACACTATTTGCCATTTAAACGCTGACACTTTTCCAAGCATGAAAGTGGAGATCCTAAACCACGTTGTTATTATAACTACAGTAAGTTTGGAGTAATTAACTGTTAAACGCGAATTTCTCTTCGTGAAAAATTGCACAAACGAGGTATGTGTACCCAGCGCGTCGTGTACAAGCCAACGCGTAAACGACGAATGTCTTTTCGTGAAACCCTAAATATATCTAGGTCACATCAATTTTGACCTAGGGAGGGTAGGTACACCTTTAGTTATTACTCCAAAAATTAATTACCATGACAACTAATTAGGTAGAAAACACTGCAGTTGTTGGTAATGAATAACATGTTTAGAAACAGTTCCTTTCAAGGGAATGTTGTTTTAAAGAGAGGGATTCAAAAACATTTAAATCTGGGAAACGTTTCTGTAAGAACCGCTCCAGATTATCGGCAGCAGTATCTCAAAACGCAACCATCTTTTGAAGTTAAATTTTCACAGTTTTATTGTTAAATTGTATTTATTTACTTTTATATAGATTACACCAACCGTATGGTCATTGTTTGGCTGTTGTACACATAATGCTGAAATAGGCAACATTATCAATAATTATAAATTATAAATCACCTTAGTGAAAGTTTCAGCTGAATGCAGTGTCTACTTGTTAATAAAACAAGGGGGAATGGTCACGGTATTTTCATCACAAAGTCAAATCCATCCATGTTTAGCGAGGTAAGAGCGGCGTATCATAGGCAACTCTGGCCTCAACATAATACATGGACACTGCGGAAGATTGAACTTCAAAAAGGTTGCCTTTATGGCAACTTTCGGATAGATATTTGTCACAAGTGAATTGATTATTGTATTTATTAATAGTGTTCATTTTGTAAATAAGCCACTTTTTCTTTTAAAACTCAGTGCATTTACTGGTTGCTTAGAAAATACATGTTCTGATTGGCTAACAGTTCTAGAACCACTGAATATTCATTAATTATGCATTAACAGTCAGGATTCGGTCCCAGTCACTTGATACAGAATCTGCAAGCAGGAAGGTTGCACATACATTTACTGACGTGTTCAACCAAAAACTGCGTCGAATAATTTATATAGCAAGCAGACACCGTTGTAGTTGTAAAAGAAACAAGGAGTTATATCTAACCGTAAGTTGTACAGTTTATTGTGGAGTTTTATATTAAGATTTCCAATACAAAATTCAAGATGAAAATTTACCTGTTGAATGCTTGAAGATTTTGATGGAAAATGTACGGTGCAGTCTTTTCACCAATGTAGATAGGTTTTATTGGGTAAATGTGTTTGATGTATTCATTTTATAGATGGCACTAATTCCGGGCTAGAGGCTGGTATGAGGGCAAGAACACCCGAACATCTCCTTGTGAATTAACCCTACCCCTACCCGATGTTTGAACTGAAAAGTGACGGTCTGCAACATTACTGAAGAACAATTCGTTCCAGAAACGATCAAAAGGAATCGCAAGTCATTAATTTTGGAGGAGGGAAAGCTTAAAGACTATCAACTATTTAATTGTAGATTGGTATTTTGGAGTAATTTGATTTTGGGGATTAGAACCACACCAGTTGATAAGACAGATATTAATTGTAGAGATTGAGATATTAATCGTTGAGATTGAAACAGTAAACCTTCGAGATTGAAGTTTTGAGGATGTTATAATTTTGCAGAGTATTTTGAGTATTATTATTGGAAAGACCAGGGAAAGAACTCGTGGTTGTTCTGATAAAATTAGTGAAGGAACTCGTGGTTGTTCTTATTGCAGAGTATTTTGAGTATCATTATTGGAAAGACCAGGGAAAGAACTCGTGGTTGTTCTGATAAAACTTAGTGAAGGAACTCGTGGTTGTTCTTGTAAAATTAGTTTAAAGGAACTCGTGGTTGTTCTGATAAAATTAGTGAAGGAACTCGTGGTTGTTCTTATTGCAGAGTATTTTGAGTATTATTATTGGAAAGACCAGGGAAAGAACTCGTGGTTGTTCTGATAAAACTTAGTGAAGGAACTCGTGGTTGTTCTTGTAAAATTAGTTTAAAGGAACTCGTGGTTGTTCTGATAACATTAGTGAAGGAACTCGTGGTTGTTCTTATTGCAGAGTATTTTGAGTATCATTATTGGAAAGACCAGGGAAAGAACTCGTGGTTGTTCTGATAAAACTTAGTGAAGGAACTCGTGGTTGTTCTTGTAAAATTAGTTTAAAGGAACTCGTGGTTGTTCAGATAAAATTAGTGAAGGAACTCGTGGTTGTTCTTATTGCAGAGTATTTTGAGTATCATTATTGGAAAGACCAGGGAAAGAACTCGTGGTTGTTCTGATAAAACTTAGTGAAGGAACTCGTGGTTGTTCCTGTAAAATTAGTTTAAAGGAACTTGTGGTTGTTCTTATAGCTGTGTGAAGGAACTCGTGGTTGTTCTGATAATCTCTCATGGTTGAAATTGTGAAGAGTATTGCTAGTGGTTTCGGTTGAAACTCGGAACCAAGAATTGCATTAATACTATTCTGGATCTTCCTTTTTCACGACAGGTCAATATCAAAAATGACATTTATTTTGCCCATCCTTTTGTTGTTTTGAGCGAGAAGAGGGTAGAATAAACCCAAGCAATTATTGAGCAAGGTTGGATTGAGGAAGCAGAGTTCGTATAAGTAAATTTTGTACTGATTAAGGAAATTCCTCTATGATATACATATAGACGAGAACTTAGAATTGGGAATTGCATTTTGAAGAAAGGAATTTAATTTGTGAATTCATCTTGAGGAGAAATAATTTAAAGTTGTGAGTTTATCTTGAAGAAAGGAATTTAAAGCTATTAATTTCATTTAGAGAAACTAATTTATTGACGTGTTTAAATTTTGGTTTTGTTTAATCGGAAAGTATATCGAAATTTTGTACCACTGATTATATTTGAAGTCTTGTGAAAAGAGTAATCACGATGTGATAAACTTTTAAAAATAAATTAAGAAAGGGTTGTACATAGAACATCTGAAAGTTTCAGTATTCATTTATTTCATGGGTGCATTTCTTTTGTTCATACTTTTAATTTGTCGGTTGGAACCACCCACCGTGGTTGTGTGACAATATTTTGTTTTTCCGACATACTTTCATTGGTACTAAACAATGGAGGTATTTCTGACAAAAATATTTGTGCAAGATGCTTTAACGTTACCATGTTTAGAACAAGTAAGCTTTCGCATTAAAAACAAATAAATAAACATAACAATAACATGAAAAAATACATTAACCAATAGTTAATTAAATCAATAAATACACCAACTTATCGTTGTCATTATTACCAAAGTATAAAGCTGCAATTAACGCACGGGTGTTTCCATGTATGAATAAAATGTTCCAGCGGCAAGGCCTTTGCCCAAATTATTGAACAACCAAGTAGACCATAAAAGACCTGGAACTCGCCCGTACAAGGAATAGTTCGTTAGGCAATTGGAGTAGACTTGAATTCAAGTCTGATATCGCAGTTATCTATCAGTATCTGCCAAGACGCAATGTGCCTCAATGGGGGAATTTGGGGACGCTACGTGGCAGCAGACTTATCAAGTGAATCCATCGCTATCGGTAAAATGCGCATGCTCAGAACTGCGTAAACATGGGCAATTTACCTGGCAACTCTGCTGCCACCTAGCGCTCTAAAGTCTCCCATTGGTTTACAACCCTATCTCGCGATCTCGGAATTGACCTTCTGATGTGTAAATCAATATTCATTTATTCACAACTGAAGTTAACATAACAACACTGATGCCAGAGAGATGGTAAAAAAAAAACATAGTTACTGTTCTTACTAAATATTACAATCAGTTAAGCTGTTTCTGCTAAAGTGTTTTGACAGTGCTTGGTGCGTAATGGTTTTTACAATTCATAGCAAACAAAGTTGTCAGAAATTAAAACATTGAAACATACATAATAAATGACTGATTCTTAATTACTCAACGTAAACTGTATTACCTGTGTTTTAACTGAAGTCATCAAGTAATTTTCCTCCGACCTGTTTCTTTTTTATTTTCTTGTTTTTACTTTTAAATCGGAATCGATATTTCTCATTCGAGAGATGCAATTGAATTACTTAGCAGCGGCAGAATGTAATTACATCTGCATCGTCCTTGGATTTCTGTACTATGTCCCGTACAACGTAAAGTTAGTTTTGAATAATCTGTTCATTTTATTGAATGTTTTTGCGATTCAGGCCAATCAGATTGTTCAATATACTGTTGGACCAATTCTCAAAAGGGTGTGGTACAAATCGGATTCCCAAATCAGAGATCCGAGGTTTACACACGAGAGGGCGCTAATTCAGGCAATACTGTATTTACCGACACAAACTAATTATGCAACAAACCATGATTACAGACTGGGAACCAAGCCTATGGTTGGGGTTATCGGGACCTCATGGTCAAAAGCTTAAAGAAAAGACAACAACTAAGAACATTATCTGGGAAAACAATAACACACCTTATTTCGTCACTCGAAAATACATTCAGTTGAACAACTTCAAGTAAAGATACAGAGATGAAACCCCCTCTTTTTAAAAAGTAGTTTTAAGATTTGTGATATATTTAATCCTGTATTGATGTCACAACTGTACATGATATTTGTGGTATTATACTGATTAAAATCCCTAATTGCCACGTTCATTTTGCAGATGCTATTGCTAGTTTTAAAGATAAATTTGTAAATGTGACCATCACTTTAAGTGCACTGCTCCTTTAACACCAAGTCAGGTTGGTGATTCAAGGACAAGGAAGTCCCACTGGTTGCTCTAGCAACAGCCCACCTACTTAGGTTGTATGCCCTAAAGCATGGTCAGTTTGGTCAGCCCGAACCATGGAGGAAGATTAGATTATTCCTCCATGCCCGAACTACCAACCCATAAGGATCGAAACTATCATTGTGTTACCATCTAGTTATATAAATTCCTAGCTCTATGGTTATTCCAAGCTCCAGTCGGATTAGTCAAAGGCAGAAATCAGAGATCAATTCCCATCCTTGTTCTGTAAGTACCAACTCTTCCTCTACTTCTCATTACTGCTAGGCTACAAACCGTTTGTGTTCATATTTATTAGTGTTACCATTGCGGGTGATGATTTATTGCATTTTAATTGTTAGGATAAGGTGACGATTTATCATAAGATTGCCTGAAACCATTAGGATACAGTCCACTAGGGGTCATTATGTGACGCTCCAGGGCTTAACTCTATTATCAACACTTACTGCCTACTTCACTATAATTGTAAACAACTTGTTCCCTCAGCTATTGTTTGTATTAGGTTCACTGAGGTGGTAAACTACACCCTCAGGTATATGCTAATTAATGAGCTTAACTTCACATCCAGGGAAGGGTATCATGTTATTTGATCGCGCCACTATTTGTATACTTTGGACACCAATCTAATGGTTATGTCATAGTTATTTCGGGCTTTGACATAATGGAAAGTTACTTTATTATTACACCACCATTATAAAATACATTTGTACATAGGCAATGGGGTCTATTTTCTATAAAAGGGGTTAATCTTTGTAATTAAGTGTGATTCTCCATGTAAAACCATACAGAGTAGTACTCGACCTCTGTGATCGCCACTAAAGATATTGTATCGTAATTATATAAGGACAGAATAAATGGAGCCTTGACTCTTTGTGACACCGGAACTTAACGTTTGGACAGTTGTTATTACTTATGACTTGTCTCCTACTTAAAGAAGTACTTGAGCGAGAATTTTTTAACGGGGATGCTATTTAAACTTGTTTATAATGTGTTTTCTTGTCATTTAATTGTAATTTTGATGTATTTACACTTCTGGATTTTTCGTAATTATCGATCAAAAAATTAGGCCCAAACCTCGAGGTTTTGAAAAACTAAAAACACTTCTGCCGTTGGCGGCGCGCTTCCGTGTGACGTCATGGTGGGAGTTAGCTTGATGTAAACAAACAGGCACACGCGTTGTTCAATTGGGGACGTGTTGTTTATGCATGTGCTTTCGACAATTTCGATATAGAAACCGTGTTAAAATTTGCTTTTACAAGCGTGTCTTGGGTGCTAGGGTAATATGCCAGCATCATGTCTCGTTGGTGGTTGTACGAGGAAGACAACCAAGAATCCTGAGGTACATTTTGTCCGCTTTCCGAGAAATCCTTCCACTTGCAAGGAATGGGTGCGTTTCGTAGACAACACTCGATCTGATTTTAAGCTTACCAAATGGTCCACGATTTGCAGCGCACACTGCAAAGGTGAGTGCGTGGATGACTCTGTGAAGCTTCAGGGCAGCATGGGGCTCAAACCGAAATTCAGGCTGAAGCCAGGCTCTGTACCAAGCCTGAAAGCCCCATCAACTTCAAAAGACGATAGTCAGGATGCCGAGATGACACAGCCAGCAAAGCATGTCGGAGCGGCATTCAAGAAACGCCAGAAAAGCCGGGTAGGCATAAATATAGAAACCCCTCAGTTCTTATTAATTATTTAATCAGTGAATAATCATTCACATGAATATCGGGGTGGAACATCATTTTTTTTCAATTGAGAAAAACAAACAAACCCTGCAGGAACAGAATAGAATACCCTGCCAACTCACGCTCAACCAACTTGTACCCTCATATTAATAAAATTGTATTTGCCAACTCGTCCTCAATCGTACCGTTTATACTTCAAGTTCAGGGGGGGGGGGTTCCTAAGTTCTGTTTCTTCTTGGTTTTTGGGGGGAAATAGTTTAGTCAAAGACAAAAGATGGTAAAACAAAGAGCATAGATAAAGCAAGGGTAAGAGTATGAATTGGCAAAAATATGTTTGTGTACGTGTTGACCTGCTTAGTTATTTGCTTCAATTTCAACAAAGCTGAGTTAATTGTTGACACTTTCCTTCAGATTTTGCAAGAAGCACTGGATGAATACAATATAAAGTACGGTGAACCTTCCAGTGTCAGACCAGAAAGTTCCAGTGCAGAACAGGTAAACCATCCTACATGTACAATATAGTCTTCATAAGAAAGCAAAACAGTCGTTCTGTCATTAAACAAAATCTTGTCCCCCCCCCCTATAACTGTTATCATTGTGCTCATTTTAAAGAAAACAGTTTTCAGCAAATTTGCACAATTGGTGTTTGTCCATAGTCTTTGTTTACAATAACAATATTGACGTTCTTATTTTGTCATGTGATTTTAATGTTTCACAATCAGTTTTTATTTCAGGCAACATTTGGCACAACACTGACCATATTGTATTCCTTATTTAAAAGGTTTTTTCGGCAGGGTTGGAAATCATCAAAGACACTGATGTAACTGTGCCTCATCCGGATGCACCTTCCAGTGAGCCTGACAGAGCAACAATTGCAGTTTGTCCTATGACCACAACAGCAGTAAGTGTAATGTTACTGTTTTTGTAATAATTTGTAGCTCCCCCTTTTAGTTGTTCTCAATATACCACATCCTAGTCAATATACCACGCCTTAGTCTCACCCCTATGTTCTCACACTATGTTCAAACATTGACACATGAAAATGTGAATGATTTTGTTTCTTCAAACATAAACCAACGGGGGACCTAGGTCTAAACAACATGTGTATGTGGGCAAGACTTGCACAATCTATTGATAGAAGAGGAAAACAATTCATATTATGTCCAATCTTGGAATAGCATATGTAAGTCTCATTGATGAATAGTGGGTAATTATGACCTGAATGCAATTGCTTCTGAGCAGTCACAAAGCATAACATAGGTTTGATATTGCCTGGGTATACATTTGGGGAGTACCCCCTGTTGGTAACAACCCCTTCAGTGTGCACACCTTGCTAATTGGTTTATTTGTGTATTTCTTCATTTTACTCCTTGACTTCATCTTTTTACAATGTGTAATTTATTTCATCAGGGGATTGATCAGTCGACCCAAACAGCTGCAAGATGGCGTTGCTCCATACATCACATTGCCAGTAGTCAAATTAATATCTTACCAAGGGATGCCCACCACACATCAGTGAGGTCTAAGCGGACACAAACTAAGCCCAAGATGTTTCACCCTGTCAATAAAGGTAAATGTGTGCAGCACCTTACAACTGTGCTTTCAGATTTGTATGTTCCATAAACTGCTGAATGAGATAAACTTGGCAGACTTTTATGACTCACACTCGGGCTCAAGTCACCATGTTTGTGGCCGTTGTATAATGAACACAGACTCGAACTGAAGGGACAATGCCTTGACCTTTTCTTGTTAATTTCTTTGATTTATACCAAACAAAACATTGATAACATCCATTTACTTATGATGTGAGTATAACTGCAGTTATTTACTAAAGTCTCCTATTGTGTACCCTTTAAAAATATAATTCTAGGTGTTCAGGTAAAGCGACTACTGAAGTGTGAAAACAAATTCACAGAATGTTCCATTGTCAAGGGGAAGCCGCTACAAAAACTGCAACGTTCAACACATACCGTCACTCAACCAGCAGCAAAAGCTGCTACATTTCCCGAGGAGCCTGTATCTGATGATCCTACTTCAGAGCCTGTTTGTGAAAGTGACTATGTGCCATCTAGTCATGACAGTGCCGATACAAGCACAAGGTAAAAATAAAGCATAGAGTGAGAACTGGAATCTGAAATGTTTCTCTGGGCCTATACACTTGAAAAGTATCCTTCAATGAACAAGTGTTGATGGAAAACCAACTTCAATAAAAGCTTTACTCAAGACAATCACAGCATACTGATTGGAATGCAAATGTTTTTCTGTATTCAGAGCTGCGCCCAATTTCATACATTCAAAAATTGTTTTAAAAAGCACTATTGTCTACTTCATCACCTCTATTAAAATCGGCCCAGGATTGGACAAGTCGCATCTATTGTGAACCAGTGTCTGTAACAGACAGATATTGTTCAAAGGACTTTTTGTTGCTCAGTTTATTGCTCAACACATTGACTTCTGTCTTTTTGTCTTCCACAGTTCTGATGAAGAAAAGATTACATATGATGCAGTAGACGATTCAAAATATATTGTCTTTCGGTCAAGTCTTCTACAACTGTTTCAGAAGTGCCACAAATGTGACACTGTTGCTAAGGTCACGATTTCTCGTCCCCTCTCTGGCACCCTCATTAAAGTGCTACAAATTTGCAGGAAGCGTGGCTGTGGCCAGATAAAGACCTGGAGGAGTCAGCCCATGATAGGGAACATCGCAGCTGGCAACCTCCTTCTTTCTGCTGCTTGCTTGACTTCAGGATGTAGTCCTAAGAAATTCCTGCGGGCTTTGACATCCCTCAACATTGCCACCATTTCGTATGAATCCTTCTTCAATCACCAAAAATGGTCAGTTTACTATGCTTAAAAGTGAAGCGTATTTTCAAATGCTAAATTCACAGTTGCATTTTGATATGGTAGAATTTGACTGGCAACTAGCACAAATTTTTGTAAACGAGCAATATCATATCAGTTTGAATTATTCTCATCTCATTATATCTATGATTTAATTTTTTTTTCTGAAGACAGTCGGAATACACATCAAAACATCCATGGTTGTTTTCATGAAACTAAGACACTAGTACTGCATTCCTCATTAGGTTTAAAATGTGTTCATGTTATTTTAAATTCTGTGAACAAAATGCACAAATTAATTGAACTACATAGAAACCACATGTCATCATCTTGAAAAACCAGCCAATTACTGTACAAACTTGTAAGGTTTTCTCAAACAGGCATGAAAGTACATGCATTAGTTAGAATTAATCTTCTGGATGATTCACATGAGTTTATTTGCAAAAAGGTGTTGAAGACATTATTTTTACATGTTACCAAAAATGCAGGTTCCTTCAGCCAGCCATTAGCCATGTTTGGAAAACTTCCCAAGAGTTGATTGTACAGGATCTGCGAAGTCGTGAGAGTGGAGCATTTTTAGGAACTGATATGAGGGCAGACAGTATGGGCCATTCAGCGAAGTATGGATGCTACAGCACCCTTGAAATGAATGTGAACAAAGTACTTCACATTGAAGTAGTACAGGTAAATTTCAATAATTACTGTAATGACATCATTACAATTTATGTCATCTTTTTTTTTGTTTATGAAAAGTATTTCATCCTACCTCTCCCCTATTTATCTTTTACTGTGGGGTAACTTTTTTTCAGCTGTAAAGACTAGCTGCAACCTTTGTGCAGCCCCCCCCCCGCCACCAAATTAACAAGAATTGTTTGTATTTCAAAGATGTTTATAATGGGCATTTTACCTTTCTTGCTTTTCTGTCTGTGCACTAAAAAAGTCCAAGCAATATGCCCCAACAATTAATAACCAACCTTTAAGAGCTCGTTTTCTTACTTTGTTTTGGTAGAAGAATGAGGTTGGAAACAAGTCCAACTTGATGGAGATTGAAGGACTAATAAGAACGTTGATGTGGGTGGACAACGCAATGATAACGGTGTCTGCTATCGTCACAGATAGACACCGTCAGATTGCCAAGCACATCCGGGAGAAGGTAGTGCCCACATCAGGAGTCAAACACTATTATGATGTTTGGCATGTTGCAAAAGGTGAGAAACCATTTGTCTTTCTTTGAAAAAGATCATAGCTCAGTGGTGCTTGAGAATTAATAAGGGTCCCCTTTCAGGTCTAATAAATAGTTCTTTCTCTATAGTTTTAAAAAAGAGTTGAAGAAATGAGGACCCTGATCATTACAGTATTTCTAAATATTTGCACAATGTGTACAATTTTTTCCATTACACAGGACTTAAGAAGCTTCTTGTGAAAATCAGTAAGCTGTCAGGATGTGGTGTCATTCAGCCCTGGATTCAGTCGATCATCAATAACATCTACTGGGTGGCTGCCTCTACACAGGATGGGGACAAGGAACTGATGCTGGCCAAATTTGACAGTGTGCATAATCATCTCCTCAACATACATACTCATGACAATCCAATTTTTCAAAGATGTGCCCATGGACCATTGCCAAAACGTGAATGGTTACAACCAGGTCAGAATATCTCTTCTTTAAATACTATAAGTGAACAAAATCATGTTGGGACAACTTGATAAAACTGCGCTTTATGCATTTTTTTTTAAATATCAGTGTTATTTTGAAAAAAATACTAAAATTCAACCCAATATCTTCAGTTTACAACAAAATTAATTACTTTTGTTTTCTTTACACAAATAGGAACCAAACCAGCACAAGAGGTAGGAAAAGTTCTTGGTTCCATACATATTCGAAAGGACATCCAGATGCTCTCCCCATCAATGCAAACATCTAGTGTTGAGGCCTTTCATTCGGTGATCACTCACTTCGCACCCAAAATGTATGGGTATTCATTTGAGGGGATGCTGTGCAGGTTAGTGATTAATATACTGTTGACAACCACTTGTACAATTAATTTACTATAATAAAAAAAAGCAGTTTAAAGAGTTAATGATTTATAACTCACCGACCCGAATCGACTTGAAAATGAGATAGAACTTGACTTGGATTCAGACAAATGTCATGGACGTGTCTGTAGTCTGTATACCTTTGTCTGTATTTTAAATCGCTTGCTGGCTTGGATGGCCCAAAACTTGTTAATGTTTATCCTCTTGCATATTCAGTACTTTATATTTTGTCTAACCATACAGAATCTACTTGGCAGCTCTGCATTATAACGAAAATGCAGGACGCTGACAATCCAAGACTGCAAAGGGTGCTCTCCGGTACAACATTGTTTTTCCACGATCAAAGCAAGACACTGGGGGATACACTGTTCAAAAGCTCATGGTCAAAAGCACATATGGTAAGTTCAACTACAGTTTAATTTTACTGTCTGTAGCATTGTGCTCATTACAATTGGCCATTGGTTTGCAATTTTATTGTGAAAGTGAATGATGATGGTAGTTGATCCATATACTTATGCATACCTTCTACTACTGCCATATGTGATGTAGCTCCCTATATACTTTAAAACTGAAAAGTACATTAAGTCCAACAGAAGTCATCACTTGTTTTGGAAATTGGAATTCATTCACATTATTTTGAAGGAAAAAGTTGAGTCTCAATGTTTGATTTTATAGAGTGCATGTTTGCACATTTGTATTAATTTCAGACTATGTGAATAGAGTCATAAAAAAGGCTGCACTTCTATGCCAGGAGAGAGACAAGACGTCCAGGGAGATGTATCCGCAGCTCGTCTGCAATCCTGGCCCAATATCTAGCACTCGACCGGATAAGACCACTGCAGTAAATACTTTTGTCTCACGTTTAGTAAAATAACACAACCGGTAGCTAGAACCCAACCTGTGCAGGAATTAGCCTTTGCAGCATCTCAAGGGGTATCAGGTACTGATCAGGTGCCAGTTAAAGCGAGGGGGAAGAGAAAGAAAAGACTCGAGGATATGCCACAAAGCACCACAAGAGGGAAGAGAGGGAAGAAAACCAAGTAAACAGAAGATTGTCCAAAAAGAGCCTTGCAACCTTGAATGTAGGCCTTGTCTGACTTGTAACTTGTTTAAGCACACATAAAGTGTGCATACACTATACAGTGTACCTAAAGTACATGTACTTTTACACCTATTCTCAGTGTGTATGCTCTACACATACAAACTTATACATACACACTGTATGCATGTACTGCAGGTTGATAGCTTTATTTACTGATGATAGCTATGTCACATCAAAGATGATTTTCAATCGGCCACCATAAAACAAATTAAAAGAAAGTTATGTACCAGATCACAGCTAATTTTACCATCCAGTGTGAATTGGTCAAACTCATAGGTTCTTCATGATGGATTAATTTCTTTTGATATGGTGAAGTATGAGACTAGTTTTTATTTGGTCACTTAGCCTACTCCAAAGTTCTGATCCTCTTTATTTGAATGACCTGTCCAGTAGCAAGTAAACACATGGGAGTGTATAGACAGTTCACTCCACTACCCGACCCCTAGTATTGTAACTGTAAACTGATCATTTTTAAAGTAATGAACACGGTTATTTAGTTACAAGATCTTTTAGAAGAAATATATATGTGCCATCTTTTTCTGGCTTTTATTTGTTTTTAAATAAGGTACATGTAAATTGGTCTATTTACACGTTACAGTACTTCTTTTAAAAAACCATAAGAAAACAATGTACATGTATATGATCTATTACCCTTATTGATCAAGTGTGTTTACAGGTGAGTACACACATTTCGTGTAAACTAAAATTTAGAAATGAGCCACTTTTTAAATGTAATGTACAAATTGTACCAATATTACAACACCTTATTTCCATCCACTTAATAATTCAGGTGCTTGATGTGTGGCACGTCTTCATTGTTGTTCTGAGAATTTCATACATTCTTCATAGTTCATGTATTTCTGTTTTGCTGGGGGGGGGGGGACTTATGTACAAGAGTGACATGTGTTACAAAACAGTTTTTGAGGGGGTATCCCTCTGCAACACAGGCATAGCATATTACGTTTGGCAAGAATAAAATACATTTATTGAGCTGGATGACAAAAGAAATTGGTGTTGATTTTTTTATATATAAAATATGGTTTGGCTTACTAATCAAACAGATAAATTCCCTTGTCCCTTAGCAAATTGTTCTGATTTGAAACCTAGAGGTTATACTGTTTATACACAAGCATTGCAAAAATGTTGGCACTGAAAAATTCTCATGTTATTTGTTATTTTTTAATCCAGTACACAAAAGGTTCAGCCATTAAAAACAACACTGAAATACAGATTCAAATTGTATTCAAATCAAGTGACTTTATACAAGAATTACATGTAGGCCTACATGTATGCACTTCCATAAAATACAGGTAGTTTGTAGATTTTCAAAATCAGAATAATTCCAAACACTTTGATAAACCACGTACTAGGCAAAATTATGCACCCAGGGCCCAATTTCATAGAGCTGCTTTAAGCACAAAAAATAGCTAAGCACATAAAAATTATGCTTACCAGAATAAGGTTACCAGCCAAAGTACCATGTCACATGTACAATCTGTGACTGGTGTCCTGCATTTTTTTGCTAAGCAGAAAGTTGCTAAACATAATTCTCTGCTTGAGCAGCTCTTTGAAATTGGGCCCTGGTCTGATACTTCATGGAGGCAATTGTGATGGCCCTTGGTCATTGCCTTGGTACCCTTGAATGGATAACAATTAAAATTCCCTCAAAGAAGTGCCATTTTCTAAGGAAAAACTGCCTTGCCCTTACAAGAACAAAGTACATGTATCAGGCCTGGTGTACCTATTCACTAATCAAGTGGTGGATAGCGAAATCCCTTGTACTGTCCGGTTGGGTTGGGAAAAGTTCTCCGGATGGCATCCATGATGCATGAAGGAAGATAGAGGCACTCTGTTGAAACGGCCAAGGTATCCCCAACACCATCTGACCACTTGCCGATAAGCAACATGACGATATTTTCTGAAAATAATAAGTGAAATAAAACATGATCAATGTTTCAAATTGCCTCATTGTGTAGGGTGTTGGGGTGGGGGGGGGGGGGCAAAGACATAATTTGGGAGGGGGGCTTTATATGTATGAAACCATTTATTTGTGCATTTTTTCAATGGGTGGGGGGACAAGGGTGGGGGTGCTCCAGACCCATGGATTTACTTGTGAGTTCAACCATTAAAGTCAAAGGGCGCACCTACAAACACTAGAAAGTATCTCAATGGGGTTGGGGTGAAGGGCTGAATGTATGGCGGTAGACTTTCAAGGATTATACATCATGCAGGTATATCTCTAGATCCACCATTTTGGCCCTTGTTCTGTCTACTTCCTTGCAGCATATGCAGTTCACCAATGGTTGTTGGACACAGTGGCCACAGGAACACCTTTAAAGAACAATTGGATGAAGAATAAATGTGACAAAGCACAGACTAGGAATTAATGATATCAAGAGAAATATAGACAAGCTGTTTAGGGTACTTCATGGAGGACTATCATTTCATAAACTAATTGGCCATTATAGGCTAACTTGAATAAAATTAGTAATAAAACAAAAGTGGCACTAATTAAGTAGGCCTAACACTTTTAAAAATGAACATTGTTCTACGTGGTGACTATTGCAATAATATTCGGTCATAAAATCCCACCCTTGCACCTCTGAACTGCTATGATATTTTATGGAACTTGCATATTGAAAAGTATATCACCACTTTTTAATAGCAGCATAATTATTTTTAACAACACACAGGTAAGTGATGTAGGAAAAAACCCTGAAATAGCCTGCCACATTGACATCCATTGACACCTATAAAGCAAAATGGTTGAAGAAAATTATTTGTAACTCTCCATACACTACCGATATGCAATGGGGCTTTGAGCATGACTTAGTATTTTTTTAAGAATGGGTCTACTGTGCCAATAAAAGGGTTATTGTTTTTTGTAACTTACAGTCACTTGACATGATCGTAATGGGTCGATCAGCCGCCCCCCCCCCCTCCCGTGAAAATCAACAAGAAGGCTTATGAATTGAAATACTGTTTACCAAAATGCTGCACTGGTTATGAGGCTACCGAAAACGGCACATAATATTGTGCATCAGTTATCACAATATCAGTACTAAACATGCACATGATTAGCGAATCCCCTGATGCAACGTATTTTAGGCATGGAGGTAGGAATACAGGAGCAGGCCTACGTATACCCTGTACCAAATAACAACAATACACAGTCATGAAGTGATTCCTTTTGCTTACTATAGCCTCTCAATATAACTGAAACTAATTACCAAGCCGTATTTTTAAGCAGCCGGTCTTGGTTCCGCTCATCGTTCTCACCAGCTTCGTTGTCGGCAGCTACATCAAGCGGCTCAAACCGGTATGGCTCTGCCCCACGAACCACTGCTTCGTCGTCACTTTGCTCCCCTCTCTCTCTCATCGGGAGAGCTCCCCTCTACGCTATCACTATCATCTACAGTGCTTGTAGAGTATACCTCTTCTTCATCAATGCTAAATTCCTCCCAGGACCCGTTGCTTTCCGACATTTTGAAGGATTTTTCTGTCGTCTCTGCATAGAGGTGGTCCGTTAACCATTGCAATGCACATACACAACGCGGGGTAAACAACCACAACTCCCAAGTGTGACGTCACACATTTTTATCCGAGATTGATGACGTCACGGGGCTTTTCGCGATTCTTGCCAAAAAGCACGTCTGAGGGGTGTTCGAAATGATTTTTTTTTTACATTTAAAAAACATTTTGATAAGATGTGAACTGTATGAACGTAAAGCTTGAACAATTTTTTATGGATTGTAGCAAATAGTACTTCCTGTTTGGTTTCGTTCAAGTACTTCTTTAAGGACCAAGTAAATACCAGACCCTGAAGTTCAGTCTAGTATGATCTCTGAGATTGTGGCCTACAACCGCAGGACGCGACGCCAAGGCATATTGGGAACACTTGCGCTACCTTTAGGTGTTTTCCAAGTCTAGTAGCCTACCGAACACTCGTCGTCGCAATATCCATTTCAGTTGAGAAGTTCAAGTTTGACTTACAGCGTGCTTACAGTTTCTTATGCGGGGCTAGACCATAGACCCCACCAAAGATCCATAGCACCGTAGAATGTTACAGAAACCCCCAGGGTCATAGCTGAGTGTTAAAAAAGTAGTATTAAATCGGTTATCAATAATAGGTGTAGTTACATCACACAACTCTGTGTAGATCTACAATATCGATACTGTGCCGTGTGAGCAGGGATGTGTACAGCTAATCGCTATGTGATCAGTGCACAGATGGCCTGCACAGAGAACTGCTGTCTCTAGCATTGTTTATACTACAGCCAAGGTTGCTGGCTCATTAGCTAATATGTATTTGTCTAGCAGTGGTGTATCGAATATAGTAGTGACCAAAAGTTTACATTCTTCATTGGACTCCAGACACAAGTGAATATCTAAATAAGGTGGACTGAGGAACAACTTTATCTTTGGCTTAAGGGTATATGTATCGGTGTTTCTCTATTGTAGCAGCTTTAATATCTTCTTTGGCTTGGAACATTTGTTCTTTGGCAAAAATTTGCTTAAGTTAATTTTGACTTAATGGTTTTATTTTCTATACTTAACTTAGTTTTACGGTTATATAGTCTGATGTTTGCTTATTATTGTTCTTTTCTGTTCTCTTATAGACTTACCTATCAGCCCTTTTTTTGCTAATCTTTAAACTTGTATAAAGGATCAATTTGTCGGGTGACATAAACAAACAAAACAATCTTAATAACGAGCGTTTGCAATAATCGATGGCGAAAGCTATACACCAGCGATCGTAACACGGTTGGCCATACTCCTCTTAAACCTCAATGAGTGGATCAAATCATATCTTTACAGCAAATACAACAACCACAGCCACCACCACTGGTTTATATTCACCAAAGTGAAAAGAGTTTATCGATTGCATTGGAAGATGTGGTCGACAACATTCATGGGAGCCCGTACCTCAACAGACAATAATTTGCTATAGAAAGAACAACACATTCGCGTTGTGTGTTCTCTCACAAGCTTGGACAACAAAACTTATGACGTTTTTCAAGACATTCTGAGCAGGTTTGAGACAGCAGCAGAGCTACTAAAACAACTTCGGGACGGCAATTTTACCATAGCTGAGCTTTCTACTGAAGCAGCAACACTGAAGAAGTTGACAGAGGTGAGAAAATGCCGTGATAAGCATTTATTTGCCACTTGACCTTTTAAAAGAAGCAATAATGTATGTTTAGGCCTGTTTGAGAACACTTACATATCAGTAATACAAATTGAAACCTAAACAAAATTGAATGCAAACGGAATCAGAAAACAATTGCAAACGTTTTGGAACAAATTTCAAAAAACTGCTTAAAAAATTAAACATTGCGACCCCTAAAACAACAAAACCACTTCCCTCAAACAACACTGTAAAAAAATGGCCGCACTTCATGCACTTGTAGGTGCATGGGAATTGGTACTTGCTGCACATGAAGTGTGCATGTAGTTGCATATTGACACCTGAAAAGCTTGATGTGATGTGAAATAGCTGAAGAGCAACACCTCATGTGCTTGATGAAGCAGTGATGTACCTGAAGTGATAGCTAATACAGATTTTGACTAAAAAGAAGGCACTTGAGGTACTTAGGATTAGCGTAATTACATATGTGTGTAATTTCATAAGCCTCACGTGTAATAAAACTCCCACCTCAGCCACCGGCCTTCAGCTGAACAGCTTCTTGGCACACCTAAAGCACATCATGTATTTAACACACCAAAACGTGTACTACCTCAGGCGCCAAGGTAGCACCTGAAAAGCTTGATGCGATGTGAAATAGTTGAAGAGCAACACCTCATGTGCTTGATGGAGCAGTGATGTACCTGAAGTGATAGCTAATACAGATTTTGACTAAAAAGAAGGCACTTGAGGTACTTAGGATTAGCGTAATTACATATGTGTGTCATTTCATATGCCTCACGTGTAATGAAACTCCCACCTCAGCCACCGGCCTTCAGCTAAACAACTTCTTGGCACACCTGAAGCACATCACGTACTTAACACACAAAAACGTGTACTACCTCAGGCGCCAATGTAGCACCTGATGCACTATGAATACCCCAACTTATACAAACAGACCACAAAGTGAAGTACCTCAGGCGCCAAGGTAACACCTGATGCACTTTGAATACCTCACTTATACAAATAGACCACAAAGTGAAGTACCTCAGGCGCCAAGGTAGCACCTGATGCACTATGGATACCACGCTTATAAAAATACACCAATAGTTGAAGTACCTCAGGCGCCAAGGTAGCACCTGACGCACTTCGAATACCGCGCTTATTAAAACACACCACAAAGTGAAGTACCTCAGGCGCCAAGGTAGCACCTGATGCACTATGAATACCCCAACTTATACAAATAGACCACAAAGTGAAGTACCTCAGGCGCCAAGGTAGCACCTGATGCACTTTGAATACTTTGAAAAATAAAGTAGTTTCTGCTGGCATGCATCACCATTTTTTTTAATACTGAACTACTTAAAAAAACTTGATTATTTTTCCTCCTGCGCGCACGGAACTTCACTACGCGGCTGTCGACATGTCCTAACATGTAAACGTTACGCGAATGCTGTGTGTGTGTGTGTATTGTACATAGTGCATTTTGTGTGTACATCGCAGTTTAGTTTAGAAGCAAGTAGTAGCGGCCTGCCATTACACGATAATAGCTAGCAAAGCATGGTGTATAGTAGCAGTGTTAAACTTTCTGAGCTACAGCTGAAGTCAACTAGTGAATTGTGTGAATCTCTGCGAGCACTAGCTATTCCGGAGGACGTTGTTGACAAATTTGAGAGTAAGTATTAAGTAATAGTATGATATGGCTGGTGTTGTAAAACTGTTCCCAAGTAACAAACAAATTGTCTTGCAGTTTTTGCACAGTCATGACATTGACAGTACAGACATGTCATGACATGCATGATTAATGGGCACGTTGAGGAAGATTGAATGATAGGTTCATACATACAGTACAATACTCTAAAGCCATAGGCCTATACTACTGTATACAGTGTTAATGTTCTGGTTGTACTTGCTGGGGAGAGATGTAGAATTAAGGTTTATGTCTGGTTTGTATTTTTATCCGAAAAACGGGATCAAGTCGCGTACGTTCAAGTTTCCATTGGCCATACGATATTTAGTTTTGAATCGTACACCAGCGCGCTGGTACACAGCACAATGTAACGGACCCTATCTCGGTTCATACAGCAATATTTCCTGACATCCAGCGGGCGGCCTTAGCGTAAACATTAAACTTTAACTCTAGCGCGCCGAATTTAAATTACTTTTCTTTAAAATTACATTACAAACACATATTTTTTGTTTGGATTTTGTCGAAAATTCAACTCAACATGACATGAAAGAGGCATAGATAACATAATTTGGGTCAATACACTGATTGAATGATACAATCATGAACAAAATACATTTCCCCTCCCTACTATTAATTTTTTCTTGCAAGAGCTTAGAAAAAAGCTCTATGTGTAAATTTATGTGGTTTTTTTTGTGTTTTTTTTTTTACATTTTGTGGTGTTCTGGTTTTTTTCTGGGGGGGGAATAACCTTTTATCATTGTAAGTAACTAAGTAGCACAGATATTTTAACAATATTTCAATATTGGAGTTGTGTTTTCTATGATTTTTCTGTCCATTTTGGGCCATAGCAGTGAGCCAGTTCAGTCCTATTGCAGATTTATTTTCCCCAAATACTGGTATGTATTCCAGACCTGCAGATTAAAACAATAAACATGTAACGCATGTTTGATATGTACAGGTGAGGGGATTTGTGGTGAGGTTCTACCACTATCATTGGCAGAGTTGATGGAACTAGCACCTCGTATCGGACCACATCGAATACTGCAGAAGCGAATCCCTCAGCTCCTTGGATACTTTTCAGACCGACTTTGACCGTGTTCAAGTCCTTAAAGAGACAGAAGTGAGGCTGAATCGACGCAACAAAAACAACAGAGGTCATCAAGGTCTTAAAGGTATTGGTAACATTAATGACATGTTGGAGTAGCAGGTTGGGCTTGTGTACATCGACCTTGTGCTTCAGCAGTTACGAGTTAAATCATACTTGAACGAACAGAGTGTCCAACCTCCCCTCTGCCATCTCAAGTGCCATCTCCAAAAACAAACAAACAACCGGAAATAAACAGACTAACAAACAAGAAAGCCAATGCTCAATTTTTGAATCAAACAACATTCTATTTTTTTTTATCTCATCCTGCAGCTCAACTCAGACTCCATGGACTCGAAAGTAACTGGCCAGATATCACCTAGCCTCGTCATTACAACTGGTGATAACCTTGTTACATCTTCTTATGTCGTGGGCTTTGGACGCACCCTTGTAGAGATGCAGGGGGAAGATGTGTTGAAACAGGGACTTCGGTCCCTTATGGCAGCCTACTACATCCTGGATTTTGAGTATCCTCCAGGATACTCGATGATTCTGAAGTTCATTCAGCACTACCTGATGGGCAGGGTAGTAAAGGACATCCCCAAGTCCATCAAAACCTTGTGTGCCAAAGCTGGAGTGGCTAACAGTGTGGATTAAGGGGTTTGAAGAGACAAAGCTATGCATGGTGGTTAAGTAGAAGTAAGGTTTGGGGTAGTGCCTTGTGAACATTTCTTGAATGTGTGTCACTCAAAGTTTCGAGCAGGAGCAAGTTCGGACAAGAACATTTGTTGAACTAACTTTCCCGAACGCTGCATGTGTAGTCACCTACAGTAGGTCTTCGTGACTAAACAAATTAATGACAAAAAAACATATTTTTCATAATCTTGCCGTGGATTTTTGGTGCGTATATATTCTCGACACATCGACAGTAAGGGAGTTGTATCTGTATGATACGTTGATGTGCTTTGCTACTTCTTTCACTTGGTGCTACCGCAAACCTTGCTTCAATAAAGTCTCCCGATGTATAGCTGTATAGGCTGTACTCTTTCTGTACAATTATCTTAATTGCCAATACTTTATGTTCACAGAACTTCGAAACTGAGGAATATGCAATAGGTATTTTAATTTAACCCTCCTTTGAAGACAGTACAATTTGTTATGAAGTTGTTTGACCCCTTCAATTTTTCTGGGTTGGAGGGTTTTTAAAGAAAGACTAAATGTGTCTAGTTGTTTGACATGCCAAAACATTTAAAAAGAAAAAGAGCAATCCTACACCCCCCCCCCCACACGGACCCCCATATTACACTGCACCCCACTCTGCCCCCCCCCCCCCGTTTTCTGGTTTGGTAAAAAAAAGTCAATCCAACACCCCAACCTGGGGTGGGGTGGGGAAGAGGATGGGTGGGGAAGGGTGTTGGGGTGCAAGATTGACTGGGTTTTTTTCCAAACCAGGACACCTGGGGTGATGATGGGGAATGGGTGGGGTTGGGGTGTTGGACTGACTTTTGTTTTACCCCCATCTTACACCGCACCCCACTCTGCCCCTCATGCTCTTATTTGGTTAAAAAAAAACGCACAAAAAGCAATCAATCCTACACCCCCTCCCCACAAAAAACAAACTCCTCTCCCACCCCTACACCCAACAGTATATAGGAGGGTTAACTTAATAGAAAACGTTGGAACAACGTGCCTTTTTTTCAGCACATAACCCAAACAATTAATTCAATGATGATTAATCATTAGAGCAGACAAGAACCAACTTATTGAGATTTCTGAAAGAGCACAATATTAATGGTTCAAAGATTTTTTGGTATTTTTTGGTAAATATTTCTAGGACAGATGTTGATTTAGAAAGCTTAAGATTAAAAAAATTCCTCATCACCTTATACTGAAAGGATTTAATCTTGTGATTTTGTTGCCAATTTATATGCACACAAACATTTTCAACAATTCCTTTTTAAATAAAAATGGGCATAATAGTGAAAAAATTTCCTTCTAACACAGATGGACCGTCTACAATAAAACTGAAATTAAAGTGTGTTTTAATGAGCCACGTTTGGAACCATCAAACATTTGCCTTTCCCCCCTAAACGTTACTGTTTAATGTGTTTTATGAGCATTCAAATGTTTTTAGAATGTTTCATGACATTAGTAGAAAAAGTGATCATTTGCAAATTTTGATAATAACGTGTCTTTTTTAAAAGTCGTAATTTAATCAAGAACAATTGTATTTTTTTACTTTGAATTTCAAGTTGTGTTCTTAAAGTTTTCAGTATAATTATGACATGCACATGGTGTCCTGTATTCGAACATTGTTTGTTAATTAATACGTGATTTACCAGATTTCAATATAAAGTATACAATTTGTTTCTAATAAATCATATTCAGAGTTGATATTTCATTTTGAAATTGTCACTGTTTTTTTTTTTTTTGTTTTTTTTTTAGAATGCATCTGGATATCTGTCTGACACCATCCAGTGCTAGCATCTAAAGCGCACGATATGGCAGTAGTTTTAAACTAATGCACTAAGGACACATCACCTCAAGTAACTCACGCACCAAATGTGTTCATTCGTTCTCCTCCGAGATGTGAAACTAGCACCTCAAGTGTTCATGATCCCGGGGCAAAGGTGTTGCTATGTGTGCTAGTCAGCAGGTGTAAGTCCAAAAATTCAGTATCACCTGAGGTGGGCCTAAATCAATACCTGTACCACATGAGGCAATAGGCGCACCTCAAGTGTTCATGATTCTGGGACAAAAGTGGTGCTAGTCATTATGTGCTAGTCAGCAGGTGCTAGTCAGCAGGTGCTAGTTCCAAATTTTACTATCACTTGAGGTGGGCCCAAATCAACACAGCAAAATCAGCATTGTTGTTGGATTTTGTGACAAGACTGGTTCGGTCAACAAAATTAACTTTAATGTCACTGCTGACAAGAACAAACTTCATTGAGGTCAAAATGGACGACTTTCATCAAACAGATGAGGGTAAGGTTTTAAACAAAAACCAAAAGCCTTACGGTTTGATGGAAGACATCATCAATACATTTAGTCAAGAAGGAGATGTGGTGGCATCGAAGGCATTTGAACCTGTAGAAGGAGCACGATGTAGAAAAAAATAAACAAATAAACGTTACATAATCGTTCTTCTCAGTCAGACTCGTCTGTCATCTTGGGGCTCATTTGAGTGACGAGTATATTTTCCACCTCCAGTCGCAGAAGTGCAGAAAACCCAGCTAGGACCAGTTCCAGTATCACTAATATGTATTTTCTACAGAGATGACTTGAATATTGGATGCACATCGGCCGTTAAATATAATATAAAGCTGTCAGACGAGACCCCTTTCAGAGAAGGATGTCGTCGTATCCCTCCAGCAGACTATGCCGATGCCCGTCAGCATATAAGAGAGCAACTAGAGAAAGGCTTCATACGAGAGTCGGCATCCGAGTTTGCTTCGCCGATTGTATCAATATAGAAGAATGGAGATCTGCGACTTTGTATTGATTAAAGAAAACTAAACAACCGCACTATCAGAGATTAATATTATAGTCCTAAGATAGAAGACTCTCTTCTGGCAATGATCGGCGCAATATGGTTTTCTTGTCTAGACCATAAGTCCGGATATCAGATCGCTATGATAGAAGATGGCAGACACAATACTAGTCTACTTGTTAGCGTCCTGTGAGTTTCTAAGAGTTTAACCGAAAGCAAAAGGGCATAGCCAAGGCCCATGCAACTTTCCAACGACTAATGCAGAGATGCAAGGGCGATCTACATCACATTCACACGGTGTTTTTGTTTATTTGGATGATACAATTTTGCTTTTATGGAATATTGGAAAAGTTATCATTTCAATGTTTCAAAAATAGCTAAGACTATAGGAGAACAAGGGGATTGTTATCGGTTTGTTCATTTCTTCAAACGAACGGAAAATTCAATCTGTTTGTATTATGTATTTAGTTTTTTTTTCTAATAGAAGGTTCGGATTTCACAACGTGCAGCACTTGTGTTGAGCTGGATGAAGAGCTTCATCAGACAAAGAATGAACATCTGCAGAAGAAGATTAACGATTTGGAAGATCTACAAAAAGTAGCACCCAGATAGTGACTAGAAGTGGGTGATTTTTGTTTTGATGTTTATTTCATGTGCACATACTCATGCATTGTTTTTAAAGAAGTAATTATTCATACCGGTGTGGCGACAGGCAAAGTTCCCCTCGTTTTTGCAAACTTCAAACACTTCCCTCACGATCCTATTTATAGCCTCACCCAGTGAACTTTCACCTTCAGACTCAGCCATTAAAAAGAAGGCACATGGCATGAATCCCTTTTCTGCAACTTGACTGTGCACGTAGCATTACCAGTGCGCCCTCTAGTTCCTATATATAACTATATATGGGCACGATGTAAACTTGATTTCAAGTCTGAGGTTGTTGTTATTTCTCTGCAACTGCCACGCAAAATTTCCCGATCAGAGACTTGGAACCAAGTCTAGGCGCAGTGATACGCTTGGCACTGAACACGTTTGATATGTAATGGGAGGGATCGGGGAACGTTGACGGTGTAATCTTTTTTTTTTTTTTACCGGGCCTTGTTTCCTACCCAAGTACATTTCAATTTTGTTCACAGCTCAAATTTAGAGCCTGGGACATTATCAACTTTAGAACATAAGGACGGCAAAGGTCTGCAAAGGTATACATGTACATATACATGTACACAGGCTGTATAACCCAAGTGTCAGTGCAGCCGCGGTAATAATATACACTGCAAATTTGTTGGTCAAAAATTGTGTTGGGTAAATGCATTACTAATTTGTTGGTCACAAATAATGGGAGTTGGTTAAACAAAACCGTTGCCCAACACGCTTGGGCAGAGTTGACCAAATTACTGGTTAACTGGTTGGTCCAAACTGTAGTAGGGCAAAGATTGCCCGAGAAGTTGGTCAAAATTACCACAGTAACCAATGGTGTTGTGCACAAAGCTTTCTGGTTGTTGGGCAAAGTTCCCGGTACTAGTATTGTAACAAAACTGCAATGATTATAGTATTAGTGTACATGTACAATGTTAGTACAATGCCTACACACACACAAGCAACATCATGGCGGCCGGCTGTCAAAAATACTCTTCGAGATTGGGGGATGGAGTGCCTCGCTGAAACGTTATAGGTAAGATGCTAACAACAGCCAATAATTAAAGGTTTACCCATAGAATACACTGATTCATGTGTAGTGACACACAGTTTAGTTTTCAGAAAATTAGTAAGTAAAGTAGGACGGAGCCCACCGTGCATAAGTTTGATGAAAGTGATACATTGATCGTTAACGATCGAAAGGCAAGGGTTAGATTGAATCCGTTGTGTTCCAGACCTTTTGATCTGGCTCAGTTATCTCGACATAATTATATAGAACCAATATGCTTCGGAAATGGTATTTTTAAAAAAGCAAAAATATAAAAGAAACTTGCAATGAACACTTTTGATTGCTGACTCTTTTACCAGGTTACTTCTGACATGATAAATTGATTTACCTCATCAGATTGAAAAATACTACGCTGCCCAGTTTCTAGAAGATACAACAAAGCAGAAGTTGACGCAGAAGTGGGGAGGAATGGCTAGCTGAAAACATTATAGACTGCACAGATAAGATGAATCCAGTGTGGAAAGAGTACCGCAAATTAGATGTACCAGCAGATGCCTTTTCCGATGTCAAGTTTTTTTTTTTTTTTGCAGCCATCATATTTTACGTTTCCAAGCGCGGAATCAAATGAACAAAAAATGTTAAGTTTGATTTTTTTTTAATGTTGTATTTTTCATTACAGAGTTACTTGTATTGCAGTGTGCGGTATTGTAATCTTTATATGTTGAATTTATGCTGAATAAATTGAATTAAAAAACTCCAAGATGTTGTTTAGTTGCAGCGTAGTGTTAACACTTTGTTGGTTAAATTATAACCAACAATTGAATAAAGGAGTAACCCAACAAATAATCAATCATTGCTACTTTTGTTGGGTAGTAACCTTTGCCCAACACGGTTGCCCAACGTTGGTTCAAATATCAACTGACTACATTATTGGGTAACATTTTAACCAACATAATGGTAAACAAACTTGCCCAACTATTGGTCAAAAGTTATTACCCAACTGTTGGGTAAAATGTTTTGACCTACTTGTTTTGTCAAACTATTTTCCCAACTATTGGATAAACGTTATTGCCCAACACTGTTGGTTAAGTTATGCCCAATTATGTAGTCAGTTGATATTTGAACCAAAAAAGTTGGGCAAGTTTTGCCCAACTGGATTTGCAGTGTATGGTTAATAACGTCAGTGACAATAACACCAGCTTCATCCATGATAACACTATATAAGCCGTGTTCGCTTTGGACTTAAACTTTCTCTTAAACTAATTTATGGTACAAATTTAAACCTGTTTTGTCCATGTGCGGTTCAAGTATTCCCGAATACTATGGGCAGTGATCAGCATCGGAGGGGGGGGGGGGCTGATTAAGTTTACTTTTTAAGTTTCAAATAAGAAAATTTATGTATTTGTGGAACACTGGGCTTATATGTATGGCAATCTAGAAAAATGTAATGACATTGTAGGTTGTTGTAGGGTGTCGAAGTTGAATTGACATTCGATAAATTCAAAGAAGAAAGTATCTGAGATTTGTCACCTTTCCTAAGGACTGTTTTGACATACTTTGTGGGTTAAAATATCAGAAACTCTAGTTAGTTTACAATCAACATTAATTAGTGTGCTTATTTATTTGCCAAGACTGTACCCCCCCCCCTCACACCAGTCAGGTTTTTTACACATGTGTGATGTATACCATTCCTTTCATGCGTTATACCTGGAGTAAAACTGTAAAGAGTCGTGTCTAATGCGTGCAGTGTGCACCCTTGTGCGCCCTTACACACGCCAACTTACCGGGTACTTTTAACAATGAAACAACTTTCAGAATTTTCAGAAGGGAGAATAATAGAACAACGGCCATAATATATAAGGGTGAGTGATACATTACTACACACATGCACACATTCTCAAAAATGCATCCTTGCGGAACATTCTTTTGTTCTTTCCGTTGTCCCTGCACTTAGCAGTTTCCCATAGACTTTGTACACAAATTTCCTTGTGGAGCACCCCGGTCTTTAGAATTTCCATATGGAGACCTTTTGTATTCCTTTTTAGGTGTTCGTGCTTGTATTGCACGAACACCTCTTGTTAGGTTTTCGTGCAATACGTGCATGAACACCTATTGTTATTGTTCTGTTTTTAGGGCACCTGTTGTTATTGCTCTGTTTTTCCCCCATCTTCTTCTTCTTCATGCTCTTCCACGGAACTCTTCTCTGTCGCATAACTCAAGATTGAAACTGAATTGAACATTATGACATCAGACATTATGACCCTAACTATGAGGACGTCACAGTTTTCATTACGCATAATGACGTCATCAGGTGTCGAATTACAAGGATTTTATATTTACATTTGCTATTTGCTGTATTTCAGTAAATTTGAAAGCTATAATGCTCATAGTTGGGCATCTGATAGTTCAAGACTGATGCAACATTTGAAAATAAACGCCAACATCGTATGACTCCCGGTTCGTTACCCTAGGTCGAAGTTTGCCTTCGATTTTTATCCTTCAAACAATTTTTTGTTGGCTTATCTGCAACATAACTCAAGATTGAAATTGAACTGAACATTGAAACTCATCAGACGTTTGAACCTCAGCATTAAGACGACACAAACTTGATGATTAATGACGTCATCGGGTAACAAATTACATTAATTCAAAGTTTAATATTTGTAACAAATATTATCTCATGAACGGGCAATGGGTTAATAGGTCAACAAACGCTACACAGAACATGACCCAGTTGACCTTGACTTCCGGTTCAAACCAGAAGTTGAACATTTCAAAAAATAGTATCTCAAAAACTACGAAATATATAAACGTAAATTTTACCTCACGTTATAGTTCAGTGATTCTTCTCGAACTTTTGCACAGAGATGATACAATTTTAACCTTTTCATCAGGTCAAAGCTGGACGTCAAAGCACACGTGTACCACAATGCATGACAACGCATGATAGTTGAAACTTAATGTTTCAAAAAATCATAACTTCTGAACCACATATAGTATTTTTTACAAACAATACATCATTGGGAAAGCATGTATCAACTTAACAAACGATACACTAAATTAACAAACCTGTGAAAAATTGTTTATCGTGATTTGGTGGAAACAGTAAAACTGACCTACAATTTCGTGTCCGTTTGTTTCGATTGTTAATATAAACACAAACAAATGTGTTGTGGTTGTTTCTTTCTTTCTTATTTCTTTTTTTTGAAGGGTTTTTATATTTATGCATCTTTGTTATCAAAATTACAAAAAATTAGTTGTGCTGTTGCCAATATCAGTGTGTGCATGGCCAACTATACGCCTGGACGACCAATTTGGGCGTAAACTAAACTTTGAGGAGGTTCATATGCTGTAGACTGAACCAGGGTTGCCCCGACGTGTGCATATTTGTAGGCGTTCGAGAAACGCCCAGTTTACTTATTGTTGTTTTTTGTTTGGGTTGTTTTTTCATTAGGTCTTAAGGTGAAACGTGAATTTAGTCCAGCCTTGTAATGTTGATCGAACAGTCCACATAACCAGCCATTGAAATGTTTATCATGATTTAGGGAAAAATGTAAAACTGACCCACAATTGAGTAAAAGAGCTCGCGTCCGTTCACGTGTTCGTTTGGATTGCAGGGAAACCCAGACAATCCGCAGAGTGCCCCTGGGGTGATTTTAACCAGGGTCCTAGAGGTGGAAGAAGAGGAAAGATACCACTTCGTCAACCTGACCACCCCAAAACTTGTTCATTATTATTTTGTTAATATTTTTTTGTGAGACTCTGTATGCATAACTTGTTATTTAGGCTAAACAATTTTCTAACGACTATTCTTCTCGATGAGGTTGGTTCAGGGATTAACTTATTATGCACCGAGCTTTCAATTGCAGCTGGCATTATTTGTTTGTTTTAATAATAGAAAGACATGCATTCTTAAATTAAAAACATTACTCTTTTTGAGCAAAAATATAACGTTGTTCTAAAAGGGGTCGCTTTACATTGTTAAAACCGTAAATGAAACTGTTTGATAATTATGAGCCATTAGTACTCAGTGAAACATCCGCTAAACAATACAAACACACTACAAAGGAAAACCAATACACTCTTTATAGTTAAACTATAAACTATTATAAAGTGGTTCTATTTGTAAACAATTTCGTCACATCTTTCCTCAAATCAAAAGTGCTAATCTAGTACAATTTCTTTAAACTGAAACACATGTTTCACTCCCTTATTCGAACCTAAAAGAGATGTCAAACTTGGCATGTGACAGGTTTGCTCAAAATGACTGAGGTGACTTTACAAAGTCAACGAAACCATTGATTTTGTTAATAAATTGAACCAATTAAGTACAAGGACTAAGTAATGAATCGCCCTGGTGAGTGTAACGCAGGGTCATTAACTGAATGTGCTGTCCTTGTTGAACTTACATCCGAGTTGACTTAGGTATTGTATTTCAGCAGTGTCATTACAAAATACAGTTCATGCTTTTGCACTTCATGATGTTTATTTCCTCGTTTGTTATTGTCAGGTAGTAGAGCTCTGATTCTGGATCCTTAACAAGACCAAACAAATTATATACAGTACCAATGCCTTTCACCCCTGCTCGTCTAAACGTCTTCTTGCGTCTAATTATACATTAAAAGTAAACACAAGTAATCGTCTAAACTTAAAACAAAACACCACGCAGCTAAGGAGAATCGCCAAGGGATACTTCAACAGAAATGAAACTCATGATCAAAACAGGGCTGCTGCAAACTGATTACTAACCAGAGTGACCTATGTAAGCATGCAAAGCACGTAATTGAACTGACGTTTTTATCCCACCAGAATTTGCCTAAAAGACAACGCACATTTTATATATTAAGTGTAATTAGTGTACAAAATAATATCCTGTGAATTGTTTCTATTATTACTGAAAAACTTGTAATTTTCATATTTTTAACTTAAGTATTCCTGACTGGAAGTAACTGTAAAAAGTTCTACTACAATGAACGAAAAATGTCCACTTGACAAGAATTCTAGAAAATAATTGTGTTGTATAAGTTTAATACCTCAATACATCATATACTGTCTGGTTGATACAAGCTTTATAGACGGGAGATTGTAAGTCTTTAATATTTTTTAAGGCTACTTATATTTCAACATTACACTAGGACTCGGAGGGAAGGACAATAGACACCTTCAAATTGTGTTTTCGCCACAGTTTTTATTAACATGTTTCGCCAGATACCGATATTTTTTGGCAAGCTGGCATAATTAAAACCTCACATAAAACTGTCAAACATTTTAATTTTAAACACCAATGGACGCCCAGGTCCTAAAAACGTTCCACAGAATTGGACTCCCAGGTCCAAAGGACTCCCAGGTCCAAAGGACTCCCAGGTCCATGGACTCCCAGGTCCAAATTTGTATCTTCAATGGACTCCCAGGTCCGAAACTACCAATGGACTCCCAGGTCCAAAATTATACCGTCACTGGACGCCCAGGTCCTAAATCAATGGACTCCCAGGTCCAACCTATATACATGTACCTCTCTTTAAACTGGCCCCCAATCCAACCCTGACTACATGTTGCTTAAAGGGAATGTTTGAGACTGTTAGCAATACATACAAATTATATATGTTGAGGTCAACCGGAGTTGTGCTATGGAAATACAGCACAAGAACCCCCAATAGGTACATAAAGGGGGGGAGTGGTTGACCCCTTACAAATGACAATTATGTTGTATTATAACCCAAAGACAATTAAGCAACAATAATCAAAAATACTTCTAAAGGTTATTGTGTGTATATTTTGGGTTGGTTTCCTTGACATCCTGTAAAAACGCTCCAGTAAACCAAGGCGGATGTAGGGGTGGAGGTGGGATTTTAACCAGCTTGCATAGAAAACTGTGACAGAGTGACACATGTGCTCTAAAGCCATGCCAAGTTCAATGTTGCTTCCCCTGATTGGTTGACTAACTATTTTTTCCATTGGTATGAAACACTGCTAATGATTGGCCTCACACACCAACAAAACTTTGCCAAAACACCTAGCTGCTGATTGGTCAACCAAACCAACTGTGATTGGCCAGAGTTATGAATAATTAGTGCCTGAAACCTTGACTGAAACCTTGATTTGCATAAAGTTGTTATGTACACATAACATTGGTGAGATGGGCAAAATGAATGTGTAATATAATATGTTGCATAGAGTTCAGAAGAAAAGAACATTGAACTTGATTAAGTGCACCAAAATTGTACCTTGCCAAGTATAAAGGATTGTATCAAATTAATTTGATACAATCTCTTACACTAGGACTCGGAGGGAAGGACAATAGACACCTTCAAATTGTGTTTTCGCCACAGTTTTTATTAACATGTTTCGCCAGATACCGATATTTTTTGGCAAGCTGGCATAATTAAAACCTCACATAAAACTGTCAAACATTTTAATTTTAAACACCAATGGACGCCCAGGTCCTAAAAACGTTCCACAGAATTGGACTCCCAGGTCCAAAGGACTCCCAGGTCCAAAGGACTCCCAGGTCCATGGACTCCCAGGTCCAAATTTGTATCTTCAATGGACTCCCAGGTCCGAAACTACCAATGGACTCCCAGGTCCAAAATTATACCATCAATGGACGCCCAGGTCCTAAATCAATGGACTCCCAGGTCCAACCTATATACATGTACCTCTCTTTAAACTGGCCCCCAATCCAACCCTGACTACATGTTGCTTAAAGGGAATGTTTGAGACTGTTAGCAATACATACAAATTATATATGTTGAGGTCAACCGGAGTTGTGCTATGGAAATACAGCACAAGAACCCCCAATAGGTACATAAAGGGGGGAGTGGTTGACCCCTTACAAATGACAATTATGTTGTATTATAACCCAAAGACAATTAAGCAACAATAATCAAAAATACTTCTAAAGGTTATTGTGTGTATATTTTGGGTTGGTTTCCTTGACATCCTGTAAAAACGCCACACGTGCGCAGCACGCCCCAACAGGAACAACAGAAGCAACCCAAATTGCAAAGTTCTAATCACTAAACGTATGAAGCAATACAAGCCACAAAGTCCGATAGCAGCAGGTTAGTACCCTCAACACTAAGGTGAACCCCATCATATAAAAACAGAGCATGATTTTGCCACTGAAAACCATTGTGAGGGAGAAAGATTGCCTCAGTTTGCCTGCAGCAAGACCGCGCCCACCGATTGATGGAGCGTCCGATATGTTCTACTGCGCCTTGCTGCCTTGCCCCAAAGTAGAATAGACGTGGCAAAATTGCAGACCACACTAAAATAGTGTTTGGATAAATCTGCTTACAATATTGCAAGAAATACGCAATACGCTGTCTAATCTGAAACATGTCAGTGCTCACAAGATCATTGGTGCCAATATGAATAATCAAAATATCCGGAGGGCGCGACCTCATGGAACTTAAAAGGTCCGGAATGTGTATTAGCCCCGCCCCACCCTTGCCCTTCCAAAGTATCCGGGCTGGAACATTAAGCGGCTGTTTGGCTCGCCGAACAATGGAGTCCCCAACTATCCACACGGTAGGGGTACCTAGTTATAGAAATAACATCACAAGAAAACATGAGCCATGAGTAGTAATTAAGCACAGCCACTTTAGGTTACTATAGGCGATGTGGACGAATATAGCGCACCACTGCCTCTGACCGCCAACGGCCCAGGTTCTGAATATCGGATATGGGGATTCCTAACTCAAATGCAGTTGTAGCAGCACCAATCCGAAGTGAGTGTGATTTGAAATTAAGTCCCTCCATCCCTAAACAGCCTATTGCCTTCTGTAACACTGAACCAAACTGAAACCTAGTGAGGGGACCCCCATCAAAGTGACAAAAAAGAATACCTTGGCATTTTGGGCGTACAGTGAGAAATTTGTGCAGTGCTGCGACTGGACAAAACGCAAGATTTTGAGCTTGTGCTAGGCGAATGATTTGGGGGGGCCCCAATTGATTCGATTTACTACATTGGGAACTTATTTCTACAGAATGACCATGCTGCTGTGAATGACAAAAACGCACTTCCCCAACCCGAAGAGCAGATGGCTGTATTGTAAGCTTGGAATTAGCAGTGAATTCTCCCACCCTCATAAAACCAAAGAAAGCGCAGAGGAAAGCGGCTCTGAACATGGTAACCTCATACTGTGTTGTACAGACTAGAGGCAGGGCACCCAGAATATCCTGCAAAATTGGAAGAGAAATTGGTAACCGTGTGTCATTCTTGGGAGCAGCACGACGTGTGCCCTCAAGCAGTTTCGTTATTATAAAATCTTTAGTTGGATCCTGAAAACCATTAATTTTGTGAAAATGACTAACCCCGGCGACATATGTCGATATTGTTGCCGAGGTTAATCGGCGCAGTGACAGCCAAGCCACAAACTCCCGAACCACATGTACTGTAACAGGAAAAGTAAGGGCATGCCCACCATGCTGTAAAAACTGGGAAAAAGCTTGCCAACCAGTGGCATACGTTTTCAAAGTGTTTGTCGACCAAGCCATAGCTAGTAAGCGATTCATCTCTGATCCTACCAAACTTGGGGAAGAAGTGGTAATGGGGTCATGTGACATACCGCCTGTGGTGCTGCTGCATGAAAACGTTCTACCTGGAAACGTGACAAAGAGTCAGCAATGTTATTAAGCACACCTGGTACATGAACAGCCTTAAATGAAATATTAAATCTGAGACATGTGAGCACAAAGATTCTAAGCAGTTGCATGATTTTGGGGCATTGTGACGTTTGACCATTAATAATATGCACAACTGCCATATTATCTGAATGAAACAAAACCTTCCTATTGACTAATTGTTCGGCCCAGCATTTAACTGCAACTACAACAGGATAAAATTCCAACAAGGCGATTGAAGGTGGGTTTGAAAGAACTGAGGTCTGCCATCTACCCTGGACCCACTGCCCTCGAAAATATGCCCCGAAACCAATGGTCGCTGCTGAGTCCGTATAAAGGTCAAGGGTATGATTAGATTCCCAACCACAGTTAGAAAAAGCAGAAACCCCATTGAAATGGGATAAAAATTCCAACCACATAGATAAATCCTGCTTTGCACCATTGGAAAGACGCACCTTATGATATGATTTGGTCAAACCATGTGTCAGCGATATTAAGCGCCTAAGAAATGCCCTCCCCGGCGCCACCGCCCGGCATACAAAATTCAGAGTGCCCACTATCGATTGAACTTCTACTAGTGTAACTTTGTGCTTAGCAAGTACCCTGTGGAGCGTATTTTTTAGTGCAATGACTTTATCAAGAGGCACACGCACCTGCATCATTTGTGAGTCTATTTCCAAGCCTAGATAAGTCAATGCTTGTTGCGGGCCAACAGTTTTCTCTATGGCAAGGGGAACACCTAGTGATTCACACATTTTGGAAAACCCCTCCATGATGACTTTACAACCCTTATGTGATCCATGAGCAAAGAAAAAATCATCCAAATAGTGGGTAATGGCGGAAGAATCTGTAACTTTCCGAATTTGGAATTCCAGAAACGTACTGAACTTTTCAAATAGTGCACAGGAAATTGAACAGCCCATTGGCAAACATTTGTCATAGTAATACTTTCCTTGAAAGGTAAACCCCAGTAGTTCATAGTCAGACGGAGCAACAGGGAGGAGCCTGAAAGCTGACTTTATATCAGACTTTGCCAACCATGCACCACGTCCCATGTTACGCACAATGTTAACTGCCTCATCAAAAGAGGCATAATGCACAACACATTCATCCCGATTAATGAAATCGTTAACAGATTCTCCAGCAGGGAATGAAAGGTGGTGTATCATACGATATGAATTAGGTTCATGTTTAGGCACCAGCCCAATAGGTGAACATTGGAGGTTAGCAAATGGGGGTGTGTCAAAAGGGCCCTCAATTCTACCCAAACTTCTTTCTTTAGAAATTTTGTCCATCACAATATGTGGAAGTGCTTTGGCTGATTTCAGACAATCAGAAAACCGGCTAATGCGAGGGCCATTAAAGCCAAGTGAAAACCCAAAAGTAAACCCATGTTGAAGTGAACCTGCCGCAGAAGCATTAGGATACTCTTTAAGCATTGCCACCAACATATCGACTTTGATTGGGGTAGGGGGCGCAAATTGCTATTTCATGGATGGTGTCTTCACATCCTTAACTGCCTTTGCCCCAGCAGCTACTTGGCGGGACATGTTTTTGTTGTCAAAACGTTGAGTGTTACCACGGCAAATATGTGCCCCATGGCCCTCACGCAAGCATTTGTCGCACCTGTGCTGAAAGCGACATGACTTAAAGTGGCAACCTTTGAAACTGTTAAATGCAAAGCAGTGACCTTGCTTTGCGCCTTGGGGCCCCTGGGGCTGGGCTGCACGAGTGGCAAAGGAGGAATGGGTTACCGCAGCCGCAGCAACAGTAAGCCACAACTCAGGATCAACAACACCCCAAGAACGTGATGGGTTAGCTTCCTGACGCAAGCGGAACTGCTCGTCATATGCTTTCCAACCCCATCCCGGAAACTGAAAAGATGCAGTACGGATGGTCTCTGCATATTTTAGCAGTTCGGCCCAGCGGTGCTGATGTTTCATTAGAAACACTGACATAAATGTGTGAAATGCGGACTGCCATTTGTCAAGTGAATCTATCTTCCTACGAATTTTAGATGCTTGTTTGAGGACCATCCTATCCCCGACCAGCTTAAATTCCAAATCGGAACTTTTGTCCGACATCGCAGCAACAGTGGACGCATTCTCTTGATAAAGCAGAGAAAAATCAACATAGCAACCCTCCCAATGCAGGAATATTGGATGTTGGCAAAGGTTGAGGATTGAATGAATTTACCGGTACACTTAAACCGTCCCCTATCCCAGCCATACTCCCTGCACTATGTAACAACAAATAACCCTGACCACTGGCACCAGTACTATTGATACTATTACTGTTACTAACAGAATTAATCATACCACTACTAGCGCTACCAGACACCACAGGCGAAGACATCATCCAAACTTGTGCAGGCGCTGCAGGCTGCATGACAGCGGAGCTCCCCGGCTGAACCACTGACTGTGCAAGAGGACTCCCGGTTCCAGCAGGCATTATCACTGGTGGCATCCCCGCTATGGGCATCGTTGGTTGTGGCACACTCCCGGTTCCCGGAGGCATCCCCACTGTAGGCATCGTTGGGTTTGGCACACTCTCGGTTCCCGGAGGCATCCCCGGTGTAGGCATCGTTGGATGTGGCACACTCTCGGTTCCCGCAGAAAAACCACTGATGTTAGAGCTACTAAAAGTACTAGTACTACTTGGGATGACCTGAGCTGAAGCTGCAGTCGTGATCCTCGCCAAACTGGACCTGTCACTGCTGATCAATGGAGGCGTTATACCAGCAGAAGCCCCTGCTTGAGCCAGGTTCAACATCGCAGTTGAAGGTCTAGAAGAACGTCTTGGACGTCTTTGTGCTGCTATTCTGGGCTGAGGAGCCGATTTTTCTTTACTCTGTTGCCGACGAGGCATGATGGGTCTTGCACAATCAAGGAAAACCGGTGACACCAAAGCAAAAATTGCTTCAAAACATTTTGGAAAACGTAGGAGCACAAAACAATTTTAACCAGCTTGCATAGAAAACTGTGACAGAGTGACACATGTGCTCTAAAGCCATGCCAAGTTCAATGTTGCTTCCCCTGATTGGTTGACTAACTATTTTTTCCATTGGTATGAAACACTGCTAATGATTGGCCTCACACACCAACAAAACTTTGCCAAAACACCTAGCTGCTGATTGGTCAACCAAACCAACTGTGATTGGCCAGAGTTATGAATAATTAGTGCCTGAAACCTTGACTGAAACCTTGATTTGCATAAAGTTGTTATGTACACATAACATTGGTGAGATGGGCAAAATGAATGTGTAATATAATATGTTGCATAGAGTTCAGAAGAAAAGAACATTGAACTTGATTAAGTGCACCAAAATTGTACCTTGCCAAGTATAAAGGATTGTATCAAATTAATTTGATACAATCTCTTATTGTTAGTATTTTATATATTTTTGTTTGGTTCTTTTTTTGTGAGAGGAAGTTCAATATAACCCTTCCTGTCAAACCAACTTGAGAACGTTGCATCTCTTCAGGTTAGCCTGTTTAAGTGTAGAAATGGAAAAACATGCTACTGCTGTCAAAAATTATATGCCCTTTTATTATTATAACGACAATCAACATTTATCTATACTGATTTTTGGCAATTGTACCGCCTTTTCAAGATATACAAAACAGAAACTGTTTATATCGAGGATTGGTACTAGTATGACTTTAATCAGTGAGCGACATTATAGTGAGTGTTACGGTGTTATTATTGTGGAGTTGGTCTTATTTTCATCTCTGAGGTTTTGAGTGAGTAATTCCACCCCTTCCAGGTTTCCCAACCGACTCCCTGACCACCTCTAGTCGTGGTTCCCTTGAGATACGCCCCGTTAAGATTAGAATGGTAGCAGTATCTGTACCACCACGCGCCGTGCCACGTCAAGGCACAGTTCCCGCTCCAAGCATCGTTGTCTCGGTCTTTAGTAGTGAACTGCTGGTTATTATGGTAGCCCAACGAGTCGCCTGAAACAAAGAAAGATGCTTTAAATTAACAGGACGCAAGAAAAAAACGATATATTTTATTATGACATATATATATATATTTTAGATGAAACTTTTTCTAGGTTTTTAGGATTACTTTTCTTTATTTTTTAAATGTAATATCATGGAAACTTGTATGGATTTTATGAATTGTCTCCGCAATTAGTAACTTCGTCTGAGTATGAAACTTTTGTTCTTTTTGTGTTAAAGGTAGGGTCATAGATTGGTTATTACTCCTAAAACTGAAGACCATATAAACTGACTTTGTATAATTACTGCAGCTGTTGACAGTATATTACCTACTTTGAGAGAGGATTCCTTCAAAATATTATAGTTCGGATAACTGTTTGCCCCAAAACATTTGAATCTGCGAAACAATTAACGCATGACTCGTAACTCAGATTTCTGAGGAACTGTGTCCGTTTGCAAATGCTGCGGCCACAGATGCTATTTGTACCCGCTGTTTCCTCGCTAAACGTGGCTGGATTCGACGTTCTGTGAAACTGGGAGTTTTATGCTGTTTTTCGGCGAGTAGACACTGATACTCAAATAAAATGTTTACATATGACTTTTATTGTACATTTCGCTCTAATTCTGCCAATATAACAGTATTACATTGACGAAAACCAATCTTTAATGCTATTCTTTAAGCCCTTATCATTAAACTGTTTTTTTTCAAAAGATGTACATTGAAAACACTGTCTAATGAGTATCGTCGAGGATTGCTGCTTTGAAATCATTATATGAAGGAACTTATTTAACAACGTGCTAAGATTATAAAAAAAGTAAAACTAAAACTTTTATCAAATAAAAACATCACAAAGGCAAATGCAAAAAAACTAGACATTCAGTTTTTGTTTACTACTAAACAAGGTGTTCGTGATAGAAGTCATCAAATTATGAGTTAATGATATTTTTTTATCAACCCAATTTTGTGGTTCAGGAGTAAGATTTAGTTCCAATATTAATCTTCAAGTTCCGGTTTGAACCAAAACTTAGGTCAAATGAGGTCATACTGTGTAGCGCTAGGTAAGTCCTAGGAGCTCTTTGTAATGCCGTGTAGTTGATACAAATTCAATGTGTGATCCAGGAGTTATGATTCTTTCAAATATTGAATTTGATCATCCGGTTTGAACCGGAAGTCAAAGTCAAACTGGGTCGCATTGTGTGTGTCATTTCTTAAATTGATAAATACTTTCCCAAAGATGTAAAGATTAAAAGAAAAAAAAATTGCTTCCGAAGTTATGATTTCTGAAAATATGAATTTTTAACTTCCGGTTTGAACCGGAAGTCATGGTTAATTGAGGTCACACTGTGTATCGTTTGTTAAGTCTTAAGAGCGCTTTCTGATGACGTTTACTTGATAAGAATACAATGAGTGGTTGAGGAGTTATGTTTTAAAATTATTAATGTTATCTTCCGGTTTGAACCGGAAGTCAAGGTCAAACGGCATAATATTATGTTTATCGTTTCTTTACTTGTTATACACCTTCCCAATGATGCATAGATTATAAAAATCCAATGTGTGGTTCAGAGGTTATGATTTTTTGAAACATTAAAATTCAACTTCCGGTTTGAAGCGGAAGTTAAGGTCAAGTGGGTCACATTTTGAGTAGCACGTGTTTAAATTATCAAGGCAGTTCAGACGACGTATTGATTGTAACAATCCAAGGTGTGGTTAAGGAGTTATGAATTTTTCAAATATTACACGGACTAGCATTAATTGGGTGTGCAATACGCAATGAAATAGCGAGCGACGCTACATGTATTCGCACATGTAGATGTAAAGTAGTCAATACAGAACTTGTAGTACAGTCGACTCTCGTTAATACGAGGTCCGCCGGACTGGCCCGTTTTCCTCGTATTATCCGAACCTCGTCTTAAACGCAGCGCACTATTTACACGTACATGTACATGTACTGTATACACACGTCGTCATAGTGCATGCACTACACACGTGTCTAGGCTAGAACGGAGCGGTTGGCTTCCTAGTACAGTTCTTACGAGCATCATGTACACAAAAATATCAATGATAAATGCAATTTTGTTGACTATGATCATAGAAATTTAATATTTTGTATAACTGAAAATACAAATCATAGCAAAGTCATGTCAAACTTGCCGTTCATGTGACCATGATGTGACAGATTCGATACTGCGTAGCGCCTATGCTGAACGTTGTTTTCGCTGGTAGCCGCTAGACGTGTGGGCGAAGTAGTAATTCAAGCATAAGTTACCAGCATAATGTTTTGGTTTTCGGATCGGACGGAACCGTGTAGCCGGTCCGATCCGAAAAATAGTTTGGCAAAACGCATGTAATTTCAGAAATTTGGCTGACTGAACGGTAAGCTTTTATTTTACGCAACAATATTTTTTCCGACCTCGCTATAAAAGTATGAAAACAATACATTTTGTCATCACGGGGCCGCAAAAATACCTCGTAATATCCGTGTTCTCGTTACGACCGTGCTCGTATCTTCCGTTTTTTAAGACATAGAAACACGCATGGGACAGTTCGGGACCGGTGAAATACCTCGTATTAACCGGCGACTCGTATCTTCCGAGCTCGTATTAACGAGAGTCGACTGTACATGTCAACTAAAACTACACGTGGATTGTACACGTGCGTGGCTGGGTACAGTGTCTATGGTGTGCTATAAAGGACACTTATCTGTTTTGTCGTGCGTGTGGAGAGGTCCGTCGTGCCTGTGAGCAAGTCCGTCGTGCCTGTGAGCAATTCTGTCGTGCCTGTGAGCAAAGCGTCGTGCCTGTGAGCAAGTCCGTCGTGCCTGTGAGTAAAGCAGTCGTGCTCAGACGCACGACGGAGCTCTCCACACGCACGACGCTTTGCTCACAGGCACGACGGACTTGCTCACAGGCACGACGCTTTGCTCACAGGCACGACGGACTTGCTCACAGGCACGACGCTTTGCTCACAGGCACGACGCTTTGCTCACTTACACGACGGACTTGCTCACAGGCTCGACGTTTAACTTACACGCACGACGGACTTGCTCACAGGCACGACGGACTTGCTCACAGGCACGACGCTTTGCTCACAGACACGACGCCTTGCTAACAGACACAAAGACGACGGACCTCTCAACACGCACGACAAAACATATAAGTGTCCTTTGTAGAACACCATAAGTGTCGGCGTATGTTTGTGTTGGCCTACACCCCTTGACATTCAGTTTTTGTTTACTACAAAAACAAGGTGTTTGTGATCGATTAATTCAAATATTGAATTTGATCATCCAGTTTGAACCGGAAATCAAAGTCAAATTGGGTCGCATTCTGTGTGTTATTTCTTAAGTTGATAAACACTTTCCCAATGATGTAAAGATTGTTTTAAAAAAATGTGTGTTTAGAAGGTGTTTTTTTTTACATTAATTTTTAACTTCCGGTTTGAACCGGAGGTCAGGGTTAAATGAGGTCACACTGTGTATAGTTTGTTAAGTCTTATGAGCTTTTTCTGATGACGTATACTTCATAAAAATATTACACGAACTATCATTAATTGGGTGTGTAATATACAAAGAAATAGCTAGCGACGCCAACTGTATTCCTACTTTCAGTGTATGTGACTTAAAATAAAGGAATTGTTGATGTAATATAAAAAAAATATTATCTTGTTCACTTTAGTTTTTGTTGTATCGAGCGTTTAATGATATTTTATTTCATCAACACGATTTGTGGTTCAGGAGTAAGGTTTTATTCCAATATACATCTTCAACTTCCGGTTTGAACCAAAAGTTAGGTAAAATTAGGTCATACTGTGTAGCGCTTAGTAAGTCCTATGTAAGTCTCTTTGTAATGACGTGCAGTTGATAAAAACCGAATGTGTGGTTCGGGAGTTATGATTGTTTCAAGTATTGAATTTGATCGTCCGGTTTGAACCGGATGTCAAGGTCAAATTGGGTCACATTCTGTGTCAATTCTTAAATTGATAAATACTTTACCAATGATGTAAAGATTGTAAAAAAACAAAGTGTGCTTTAGAAGGTTTTTTTTTAAACATTAATTTTTTAACTTCCGGTTTGAACCGGAAGTCTGTGTTAAATGAGGTCACACTGTGTATCGTTTATTAAGTCTTACGAGCGCTTTCTGATGAGTTTTACTTGATAAAAATACAATGAGTGGTTAAAGAGTTATTTTTTATTTTTTTCAGCTTCCGGTTTGAACCGGAAGTCAAAATCAAACGTGATAACATTCTGTGTATGTTTTCTTTATTTGTTACACACCTTCCCAATGATGCATAGATTATAAAAATCCAATGTGTGGTTCAGAAGTTATGATTTTTTTGAAACGTGAAACTTCAACTTCCGGTTTGAACCGGAAGTTAAGGTGAAACGGGTCACATTTTGTGTAGTGCGTGTTTAATTTATCAAGACCGTTCAGACGACGTATGGATTATGGAAATCCAACGTGTGGTTAAAGAGATATGAATTTTTCAAATATTACACGGACATCTAGGGTTTGCAATGTACATGTACAATGAAACAGCGAGCGACGCTTAATGCATTCGCACATGTAGTACATAACTTAACTACACGTGCATTGAACAATGAAAGTCAACAAACACGTGCGCTTTGACGCCCAGTTTGGACAAGATTATGTTATTTGTGTGCAAAAGTTTCGGTAGAATAACTTATCTGTAACGTGCTGCAAAATATATGTTAAAATATTACGTAGTTTATGAGATATGAATTTTTCAAACTTTCAACTTCCGGTTTGAACCGGAAGTCAAGGTCAAATGGGGTCACGTTATGTGCAGCATTTGTTGACCTTTTAACGAACAATCCGATGATGTGTAGATTGTAAAAATCCAACATGTGGTTCATGAGTTATGATTTTTTACAATTATTAAACTTTGATTTAAAGTAATTCAATACCCGATGACGTCATCATGACATCATCATGTTTGTGGCGTTTTGATGATATTGTTCAATTCTCTTATGAGTTTCAATGTTCAAATCAATTTCAATTTTGAGTTGACAACAATTTGAATTTTTTAACGAAAAAACACAAAGGCAGACTTTGACCTTCCGTTTAGACCGGAAGTAAAGGTCATACGTTTTTTGCGTTAACTTTTCAAATGTTGCCCCAATCTTGATGTACCAGATGCCCAAATATGAGTGTCATAGCTTTCAAATTGACGAAGATACAGCAACTTGAAAATTGTCATTTTCAATTTTAAAAACCTTGTCATTTGACACCTGATGACGTCATCATGACGTCATGACAACTGTGCCGTCCTCATATTAAGGTTCAATTGTCTGATGAGTTTCAAGGTTCAATTCAGTTTCAATCTTGAGTAATGCTCTAGAGAAGAGTTCTCCGGAAGAAGATTGAGAAGAAAAAAAAAACTGAACAAAACTAGACATACAGTGTTTGTAAACAACAAATACACAGGTGTTCGTGAGTGATGTCAGATTGTGACTGAATGAACTGGTGACGACATTTTACCATATCAACCCAATGTCTGGTTCAGAAGTTAGATTGTTTTCCAATTTAATACTTCAACTGCCGGTTTAAACTGGAAGTCGAGGTCAAATTGGGTCACACTTTGTTTAGCGTTTGTGAAGACAATTACGATGATTTATATATTGTAAAAATGTAATGTTATTATTTGAAAGGGCAGAGAGTCAAATGTTTTCATTTTATATGTAGCGACATTTTCCAACTTCCCTTTCATCTTGGCTACAGATCTCGATACGAAGCTTGAACATACTCACAAGTACAACTATCAAAAATGCCATTCACTGAATCAAACTTATTTTTTAACAAAAATTGATTCTTTATTGATTAATAAATCACAATTAGTTTACACAAGCTACGTTATTCATATTGACATTATTAAGTTAATAATTCTTAGAATTTTTCAACAGGAATTCAATAAAAGTTGGATTCTCATTACATGTACACTTGATGATGATGTCGTTAAAATAGGTCAAGCAGAGTGTAAGCTGTTGGTTATATTTTATAAATGGCTGGCTTGATTTGTTGACATAGTTTTCCGTACGGAACGGTTTGTTTATTTAAGACCTTTGATAGAATGAACTGTAAGAGATTCTTATTTTGTATAAATATGCAAAACGAAGGCGCGTCGTGATGATACATGTCTAAGCCTCTCGTAAATATGGACTATTAAAATGTTTTGTCAAGTACTATTTCTACCTCTGTGGTGCATCATACACTCGGCAAGAAAATAAGGAGAGAAACACAACATGTGTGTAATCTTTCACCGGAAACCAATCCGATAGTGGATGTGCTGTATTTTGAAAAAGAAAAAACAGTATTAACAATAAACAAACTAAAATCAGGTGTCAAACTAATATCTTATTGACACTAATACTATATAAATCATAGCACATTTTTTTCAATGCATAAACAAAATACAATAACTTGTGTTTAGACTGTTTCAAAAAAATGTTTGTATTTCAACAGAAAGTCTCACAGTAGGCCCTTCATGTATTACGCACAGTCATGTTATCTATTTTTTAACATAATGCAATAATTTAAATGGAAAATGGGCTCAGCCAGCAGTTGTATTTCAATTCCTTTGGAAACGTTTGACCTTGCAAAATAACTTTGTGAAGTTTTGAGCTTTGAATAAACTACTGTAAATTTACCTCTTGGAAAAGTTACAGCTCAAAGAAGCACACAAGTGAAGATTAGAAGTCAAAGCCTTGGATGATTTTGGACTCTCCATTAGCATGATTTTATTGAGGAACAATCTTAGTAGACAACTAACAGAAGCATTGAAGACTGAAGATGGCTCATATTGAAAGCTGCATCTCCAGTTTCTGTGTTCCACTCCTTCCCAGGCATCAGACTCTTATCCTGCCATTAGACTCGGATGAAACTGGTAAAATAAACAAAATTCAAGACATACAACATTTCAAGATTAGACAGTAACAAGTAGAAGGTGCGCATACTGTTTTTAAAGTGAACAACTTATGAATGAAAACCTTTCATCGAAGGGTTGTGAAATATCTATGCTACAATACATAGCTGGCGAAACACATTTGTGTCAAATATAACTGACACTAGTGACAGTGCCAGCAATCATACCATATTGCCCAATTCTACCTCCTCCATGATCATACTAAACGTTCCTTGGTTTTAATAACCTCACTACTTGATAATTCAAGGATAATCTTTATTAACAAAACTGTGCATTACATACGGAACACACAATCATTCTGAAAAGCGACGATGTTGAAACGAAGCTTACCGTTTTATCCACCGTGTCGCAACGATAAACACTGCCGTGAGTGCCGGTCTGAAACCCCCTTGACAAGCTGATGTCACGTCCGTGCAGTCTCGGTGTGTGATCAAAACATAACCAACGTTGGTCCTTCTCTGCTTGCATTTTCTCATGTAATAAATGTCATACGAATCACTGAAGCAGGTGAACATCTCAGTGAAACTTCGTCTTCAATTCCATATTCACCGTTACGCCATCAGAAGGGCGAAAAGGGTAACAATTTGACGCCGAACATAGCACAGGTTAAGAGGAATTCATTTCAGCTGCGTTGCGCCATTGATAAGCTTTCGTTAAAAGTTCGATGAACTGTGACATGTCCAAACGTGCACAGAAATCAAGCCACACTTCTAGCCTTTAGTGAAGGCGCACGTGGTACTGTAGTAAACACAGCACAGCTTGTTGCAACTGCTGTTACGTTGGTCTGATTTCGTGCTGCTTTATATCAATAGGCAACAAGCGAGTAGTATGCCACATGCCGCGTTAGGTATTGGATCGAGATTTTGATATTTTAATGGCCAATTTCACTTAGAAATATACCTCAGGTCGTATGGGGGGTCACCCTTTTAATGTGATTTGTATAATTCGGCCGGAGCTTTTTTATGGTGCAAGTACCTTAACATGTAGCATTTATGGTTCTCCGATTATGATTATGTTAAATATTAAACGTTGATTTATTGTTATGACGTCATCGATGACGTCATCGCACCAAAACAATTTGGGTGTCATACACATACTACGATCTATATACACAGTAACTTTCAAGACAAAACCCTTCTTGGTTTATGAGAAACGAACGTTTGAAATCGGAATTTTGAACTTCCGGTTTCAACCGGAAGCAAAGGTCATATGGTGTCACATTGTGCATGTGATTTGCATAACCTGGCAAGAGCTTTTTTAGTGTGCAAGTATCTTACATGTAGCATTCGTGATTCTCCAATTATGATTTTTCTAAATATTAAACAGTGATTTATTGTTATGACGTCATCGATGACATCATCACACCGAATTTCACACATATATATTTAAACGCAAAGATCTAAGTGTTTGTGAAGTTTTAAGTCTAAAACGTTTATGGTTCATGAGATATGACGAGTTTTCTTTATGTAAGAAAATTCAACTGCCGGTTTTGAGCGGAAGTAAAGGTCATATGGGGTCGTATCTAATGAAAGAAATGTAGAACTGTTCAAGGGCCTTCAGATGATACAATGATTAAAGGTGTACCATATTTGGTTCATAAGATACAACGTTTTCCCTAAAAAAAACAGTAAACGTCCGTTTTCGACCGGAAGTAAAGGTCACATGGGGTCACATTTTGTGTAAGAGTTGTAAACAAAATGTTGAACTTTCATATGAAGCAACGATCTTGTAGTTATCATTTATGGTTCTCTAGATATGACGATTTACAGTTTTTCTCATTATTTTTTATTGTTGATGTTATGACGTCATCGATGACGTCATCGCCCCGAAAAAGTTGCGTTTTCGTCTATACACTAAGGTCTAAGTACATGATAAGTTTCAAGTATCTAGGAGTTATGTTTTTTGCGAAAATTGCGAGAGAAGGTTCTCAGATAAAGTGGAAAAAACAGAACAGAAAGAATAGGTTTTCGGGCGGAATGCCCGAACACCTAATTAAGAGATGTTCGTGCAGATATTGCACGAACACCTAAAAAACAGAACAAAAACAATAGGTGTTCGTGCACATATTGCACGAACACCTAAAAAAAAACCAGAACAAAAACAAGAGGTGTTCGTGCATGTATTGCACGAACACCTAAAAAAAAAACAGAACAGTAACAATAGGTTTTCGGGCGGAATGCCCGAACACCTAAATAGGTGGTCGTGCACATATTGCACGGACACCTACAAAAACAGAACAAAATCAATAGGTGTTCGTGCAATTATTGCACGAACACCTAAAAAAACAGAACAGTAACAATAGGTTTTCGGGCGGAATGCCCGAACACGTAATTATTTACCTGCGGTTCCTGAGTAATTTCCCACGGTCAGCCTGTAGTTGTCACTCACATCGGCGATGCTGAACGAGTCATAGACGGCATACCTGGATTCGTTTTCTAAGTCCGATAGATCTACGCGGACTTCGTACTCGCCCTGAGCGGTCAGACGGTGCAAGTTGTCGTTACCGAGCCAAAACTCTCCCTCTAGATTCCCAAAGCCCCGGCTGTAGTTGGCAAAGTCCACATAGAAATCCACACTACCGTCCTTGCGCCGCTGGAAAACCTGTCAAAGAACAAGTTCACTTGAATGGCTTTGTCTTCACGTAAATACTTCATACACAAAACACAAAAAAGAGCGTTCCTTTCACTTCTCCTTTGTTCAAATAGTGTATTTTTTTACCGTCCAGCCTCCATCGTCTGTCTCCATGTCACAGTACACCAAGAACGGCTCACCGAAATCCAGCGGTTTGACCGCGTACACACCGCTGCGTGTAACACCCCTTGCGTGAATGTCGGAACAATCTTTAGCTTGGCACTGGATCAGTAAACCTCCTGTGTATGTAATAGAGATCATGACTTCATTATAAGAAACAAAGACACTGCACAAATTAAGGAAAACGGTCTTCAACTTTTTTGAGAGGTTTTATGAATTAAAATGGAACCATACATTGTAATTTTAATGATTGTTGCCCAACATTTGAAGGAGATTATAAAGTGATCCTTGGTTTTGTTCAATTTATTTCTATGAAGCCTTAATCATTTTATTATGCACTTTGGTACTTTATTTTCTTGTTCCAGCACGTCTGACCAGGATTGCAAACAATTTCTACCTACCATTAAGGAGTTTAACTGTACCATATACTGACTCCTGCAGCTCTGCCACCTGACGCCCCATGACTCCCATTTGACGTCTCGTGTCTGTCAATTGATCTAAGGTGTTTCTTAGTTCAGAGAAAACAAATTCTTGGTTGCTAGAGATTGCAACCTGCGAATCATCCACCTTACGTCTTGTATTTTCTAGCTCAGAGAAAACCGATTCTTGATTACTGGAGACTGCAACCTTCAACTCATCCACCTTACGTCGGATGTCTTCTAGCTCAGAGGAAACCGTTTCTTGATTACTAGAGACTGCAACCTTCAACTCATCCACCTTACGTCTTGTGTCTTCTAGCTCAGAGGAAACCGTTTCTTGAATACCAGAGTCTGCAACGTGCAACTCACGTCTTGTATCTTCTAGCTCATGGGAAATCGTTTCTTGATTGACAGAGACTGCAACCTGCAACTCACCCATCTTACGTTTCGTGTCCTCTAGCTCAGAGGAAACCGTTTCTTGAGTTTCAGACATTGCAGCTTTCAGCTCTTCCACCTGATGTGTTGTGTTTCTTAATTCAGTGTAAACCATTTCTAGGTAGTTTGATACAATACTCTTCAACTCATCTATCTTACTACTAGTATCTAGCTCATAGGAAAACGTTTGCTGATTCGCCAAGCATGCTACGTGTAGTTCATCTTGAGTTTGTACGACCATAACGATCAAGAGTGAACGGGTAAACAGCTCCATCTTACTCCAAAGTCAACAATACACGACTTCGCGTGGTTGATATTTGGCGTAGAGATTGATACAGGGAAATGAGGAAGAGCCTGTTTGTAAAACCACTATATACTTGTGGTAAAGGGTCTATACGGTTGAAAGTTGTGTTTAAATCTGCCTATATTGAGCCATGCTGACCTTGATTCTTAAGGGCAAGTCCCTAAAAACGGAAACGAAGCTGGTTCATGATTTAGGGACAGTCTCGACATACGATGATTATTACATACGATGATTATTACTGCAGACCTAGAATAAATATTTCAGCAGACTACATCTGGACGTCTGGTAAACAAACATCCAGATAATCCTTATCGCAGAAAATGTTAACAAGACGGATCATTCAATATCAAGATAATATTTGTAACTTTTTTTTCATATCAGTGTTAGCGCACCTCTTATCTTTGTTCTATGCGTTTTGAAATTGTTTATCTGAAATTAAGATTCCTTTTAATACACGAAGGAGGTTTTATTTTCACGTCCAGTGCATAAGTTTACACAACTGTTAAGGCCAACAAATTTCTAAGCACCGAAATAAATTTCTGAGCAGAAATAAATCACTTGACCAAAAAAACCTTGGGTTTTGAAAACATGGTCAAACTGACTTACTGCAGACGATCGTAGGATACTGATCATAGCGTTCAGTTATTATCTCTGACTAATGTTATTTTTACCACATTAATGTTTGCCAGAGTGCACTGTTGAGACTGACAGGGAGGGAAGCCTCAAGAGAAGAATGCAGTGAAGTTTCCCTTCATCCATGGTTTGATCTTGGACACTATATTTAGGTTTCTAGGTTAAAACGTCTGTGGTTGATAGATCAAGCTAAAAATAACAAAGAAATTAATGTCAAGTTAGGAGTCATGCATTCATATTGAGTGATTGTGATCTGATGTCATCATAGAGGAATTCATCCCCAGAATGGTCATTTTCTGTTAAGGAAAACAACTCAGGAGTTTTAAGTAGACGTTTGCGTCTCTAGAGGACAGACAAAAGAAAAGTTAATAAAGAAATGTTCTTCAAATCTCAGACTTTCTATTTAGTGTCCTCGTTTTATATTTGTTTATCGTGTGTCCCTCAAATCGTAGTACTTTACCCATGCTTCCATTGTATGTCCTTATAAATGTTTTCTTTTGTGTGTCGTTTGGAGACATTGCTCTTTGCATATTGTTTTAACAACATCACTTAATCGGTCACCCTGAGGGCCGTAGTGAGAGAGTGAGGGTATGAGGTTGTGAGATTGATGACTTCACCAAAACACTTAATCGACCCCAAACAAAGACAAATTCAAGTTTCAAAGTAATTTTGGGCCACTTTGAAATGTGCCGATTTAATTTGTTCTTGCATTGATATAATATTTTTGATACGTCAAGGTCTTTATTAATTCGGTTTTTGTCTGGAAAGAAAACGGAAAATAATATCTGCCTGCAAAGTGGTTTGGCTATCAACAGATTGTTAACAGACTGACGCTTCGAGGAGGCTCCACCTTTTGGAGAGACCGATCAATGCCGATCAAAATTTGTAAAAAACTCAGGGTTGGTGTTTTATTTAGGAATGAAAACATGCAGCCTTTTATATATTCCCAATAGCTGGTAACTGTTCAAGTCTTTTCAAAAACCTTCTGTTTGTACATAATTAAACTGCCCTAAGACATGTAAGGGTTTTCCCCAGGACTTACAGGGCATTTGGATAAATAAGGAAATCGGAAAATGTTTTTTACAGCGCAAAACCAGCCATAAACTTGGCATGTCTGTCTCAACACTTTGCCATCAAGTTCGACTTTTGGTTACGCGCCAATAAAGGGTATTTCATTTGCACGCTGGTTACTGTCTCTGCGAGACATCCGGGTACTGTAGCTTTGATGTAGATTACCCAATTCATCTGCCGTAGTCATCAAAATGGCCGACCCGTTTGAGAGTCAATATGTCACCGTGTGGTTATACCATTGATCTCTATTATATTACGATCAATATCATAGAGATCTATGGGTTATACAGTATAGAGTGCAGGTTAGGCAAAGCGGTGTTCACACGTTTACCCTTGACTCCCAAAACGGCCAGCAAGGCAGACATTAGCGCGTGTGACGTCAGTGCAAGGGGTTAAAAGTCGGATACTAAAGACTTTGACGGGGGTAATTGACCTAAGATAAACTCGACTTAGTAGATTTTTGAAACCGCTGCTTTGCACGTACAATGTAGGCTGATTTGCATTGTTGACTGTACCAGCAATGAAACACTGCGAACACGGTGAGAAGTATCTACATATATTGATTAGTTAAACTAACCGTACTTTTTCTGATCACAAATTACTCTTCAACGCACACACACACACCCAGGTACAGCACTCCTATACGTTAGAGGACACCTATTGTACTTTCTGTTGTTCCTGTATTGAAGCAATCCCTATTGGTTTTGTACACAAATGACTAGTGAGGACACCTGAAAACAAAGAACCGACTAGTGAGGACCTATTGTCCCTATTGTAAAATGTCCTCGGAGGGTTGGCAATACAAACACACGCATTCTTTTTTTTTTTTTGCATCCCTGTGGAGACATCTTTTGTTATTTCCTTTGTCCCTGTAGTTAAGACCCTCCCATAGACTTTGTACACAAAATTCCTTGTGGAGCAACCCAGTCTTTAGAATTTCCCTATGGAGACCCTTTGTTTTCCCTTTTTTGTTTTGTTCTCGGTCTCCATAAGGTAGTGAATATGAAGGCACACACACACAACCTTACGGATCCGGTTTGTGGGGTACTCCTATTGTTGTTCTATTATTCCCTTTTCTAAAGAGTTCCCTTGTGGGGCCGAATTGTTCCTATTGAAATTACCTTGTGGGGTCCATTGTTCCATTGTTAAAAATACCCCGTAAGTTGGCATGTGTAAGGGCACACCCACGCACTTGTTTTAAATGGTGTAAACCGAGAACACCCCCCTTTTAACTCTTATTGTTTGGATAGTTAGCGACGTCCCCATTGGTTTTGCACACGAAAGTGAAGCAAGGACGTCCTTGCTCTATCAAACACCCGGATCCCTTTTTGTTCAAGCGCCCAGTTTCAACGGATAGACACGCTTATACAAGTGTGTAAACACATACAATTGTGGACCCACCCTTTGTGATAGCAACCGTGGACCTGTTCTCCCAGGGTGAACGTGGATAATTGTCAACACACACAAGTGTTTCCCCTATTTAGGTGTTCGTGCAATACGTGCACGAACACCTCTTAATATTGTTCTGGTGGTTTTTTTTAGGTGTTCGGCTTTCAGCCGAAAACCCATTGAAATTGTTCTGGGTTTTTAAGTGTTCGTGCAATACAAGCACGAACACCTCTTGTTTTGTTTTGTTTTTGGGTTTTTTTCTTTTTCATCAGGTGTCAAATTACAATGTTTTGAGTAGAAAACATTCATCTTCGTGAGTTTGAAAGACATGATGCTCTTAATTGGGCATCTGATACATCAAGATTATGTGGGGGGTTTTTGTTTGAAAAAAGCAAATTTTGGTCATAACTCAAAATTGAAATTGATTTGAACATTTATACTCATAAGACAATTGAACCTTATCGTCAAAACGCCACAAACATTAATTACATTAAATCAAAGTTTAGTATATGTAAAAAAATCATAACTCATGAACCACATGTTGGATTTTCCAATCTACACTTTATCAGATAGGTCGTTAAAAGTTCATCAAACGCTACACACAACGTTACCCCCAAGCGATGATGTGCCCAACGGTCGTCGTCCTGTGTTGGTTTATGCTACATGGTCTTTAAAAGGAACGTTGATGGTGCAATTTTGTTTGTCCGACCTCCTACCGGGCCTGGTTTGCTACACAAGCACATTTCAATTTGTTCACAGCTCAAAACTATAGAGCCAGGAACTTCATCAACTTTGGAACCGAAGGACGGCCGGCGTTTGTCCGAAAAGGTATACATGTACACAGGCTATAATTACCTAAGTTTCAATGCAGCGGCAATTATGTATGTTTAATAACGTCAATGGCAATAACACTACATGACACATGGTGCCAGAAACTTTATCCTACACATTTAAACCTGTTTGTTCCATGTGCAGGAATTAAGGGCAGTAATCAGCAGGGGGGGGGCTGATTAAGTTTACTATTATTATTTTCTCAGCTATTAGTAAGTCTCAAATAAGAAAATTTAGTTATTAATTTTTTTGATACACGGGCTAATATTAATGGCAATCCAGAACACTGTACTGACATTGTAGGGTGTTGTAGGGTGTCGTAAGGTATCATAGCCGAGCGGTATAGAACATCGAATTCAAGTTCTGGTGGTTAAGTCATCAGGGTATGAGTCGAATCAGTGGCGTAACTAAGGGGGAGAGGACGTGCCCCCACCACCGCTCAATTGACGTCAGTCCCCCCCCCCGCCAGTTACCCCCCCCCCCATTTGAAACCCGCCATTACGTATATCAAGATCCAGGTTGTTTTTACGTACATAATAGAAATCTATTATTGATTTGCCAGCAGTGTCTCCTAGAAAAGATGGTGCCCCCTAAAAAATTACCTTAGTTACGCCACTGGTTCGAATCCCAGTCATGACACTTGTGTCCGTGAGCAAGATACTTTACTATAATTGTTTCTCTTTATCCAGGGGTATAAATGGGTACCTGTGCGGGTAAAGGCTAATAGGCTTTAGAATGCCACGGAAACGGGGCCGTATACTCCCTAGTGAGCTGGGAAAGATTACATGAATGTAAATGGCAAAACGACCAGGGCACTAACAAAAAGCGCATAGAAACTTAATTGTAAAAGTGCACTATATCAAAAAATTTTCATTAATATTATTAATATTGTTATTATTATCGTTTAATTACACCTTTTGCTAAAAGGTGTAGGTTAATTTTTCCAAGATAGCAGTGATAGAGAGGATAGCGCCCTCTTGCAGCGAGTTAATCGCGGGGCAACGACAGTTTAGATAACGGGTTAGGTTTTCGTGACTACACAAAGTGAGCCAAGACTGGTCTCTTGCCAATAAAGTAAAGGAAGTTGAAGTGAAATTGATTTAAAATAAACTGAACAAGGAAACAAAAAAAACTGGCCAACTCGTGTTTCAATTGTCTGCTTTCCGTTCTACCGTGTGAGTTGTTCAATAAATGTAATACCTTATTGCATCATAGCATCATTTCGCGCCCTTAAAAGTACTACGCTTGTGGTTATTCGTACAAAGTGGTTTTCGCGAAAAACATTGCTAATATTACTTATTTCAGTGAATACTAAAAATACATTTCAGCCACTGTTTTGTTTGTGTTCTGATGAATAATATTATGTAGCAAAACTCTAACAAAACTCAATATGATTTGTTCAAACTCCTCTTGCTAGTTCTGCATTCTGGTTGGCTGAAACACGTCATGTTGGTTTAACTATAAGCTAGTGCATGATATTTGCGCCACCGTGAACTAGAAGCGCGCCAAGACACCGCGTGCGCATAATTTTAGGGAAATAGTTCCCGAACCGGGCATAACTGGTCTCAGCGCCCTCTCGTGGTGTGAACAGTGAAAAGCTACTAACAAACTGGATCCCAGTGGAGGAGAGTCAATTCGGCATTGCGTGAATTTCCAATACCCTAATTTACATCATACAGACATGAAATATTGTACTTCAAATTGTAATCTAACGGTACAAATACCCTGTCAAAAGTCAGAGAGTCAGAGTCAGGGAGTAGGCAGTGAGAGTCTCAGGCCTAAGAGAGCAAATAAAGTATCGACTACCATTAACCGTGTGTTACTTCGTGTTCTTCTGTTTGTAGCGTATCATCAAACTGGTTATACTCCAGGTTTCGCAGTGTACAAAATGTCGCGCGTAAGTGTAATATGAGATTAGTACGTCAAAATAACCTTGTAAGTTATAATCAACTCAAACTTTGCATGATATTGCCAGAGTGAAGAAACTCAAGTGTGTTCTAATCGCTCGATGTGTAAACAGATCATCCTTGGAAAAAGTATAATATTGACATTCAAAAAGTAAACACTATAGGCCTACCAGTTAAATCTGACCCAAAACCATTGAAGTGCTGAAACAGCTGATGTACAAAGGTCAATGCTGTTTGTGGCACTGCCGAATGGTATAAGTTTGGTGACCTTTTTTAAAGAGGCATCTTTCTTTCAAATTTAAAGATTTATTTTTTACTTCAGGTTCAAGGCCTCGATCAACATTTTGTTTCATCTTTTGTATGTTTCGACAACGTATACCAGCTTTGCGGTGGATTATGTTTCAAAAGACAGCAGTCATTTACGATTTTCTATAAAATCATGTACGAGTAAACACACCGTGTGTTTGTTTCCCTATAATTTATGGTAAAAACAAAGAATTATTAATTCATTTATTGAAAATAAATGTTCAAAATTCGCACATAAGTTTCATAGGATAAACTTCCTTGAAATATGTTGGTCTGAATGCTTTTTTCAGACATGGGCAAAACAATTACTTTGATCTTGGTAGTCAAAAACCCAATGGTTGATATAAGATAACGTTGTTTGCTACTCCTTGTGATTCTGATGACCGACTGACCTTAAACTTTCACAAGTTTGTTCTTTCATAATAATACGGGGTCACACAAGTGGCGATTCCCACCTAGGTTGTTGACAAATGTTACAAATGTTGGCCACAGGCTCCAAGAAAAGGTAGTTTACCGTTAAAAGAGAAATAAGAGTATCTTTCAACGGCGTCTCCATGGGGCGGGCAGCGCTACGATTTTCCATTGCCCCCCCCCCCCGTGATCCAACGAAAACATCCAGAAACATGTAGTGCCCTCCACAAAAAGAGGGTTATAACTTACCCCCCCCCCCACACACACTGCAACACAATGCCCCCCTGCCCCGCCCTTAGTGAAAACAATCCTAGCTGCTCTGATGCTCGTTATACAACAATGATTTTAAACTTAAATAGTTTCCGTGGAGATGAATCTATCGTTCGCTGCACGCAGTCTGCTCCTTTAAAGGACCCTATTCAAACGAGACTGGTAAACTGTGGAACAGCTACATCGGTAGACAAACTAAATTACTTTGACCTTAGCCAGTCACCTTAGTTGGTGTACATAAGTTTAATTAACTGTGGAGTTATTTGGTGATGGTGGGCTGATAACTTGAAGCAATTAACGGAACATCAAGCCCGGTTGGGGGGGGCGGTAATTTGGTCGAGCTCGGTGATTTTGTTTTGATTTGTTTCGTGGCCGAGCCGTCTAGTTCACTGAAACCATGGTTATGGTGTTGTCAGCAGCAGAGTGTGGGTTCGAATCCCAGTCATGACACTTGTTCCCTTGGGCAAGGCACTTAACCATAATTGATTCGTAAACAGATAGGAAGGTAATGTATAAAGCTCTACCAGAATCACAGTAGATGATACACATGCCAGCAGCCTTACGGGCTGAGAGGAGGGGGGATCCTGTTTCAGTCCCAGGAGTAGGTGGCATTGTGCCCCTGGTGACAGTTGATTTGGGTCGATTGCCCAAATCAGTTAAGTGTAGCCCCACCTTGAAGTATATCCAGCCTTGTGGTGGTAGTTAATATCTTATTTAATACTAATGTAATTCAAACAAAGGTTGGGTAACGAGTGTTACCAAGTGGAAAGTACAAACAAACAAAAACCACACTCCAAATACAAACAAGATTTGATAATCTCTCTTCTGTTAAAATATAGAGAAAATTAATAACAAATAACAAGAGGTGTTCGTGCACGAACAACTAAATAATTATTGCTATTATTTGTCACACAATTTTGTGTGTGAAAACTTGATAAAAACAACTCGTATACATGTATATATTTCTCTGCGGGAATATTTTACCGATGGTTATAGCTTGATAATGTTATCATTGATTGAAATTGGTAAGCAATATTTTCTGTTTAAGCGGCTTTATAAAAATTTGGACCAGCCCATAATCGACTGAAGACTGTTTCTGATAAGAACTGAAATACTTTCAAGTTTTTGTTTTTCTTGGATTCGTATAATATATCAGAATCTACTTTGGAGTTGACTTCTGTTAAAAAGTAAAAATTGTTTATGGTGTAAAGACATCTAATCACAACAACTTGTTCTATCCCATTTTCCATCATCGATTGTGTCTTTTGTGTTCCCCACCTCTTGTTGTCAAACCATCCCCATCCCCTAAACCCCAACTCATCTGTCACCCTCTTCATTGTTCATCCCCTGCTTTTTCTGTGTGCTTTCATCTCTAGCATCTATTTCCACTTGACTGCTTTTGTTACACCAGTATACCTGTTTAGCTGTGTTGTGTTGTTTTAGCCCTCGAGAAAGACTCTACTAGGGTCGAAACGACAGACCACTAACTAAATTTTGCCCAGAGGCTCGTTCTAAAAATAAAATAAAAAAGTTGGCTACATGCAGTCTCTAAACATTATCTTCATATAAAACGTGAATGTTCTTTGTTAAGCGTCTTTGTGTGCAAGTCAACTATGTCTAACTAATAATTTGGGCTAACTAAAAATTGTATTGGTATGTATTATATTGCTTATCTGCTTATTGTAAGATTTTATGAGTGCTTTCTATCTGTAATAATATTTTTGTAATTTTGTGAAGCGCTTGAGACCTTGCATAAGGCGCTATTTACATGTTATTATTATTATTATTATTATAAATTTATTATGAGAAGTAGATTAAAAAACAGAGTTAAGGTCATTATTATACCATTCTCGGTTCCTTAATGAGGACAGTGTACAAATTGTCACCAGGTAGTTGTACTCCACTTTAATGTTTCCTTGCGTTTTATAAGAAGCTTATAGTCATAACTTTGGGGTGAGATTTGGATTGTTTGTTGAGTCTTGGATACATTTTTAAGTGTTATTGTTTTAATTTTTGTTTGCTGTTCGTCTTCTCTTTTGTTTGTTTGTTGTTGTTTTTCGAAGCTGGACTTTGCATTAAAAAAAACAACAACAACAACTCAAGGGAATATGACAGCTTTTAGTGTTTTGTGAACAAATAATATTGTCATGTAATTTCAATGTCACTCTGTAGCATTTCTCTTGTTTCTTTTTTTCTTAAAGCCTCTTATCTCCAAACAGGTTCTCCCTGAGGATACGCAATGCCGATTTGGCCTCGTCCCAATCAAAGTAACCTCCTTCAAGATGTCTTGAGCCGCACCCTTTCGTCAACTTGAAGGCACTACGTCCATGCATTACACGGCCATTACTAAAAGTCATGATCTCACCTACAGAAATCAAAAATGTTTTGTTGTTAACAAAAATGCTGTAAACAAACGGTTACCAAGGTAAACCAATACTTGACTTAAAACAGCACCAAGCCAAATACTAGTCAACATTCTTCAAGACAACTATCACATTTCTGAAAGTTAATAACAGAACAACGTTACTCCAACAATCCCGGGGTTACTTTACGCCAACATCATAAAAGATAGGAAAATAAACTTCTCTTTTTGTTTCTTATGTTTTCCCGTTTTTTTTTTGGCTTTTTTTTTTTTTTTTTTTTTTTTAGATTGACATTTACCATCAATTTGTACGAAGAGCCGAATGTTTTTTGTTTTTTTAAATTTATTTTATAAACAAGAAATAATAGCAGCAAAAACATATAAGCTTTGCTGTGGGTGACCTTTCGTATCTAAAATAATTGTAAAGATAATTAATTAATTAAACAAAATATGTAAACAAATACAATACAAATAGAAACTAAAGAACTCTCAAGTCTGAAATATGGACTAGCTGCACAGTGTTGTTTATAATTTATATAGAAGGTGAAACATCAGCAATTTTGAACGGAAATGGACCGTCTGAGATCGTGAAGTAACACTGTAGGAGAAATATTGGTTTACCTGGGTCCATACGGTGAGTAAAGACATTTTCTGGTCTGTACATGACGCTGTTGAACACCTTAATGGCCTTGTACAGGTTCTTGACTTGATCTACGGGTATAGACAGTTCAGTTGATCGGCAGTGGTCACTGTAATTGATGCACTTGAAGTTACCATGTCGGTCATATCTGCGTTCAAAAAGAAAACTCATTAGCTGGTTACCATCGGGTCATCGCTTTATTTCCCAAACACATGACTTTGTTCCACAAAGCTTTTGGCCGCAAAACACTATCAGCGATAGTCAATTTATTGTCTTCAAAATCAATGTTAATGTTTAATGAAATAGAGCTCAGATGCAAGAGGACCAGACCCATGACTAATTTGTACTCCAGGTCCACATAATCCAGATCAAACTGTCTCAAATTATGGGCCAGGACACTAATTTTAGTGTCTGACTCCAGGTAAGTTCAAACAGTTCGGAGAGTTAATCATCGCGTGTGAGGCAAATTAAGTTTTAGCTATGTTCCCTTCAAATCCATTCTAATCCATGTGTAAAGATCATGGAGTAGAAGTCCAGTTCTTGTTTTGTGTAGCTCTGACTTGTATGAGACTGGCTTTTTTTCCATAAAAAGAGAGTCTTCTACGGTGCCATTTACATGTTCCTAGTTCGTTTATTTGATCAAGAGTTCTTATCTATACTTTTGTCCTTATCAGTCACGGTTAGGGAGTTTGTCAGGCCGTTCTCCAGGATCGCAGCCCATGTTAGAATACTTAATGAACTTACTAATGTTAATTGCTTGCTAGCTGCGAGTAGCCTATTCTTAGTTTCGATCATTGATTCAGTATGGCTGATAAAACGGTACTGAACATAGTAAGTTATTATGCAATTAACCAATACTAGATTGGTTAAATCGTGACAATAGACTTGTATCATGGTGCAGCCATCTTGATGTTTACCCATTCAAATCAATGTAACCAAACCGAGGGCTGGATTGGTCAACAGTCTGTCATTGTTTGTATAGTGAACAATAACATACATTGCTGCTGTTGTGGATACAGGGCATATGACCAAGATGTCTGAACGATAAAACTCTATTTAAAGGATGTCTTACTGGATCATGGGACGTCTGCTTTTCAGATGGTATCTGACGTAATCATCTCCTGCATCTCTGAAATCAATCTGCGTCGTTCGTAAGGTCTGATACACCTCAGGATGGTCCCGCTTCAACTGCTCAGCAATATTGACGCCATCTACGAACTGGTTTTCACCACCTTCACCTGCCTGCTCGATACAATGCAGCATTTGAACCTAAAAGATTTGAAAATATTAAACAGTTCAAACCAACATCTACAAGTAGGCATTGGACTATTTGTATACCACGAGTAGAATGTACCCGAACTCATAAAGCTGCTTCTCGCCCACCCCCCCCCTTCCCCCTTTTTGTTATTTTGTATAATTGTGTAACGGTTAAAACCTGCGTCGACACCTCCGGAATCTAAGCACACGCTTACACCATCGTACTGTTTTCAGCCAGGGAGGGCTATAAGCCCAAGGCTAAAAAATGTGTCCATAAATCCTGTGAGAATTCTTAAAGGGGCAGTCATTAATTGATAGTCTTTTTATTCAAGGATTCAACCCTATAGTAACTTGAAATTGTCCATGCTATTTATTTATTTATTTGTTTATTTATTTATTTATTTATTTATTTATTTATTTATTTTTAATGAGTGAGAGTACATAAAGAGAAGTACCATGACATCATCAAATATTTTAAGTTTCAAGGGATCTCTCGCCGTCAATCAACTCTTCATATTTTTTTTTTAGGGATGAACATTATAAATAGTCAAAACGGTAATGATTTCGCGATTTAATAAAAATACTGGAAAACTTACACCAGGTATGTATTCATAAAACAGCTGATCAATGTGAAGTCCCAGAGACTTCGGGGTGAAAGCAACGCTGCTGGCGTCTAGCTTGCTGAACACCTGGAACGAGTCCCTAGAATAGTAAAAACAATGGTAATGTGTTTGTTAATTTTAGCAGTTAAGGGGTGGGGGTGGTCATAGTCGCATCGTGCAGTCGCAGCCCAGCTAACAATTTGATGTTCTCACAACGTTGTAACGACGTCGGACTTTGGTGTAAGTAACGTTATTAATGTAACGTTGTAACCATGAAACGTTTTCGACTACCCTATAGGTCTTACGAACGTAAGGACGCAATGTAACAACCACGTTGTTGGTACGTTGCGACAACGTTACCAGAGGGGGCGTGTTTGTTTGGTTGTCATAACGTTTTCTAAGTAACGTTGTAGCAAATAATCTTTGTCAACACCCTGTATGTCTTTAGAACGTAATGATGCAAGGAAACAACAACGTTATGTTGGCACGTTTACACAACGTATCCACGTTGTAAATAATCGTTTTTCAAAATAATGTTGCAACAACGTTTTCTTTTCCAGTACCCTGAACGTTGTCACAACTCACAATGTCAGTCCAATCTTTCCCACTTTTATGTTATTGCTGTATCGGTTAATTATATACAGCAATTTCAGGAATACTGTTAATTGATATGTCAACATGATTTTTAAGTTTTACCATTTTAATAATAGTTTAGAAAGTAAAATTACATGTCTATTTTAATTTATCATTAAATCCTCTGATAGTTAAGACTAATACAAGAGGAAAGCAGTACATCTAGTTAATAAATCTGGTAAGTTTCTTGAAATAGTATTTAGGTACTTTACAACTTCTAAGCCCAATCTACTAATTTGCATATGTGAATTTACGTTGTCCTAACGTTATCATATGCATTTTTCATAGACATGCAGCATTCTGCACGCTGCTCAATGCGGCAAGATGAGCTTATGATACCTGAACGGAAACTAGGTCTTTGTTCTTCAAAACAAACACATTTAATAGTACCCGAAAGTATTTGACAGTGTCATTGAAACTTTTAAAAGTGTCTTTGGAACATTAAGGAGCAAATTTTGGTTTTAGAGCAAGTTTTTAGTGCGGGACAAAACGACATATAAGGGGGGATGGAAAATCCTATCACGGGAAAATGTTTCTCTAGAAGATTCTGTTCACGGCTTGGGATGCCGTACAGACGGGTGATATAATATCTCCCAACACCGCGCACTGCTGCTTGAATCAATAAGCCCAATTGAAATCAATTAATGATTCGAACTTTTAAGATAAATCATTAAATGCCATGTGATAGGGATGCTCCTCAAGTGTCTATTTTATCTATGGCAACCTATATGTGAGCTTACAAATATGCACAGAAACATCCCAACGAGCTGCTTGAACTATTCAACATTATGGTCTAAACATAAATAATTCACCAATACAAACTAAAATACAACGTGTAAGATTTCATGGTAAAAACATAAATACTAGTATTAGCTGCATGTTCCGATCTACTGTCGGAACAGGTTTTGTTTTCGTCGATATTTTTTATTATTTTTAGCTGTTCCGATATAGTAGTCGGAACAGCTGTTGTTTTTGTCAAGATTTGTATTGCTTTTTTCTTCCCCATTATTCGTATTCTTTATTTCTGTCAATCCCATATAGGATTTGTTCACGAATTGTGTTTCCTCCTAAAGTCATACTTAGCTTAATACGAAAGTCAGATCTAATATCCTATAAAAGCTTAGGTCTTGAAATTACTGAAAAACACAATTAGCTTTATACCATTGGTTAATTAATTGACTTAGTTATAAAGACACTAATATTTAATTAGCCATTCTTGAGACCACCATATCTCAAAAAGTATAGGTCCGATCATAAAAATGTTTTTGTAACTTCGTTGTTGGCCTAAAACGCTGAATGACGTCCCCATGACATCATTCATTGCGCATTTTGTATGAGTGTACAAAACCCATGGCTCTAAAAAGTGCCAGACACCACTAGACATTCAACCAGTTCATACATTTCTACATTTTGAACGTTTCCCAGTTAAATTGACAAAATGCGTATTGAAAGTAAACAGCCATGTGTCGCAGGACTGCTTGCAATGGTTTGTTCTGATACAATGTATGCACGACATTAAACTTCAGGGTGTCTAGACACTATTGAGTACATTTAACCAGTAAATACAATTGTACAATGTATAGCTGACACAAGTAAAGGTCAAGGTATTGCTTTCCTCGTTAACAACTATTGTGCAACACAGAGCCTCATCTGTAGTCTGTGACGACCGAAGGAAAATGAAAACCAAATTGGCTCAAGCAGTGACGCAGGAATTATGTAAACTCTTAGTTTACCTGAACATCTTTAATAAACAACGAAACCGCGAGATGTATCTCCTTTATTTCATAGGGTACGAATTACGGTCATATAGCACATGGTTCAGTTAGAATGAAGGTCAAATTTAAGGTCAGATTCAGGGTCAGGTTTGAAGTCAGTTTTAGAGTCAGTATCAGAGTGAAGTTTAATATTAAGCTTTGGTCTTGATTTAAAGGCACAATTTAAGTCAAAAGGGCATGTCGAAGGTGAAGGGTCATCTATCTCGAAGTCAGGCTCACTTTAAAGCTATGGAGCATTTAGTCAAAGCAAAACAAACAGCTTTGTGTTTGTTCACAAACTAAGGTCTATATTATAGTGTGTACGTTGTTATTAAACTAAAGTAGAGTTTCACAACGTGATAGAAAAAGGGATACTACGCTCATGATAAACTTAATAGGCCTACAACGTGATGTTCACAATTATACGTTAAATGGTTGAGACAACGTGGCTGTCACAACTCTCATATTACTTTTTGTTTTACAAAACCAAAATACAAAGTGATGACAACGTGATCTCCTAAACGTCATTACGTTTTCACATACCATACACAACGACAAGACAACGTTCAAGCCGAAACTTAAATATAACGTTTTAATGGTACCAAAATACAACGTGTAGACAACGTGACTACCACAACTTAAATACTACTTTGTAATAATACCCAAATACAATGTTGTGAAAACGTTGCATATAAAACGTTTCGGTAACGTTTCGGTAGCTGGGAGTTAGCTGGGAGTGTTGAATCACCTGTTGTCGCATTGTCGGGTCTTGCCGTCGCAATTTGACGTTGCATCGTCGCGTTGATGCCTTGTCGCATTGTCGATGTGCTGATTGCTGGTCCTTGCCGTTTGCGCCACCATCGAGACAATGCGACGAAATAATGCGACGAAGTAAATAATAATGCGACGCCACGGTGCAACAATGCGCGGGCACACGCTGCAATGCAACGGCGAGACGCGACAATGCGACGGCACGATACGACCATGCGACGTTGAAGGGGCAGTTACGGCAAGGACTCAACTTTTAACGCAAGTCTTGCAACGCTAAAATGGTAATGATTAAATTCCATTTATAAGTCTTTATTGGAACATGTATGGTCGGTCTCGCTTTAGGAGAAGCGATAGAGGAAAATCCTTCCTCCCATGCTTCAACACTGTATCTATAATAATCAACAATGTTTACCTACCCATATACCGTGGTTCGTAGGTATGCAACCCTCTTAGCAAGCTGGCCGACAGCTCCAACCTTCAATGGAGCCCCCTGCACGACTGCCATTCCTTTACAACCCAGAACACTCAGCCAACTATAAAGCTCTGTATCACTCGTCAGAATTTTGTTAAAGTCGAACTTATCAACTTCAGTATTCATCTCTGCTCCCCATATCTCAGGCTTCTGTCCATCCACGAAGTCCTTTTCGGTCTCCGAGAAGCGTTGACGATTCAGCCACTCTGCCTGGAAGTCACTGCGATGCCCCCCGGGCCAGTTGATGCTGAACACGGCACCGTCATCGGTTAGAACATCGGAGTCGGGAAGGATTTCTGGGTCAAGATCTGCGATATGGGACGTACGCTGCCAGGCGGATGGCTGGTAACAAGTAGAGCAGCGACAGTTGTCTCTGAGCCATACGTATGGATAATGCCCCTTGTAGCCATTATCGAAGAATAAATGGTACCACCCATCATTATCTTGCCTTTCTTTTGAAAGCAGCTTTGTGTCAGGTGTGTTCTCATTGAGAGCCATTGCGATCTAGGTGTTGACTTCCTGGCCGCTTGTCTAACAGTGATGTTAGACTGAGTTGTGACGATGGTAAGGTTTGCTTTTTGATTAGACAAATAAACCTTCAACTCTAAGAGTTCAACAAGTCAATCTAAATGTTTAAATACCAGGCCATCAGACGGACCTGGAAATGTGTTATCTAAGATTGGTCAAAGCAAAGGATCAAGTTCAAGAGTCAATAAATAATTTCCCCTTGACTGTAAAAAGCTGTGGAGCTTTTGAATAACTAGCATTTTGAACTTTTTGCTTTGGGAGTTGATTTAGTGGGGTGCACCCCCCATTACCATGTACGAGTGGCCGAGCAGGCAACACATACTAATACTATGACATAGACCTGCCAGATGACGATCTTGGCTAGCTTGTTACTTTTGTCCCTTCTTCTTTATCGCTTGTTTGTTTGTTTGTGTGTTTGTTTGTTGGGGTGTTGGGGTGTTTGTTTGTTTGTTTGTTTATTTGTTTGTTGTTGTTTTGTTTTTCAATTATTTTAAATACAAACTGAATTTCGTTTTTTCCGTTATTTCTTTTGACCCACCCACAATTTCGAAAAAAAGATCGACATTTTCTAACATTGGCTATTTTGAGTAACCCTTACATACGTCTTTTTGGTTCGTCAGCAGGTTGAATTTTCTCGCTTTCAATTCATGACTTTCCACTTGACTGCGTCTGCAACACCATTTTTGGGCACTACAAAATTGTGTGCAAAAGACAGTGTGTGTGTGTCATGATGTGCATGCTTTTGCGGGTTGCCGTTTAATTTTTAGCCGTTTTGAGAAAGACTGCTCGCGTCGAAACAACTTGTTTTTTCCCAGCACGATACTGCTAGTATGACAGCAATGTCTTGGAACTTTGAGATTTGTTAGTAAATAATTCCAAAGGTGAGTCCGTTAGAAGTAGGCTCCTACATCATGTTCACGATTACATGAAGTAAGCTCACCCTCGCTGTAGCGCTGCATGCTCTGTACGCACTGCTGTGTGCCTTGTGGGTTGAATTGGCAAAACTCGTGGCTTATTAGTAGTATGATATAATATTTTAAAATCAGAATCCCCCCCCCCCGTCAAGAAGTTTATGCGTATGCTGCTGTATCCAAATAAACACAAAACAAGTTTGTACTGTATATAAACCATATTACTTGCAAGTACAGGCTAAATTTGATCACGACGAAACAGCCCGTTAAGGTCGTTCATGTCTGACAAAGGGTGCACTGGCCTTGTTATATTTGGGTTTAGTGACAATACATTCCAAATTGAATGGACCGCCTGTTGACCCCCGTTTGACCATAATAAAAAGTGATGACCCTTTATTTGTCACTGCTATACGTTATACGTTGGGACCACCGATAGTGCTGGCAAAGTGATCACTCCCTGACAAAACAAAAAAACAAAATGCAGCGTCTAGACATTTAATTACTAGTGATATACGGTGTTAAAGTAATCTGCGTGTTGGTACTACATGCAGACGTTCCTTGTCAACATTGGACGATCTGATGAACAGCATGGATAAGACTGGAGAACCAGACGGTGGTTGGCCTGGAAGGATTGCAGTCTTATCAGTGTGGACCAAGGGGTTCATTTGGGTTGGAATTTTGAAAGGTCTTGGAATACTTCTGCCGACATTTCAAGAGGAATTTCGAGTACAGACTTGGATTCTTGGATGGATGAGCTCCTTGTTACTGGCTACGATTGGACTCATTGGTAATGAATTGGTATTTTAATATTCTATCCTCGTTGACTTTCAGTTGATATTGCATTGGATAGGTGCACCTTGGGACACGGTTTAACCCATCATGACTTGGGGGGGGCGCAATGCGTCACCTAAAACATATTTGTATATAACTTGTTAACGCTTCATCCGAGCATCACCGTAGATTCTTTATCGTATTAATTTCTAACTTTTCAGACCATTAAATCCTCAAGAATCGTCCAATCTGCCTCATCATTGCATCATAGGCCCTCAAAGTTGCAGGGAATCTCGATCGTTAAGTGGAAAAACGTTTTTAAAATACAACCCCCACCCCAAAGGGTTAACCAATGAAAGCGTCCCAAACGGTGGATTCAAATTCACCATATTGATTTGTCAAAAACAACAAGTCGGCAAAGTTGTATAGTATATAGACAACACAAAAATACGGAAAATATGGAAGAAACTACTATTTTTTTACCTCACAAAAAATGCCCATTAATAGAATGTTTTTCTTTATCGTCATCATGTACAATTTGGTGAAATAAAGTTATGTGGCAAATCTCAAAAAGTGTGCTATTACTATTTATTGACAACTGTAAAATACCCACTTATTTGATAAAATAACTTACCTCCATGGCCTATTTCATACATTTTTGTTATAAATATTTAATGCTTACTCTTCATCTGTCATAATTTATGACAATAGAACAACGCACCAATTATTGTAACAAAAAAAATAAATAAACAAATACAGAACAAATAGCAAATCAAATTCCCAAAACCCGTGCACCAATTGGATTAGGCACACTCTCTTTTTTCAGTTTATACCATTAAAAAAGTGTTAAAGGTCACACTGTTCCTGATCAGTGTGTGGTGTTCTACGGGCAGACCAAATCATGTAATGGGATAAGTTGTTCAATCATTTTGAAATGCATAGTAGGCCTATTGTAAACTTCACATCAAATGTTGTCAATGATCGTTTACTGATGCACACTCCACCGGGGGGGGGGTCTTCAAACTTTCTTTTTGTTAAATATGTCATAATCGATTGCTGCAAGATAAGTAATAACAAAACATCAGCCATCTTTCGTTGTTCTCAGCAATACACAATTGTCACCAATAAAATTTATATTGTCTTCATACGTCCTGTTCAAGCTATGCTCGTATTACCAATAATTAGCGTTCAAAATCAATGATGTATGATTATTTTAATGAACCGTTTTATATTCTGTTCCAAAGGACCCTTTGCAGGGTTAGCAGGCCGACATTTCGGCAGAGGTGTCGTCATCATGATAAGCGGTTCTCTGATTGGAGGTTCAGTCATTGCGGGATCTCTTTGTACAACTGCATTTCAATTGGCTGTTTGTCTTATGATAATGGCAGGTGAGCAACCAGAGATGTAACACGCAATTATAAAAATCTATTTTAACTGTTTGTTATTAGAATGTACTCTGCCCAGCGTTTTACCTGAAGAGTTTAACTTACACATTACCACAAGTAGAGCGCAATCTTCATATTTATATGTAGATTGCGCTCTACAATACATCAGGTAGAGCGCAATGTATATAAACATACGTAGATTGCGCTCTAAGATTGTGCAAATCCCAAGAATGTGCTCCATGAGCATCGACGCACAGAAGAAATTTCCACGATCCAATTTGGACATCGGTTAATAATAATAAATCATTCTTGTAAAGCGCACTCCGTCCATGGCAAGACCCCCAATGCGCTGTACAGGCATGAAACTTATTTAAAGAGAACATAAACAATTCTTTAACTACTCATTATTATACAAAAACGCATGACTAAAATTTCACAAGATGAAGTGAAACAACTGGCAGGAGAAATGTTTAAAAAGTCACAAGCTAAGCAGAAGGGTTTTAGGTGAACTCTTGAACAGATCTAGTGAGTTTGCATTCCTAAGATGTGTTGGGAGCCGGTTCCAAAGTTTGGGAGCTGTGTATGCAAATGATCTGGCCGTATGTAACTGTATTCATGGTTCTCCGCTGTAGGGTGGTAGCAGCGTTTGATTTTAGAGTACGAGAAGGTTCCTTGATGCAGATGAGATCACGTAGATAGTTTGGTGCTAGTCCGTTGAGAGCTTTGAAGGTTAGAAGCATGAGTTTGTATATGATTCGCTTCTTCACGGTCAGCCAATGCAGGTCTTGTAAAATAAGTGTTATATGATCATGCTTCTTGCTCAAGGTAACCAACCGGGCTGCATCATTTTTGTTTGAGCTGGAGTTTGTTTAATTGAAAGTCTGGAAGGTCGTGCAAAAGACTGTTGCATGTGTCAAGCCTTGACGACACAAAAGCATGTACTAGCTTCTTTGTGAACTCCCTGTCTAGATATTTGCGGATACGGCCAATATTTTTGATTGCGAGTGAAGCTAATATTACTAACATGAGGTTTCATTGAGAGGTTTTGGTCAATGATGATACCGATATATTTTGCTTTTGCTTGAATAGCAGTGTCCACAACAGAATCACATACAATGATATATTTAATACGTGAGGTATCTGCATAACGGGACGATAGATGGATAACCTTCGTCTTGCTATCATTCAAAGAGAGCTTGTTCTCTGCAGTCCATTTCTTGATCTCTGTGATATATTTCTCAAGCTCACTGATGGAAGGGTCGATGTCGTTTCGGTTTACACTGACATACAGTTGAATGTCATCAGCATAGAACATGCCATTGACATTGTGACGGTTAACAATGTCTTCGAATGGAGAAGAATTTATATGTGGACCAGCAACGGAGCCCTGAGGAACCCCGGACAATAACGCATGAGGCTTGGATTTAAAATCGCCAGTCTCAACCATCTGCACGCGGTCAAACCACCGAAGTGCTGTTCCTGTAACACCGAATCTGCTCGGTTTTGATTTACTGATTGATTTTTACTTGACTTATCAAGAGCAACTGCCATTAGGCCTTAACTTACATGGTAGCCTTAATATAGGGTACACCCCACTAAATAAGGAGAAAACAGAGCGTCGGACTCATTAACATTTTGTAAGCCCTCAAAATATTCTACTCTAGACAGATTTGAGAGCCCAGTAAAAAGGAAACAGTGTGACTTCCATCTTGATGTATTTTAATGACATATGCTCTGAAATAAATGTTCCTTTTTGCTGAAAAGTGTGCGGACTTTTTTCAAGACGTTTGGAAAATATAGGGGTGTTTTTATTTGGAGAGGGAATAACTCGACGGGCCCAGGAACTCCCCACATATATTGAACACAATATATGGTATGGTGCCTAATCACCATAGAAGTGAAATAACAAAACATGGGACCAGAGAAAAAATAAAATGGTCCTCATTGGGATTTGAACCCAAGACCCCTGACACTCCGGGCACATGCAGATGCTTTACTTTGACACTCTGGGCAGATGTGGTTCTTAGGGAAAACCGGAGGGAGTATACCGCTGTGCCTCATAGCTCAGTTGGTAGAGCATCTGCCCGGAATGTCAGGGGTATTGGGTTCAAATCCCTATGAGGACCATTTTTTTTTTCTCATCCCATGTCCGGTCACATATATTGAGCAGGGGATAAAAGTTCACGAGACAACACATTTAATTTCCCTTAGGAAATTCCAAGGAGTCTAACTAGTCATACTTAATTTGGGATTTTTTTTTTTTTACAAAGTTATACATTATATCAGGAAAAGCATATTCCTCCACACTATTAACATTTACTTTTATGATAATTTTTTTTGCTGATTGTTGGTATTTTGCGCTTGTCTGGTTTAGTTTGATATGCGCGCATTCTTCTGCGTCTTCTGGACCATCTGTTTAAGTTTGTGTGGCTGATGCAGACATTATTACCGCGATCTTAGGCTTTAAATACATACTTGAACGAAAACGGCTACAAGCGATTTGTGCTGAAACTCATATTAAAATGTTTTCAATCAATAAGGAATTTTTTTTTTTTTAAGAAGAAAAAGGGCTCTGTTGCGTCATCACATATGTTGCGTCATGTGTAGGAGCTCCGTTTTCTATAGCCGCTTTGTTGCAACATGGAGGTATGGCAAAGCAAACTTCCACACATGACGTCAAAATATTGTTATTTTGACGCACGCCGTCAGGGTCAGAAGTGTCTATGGTTTTTCAAAACTTTGAGGTTGAACCTATTTTGTTGATCGATAATTACTAAAAATTCAGAAGTGTACATATGAACTACTTTTCAATGATAAACAAACGCGGTATAAACAAGTTTAAATAGCAATTCCGGGGTTTTTTTCTCTCGATCAATTACCTGTCTAATTAAAAGTATCTTGTCTCCGTTCATTCGACACCAAGTAGTTGACAGAAGTACGTAGTAAAAAGTGTGGGTCTGTCCATCAAGCCGTGCATACATTACAATGTGGTACCATTGTCTGTCACAATCCTGTGTACAACATTAAACATAAGAACAATTTACTTCCATCACTGGATTGGTTGCATATAATGTAAACTGAAGGATGACTTGTTATTATTTTGTTATTACAGGTACCGGGTTCGGGTTGGCCGGTGTGCTAGTTCGGGACAATCTTGGGCGTTGCTTTTCAAAAAACTACGCAACAGCCGTCGGTTTTGCAAGAACAGGAAACTCAATTGGAATGCTTACATTACCGCCCCTCATTCAGCTGCTCCTGACCACGTACGGTTGGAGAGGTACAATGATGCTTATTGGGGCTATCTCGTTGCATCTTGTTGTGTGTGGCGCCCTCATGGTTACAGTCAGTAAACAAACTCGTCAAATAAACGGCTACAAGAAACTTCATCTTGAAAATCATTCTAACCAATCGGAGTCCCAGACAAATCTTTTGTCACGATGCGCTACTTTTGTTAAACACACAGTGGAGAATCTAGATATGAAAATATTTAGTAATTGGCGTTACTGGGCAGTCACTGTAATTATTGTTATTAATAAGTTCTCATTCGATATGTGGGTCATTTACTTTGTCTCACAAATCCAATCAAAAGGATTTTCCATAGAAGATGCAACCAATTTTGTAACCGTGGCAGGTATTGGTGACCTACTAATTAAGATCCTTCAGGGTGTATGTATTGACCGTGGTTTCATATCTCACTGGGTACTCATGGCGTTTGCCATCATCGTGGGATCCGTAACGTACTGCGCAACTCCATGGCTGAATTCTTATTGGACATTGATGGCAGCTGCTTTCTTGACATTAATCAGTGACGGTTTACTTGCTTGTCTGACTGACGTGGTGACTAAGCAAGTACTTGGTGTGGAGTTATTGGCAGGTGCTTACGGATGGATTGGACTGAAGACTGCCATGATGAGAATCTCCATGGGTTTCATTCCTGGTAAATATGTTCTCTCATCACTGTACCGCAATTGTGTTTGACGTACAACGGTGGTTTAATACCCTCAAACGAGGCACCTGTTTTGACCCACGTTGTCAATACGAGCTGACAAGTGTTTTCTGTAGGTTAAAAGGGTTTGTTTAGAATTTTCTCAGCGATTTCCTTATCTAAGTGTGTATTTTACAAGATCGGACAATGCCTTTGTAAATTTAAGTTTATGTGTTTGTTTTAATTAATTGTTATGAACTGGTTCGTCTACCAGTGTCGTGGCCAAGCGGATAAGATCACTGGACTCAAGCTCTGGTGTTTCTGATCAGCAGAGTGTGGGTTCGAGTCCCGGTCGTGACACTTGTGTCCTTAAGCAAGACACTTAACCATGATTGCTTCGTCCTTCGGATGGGACGTAAAGCCGTTGGTCCCGTGTGTTGTGTAACGCACGTAAAAGAACCCAGTGCACTTATCGAAAAGAGAAGGGGTCCGCACTACCCGATTTTTTTACAAGTACTGATTAAACATTCACATCGGTGTAAGGGTAAAAACCAAAATATGTTAGTAACAAATAACATGGCATTTCATGAGTTTTTGTTCATTTGAAATTTATTTCTATTTTCAGGTTTGATATACGACACCAGTGGAAGTTACAACACATCCTTTATATTATTAGGAGTAGTACGAGCCTTGCCGCTACTACCCCTCACTGCTCTAAGATATTTTCACAAGACGAATGAAAACAACTACTGAGGAGGAAACTCCAAAGCAAAACAGCCACGGTTTTATTTATTCTTAGTGTACACTTGAAAGTGTGTAGGTTATGTGTTATTTTATTGGTAGAAGATGGCTATTTCTTATAATATGTTTAGTGTAGCCTCTCTCCATAAAGCCATCAGACAGTTTTAACTGTCAGCTTGTACAAACAAAATTTTACTTTGACAATGAAGATAGTTTGATATTGGACTTTGGGCAGTCACATCGATTTGTACAGCGATTATCATTGTAGCCTTTTCGATATTAAACATTGGACGTTCATATATAGGTTTGTACAGTGATTGTATACCTTGTACATCGTTATTGGATATTAGATATTCACATAGGTTTATACAGTGAATGTACACCTTGTACTTCGATTTTGGATATTACACATTCGCATAGGTTTGTACTGCGAATGTCTACTTTTATGTCAGTTTCGGTATCAAAACCTAACCAAGCAGGTGCGCCAGTGGCATCGAAGTTCACGCATGGTTCATGGCAGGGTCAAGCTTAGAGCCTGCTTCTCCCCAAAACTATTTTTGTATTATTGGGCAGGGTCTTTGGACATTCACTTTGCTCTGTATTGAGAAGTAAACTAACTAAAAGTTTAACGTTAGGTATTTTCAATAATGAATATAGCTCAGTTGGTAGAGCGCCGGTACGAATCCGGAGGTCGTTGGTTCAAGTCCCACTCCAGTAAATTTGTTTTTGTTCAAACCCAAATTATTTAAAATGTACTCAGTCAGTTTCCCATGTGGTTTGTTACTTGATACAAAATATTCAGTGCAGATGTTCACATATTTTGTTATTATTTTGAAAATTAGGGGTGTTCACATTTAGTATTATCTCCAACATAAACAAGTTTGTACACTGCTCATCGCCAACATAGACATTTGCATACGTTTGTACACAGCAAATGTCAACTTTCCTCCCGGTTAAGATGTCAAAAACAAAATTGGCGGCTGCGCTAGCCAGCTGCATGCCGTAGTACATGGCAGGGGTCAAGCTTAGAACCTGCTACTCCAAGTTCGAAATGTGGGTGTCCGTGAAAGTCTGACGTCAGTAGAGATTAGTGGTCTACTGACCGTCGAAAGAAAATATTTCAGACAAGGTACAAAACTAGCACGCAGCTTCATTTTCAGCCAGTACGATAATCGGCTCGTTTTTTCGTTCAGCATTAAACGGATCGCAGTTGACGGCTGTTGACACCCTTTATATGAAACATGTCTTACGGGTGTTCATATAAAAGCGTCCAATATGCTGTTGGAGCTGTTCAATATGTTTGTGCTGGTCTTTTATATTTTAGTGGTTTTTTTTTAATCTTTTATAATTACCCTTTTATATGTGTGCTAGTCCTTTTTATATAATTACAAAATGTATGTGCTCTACTTATGTTTGTCTTTGAGTCTAATATATTTGTATTCGTCCTTTATTGATGGTTTTGCCCTTATATAATGTGTTTTTCCCCTATATTGTGTTGCTCTTATGGTTTTGCTCGTACATGTTTTTTATTAAAAGAATTTGCATGAAACCAATATATGCACCGACCAGATCCCGGTGTACATGTACAACATTATGAGCATACCCAGGTGACAGACCAGGTGTTATTGGCAAATCTGTCCCTTGTGTGGGAAATTAAAATGGGCTGAAGGAAGTTGATTCAAAAGAGGGCGCTATCTGAAGAAATGTGTACACATTCCAGCATATGGGGGGAATCTCCGGGAAAGGGGTTGGGGCAGAAGCTCCTTCTACACTGGCCCCTTCCATTTTGGTTAAAAGGGTCACACTTTGAAGAAAAAATAATGTAAAAACAACGAACAATAACGTAATTTATGTTAGTCCATGGCTACTTTCGATTGTCGTATCACATCGCAAATCACAGACGAAGAGAATTTCCCATGAGCTACAACAATAATAATCTAAAATGGTGGGAGTAAAATCATCCACAGGGAGTCGTGGTCTGAGAGGAAGAAGGAAGTGTACGTTCTGGCTTTCACGGCTCATAAAGTAAATTGTCTTCATTGTACCACCAACTGAGGTATTCCAGTATGTGGATGTAATAGAGTTTGCTCAATCCTTGCGTGATTTTGTCTAATTTGGAATCAAAAGGTAACTTTTATTTTTACGATGTTTTTCTGTTGTGTGCTAATCTGAACTTAGGTTTGGGAATTATTAACCCCAAATTAGCCATATATTTAGCAAATCTGGGAAAAGAAGCTGACTTCAACTGATATTGGTAGGTATGAGTGTCACTATTTACCAACATAAAACAAATGTAAGGGCTGATAAGGGTGGGTCAAATTGTTTTTAGGGAGATTTTAGGGAGGTGTCGTTAAAACTAGGTGGTCTTAAATCCAAATTTTTGCTAAAAGTATGTCGTGTTTGGTATCAAATGAAAGGAAATTGAATTTAAAATACAGAAAGTGATGTTTAACAAGAAATCGGCACGTTCATTTCTTTTTACACAGTTTCTATGTAAGACCTTGAAACTACCGTAATACGTTACTATGTATCTCTCCAAGTGTATCACATTGTTTAGAGGCTGATACCAACATGGTTCAAGGCATGTTAATTGCAATTAAAACAATTTGTTAATCAGAAATATTATTTAGAAGGCTAAAACCACAATAAGCTCATTAAAGACCCTACAAGTTTAGCCAAAACAATAGGCTTGTTTATTCTGATTCTGATTATTGATTATCCTCTTCAACGCTACCAAGTTATTCTGTATCTATTCTATCAGCTCCATTAGAGCAATGCTCACAGCACACTCCACGTGCAAAAACACATGACATGCCAGCTGTTTGTTTTTTTTTAGGAAAAAGTGAAATTTACATGAGGCTTATCATGGCCAAGCAGTCTAGTTCACCGGACCAAAGCTCTGGTATTATCAGCAGTAGAGTGTGGGTTCGAATCACAGTCATGGCACGTCTGCCTTTGAGCAAGGCACTATTGCTTTGTAAAATGTTGGGAAGTTAGTACTTTCTGATACCAGCCAGGCTTCTAGTGGATGATACCAGTTTCCGCATCCTTACGGACTGTAAAGGGGGTAACCCTGTTTTAGCCCCAGGGATAGATGGCAACGTGCCCTTGGTGACAGCCCAAATCAGTTAAGTGATCGAATCATCCACCTTGAAGTGGCCGTCCGGCGTAGTGATATTAGGCGATATCTCGCCTAAAAAAAATACATGTTGCCGTGTGCAAGCAAGTCATGAGTTTAGACCATGTGTGACCAGGAAATACATTTTGATGGTATTCAATATATGCATCAAATAATGAGATTTATTTTTGTAATCTGCAAGGACACCGAAGCACACTCAAAATTCTGAAAAGTTTGAAGTTTTATAAAGATCTTCTTTTCGTCAAGTGAGAATCAAGTATTGAAAGGCAAGTTTAAAAACGTTTGAGGCGTCATGTACAGTTATTTATATAAATACAAAGGGGAAAGGGGAGGTATGAAAAACGAATATAAAGGTTAAGTGCAACAACACAAGAACAGGTCTGCGTGTGTGGTGTGAGGGTTGGGGCGGAGGAAAAGGAGGGGTGTGGAAAAAAAAGAGTACCTACAAACAGTTTCCCTTTTGTCACACCCTCTCTGCCCCCCCCCCCACACACACACACACCACACACACATACCAGTTTTTGTTTTGTTTTGCCCTTCACCATTTTTTATTTTCCTTCCTTCCCCTTTTCTCCTTTCTATTTCTATAAAGAACTGTATAAGACGCCTGAAATGTTTTCAAAAGCTTGCCTTCCAATACATGATTCTCACTCAACATGGGAAGAAAACCGCCAAAACTTCTTGAGAAAGCGTTTGAAAATGTTGAGAGCGTTCCGATCTTTATGTTGTCTCTGCATGTTCTTAAACAAACTCTCACTAATTGATGCATATGTAGAATACCATCAAAACTAGTGTTAGTGGTCATTCATGGTCTCATCTCATGACTTGCTTGCACAGGGCCACATGTATGATTTCACTCTCCCCTGGCATGTTGTTGCCGAGCGGATAAGAACAACGAACATAAGTTATGGTGTTTCTGATTAGCAGAGCGTGGGTTCGAGTCCCAGTCATGACATTCTTGTGTCCTTGAGCAAGGCACTTAACCATTATTGCTGTGTCTTTCGGATGAGACATAAAGCTTTGGGTCCCGTGTGTTGTGTGGTGACCTAAAAGAACCCAGTGCACTTATCGTAAAGAGAAAGGGTTTGCCCCGGTGTTCCTGGTTTGATTGGCTGCATAGTGGGCCACATCACCTTGTAAACCATTACATGGTGCTATAAAGGAATAGGTCTCGTACTTCAAAATGAAGTTCCACATATGTTCCACATGTGATAAAGCGCTCTATAAGAACCCAGTACTATCATTACTATTATTATTATTATTATTTTAACAAATAAACGACACAAAACTTCTGTAATGTAAGACAGCGGGATCAGATTACAGGGTAAATTATCCCCCAGCTTCCAGTCCTGTGTGGATCACTCATGTCTTTAAGGCATGTATGTTTGTATCATGTGCATAGAATGATGTCTAATGGGACTATTTCAGTTATAGTCCCAACGATACCTATCTTTACAAAGACCCTACAATACAATACACATTGAACAAGATTAAAGTGCTTGCTGATTTATTGTTAACCAGCACTACGTCTTCAATCAAGTGATAAAATGACTAAATAAACATCATTTTCAGTTTTAATATTCAATTTCCTTTCATTTGATACCAAAAAAGATATAACAAACTATTTACCCACCCCCTATCGGTCCTTACTTGTTGTTTCTTTCAGTGTTGGCACCCATACCTACAATTATCAGTTGAAACTGGTTTCTTTCCAACTTTTTCCCAGATGACTCCTAATTTAGGGATACTATATACAATGTTTGGCTGTACACCTGATCGATGTGTCAGCAATGGAAATATATAATACTTGTTTCGGTTATTTATTATAATTATTTATTTATTTTCTTCTATTTTTTGTTTTGTTTTAATGACGGTAGCGCTTACGACTGAAAGTCGAACCGCAGCTTTTTGTGTTGCTGAAACCACCCATAAAGTGTATTGTTTTATTTTTGAATTAACACATTTTGTGAAAAATATTTTAGTCACAGGATTGCGTCTAATTATTTATTTATTAATTATTTGTTTACGTGTGACCCGATAAAAGTAGGGAAATCTCATCGCATCCGCTACAAACGTTTTGCCGTTATCTTGTGCTAGTTTAATATCATTTAAATATCATTTTTATATCAGTACACTTCTGAATTTTTCCGTATAGTTATTGGTCAAAATATTTGGCCCAAGCCTCAAGGATTAAAAAAAACCTATAAGCATCCCTGCCGTTGACGGCGTCCGTCGAAAAGGCAATACTTCGACGTAGGAGGGTGTCCTAAATGATTGTAATTTACGCAACTGAAATCTGTTTAATCTGCCAATCTGAAATATGTCCTGTGAACTCATTTTCTTATTGTTTGAAAACATTTTAAAATAATTCCACATGGTTGTACCCGCAAGTTTACTATTTATATTTATAGTTACTCTTAACAGAAAAGATGTTGCCGTTTTTGTTCAAGTAAGTCTTTAACCCTTTCACACCCTAGTTATTTTTAATAATTTGGGTTTGAACAAAGACAAATTGACTAGAGCGGGACTTGAACCAACGACCTCCGGATTAACGTACCGGCGCTCTACCAACTGAGCTACCCAACCCTATGTTGGCAGTCTCCCTTAGTCAATATCTTTGTTTGGGGGTGCCAGTCAGAAGCCATTCAACCATTAGCTGCCGTGTAGCCAGGGATCACACCCAAGTATATGATACAACACTGGGAAGCGACAATCACGGGTTCACCTTATATATATATATTGTATTTGTATAGCGCCTACTGCAGGCCAGCCTCTAAGCGCTTAACATTCATGTTTCCTGCAAGGTATTTGGAGCTACGTTTGAAGTATGAGACCTACTCCTTTACATAGCACCTTGTAATGGTTTACAAGGTGCTGTGGCGCAATATGCAGCCGATCAAACCAGGAACACCGGGGCGGACCCCTTCTCTTTTCGATAAGTGCACTGGGTTCTTTTTCGTGCGTTACACAACACACGGGACCAACGGCTTTACGTCCCATCCGAAGGACGAAGCACGACCGGGGCTCGAACCCACACTCTGCTGATCAGAAACACCAGAGCTTGAGTCCAGTGATCTTATCCACTCGGCCACGACACGCACCTTAAGGGGGTGCAACTTTTTAATAATAAATATCAAGTAATAAACCACAAGGGAAACTGACTGGAGTGGGTAAATTTTAAATAATTTAGGTTTGAGCAAAGACAAATTTACTGGAGCGGGACTTGAACCAACGACCTCCGGATTAACTACCGGCGCTCTGCCAACTGAGCTATCCAGCCCTATTTTTCGTACACTCAATTGTTCATGTCTTTTTTACCGGTTAAAGCCGCGTTCGCATCGGACTTAAAATGGTTAACTTACCGCCGCAAGTTGTTAATTTACCGATATTAAGTCCAAGTGCGAACAGCCGGTAACTTACCGGGGTGGTAAATTACCGCCACAGCGCTGTTAACTTAACTGGCCGATTCGAGTCGCGGTAATTTAATGTTAACTTAACAATGTTAACTTAACAGGGACAAGAAGTCCAATGCGAACGCACCATTCCGGTAACTTAACAATACTGTCACGTGACCTCCGTTATCGGCTCACGAATATGGTGACCTAGCCTGTGACCCGTCTGCCCCGCGCAGGCGCGGACAGTTTGTCAACCCCCACGTCGTGAGCTCGTCGTCACACTGTTTGCAGTTTTGCTTTGTTTTACTTTTTGTATTTCCATTGTGTCTTGCCTGCCTTGTTTACGTATGCGGTCATCGCCTCGCGCTACGCTAGCAACGGTTGCCTAGGCCTATGTCACTTCCGCTTGTTCTATCTAAAAGGTCAGGGAGGATGCCCTCTCGAGATCTAATTTGTCAACTTACGCGGCGTCCCTGGAAAGTTACCGGACACATATTAATCCAAGTGCGAACAGTTTTGACCTTACCGGCCCGGTAAACTACCAGACCCAAAAGTCCAATGCGAACGCGGCTAAGGCAGGTATAATGCAAATACAAAAAAATAAAACAATGTTTTTCGCTAACTATCGTGCATAATTAGTATAGGGACTTAGGCTTTTAGGTCTGAGTTTCGATCCAGCTTCCTATGAAATAAACTGATCAGTACATTCAAAACAGACACAGTATTAGTCCTTATCATGATGGCTCAACATGTATTTTCATCGATTAGAGAAACAAATCATTGTCACCAGATCGAGGCTGGAAGTAAATTAGTCTGGTCCCTTTTTTAAATAAATGTTACTATCAATTTCATTGCTTTTACATGGAACCTCACAATTGTCATGCACCATTTTTATATACAGAACTTGCAAAAGATGGTCTTATCAATGTGATAAAGGTAAATTTCAGTGCAAAATAAATGTAACCCAGTGGCATAAACACATGGGGCTGTATCCCAAGGTAAAATAATACTCTACAAGTTTTTCGTCAAGAAAAACAGGAACAAAAGCTTTGAAAAAAAAGAAAAAAACACCCAATCAAACAAAAACAAACAAACAAACAAACACCCCAACACCCCAACAAACAAACAAACAAACAAACAAACAAACAAACAAACACCCCAACAAAGTAACAAACAAACAAACAAACAAACAACCCAACACCCCAACACCCCAACAAACACCCCAACAAAAAACAAACAAACAAACTGCAAAGGACTCAATTTTCTTTAAAAAAATAATTCATAAATAAAATTGGGTCCAAAAATTATTTGGATTTTGAAATTCAGATGTGTCTTCTTTTTAGATAAAACATTCAAAATAAGTATGGAAAGTTTGTTTCTATCTGCAAACAAAGGGTTCACGACCAAAATGCAAACTGCATTTCCCTCAGTGGGTCGCACAGCTAACCAAACTGGAATATCTTGTTTGTGGATTTTGTTTTAGTGTCTGACTCTCTTCCGTTGTTCGACTAGACTACTTTAGCCACCATGAGTCGTGTGTACCAGATTACGTGGCACCAGGCAATGAAACTTGTTGTACTTCTGCTTACTTTCAACTTGACACTAGCAGGTAAGTATTAACAACTTTCATTTTACACACGCATAAAAAGGCGTGGAGTGGCCCAAAATTGAGGTCAATTAAACCAACAAGTTGAAAAGTATATTCAAATGTTGAGATATTTACAAAATGGCAAATTTTTGAGATAAATTTGAGGTGTTGGGTACGTTCTCAGTTATTTACTCTAAATTTTAAAGAAAGAACAGTTTCATCGACAAGTTAAAATCACCTTATAAATTCGAGCAAAACATTTTAGGAACAAAAAAGCAAGTGGAACAATCGCAAGCTCAGTTAAGACTGAAAATTGGCAAATGACACGAATAGGAAATGTGGTAAGCCCAAAATGCAGTAAACCCGATAGATTAAATTTATTTGAACCAAAATGCATTGGCACACGTTCAAAATCTTAAGAGTTTTTTTTCCGATCACGGTTGGAAGACTTACAATTGTAGGTCATCCTTTCCAATCATGAACGAAAGACTTACAATTGTAGTTCTTCCTTTTCGATCGTGAATGAAAGACTTAAAATTGTAGGTCATCCTCTCCGACCACGAATGAAAGAGTATACATTTGCTAGATTTATTTGTTTAATAGGTATGTCCTATGCTACACAACTTTGTACTCCACAACATGGAAGTTGAAGGTTTTGAAAAGTGCAAAGATCTTGACTCAACATGAATATGCTAACAAAGAAAATTCCATATGTTTTTTGGCTTAAACTTTGTGTAAACTCTTCCGTGAAGGAAATAACATAATGACCTTTGAAAGAAGGAAGTCTGTTCTTCGTTGTTGTCAATTGCCACACAGTTTCATTTGAAAGCAGTTCCTTTACAATAAAACAAAACATAAATAGTTATATAGAAAAAACACTAAGTTGTACACTGAAAATTACAAATTATACTTTCAGCGGTTATATTTTCTTTTGGTGTATTTCCCACACTCTAGAGTAAATGAACCAGTTTCATTGGTTATGACCAAAAAGCCACAAAAGGTGTGGGTTTGTGTGCCCTTACACGTGCCAACTTACGGGGTACTTTTAACAATGGAACAATGGACCCCACAAGGCAATTTCAATAGGAACAATAGGGCCCCACAAGGGAATTCTTTAGAAAAGGGAACACTAGAACAACAATAGCAGTACCCCACAAACCGGATCCGTAAGGTTGGGTGTGTGTGTGTGTGTGCCCTTACACATGCCAACTTACGGGGTACTTTTAACAATGGAACAATGGACCCACAAGGCAATTTCAATAGGAACAATAGGGCCCCACAAGGGAATTCTTTAGAAAAGGGAACAATAGAACAACAATAGCAGTACCCCACAAACCGGATCCGTAAGGTTGTGTGTGTGTGTGTGTGTTTGTATTGCCAACCCTCCGAGGACATTTTACAATAGGGACAATAGGTCCTCACTAGTCGGTTCTTTGTTTTCAGGTGTCCTCACTAGTCATTTGTGTACAAAACCAATTGGGATTGCTTCAATACAGGAACAACAGAAAGTACAATAGGTGTCCTCTAACGTATAAGAGTGCTGTGGGTGTATGTGTGTGTGTGCCCTTACACATGCCAACTTACGGGGTACTTTTAACAATGGAACAATGGACCCCACAAGGCAATTTCAATAGGAACAATAGGGCCCCACAAGGGAATTCTTTAGAAAAGGGAACAATAGAACAACAATAGCAGTACCCCACAAACCGGATCCGTAAGGTTGTGTGCGTGTGTGTGTGTGTGTGGGTAGGCACACACACCGTTGTGGGGACTTTTACACAATGGAACAAAGGTAACACAATCAACACACTCAACACACAATCAACACGCATGAGAACAGTATACCAGTTTCCAACTGGCAGTGCGTAACTAAATGAACGCGGGGCACATACCCCTGCATAAATGGACTGTAAGCATTTCCAAATGCTGTCCGAGGGTCTACAGATTGTATATAACCATTTCAGGGGCGGATAAAACAAAATTACTATCAAAAGCGTGCCCTCAAAATAACAGACATCGCTCCAACTCCCAATTGCTCCATTTCATCAACTTGAGTCAAACAACTGTTCAGGCAGGCAACTTCAAAGCACCGCCGGCTACCCCCCCTCCCCCCCCCCCCACACACACACACGAGATTATAAACAGCCCATTCATAGAAACCAAAGGCCTGGCCTCACTCTCCTCCATGCTTCAACTAGGGCAGCTTTGCAACAAAGTATCAATTACCCCACACCCAGACGCCAAGGCTTGTTTAGGTTTGTACACAGTCAATGGGAATTCCTGGTGGCTGGTAGCTTGTAACTGATCCAGCAGGTGAATGAACTTACCCAGGCCACTCAAATTCTACAACTTGTTTCTCTAGCGTAATATGTACAAAGTCATGAAAAATGAGATTTCGAATGAATTCATAAGCAGAGTAATTAACAAAAACGCATAATTAGCCAGTTTTCAACTGGTAGTCTGCCGCAGCGCAGAAATAGTAATAGAAAAAACACTATTTTGTACTCTGAAAATTACAAATTAAACTTTTAGCGGTTATTTTTTTTTTCTCATGGTGTACTTCCCCCACTCTAGCTTTAAGTAAATCACCCGGTTAGGCACTGTGGTTGCATTTGTGTGGCGGTGTGTTTTTCATGGACAATAACAAACGTTGCAATGTGCACAAAATGGTGAAAGCAATTTAAGCTGTCTACCTGTTCCGCAGCATGCATCATTGACAGCGTCACCCTCATGACTGAATGTCTTGATGATGTCTTCCATCAAACCGTAAGGCTTTTGGTTTTTGTTTAAAACCTTACCCTCATCTGTTTGATGAAAGTCGTCCATTTTGACCTCAATGAAGTTGCTCTTGGCAGCAGTGACATTGAACTTATTTTTATTGACCGAACCAGTCTTGTCATAAAATCCAACAACAATGCAAACGACTGAGGGCTTCAGAATTCCTTTGTGTTCTTTAAGTAGAAACCAAACAAAGTAATCAAATTGAACCAATGAGAACAAGAGACCATTTCCTATAATAGTTAAGTGACCCCTCAACCAAACAATACCTTAATGTTGCTATGACGATGTCTAAAGTACGTCGGATTGTGATATAATGCCTGGCAACTCATCTTTGGCGTTTATTACATGCTAGAACGCATCCTCAACCCTGATAAATACCCGCGTTGCTTTGAAATATGTCACTTGACAATTGGCACTTTGTTTGTGTGGCAAATCACTACCAGGCGGTAGTGACCTTGTAATAATCCTGAAGACGCTTCTTATCAGGCTTGAAATTGGGCAGACATCTTGTGAGAACTTCACGCGTGGCAGCTGCTGGATACATAACTTCAGCATCTCCCCATGAAGTGCAGCCGATGTTGCGGCAAAAGTCTCGCTGTACCTATTATTTCAAACCAAAATAAGAAAATTACAAGATAAAAAATGTATCATAACGTAATGAAAAATACAAAAATATGGAAACAAAGAATGTAATGCTTTGTGTCAGATTAATACACTCTTTGTTTGAGGGAATTGGTCTTGTTGTTTTAGGGGTCGCAATGTTTAATCTCTTAAGGAGTGACATTGTTTTGCATTTTGTTCAAAAACGTTTGCAATTGTTTTCTTAACCCGTTTTCACTCAATCTTTGTTTAAGTTTCAGTTTTTATTAAGTAAGTGCTGTCAAACTGGCCTAAACATACTTATTGCTTCTATTAAAAGGTCAGGGTGGCAAATAAATGCTTATGACGGCATCTGCTCACCTCTGCCAACTTCGTCAATGTTACTGCTTCAATAAAAAGCTCAGTTATGGTAAAATTGCCATCCCGAAGTTGTTTTAGTAGCTCCGCTGCTGTGCCAGCATGGAGACTGATTTAGGCACGGAATGCATAGGCCAACAATCCAAAATCTGGGAGGCCGGTAATTCCTCCTTTTTAAATTGTATGCTGCTTCAGATCACCTGCCTCAAACCTATTCCGGATGTCTTGGAAAACGTAATACGTATCGTTGTCCAATCTTGCGAGATAACACACTATTGTGTATGTGTTGTTCTTTCTAAAGGAAATTCAAAAATGAATTAACTCTAACTGTACATAAGTCTCTACCTCTACCCCTATCTAGATTGTCATTATCTCTACATATAATCTACCTATACCTCTACCTCAAACTGTAGCTCTACACCTGTCTCTATACATCTACCCATATCTAGCTTTTCCCTTCCATCTACCTTTACCTCGATCACTACCTTTACCTCTACTTCTACCTATACGTCTACCTCTACCTATACATTTGCTTCTACCTATATACATCTACCTCTATTCCTATCTGTACCTCTGCCCGTAATACATCAACCTCTACATCTACTTTGACATCTCTACCTACAGCTAGCTTTACCACTACATACCTCTACCTCTATATCCACCTCTACCTCTATGCTTACCTCTACATCTACTTCTACCCATACCTCAGCCTCTACTTGCATCTCTATCCCCACTCAGCTCTTTCTTTTCCTCTACCTCTACCTCTACCTCTAATTCTAACTCCACATATATTATGTCTTTACTTCTACCCCTATCTAGCTTGCCTTTATCTCTACATTCACCCTCTACCTCTACCTCTATACATCTATCTCCAACTATACATATGTCTCTACCTCTACGTCTATTTAGCTTGCCTTTACCTCTACCTATACCTATATCTCTACCTTTTATCTCCTACATTGAAAACGACACGAAAGCGTAGAACGTGGTAGTCCTAGGCCCAGGCTGAGTACAATATTTTTGTTAATAATGTTCTTACGATTTCTTCCCCAAGAGTCAGGTAAAGTAAAAAAAAAAACCAAACAAACAAACAAACAACTAATTTTCCCTTCTGTATGTAGGGCTTACGCGACCAAACAATTGGAAATGAGAAATGTATTTTATTTGCGTAACAATTAAATTACTCCGTACTTTAGGGATTTCCTAAAATTCATCACTTTATTTACAATCAATCATCGGCTCAATTTATCTCCTGAGAATTCAGAAAAATTCCATGTAAATGGGAGGACTGCGATCGAGGCTGTGCCTAAACGTGTACAAAAAATGTTGACGCACCCCGCTGCTGGCATGTCCATCTATAGGGTGTCTGTGGGTGCGACCGATAACATTTACGTAGCAGGCACTACACATCACATCAGTGGTTGCAAGTAACAACATAACAAAACTTGCCTTCAGAATTCTATAGTCTCTATCCATTTTTAAACTGTACATCACGGTCACAAATTATTCATCTTCTCATTAGTGTTCATCTTCTTATTATACCAATTACTTTTACTCATTGCGCCCTCTTGTGGCCTCTTTTTCTATTTTTTTTGTTTGAGCTTCATTCCCGACTAAAGCACCGTTTAAACCAACGGTGAGGCGTCAGCCATAGCTCAAGCCAAAGCCCTGGTTTCAAAAACGGTCGTAACTGATGGTTACTTAACCATAGCCACATAACGATGTGTATTGTATTGGTTAGAAGAGATCCAGAATGGCGCATAATTAGTTGGAGAGCAACAGCGCCAGTTGCTATACATGTTTACGGTATGAGACAGGGAAGTTGGGGCTGGGTTTTCGGATATACATGTTATATTAAATCCAAAGCTTTTGACTACCACTCTGCAAAGGGTCAAAACACGAAGCCATTATTTGTTTTCATTTATAACTCTGTTATTTTGTGATTGATTTAGTGATATGATTTTTATAAATATTTGTTTACTATTAATGGTTTTGTTTTGTTCTTCTTCAATTTATACCCCATTCATTTTTGCTGGGTAAACAATTATAACTGTGTTCTCAATTGCATTTTTAAATCTGCAGATTTAGTACCTGCATTTAATAAATGAAATCATCTAATGCATACCTATTTTGGTTTTTGGTTTTCTAGTTCGGTGCCAATTGGCAACCAATACTTTATATTGTGTTATGTGTGCAGGTGATTTTGCATTGATCGCTGATCTCAACAATGAAGCTATTTATGCGGGAAGCATGGTTCAGGCCCTCGTCGATTTGGCACCTCTACCGCTAAGTGGCCTACAAGGTCCACTGGGCGTATCCTACGACCCCGTGATGGAAATGATTTACTGGACTGACGTTCGAGGCCTACCATCTCCAAAGATATCTAGAGCACATCTTAACGGCAGCAACCAAAGGACACTCGTTGAAAACCTTAGAAGTGAGACAATAAAGTTTGAAATCCACTATATTGTTTAACAGTCACATGCAAACGACGCAAAACAACCTTGTGGCGTGTCGTGGCCGAGTGGTCTAGTTCACAAGAATCAAGCTCCGGTGTTTTAGCAGCGGAGTGTGACTTCGAACCATGGTCACGACACTAACCAAACGCTACACAAAGTTTGACCTCATTTGACCTTTGACTGGAAGCTGAAGTTCAATGTTTAAAAGACTACTCCTGAACCTAACGTTGGATTTTTACAATATTTAAATCATTGGCAAGATTTGCAGAAGAATTAACAAAGGCTACACAGTTCAAATCGGAAGTTGAAGTTAAACTATTTGGATTGGTAAATATCTAACTCCTGAACGACACAATAGATTGACAGGCTAAAAGGTTGTCACCAATTCATTTAATTACAGCACCCACGAACACCTTTTATTTGTAATTATTAACAAAAACTTAGTATCTTTTCCCCCCTATTAGTGCCGCATGGATTGGCTCTGGACATCACCTCTCGCATGATGTACTGGACGGATATGGTAATTTTGCACATTATGCGAGCCACAATGGATGGTGAAAACAAAGAAGTAATCGTTGAGAATATTGGATCACCAAGAACCATCTTTGTTCATCATCTATCAGGGTAAGAAGAGTAGCTTCGTTTAAAAGTTTAACTACCCAGGGCATTAATGGGGGACTTTTGAGACGCTAGGTGGCAGCTGATTTACCCGGTAAATCTTTTGATTTAGCTCAGAACAATGACACTTTACCTGGTAAGTATTTTGCCACGTAGTGTTCCAAAGTCTCCCACTGTGTTTTTTACTCATTGATTCACAACCAAAAAGGCTGCCACCCGAGTATGAAAGACTGCCACCAGAGTGTGAAAAACCGCCAAAAGGAGGTGAGCGTATTATGAGCGTGACAATTCGAAATTAAGCGATCGTCAAAAAAGGAAGAAACAAGGTTTGTGGTGATAAAATAAAGAAAGATGGGGGGCTGAGAGCGAAAGCAAGCGTGGCACGTAGATAGAGGGGGTAACAAATGAAGGAGAGTTTTAAGGGGCATTCTTCCCTGGTTGAAATTTATTTGAAAATCACAACACGAATTATTGAATTTAAAACTGCAAAAAATTCACTTGGATAACCGAATACAAGTACGACTAATATTCGTAATTAAGATAACAGTGTGCGTTTGCTATGACATTTATATTTTAAACATAATCTATAGACAACTTCAACTTTACTTGTTTTTCAAGAGATTTTTAGCCCATTTCTTACTTTGACTCATGTATATGGAAATGGAAAACAAAGTTGTATTTTGACAACAAGTAAATAAAACAGAACAGAATCATTTTCAGTCGAGTATCGAGTATGGATTTTGAGTACAAGCATTAGTACTACGATTACGAGTATCATTTAAACGATTCTCGAGTTTAGTACCCGAGTTCAGGTACCGACTATGAGCACTTTCAAACTAGTCCCAGTTAGCCTCTACGGTCTCGGTCTGTAGGAATGATGACATCCCACTTAGTAATGCTGACAATCTCTCTAACAAACAGACCCTAAATAACATCCAGGGTTTTTCAATTTCATTTTGTAACGTAGTGCGATATCGCAGCACGAAATACTGGAGAAGAGAAATCTGTATCCCACAAACATCTGGCTCAAAACGATCCAGATTAATAGACTTGCCCAGTCTTTCCGAGTCAGCCTCCCAAACAGTCGATGTTGCGCCCTCTACCGGTGAATAATACAAAAAACAGACAAAAGCCCGCAGACATCTTGTCCACTTTTGGTATTCAGTTAATATACTTAAGTATTACTGTTTTATTTCAAGATATATTTACTGGACAGAAACGGGTGATTTCCCCAAGATTGAGAGGGCTGATCTTGACGGGGGGAATAGGATGACCCTGATAGATGAAGAGTTGATCTGGCCGCACGGAGTATTCATTGATTACGAAGGTAAGGATTTTCACTCTAAAATTGTTATTACCTATTTTAAATAGAATTTGAAAAAAAGACAGACAATAGAGAGAGGGGGAGAAAGAGAGAGGGAGGGAGGTGGAGAGGGGTAAGAGGGAGAAACCCACACGAAACCACAAACTTTCCAACAAAGAAACAAACAGACAAACCCCCAAACAAACAAGCAAAAAAATATCCCAACAAACAAACAAACAAACAAACAAACAAACACCCCAACACCCCAACAAACAAACACCCAACAAACAAACAAACACCCCAACAAACAAACAAACAAACACCCCTCCAAAAAGCAAACAAACACCCCAACAAACACCACAAAAACGAACGAACGAACGAACGAACGAACGAACGTCCCAAGGGACGAAGGGACGAACAAACGAACAACGAACAAACACACCAACAAACAGACAGACAAACAAACAAACTAATACAAAAAAGACAAACAACCCAATACCCAACAAACAAACAAATACTTTCTTGGTTACTTGGTTTTAGTTAACCCTAAATGAAGACAAGTACCATTAATCATGACACAATTTGTTTATTTTACTAGTTTTCAAATATACAATGGCCTGATAGAGCCAAAGTGTTTGATATCGTAGACTGGACCATTTCACATATTTAACAAAGTTTCAAGCCCCTGAGTTGTGTATTTGCTTTGTTTAGGGCGGAGAAGTGTTTGGAAGTCATTATGAGTAAAATTGTGTCAAATACAAACCTACTCAGATCAACCTATCTGACAAGTTAATCCATTTGTTCTTTTCACTAAACAGTCAAAGACAAATTTGGCTCAAGTCATTTAAGAAATTAGCTGGGTATATAAAGAAATCACCTAGAAATACAAAACAATTGGGATATGTATCTTGGAGGAGGTAAATAATGGAACCTACAATGATTTTAAGAGGACCATTCTATTTGCGAGTATCCATGGTTGTATTCCATAGTGGAGTATGTCTATGGTACATTGATTCCTAACCTCTTGTTAAACTGTTACATGATTACATTTTTGCCGTAGAAAACATCATGTATTGGTGCGACGCCAAATTGGACAAAATTGAACGAAGTGATCTTCTGGGTAACAATCGACATGTCATAAGAAACTTGACAGAGATAGAGGGCCTCCCTTTCCATCCATTCGATTTGGCTGTTTACAAAGATGAAATGTATTGGACTGACTGGCGGTTTAGAGCTATCTTAAGGATGAATACCAATGGCTTTGGAGAGCAGACCTTTGGACCAGCGGTATTTTTACGGGCCGGGGGTATCCACATCCAACTAGGTTTGTACCCCTGCCTTGAACATTACCCCTACCATAATGAACCCCTTGAAAATTGGTTGAATTTCTCAATGACGTAGCAAAGCATATGGGTTCGACAACAGGTATTGCTAAACTACAACCTTTCACCCCAAGTGTAAACATTTTCAACTTGGATTCTGTTGTTGTTTTAGTTGTTCTCTCTTTGTCCCTGTACTTTATATCGTTCTCATGTAGGCTTTATATAAACGTTTTCTAGTTGAACATTGACAGTTTGGTGTTCGGCAAACAGCCGAAAATAACTTTACACCATTGCTTGTTTTGTATTTTTGTTTGACCTGTATCCAGACTAAGCCGGAAGTTGTTTGTTCATATTTTTTCTCATGAACCGAACAGATTTGAAACTTGACACTTACCATATACTGCACCTCTGTGTGTAAATAAATATCAAATGTTGCGAAACGATGACGTCATCGATCACGTCACAACATTAAGTAAAGGTTTGATATTAACAAATTCGTATCTGGAGAACCATGATTGCTACGTATAATGCACGCACAACGAAAGCTTTGGACGCATGATACAAATCTTACACGAAGTTTCATCTAATGTGAAGTTTACTTCGAAAGGGAATTTGAAATTTCATTACTCAAAAGTTCATAGGCCTATCTCATCAACTTGAAACTTACTTACTATTACATCTCAGGGTAACAATGACACAGTAGTGCTGTTATAGAGATAATGAGGTCGTTAATGACGTCACGACGTTAAACAAAATAATGTTAGTTTTGTTTGTCATAATAGAAACATATTAAACTGCTACAAACTAAGTATTGTTCAATTTGAAAGCTTGAGGTATTGTACAAATCTTACACAAAGTGTGATCCTGTGCAACCTTTATTTTACATCGAAACCGGATGTTAATTTTTTTTTTAAATGCCTAGACCTCTTGTTCAAGTCTTCAAGTAAGATAGTCTGGAATTATGATATTGTCTCTTTGTATGAAATTAACTTTGACTCCGTGCCGTCCAACTAAAGGAACAAAAGACGTGTTTGTTTTCAACAGCACCCTCTCGTGAAAAGTTTTTAAAAGGGGACATATTTGCTGAAAACCTGCTGCAAAATAATTTAAACTTAGCATATCCTTATCAATCTCAACGTATAAATAAGAAATATTGACGTCATTATGACGTAATCAGTTTTAAATCAAGGCCTTTTTCAAAATCTCTTATTTTTTAAAAATTTAAATATCAATTTTTAGAACCAAACTTAACTTTACATTTACCAAGATTTCCTACAAAGACGTGTTAACTAAATGTTCTTACGACTTTTCGCCAGCTCTGCTGAATTGACATGTCCAACATACACCTTTTTTGGAAATTCACAAAAACGTTACTTTTATTTGTAATCTTTTCCCCCCGTCTTCTTTTTCTGAATATTCTCTCGCAAATTTTACAAAAAGTATTGGTTGTACATACTTGAAAATGTACATGTACTTAGACCTGAATGTTGAGACGAATACCGCAACCTTCTCAAAAGATTGACGTCATCGATGGTGCCACTATGAGTAAAAATATCGTTGTGACGCCACCTTAAAAGTGCAGTTTTAAAAGTATACACAATGCGTGATTGAGCTGTAAAACCTCACATTGAACGTTGAAACTCATTAGACGAATGAATTTTAATATCACGAGGACACAAACTTACTGATAAAACGGCGTCATGAAGTATCGAATAAAATTACTTCACAGTTTAAATCACAGCGTGTGGCCAAAATGTAACTTGGTCTTTCGGTGCAAACCGGAAGTTGAATAAAAATAAATTGAACCTTGAATAAAGAAACATGAACCTTGAGGTCATATTATCTAGTAACAATACAATTAAACTTTAGCTTTTAAAAATAGTTTTGCTAATAAACCACACATGAGCACTTTATAAGTTTCCATCATTACTATTAATATTATTGTTATTTGTTTTTTTCTTCAATTTGTACATTATTTGAAAGTTCTTTAAAAGCTAACAAACTTCCACGCATATAAACTCAATTTGACTCGCTCTTTCGTTACAAACCGGAAATTTAATCACAACATGATGAATCTTTAATCACGACACATGTACCATAATATCAACCATAATAGTGAAGCATAACCCAAACAAACACTTTGTTGTTGCGATGTCACAAAATTAAGATGTATAGCTTTTTCCTGGATGTGGGGGTTGAGTTAGAGAAACAGCCGCGAGCAAACACTTTTGTCTCAGGCATGGATGAGCTTAATCAGCTTTTTTGGATTAAAATAAAGTTTAAATACACACCAATAGTTGTTTCAAAATTATTAGCAATGTTGGCCAAGTTTTGCTTCGATTTATTTGATCCATAGAGAGTACAAAAAGCAAACCAGTAACAGCTGCAACGATTTGACAGAACCTACTGAGCACGAAGCTGGCTCTACATGGCCAGTTTACTGCTATAAATTGTGTAGCTTTTATGATGTTCATTTTCTGATTATTAGAACCCGACTACTGTGAAAGTTCCCCGTGCGAGAATGGAGCGACATGTGTTGACATAGTCAACGGGTATCGATGTCAGTGTCCTCCCGGATCTACGGAGTGTTCTCAAGGTGAGTAGCTGGTAACATTTATTATAGCAGGATATCATTCTTTGTAAAAGACAAACTTACTCCAACTCTTTCTTAAGACTAAATCAAACATACACACAAAACCACGCACGTGAACGTTTGATTGAAATGAAGGTCACGTGGTCAAGTGTGACGTATGGTGGCTGAGCTGCATAGCAGACTTTGGGTTCGAGTATCAGTTTTGACACCTGCGTAAATTTTGAGTTAATCAAGAAGCTTAATCAAAACAAAAAGCCAATTTTGTTTATAAATTCAAAACAAATAAAAAACTTGAAGGAAGATTACTTGACAACTCCATTAAACTTAAGACCACAGAACTCGGTATAATTATAACGTTCTTTTCGCTTAGTAAGAATCGGGTAAATAATTTGTTGTTACCCTTACACTGATGCGTATAAAGCACTGTAGACTTAGTACTTCCCCGAATTTTGTGGGGGAAAAAAAACACAGGCAAATCACTCGGGTGAGATTTAAACCAACGACCTTTGCATTAAAATAGTTCATCCACTTTACTTGAAGAGGTGTTGATGACAGTTCATCATTTATAAACAAATTGAGCCATGCAGGTTACATCCAGTGTTCTTTTAAACTGATACACCTATCAGAATCAATCGTTGTCAACAAGCAAAATTTTGATGGCAAGTCAGCAACGTAACTGTGGATAGCGGAACTATATCGCAGCATAGAAACGTATAACGATGATGGAAACTAACGGCACACATTGCATCCAATATCTTTTTATTACGATTTGTAGTTTTGTTGTGTTTGACAGATTCTGGTTGTGCGTTTACCCGTGACCCAAGTGATCTTGTAGCTATTGAACCCGACAAAGATGTGTACCTGCCGGGTGACCAAGTGTTGATTACTTGCCCAAGTGGATACATAGTCAGTGGCTCAACCGAACGGATTTGCAGATCGGATTTGACATGGTCAGGGGAAGACACTGCGTGTACTGCTAAAGGTAATGGTCTGTTGAAAATTGCTACATAATGTCACGCGTTTTTACTAATTAGTGTTATTACGAAACTATTACGTATTAGGTATTCAAACTTGCTGAAAATGTAAACAATAATGAGTATAATAATAATTTATATACAATCCGATTTGCAAGAAATTATTATTTTTGACAGATAGGTCACTTCGTGGTACGCGTAACGATATTATTTATTCATTTTTTCATCCCGTGACCGTCGTTTGAGCGTCATCTGATGTCAGGGGTCGCAACAGCTTCCTGTCATCAGTCATACGTAAGTTGGCAGCAATGTTTTTGGCGTGTCCAGTCTCGAGTGTTGTCAGACCAGGACAGACCAGGACTAATTTTGTCTACCTCTCCTGCGCTTCCCCTCGACAGTTCCTTTGTGGATGTTTTTGGAGAGAGAGTCGTGATGGGAAACATGACGGTGCTAGTCGAGCTGTGGCATTTTACTTTTACAAGGAGTGGTTTCCATTCATAGGTGTTGATTTGCTGCCTTACAAAGTAATCTGTCTTGTGCTCTCTGTATGAGATGAGCAGGTTCTTTCAGTAGCACTTATGCTCATGCCCAATGTCGATATCGTCAGCTAAACGAAGGTTGCAGAGAGGCCGTCCTCCGGATGGACGTACAGATGGAAATCAAGGAGAGCCTCCTGCATGATGTTTTCCAGGTAATTGTTGAACAGTACTTGTGGGAGTGGACAGCCATGTCGAACTCAAACTGCTGTATTGAAGAAGTCTCTGAGGTGTTGTTCAGGAGGACTGCACTGGTCAAATATTTGTACTGTGCTTCGATGACTGGGATGAGGTTATTTTCAAAGTTTGATATTCTTATCACCTGCCACAATCCTTCATGAAAAGGCGGTCGAAGGCTTTTTTGAAGTCGATGAAGTTATGCTAAATGCTGAGCTGGTGTTGCGGATATCTATCGCTTTAATAATCTCATGTTGAAATCTGTTTTGGAGTGCCCCTCTTTGGTCTTATTTCAGCGTGCTCTTTGGCTAGGATTTGTTTCTGCCTTTCCCCTGAGTCAGTTCATGAGTACCCTCAGCATCACTCTATTGGAATGGCTGGTACGGCTGAAGGTGCTGTGATTTTGGCAGAGTCTTAAGTTGCCTTTCTTTGGAAGGGGTAATATCAGGGAGGAGCTCTTCCAGCCATTGTTTTGTTTCCCATAACCTCTGGCAGATGGTTGTCAAAGTCTTAGTGAGTTCTGGCCCTCCATCTTTTAAAAACTCTTCTAGAATGTTGTCCGAACCTGATGACTTGCCTTACTTGAGAGAGCGCACGCGCAGTCTCCTCTACTTCTTCTTGAAGTATTGGTGCATCTCCAGCTTCTTTGTTGGTATTGGTGGCATTGTCCAGTATACTTGTGACCGGTCTCAGCTCGAAGTTGTAGAATTGTTCCCTGTGCTCGGTCCATCTTCTGCTGAGTCATGTGTCTTCTGTGAGGAGAAATCCGTTTGTATCCAAAACCTTGGAAATATGCAGGTGATTATTATAAAGCTTGAAAACTGATAAACACATCATAAGCCCTCAATGTCTAAATATAACGATTGTGTTGCATCTGAACAAAGTAATTCTTAAGTTGAACTTTTACAGCATTAAAACTAGAAAGGCACACATTGCAGTCGATAACCTTTTAAACAATGAAGTTTTGTTTTGTTTGACAGATTCTGGTTGTATGTTTACCCGTTACCCAAGTGATCTTGTAACTATTGTACCAGACAAGGATTTGTACCTGCCGGGTGACCAAGTGGTGATTACTTGCCCAAGTGGGTACAGAGTCAATGGCTCTACAGAACGGATTTGCAGATCTGATTTGACATGGACAGGGAAAGCCACTTTGTGCACTGCTGAAGGTATTTGTTACAAATTATTAAGCAAATGAACAAATACATAAATAAATAAACTGCTGTATGTGACGTCACTGCGTGTTTAATGTTAAATTAACAAATGTTTCACTTTGCATGAATTGTAACAATGAAACACAAATAAACAATTGCGCGGAAAAAAAACCGGAACTCTCAGAGTGTAAACTTTTGTTGGTAGAGGATTATCAAAATCAAATATTTATAAACCTGCAGAGCAAGGAAAGACAATTAACCCTGAAAAAATACTTATCTTTGAAACAATTTAAACAATTAATTAGCTTGCAACCAAGTCCGTTAGAGAGTTGTTTCTCTTTCTACACACTTTACGTTTGAACAAAGCGAAATTGGCTAAAGCGGGACTTGAACCAACAACCTCCGGAATAAAGTACCGGTGCTCTACCAAATGGGCTATCCAGCCCTATTTGCACGGTCTCCCTATAAGTCAATATCTTTGTTCGGGGGGGGGGGGCGTTGCCAGTCAGAGGCCATTCAACCATTAGCTTCTGTGTAGCCAGGGATCACACCCAGGTTTACAATACAACCCGGGAAGCGGCAGCAAGGGGATCACCTGAAAAGGAAGCGACTTTTTGTTCAAACCAAATTCTTTCTTAGCATTCAATGACACAATCGCTTACTGATTGAGTATCAGTTTTTAATTAAAAAGTCGGTACACCGCCAAATTGTTTTTTTTTTTCTAAAAAAATCAAAGTTCCCCTAATACACCTAGCCAAATAGCATGCCAATATTTTGATTACCATCGGGCTGTTGCTGTTGTTGTTTTTGGGTTTTTTTTCAATAGGAAATCCATAAATGACCAGCTCTTCTGGAATTACCCTAGGAATTGTACACCAATTACTCAGCCTTTATGCTAATATAGCCACCGTGAAACGAACCACATGGTTTTCAGATTGCTTCTTATGTAGACTCTTGGCTTTGCCCTGGTTGTTTGTTTGGTTAGTTGAGTAGTTGCACGGTCAGTTAGACATTAGACTCTAGGAGAAGATATAAGAGATTGTGATGTTATTGCTGAGTTGTGTAAATAAAGGGTGTTATTCCAAGATATGGTTGAGTGAGCGGAAGTGCAGAGAGACACATGTGGCCTCATCTCAACATTTGCTTGGATTGATTGTATTTAGTCAAAAGGGTCTATATATAATGCTTTGGGCGATTAAAAAGTGACTGAGCTGTCCACAAAGGAGTATTTCACGCCAATACCAAACTGTTACTCACCAAGAAAGGAATGGTGTCCGAATGTAATTATTACTATGATTGTTTTATGGCGTCAGACAGGGCACATTACTTTGTTTTTCAAGCTTAACTTTGTATTACAATATATGGTTTTGTTGTGTTTCACAGATTCTGGTTGTGCGTTTACCCGTGACCCAAGCGATCTTGTAACTATTGAACCCGACAAAGATGTGTACCTGCCGGGTGACCAAGTGGTGATTACGTGCCCAAGTGGGTACAGAGTCAGTGGCTCTACTGAACGGATTTGCAGATTGGATTTGACATGGACAGGGAAAGCCACTACGTGCACTGCTGAAGGTATTCGTGAACAAATAAACAATTACATTAATAAACTGTTGTATTTGACGTCACTGCGTGTTAAATGTAAAATTGATTTCTTTTTCACTTGGCAAGAAATGTAACTATGCTACACATTATGAAAATTTGCGCAGAAATTGAATAAAAACCGGAATTCTTAGTATGTAAATTTTTGTAGGTAGATAATTACCAAATTCGAACCTTAATAAACCTCTAGAGCAAGGAAAGACAAATTGACTCCAAAAAAGCTACTTCTCTATAAAAAACAATGTAAACAATTTAATAGTTTTCAACCAATTCCGTTAAAAAGTTGTTACTTTTTCTACACATGTTGCGTTTGAACAAAGGTAAATTGACTGAAGCGGGACTTGAACAAACGACCTCCGGATAAACGTACCGGTGTTCTACCAACTGAGCTATCCAGCCCCGTGTGCGCGGTCTCCCTATTAGTCAATATCTTTGTTCGGGGGGGGGGGGGCAGTCAGAAGCCATGCAACAGTTAGCTGCAGTGTAGCCAGGGATCACACCCAGGTTTACGATACAACCTGAGAATGGGGCAGCCTTGGGGTCACCTGAAGGGATGCAACTTTTTCTTCAAACTTATTTTGTTTAAACCCAAATTCTTTCTAAACACGTTACTGTTACGTTTTTCAAGTTTAACCTTTTATTAGAACATGTAATTTTGTGATGTTTCACAGATTCTGGTTGTGCGTTTACCCGTGACCAAAGCGATCTTGTAACTATTGAACCCGACAAAGATGTGTACCTGCCGGGTGACCAAGTGGTGATTACTTGCCCAAGTCGGTACAGAGTCAGTGGCTCTACCGAACGTGTTTGCAGATCGGATTTGACATGGACAGGGGAAGCCACTACGTGCACTGCTGAAGGTATTCGTTAACAAATAAACAAATAAACAAATACATTAATAAACTGTTGTATTTGACGTCACAGCGTGTTTAATATAAAATTGTAAAATGTTTCACTTGGCACGAATTGTAACTATGATACACAATTTTAAAAAATTTGCGGAAAATACAAAAAAACAGAATTCTTAGTGTGTACATTTTTGTAGGTAGAGGATTACCAAATTCAAACCTTTATAGTCGAACAGCGGATTCAACATTTTGGTCGACTTAATGGACCCACTCTACACACACCCACAACAGGTATCATTGGAAAGTTTAATATCTCCGCTTTAAGATTAGGCATGATGTGGAGCTGCCAGATTGGGAATAATGTGTTTTAGCGACATTTTAGTAAAAAACTAAAATTGTTGGTCAACCATTTTATTTTTTATGAGTTGGTATGTTTTACATCTATGAAGCATACCCCATCCATGAAAGTAAGTTTTAAGCCCTTATAATGCTCTATAAATGCACAATAAGCTTTTAAAACTCGGAAATGTACTATACATATGGAGGAATAATTATTTAAAATGTGTTTTTCCCAAAATTTATATTTTGAAAAAAAATTAATTTGCTCATAACTTTGGTAACCTACTAAAACTGCCTGAGTTTCCTGATTAAATAATTGAGAGGTCATTGGCATTTATATTAGCTGGACTGATTATTGTAGGATTAGCAGAACTGCCATACATTGCGCCGATGAATGACTGTAATGGATGCAGGACTTAATTGCTGCTTAGTCATGTTGGTCGATCACACCTGCGCAAGATCTCACCTGGTGCCTTCTGCGACTTCTATCACGTGGTATCCTTCCAGTGGGAACCACTAGTGTTGCTTCTCATGTGATTCCATTTTGGTCAGGATTCAACCACAAACGTGCTACACGAAAGTCCACACAGCAGTAGCATATGACCGTAATGTGGATGCCAAACCTGCTGATGTAGCTACAGTATACACAACCATGCTGAAATGCAAAGAAACAGCAACATGCCATTCAAACCATGGACCAGCAATTATATGTAGTAGCTCGACAAGTGAAATGGAACTTGCCAAATGAATTTGTTACTCACATACTTCGCCTTGGTGGTTTCCACCAACTTAGCTGCTATATTGCATACATAGGGAAGTTCCGGGGAGATGCAGGATTATTGGACCTTCTTGTTGAGTCGAATGTCTACGCAGCCTGTACTGCAGATCAAATGCTAGCTGGGAAGCAGTTCAATCGTGCCATACGTGGATTGACCCCTGTCTATGAGGCACTTACTGCTCTGCAACTATCTGCAATGGTAAATTGGTGTGAAAACGGAGAAGGTAGATGTCTCATCCCGCAATGTGTTTGGCAGCAGATGTCAGATGTACAGCAGGAGTTTGAGTCTGACGATAGGGAGTTTGTAAAGTGTTCTGTCAGAGAGCTTGAGGATGCTGTGGCTAAGCATATTTTGCCGTCGATGAAAACATTTCAGAGCTGGGGATGTGTTCAGTCTTCTACATTCAAGTTCTGGGATCACTTCGTACACGTCATACAGACATTGCTTCTCAATGTCCGTGCTGAGCGGGAACACAACTGGAAACTTCACCTCCATACACAGCGTGCCATGATTCCCTACTTTTACGCTGCTAACAGACCAGACTATGCTAGATGGAGTACAATCTACAGCCTTGACATGGTAAACCTCCCAAGTGATGTTCAAAATGCTTTTGAGTCTGGAGAGTTTGCAATTCATCAGTGTCCTGGTTCGTTTAATGGGATTTGGAGTGACATGGGAGTTGAAAAAAACTGTCATCAGAGACTCAAAAAGTAATGGTGGAATTGTTGGTTTGACCAGGAAAAAGCCAGCCCTTATCCGATGGACTCTAACAAGGCACGTGATGAGCGAGTATGCAAATGCTTTGAGTGAAAGAAGTGGATTGGCTACAGGTGACGAAGACACGGGTCATAAAGAGAATCTACCCTCCAGACGGAAGAAAGATGAAGAGCATGTCAAATCCATCATCAACCATGTAATCAACAACTTGACCAACCCATTTCAACCTGAATCGCATCCAAATGTGCTTGTCAACATATTATCTACTAGTCTAAGAAGTACAAGAGTCTCTTCTTAATATCGCAGAAGTTGGTGAAGACAAAATGGTGAGGTATGGTGAGGTTTGTGACAGGAGATTTAACTTCTGGTGGGACAAGTGGTTTCTATAGTCCTATCACAAAATCTGGCATCAAGACATTTGCTGACATGAGTAAAAAGACGAAATTCCGTTCTGGTGATGGTAAAACAAAAGCGGGGACCATAATTCCAGAAATTGTCTTCCGTGGAGCATTGATGAGAGTTAGATGCAGAGACGATGTCTCACTGACAACCGTACTGAGTCACCCAATAGGAGCTGTTCCAGTGGCTATCTTCCACCCTGATAGCACAATGAGGAAAACAAACCAGGCCGAATTAGGCCATCAGCTAGAAGCTCAAGCAGAAAAGGTGACAGAGTTACCTGCCTGTGCAACATCGAGCACGGTTTACATCAGAGATGCCATGGCCGTCATTCAGATGATGGTAGGAGACAAGTTCCTTACATTTGTTGAATTAGCTGCGGCATACTTAGGGCAGGTCTTGAAAGGATTTGACAGAGCATACACGGTCATCGAAGTCTTTGACAGATATGATTGCAAGATTTCCGTGAGGTCAGCAAAAAGGCATCGTCGAATAGCCTCCAGGGTAGGATATAAGGTATACCAGGTGATTGGTGGCCATCCAGTACATCCTTGGAAGAAGTTTCTGAATGTATCAGCCAATAAATAGTCACTTGTACAATTCCTTTGTAACTACATGGTTCAAAATGCACCAACGGCCCTGAAAGCCCACCTAACACGAACACTTACTATTGCTAGAGGTTTCTGCGTTGGAATGCTGACAAAAACCATCACTGGAAGCAGTGTTGAAGATGCAGCAGATCTGTTCAGTTCTCAATAAGAAGCTGATACTAGAATGTGTTTGCATGTTTCATCCTCAAATGCAGCTTTTGGTGCCACTGGTATGAAAGGACATGTAATCATCAAGTCTCCGGACACAGACGTTTTGGTTCTTGCAGACTACTACTTTCCTAAAATGGAACAGATAAATGGGATGTGGATTGAAACAGGTATCATAACAAACACAACCGGCTTACGCCGATTCATTCCAGAACACGCAATATGCAAGTCACTTGATTCTTCCTTCTCTCATATTCTTCCTTAGTTCTGTTCACTCATTGACCGGACGTGATTCAGTGTCTTCCCTATTTGGAATCGGCAAGAAGAAGGTTTTTAAGTCCAAGGGAGCCGAGTGTTTTGCAGATCTCTCAAAACTGGCCGAAAATGAAAATCAGGCAGCAATAAAGGCAGCAAGAAAGTTACTTGCTTTGCTGTATCACCCGAGTGAAAAAGACCAGGATGCACAAGGAGACCTCAACCTTCTGGGGCTCAAGCTAGCTATCAAGGACAGACCTCTAGTCAAACTTCCGCCTTGTGAAGCAAGCTTTGCAGAACACGTTAGAAGAGCCTCGTGGCAGGCGAAGATATGGGTGTCTTCCCACATAGCTCAACTAGATCTTGGTTCACCAGATCAACATGGATGGGAACATAGGGATGGTGTACATGTATATGTCCATGTGTACTTCAAAGGTTCAATGGCATCAGAACTACTGTCAGATTTGATCTGTTCCTGTCCAAAGAGGAAACGTTGTACGTCCAACTGTGCCTGTATCAACATCCCTGTACCGATCTGTGTTCGCGTACAGGCAATGAAGATTGTGCTAACCCCAGCTCTCACAACAGAAATGATGAAGATGAACGAAGCGAATGTGAAGAGGACTGAATTATTGTAGGCTACTTTTTCAGTTTTTGATGTATCAAGTAGACTTTAAATCTCTTTTCAAAAAGCAAATTTGCCATTAAAAAATCATATTCTTCCCAACAATTTTAGTTATCAACTCCATTCCATGCCCAGTCAGAATCTGATGAGATATTAATAAAGCAGTTGTACTTTCAGTTTGCTCTCAGAATTAAGATTTTGAGAATTTTGTTATTTGAAAATTGTTTTTGTGAATTTATGGAAGCTCATGTCTGTAAAAAAATATTCATTTGATGTTATTTGCTGCCATGTTCAGAATGCCAACATCGCGTAAATCATATTCACCAAGAGTGAGTATTTGTCACAAATGTGGCATGAAAATACACATTTGTTTAGCTCCACATTGGGGGTACTGTAAATGTGATTTATCTATCATTCAACCATTAAAGCATTTATATAGCCTCGACAATGTCACGATTTCGGTCAATGACCAATACATTTTACGATACAACCTAAGAAGGGGCAGCCTGGGGGTCACCTGAAGGGAAGCAACGTTTTCTTCAAACTTCTTTTGTTCAAACCCAAGTTTTTTTCTAAACCCGTTACTGTTATGTTTTTCAATTTTAACCTTTTATTAGAACTTGTGGTTTTGTAATGTTTCACAGATTCTGGTTGTTCGTTTACCCGTGACCCAAGCGATCTTGTAACTATTGAACCCGACAAAGATGTGTACCTTCCGGGTGACCAAGTGGTGATTACTTGCCCAAGTAGGTACAGAGTCAGTGGTTCTACCGAACGGATTTGCAGATCGGATTTGACATGGACAGGGGAAGCCACTACGTGCACTGTTGAAGGTATTCGTTAACGAATAAACAAATACATTAATAAACTGTTGTTTTTGACGTCACTACGTGTTTAATGTAAACATTGATTTTTTTTTTATACACAAAATAAACATTTACGCGGAAAATATATAAAAACCGGAATTCTTAGTATGTAAATTTTTGTAGGTAGATGATTACCAAATTCGAACCTTTGTAAACCTCCAGAGCAAGGAAAGACAAATTAACCCTATAAAGCTACTTCTCTTTGAAACAATGTAAACAATTTTTATAGTTTGCAACTAATTCCGTTAAAAGGTTTTTACTCTTTCTGCACACTTTGGGTTTGAACAAAGAACAAATTGACTGGAGCGGGACTTGAACCAACGACCTCCGGATTACTGGTGCTCCAACCAACTGATCTATCCAGCCTTATGCTGGCGGTCTCTCCATTAGTCAATATCTTTGTTCGGGGGAGGACAGTCAGAAGCCATTCAACCATTAGCTGCAGTGTAGCCAGGGATCACACCCAGGTTTACGATACAACCTGAGAAGAGGCAGCCTGGAGGGATGCAAGTTTTTCTTCAAACTTCTTTTGTTCAAACCCAAATTCTTTCTAAACACGTTACTGTTACGTTTTTCAAGTTTAACCTTTTATTTTAACATGTGATTTTGTGATGTTTCCCAGATTATGGTTGTGTGTTTACCCGTAACCAAAGCGATCTTGTAACTATTGAACCCGACAAAGATGTGTACCTGCCGGGTGACCAAGTGACGATTACTTGCTCAAGTGGGTACAGAGTCAAAGGCTCTATCGACCGGATTTGCAGATCGGATTTGACATGGACAGGGGAAGCCACTTCGTGCACTACTGAAGGTATCGCTTTGAAAAGAAAAGGTAAAGATTATGTCAACTATAAAAAAAACCAATAAATAAATAAATACATAAACAAATAAAATAAAATTTTAAAATAAATATTTAAAATATATAAAACACAATTATCATGTGCTTTCATACTGCAATGGTCAGGAATGAGAAAATGTACATTTTTGAGTCATTAGAACCACATGTTGAAGATCTATAAGAACAAAATAACAGCTCCGCAAGCTTCAAAATAAGCCCCTATTTTAGTTGGATTAAAAGTTTATAAAACTTGTACAGTTCAAATAACATGAACTAAAAAATGTCATGTTACAAAAGCAGTCAACTGGAAAGAAGTTAAAAGAATGGGAGAGAGCGGGTGTGGACAGACAGACAGAAAGCCAACAGAAACAGCAAGTGATAAACAATGAAGGGGACGAGTCGGGAAAGAGGGAAGGGGACAGGTTGGAAGCACAACAGACAAAATCAAACTTGGAAAGACGGAGAAAAAATAATCAATTATATTGAATGAGACGGAATATGCGGATATCTGTGGACAAAAGAGAAGGCAAAGAAAGAAGGCTGTTTGATATTTCCTTCTTGGCTGTTCAGACCGCATGGGTTGAATGTTCGGGAGGCGCTCTTTGCACAGTTTCTCCATATTAGACAAACAGTCTTCTGCATGGTTCCCTGTGTTGTCACACACTCTTCCTCCCATTCGTAAAATATACAGTTCTAACCATCGACATTAAACATGCTTTACAAGAACCATAGTTGCCTTGCATACCACACATAGTTTGAGGGATATCGTTGTCCGTGTGGAAGTTCCCCCCCCCCCCGGGTATTGATATTGTCAATCCCACTGGGAACTTCCAGGTGTTGCATAACTTCTAAATGCATCGTCTGTAGAGAAACACAGAAGAAGATCAAACTTCTTCACCAGCCATACTAAAAGCTTTTATTTTCTCAAATCTATAAAAAGGCTATTTGAACTTGTAATCTAAATTTTCGGGTCAAATCACCGACAATTGGACCGAGCATATTTAATGTACACGCGATGAACGGACACACGGTGGCAAACTGGTTGTGCTTACCGCACAACTGTTTGACTGTCTGACTACATGAAAAGTTTTGAATTTCCGTTCAAGCTGTGTCAGCCAATAATGCTTGGTATTCGTGAAGTACGCACACACTTATGTAAACATTTATTGCTATCCTGTGAAACATGCTTATGTTTAAGTGACTCGGATTGTTCTGCTTTCTCAATCATCAACGATACCACCAAGCCCTTACAAAAATGGTTCCCTAATTCTGCCTACCAGTAGTTAGTGCGCACGCGTGACTACAGTTAATACATTTTTCTGGAAAGGGCCTATCCTGTTCGTAAGTGTTTAAAAAAATTCAGTTTAAGCCACGCCCAATATCACGCAAATTGGTTCCAACAATTACCAGAGTCGCACCGAGGAAGAGTGTGAACGGATTTGCCTCCCAGTAATGTTTGCAGAGCCTCAATAGTCAGAATTGTGAGTTTTTGTCATGAGGAATGAGTGTATAGCAATAGTACGAATCATTGCGAAAGACTAGCACGGTCTGTTTGTGCTAGTTACATTATTTTCTAGTTTTCAAGAAACACATCATACGACCAATAGGCACTTAGGTGTTTTGCTTTGAAGTGATTTTGACTGTCTGTCTTTTAATTGCTTGCTTCTTTAGAATTTCCTTTGGGCCTGGCTCTCGGCGGAGGAGTCGGTTTGTTCCTTATCATCATCATCGTGATAGTCGCCGTCATCATTTGTGTGAGCAGGTACGTAAAACGCCTAGGTAAAAGTTAATAAAATAATTGTATTGGTCGTCGCCAAAAAGCTAGTGTGTCAATATTCATGAGATGACGTTTGAGTATTTAATAAATAATGTGAGAACATCTTGGACAAAGACTAATGTTGGGTAAAACAAACAAACATTGCTCAGAAAACACAATGGGCAAAGACTAGAAGTTGCATGCATCAAACAAAAATGTATACCTTACTTTTGATCATGAATTAGATTCATTAGACTGGCATGAACAGTCATGATTTACTTGGGCTGTGTGACCCGAGAATTCCGTCACTGATGTGGCAGTAGAGTACCATATTTGGTGACGTCCGAATTGATTAGTAACCGCTGCTCCTCGAGTAAACTGACGCACTGGTTGTCCGACACAAACCCCGAAGCACTTTGCCGCCCCGTCCTTTGTTCCAACGGGCACAGCCTCTATTTGTCAAACTGTATAACTTTCATACAATGAAAGAACGACTAATAGAACAATTGATTATACATTGAGAAATGAGTGAGATGTATTGGTATAGTACTGGAGGTATAAACTTTTCCAGAGAGTTCTAAAAGCTCGGCAACATAAAACGTATTCTACCACCCTTACAAAGATTCTGCGTTTGGTTGGTATGAACACGCCGAATTGAATTGTTTTCTTCTAGAATTCCGTGTGAACGCAACACACTTTACCCATATCGACAAATGTACTATACCCGTATCACCTAAAATACTAGACCCATATCAACCAATGAACTGGACCAATATCAAAAAAAAAACTAGACCTATATCAACCAATGTACTTAACCCGTATTAACGAATGTACTAGACCCATATTAACCAAGGTACTAGACCCATATCAACCAAAGTACTAGACCCAAATCAACCAATGTACTATACACATATCAAACATTGTACTAGACCCATGTTAACCAATGTACTAAACCCTTATCTACCAATATCTACCAGTGTACTATACCCATATCAACCAGTGAACTGAACCCATATCAACCAATATAATAAACCCATATCAACCAATGAACTAAACCCGTATCAACCATTGTACTAGACCCATATCAACCAATGTACTAGACCCATATCAATCAATGTTCTAGACCAAGATCAACCAGTGTACTAGACCACTATAACCAACTTACTATACCCTTATCAACTTATGGGCTAAACCTGTATTGACCAATGTACTAGACCCATATTAACCAATATACTAGACCCAAATCAACCAAAGTACTAGACCCATATCAACCAATGCACAATACCCGTATCAGCCGTTATACTAGACTCACATCAACCGAGGTACTAGACCTATAACAACCAATAGACCCATATCAACCAGTGTACTATACCCATATCGCCGAAAGCACTAGACCAATATCAAACAATGTACTATACACATATCAACCAATGTACTAGACCCATAATAACCAATGTACTATACCCTTATCAACCAATGTACTTTACCCGTATCAACCATTATACTAGACCCATATCAACCAATGATCTAAACCCAAATCAACCAATGTACTAGCCCCATATCAACCAACTTACTATACCCATATAAACCAATGTACTAGACCCATATTAACAAATGTACTAGACCCATATCAACCAAAGTACTAGACCCATATCGACCAACTTACTAGACCCTTATCAACCAATTTACTATACCCGTATTAACCAAGGCACTTACCCATATCAACCAATGTACTACACACATATCAACCAGTGTACAAGACCCATATCAACCAATTGACTATACCCATATCAACCAATATATTAGACCATTATCACCCAGTGTACTATTCCCATATCAACCAATGTTCTACACCCATATCAACCAACTTACTAGACCCTTATCAACCAATTTACTGAACCCTTATTAACCAAGGCACTTAACCCATATCAACCAATGTACTATACACATATCAACCAATGTACTAGACCCATATCAACCAGTGTACTATACCCATATCGCCGAAAGTACTAGACCCATATCAAACAATGTACTATAAACATATTAACCAATGTACTAGACCCATAATAACCAATGTACTATACCCTTATCAACCAATGTACTGAACCCGTATAAAACATTATACTAGACCCATATCAACCAATGATCTATACCCAAATCAACCAATGTACTCGACCCAAATCAACCAACTTACTATACCCATATCAACCAATGTACTAGACCCGTATTAACAAATGTGCTAGACCCGTATCAACCAAAGTACTAGACCCATATCAACCAACTTACTAGACCCATATCAACCAATTTACTATACCTGTATTAACCAAGGCAGTTAACCCATATCAACCAATGTACTATACACATATCAACCATTGTACTAGACCCATAACAACCAATGGACTATACCCATATCAACCAATATTAGACCAATACCAACCAGTGTACTATTCCCATATCAACCAATGTACTAGACCCATATCAACCAACTTACTAGACCCATAACAACCAATGTACTATACTCTTATCAACCAATGTACTAAACACGTATAAACCAATATACTAGACCCATATCAACCAATGATCTATACCCAAATCAACCAATGTACTAGACCCAAATCAACCAACTTACTATACCCATATCAACCAATGTACAAGACCCATATTAACAAAGGTGCTAGACCCATATCAACCAAAGTACTAGACCCATATCAACCAACTTACTAGACCCTTATCAACCAATTTACTATACCTGTATTAACCAAGGCACTTAACCCATATCAACTAATGTACTATTCACATATCAACCATTGTACTAGACCCATATCAACCAATGGACTATACCCATATCGCCGAAAGTACTAGACCCATATCAAACAATGTACTATACACATATTAACCAATGAACTAGACCCATATCAAACAATGTACTATACACATATCAACCATTGTACTAGACCCATATCAACCAATGGACTATACCCATATCAACCAATATATTAGACCAATATCAACCAGTGTACTATTCCCATATCAACCAATGTACTAGACCCATATCAACCAACTTACTAGACCCTTATCAACCAATTTACTATACCCTTATTAACCAAGGCACTTAACCCATATCAACCAATGTACTATATACGTATCAACCAATGTACTAGACCCATATCAACCAGTGTACTATACCTATATCGCCAAAAGTACCAGACCCATATCAAACAATGTACTATACACATATCAACCAATGTTCTAGACCTATAATAACCAACGACTATACCCGTATTAACCATTGTCCTAAACCCATATCAACCAATGTACTATACCCATATCAACCACTGTATTAGACCAATATCAACCAGTGTACTATTCCCATATCAACCAGTGTACTAGACCCATATTTACCAATGTACTATACCCATATCAACCAATGAACTGAACCCATGTAAACCAATTTACTTTACGCATTATCAATCAATGTACTATACCCGTTTAAAAAAATGTACTATACCCGTATTAACTAACATACTAGACCCATATCAACCTATGAACTATACCCATATCAACTAACTTACTTTACCCGTACTAACCTATGCACTAGACCCATATCAACCAATGAAATATACCAATATCAACCACTGTGACTGTGTACCTGTTGCAGCAACAGCTTCTTGGTGCCTAGACGTCTAGGCACTGAAAGATATCGACTGCTTCTAGTGTTTTAGTTTAAAACGTTAACTTATCTCTTAGCCAGAGGCTTGTAACTGCACCTGACTGTAATCAATCGTGTCTTCGCCAGATGACTGCAAGATCGCTTGATGAAAACAAATTGTTTTGTTGAATCCAGAGGCTCTTATCTGACGTTTCGGAGAATTTAAAAGGATTGTTTACACCGAAAACAATTCCATTATAAAACGGACAGTTGAAAACAGTTTCATTGTGTAAGCAAGCGTTGATTGGTGTGTTCCTAAGAACAGTTTTCCAACTTTCACATATCTTTGGCTTCCAAATTATTGAACTGTTAGGCTATCGCACTCTCTGAGATCTCTGGCTACAAAAGTGTAAATGCTCGTACGATTCTGTGCGGCATCCCATTTGCAAAATATTTTGAGCGATCGTCTTCGTTCTTTAAACCCTTATGTGTGGTAGGTCCGCAGAGACCCTCAGATCCATTTAGGTCTGCCAGTGGTGAGTGGTGCCCTCCTGTAGTTATAACATTATGGGGATATTTCATATCCTCATAATTTTTTTTGACATCTTAGTGACTTCTTTGCATGCCCAGTTGTTGTCTAGGATTATTTAAGTCTTAATTTGTCTATTTAAATTAATTTTTAGCTAATTTTGGTCAAATTTTTGTTTAATTTATTTTTTGTTAATTTTTGTCTAACTAGAGGCAATTTAATCAAAAATAATTTTGGGTTGAACAAAGAAAAATAATATAGAAGAAAGAGTTTCAAAATTCATGTTTGTGTTATATTTTTGTATTAGCCTGACAGATTTTTAACACCCTGTTGACCACACAATACAGCCCTAAACTCCCTGTACGTATTATTGCAAGCGTAAATAGCCACACTGTCTATCTCTTGCTCTGTGGTTTACTATGCGCGTGTGAGTGTGTCTCTCTCACATAGTGGAGACAGCTTGTCTGGCAAGGGGGGTAGGTGTTTGCCTTCAACAACCAGTCGACAAGACTTAACAAGCCAAGCCTGTTACAGAGAACAGACAGCCGGACAGATTGTTTCACTTATCAGAGGGTTAGATCTGGGTAGCTCTGCGCTTAGTGGCAGTGGTATACCATATTTTGTGTACATTTTATATTCCAGGCACACATTTCACAGCCCATAAAACAAATTACACAACTCTAGGAACTGACCCACTCATCTAAGATAAGTGGAATGGTCCTGTCTGTAATCTCCTGGACGATCAAGTCCCTCGGGGCTTTGCAAGTGAAAAAACATCTGCCACTGACCCCCCCCCCCCTTCCCATCTAAGTTATGTGGAACGGTCATGTCTAGGATCTCCTGGATGATCAAGTCCCTAGAGGCTTTGCAAGTGAAGAAAAACAAGAACAATTTAAAATCTACCTTCCAACGCTGACAGACTTACACCCACGAGGATTTAACATTTCTGTGAAAATTCATTTAAGTATCATATTGTAACACAAAACGTAATGTTATAATATATCCAATGTAACATACTTGACTCTTATCAAGCACCTCTAGGTTTCAGTTAACACTCTCACGTGTTGTTTTCTGTACAACAAAGGTTGCGAGGTTCAAATAGTACTAACAATCCGGTGGATTCAGGCGTGTACTTCTACCCATTAGAACTAGATGAACAGCGAGCAGACCCCATATACGAAAGTACCATCGAAGAAGTCTGTGAGCCTACAGCACGCATCAGAGGTTCCAATAGTACTAACAATGCAGTGGATTCAGGCGTGTACTTCAACCCTCTACAACTAGATGGAAAGCGAGCAGACCCAATTTACGAAAGCAACTTCGAAGAAGCCTGAGTCTAGCACGCATCAACATGACTTACACAACTGTTTAAGGTGACGCAGATGTACAGCCAGTTTGACAAATGTGCACGTGATCTGAACTACAGTAATGAGAAAGGAAGTTTTGACACTTCACATGAAACAAAACAGTTACAAACCTATTTTTTTATTGTGTTTTGATATACATTGTTAACACAATTTTGAAGTATTTTTATATAGGTATTTTTATTAGAGTATGATCACACTCAGACATGGTTAAAACGATTGCCAAGGTTTTTAAAAAAATAGTGGTAACTGTACTGGTTTGAATCCTGATTTGTTTCTCAGATAATTCAGTAACAATGAGCTGTTTTAAACGTGCTGCTCGAAGGACATCTCTTAACAAGGGAAGGTTTTTCGTTTTAACCTGGACGGGAGGGGATCTTTGTTGTATGTTTTCCCACCTGATTCGGTTGCAAGGATATGTATTTACATGCATCTCGACTGAAGAGTAAGAAACTTATGTTTTATAAAAAATTTTAGGCCTAACCTTGATAGAAATGTCGAAACGTAGGGCCTATTTATTCGTTACCTTTTTTTGTCAGCAACGGAAACCCAAGACTCAATATGGCCTCCAAATCGGCGGCCCAAAAATTTGAGATTGGCACGTGACCTCTATACTCACTTTTCATAAGTCAGCCAAAAATAACTTTGAGTAAAGATTGTAAAGGAATTAAAAGCACAAATCAAAACCAAAATATTGCGCGATAGCTCTATTGCAAAATGTATTGCATTCGTTAATGAGCACTAACCAAGATAAGATTACTGTATGTATTGATTGAGTGGACTCTTTTGTTACCTTGTTAAGGAGACTATTTCATCAAGTCATTGCTGAGTTATGTTTTTATATAATGTTATTATTCTATGGTGCAGTTTAATTACTGTTTTTAAATATTATTTGGATCGTCATTTTTAAGTATTAATTAGACTTATTGTTGCTAAGAATGTAACCAATAATGTATCCAAGTACCAGTTTTACTGGAATTTAATCTCAATTCGGCTCTGGAATTTTGCATACAATTTCATATTAATTACAACATAATTACCAAGGTAAATAAAGACTTTTGGTACAAAAACATGAAACTCCTTTATTTATTTTAAATGTGTTTAACTGTTTTTGTTTGGTTATGACCTTACATGATGTTTGCTAAAGTCAGCGTACAGCCTCACCGTAAAGAGAAAAAAGTTAAGAGCAACAGTTTTGGGGAGAACATCATCTTCATCATGCAAATTACAAAGAACTGTTAATTGTGCGGTTTGCATCTCCTTATATTGAAAACATGAATGTGGGTGCATTGTTTCTTGTTTGAAGCGTTCCAAATTGGTATTACCTCCGAAGATGGTATTACGTGTCCATGGGCGTCAATCCTGGCCGGGGGGGTGTCGGCGGTGAAGGGTGTGGGACACTGTATTAAGAGGGTTGTTTGCTTTAATATTATTGTTGAAAATTTTACTTTAAACAATTGCAAGTGAGAAATTATAAAAGAGTAAGTTCGGGAGAAAACATAAAACTAAAACGTATTGTATATGCATTACAAAAAGAGTTAAGCATAAGTAAACATACAGTAAACTTGTATTTACTGTATGTTTACTTATGCTTATCAAAAACATTAAAGCAACCAACGTGCCGATCTGTCCATCGTTCCGACATTCATGTGGCATCTTCTCTTTTCAAGGAATTGCCGTTCAATGTAAAGATGTAGGCCTACTATTCTTGAATTTGAGGAACGCCGAATGGAACTTGTTTGTATTCACGATGTTTTTATTAAAAGAATTTGCATGAAACCAAGATATGCACCGACCAGATCCAAACGCATGCCATCACGTGTTGCTTCCTTCCACATAATTCATGCTCAGATTAAACCTTTAAATTCATTTGTTAACAGTAATCTGATAATTATTGTGTGACGCCACTTTCTCTAAGCAAAGATTAATCGGTAGTTAATTGGTTTGCCGCCCATTTTTTCAAGGTTACGTCCATATGCAAATACTCGGTCTGGTTGATTTGTGACCGTAAAAATTATTTGAGCCCACTGATGTTACTTTAATTTGATCTTTACAATTTCAAAGGGTTGTCTTTTACTTAGTCTAACAATGTGCAAAGTTAGAAGAATTTGTGAGCTTGGAAAATGTGTCTCTGTTGGCCAAAGCGTGCTCACATTTGGCGTTTGCGTGAAATAGCCTAAATTATGGCTTTGTGGACATTGAACATTGCTTTTGAAGTAACCATGGTGTATATGCGGGTCAATCGTGGGCTTTAACGTTTGATTTTGACCAGAAGTTAAGAATCGCTGAAGTGCACCAGTTTTGTAAGCATTTTTTATAAAAACGATTTTTTTAAATAACGTGCCAATTCACTTTATATTTTAGCGCCCTCTGTCTGGTCATTGGGTTTGTAACCATACCCTCATTCTTTCCAAATTCTATGGGGAGCATACAGCAATAGCTGCTTTACCGCCCAAGGGGTTTTCAAACACGTTGTCAACCTCTACCCTCGCAGGTACCCGTAAATTACCCCCTCGTTGAAGAGAAGCATTAATAGTAATGTATGTTTTCTTGCTCGAAGACACGCGTCACAACTTGCTTGGCACAAAATGGTGTACATGTACAACATTATGAGCATACCCATGTGACAGACCCGGTGTTATTGGCAAATCTGTCCCCATGTGGGAAATTAACATGGGCTGAAGGAAGTTTGTTCAAAAGAGGGCGCTATCAGAAGAAATGTGTACACATTCCAGCATATGGGGGGACAGAATCTCCGGGAATGTGGGGGGGGGCAGAATCTCCTGCTACACTGGCCCCTTCCATTTTGGTTGAAAGGGTCTCACTTAGAAGAAAACAATGTTTAGAAAACAAAAACAATAACGTAATTTATGTTAGTCCATGGTTACTTTCGATTTTCCTATCACATCACAAACCACAGACGAAGGGACTTTCCCATGAGCTACAACAATCTAAAATCGTGAGAGTAAAATCATCCCCAAGGTCAAGGAGTCGTGATCTGAGAGGAAGAAGGAAGTGTACGTTTTGGCTCTCACGCCTCATAAAACAAGTTGTCTTGATCACCAGTGCACCACCCACTGAGGTAATTGAATTTGCTCAATCCTTGCGTGATTTTTCTCTATGCGGGAATCGAAAGGTAAACATTTTCTTACGATATTTTGCTGATTGTGCTAGTTTGAGCTTAGGTTGGGGGTATTAGTAACCACAAATTAGCCATATATTTAGCAAATCTGGGAAAAATTGAAAGAAGCTGATTTCAACTGATATTGGTAGGTATGGGTGTCACTATTTACCAAAAGAAAACAACAATGTAAAGGCTGATAGGCGGTGGGGAAATTGTTTTTTAGGGGGGCATTGAAACTAAGTGGTCTTAAACCCGAATTTTGCTCAAAGTATGTCGTGCTTGGTATCAAATGAAAGGAAACTGAATTTAAAATGCAGAAAGGGATGTTTATTTTGTCATTTTATCACCCTGTGAAAAGTTGCACTTGATTGAAGACGTGTTGCTAATTAACCAGGACACGTTCATTTTTTTTACACATTTTCTATGTAAATAAGACCTTGAAACTACCTTAATACGCTAATATTTATATATCAAAGTATATCACAATATTTATAGGCTGATATTAACATGGTTCAGGCATGTAAATTCCAAGTAAAACAATTTGTTGATCAAAAATACTATTTGGAAGGCTATAATGACAGTAAGCTCATTATAGGGCCTACAAGTTTAGCCAAAACAAAAAGCTTGATTATTCTGTTTCCTCTATATCGCTTACAATTAAGTTCTCCTATGTCTATTCTGCTTTATTAGAGCAATACCCGCAGCACACTTCACGTGCAGAAACACATGACATGCCAGCTGTTTATGTTTTTAGAGGGAAAAGTGAAATCATACGTGTGGTTTGTTATGGCCAAGCGTGCAACGTCATTGCAACGTTCTCTTTGTGACAGCTGATTTGGGTCCACAGCCCAAATCAGTTAATAAGTGATCGAATCCCCCACCTTGAAGTGGCCGTCCGGCCTAGTGATATTAGGCGATATCTGCGTGTGTGGGGTGAGGGTGGGGGCGGAGGGAAAGGAGGGTATGAGAGAAAAAAAGACCGAGTGCCAGGCACACAATTTCCTTTTCTTTTTCACACCCTCTCTCCTTTTTGTACTTCCCTACCCCCACACCACACTCGCATACCTGTTTTCTTGTTTTGCCCTTCATCATTTGTTCATGTTTCCTACATCCCCCTTTGCTCCTTTCTAATTCTATAAATAAATGTATATGACGCTTCAAACGTTTTTTAAGCTTGCCTTCCAATACATGATTCTCACTCAACATGGAGAGAAAACCGCCAACAATTCTTGAGAAAGCGTTGAACACTTTGAGAGCGTTCCGATCCTATTGTTGTTTCGGTATGTTCTTTAAAAAAAACTCTCACTATCTGATGCATATGGAATCCCATCAAAAATTGTTTTAGCGGTCATACATGGTCTCATCTCATGACTTGCTTGCACAGGGCCACATGTATGATTTCACTCTTCCCTGGCATGTCGTGGCCGAGCGGATAAGAACACTGAACACAAGCTTTGGTGTTTCTGATCAGCAGAGTGTGAGTCTGAGTCCCAGTCGTGACATTATTGTGTCCTTTAGCAAGACACTTAACCATTATTGCTGTGTCCCTTTGGATGGGACGTGAAGCTGTATTTCCTCTCTGTTGTCTAATGCATGTAAAAGAACCCAGTGCACTTATCGTAAAGAGACGGGGTTCGCCCCGGTGTTCCTGGTCTTATCGGCAGCATACTGCGCCACAGCACCTTGTAAACCATTACCTGGTGCTATAAAGAAATATAGGTCTCGTACTTCAAAATGTAGCTCCACTTACCTTGCAGAGAAAAAAATACTGAGCACTTTGATACGCCCCTAGGGTTTGATAAAGCGCTTCATAAGAACCCAGTATTATTATTACTAGTATTATTATTTTAACAAATAACCACAACAAACTTCTGTTAGGCAGTCGGATCAGATTACAGGGTAATTACCCCCCCCCCCCCCGTTTCCTGTACTGTTGATTCCTCGTGTCTTTAAGGCATGTATGTTTGTACCATGTGCATAAAATGATGTTCACTGGGATTAGTTCAGTTATAGTCCCACTGATTCCCAATCTCTACAAAGACTCTACAACACAATAAACATTGAACACAATTAAAGATTTCTTGTTAACCAGCACCACGTCTTTAATCAAGTGTTAAAATGACAAAATAAACATAATTTTTAGCTTTTAAAATTTAATTTCCTTTCATTTGATACCAAAATGTGGGTCAATGACTCCCGTTTCAAACCCCCCCCCCTGAAAAAAAAATCATTTCCCCACGCCCTATCGGTCCTTACTTGTTTCTTTTGTTTTCAATGTTCACACCCAGACCTACCGTTATCAGTTGAAACCGGTTTATTTCGCCCAGATGCATCCTAAATTAGGGACACTATATACAATTTTTGGCCGTACACCTGTTCGCAGTGTCAGTTATAATACTGTTTCGGTTATTTATTATTTTATTATATTTTTGTTTTTCTTGCTTTTCTTTTTCTATTTGATGGTAGCGTTTACGACTGAAAGTCGACATGGGCAAGCGCTACATACCCAGTGTGGACCTGAGAACAAAAGAGGTCCACATAATGTAGGGATCTGAAGCACTATGTGGACTTACACACGTCCACACAACGTTATTTGCAGTGTTGAGGAATAGGATTTTCCTTAAGTGTACAGAACAAAGGAATGTCCACACAACGACTGCAAAACAAGACTGTGTGCAGTTTGTTGTGTTTCGGAAACCACCCATAAAGTGTATTATTTTATTTTTGACTTAACACAATTGAAAAATAGTTTAGTCACAAGATTGCGTCTAATTATATATTTAGTAATTAAGTGTTTACGTGTGACCCGATAAAGGTATGGAAATCTCATCGCATCCGTTACAAACGTTTAGCATAAACAGCAAAACGAGCATAAAGAGCGGAACAATTTAACGGGAATGCTGTTATCTTGTGTTGGTTTAATACCATGTAAATGTCATTTTGATACCTGTACACTTCTGATTTTTTTCCGTAGTTATCGGTCAAAATATTGGGCCCAAACCTCAAGGATTTGAATTTTTTTAAAAACTTCTCTGCCGTTGACGGCGTTGCTTGTTTATACATCCTTGCTGCAACAAAGCGGCTATACAAAACATAGTTACCACATATGACGTAACATGAGTGATGACGTAGCGGGGCTTTTTGCAAATCTTTTTGAAAGCACTGGAGGAGGGTGTTCTAATTGATTGCAATTTACACAACAAAAATCTGTTTAATGACATGTGAACACATTTCCTTATTGGTTGAAAACATTTCAAATGAATCAGATGCTGCCGTTTTTGTTCAAGTAAGTCTTTTACCCCTTCATACCAAAGTTTTGTTTTATACTCAATTGTTCTTGTAATTTTGTGTAACCAGTTATGGCGGGTATAATAGAAAATAATAAAAATAAAAATCCACTAATTATCGTGCATAACGAGTATTTGGGCTTGAAAGACCCGACAGACTATTAGGTCTGAGTTTTGATCCAACTTTCTATAAAATAAACTTATCAGTAAGTTCAAACAGACACAGTATTAGTCCTTATCATTGTGGCTCAACATGTATTTTCTTCCATTAGACAAACAAGTCATTGTCACCAGATCGAGGCTGGTCCCTTTTTTATTTACATCTTAATATAATTTTCACTGCTTTTACATGGAACCTCGCAATTTTCATGCGCCATTTTTGTATACAGAACTTGCAAAAGATGGTATTATTATTGTGATAAAGGTAAATTTCAATTGAACTATTGGATGTCATGTTCTAAATCAATGTAACCCAGTGGCATAAGCACATGGGGCTGTATTCCCGTGTATGATAATACTCTCCTAGTTTTTTGGTGAAGAAAAAATGGGAAAAAAGCTTTGAAATTTTTTTTTAAAGCAAAACCCCGCCAAAAAATACCCTATCAAACAAAAAACATAGAAAGTAATGAAAAGGAACTACAGGCTATTAAAAAAAGTAAAAAGCGGAACATAGCTAACAAAAAATATTAGATTACAAGTTTTATATCAGGAGGAAATTAAAACTGGCACTGTCGAACACAAGAAAAATAAATAAACATGAGTAAAGTAAACGATCGCATTAAAACAAAACAAAGGTCAAGAAATTCAAACTTTAATTAATAGCATGACAAAGTGTGATTTAAAAGCTGCAAGGGACTCAACTTTCCTTCAAAAACACAAACAAACAAACAGCAAATAAATACATAAAAATGGGGTCCAAACAGGAATAACCAAAATAACGTGTATACTTTTGGTCTGCGGCCAATAAATGAAAAATAGTCAGCAAAATTAAATAAAAAATGACAAAGTGAAAAAATCAGATCTTAATGTGGTATTTGTGTTTGTTTTTGTGTTTGAATTGAAACTTAAACTTTCGGTAAAAAAGGATCGAATGACGTCACCATAACAGCACCATCTAGCAAAATGTAACAAACCCATATTTAAAGTCAAACCTCCTGAATTGCATGATATAAACTCCAACAAATGTTTGTGGTTTCTTTTGGCTCATACCGCAAGTAAATATGTCTTAAGTTACAATATTATAATCGAGCTTCTCCTTCCGGTTTCAAACGGAACTTCCAATAAAAAATGATCTATGCACATTTCTAAAGCTTGGTTTGACACCAAAATGTGAAACACTTGAAATAATGAAATCATCCATGCGATTAAGACATTCCTTATTTTTCATTTTCTTTCATAACAATTCGCAGTTCATGCAAAAATAGTCCGATTATAATTGCTACCAAGTAATTGGAACATTTATAACAAGAACATTGATACTGCAAACATTTTTTAAAGAAAATACTTTCCGGAACAGGTTTGTGTTAGTTCAAAGAACAAACAGGAACCAATCTGGTTTATCTACAGAAAATATTTTGTTTTGCCGAATATCTCAAAATCACGGTGTCACATCCTTGAAGAAGGGGGAGGGGACTTTGATAATAGGGTTCAGATAAACACTTCCATAGTTTAACCTATGTGGTACTATTGTCAAAGATTGAGCGATATAATGTGTGGAGAATAGTTGCTGTTTGGTATGCGATCTTTACAAAATGTACTGTCGTCGGTGACACATGACCCTATGCTATGGCGGACACAAAGAGGACGGTAGACCCCTGCAGTGTACCGCTTCCAAAATAAAAGCATACCCCCCCCCCCGGCTATCGAAAAAGTCGTGGCTACGCCCCTGGTCGTGGTCTCTGTCAGGATATTTCTCAGATTTTACTGAAGAGCGTTGCCTAATACCCCGAAACGAAAGGAAATAACACGGACAATTCAATTGATTTCACAGTTTTCTTATTTACCAACTTCCTCAGTGGGCATTATATTTACATTCAATTATTCACTGGCTCGCAGCGCGCTTATAATTATTTACAAACTTTCTTTATATTCAATTCATTGGATCATTCATTTAAAGTCGTCACAGTTTTATGCACGATCACAATAATTATTAATTGCCGAACTTCTATGCAATTTAGTTCAGTGGCTACTAGTCAAATTCGTTTTAAGCCATCACAATTACTATTAAACAATCTTAAGTTCAGTGGCTAATAGTCAAATACGTTTAAGCCATCACAATTACTATTAAACAATCTTAAGTTCAGTGGCTAATAGTCAAATACGTTTTAAGCCACCACAATTACTACATGTATTAAACAATCTTAAGTTCACCGAGTCTCGGGTGATGGTTCTGGACTGGTTGGCCTAGGTGTAGATGACGGTGGTCGTTGGCAACATCGGCAACGCCGTTGGCCTGCAGAGCTTTACATTCAGTTTAGTCATCTCTACATAAATAGCCTATCTCGGATCAGTGTCCGGACCAGAACTCAGTTTGGAAGAACCTCTTAGCTCGGAACCATCTATAATATTAAAACAATCAAGGATTCCAGGAATAGTATACAATCGCATTTGCTCAAATAACTTTCTTAGTTTCAATATTTAACAAAATCACGTAAGACGTGGTCTTCTAATTGAAACAAGTCAAAATATCAGTGATCATCATCTGTGGCATAATTCATTCTTATTTACAAGCCAGTTCCAGGTAATACATCTTTCCTTTAAATCAAACAATCTACTATTCGTTTTTAGATAATTAGTACAATCAATGACTCTTAATTCAACACTGTGATTCTTAGAAATAAACAATTATAACTTACGGTTGTTCTATCGTGGTGTGTCTCATATAGTGGCAACACTGGCCCTGAAAATCATCTCAAAATAGACAAATACATATCATCGTATTGTCTTCACAACAATTCGCTGCCTGACTCTGTCTGCATTAGCTCTGTGTTTGCTATGCCTGGTGACAATATTTCGAGGCACGATCACTCCTCACACCATCTAACTCAAACTTGATTCGAAAATCATCTGATCACCTTCTCTCTCTCTCTCTTGGTATACTCTAACTTAATACACCTGTTCGCGACTGTTGTCAACGCAGGTCCCTAGCAACTATTGTGAATTTGAATTGTTTCTTTATGATGCAAAGTACATCTTTCTTCAAGCACGACAACCATGGTTTAAGCAATTGCTGGCTAAAAATAAAGTTAGATCTAAAGTAAAAAGCTGCATGCTGCATGCATCGCTAAACGCTGCTACTGTGGTTTCCTGAGAAACACAATCGAGGGATTAAGATTTCAGAGAACTACGGAATTGCATAATAGGATTACACGGCTACTGGGAACAACTGGGTTACACAATGGAAGTACACAGCTACTGGGTTACACAATGGAAATAAAGTTTCACAGACTCTTCTATTAATCCAATAGGGGTGTTCGGATAATATTCTGACAGTCTCTAAGATGATTGATTGCCAACTTGTCTTTCATTGACAGTGTCACAACTAAACGGGCCCTGTAAATTCTTCAGGGTTGTAATTGTGGTTTTGTTCTATCGTATCACTGACTCTGGTATATATTCATGAAGTGATTAGGAAGTGGACTCTTGTTGGACCAAATGACCTGACGTCATCATCACAGAAACTTGATTGCACCATTTTGGGAGTGATTGTCCCTGTGTTGTTACACCATAGCAATGTGACCCACAGATACATCGTAGTGCGAATGTTAGAAGACGGGCGGCGTTTACAACTTTAAACTTTGACATCATGTTATGTTTTTGTGTTGTTTTTGAGACGACAAAATGTGCTTCAGGTCGTGCCGTTTCAAAGTGGTTTGGGGTTCCCTCGTCAATCGCGTCTTGCCGTCGACCGTCGTGTCGTAGCGTTCCGCCGCCTGTGTGTCGTCGACGCGTCACCCGTTGCATCACACTTCACGTCACCCGTCGCGACAACTGTCGCGTTGTACATTTTCTAATCAGTTTTAATACTCGTTTCTCGCTTAACACTGGCAGCAATAGGCTTTGTAACTGACAACATTATTTAATCTTTGATCATTTTGATTGCTTCCGGTCCTATTATTGACTTTCCTGTCATTACAAAAACTCTTTGAAAGCTCATTGACGTTTTTAGCTTCTACAAATCCAGCGGAGAAATAATACACGTTGAAACTTTCAAGTTACATACAATATCTCTTTAAAATAAACCTAGCCTCGGTTTTTTTTTTTTTTTTTTTTTATCTTCCTGATTTGCTATCAAACACCAAACATCTTACTTATTATACCAATTCTTTGTGGAAAATAGAATAAACGTTAAGATCTAACACTAGCCCCCAATTTTTTTTTTTTTTTTTTTTTTTTGATTCAGAAATTCAGATGTGTCTTCTTTTCTGTCAATGGCAATCAAAATGTGTATGGAAAGTTTGTTTCCACTTGCAAACAATGGGTTTAATTGTTTTCACTTGCAAACAATGGGTTTAATTGTCTTGTCAAACAGCCAGAAAATTGCAATGAATGTTCACGACCAAAACTCCCCTGCAAACTGCATTTCCATTTTGGTCGAACAGCTAACCAAACTAAATGATCTTGTTTGTGTTATTTTTTTAGTGTATCTGACTCTCTTCCGTTTGTTCGACTAGACGACTTTGGGCATCATGAGTCGTGTGTACCAGATTACGTGGTACCAGGTGATGAAGCTTTGTGTACTTCTGCTTACTTTCAACTTGACACTAGCAGGTTAGTAGTAACAACTTTCACTTAATCATTACACACGCATAAACAAAGGTGGAGTGACCCAAAATTGAAGTAAAACATTTTTTTTTACAAATTTAGAAAATTAAACTACAACAAAATTCATGAAATATTTAATAAACCTGGCGAAAAGAAAGAGGTAATTCTAACATAAACATGTTTAAAATAAATAAATTAGTATACACAAAATAGACTTGTTGTTAGGGATCAAACAACCCACTGAAATAAGCTTTCCTAATGCAAATGCTCATTTCATACTTTTTAGCTTGGTGGTACTAATATTTTTTATTTTTTTTTTACTCGCTGGATGAAGAACGTTGGTTCCAGGTTAGATATATTTGTAAACAAGTTGATCGTGTTTTCTTTTTGTCCGTATCTGCCGTTTCTCAGTTATAAAAAAGTGAGAAGTGAATTTCCGCGAAAATAAAAGAAAACAAATGCGATTCTTGCATACGTAGTCGATATACTAAGCTCTACCTCTACATCTACCTCAACCCATATCACTACATAGCTGTTCATCTACCTCTACCTCTACGTCATAACCTAGCTTTGTCTCTAAATAACTCCACCTCTACTTATAAACTTCTACCTTAACCATTGCTCTACATAGCTGTCCATCTACCTCTACCTAAGCCTAGCTTTGCCTCTAAATAGCTCCACCTCTACGTCTACCTCCACCTCTATCTCTACCTCAACCCATTGCTCTACATAGCTGTTAAGCTACCTCTACTTCTACCTATACCTAGCTTAACCTCTAAATAGCTCTACCTCTACCTCTACTTCTCCCTCATCCCATTGCTCTACATAGCTGTTCATCTACCTCTACCTCTAAATATACCTAGCGTTACCTCTCAATAACTCTACCTCTACCTCTACCTTTACCTCTACCTCTACTTCTACCTCTATCTCTACCTCAACCCATTGCACTACATAGCTGTTCATCTACCTTTACATCTACCTATACCTAGCTTTATCTCTGAATAACTCCACCTCTACTCCTACCTCTACCCCTTCCCGTTATAAATCTACCTCTACATCTCCTTTGACATCTCTACCTACACCTACCTTTACCACTACCTACCTCTACCTCTATATCTACCTCTACCTCTATACCTACCTCTACGTCTACTTCTACCCGTACCTCAACCTCTACTTTAATCGAACCTAGCTCTATATTTACCTTTACATATACCTCTAACTCTACAAAGTTCTCTACCTCTACCCCATCTGGCTTTTTCTTTACATCTACCTTTACCTCTACCTCTACCTTTACCTCTACGTCAACCTCTACTTAAACCTCTATTGTTACATTTGCTTCTACCTATACCTCTAAATCTACTCATACCTCTACCTCTGCCCGTAATTATACATCTACCTCTACATCTTCTTCGACATATCTACACACCTAGCTTTACCACTACCTACCTCAACCTCTACTTATATCTCTATCTCCATCTAGCTCTAACCTTAATCCCTACCTCTGCCTCTAACTTTAACTGTACATATGTCTCTACCTCTAGTCATATCTACCTTGCCTTTATCTCTACCTTACGCCTAAACGTATAAAAAAAATTGTTGACGCGCCCCCTGCTGTCCATCTAAAGGTGTTATAATCTGTGGGTGCGCTCGATAACATTTACGTAGCAGGCACTACACATCACACCAGTGGTTGCCAGGAACAACATTACAAAACTTGCCATCGGAATTCCATAGTCTCGATCCATTTTTAAACTTTACATCACGGTCACAAATTGTTCTTCTTCTCATTACCAGAGCTGCTAACTCTTGATTGTTCTAATTAAATTATTGAGTTATGTTTCACTAATTGCGCCCTCTTGTGGCTCCTTTTTTTATTTTTCAAAACCACGGTTTGGGCTTCATTCCCGACTAAGCACCGCTAAAACCAACGGTGAGGCGTCAGCTATAGCTCAAGCCGAAGCCCTGGTTTCAAAAACGGTCGTAACTGATGGTTACTTAACCATAGCCACATAACGATGTGTATTGTATTGGTTAGAAGAGATCCAGAATGGCGTATAATTAGTTGGAGAGCAACAGCGCCAGTTGCTATACATGTTTACGGTATGAGACAGGGAAGTTGGGGCTTGGTTTTCGGATATACATGTTATATTAAATCTAAAGTCTAACCACTCTGCAAAGGGTCAAACAATTATTGTTTTTTATTTATAATTTGTTTTAATTTCTAATTTATTTAATATTATTATTTTTTTATTTTTTTTCTTCTTCTTCTTTATTTTATACCCAATTCATTTTTTTTTTAACATTTACAACTGTTTTGTCAACTGAAATTAAAAAAATGTAGTTTTAGTCCCTCCACTTAACAAAACAACACAATAATCAAATGCATACCTATTTTGGTTCTTGGTTTTTCTAGTTCGGTGTCCAATGGCAGCCAGTACTTTTAATATTGTTTTATTTGTGCAGGTGATTTTGCATTGATCGCTGATCTCGACAATCAAACCATTTATGCGGGAAGCATGGGTCAGGCCCTCGTCGACTTGGCACCTCTACCGCTAAGTGGTTTGCAAGGTCCACTGGCCGTTGACTACGACCCCGTGATGGAAATGATTTACTGGACTGACGTTCGAGGCATACCATCTCCGAAGATATCTAGAGCACATCTTAACGGCAGCAACCAAAGGACACTCGTTGAAAACCTTAGAAGTGAGACAATAAAGTTTGAAATCCAATATTTTGTTTTACAGTCACATGCAATCAACGCCAAACGACTTTTGCGGCGTGTCGTGACCGATTGGTCTAGTTCACCGAAACCAAGCTCTGGTGTTGTAAGCAGCAGAGTGTGGGCTCGAACCCTGGTTACGATACTTTCCAAACGCTACACAAACGTTGACCTCATTTGACCCCTTTGACCTTTGACCGAAAGCTGAAGTTTAATGTTTAGACAATGTGTTACTCCTGAACCAAACGTTGGATTTTTACAATCTATAAATCATCGCCTAGGTTTGGAAAAGAAATAACAAAGGCTACACAAAGTTTGACCCTATTTTAACCTTGACTTTCCAGATCAAATCGGAAGTTGAAGTGAAATAATTGTATTGGAAAATATCTAACTCCTGATCGACACAATGGATTGATAAGTTAAAATGTTGCCACCAATTTATTTGATGACAGCACTCGCGAACACATTGGTTTTTTTTAATTATTAACACAAACTTAATATATATATATATATATAATTAGTAGGGGAGATGGCCTTAGCTTTCGATCCAATCCGGACCTTCGTCAGAGGCATAAACAAGAATAAACACAAACATATCCATTTATAGCAAAAAGAGGAGCAAAGGATTAAGGGAGAGTATCCAGAAAAAAAGCGGGAAAATATAGCCAATCAGAGTTGTAAATAAACTGCCTAAGAACCAATAAGAGGGAAGAAGTGAGAACAAAGGATGGTCAGTGTGAAAGGCTGGATCACTGGACCATAAAGGTGGTACCGCAGCCGCATGTAGGCACTACAATGCGGGAAGCATGAAAGGGTAAGATTAGAGGGCAAGCCACATAAGAAAATGCAACTAACAATAGGAGGCAAGATCAAAGTAATTATAGAATAAAAGAATCAGTGTAAGAGGTTAAAACCAAGCAAGAGGAACCTGCAGAGAGAGCAGGTTATTAATTCCTCTGCAGAGGGAATAGGTTATAGACAGGTTGATTTTTAAAAACTTTTTGAGAGAGAGAAAAGTGTAGGGAACATGTAAATGACAATAACTGTATATATTTTGTATCAATGAAGTAAGCGAGAGAAAAGGCGTAAAAATAGACTAGTGGAGAGAACTTGTTATTTAAAGTTATTGTATTTATTTTACAATATATATATAATTAGTAGGGGAGATGGCCTTAGCTTTCGATCCAGACCGGACCTTCGTCAGAGGCATAAACAAGAACAAACACAAACATATCCATTTATAGCAAAAAGAGGAGCAAAGGATTAAGGGAGAGTATCTAGAAAAAAGCGGGAAAATATAGCCAATCAGAATAGTAAATTTACTGGCTAAGGACCAATCAGAGTGAAGAGGCGAGGACAAAGGATGGTAAGTGTGAAAGGCTGGATCACTGGACCATAAAGGTGGTACTGCATTGTAGGTATTACAATGCGGGAAGCATGAAAGGGTAGGATTAGAGGGCAAGCCACATAAGAAAATGCAACTAACAATAGGAGGCAAGATCAAAGTAATTATAGAATAAAAGAATCAGTGTAAGAAGTAAAAACTAAGCAAGAGGAACCTGCAGAGAGAGCAGGTTATTAATTCTTCTGCAGAGGGAATAGGTTATTGACAGGTTGATTTTTAAAAACTTTTTGAGAGAGAGAAAAGTGTAGGGAACATGTAAATGACAATAACTGTATCTATTTTGTAACAATGAAGTAAGCAAGAGAAAAAGCGTAAAAATAGACTAGTGGAGAGAACTTGTTATTTACAGTTATTGTATTTATTTTATATCGAAGAAAAAAACAAGCAAAGGTGGAAGGAGTGTGATGGGAATTTATTTAACACCAGTGTTTACGTTGAGTCCAAAGGGTTGGACTGTCTTTAGTTGGTGAATCCAGTGTGATTCTCTGAGTTTGCGGTGTGTGTGTCGTCACCATTGCAAGCCTCAATCACGATGAGTTCAACATCTTTGACGCTGTGATTAAGGCTGTTGAAGTGGATGGAGACGGGGTACAGTTTCTTGGTCTTTATGGAAGAGACATGGTTCGCAAAGCGAAGACTGAGTTTGGTCTTAGTCTCTCCCACATACTGAAGTCCACATCTTTTACAAGATATAACATAGACCACATTGGGTGTGCTACATAGGGAGTCGGTCTTGATGTTGTAAGAAGAGCCAGTGCTATGACTCTTCACTTTAAGTGCAGGTTTGATGTAGAGACAGGTTCTACATTTAGAGCGGGTACACTTGTGACAACCCTGTATCTCTGTTAGTGGTGGTGTTTGGCCTGTACCTGGGGGAGTTTGGCCCTGACTAGAATGTCTCCCAGGTTTTTAGGGCGGCGGAAAGCAACCATGGGGTTATCAGGGATTGCTGAGCGCATCCTCTTAGATGAATGGAGAATATCCATTCTACCATTGAGGATTGAGGAGAGTTTGGGTAGTTTAGGGTGGTAGGTAGTGACCAGGGCAACTCTATTGGTCGGGACTTTTCTGGACCCCTTATTGGCCAAAAGAGTATGGCGTGGTATACTGAGGACCTTGTTGATGGCAAGTTGAACCCTGCGTTCGCTGTGACCTCTAGAAACAAGGTGTTTCCTGAGGTCCGATGAGCGCCTTTTGTAGAGGGTATCTGTGGAGCAGATACGTCTTATGCGCAAGGCCTGACTGTAAGCAATTGCCTTCTTACAGTGACTGGGGTGGCAACTGTTGGAGAGAAGGTACTGGTGGGTGTCAGTGGGTTTGCTGTATACATCCGTAGCAATGCCGCTAGGAGTTTTACTTATAGTTACATCTAGAAAGTTAACACTTGTTAGAGAGTATTCAGTAGTGAACTTTATGGTTTGGTGGAATGAGTTTATATGGTCGATAAACTCATCCAAGCTGTATACATATATATATATATGTGTGTGTGTAATAAATTCAGAATATGAGTTAAACAAACTTTGAGATATGCCAAAGTTTGTTTAACTCATATTCTGATATTATTACATGTTATAGCTCTACAGAGATGTATCGATCACTGTGAATTGTGATAGAAGACGATTTCATTGGATATATATATATATATATATTTTTTATTTTTTTTTTACCATATTAGTACCACATGGATTGGCTCTGGACATCACCTCCCGCATGATGTACTGGACGGATATGGTAATTTTGCACATTATGCGAGCCACAATGGATGGTGAAAATAAAGAAGTAATCGTTGAGAATATTGGATCCCCGAGAGGCATCTTTGTTCACCATCTATCAGGGTAAGAAGAGTAGCTTTATTTTACGACGGATGAAAAACTGAAATATCCAGGGCGCTAATAGGTGACTATTGGGACGCTAAAAATAGATGCCAGCTGACTTACCAGGTAAATATATTGATCTTGCTAAGAAACAATTAAATTTAACCTGGTATATCTTTTGCCACCTAGCGTTTTAAAGTCTCCCACTGTGATTTTTACTCATTGGTTCACAACCAAAAAGACTTCCACCAGATTGTGAAAAACCGCCACCAGGAGGCGAGCGTATGTGCGTAACAATTATAAATTAAGTGCTTGTCAAAAAAAGGAAGAAACAAGGTTTTGGATGATGAAATAAAGACAGATTTGCTCATGAAGTTACACAAGCTTTCAAATTTTCATTTGTTGTATACAAGACTAGTATTCGATCCATATTGTGAGGCTGGGAGCGGAAGCAATCGTGGTATGTAGATAGAGGGTGTGACAAGAAGGAGAGTTCAAGGGACATTCTTCACTGAATGAAATTATTTATTTGAAAAACCAAACACAAACTATAAAATTTATAACTGCCACAACTCACTAGGATAACCGAATACGAGTTCGACTAATAAACGTAAACGAGATGACAGTGTGTGCTTGCTATGACAAATATAGTTTAAACATCATCTAGACAAATTTTACTCTCTTTTTTTATAGCTTTTTCGTCTATTTCTTATTTTGACACACGTATAGGGAAATGGAACAACAAGTAAATAAAAACAGAGTTTGAGTACGTTTTTAGTTGAGTATCGAGTATGTGACTTTGAGAACAGAATATGTTTCACTCGAGTATCGAGTATGAACTTGGAGTACAAGCATTAGTACTACGATTACGAGTATCATTTAAACGATTCTCGAGTTTAGTACCCGAGTTCAGGTACCGACTATGAGCACTTTCAAACTAGTCCCAGTTAGCCTCTACGGTCTCGGTCTGTAGGATTGATGGCATCCCACTTAGTAATGCTGACAATCTCTCTAATAAACAGACCCTGTACATCATTCAGGATAAGTCTTGATTGGCGACGTTCATTTTGTTTAACGTAGTGAGATAACGCAACACGAAATAGTGGAGAAGAGATATCTGTACCCCGCGAACATCTGGATCAAAACGATCCAGATTTGTAAACTTGTCCAGTCTCGATCACAGTCAGCCTTCCAAACAGTCGTAGTTGCACACTCTATCGGTGACTAATACAAAAACAGCTGAAAGCCGGCAAACATCTAGACTGGTCCCCTGTCTTTATCCTTGAGGATAAAGACAGGCACTGGTTTTACAGACCCAATGATTTCATTGGATACAACGATTTCATTGGATAAACGTGCTTTGACGTAAGCTTTACATTTCTGTGTTATGATTGGTCGAGGTTACGAGGTGATGTAGTTTGTCAGCTTGCACTTTTGATCGTCTGCTGCATGCAACTAGCGTCATGTAGTGTTGTTTTATTTACTATGTAATGGGAATAATTATGTACGTGTGAATTAACTGCGAGTCTTCGTGTGAAATGAATGCTAGGTCAAAGGTACATCTGCCAACATCCAGTCTGGCAGGTATCTGGCCATAGTCACGAGCCTCGAAGTATGACGTCAGATGTTCGGGCTAGCAAATATCTTGTCTACTTTTGTATTTAATGTTTTATTTCAAGATATATTTACTGGACAGACTCTGGTGATTTCCCTAAAATTGAACGGGCTAATCTTGACGGGGAAAATAGGATGACCCTGATAGATGAAGAGTTGGTCTGGCCGAACGGAATATTCATTGATTACGAAGGTAAAGATTTTCACTTTGTATGTATTACCCCTTTTTTTAAACAACATATTAGAAAAGACATACAGACAAAAGAGAGAGAGAGAGAGGGGGGGGGGGGAGAGAGAGAGAGAGAATGGAGGAGAGAAAGAGAGGGAAAAACCCACATGAAACCACAAACTTCCCTACAAACAAACAAACAAACAAACAAACAAACACCCCAACAAACAAACAAACAAACACCCCAACAAACAATCAAACAAACAACCCAACAGACAAACAAACAAACAAACAAACACCCCAACACCCCCCAACAAACAAACAAACAAACACCCCAACAAACACCCCAACACCCTAACAAACAAACTAATAAACAAACACTTTCTTGTTTACTCGTTTTTAGTTAACCCTTAATGAGGGCATGAACTGTTAGTTATGACACATTTTGTTTATTTTGCCAGTTTCTTAAAAGTTGTATAACCTGATGGAGCAACAGTTTTTGATATCATAAACTGGTCCATTTCACAAATTGAACAAAGTTTCAAGCCCCTGAGTTGTGTGTTTGCTTAGTTTAGGGCGAGGAAGTGTTTTGGAGTATTAATATATAGAGTAAAATCGTGTTTAATACAGACCTACTAGATCATCACATCTAACAAGTGAATCCATCTGTTCCTTTTCACTAAATAGACAAAGACAAACTAGGTTCAAGTCACATTAGACATTAGCTAGGTATATGAATAAGTCACTTAGAAATACAAAACTATTGGGAAATGCACACAAAAACATTCTTAATATATCTTGAAGGAGGTTAATAATGGAACCTTCGAGCGTTGGGACAAAGACTAGGGCTTACACCAACGCAATGATTTCAAGAGGAGCATCCTATTTGCGAGTATCCTTGGTTTTATTCCTACAGTGGATTAAACCAGGTTGTATGTCTATGGTACATCGAATCCCAACCTCTTGTTAAAATGTTTTGAATACATTTTTTTTTTTTTTTGCTATAGAAAACCTCATGTATTTTAGCGACGCCAAATTGGACAAAATTGAACGAAGTGATCTTCTGGGTAACAATCGACATGTCGTAAAAAACTTGACAGAAATCATCAGCCTCCCTTTCCATCCATTCGATTTGGCTGTTTACAAAGATGAAATATATTGGACTGACTGGAATTTTATAGCTATCTTCAGGGTGAATATCAACGGCTTAGGAGAGCAGATCTATGGACCACTGGTATTTGAACGGGCTGGGGGTCTCCACATCCAACTAGGTTTGTACCCCTACCTTGAATATTACCCCTACGATATTGAACCCCTTGAAAATTGGGAATTTCCCAAGGGTTAATGAATGACGTAGCAAAGCATATTGGTTGGACAAACGGTGTTGATAAAATTACAACCTTCACCCCGAGAGTAAATATTTCAATTGATATGTGTGGATTTTGTTTGGTGTCAGCTGGTCTCACTTTGTTCCCGTACTTTATATCGTTGTCATATAGGCTTAAAGTTGAACATCCACAGTTTTTAAGGTGTTTGGCAAAAAGCCGAAAACATGTTACTTTTTTTTAATGTTTTGTTGTTTTCATTGTGTTCGGTCAGCGATCGAAGACCAATTGTTATTGTCCTAGGATTGTTTAAACTTCTTCTTCTGAACCTGCTATTGCAAATTTCCCAAAAATGTTAAGGTTCAGTACAGACTTTAAACTTGGCATGTACTTGATGTACAAAAGTGTATAGACACTTACAAAATTGAGATGATGACATTATTCATGACGTCAGAACAAACACGTTTTTAAAACGGTGTTTTAAAAATTATAAAAAGCCGGAAATGGTACATAAACGATTGTTTATGAAAGATCTTGATGCATTGTACAGAGTGTGACCCCATGTGACCTTTACGTCTTGTCGAAACTGGACGTTAAAATGTTGTTTTAATAGAAATATAGCGTATTGACCAAATACTGTACTATAATAATCAAGACATTATCTGAAAGCTCAATAACGACTCTTCCAATCGACACCATTTGACCTTTACATCTGGCCTAAACTTGAGGTTATATTTTCATACTTAATTTGTTAAAAATCATCTCAAGAACCAAAAAGATTGAGACTTGACACTTACCATATACTAGATCTAAAGTGTGTAAGTCAATCTTCAAGTGTTGCGGAATGGTGACGTCATCGTTGTCTTCACAACAATAAATTTAAGTTTGATATACAAAACTATATATCCGGACAACCATGACTGCTACCAAATTTCATCTTTACTTTCACCAGCTCTGCCCGAATTAACAGGTCCAACAAACACTTTTTGTGATTTCGTTAAACCTTAATTTATGTTTGTACTGCCCTCCCCGTCTCTTTATTCTGCACACTCTTTAGCACTCTAGTAAAGGTATTACGTACTTGAAAATTTGCATGTACTTAGACCTGAGTGTTGAGATGAATACCGCAACATTCTCATAATGACGACGCCGACATCGATGACGCCATTATAAGTAATTTTCAAAAGTTGTCATCTTAATTTGCGTTAGAACAAAGAAAAATTTACTATAGCGGGACTTGAACCAACGACCCATGGAATAAGGTACAGGAATCTGCCAACTTAGCTACCCAGCCCTATGTTGGCGGTCTCCCTATTAGTCAATGTCTTTTTTCGGGGGTGCCTATCAGAAGCCATTTAACCGTGTAACCGTGTAGCCAGAGATCACACCCAAGTTTACGATACAACCTTGGAAGCGGCAGCCACGGAATCACCTGAAGGAAGCGACTTTCTAATATTAAGTATCAAGTAATAAACCACAAAGGAAACTGACTAGTTTTTATATTTTAACCGTGGCAAGATCTTTGCTTGATATGACGGTTGAAAATGGAACTCATGTTTAATTTAAAATTATCAATGTTTTGGGGTTGCTTTTAATGACATAAGTGTCCAGCATCAGTCTGGCATAAAAGCGTAGTACCGGTGACGTCATAAAATCCTAAAGCGCCCTCTAGTATTTAAAAGAATCCAAAATACACGTTAACTTGATATCTGAAGCAAAAACGTTGTTAATCGTTTCCAACTGTAAATAAGATTTATATGCAGACTACGTATGTGTGAAGTTGGAGACTGATCACCTTATCACATGTCACGTGGTATAAAGTTAAGGGTACACTGTCTGAAGTCGTGTATCGTCCGAACATGTATTTTTGTAGATAGTACACGACTTCAAATCGAAACTTGGTATGTTGATAGACAGCAGTGTTTACTGCAAAAATATGAAGTGACACCATAATGACGACATAAATTTTGTTCACGATTTTTAGACTAAAAATTCTACTACTTATTACAGAAACTAGCTAGAAATAACGTCTTCAAGACATCATAAATTGATACAATTAATTGCAAAAAAGGGGGAGTTTTATCTATAAACTATACAGAACATCAAAGGCACTCAAAATGAAACTGTGCTTGCATTCAAGCTGGAGGGTTTTTTTTATGTACAATGTTTAATATTGTCTTTGCGCCAGGAGTGTCTTTCTGACAGATATGGCGCACTACAAATGTCCATTAAATATTATTATTATTCATATCATTCATCCAAAAATTTAGGTTATTTCACGATAACTTCATGAAGTGTTACATGACGTCACCTTAAACTTAGTTTTCAAGTCTTTATATCTACACATTACATACCCAAGTGAGCTAAACAATGAGGTTGTTCTAACTTATGATTGAACAAATAACTGCATGAACTGACTTCATGCCGATCACCGAGTTTTTGTTTTCACAAAAACTTAGGTCTAGTTTATTTTCCTTCCTCTCCTTCTTAATCTTCACCTCGCTATTGAAAATGAATCTGAGTCTTAAAACTCATTAGACAACTGAACCTTAAAATTTGAAGGTAAATGATGTCATCTCAATTAAAGCTAATTCCACTTTACTCGAGTAGTAAACGAGTTTACTCGCTTTTTTTTTCTTTGAACCACATTTAATCAACAGGTCCCCGGCCCTCCTTAATACACATAATATATTGTCTCAGTAACTCCTACTTGGAAGTGGACTGACCCCTGTACCTGGAATATCCAGTGGCTGGGTTTGGTTGGGCCTATTATGCATTGTTATATCCATCAACTCAGACCGCTGTTTCATCATTTCCCTTACCTTTCAATGTAGGATCAGTTTATTTCTACTATGTGTTTAGATTTAAAATTTAAACCATTTTACAGCTGTGTTGTCCATAATTGGGCAACCGATAAGTCAAGACTGAGGCAACATTTGAAAAGTTGTTTGACTTTTTTCTGGTTGTATCGGAAGGTCAAATTTTGCCTTTGTTTTTTTTTTCTTCTTCAAGAAGTGAGCAAACCCTATTGTCTCTGCTATGGGTGAGCTTAATAAGCTTTATTTGGGTTAAAAGAAAGATAGAATACATACCAGTGGTTGTTTCAAAATTATCAGAAATGTTGGACCAGTTTCAAGGCTTGGACTCAATTGATCCAAAGAGAGTACAACAAGCATCCCCAATCCTGCAATGATTTGACAGAACCTACTGAGCACAATGTTGACTCTACATGGCCAGTTTACTGCTATAAATTGTGTAGCTTTTAATTATGTAAATTTTATGATTATTAGAACCCGGCTATTGTGAAAGTTCCCCGTGCGAGAATGGAGCGACATGTGTTGACATAATCAACGGGTATCGATGTCAGTGTCCTCCCGGATCTACGGGATGTTCTCAAGGCGAGTAGCTGGTTATCTTCATTATAGCAGGATATCATTCTTTGTGAAAGACAAACTTATTTCAACTCTGTGGTTTTCTTGAGACAAAATCAATCATACACCAAAAAAACACGCACGTAAAAGTTTGATTGAAATGAAGGTCGCGTGGTCAAGTGCGGCGTATTGTTGCCGAGCTGCAAAGCAGACTTTGGGTTCGGGTATCAGTTTTGACACCTGCCTCACTTTAAAGTTAATCAAGTGGCTTAATCAAAACAAAACAGCTGATTTTAGTTTATAAATTCAAAATAATAACCAAAATTGAAGGAAGATTACTCAACGATTCCATTAAAACTTAAGAACACAGAACTCTGTATAAATATAACACTTTTTTCGCATAGTAAGAATCGGGTACTTAATTTGGATTTACTCTTACATCGATGTATATAGACCACTGTATACTCAGTACTATCTTGAATTTTGTGGGAAAAACCACAGGCAAATCACTCGGGTGAGGTTTGAACCCACGACGTTCGCATTAAAACAGTTCCTCTACTTTACTTCAAGAAATGTTGACGACAGTTCATCATTTATAATAAAACTATTAAACTGATGCACCTATCAGGATCAATCATTGTCAACAAGCAAACAATTTGGATGCAAGTCAGCAAAGTTACTGTAGATAGCGGAACTATCACAGCATAGAAACGTATAACGATGAAAGAAACAAGTGGCTCACACTGCATCCAAAAACCTTTTTATTACGATTTGGGGTTTTGTTTTGTTTCCCAGAATCTGGTTGTGCGTTTACCCGTGACCCAAGTGATCTTGTAACTGTTGAACCCGACAAAGATGTGTACCTGCCGGGTGACCAAGTGGTGATTACTTGCCCAAGTGGATACATAGTTAGTGGCTCAACCGAACGGATTTGCAGATCGGATTTGATATGGTCAGGGGAAGACACTGCGTGCACTGCTGAAGGTATTGGTTTGTTAAGAATTGCTACATATTATTCATTCATTCATTCATTCATTCATGCATCCCGTGACCGTCATGCTTTAGCGGCATCTGCTGTCAGGGGTCGCCACAGCTTCCTGTCATCAGTCATACGTAAGTTGGCATCAATGGTTTGGCGCGTCCAGTCTCTATGAGGTGCCAAGTGTAAATTTATTATTTAACGCATTTATTTACAAATAAATCATTATATAATATATAATTCATTATTTAACCATTATTTAAATTTTATTTACAAATAATCCAGTTTGCACCACACAATTATATGTATATAATTGTATGAACGCGTTCATTTTATGTATATAATCTTACACACCATTTCATTATTTACAAATAATGTTGACGGGTAGTTTTTTATATGTAAATAAATAATTTCGCTATTGCAATTATATATATATTTAATAATAAAAATTGTTGGACGACTTTCATTATATACATATAATTTTGTGGATCATTAGACTTATATATAAATAATGACGACTGGCACTATTTATATGTAAATAATCAGTTTTGTACACTGTACTTATATATGTATAATTGCTGGTCAGCTTTCATTATATACGTATAATTTTTGTGGATCACTTTACTTACTGTGACTGACAAATTTTATTTGTAAATAATGGTTTTTGCACGACACAATTATATATATATATAATGGAAACTGTTTTTACAACTACGTGAACGAGGCTATGATATACTAAATAATGACTGCGCGTCGCTTTCATTATATATAAATAATCGTGTTGTATGTAAATTGAGTGTTTAGCCACGCCCAGTAGTCTGAATATTCCAGTCATAACATCCGGCGGCACGGGGCGGGGGCTCGTCGCTAGGTCGAAGTCAGTCTGGTCCTTTTTGTGATCTGCACATTTTGGAGAAAAACATGTGTATGTAGCTTAACCGAACGCAGGTGATGGACACTAGACCGCGGTCTTTTTTATGAGTGTGAGTACTGTTTTGTCCTCTTTCTAGCCTTGTCTTGAGCTAAGCTTTAGGCCTATTTGTTTCTTGGGAAATTCGTTTTTTGAACCGGTCATGGCGGATGGCAGCCCAAGCAACATACTGAACAGCGCCACTACTAGTACTACACATGTTTTTCTCCAAAATGTGCAGATCACAAAAAGGACCAGACTGACTTCGACCTAGCGACGAGCCCCCGCCCCGTGCCGCCGGATGTTATGACTGGAATATTCAGACTACTGGGCGTGGCTAAACACTCAATTTACATACAACACGATTATTTATATATAATGAAAGCGACGCGCAGTCATTATTTAGTATATCATAGCCTCGTTCACGTAGCTGTAAAAACAGTTTCCATTATATATATATAATTGTGTGGTGCAAATTGGATTATTTGTAAATAAAATTTAAATAATGGTTAAATAATGAATTATATATTATAATTATTTATTTGCAAATAATTGCGTTAAATAATAAATTTACACTTGGCACCTCATAAGTCTCTGCCTCTTCCGTCGCTTCCCCTCAACTGTTCATTTGTGGATGGTTCTGGACACTCAGGGAGTCGTGACGGGAAACATCCATAGGTGTTGATTTGCGGCCTGACAAAGTAATTTGTCTTGTCTTTTCTGTATGAGATGGGTAGGATCTTTCTGTAGCACTTGTGCTCGAATGTCTGAATTCTTAATTCCGTGTCAATTGTAAGTGTCCAGGTCTCACATCATTACAGGAGAATGGAAACCACTAGCGATTTTAAAATTTTACCTCCGTGGGAAGACTGAGGGAGTTGCTTTTCCAGGTGACATTCGGCCATTTTATGGCAGATGGGGCCAGGCTTGAGCTGCCATCTTTTCTCAAAGTGGACCCACGATATTTTAACCTGTCCACTTCTTAAAGTCGTTGCCCTTTGAGGATTATGCTTGTCGCCGTTTGTTGGCTGTACGTGTCGTACTGAGCTGACTTCCATTCCAAATGCTCCTGCTGCCTCTTCCAGTTTGGTTGTGAGATTCTGGAGTTCCTACTCATGCCCCAATGTCGGTATCGTCAGCGAAACGCAGGTTGCAGAGAGGCCGTCCTCCGGATGGACATACAGGTATGGAAGTCAAGGAGAGCCTCCTGCATGATGTTTTCCAGGTAATTGTTGAACAGTACTTGTGAGAGGGGACAGCCATGTCGAACTCAAACTGATGTATAGAAGAATTCTCTGAGGTTGTTGTTCAGGAGAACTGCACTGATGGAATATGTTTTACTGTGCTTCGATGACTTGGATGAGGTTATTTTCAAAGTGGAAATTCTCATCACCTGCCACAAGCCTTCATGTAAAGGCGGTCGAAGGATTTCCTGAAGTCGATGAAGTTGTGCTAAATGCTGAGCTGGAGTTGCGGATATATATCGCTTTAATAATCTCATGTTGAAATCTGTTTTGGAGTGCCCCTCTTTGGTCTTATTTCAGCTTGTTCTTTGGCTAGGATTTGTTTCTGCCTTTCCCCTGAGGCAGTTTATGTGTACCCTCAGCATCACTTTACTGGAATGGCTGGTACGGCTGAAGGTGCTGTGATTTTGGCAGAGTCTTAAGTTGCCTTTCTTTGGAAGGGGTAATATCAGGGAGGGATTTGGTCAACTCTTTCAGCCATTGCTTTGTTTTCCATATCCTCTGGCAGATGGTTGTCAAAGTCTTTGTGAGTTCTGGCCCTCCATATTTTACAAACTCTTCTAGAATGTTGTCCAAACCTGATGACTTGCCTTACTTGAGAGAGCGCACGATCAGTCTCCTCTGCTTCGTCTTGAAGTATTGGTTCATCCCCAGCTTCTTTGTCGGTTGGTATTGGTGGCATTGTCCAGTATACTGGTGACCGGTCTGAGCTCGAAGTTGTATAATTGTTCCCAGTACTCGGTCCATCTTCTGCTGACTGCTGTGTCTTCTGTGAAGAGTAATTCTTCTGTATTCAGGTCCGTTGGTCTTGGACAAATGCACGTGGTCTTTAGAAATTTGAAAACTGAAAAACACATCATAATCCTTCATTGTCTGCATAAAACATTTTTCACAGCTTCTTTCTAGACTTGTATAACGATGATGGAAACTAGTAAGGCACAGACTGCATCCAATAACCTTTAATTACGATTTGTGGTTTTGTTATGTTTCACAGATTCTGGTTGTATGTTTACCCGTGACCCAAGTGATCTTGTAACTATTGTACCAGACAAGGATTTGTACCTGCCGGGTGACCAAGTGGTGATTACTTGCCCAAGTGGGTACAGAGTCAGTGGCTCTCCCGAACGGATTTGCAGATCGGATTTGACATGGTCAGGGGAAGCCACTACGTGCACTGCTGAAGGTATTCGTAAAAAAAATAATAACTAAATAAACTGTTGTATGAGACGTCACTGAGTGTTTAATGTTAAAGTGTAAAATGCTTCACTTGGCATGAATTGCAACAATGAAACACAAATAAACAATTGCGCGGAAAAAACGGAATTCTTGGTGTGTACATTTGTTTGTTTTTAGAGGATTATTAATATTCAAATCGTTATAAACCTGCAGAGCAAGGAAAGACAATTGACCCTGACAAACTACTTCTCTTTTAAACAATGTAAACAATTTAATAATTTGCAATTAAGTCCGTTAAAACGTTGTTACTCTTTCTACACACTTTGGGTTTTTGAAGAATTTACTGGAGCAGGACTTGAACCAACTACCTCTGGATTAACGTACCGGTGTTTATACCAACTGAGCTATCCAGCCCTATGTCGGCGGTCTCCCTACAGTATTAGTCAATTTTTATGTTGGGGGTTCCAGCCAGAAGCCATGCAACCGTTACCTGCCGTGTAGCCAGGGATCAAACCCAAGTTTACGATACAACCTGGGAAGCGGCAGCCAGGGGATCACCTTAAAGGGATGCGACTTTTTGTTCAAACTTCTTTTGTTTAAACCGAAATTCTTAGGTTAACACTCAATGACAGAATCGCTCACTTATTGAGTAACAGTTTTTAATTAAAACAATTGGTACTCCGCCAGTTGTTATTTTTAATCTACAAATTCCAAGTTCCACTACTACACCTAGCCAAATAGCATGCCGATTGTGTTATTACCATCGGGTTGTTGTTGAGGTTTTTTCCCCTAAAAAATCCATAAATGACCAGCTTTCCAGGAATTCCCATAGGAATTGTACAGCAACTAGTCAGCCTTTGTACTAATACAGCCACTACTGGGTGAAACGAACGATATGGTTTTCAGGTTGCTTCTTCTGTAGAATCTTGGCTTTGCACTGGTCGTTTGTTTGGATAATTGAGTAGTTGCACGGTCAGCTAGACATTAAACTCTAGCGTGACTACAGTGTATACATATTTCTTGGAAAGGGCCTATCCTGTTCGTAAGTGTAAAAAAAATTACTTTAAGCCACGCCCACTCCCACGCAAACTGGCTCCAACAATTACCAGAGACTCACAAAAATGCACTAAGGAAAATTGTGTACAGACTTGCCTTCCAGTAATGTTTGCAGAGCCTCAGTTGTCAGAATTGTCATGAGGAATGCCTTTAGAACAAAAATTACACACACACTTTTTTCAAAAGGTGTGTCGCAATGATACGAATCAGTTCGAAAGACTAGCATGGTATTGTTTGTGTTAGTTACATTATTTTCTAGTTTTCAATAAACACATCATACGACCAATTAAAAACAATTTATTTAAAATTGCTGTCATTTATGAAACAATAGGGTATTTTGCTTTGCAGTGTTTTTTAAAAACTGTCTGTCCTTTGATCAACTGCCTTTGATTGCTTGCTTCTTAAGACTTTCCTTTGGGTCTGGCTCTCGGTGGAGGAGTCGGTTTGTTCCTTGTCATCATCATCGTGATCGTCGCCGTCATCATCTGTGTGAGTAGGTACGTAAAACCCCTAATTAAAAGCTACTAAAATAATTGTATTGGTCGTCGCCAAAAATCTAGTGCGTCAATATTAATGAAATTTTGTTTTAGTAATTAACCCTCCGTGAATTACATGGTGGATTCACTGGGCGCGATTCGGAAGGCAGATTGTATTACGGGTAAATAACTGTGTTTTGGGGGCACAATTTGTGTTGTAATGGTCTGAACAGATAAATAATGTTCTCTGTACCCACACAATAAAGATTGAAGCATTCAATTTACAAATTGGTTCACTACTAATTAAAACAAAATAGTACATTTCGAAATCCGCACCCAGGCCCTCTGCAAAGTGCCATCCCATGTATTCAAAGGATTAAGTTTTTGTGCACACAGTAGGATTTGTTTGTGCACATTAGAATGGGTCCATTAAGACTAATCTGCCATCCCACACTATTTGTCAACCTCTGAGTTTACCCACCCAGAAATCACTACAGTAAATGTTTAAGGGTATTTAAAAAAAATCAGCGGAATTGATCCACACATTTTGTAGTTATTAAACAAAGTATGAAGCTAGTCCTTCCGCCCGCGCCCCTCGGCTGCTCCGAGGGTTTTAATAAATAATGTGAGAACATCTTGGACGAAAATTAATGTTGGGTAAAACAAACAACATTGTTCAGAATTGTTTTCTTTAAACATTTCTGTGAAAAGAAAACTCATTTAAGTATCATATTGTAACACATAACGTATGTTATAATATATCTAATGTAACATATTTGACTCTCATCAAGCATCTCTAAGTTTCAGTTAACACTCTCAAGTGTTGTTTTCTGTATAACAAAGGTTGCGAGGTTCAAATAGTACTAACAATGCAGTGGATTTAGGCGTGTACTTCAACCCTCTACAACTAGATGGAAAGCTAGCAGACCCAATTTACGAAAGCAACTTCGAAGAAGCCTGAGCCTACAGCACGCATCAACATGACTTACACAACTGTTGTAGGTGACGCAGATGTAAAGCCAGTGCGAGACCAATGTGTAACGTGATCTGAACTACAGTAATGAGGAAGGAAGTTTTAACACTTTACATGAAACAAAACAGCTATAAGCTTATTTTCTTATTTTGTTTTATTGTACATTGTTAACAACCTTTTTGAAGTAATTTTATACAGGTATTTTTATTAGAGTATGATCACTTGAATAATGACATGGTTAAAACGATTGGCAAGGTTTAAAACAAATAAATAGTGTATATAATAAATGTTAATTTTGCATCGGGGATAAAGAATACTAATTTTGGTTTTTACCCTACACTGATGTGCGCTAGCACTGTATACTCAGTACTTTCCCGAGTTCTGTGAAAAAAAAATCACAGGCATATTACTCGGTTGGGATTCGAACCCACGACCTTTGGAATTCTAGAGCAGTGTCTTACCAACTAGACCACCGAGATTGCCCGGTAGCTAGAGGCAGTTCGAATCCTATATTTTTTTAGCAGCGGGTACCGCAACAATTTAATAGATTTTAATTTTGCATCGGGGATAAAGAATACTAATTTTGGTTTTTACCCTACACCGATGTGTGTTAGCACTGTATACTCAGTACTTTCCCGAGTTCTGTGAACAAAATCACAAGCATATTACTCGGGTGGGATTCGAACCCACGACCTTTGCAATTCTAGAGCTATGTCTTACCAACTAGACCACCGAGATTGCCCGGTAGCTAGATGCATCGGGGATAAAGAATACTAATTTCGGTTTTTACCCTACACCGATGTGCGCTAGCACTGTATACTCAGTACTATTTATTTACTAAAAATTAGTAAATAAATAGTGGTCTGTACTGGTTTGAATCCTGATTTGTTACTCAGATAATTCAAAAACCACGAGCTGTTTCAAACGTGCTGCTCGAAGGACATCCCTATACAAGGGAAGGTTTTTCCTTTTAACCTTAGACCAATTTCATAGAGCTGCTTCACAGCCGATTTTGTGCTATGAATGAATGACGTAACCATGCAAATCCATGATGAACGCGCAAGATGGCTGCCTAATTTTCTTGTTTACCTGTAAAATACGCTAAGCTTAAGCAAATTGTTATGCTATAGTAAGCATGAAAATTTGCTTACCGTTAAGCAGCGCCATGAAATTGGGCCCTGGACGGGAGGGGGATCTTCGTTATATGTTTTCCAGACGTAGGCTCTCGACCGATTTTCTTGAACCTTCCTACAAAAGATCGTTAGTCTAAAATCTTATGATTCTTTGCAACTTTAAATGTTTTTCCCTCACATTTCCATTATTTTGTGTCCAATGGTTTCAGATTTGGCAGACACGTTGTAACACAAGCAATAGCGTCACATATTTTTTTACAATCTGAGATCACCGCATGTTGCCATCTATCTCGAACAAAACAAAGTCAATATGGCGGCCATCTTTTGCGGCCATAATACATCCCAACACATGTTGTGATGAGTGCAAGCATCTGATTTAATAATTGAACTGAAGAGCAACACGCTGACATTTTATAAAATACAATAGGTCTTACCTTGGTAGAAATGTCGAAACGTAGGGCCTATTTATTCGTTATCCTTCTTTCAGCAACGGAAACCAAAAATTCCAATATGGCCTCCAAATCGGCGGCCAAAAATTCACTTATAGATTAGCACCTGATCCTGAGACTCACTTTTCAAAAGTAAAACACAAATAACTTTGATTAACATTGTAGAGAAATTGATAGCGCAAACCAAATTCAAAACCAATAATTGCATGATAGCCCTGTCTACAAAACATTGCATTTAATATTGAGCGTCAAACAAGATATTAACTTAAGTGAAAACTTGCTTAAAGGGTCTGTATACGTTTGGTAATGACTCTAAAAATTAATGGCAATAGAAACTGACTTGATAAGAGGTACAGTGGCTTTTGATAGTATAATGCCGTTTGAAAAACATTCACTTTGAAGTACTGCGGTCGGTTAGGGAAAAATATATCGCTACTTATCCCCCAAAAGTTGAATCTGAGAAACGTTACTGTCAGTAACGTTTCTCACATTGTGTATTTCTGTCAGCACCTTTCATTTTCAATGGATAATTCCTTTAGGTGATGACCCCGGGTGAGTTTCCCAATAAAACAGATTGACAACAAAATGAAGAACGAAAAGGTGACCAGATATAACTTGATAAGCTTGTATATTTACAATAACATTTACAGTTATTTACAGGAAAACAGATGGAATTAGATAGTAGTCTGGTATAGCTTCCTGGTTCAATTTAACAATTCACACTTCCATGATTAAATAAACTTTCTGAATATAATCCACAACGTTTTGCCGCGAACATTTCTGCCTGAACTAAACTGGAATGTGGACAACTCAAAATGAAGCACTATATACAACCCTTTTAATAATACGTTTTTACTTGTTCGATGCCCCCTGGTCTTGACCCATCTTCCCGTGGACGTGTGATGTGTACGCTTCGTAAGACGAATGGCCTGCCGTTATAGTCTCCGTCTCAAGGAGCTTTCGTGCGGCCTCACACTCACAGTTCAGTTTGCGTCCGGGACGGGGTTATATCAAACTCCAGGGTATGGCCATCTATCAAGTAAAATACAACCAAACATGTGCAAGTTTTGTGGAATAATCTTAATAACGTTTATACAAGCAATTAATTAATATAGCACAGTCAATAATTCTCAATCGGTAAGCTCCTCAAGTCTTTCAATAAAATTTAATATCGCCAACTTGACCAAAACTTCAATGAGCGTAAAATCTTCCGTTTGCAATAATTCCCGATGTCTGCCCATTTCATGAAAATGTCTTTGCCAATTGCAACTATAGCAGAACATCATTTTAACTAACAAATAGTATCTTCTTCAATACTTCCATTTCTGTGAACAAATAAATCAAAGTTACACTTACGGTTATTACTCTGGGTAAAAGCTTATGTTTGTCGAGGCTCAGTGTTGCGGGTATGTGGACCGGTAGAAGAATTGGCTTTCGTTTGGCTCTGATTTGCTAAAATACCAATTTGATCGTGCCGGGACTGGCTTTCTCCGGCCGATCGCCACTCCTGCTGCTTCAGGGGCTTCTTGGCTGTTGGTACGGTCGCTATATACCTCACACTCAGTTTTCGCTAGCACTCTCGCTTTCCTTGTTCAGAGATCGCCGATCAAGATCGTTCTGATCAACCCTCACAAGCACTCAATTTCCCAGAAACTCTCACATTCATTATTTTGTATGGAAATCAACAAACGCCGAAAACCAACAAATGGAACAAACAAACAAAACGACGGACTAAACAACAACAATAACAGAGATATATTGGGACAATAACCATGGCCGGCGTTCTTACATAACTTACTGTGACAACAGAAAGCGCGTTCTAGTTACGAAAAAAAAAGCCCTGGAAAAATACTAGCGGGTGCGGGAGTCTAGCAGTGGGAAAAATAAACGTGCGCGATTGGCTTATGGCCACGTCGGGCGAGAAGGCTAAACAATGTGTTATCGGGGTGGTTTGAATCGCAAGGTAGAACAATAAATAAATAAACGCAGTGCGATTCTGACAATTTCTATTTGGGTTTTTTTCTTCCTGCGTCTGGACATATTCGCTCCGGATTTTGGGCGATATCTCAAAAAACACGAACACCTTTTGAAATGAAATGTTCACAGGTTAGTTATATTGTATATCTACTTTTATATAGGTCTGGATTAAAACAATCAAGTGTTTGCAAATACCAAAGGTATACTTTGCTCTTAAGGCAACTGCTTCATGAAGTCATTGCGATGAGTATTGTTTTTAATGTTCTTATTTTATGGTTGCAGTTTTGTTACTTTCTTTAAGTTATTACTTGGAATGCCAAGTTTTGTAACAATCATTAATATGTACTTAGTGATGTCAAGAATGTAGCCCATCATTTATCCAAGTACGAGTTTTACTGTAATTTAATCTCAAATCGGCTCGGCAATTTTTATACAATTTCTTCTTAATCATACAACATAGTTACCAAGGTAAATAAAGACAATTGGTAAAGAAACATAATAACCCTTTAATCATTTCAAATTTATTTAACTTGTTTTGTTTGGTTATGACCCTACATAATGTTTGCTAAAGTCAGCGTACAGCCCACCGTAAAAAAACAAAACACAAAGTTATGAGCATAAGTGTTGGGGAAGAGGTTGAGCTTCGTCACGCAAATTACAACGAACTGTTGTTTGTTCGGTTTGTATCTCCTAATATTGAAAACACTAATTTTATTCCCTAGTCTACACATATATCCAGATATGTGTTTGTTGCTCAGTTGCATGCGGTGTACATAATTTTCTTGCTTGTCTTAAACGATGCCCCTTTTGTATTCTAAATGGATTGCCTGCGAAAATTGCTGCTTTGTTATTCATGATGTTGCGATGAAGTAGACTATTAAAATAACTTTTCTAATTGAAATAAACATGAACTTTACACCATTATTACTTGATATTCGAAATTATTTGTTTGTTGATGTGTATTCTGATAAAAGGGTGCTAAATGCAAAATATTAAAACAAAAATTACTTTAAGCGTATTAAGAAGTCTCACAGCTTCTTAAAAGTAGTATCCAATGACTCCTCAACTTTTATCCTCAGCTCATTTTGACAAGGGGAGTCCCAAGGCCCGTCGAGTCATTCTCCCTCAGAATAAAAAAAAATGTGGGTAAATTCTGAAATGTCCGAGCATCAATCTTGAAAACATGTCCTTGCTACTCTCAGCAAATAGGACCATTTTCTGGGCCTAGGTCATCCAAGATACCTCAAAGATGTCTCCAGCATCGTCGCAGCACACACCTTGAAGTTTTACAGTTTTTTTAGTCAATGGGGGTGCTGATATCGAACACCTCGTTTCCTATGAAATCCAGACAAACTATAGTTTCATCTCGTCGTAGTTTGTGAAGATAAGACGCTCCTTGCTGCTTGTAGACGTAAAAACATTGATAACAAATACCGTCATGATGTATTGTGGAAATGATGGATCCATCCATATTATGGAGAGATATTACCTTTCTCTTCCAGTCAGACACAGCAATCCGATCTTTCTTGTCCACAGCGATTTCATGAAGTGCACTCGACTCTGACTGTACCTCGACGTCATTCTGTGAGGGTCTGAACTGACGGATATATCGCAGTTCTTTATCATATACTTTTACATCCTGTCCGTCCGTAACCAGAAGCAGGTCATCAGAGGTCACAGCAACACCGTCAGGGTCTTTTAGTTTACCATCCTCTGTTCGGCTTTGAACACCTGAAGATTTGTAACTGACCTTTGATGTAAATGTTGATATTAGTAACCTTTTTGGGACAACATAGACCTTATTGAAAGTAAAGTCATATCTGAAGCTGTAGATTAGACTTAACTTTACTCACTGCGTACGGTTAAACCTCTTTTCTGAATTTAAGGAAGTGGCTGAGGGCCGGCAACACTAATGGGATTCTGTACGACAAACAAAGCTAAAATTGCACAAAAAACAGTGCACGTCTTCGCCAACCGTAAATGTACTTCCAAATATTATGAATGTACAGTTTAACCTTAACCAACAAAAGGGCAATGTCATTTAAAAAATGTATGTTTCAAGACACTTTACAAAAAAAGTTCAACAAAAGACACCGATAAATAAAAGAAACAGTGGCTTCCGAGCGCACCAATTGACCGATTATTTAGCATGTTGATGATGAGACCAACAAAGTGCAAAAATTTTAAATGTTTGCTTTTTTTTCTTTGTTTTCCCTTTTTTTCTTTTTTTACTTAAGTAGGCGCTGTTGATCCTTTCCTCATTGCATTGACATTTTGCAGATGTCCTGTGTTCAGTCTTTTATATGTTGACCCTAACATTAAACGCAACTGATATCTGCCTGGTTGTGAGTCGACAGTTTAGCTATCTAGGCCCCTTAAATAATACAATATAACCACGAGCAAAGTCGTCGAATCAAATATGTTTTTATCAGTCTTTCATTGTATTCCTTTTGTAACAGATTGTTCTTATTAAAGAAAATAGGGGGAAATAAAATTATAGATAAGATAAGGTAGCATCAAACAAACGATAAAAAAGCCTCAATAACGGAGCTTTGAACAGTGACTCTGAATAATAATAAATAAATGAACGAAAAACCATTAAAAGCTCATGGAAAATAATGCATAATTAGAAATTTACACTTATGCACGTGGTAGATTCGGAACACCGTACCTTCGACTATGGTTTCTTTACTAACACTACGTCAACAACTGTATGCATGATCATGACATTCCCTAATATGGACATATTTGTGTCATCTTCAGGTATTCAAATCAAGCCGACAATAATGTGATCCATACCACTTGAATGATAATAATACAAGCACAATCCAGTTTTGTTTGCTTTTTACGGTACATGTTCTTGTATTATTGTAACCCGCTCTCAGAAGAGGCGTAAAGTACTGCTATTGGGATAGTAATACGAGACTTGGTTAATTATTATTATTATTTTTGGCAAATTCATAAAAGCAACAGTCGAAAATACTGATCAGACAGCTATTGTCTATAATTCTTTGAGTCCTTTAGTTACCCAGTAATTGATTTTCCCCTAATTAGCTAAGCTCTAATTATCTAAGCAATGCCCCCGACTTTACCCCGACGAGCAAAAGGGCCAATATGTACTACCAGACCATCCAATTATATATTTTTCAAAATGTGTGCATTTTCCAAAAATGTTTACATGTAAGGACTTTTTTACACGCCCAGCTAATGTCTAGGATTGTTTGAATCCTTTAGCTACCCAGTGATTGATATATTTATCTAATTATCTAAGCAATGCCCTCTGACGAGCCATTATTTACTACCACATCATCCAATATATTTTTTGAAATTTTTTCTGGTAAACAAAATATATACTTTGGGATTCCCCCAGGTCATTAAACTTTGGAGATATGGTTTAATTAATCATCGTGTGGTATGATCGATTGGACCTTTCCCTCATGTAAGGGTTGAGCACAACCAAATTATGTTTACCACATTATGATGGTGGCCAGCCAAAGTACAAACTGAGACTTGTATCATGATTTTGTTTGCTCAGCAGAACTTTTTCAAGCAATAATTTATGGTTAAATAGCTCCAAAAATTGGACCCTGGTTAGAGGGTTGTTGTTTTTGTTTTGTTTGTTTTTTTCTTCATGTAGTTAATTGTTCATTTTTACAAAATAAATCCAATGCGAACACACCTTAAGGGAATCAATGCAGTTGCCGTTGAATCTTACAAATGTCTGTCAATTACATTTCTATTATATTCAACAATTAGACGGTGGAATGAAGGGGGATACCGTCTTCCGAAGAACTACAAAGTACAGAGAAGGCAATTATCTTTAATATATAATTTCAAGTCATACCAAAGATTAACATTACTTTAATCATCGATAGAGCGATTTACTTTTTAATTTAAAAAAGATCCATAACAGAACCGCCAGGAAAATGCATTGTGCAAGTTCTTGATTGTAGACTAGAGTAACCAGCTTTTATAGTAGCCTACAAATGTTCCGTTTTACAAATTATAGCCGGTAGTAGGCAGCGTTGTGCTATATTATACCAATTTTACTGTCATTTTAGTAGGTGGCGCCCTAGCATTTCCCCTGTTCCAATTATTTTAATTTTTTTGAAGAACGAATACAACTGTTCGGTTTGTACTATGTGGTTAAGACAATGGAAACCTTATTGAACTACGTCAGTATTTGCTGACAGCGGCCCTCAATGCAGGGATTTTAGATTCAATAACCTGCAGTCTCACAACCACGTCCAACTGAATATCGGATCTTGCAGTTCCCTCTAAGCAGTCTTTGGTTGCGAGGTACCTCACAATAATTGTCATGATTACACATCCACCATACCTTTTTGTTTGAATAACCAGATCAGATATTATTTCATACGTGACCCAAAGTAACGCAAAATTTGAAATTTATGATTTAATGAAGTGTTTGGAACGTAATGAATAATAACGTTTTATGCGTGGATTTGTCCGAATGACAGTAAATCCACATTCTTGAGTATGGATGGTTTAGAGTTTCTCGGTCAGTTTATTATTACTGCCTAACTTTGCAAGTTGTAAGTTGCCTTGATATTGTATCATTTTCGACAATGCCGTCATCGACACTTACACGCGATGCAAAATCTTGACCGAGTGCCTATCAGCCACGATGAGATCACCGGTAGGAGTAAACGTCATGCCTAGAGGATTGTACAAACCACGAGCTACACACCCGATGTGCTCACCTGATGCATCATAATGATGAATCTCACCGGTTCCCACTGTATCGCAATGAACAGACACATAGATGTCTCCAGCATCGTCACAGCACACACCATCAGGTCTGCCGTCAATTGAGGTGCTGATATTGAACACCTCGTTCCCCATGAAATCCAGACAAACTAATTTCATCTCGTCGTAGTTTGTGAAGATCAGACGCTCCATGTTGCTTATAGACGGAAAGCATGCATAACCAAGATTGGCATGATGTATTTCGGAAATGATGGATTTATCAACTTTATAGAGAGATATTGCCTTTCTCTCCGAGTCAGTCACTGCAATCCGATCTTTCTTGCTCACAGTGATTCCACTGAGTCGCTTTGGCTGCCTCTCGACTTCATTCTGCGATGGTCTGAACTGAAGAAAATATCGCAGCTCTCTATCATAAACCTTTACATCCTGTCCGTCAATAACCAGAAGCAGGTCATCGGAGGTCACGGCAACACCAACAGGATGTTTTAGTTTACCATACACTGTTCCACTTTGAACACCTGTAGATTTATAACTACCCGTTGATGTAAATGTTGATAAAAGCCACCTTGCTGTATCAATAACGACAATGTCACCATTGCTAAAACAAGCAACGTCCCCAGCAAACTTGAACTCCCCTTCACCTTCCCCTTCTTTACCAAACTCTGTCTTCACCTCCCACTCCTCTTCCTCTTGTATTTCACCGAGATCTGCATCAGTTACAATATCATAACCTTTGAACCCGATGAATGATTTGCTATGCTGCACTGTTTGAAACTGGAGCTCTTTGTGGAATGTCAAGTTGTGCATAATCTTTGGCTTGATGTCCAGCAGCTCAAAGTCATCAGCATGTTGCATCAAGTCATTGACTGAAGCTACGATCTGCTCTGCACGGCTCATCTTATCGCGATTGCTGCTCTGTATGCTATTAAAATCCTTACCTCTTTGTTGCCTGATTTGAGTCACTCTTTCTTGTAGAAGGTGAGATGCACTTCTTATTTTAGCGATTTCATCTTCCTCCTTAGCCACAATATCTCGAAGAGCCCGGTCGACCATGACCTGTAATCTATGCCGTGAGTGTTTGATAGAGTCATCCATCTTTTGGAATTGTTCGCGACACTCATCAAAATTCGCCAAAGCCTCTTCAATAGCTTGACGATGAGATCGAATTGAATCTTTGATTTCAAAGAGATTGTGGTTTGACGCTCGGTGATCAAACACCACACATTTGAGACACACAAGTAAATCACACGTATCACAATAAAAACATAGTTCCTGGTCAGTGTGTTTCTTGCACTTTGGAGACCCAGTTTTGTTCTTGTCTTTGGGTCGCTGATTTGACGAGCCAACAGCATTAACGATTTGATGACGCCTGTACATTTTTAATTTCGCGTGGTGTTCCAGACATGTCGTGCAAAAACTCACCCCACAGTCAACACACCGTGAAACGGTAACAAGACCTTCATCGCATCCTTTGCAAGTCGAGATAGGGGGGTTGATGTCCTCCTCCGGTCCGTCCAGACTGATGACGTCATCAATAAGCGAGCTCAAGAAAAAGCAGTTAAGAAGAGCCGACAGTCCCTTATCTGGGATTGAAGTTTTCTCTCTACACAATGGGCAAATAATAATATCCGTCTTCGGCTGCCGTTTGTCTACAAGTTTCTGAAGACATTTTAAGCAGAAGCTGTGCTGACAGTCCAGGATTTTCGGATCGATGAACCGAGTCAGGCAGATTGGGCATTCGATGTGTACATGTCTAATCCTGCAAGTGGTCTCATAGGGAAGTGCAGCTTCAGCCATCTTGATGAGAATGGGCAATCCTGTAAACTGAAGTAAAACTAATTTTCGTTAGTTTTTACAATTATAGACTGGTCCCTACATGTCTTTATCCCTGTCTTACCCACGCTTAAGTGTTTACACGAAAAACTATGGTGTTCTATAAAGGACACTTATCTGTTTTGTCGTGCGTGTGGAGAGGTCCGTCGTGCCTGTGAGCAAAGCGTCGTGCCTGTGAGCAAGTCCGTCGCAGCCTCGCTACCATGGGCAGCGCCGCCGTATCGATACCTCTCGTCACTAACCCCTGGTAGGGATGTACTGAAAAACAACGCTGATTGGCTCCTAAGGGTGACTACTTTGCCCGACGCTTGTTAAAAACTTTCGAGCGCTTGTATGGCGCTTGTAGCACGCTTAGTACGCGCGTGTAAAAATGCACGTACTTTGACGCGATTCCATTTAAAATGAATCATGTTTTTACACGGTCACCCTCAACTGCATACAGTTGGACATATCACAAAATCAAAGAAGAATGACAGAGGACCAGTTGCTTTTTGACTTGATGCCTCTTTTACGTGTTACCATACTTGAGTGCGCGCGTAGAATGGATCGGCCTCAGGCCTGATTAAAATGTGCTAGATTCTAGCACATTTTAATGAACCAATTCCAGGGGTTATGATCGAGCAAGGCATGCTGGGGGAAAAATGGCGCGGCGAGATCGATCACCCCTGGGAACGAGGTTGAGTCCGCCGTGCCTGTGTGAGCAAAGCGTCGTGCCTGTGAGCAAAGCGTCGTGCCTGTGAGCAAAGCGTCGTGCCTGTGAGCAAGTCCGTCGTGCGTGTGAGCAAGTCCGTCGTGCGTGTGAGCAAGTCCGTCGTGCGTGTGAGCAAAACATCGTGCGTGTGAGCAAAGCGTCGTGCGTGTGAGCAAGTCCGTCGTGCGTGTGAGCAAGTCCGTCGTGCCTGTGAGCAAAGCGTCGTGCGTGTGGCTGTCGTGCCTGTGAGCAAAGCGTCGTGCCTCTGAGCAAAGCCGTCGTGCGTGTGAGTAAAGCCGTCGTGCTCACACGCACGACGGAACTCTCCACACGCACGACGGAGCTCTCCACACGCACGACGCTTTGCTCACACGCACGACGGACTTGCTCACAGGCACGACGGACTTGCTCACACGCACGACGGACTTGCTCACAGGCACGACGCTTTGCTCACAGACACGACGGAACTCTCCACACGCACGACGGAGCTCTCCACACGCACGACGCTTTGCTCACACGCACGACGGACTTGCTCACAAGCACGACGGACTTGCTCACACGCACGACGGACTTGCTCACAGGCACGACGCTTTGCTCACAGACACGACGGACCTCTCCACACGCACGACAAAACAGATAAGTGTCCTTTATAGAACACCATAAAAAACCGATGCAGTGGTTCGATGAACTGCCGGTGGAATGAATCTCTTGGTGTATGCAGTAATGTTCACAAAGTTACAAAAACATGGACGAAATCACTTACACCAGAACGATGGCGAAGGACTATACAAAACTAGCTCACGTAGCACTCCAGTAAATTAGACAGCGAAGTGTGAAATAAAAACGAAACAAAGTTCCACTTGTTCTTGAAGTGTCAATAAACGTTAAATATGAAATGACAGCTCTCCAAAGGCAGCACAAAATAACTGTAGATTATTCGCTGTTCTACTGTGGAATAATGCCTCGAAACAATCAAAAGAGGAGCGGTCAACGTGACGAAAAACGCAGAATAGAACACTAACTAGAAAGTCATGTCTTGCAACGCACATGGAACGACATGAAGAAAAAAACTATTATACAGTACGAAAAACAATGCAGCTGGTATTTACGCTGTTGTAGCCAACTGGTGACCTCTGATACTCCGAGTGGTATGGCGTGCCTAGTGGTGTATAATTAACTGTACATAAATGTTCACCACAATGTTTTAATATTAGACGCCTTTGGATTAGTATGCTTTTTGGACCCTTTCTCGTTGAGCTACCATACTTGGGGTTGGACCGTTTATAGAGAGCAAGGACCAGATTGGACTGATGCGTTCTGATTTTTTACCTGTTTGATCGTCCATTAAAGAGTCACAATTAGGGTCGTACTGATTGAAAATCGTGAAGTTTAATTGTGTTTTTGCGTTAGCTGTGTACATATAGGCTAGTTCTAACTAGCTAAGCGCCAATGACGTCACGAGTCTCTCGTCGCGGTTTGTTTGACCTCGCGTTTTTCAGCTTTTGGGTTGGGAGTGTTTTGAGGAAAACATGTTTTACCCCGTTTTAGCGTGAGGTAAGGGACTCATAATATTGTTTCTATTTCTTGGGGACTCCATCTATTGGAAACATGTAAAATCTAAATATTTCAGAGCATCCTAGAGCCACTCTTTGAAAATGCACAAAAAGAACAGTGCACGTTTTTGCAAACCCTATTTCCGGATATGAATGTACAGTACATATCGGCTAAACGCCCATGCGCAAGAATTATAGTTTCACACAACTGTAAAAACCAACACGTATTTAAAGCGTTCAATGGTACAAGGATTTGGCACTGCGTTCTAATGTAGCCTATTGCAACCATTGCGATAGTGAACGCCGTATGATGATTTCAACTTGATGTTTTCAGTCCTTTAGCTGTTGACCCCATCGTCAACCTTAACATTAAAATGATGCAAATGAAAAACAAAAGTGTACGTGATAGATGTAGAACACCGTACCTTGCGACAATGGTCACATTGAACATACAGCAAAACGGATCCTCTGTTTTTTCAAAGAACGTCTTCCTCCTTTACAACGTCATGAAATGCATACATGACATCGACAGTCCAAAATATGGACCCAGATAGTGTTTGTGGCATCAACATTGTTGATATGCATATAAGGCCGACAATGTCAGCCACTAATTGACCCATGATAATACAAGCACCATCCAGCTTTGTTTGCTTTTTACGGTACACATTATTGTATTATTGTAACCTGCTCTCAAAAATGGCAGAAGTCCTGCTATTTAAATAATTGTTCATTACCTTTCTTGGTAATAATTCCAGTTTCGGCAAATTATAATTATGGTAACTATCGAAGAAGAAGTTCTTTGAAAAAACAAAAGATCCGTTTTTGCTGTTGGTTCAAAAACAAACCCCGGGTAGTGATAAGACATTTGGCATGCTATTTGGCTAGGTGCAGTTGTAGAACTTGGAATTTTTTAGATCTTTTGAAAAAAAATGGCGGACTAATTACTTTTTAACTAAAAACTGTTACTCAATAAGTGAGCGATGGTGTAACGGAGGGTTAAGGCAAACCTTGGTGTTTGGTAATTTTAAAAAAAAACAGTAACATAAGTTTCAACCTGAAAGCTCTCTGACAATAAAGTTCCTACCAGTACATTGTAGAATAAGTTGTCTAAGACTAGTGAAAATACAATCTGTTGAGGACCACACAAAACACAAACTACAGATGTTGCTAAAATAATGAAGATTTTCTTCTTTTTTTCAAAGAAAAAAAATATGTGTTTACAGGACAATATGTATAAGTTGTGATACAGTTTCAATCCAAAAACTGCCTGATTTTAAAATGCATAACAGTGGTCAGATCTCCACAGAATCTTCCGTAAAATACTCTCACGGTTGAGATCACACCTTGAAGACAACCATCTCAGTATTTATTTCGATTGAGGCAATCAAAATAACCCTATTCTTACATCCTGTCACTTTGTTAGCGACTGATTAGTGATTAACGTTGCTGACCACGTGATAGGAAAAAAAAGAAAATTAAAGGGGTCCGCCATCATGATCATATGTCAGGCCTGTGGCAGTGCATGGAATTACTAACTTTAACCCAGCCATGCACCAGCGAGCGTCCTCTGTTGATCTAGGCCCAAATTCATAGAGCTGCTTATGTTTAAAAAGTTGCTAAGCACAATAAAATTATGCTTACCAGAACATTTGGTGACCAGCCGTACCAAGTCACACGCAAAATCTATGTCCGGTATTCTGATTATGTTTGCTTAGCAGAGCTTTTTAAGAAACATTTTTGGTAAGCAGCTCCATGAAATTGGGCCCTGGTTAGAGTTCATGATTTGTATATGTTTAATGTAATGTATTATTATTTCTTACAAATTAAGTCAAACGGAACACAGGTTTAGGGAATCAATGCAGTTGCCGTTGATTGTTACAAATTTCTAAAATTTACCTACATTATGCTCAACAATTTGATGGTGGAATTAGAAGGGAAATTTCATTATCTACCATTTACCAATGCAGTTTTCATTAATATATGTTTTTAAGTCAATAGAAAGAATACAAATTACTTTATCGATTGAGTGATGTAGTACAAATGAACAATGCATTTTACAAATTCTTGATTTCAGAATAGATTCACAAGAGCTGACAATACGCTACAAGTTTTCCGTTTTTAACAAGTTATAGCTGATAATAGGCAGCATTATGCTAAAAATTTACTAAAAAGTATTTACTGTCATGTCTGTAGGTGGCGCCCTGGCATTTACCCTGTATCTCATGGCATGTCTGAAGTAAAAAATGTACAGTATGCAAAATAATGTTGATCTTTTAAAGAGTAAACAGCAAATGTTAAACATTCACTTATCACGTAACGGTTTTTCATTTATTAGAAACGTGGCATGATTATAATTTAAAACAATCTTTTTTAAAGTTCGTACGTGAAGTTAAACCATTTTAAATAATCGAAGGGCACCAGTGAATTGTAAAGCTGTAAATTCAAAAGTAAATTTATAGTTTGCGGGTAGTGACCATGTTAATGTCATTTCGATAATATCTGTGTCTTCTCCCACAGTTCACTCGATACCAACCTGACACCATCGTTCCATTTTCAGATCTGAGATCCCTTCAGCCTCACTAATATCTCGTATTAATGTTTCGGTTTGCTGTCTACAATCTAAAAGTGATGTATCAGACTTGTTGGGTACATGAATCATTGTCTTCTCAGTTGATGTTTCATGGGATCTACTAAAAGTCAACCACCGGGCATAATAAGCTTAATTTTCTTCGCAATAGTGGCTGATTTGAAAACCCTGCAGCAAGGGACTAGTTTTGTTGAAACGCCTTGTTCGCTGTCTGCACATGCTGACATGCTTTTTCCAAAATAATATAAATCGTATATTGCCTAGGTTAATTATCCGTTCATCAGTTTGCTTAACAAATTACATTTTATATTTTGGTATCACTTACCATTACTTACCAAATTGTGTAGATAAAGAATGCTTGCAGAGTTTTGTCCTGCCAACTTTTAACAAAATCACTGATTCCAGTTGACTGTCACCCCTCTAGGACGTGTGGCATGGTCAGCTTAGGATATCGTGACAATGAACAGACTGATGTGTATGGTGTGGTTAAGACCATGGAAATACAGTATTTAAACACTTATACAATCTGTGACTAGTATCCCGATTTTGTTTGCTTAGCAGAACTTTTTAATTACAGCAATCTTTGTTAGTTAAGCAGTTCCATGTAAAAGGCCCTGGTTAGAGTTCATAATTTGTTATTTATTTGATTAATGGTTTATTCTTACAAACTAAGTCCAATGTGAACACAACTTTAGAGAATCAATGCAGTTACCGTTGAATTTTACCAATGTCAGCCATTAACACAATCTAAATTATGCTCAACAATTTGAAGGTGGAAATCACCGTAATTTGAAAAACTACAAAATACAAAGTAGGGAAATATCATATATTTTCAAGTCAAACCAAAGAATACAAACTATTTTAATAGTTGATTTTGAGTGATTTAGTTTTTAGTAAGTAAATCCATATCATATATTTTCAAGTCAAACCAAAGAATACAAATTATTTTAATAGTTGATCTTGAGTGATTTAGTTTTTAGTAATTAAATCCATAACAGTGATTTACGGTATCCTACAAGTTTTTCGTTTGTAAGACAAATAGCTGATAGTAGGCAGCGAAATGCTTTAATAATTTTATACAAATCATTATTTACTGTCATGTACGTAGGTGGCGCCCTAGCATTTCCCTTGTCTCACTGGCATGTCTGAAGTGAAGTCTACAATATGCAAAATTATTAAACATTATTTACTGGCATGTTGTCTATACGTAGGTGGCGCCCTAGCATTTCCCGTGTTTCACTGGCATGTCTGAAGTGAAGTCTACAATATGCAAAATTATTTTTAATTTCCGTTTCCCGTAGCTTTCAAACAACTTGTCAGAACGGGTTTATTACCGGAGTGTTTACTGTTGATATATCCGAAATACTGGTTCGTGTGAACCGAATCATGATCATTATTTTCACAGTGTCCGACCTGTCAGTTATTACACTCAGTGGCCATGTGCAATTGGAGTTGTAGGTGTGACTTTACTTTACTCGTTGCTGAACTTTAGGGAGTGGTTGATGGTCGGCAATATTAACAGATTCTGAACGACAAACGAAGTCAACACCCCCCCCCCCTGGTCACAATTGGGCAACATTTATATACTTGGCTCTCAAATCTATTTATGAGGCCGTGGTGACGTTTTGTTTTCTCACTATTAAGTGAGGTGCATCCTTGACCTTATTGGATCCTACGAAGTTTATGTGTCTAGACACATAAGCGTCGTTGGTTCCACACCACCGGTTTTCCTTTCCCGCCTTCACTGCCCAGCGCATCCGGTATCTACGGCTCACCCCACTCAGCCTTATAACCCAATGGCCCAGTTGGAATCCAGCAGTCTCCTGACGACGGTCAGAGTATACTGTCCGAAACGTCAAGTCCAGCGATTCTTCTCAGAACCACCATTACTAGAATGAGATCCACCTACACGGTGTCACCGCAAACTGTCTTATGCCTAGACACATAAACTTGTTTCCCACAGTCTTTGATAACAAAATGTCGCTGCTCTAGTCATTGGGATAATAAGCAGACCGTGAATATTTAGTCGACTGACTAATGTCTATATCTAGCCATGCTGATGATGCGGTACATTCTTTAAAAACACACTTCTGGGTCAGAAATGTCCCGGATTCCAGGTCCCGGGTTAAAGATTGTGATTTTAACTCGGATTTAGCATCTTTTCCCCATGTTCTTGGTTATTTTGGCACAGAATATGGGTCATGTTTACCCAGAAACTTGTCGGGCCCCACGAGACCCAGATCTGGGTCAAATCTGGGTCCAAATGTAGCCATTTCAATTCATGTACTGAGCAGGTTTTTGAATATAGTTTTGTTAGAGTTTTCAAATACATAATTCAAGAATATTGTTTTCAATTACAATTATATAAGTCTTAGAATGGAGCACGTCTGAGAGGGTGTACAAACTCGCACGTCCTCGACCTCCTGGAAGGGGGGTTATGAAGAGCTCCAAGGTTTATACATCAGTGTTGTGACGCCCTCATTTTGCCAATAGGTCCTTATGAAAGTTGAAAAACTATTTTCAAGTCTCTAACAACCCTTTTAAAATGGTGTCAAACGCCCCTGTTTTGACTGTTTCATATACCCTTAAAAACAGTGCAAATTTTGTAAACAGCCCAGAACTTCCAATAAAGCCACAATTCAAATAATATATGCGGTGATGTCATGGTTTTCGTTTTTGTGTATGTTGCTCTTATATGATCATTCTGAAACAGGGGCTTCATAGTCAAATTAAGTTTTTTGGGAAAGGGAGAATAAGTCTCTAACCTCACGGTGTAATATGGTACTCTCTCACAGCAACATTTGAAACATCATTTCATTGTATATCAACAACATTTCGAAGAAGACTTTATGCGTCTGTCAAAAGGTCAAGTTTAATGCGTTTTTTTATTAATTATCAACAAAATTCAGTAATGAGCTAAAATCTTGCCGTACAAAAATGTACAGACTCTGTACATTTTTGACTTTGAAGCCCCTGTTTCAGAATGATCATATAGGAGCAACATACACAAAAACGAAATCCATAACATCACCAATAACAATGACAGTAACGGTAACGGTAATGGTTAAGGTAGCAGTAACAGTAACGTTAAAAGTAATAGTAAAGGTAACGGTAAATGTAATGGTAACAGTAACGTTAAATGTAATGGTAGTGGTAACAGTAACGGTAATAGTAAATGTAACTGTAACAATAGCAGTAACAGTAAAAGTAGGTTTAACAGTAGTATAATATTAATAATAATAGCAATAGTAATAACAATAATAAATAAAACAATAATTTAGCAGAAGAAGAACAAGAAGTAGAAGGCGGCGGAGGCGAAGAAATGATATTCGCAGAGCGAACACGAACATCTCCTGTCCACCATTTTGTGAGTCAAATTTGCACAATGGAATGTTGGACATGGTAGACGCACATTGCGCAGAGATGCGTTCTTCGTCGTGCATTTGGGTCAATTGGGGATTAATTAACAAATAATCGTTGCCCTTTTCTTGGCGTGGTCAGTAGACTTAATAGATTGGAGTAAGTCCAGACTACTGAGACCTTTATTACTCGATTACAAGCAGCTCAACTTAACCCAATCCCTCCTCCATTACTAAATAGGAGCACCGAACTCAAGCGCGCTTTGTGTTTTTGTTTAGTAGAGTGTGGGTTCGAGTCCCGGGTGTGACACTTGTGTGACTTCTTATACGGGACACTAAACCGTCATTGCTGCGTCCTTCCGATGGGACGTAAAGCCGTAGGCCCCATGTGTTGTGTAATGCACGTAAAAGAACCCAGTGCGCTTTTGATGGGCTGCATATTGCAACAGTAAAGGAATAGGTCTCACACTTCAACACGTAGCTCCACATACCTTGTAAGGAAAATACTGAGCGCTTTGAGACGCCCATCGGGAGTAGATAAAGTGCTATATTAGAACTTCGTATTATTATCCATAATATGTTTATTTCTATGATTAAAAGGTAATCTAACATAGGGGCTATATGGTGCACACTAAACTAAACTCTGCTGTTGCGAGTAGCGGAACCAGTAGATGATGCGACACCAAGGCTGTAACTTCTCGGCCTGGTTGACATCTCACCGCGGAAAGCGTCCACCCATAACATTCGTACCCGTGGGTTACACGTAAAAGATAAAAATAACAGTAGACCTTGACAGGAATTGAGGACGATGAAGATGTACCATAAGACATTAATGTTACTGATGGCTGCAGCGAAACCAAAGATCCAGGTGAAGCCCATCAATGAGGAAATCTAATGTATAGAAAGAGAAAAGAATTCAAACAGCATTACGGACAACTGGTTATAGCATTCTTGTTTCAGGCCTGTTAGCAAGAGATATCCATTTCAGCTTCACCAAATCATATTCCCCGTTAACACATTTTTCGAAAAAAAGTTGAGAATGGTGGCACTTCGATTAAAAACTTGTATTTTGGGGAATGTCCGACTCTCTCAATAACTTACTGTGCTTTTTTTCCATCAATGTATTCTTTGGAATATAATGTATGCTAGGTTGCTAATCAAATCCAGGAGCAATGTCCTGGAAAGTTGAGCGTATACTATTCGCTCGGCCCTAGCGCCTCGTCCGATTAAAGGAGCTAGAATGGGCTGACTTGGGCACATGCGCATTGGACCATTCCCCCTGACCCAATAACCCCCGATCATCTCTTCCTGATTTACGAACGACTTGACTACACGTTTCAATAACGATGTAGCTAAATACATAGCAAATAATAATTGTCATTCTTAAAAACAGGGCTCGGTTGCTAATTCCTCTTACTTTGGTTTAAAAAGATCGTTTACATTATGGAGCCTCCCTGTCATAGAGTAACGTGGTATTATTCTGGGTTTTCCTTACTAACTATTGCAAAATGCCTGACAGAAAGTACAAGAGAGAAAACAGAATTGTCATCCATGTAACCACTCTGCTTACTCATAAACACGTCTTGTCACTACAAGCTCATATCAAAACTCTGTCCATTTCAACGACTGCGAAAAAGGTCACAAACCGATCTTTTTTTAGCACAACGCTAACTTTATATAAAATCCATTCAAAAACTTCCGGAATATCAGTTCAGATGTTCCGGCGGCTGTCTAAAAAGTTGCAGCTGCGAAAGACAGTGTCATAATACAAATATCAGCGATTAAAAATGTTCCCGTCTAGCATTGCTACATCCTTAACGATAATTCGTGCAAGCATCAGCTTATCCCGGCGGTCTTAGACGAGACCGGTTGGGCAAAGCGAACACAGATCAGAGAAGTTTGCCTTTCAGGGCAAACTCTTGGTGGCGTGATCTATTGTAGACCAATCGGATTAAACTGCTATGTATGCTACAGAAAACGGGAAGGCAAACGTCTTTGACACATTAGCGCTCGGCCAAACCTGTTTAGTCCAAAATTGCTTGGATTGGCGTATCCTTTTACACATTCAATTTCAGGATGTAGCAGGTTTTACGGCTTTACGTTTCTTTTCTTTCTTCTTCTTCGTCTTCTTTATTCTACATGTTTTTATCTTGTTAGTTTGTTTTTGTTTTTATTTTTGTTATAACGTCACGTCAATTTTACTCGTTTTAACTACTTTCGTGTAACTTTGAGTCGAATAATAAACCTAGATTAATTGAATTGAATTTAATTGGATTGAGAATGTTAACCGTTTATTTCAAACTATAAACAGCGAGAGTTTTTGAGTTTTTATCGCAAATTCCTATTCAATGCCAAATAAAAGAAAAGAACCTGTAACGATTTGAAACATGATTGATACTCACTTTAATATACACAAGAAGTTCTTGTCCCAATCGCCTGGCGTTATTTATATCCTTCTTGACACATTTGGTATCCCTCTTAGTCCTCCTAATGCCACAGACTGTCAATGAAAATAGAATGAAGTTGAAGACCAAGACAATGCCCAATGGTGCACCAAACACTATGAAGCTAGACGGGCCGTTACCGATCCAACACACTTTGCTGTCACCATACCACATTGGAAGGTCAGTGCAGTCACACAAGTCAATCACGAGACACGGTACCACTATCAGAATCCCACCACCCCACGAGAAGAAAGCATATGTCCGCACAGTTGGTCTGCCACCTGCAATCTTACGGTTACTGTATGCGAAGGTTCTGTTTAAATCAAATGCAAGGATAGCAGTCCAGAAGATTGTGACCAACCAAAAGTAGTGTCCTAGAAATGCTATTATGGTACAGCCACCCGGATTGGATGTTGCCGATCCGGTTAGAAGAAGCAGAAGTTGACCCATGAAGAGAGACGCTATCATGTTCATGATGCAGCAGGTGGCGTGAGTACGAAGACCCTCAAACACGAAATAGGTCAGGAAAGTCACTGCTGCAGCAACCAGAGATATGATGCTACCTACTAGACTCAGGACTGACTGTGACCCAGAGTACTCAAAAAACTCAACTTGGTAACTCGTGTTGCGGGTCCCGTTACTTTCAAGAAAAGAGCATAACTCAATTTCATCTTGCTTTTCGGCATACTCCCATTTTGTAAACACTTTACCAGTTGGGATGTACTCAATGGATTCGTTGGTGTCTATTCTGAACATAAACAGAGTCTTGTTGAGACGAATCAACGGACATCGAAATAAAATGTCTTCACAAACTTCAACCCCAGTTAACCGTTTGGAATTCGATCCGATCATACTATCGTATGTTACCCAAAGCCTAGTCTCACTTAGTGGATATGAAGACTTTCCTGAGATCAAAGTAACCCATGAAATATTTCCCAATTTTGAAAGAGTATAATCCCCGGTTTTCAAAGGCCGCCATCTGCAAAGACCAGAACTATCATTTTCGCTTGGTGGATATACATTCAGCGACCATGTCTCAGCATAAGGACATGATGAGTTCTTGTATGTATGATGCTTGAATGGGAGCTGCAAATGCTCCCAGATTGTATGGTAAGTTGAGGAACTTGGATCAAAACTGTAGCTGTATTTGCATAATCGGTTACTCTGACGTTGCAAATTGTCCCCAGGTTCTACCTCATTAAACTTCGAATGTACACCAAGCACGCTCTTGATGCATTTGACAGCGGTTTCCGGATCCAAATGGCAATTCCTTTTGGTGTCATTCGCTTTCATCATTATTTGCGACATAGTTATGACCCCAGTATTACCATCTGTCGACTTTGTCTGCCTGCTCAAACACATGTTCTGGTCTAAGACGAACCCTTTTTGACAAAATAATCTTCGACACTGTGAGGTGAATGGATCAAAGACATTTCCTGTCCTGCACGTGACTTCTTCGTCGACAACAACGAGCTTTCTTCGAATTATTTTCACGTGGTTGCTGTTTTTAAAATCTAAAAGGATTGAGATTGGTGGCACAGTTAGAGTCTGAATTCCATTTTTGAAGGGCATTGCACCACGTTCGAAGTTCTTCAAATGATTTGCAACGGTACCTTTTAAGTTTGCGCAGTGATCTTTGTCCATTAAAACGTCTGAGTTTGTCGAAAGGTGACACATCATACATTGTGGATTCCTATAGAGCGTCGAGTCATTAAGGCGGATTGCGGTGTAGGATTTGCAATCATTACTCAGATTGTGACCGACTGGACAACTGCTGACGACGTCAAGAAAGCATTGGCGCATCGGTGGCACATTCATCATGTTGTGGTTTGAATTGTCTACATTGATTTCCACGCTGCAGTTTGAATTCTTCATAACAGCATTGAGAATCGTCGTTAGGTTATGAGGGAAGCCATGTTGACAGTGAACATCTACAGGCCACGCAACGACGTCAGAAACTGTAACGTTATTGCACATTGCACAGTAGATATTCCTAAAGGTCAACCCACTGGCCAAACTCGTCACGTGGGCGATGGAGAAGAAAGATGATTGGTCCATATCCGTACATGCCTTGGCGATGTATGAATTTGCGTAATCGTCGCTGCATGCGTTAACCAGTAAGTAACCCCAGCGTTGACCCTTAACCTCCTCGCAGCTGAAGTGATTCAACTGTTAAAAAATATAACGAAAATAAAGATTTTAGTAAAAGACAAACGCAAAATTGCAAACAAAATTACCCACAGTTTCCGCTTTCACATCATTTAATTTGTATATGTAAATTATATCAATGAATTGTTTACTTACTATGCTATAGGTTAATTTTGTTTTCAGCAAGTCCCTTCTACAATTAAAAAACTCTGACGTTTCACATGTGCAAAACATTTTGAAACAAGAAAATGGGTTTGTTTTTAACACAAGACGTGTAACCTGCTTACGAGCAAGGAAAAGCATGATCACGTATAAAGATTGGTCAAGAGAATGTGATTGAACAAAGTTGAATCAAAGAATATAAATGGGACCACACAGAACTACCCGCCGATTTTGTCAGCCGGATATTCGAGCACGGCCGGACTACTAAGACCATGACTACTACGTGCTGAAATGTCCGCCTACGTCACCCGGATAATTATTGAGCACGCCAGATAGCTTAGACCGTGACACCGGCAGTGGCGTTTCCAAACACTTGCATAAGAGGCGGCAAGCGGAAGCAAAGGCATTGTAATAATGCAAACCATTCATTTGTGCATTTTTTTTCAATCTCATTTCGGGAAGGGGGTGCTAGGGTGTGCAAACCTTTAGTGAATGTTGTTTTTGTAAATACAAACTCTTTGTGCAAACTGTAATTGGCGCAATGTTCTGCGAATCACTCAAAATAATAGATACATTTGGGTTTGAAAAAAGAAAAATTGCTTGGAGCGGGACTTGAATAGAATTAAATAAATACCTTTATTTTCCATTTTGAACTATCGGATGTTGAATTTTTGTCATTCGTCATGTTGCATACTTCAGTGTAGTCTTTACAACAGTCGTCAAAGAAGGCACAATCTCTGTCGCACTGGCACAGTACTGGTTCGGTGGCATTACCAGCCTGAAAAAGGCATCCACGATAACGACACGAATGAAGTTTAGTACACAGTCCCGATATCGGCCCATCTGTTAAATAAATTAAAACAAAAGCTTGAGAAAAAAAGGCATTATGAAAGGTTTAAATCTAGCAAATGTTTTGTATTTTTATTGGACAACAACAAAGGGGTAAGCTTCGTCCATGGATGCTCACTTTCGTGGATTCGGTTTTACATGAACTTTACATAACGGGAAAGTTCCATTAAAAAGTTTTGCCACAAAAACTCGGAAAGTACGCTCCTTTTCACAGTAAGTGTGTGTATTAAAATGTAATTACTTGGGTCATTCAACTTAATGGATGAGCAATTAATCTACCTGGGACAGTCTGCACCCCATTGGTTTGTGCATGATCCAAGTAATTCCACTGTTTGGAAAAGTAATTACATGGAGATAACAGGTGTGAGTTGCCGGAGGAAAAGGATGTTTTATTCTGGCCTCTTTCTTTAATGGAGCTTTTCCGTAATGAATCGCCGTATAAAAGTTGTTCAAAACAATTTAAAGTCCGTCTCCGAATCGACGGCCTGGCAGTGGCTATGGATGAAAACCAGGAAATACCAATGTAGCCGTCAGCCATAAAGCCGTAGCCAAAGTGGATTGATTCAGACGAAGCATAAACATAGTGTTTTGGTTGTCTCTAGCTTGCTTTGCAAATTGTGCTTACAAAGTAAAAGGCGACAAAGGACCCCTGAAAAACTAGAACTTTTAAGATTATTATGACTAATGACGGACGGTAACAACAACAAAAACCAGTTAGAAAAAGAAAGCCCTGTCCTATAATTGAAGTAAAAACATAAGTTTTCAATAGAGTTGCACTTTGCATGACATGTTTTCTGCGTCTTTCCTAACCTTGTTTTTCTCAAAAAGCATCTGAACTAGTGTCTGGTGTAATATTTTCCAACTCATGTTTCCTATCCTCTGTCACACATTTAGGTCATCAGCCCATAAGGAAGAAAATTGATTGATCAAGTGCCGGTAGACAGTAACGTCTTGGGAATAATTCCCCTCGTTTTAGATGACTTTGTCACACATTTACAAAGGAAACTCATACCGCAGCGTGCATTAATATGACACAACGGCCACGGTGAGGCACTATCAATAAAATCCAACCTTTCAAATATTATAAAAGAAGTTACCATCAATTATTCTTCTATGTTAGGGATCGGAGCGCAATGTTCTTTCAAATTAATGATTTGTACTTTTTTTGACAGCCAACTTCAGACTTTTCAAATTAAAGTGACAAATTGACTTGCATATACCGGTAAATTAAGACTTCGTTTAGAGTTTTCTAGTGACATGGCGTCTACTAGATTGAACAGCCTACATATCATAGCTGCATGACGTTATAATGCTCATTACAACTATTAGTAACAATAATAGTGGCTTCTTATATAGCGCTCTTATCCGTCTTTCAGTGACGCTCAAGGCACTTCAACATTCAGTACTTTCCTGCAAGGCATTGTGGAGCTACATTTTTGAAGTATGAGACCTACTCCTTTACATAGCACCATGTAATGGTTTACAAGGAGCTGTGGTGCAATATGCAGCCAATCAAACCAGGAACACCGGGGCGAACCCCTTCTCTTTTCGAAAAGTGCACTGGATTATTTTACGTGCTTTACACAACACACATGACCAATGGCTTTTACATCCCACCGGAAGGTCGCTAATATATATATGAATTTATAATTATGAGAACAATGGTATTCATATTTATTATTATTAAAACATTTTGTTTATGGTAGGTTCTTTTAACGCTTCCGTACTAAGGGGTTTGTTTTTAACACAAACATTCAGTGTGCGCTGTTTTCCAAAACACGAGGAAGTTTGTTTTGCGCGCCACTCGCATGATGTAAAAACAGGCATATCATGCCATTAGTAGCCAGTGGCATTGACTTCTCATCATATGTAGTTAATAGCATCTTACCACATATGATCAATGCCAAGTCACAACAACTGGGATAATATGACGTTTTATCCCCCAAATTCAAGACTGTTTTTAATGGGGACTTTTGAGACGCTAGACTTACCAGTTACATCTATTGTTCTTGGTAATGTGCGCAAGCTCAGATTTACTCAAACAGTGGAAATACACCTGGCAAGTCTGCTGCCACCTAGCGTCCCAAAGTATCATTTTGCTTTGTCTCAAGAGTAAGGATATACAAAAAGGCATTGGGAAATGGACAGATTTTCGATCATATTGTACAAAGTTCCTGTAACTTCAACCTGTATCCATTCATATGGAAAGCTTACTGGCCAACAGCGCATGAAAACCAACCCTCTGAAAATAACCACAATTTAACTAACGTATAGGGCTACCCAAACCATACTATATTATAGTTCATGCTTTGTACATTAACAAGCTGGATAACATACCAAGCCCGGTCGCTGTAGATCTTCTTTGTCCACTCAAAATAAACTAAACTAATTTTTCGGTGAAACACTCGAATCATTTTAAATGTTTATTGTTACTGTTGTTACTTTGAATTACTACGAGGGTTTTTTTTTTACAAGTGTTAGGTTATCAACCATTTTGTGCAAACATTAATATTGCTTTCTAACACCTTTGTTCCCACACTTAACACTGGAACGTCTTTAATGTAATTACATATTCAACGTGATCGATGAAAATCTGTTTGACTTTTAAGGTCCAAATGAAATGCGCACTCCCCCAACAAGATGGATGTAGCGTTTGCCAATGATAAGTGTTTAGCTTCGTGGAAGACGAGTGGTATATCCTCAGGGATTTAACTATCCATAGAGTGGGTTGGAGACTGCACGGAAGATTCCTACTTTACAGTCTCAATAATTGGCTCCAGTTTCCTAATAAAGGGCCGTCATGAGTGAGCATCCAATAGCATTATGCGAGGCAATCAATCTACAGTAATCACTTCTACACAAACCGACAGGTTAAAAGCAATTTGAAAGTCAACTTGAAAGCAGATTTATTGCCAACATCACAGGGTCGTTCTGTCATAGTTTAATGTTTTCATCTGAAACTCATGAGTACGTTGTGACGTAGTAAGCCAGTTAACTACTAAGTGCCTGTTCCGTGACGTAGTAAGCCAGTTAACTACTAAGTGCCTGTTCCGTTCGGAAGATATTATTCATTTCTAGCAAGAAAAGAAGTTCATAGTGAAGAGAACTGTAGAGGTGATTAGTACAGCAGGCGAGGTACAAACTGATTTTTATCATATCCATTAATTAAGTTGCGATGAATAAATACGATCACATATACACGCCCAGTGCACGGATTCTGAACTATTTGGACTTCATTGCGTTATGTATTAGCTTATTTTTATTTATGTGTTTTGTTGTTGTTTTCTACCCCTTTCCCTTTCCGTCTTTTTTCCATCACAAACAATGACGTGTCCCTTAAGACAATCTAATTGTATCACAATAGGATAACAAATGATGATGTTAGTCCATCGTTCTACCTTAAAAAAAGGGGGAACAAACGAACAATCAAAACAAAACAGAAAGTAAGCTGCACAAAATGGGGCTTTACTGTTGACACCATTGGTATTGTCACATATAGATACCCATTGATCTTTACAATGACTGGATAGGACACGTCAACGCGCGCGTTTTTTTCAAAACGGTTTGAAATTTCAAGCTCGGATCGTCACACCAATATGTACGCATCCCAAACAAATGAAGTTTCGTGCTGGAGCAAAGTTGTTTACATCAAACTTTACTAATTTCTCCGAGGTATCTGAACAAGATGTGAATTAAATTTAATTAAAATCTAAAGGTTTAAATGCAACAATGATGAACTGTTCCGCAGTTAGGAATTGTCAGAACGCCAGACGTACAGATGTTCAGAAATTGGAATTTCCTTCCACCAAGTGTTTTACTTTGTAGTGAGTATGAGCTGAACGTATATAGTACTTTGACTATGTTTAACATTGGTCTGTTGTCTTCTTGTCGGATGTGTTTGATAAAGTGCAAGATCATACTCGCATACCGGTATCTTTATTAGAATGGAATCTTCCCGTGTGTATTTTATTAAGCAGGCTCCTTCGTTTTAAAGAAGTGATTCTCAGACACGTAAACTTTATCAGACAGAAACGTTGTTAAAGGTACGTGTGAGCAAGTCCCTTGCGCGTTCGTGTTTTCACTTGTAAACGGTCTAGAATTAGTACACTGCGTGCCGCCTCGTTAATAATCGAACGTGTACAACGCACTCGAAGTGTCATATCCAGTCAATTAGAGATCAGTGAAAATACCGAAGAGAGAATCAAAATGAACACCATAACACTAATTTCAGCAAAAACGATTACATTGCCGTTATTTCAACCATTAGATGTTAAATTTGATCCTCTCTTATGTATCTTTATGTTACAACACCCGCAGTGTAAATTTTAACACGACCCAAGTTTTTGTAGTGTTGAAAACTACTAGGTACAGGCTACATTCGCGGTAACTTACTTTTAGTGCACTATTTCTTACAGATGCCTTGCCTTGTCTGATGTCTTACATAAATAGGTCTGAATACGGAAGCATCAGTTTCACCTAAGACCAGGTTTTCTGTCTTCTGTCTTTCTTCTTATGCTTTTTCTCTCAAATGTTTACATATATAATAATCAGTGTAGTAAATTATTCCTCTATCTTAAAGCTCTTATGTACTCATAAACATTGTTTATAACATGAATAAAGACGTAAAGATAACATTATTATAAATGAATTATGCCACAGAATGAATAAGTTGTGTAAAAAGTCTGCAGCGCAAACAAGACATTAAACTAAGATAAACACGTGTTTATCATCGATCCACGTGAACTGCTCAATTATTGTTTGGCTCACGGCTTGCAACCATAGGTTAAATATTGCTTATTATGAACAAGATGATAAACGAGAGTGTGTCGTGACGATTTGGCACCACGATTCATTAGGATCAGCCTTTGTGTTTATCGAGTCTTGCCAGGCAGATGTGGTTTGTTTAAAACAAGTGTTCGTTGATCCCCGGTCGTTTAGCTCATGTCTTGTGTGTCCGTGATAAAAGCACGATACATAGTGTTTAAATAGAGTGCCCTGGTTGGACATTGGCATTTCATATTATTTCACTTTTTTTCATTTATTAAGCTAAGGACTCTCAGAAAAGCGAACTAAATCACTATACTTGCCAAGAACCCAATGGAGAGAAGACAAGGAAGAAAGTTTTAGGTGTAGATGTGGGAGGAAAACCCCACATAATTATTCCAGGAAAAACCCACGCAACCAGGCAGGGACTGAAAACCCAATCCATATAAATCCCCGGTGGGAATTGAACGCCAACCTGACCGCATTTTTTTGTTTATGGTCATTTTATTGTTTGTGTTCATTTTGTTGATCTAATTTTGTTGCTCGGTTGCTGGCTTGCTGGCTGCTCGGTTGCTGGCTTGCTGGCTGCTCGGTTGCTGGCTTGCTGGCTGCTCGGTTGCTGGCTTGCTGGCTTGCTCGGTTGCTTGCTTGCTGCTTGCTCACTTGCTGGCTTGCTCGCTTGCTTGTTTATTTGTTTGATTGTTTATTTGTTTGTTAGTCGGGGTGTTTGTTGGGGTGTTTGTTGGGGTGTTGGGGTATTTGTTGGTTTGTTTGTTTGTTCGTTCGTTTGAAGGGGATAATTATTTGGGGTTAACGTTTGGGGTTAATGGTACTATTATCATTATGAGAGGAACGCTCATCTTATGTGAAAGCTTGTAACCTCTTCTTCTACATTATGTTTAAAGCCAGTTGCTCTCGTCACTCTGGCAAAGAAAGTCGGACAATGCATCTGTAAGTCACCGGCAGAAAGGGCTGCAGTTAAATGAAACCAAAATAGCACACAGCAGATATCAGTTCGTGATCGGGCAATCAGATACTGAGGGACTTCTCCTTGTTGACACTGCAGCTTCCCAAATAACTGACTTCATACTGGGTTACATCATATCGATTGTACACCCAGAGCATAGGCCGTAAACACACCGTCTGCTAGTGTACCAATAGATTCAAATAAGGTGTTCTAATACACGTGCTTTCATGCAAACAACGGCAGTAATTGTAACATCGGGTTGAACGAATGGATAATAAACATCCAAGCCTTCAGCAAAACAAACGTATTAATTGGTTTGGTATATAAACTCAGATGAATTGTTGAAGGTTATCAATACAGCTTGGAGTTGTAATCAAATTTATACCGAAAGGCCAAAGGAAGAAAGCGATGAGTGTACGGAGGCTGGATTCAATTCCTTGCTCTAGGAACGTGTTGTTAATAAGACAAAGCCCTAACGAATGGAATCGACCTAATGTCGGATTATAGTTTAAAGAGACATCGATGAGCCAGTGGTTTAAATATGATAAATTACACTGACAAAACTAGGGTGTTAAAATTGACACCATGGGTATTGTCACATTTAGATAAAAAAAAACAATATATTAGAAAACATAAAAAACGTACAGTGTTAAAATAAAACTATTTTCTGCCAAAACAATTACATTTTTAATTCTCACCTCGATATATATCACAAAACCCTTGGTGTCAATTCTAACCCCAGTATTTTCAGTGTACTTAATTACGAGTACATTTACCCCCACCCTAAATAAAAAAAGATTGAATAAACAGACAGAGACCTACCACCCCCTCCCACCCCCACCTATTTAATCACCAACAGAACGTGAGCAGACATTCGTCGTCATTGTCTTTACATAACCTGATTGTATGTCGTTTTTAATTAGTTTTTATAGAGACCAAATCTGGCGCTGCTTTGAGTGTCATTTTGAGGCAAAGCATGCATAAGGTTTTCTGGGAAGAGATCGTCATCGTCAATATTATTTCGAAGCCTAAATCTGAAATTTAGAAAGCGGACGTTTTATTGTCCTTAACAACAAAGTACATAATTTGTAATTATTGAGAGAATTAATGTTATATCTGAAGAAAACTCCACTGACGATCTCATACGAACGCCAACTAACAAGTCACAATAACGTTTCCCTTTCTCAAATAGACAAATACTGTCAAAAATAAGAGATTAGTATTTTAAATGTCCGTAGACCAAGAGACCCAAAAAATCATCCATGCCTAACTATACAATCTTTTGAACAAAATTTCGTACAAAACGTTAACTGATTGTCGATGTTTCAAAACAATTACTACGAGATCTGATGAAATGTGTACAAAATTAGTGGATAAACGGTGGGTTTTTTTAAAACTAGAGTACTTCTAAAATGTAGGGCAATGATTACGAAGGCCTATATATATATATATATATATGAGTTAAACAAACTCTGGCATATCTCTCTTCTGGACAGACTGTTTCGTACCATAAGGCACCCATATACTTCGTTTATACCTTTAAAAGGCCCGACGCCAACTATCTTTAGTGCATCAAGTTCGCTGTCTGGCTTTCTAGATTTTTCCAATGTATTAATTAGTTTAGGTAAGAGCTTTGTCAACTTCAGGAAGCGTCTTTTCCCGATAAACGCTCCCAGGGTTTGACTTCCATGACATGTTTCCGATTTGTTTGTTCTATTCTAACAGAGAAGCCAACACTCGAAACCTCTAATACTCTCGTTGACTTTAATAATCGTACAGTTTGAAACCTAATACAACGTGGGATGGTCACATTATTGGCCGAACACGCCATGATGAGTAATGTGGTTACGATAATAACTGAGTCAGTCACGTTTCCCTGATGGAGGTGGCGCTTCCACCATTATTTATCCAACATCAGGCTATATGGTGCACACTCATACAATCCCATTATTTGGGATGAATGGCTTTTCCTTTTTTCTAAAAACCCTGCGTGACACCATAAAAAAATTACACTCGTGCACCGTCCCTTACTCTTTGAGTAAAAGTTTGATATAAGCGTGTTATACATTTTTGTGAAAACCCAATCACTTTTAAATCGCATAAGTTATAGACCCTTTTGACTAAATAAAATCGATTCAAGCAAAAACAATTTTGAGATGAGCCCACATGTGTCTCTTCATAGAGTTTATACCATAAGGTTCGTTTCACACAGTAGTGGCTATGTACCAATGCTGAGTAATTGCTGTACAATTTCTACGGGAATTCCGGGGAGCTGGTCACTGACGGATTTTTTTTAGTGATAAAAAAAGAGAACCGATGGTAATAAGACAATTGACAGGCTATTTAGCTAGGTGTAGTTGTGGAACTTGGAACTTTTTAGATAACAAAAATTGGCAGAGTACCGACTTTTTAATTGAAAACTGTTACTCAAGAAAGTGAGCAAGGGTGTCACGCAGGGTTAAAAAATTACAAAATTAAGGAGAAAAACACTAAATGTTCAAAGCTAAAAAGGCAACCCAAAAATAATGCAGTAGATGGCAATGATTTTTGCAGTGGGTTGCCCTCGCCCAGCCTTAGGCTGTTTGCGCCGCACGCTTAGAAGCACTACAGATTACAAAGTGTATCCCACCCCCTATGCCATACCCCCGGGCCCCTTTGAAAAAAAGCAAAAGTGATAGGCAAACTTTATTCCAGACTAATGTGTCAATATCTCAACATCGCTCCCTACACTTTTCAACTTGGACTCACGCCACTCACGTAATAGACCTCACGGACATGACGTCAATTATTGAGAAGGGCGCCCTCGCCTAGAGGTCAAAAGGAGGTTGCTCATTGGCAAATCCTGTGCGCCTCGCGTTCACTAAATCTGCGCGTTTTCATTGTTTCATCATCAGTTTACCTCTAAGAACAAGTTCGGGTGGGCGACTAGGGAGAGTGACTAGACTTACCAGAAACCGTAGAGGACAGGGAGATTGATTAGATCGACCATGCACTGGAGCATGTTCGATCTAGTCAATTTGAGAGCTACGTCACATTAATGCATCAAGAATATGAACCCTTCGTTTGACTTGGGATTGGGCACCTTTGGGCTTTAAAAAGCGTTTGTTATGAAATAAATAAGGTTGAGATGTTTTGAAAGTAGGAAATAAAGATCCACACAAACATGCCTCAAAATTGTGTAGTTTTTATTTACGTTGTGAACTAACACGGTCCACCATTTTGTGGAGTCAAGAATTTGGTTCTACCAAATTGCGGACCGTGTTAGTTAATGAAGTACAATTAACCACAACATTTCGAGATATATTTGTGTAGATCGTTATATTCTACTTTTGAATCATCCTTCCAACCATATTAATTTCATAACAAATGCTTTTATAGCCTAAAGTGCCTGATCCAAGGCAACGTGTCCCTTTATTGAGAGAGCCCCTATACTCATGTGACGTCATGCGCAGAAGGGCATGTCAACGGGGACAATGAAACTTGTTTTGGTCATAAACATAACATTACACCGTTGAAATAGTACAGTCAAACAATCAGTGAAGTCACAAAACACAACCCCAAACAACAATATATTATTTCACATTGATGTAGAATTAGGGATATGTCGTTCGTTAGTGCACCGGTGATAGCAGTAGCAGTTTAGTAGTGCTTTTTGGAAATGTGGCATGACGAATGTTAGACAGAAGAACTAGCTCCCTAGTGTGCATTGTGTTTTCTAATGTACTGAATGGCGTCAATGTCCTGACTTGACAAAATAGATACAGATCAAATTGCAGCATTGAATGTAGTGAAGAATACGGTTTGGAAAATAAGCCGTTGCTGTTGTTTGATACACCTGGAAATATTCTAGTAAAGCAATGTGTCGGAAAGGAACTCGGCTCTGTGATCAGGTGAAACCATGAACCACATAATATGTGGAAATATGTGGAAATATTTGGAAAATCTTGCGTTAGGATATACTTTGTTTAACTGTCAAAGACCAGTATCCTCACTTGGTGTATCCAAACTTATGCATAACATAACAAACCTATGAAAATTTGGGCTAAATAAGCCATCGAAGTTTCACGAGTATAGCAAAAGAAAAATACACCCTTGTTGCATAGAATTGTGTGCTTTCAGATGCCTGAAAATAGCTTCATGCCTGAAGCCTTTCTGAGATTAAAATTTTGGCCGCAAAATTACCTCTTTTTCTTAAACATTTGTTAAAAGTATACCCTGCCTTATAACTCTTATCTATAAGCATACATCAAACAATCCTGTTTCAGTCTGTCTTGCCTGTTGCTCTTTGCATTCTAATCGATTCAGCTTCCACGTCCCCACTTTATCTTTCAGTATAAAACTGACTAACCAAACCAAGCCCCAATTCTACAGTTCAAACGAATTACGAATTCACCGCATTCGGGATTTTATTTGCAGCAGACTAAATTTACAAACCAACATCAGCTTACAGTTTACAGTTCAAATCATTCGTTCAATAAATGTTGGTCCGGGTTTCAATTATTCTTCTTATTTTTCTTCTTCTTATTATTATATACATTTTTATTTTGGGGGGTTTTCCCCGGCCTATACAACATTTGTACACATTTGGTGACATTGGAAATTTTCCCTTACACAATTGTATTAGGTTTTGTTTCTTCTTCTTCATGCTTTTCACTTCCCTTTTTGTGAAACAATGTGTTTCTTTGCTGTAGTTTTCTACTTTTTCCCCGTCTTCTTCCTCCTCGTTTAGTACGTTTTGAAAACGTTTTTGAAACGGTTGTTGTACTTGTGTAGCCCGTAGCTTGCTATAATTATGGAGATAGTTCAAGTGAATGCTTCGGACGAAGGACGACATCGTGTCGGGGCCAAAGCACTGTGTGGCAGACAAATTGAATTTCACGAAAATGGTTGAAACGAGTTCTTTTGTTATATTCGAGCAGGTTGGGAAAAAATCAAATTACTTCAAGTCGTCCTTTTATCAGTTGCACGATGCGGAGAACGCTTTTTTTTTCACCCTTTCTCGCTCTCGTTTTTTTTTTTTTTTTTTTTCTTTTTTCTTCTTTCTTTTTTTCTTCTTCTTCTTCTTCTTTATATCCTTTTGAATTTTAAAATCAAATTTGTTCGAACCATACCGTTCACCAGAGTCACAACCACTAGCATAAACTGCACACTGTCAAAATGTCTTTCAAATTCTGGTGAGAAATGGACTATTATAATCTGAACGCCTACAGGGGAGCTGCACAAGCGTTCCGTCAGAATTGACGTTTCTTTTAACAAAACAGTTTTAAATGTTGGCTTTCTACGGTGGCTTTTAAATGAGTATCGCACATCTAATGGATTGCAAATGTCTGCGTAAATACAAGAGGGACACGTTCCCTTCGGATTAGGCGCTTTGGGCTATAAACATGTTTCTTATGAATTCAATTGGTTGGGAAATTTGCAAAAGTAGAATATAATAATCCTCACAAAAATGACTTGAAATTGTCTGGTTTTCCTTTTAATTTGTGAACTAAAAAATGGTAGACCTTGTTCGTTCACAAAATAAAAGTAAATCAATTTCGGCCATATTTGTGTGGATCATTAAATTTTACTTGTAAAAAATCCTCACAGCTATAATTATTTCATATCAAACACTTTTAGAGCCCAAATCGCCCTCTCCAAGGCAACGTGTTCCTCTAACGATCTGTCCCCCAAATCGCAGTAAATATTCACGACACTCAAAATTGTGAATATTTTACGCAAATATTTGCGATTTGGGGCACAAATAGTTAGGGGGACACGTTGCCTTGGTTTGGGCGATTTTGCCAATAAACAGCGTTTTTTATGAATGTTTGAGAGATGTTAGTGTGACGTCCCTACAAAGCTACCACAACAGCTATCCTCTGCACTGCAAGATATCTGTGCATATATACCACCGAAGTCATAATTATAACCGGGACTCTCCAGCCTTCTATTGTGTACAAGGGAGGGTCTGACCTTTGACAGTATTTAAATCTACCCCTTTTGAAGCTAATAATTGCACCTGTTGAGCTTGTTATGGCCGAATAAAATATTCAGTCATTTCACGAAATAATCCAGCCCTCTACGGTACAAATGTCAGGTTTTTTTTACACCGTCCACCATTCACACGTACCGAATTTTAAAAGGTATGGTATGGTGTTCTATAAATGACACTTAAATGTTTTGTCGTGCGTTTGGAGAGGTCCGTCGTGCCTCTGAGCAAAGCGTCGTTGCTTTGCTCACAGGCACGACGCTTTACTCACAGGCACGACGCTTTGCTCACACGCACGACGCTTTGCTCACACGCACGACGCTTTGCTCACAGGCACGAAGCTTTGCTCACAGGCACGACGCTTTGCTCACACGCACGACGCTTTGCTCAAACGCACGACGCTTTGCTCACAGGCTTGACGCTTTGCTCACAGGCACGACGCTTTGCTCACAGGCACGACGCTTTGCTCAAACGCACGACGCTTTGCTCACAGGCTTGACGCTTTGCTCACACGCACGATGGACTTGCTCACAGGCACGACGGACCTCTCCACACGCACGACAAAACATATCCTTTATAGAACACCATAGTATGGTTCGAACAAAATTGGTTTTAAAATTCAAGTGCGAATGCAGTGGGAAATGAACGAAACGAACAAAGAATAATAAAAAAACACTGGGTGCTAGATTTGTTTTTCCTCATGAAAATGAGAGATTGAAAAAGATGAAGACTTATAAATCAAAAGCCCAACCCCCCAAAATGTATTCGTTCCTAGACTGTAGTCAGAGCATGGAATCAATCTAAAGCTTTTAGTACGGTTTAAAAATCATAGGCCCAGATGAAGAAACTGGAACAATCTTCGACACATCTATACATAACAACGGCTCGGTAAAAATGCCCGATTGGTTACAAAGTATGCCAGGAAAGATTTGGATTATTTCTCTGCGTGATTGGAACCATTTTTTTACCGTTTACCAATCAAGGTTGTCGATAAGAGATGGCTTGTTTATTTTGTCAGCAACATCTTCAACTGAATCTTCTTCTTTTTGTTACCCTTACACTTATGTGTTTTGGGGGGCTTTACTCAGTACTCTCCACAGCTAAATCTCTCTGGTGGGATTCGAACCCACGACCTTTGCGTAGCTAGAGCAGATATCCTACCACTAGACCACAATCGAACGAGCTAGCACGATGGCTAGAGGCGGTTTATACAAACAAGGTAGACATAATATTGTATATAGCCAGTATTTAAAGAAATGAGTAAATCCTTCAAGTTAAAGAGTCGTGTCCATGGCTAAGTACCTTGGATTATTGATCAATGATTAATCGACGCCAATTTTTTCTGCAAATGGCCATTATTTACTCATTATTTTGCAGTTTCCAGCACTTTTCATCACAACTAACCATGGGATCAGCAATGAAGATATAATCATGTAGGAAATCCTGATCAGTTTCTTTTGTCATCATCATCGTCGTCATCATCATCATCATCATCATCATCATCATAATCATCATCATCATAATCATCATATCCATGTGCGTCCTTTGTTGGATGAAGCCCTCCTCATGCAATTTCTATTCTCTTCTCCTTCTTGCTATTCTTCTCCGTGTTATTCTGGTACAAGTTGTCGTGTTCATGTGTGTTTGGATTTCGTCTCCGCATCTTCTCTTCTGTCTTCCTTTTCTTCATTTCTAGGTTGCCATTCAGTCTCTTGGCTCATCTTATGTTATGTATTTATTTTATAAAAAAGTAACCAACCTTAACTAGTAAAAAGGCTTGTAATCCCTTTAATTTCATGATTTGCTGCTGATAACAAACCTGTACAAATTTTGGCTCAAATGGTCATCGAATTTGAATGAAAATAACGAAAGAAAGAACGCCCTTTGTACGTATGCTGTCAGATGCCTGAGAAAGGGCTCGTGCCTGAAGCCTTCCTCAGATTCAAATTTGGGGGTAATAAATCACCTCCTTCTCTATATTATACTACATTTCGTCAAAGGGGTCGTTTCTAACAATTAATGTGATACTAGTACCAACAGCTCTCCAGTGCTATTTACCAAGTATGTTGTTATCGTCAAAAACATTTGGAGTAATTACCAAAGGTTTACACTCCCTTTAAATTGAAGAACTTCAATAATAACATACACCAATTAACGAAGTAACTCTGTCTACTGTAGTTAGTGGAAGCATGTTGTAAGTCTTTTCGCCAGCAGGGCCGAAAATATCCAGATTATAAGTGTGTAATCAGGGAGCGACACGTGATGGGAATGTTGTTTACAAAAGCAGTCAAAGGCGCCAGTGCATCATCGCAGCTTAAAGGGTGGCACCCGGCGACACCTAACAAAGAAGCAAGGAGAAGCGAAGAATATGAGGAAGATGCCAGATATAAAAGCTAAGACTTCTTTTCTCCTCTATACCTTGGAGCAAAAACTCCGTCTTAAGAGGCTTTTATGGTTACCCTTACAATTTTGTATTCAAATTTCCAACGTTTCTGTAACATAACAATACCAAAATATAACTAAATTTGTATGCATCATTTTGACCGGATTCTTATCACAGTATAGCTCATGGCCTTTGTATTCATGAATAGAAATATTGGACTAAAGTACAGAATATGTCAAACAATTTAGTGCTGTTGCAGTGTAAGGCAATAACAACAAGGCAAGTTATAACCTTTGGTCAACTTCATGACATGTAGATGGTTTTACCGAATGTACTTATCCCAACTTAAGGGTTAACAGTCTCAAAAAGAAGGCATGTATTTCTGACATTTTATCCAGGGTGTTTTAGATTCAATTGAAACTGCCAAAGCTGCCTGCAGTAAAGCTACACTTCACTCTTAAGCCATTAAACCAAGCCCGAAGGCTTTGTCAGATCGAGGCCAGATTGAAGCCACCAAACTCACCACTAAATCCACCGGGATTTGGTTGCTTTAGTCGCGTCATTTGTTTACGCACATGTCCATGAATACTTCCGTCAATACATTGAACCCAAAAGAGTTCCCAATAAATCTCAGTGCTTCAAAATTCCATCTGAACCTTTTGTTAATATTCCCCCAGGCTTGAACAAAATATTAAGTTGTGATTATCATTTATAATGGACGTTTACAGAAATTCATATGCAGTAAATATCCAGAACGATTGCTCAGTTTCATTCTGAAAGCTCACTGATTAGAAAACCTACACAAATAATCATTCCCAAGTGTTAGTAATAATCCGTTTGAAGTGCTTGTCTAAGTTTGAAGTAATGTCATTTGCAAACATCAGAAATCACCGTGTTACTTATATCGATTACCACAATTAAAGTCATGCCAAACATGAATGTTTAATGCCCCTGTACGCTCTATTTTCCGTCACCAGAGACTGTTTCACACATAATGTTACTCCGGGGTACCCACACTATAACAAAGTCATTACTGAGAAGAAATGTGCCATCCTAATGTTGATGTAATCAAATGCAAAAGCTTGGGCCCATAATCAGGATTTATTTTTGTATGAACTTATACATTTTATTTATTTATTTGGGGTTTTTGTTCTTCTTATTTTGGTATTTATTTGTTTATTTATTTGTTTATTTATTTATTTGTTTTATTATTATTGTTTGTCATTGTATGTGTTTTTTATATATATTATTATTTAATTTTTAAGTTTTTTTAATTTTTTTTTTAATGGGGAGAGGGGCGAATATGTAAGAAGATGTACATCGTCGCGTTAGTGCCACCCGAGGCGCAGCGATGCAGTTGGAAGTCAGGGCGGGGGTGGGGGTGAAAATGAGAGCGCAATTCAATCTACCGTTCGGTGCACCATTTTCGCGCTATGATATTGGTCGTTGTACCTGAAAAAAACCTTAGCCATTATTTCTGCATATTTAATGCTCAAACACCGTATGCCACCATTGCGTCTTCTATTTGAAGATTTGAGATTAACTAAAATAAACAGACAAATAAACTAAAGTTTTGTGAGTTATTTATTAGTTTTCTTGCTGTGATTTCGGTGGACTATTTTGTGAGGAATTTGTTTTTGAGGGGGATCCGGTATCCGTTTGTGTTATCTCCATTTGAATACTTAAATAATTTGAATGTTATCGTTGGCTGGGGTCTGGTTGGACACATCTTTCGGTGACAGTTTTGATTCTATTGTAAATCCTTGACAGCCTCTTTTCAAATTGTTTTTATTGTGAAAATGTCTAAAGATGGTAAATGAAATATGTAAAAAAATTAAGTAAAATGCATGACTCATATGCACACACTCAGATGCCGAAGATGACTGACATTGCACAACTAACTCGTTTTACTCTGATATTGATTCAGTCGAGCGAGGTAATGATCAGTGGCAACAATAATTCATCCATAATTCACATTAATATTAATATGTGATGTCTGAAATGATAATTATTAAGGCCTTGACGAAGAAATATGTCAAAGTAACATGTCACACTTAATGATACTTTCCAATCAATCAACATTGGTGGATGTATAATTAATAACCTGATTTGTAACGAAACACCTGAGCCTACTTGCTTCCATGGCTTGAATGTTGTAATCATGCACTGCCTGTACTGTCAAAACAATCAATAGATATTGAATTTGCATAAATTTACGAACACTAGACGCAATGATAATACAAAATGTTGTGAAGCGTCAAGTAAAGGACACAAAAGAAGCATGATGCCTAAGTGCTGATTTCAGGTTGACGGTTATTGACTTTCTTGTTAGCATTTTCAGCGCCCACGATGGATGAAAGGTAGAATAGCTGGCAGTGGTTGAATGAATTATACACAACATACCAGCGAAGTGTCCCGTGTTGTACCTAGCATCCATTCACTCAGCCAGCCATGCATTGATCAATGGTTAATTGAAGAAGAAAAAAATACAAATCGCAGCATCAGCGGAGTCAAGTAAATGTCATTAAAAGTGTTTTTAAAAATAAGCGAAAGTACAATGAAAAAAACACTAAAACCTTTAAAACAAAAAGATACACAAACAATACTAAAATTGCACATGGAAATTAGTTTCAGGATAAGCTTAAAAATTATGCTTTAAAAAGAAAAGAAACAAAAACTTAAATTACGAACAAGTTAAGGCGAACATTTAACTGTTTTCATTCTTTCAGTTTTACATTGAAACTCAGGAATTTAGAATTTCCGCCCAAGAGTTCTTGAGTTTAGGGGTGCTGCAATTTTAATTTTAAAAGCCACTTCTATGAAGGAATTACAAAGTGACTCACGATGATCTTTAGTAATGTATTGGTAATGAGGTCGACACAATTCAAAGTTTATTCTGTTCATCAGAAAAAAATAATTGAGAATTTAATAATTACTGGATATTCACAAAGGATGTTTTTAGTCACTAGTCGTTAATGGGTGATAAAACATCCAGTATACTTAGAGTCTGCCTTGTGATTTGCTTAGAGCGCGTCCGTAGAACTGTCTTAATTTTTCACTACAAAGACACTCGAGCGTGACGCACCATTACCATAGCAACAGTGTACTACACCCGTCGCAACAGCAGCTTCTTGTTAATCTAGACGTCTAGTATTCAAAATATACGGGTTGTTATAAAATAAATATTTAATGCAAACCATAATTCTAACAAGACACAGTTCTTATGGAGAGATTTGTCACCACGGTTTTTTATCGGGTTTTTTTGTTTGTTTGTTTGGGTTTTTTTTGTTTGTTTGTTTGGGTTTTTTTTGTTTTCTTAAGTTATCTTATTTGTGCTAGTTTTCGCCTCAAGAAAATGAAGCGCTCCGCATATCACCTCGGTAGTCGTATTTTTAACCATAGCACAGCTAATACAATCAATATTGGTATATTGTTTGAATTGAAATCTAAGGCGAAGAACAACATTCATTAAAAATAAGTATACACCGTTTCTTAATGTGTTTATATTCAATAACGGTCAGGGCGATGGACAAATCACTGAAAATGCAAAACAAATATTAAAAGATAATTTTATGTGAAAAATAAAACTTAAGTTCCAGCTAAGTAATTTAGCGTTCGAATTGTTTTAAGATTTAATAAATGTATAATTACTAAAAATAATTTCCACAAGCAGCATAAACGACATATATACATGAAGAGGAATAAACAGTCAAACACATTGACTGTTGAGGTTAAAGATTTGTTCTGCGCATCCTTAATATTTTAAAAGTGGACCAGGCGTCGATTTCACAAAACCCTTCCTAACTTAGGACTAGTCCTAGGCAGTGCTAGGAGATAGGACTATAGTCCTAAGTTAAGACCAGTTACTGGTCCTAACTTCAGATAAGACTAGTCTTATCTCTTTGTGAAATCGACCCCTGGGCGAAGGCAGCATCTAGCTCCCCCTAACCTCTACATACAGAACAATAAATCACAGCTATTTAACATTTTAAAGGGGTATACCTTTGCTAAATACTTTAAAAATTCATGAGCACGAAATCTTACTTGGTAGGCAGTACAGCAGCTGTTGATAGAGTATAACATTTTGAGAAACGATTCCCTTCAAAGGAATGTGGTTTTAGAGAGAAGGATTTTTTTTAAATTTAAATCTGAGAAACTTTTCAATGAAACGTTTCTCAGACTGTGTATTCCAATTACGGATTATTATTACTGCATGGACATAACCGCTCAAGATTGTCGGTGATATCTCGAGAACGTTACACCTTTTGTAATGAAACGTTCACAGGTTAGTTTTATTTTATATTGTATTATTTACATCTATGTAGGACTGAAACAATCGAATGGTTTGCAAAGCCAAAGGTATATTTTGCCGTTAATTATGCTATCAGAATAATCGCGTGAATATGTGTTAGTAAAATGTTGTGTAATTTTAGGACGTGCGGAAACACAGTTCATTTTTAGAATGTCTACTGCAGAATAGGTCTCGATTATCATAAAATGACTCATAACATTCCCGTCAAGTAGCATACTGCCCTTGTTTGTTCGGATCTAGTTCCATGTTCTATGAGTACAGCTTTCAAGGGCGAGTCCAGACTATTATTTGATTGCTATTTTCATAACCATTCACAGTCAAGGTATGACCAGGGTTCGATTCCGTCACATCCAGGTCTCGAATAAGAAATCGTGAATTTGGTAATTATTATTTTCACAATTTTACCTCATCGTTTATAAGGCAGGGATAAGCGAGGTTTACGCTGCTCTCAATCATGCTATACGGTGTGTCGTGGCCGGGCAGATAAGAACACCGGACTCAAACTATGTTGTTTCTGATCAGCAGATCGTGGGTTCGAGTCCCGGTAGTGACAGTTGCGTCCTTATCAAGACACTTAACCATTATTGCTGCGTCGTTCGGACGGGACATACAGCCGTAGGTCTCGTGTGTTGTGTTATGCACGTAAAAGAACCCAGTGCACTTATCGCAAAGAGGGGGTTCGCCCCGGTGTTCCTGGTTTTATTGGCTGCATATTGCGCCACAGCACCTTGTAAATCATTACATGGTGCTTTATAAAGGAATAGGTCTCGTACTTAATCACGTAGTGATCCTCAATACTGATCTCTTTGAGACGCCCATCGGGTGCGATAAAGCGCTACAAAAGAACTACGAATTATTATGATGTTATAATCGTCCCTCCCTATAGAATATCTCCAAATGGACAACAAGATATAAAAACTTTACTAGAGTTGAAGAAATATTTATTTGGAGGCTGTGGGAAACATGGTCGCTGTTTTGTGTAAAAGCGTAATGTATGAAATTATGTAAGGTGTCAAACTTGCATCGTGGGCAGTTTCACGATTTTCAATATAAAGTGAGCCCAACCCCTCCCAATTGCCCTTACCCCAAAGGAAAGTGACTAGTTATATCACTAGCAAACTGTTCATTGTCACTATTGCTAAAATTTAATCAAATTGTCATATTTCGAATTTGGTAAAAGTTATTAATAGTAACAAGTAACCTGCCGGACTCTCGTCATTGGTAGAAGTCAGAAGTTTGATTCCATCCAATGCTGCATGAGGATGTATTGTTTTAATATATTATGTTATTATTATTATTATTATTATTATTATTATTATCATTTTATTATTTTTAGTAACAAATGTTGAACATACATGAATCAACATATACTGCCAACCTTACGGATTCTCTACTAAAGAAACCATGGGTACCATGGCAAAAAAGATGTTTGCTAACGTACCTTATCTTGATTCAAAGACGTGAAATAATGACAAGTGGCGTAACCAGCATGGGAGAGGGGGTCAGCCTTCCGCTCAGAGCCCTCGCCCCCCCCCCCCTTTCCCGCTAAATGAGCTCAAAAACATGCGCAAATGACTGATTCGATACGGCAAAAAACACCCCCTATTATGTTTTTGCCCCCGATCGCCCCCTCCTAAATGCAAAATAATGTATATCTATGCCACTGATAATAACAAGAATACTTGTCAACAAAATGTATCAACATAGAGGTATGTTGAGTGACATAACCAAACGATACAAAATATTTCAAATCAGGTACTCAGCTATTTTCCAAGTTGCCTGCATGTCCAAACCGATGACAGGTAATACAAATGCCTGGCCACAGACAAAACGTACAAACATCGTATCTGCTCACCGGGTGTTTATTTTTGGACGTAATTTCCTTACCCCAAAATTTATTAAGATCTGTGAATTTATAATACGCAATCAACTGAAGATTTTAATGATGTGTAACAAGAAATATACCGGTGATTCCAATCCCTCCGCTGCAACGATTCAGGAGGATCACAAATAAAATCGCTGTTGCGTTTCCGTTTTAGCTAGATCCACAATAATATCACAGATTCGGATTGTTTTCTATAAAAACAATTAAACTTACCGCTGCTTATGTCTGGTGCTGTTGTCAACGTGTGACGCGGTGATTTTAAACCTTCAGTAGTGACACCAGGATCGGCCGATATCAATAAAAACATCAACGCCTTCACACTGAGCATGCAAGTGGTAAACATCGTCTCAGTCTAGCAAATCAAGTCGCGAGGTATTGGCAACTGACCACATCCACACACGTAGCAATACTTTTGTCTGTCACTCTGTGGTTCTACTTTACTATGAAAGTAATTTTTCCAGCCGTGTATCCAGGTTTCACTTAATGACGTCACCAACTTAACCACGTGGTTGCATGTGAGTTGCGCTGCACGATAATTCTCTGGTTATTTTACGCCTACCATCGTCCCTAATAGAAAACGCAGCCACAATGAGGCGTTCTTGAAAATTGTTGCCAGAAAAGATGTCCCCGACCTCAATTTATGAGAATTAGATTGTGAAGTGATCGCGTGGCAAGTCCTGTTAGTCTGCTGATGTTTTCTCCCTTGTGTAGTTTCCTTGAACTTGCATTCACATTTCTGAGTGATCTCGGTGCATTATGCACCGATTACATTTTGCTTATTGACATCGATTAAATACATATTGGTATTAGACGTGATGAGGGACCTCGCTCTGGATTTGTAGATAGCAAATCAATCAATCGTTTTCTTTATTTGTTGTATTATTTTTTGTCATCTTGGGATTAATTAGTATGTAATTAGATTGCGACAACGACAACACAATTGTGTAAAACAAAAGGCAACACACTTCAATTCCGTTGACGATTGAATATTTGTTCTCAAATAATGTATTCTTTGTTGTTGTCTGACAATCAAATTATGTCAGGCACCTCGAGGCTCGAGACCTAATAAGGGTATCACAGGGCAATGCAGCCCAAACCCTAGACTGAAAATCTAGACTGAATCGTAGCCCACTGCCTTAGACTGAAATATAGCCCAAAATCTAGACTGAAATGTGGCCAAATCCGTACCGAAATGTAGCCCAAACCCTAGACTGAAATGTAGCCCAAACCCTGTACTGAAGTGTAGCATGAGGTTTAGACTGAAATGTAGCCAAATTCTGTACCGAAATTTAGCCCAAACCCTAAACTGAAATTTAGGCCAAACCCAGTACTGACATGTATCCCAACCCTGTACTGAAATACAGCCCTATAAACCGTGTACTGAAAGAGCCCCAAATGTAGCCAAACCCTGAACTGAAAAACAACCCTAATCCTGTAATCAAATGTATCCAAAATCCTGTATTGAAATACGTATCCCAATTCTATACTGAAATAATAGCCCAAGCACTAGACATGGGCCAAGTTCGCGCAAGGACTATTGTTGACCACAGTTCGACTTGGTGTGTAACTCCGTATGTAAAAGTGTTCATTGCGTCTCAGCAGATGTTGAAACTTGAATATGATTGAATTATCTCAGGTTTACACGTAAAGTCAAGCACATTTAAAACATTTTTAAAAGAACAATGAATAAATGGGAACTAAACAGATTATTTTATTTGCACGTCGGACAATAGTAAAAATAGTAAAAATACAAAAATATAAACATTGTACCGGAACCAGGATCTCTAATGGGTCAGTCATAGAAATGTGAACATGGTGGTTATACTGTTGATCATTACGACCACAGCCATTTAGCTTGACATTCATTATTATTGACAAGGTCATTCTTTGCAAATGGCGTTGTGCTGTTAGCTTCAAAGGCTCTGAAAACCATGGTGCCAGGATCTTACCCAAATTGACTTTCATAGCAATGTCATTATGATTTACAAGAAAATTAACGATGTACAAGATTCACTGTGAGTGAGTTGTACCGCGGGCGCCAGTAGTCTTGCTTTGCCGGAACTAATTGAGGCACCATCATCGCTACCACAATTTTACATCAGATTTAACCAAGCTAAAAGCTTGAAGTAAGCTCACTTGACTTAAGTTGATACACGTTCCATATTGTCGGGGGAAAAACGTCACTTTTTCCTGGTCCTCTAATTAAACATGAAACTTCAGGCGTCTGTGAGTGCTTCTGTATAATAAATGTGTCCCACCGGCCTCTGTATGTTTGTTGTAATTGTTTGCATAAGCAAAACGTGACATTAACACACGTTTAGATTATTAGTTGCCCCTCTACGGTGCATGGGTTTAAAACACATTTGGGATACTTTTTTAGGGGAACATTATACTCCATGCACCTTTGATGCAAATTAAACTCAAGATAGCATTAAACGCTCAGTACGATTTAGTGAAATGAAGCGTGCAATCTATTATTATAATTGTTTACTTCCTTCTTTTTTTTCTTCTTCTTCTTCTTTTTTAACCCCCTTCTTGACATTTGTTCAAACCGTTGTTACTTTCCAGGAAAAACAAAATGAAAAAGCCGGGATGCAATAGTCCGTCAATAAAAAGATTAAACTAGGGCCGTTTCTATTTCTGCTAACAACAAAGTCACCACCCGATATTTGCTGCAGGGACTATCAATAACAGACTCATGTTTGCACACAGAATTGAAGAACTGAATAAAAGTTTGCCGAGGGGCTCCGAATTTGATCCCCTCGAATGAATTAATCATAGCTGTATTGAAGAGATCAGAACCAAGATGGTAAATGTTTGCCACCGATTTGGTTTGTGAAAGACAACGCTTGAGGTTCAATATGGAGAAATTAGGTATCGCTCGCTCTTATTGTGTGAGAGAAAACGACAAGGACACAACGTTAATATGACAATATTGCCATAGTGATTTTTATTGTGACACTTAGGTTAATAAGATCAAGCTTAGCTCTTTGTGATGTCTACTTGGACTGGTTTAACGTCCACGTTGATTTCCATGGTCGATCTTCTCATACAGTGAATTCATATTTATTGACAAATTGTGTATAAAGAATCATTAACAAAAGAGAACATGAAAGTGTCAATATTTGTCGTGTAAATAAAACAAAATCACATCATAATTACGCATGCTATATTATTTTGTGCTTAGATGTTTTAGTAGTCAACAAAGAAATATCGATACCACACACTAAACATTTAAACAACGTACATTAATATCCACACAATTCATAATATTTAAAAATTATGTTTTCTGTTGTAAAGGCAACATTTGACATTCCCTTTTCATGTTTCGATATTTGTGACGCTTTTTTCTTTTTTTAAATAATGTATAGAACGGCGGTTGCAACATTGATTGATTAATTGCTCCATTACCAAGGCAGTACCACAGTAAATGAGACAACATTAATCACAGTCATCCGAGTTCTAAAATGTGGTAACCAACACGGAGTCGCTTCTCTGGCGGTTGTTAAAATCACAGCATACGCCTACACCAAATAGCGAAGGTAGAAACACTAAAAGGCGTGAAGCAATTCTTGTAAATATTTGCCTAAAAAACACCTGGCCCAAGTTTGCCGCTATAATCTAACACTGCATTGAGATCCATACAAATGTTAAATCCTAGAGGCTTTTAAGTGACGAAAGATTAGTGCTTTGAACTTTGGATCTCTGCCTACGTGCCATGTTTCAAAATCACAGGAATTCAAAACACAAATGAATTGCCTGTCACGCCTTCGTAGATAATTCTGTTTAACGGAGTTATCATCACGCACGCTGTAAAAGAAAGCCACAAATACACCAACTATCAAACTAAATATGAAGGTTACTTTTATGTATCAAGAGCCGTACTTGCTATGCGTTTTTTTTTTTTTTTTTTTGCCCCAACATCAAGGTTTCGAAAAACTGGCTACACTTCTGCCGTTGATGACGTGCGTCAAAATGACAATACTTTGACGTCATTTATGGGAGGTTGTTTTATTATACCGCCATGTTGCAACAAAGCGGCTGTACACAACGGAGCTCCCACATTGCGTACCGTAATAATGAGTGACGACGTAACGGGCTTTTCGCGAATCTTTCTGAAAAGCAACAGAGATGGGTACTCAAAATGACCGTTTTGGGGGTGGGGTGGGGGGGGGGGTTCTACAATTAATATTTGTGTAGGAAATGTATACTGGTTCGCTCTCTTCAGCCAATGAAACAGGACTAGTTTCCCCAAAAATAAAGAATAATTTATGTTAATACAACCGGCCTCCTAGGTTGGTATGAATCATGTAATAATTTGATCAAATGCGTTTCAGCACCAAATATTTTTGAAGATATCAATAAGGCTCTGGGTCTTTATGACGAAATAACGTTTAAGTATGGGATCGGACATTCAGATGTCAAAGAAAAAAAGACAAGGACAACTTGGGAAACGTTTACTTCGAATTCTAAAACTGATCGAAAGGCGGTCAGTGTACGCACGACTAAACGGTCGTAGGGTTGGGGTGCGTCTTTGCCAGCATAGGCGAAACCAAGGGGCACTGGGGATTGTACAGACCACCCATCCCACGGGTGCCCCACAAACTCCAACTCATTTGATATCTACATTAGAGATTATAAATAAAACTGTCATCGCGTATTAAGAACACGCACTTTGCTTTAAAGGCAAAACTGCCATAAGAAAGGCTTCGTACCCGAAGCCTTTCTCAGATTCAAATTTGTTGGTGAAAAATTACCCATTTCTCTAAAACTACATTACTTCATAGGGTGTTTCTCACAATTTTTTATAGTATCAACAGCTCTCCAGCGCTCTTTACAAAGTAATGTTTATGTCATTAATTTTTGGAGTAATTACCAAAGATATAGGCCGACCCTTTCTTTAAATGGAAGCTTAAAATAAAGTAGGTTACCCTAATGGCCGAGTAGACATCGTAGATTTTACGAAGTCAAAAACACACTGCTTCGCGCGGCTTTTGCAGCAAAAAGGTGTTTTTTTATCTTGTTGTATGATAATGATAATGCATATGACCCATTGACGTCACTGGTGGTCAGTACGTTAGTAATCTGGGACATCATCTTGCGTCTTTGCAATAAAAACTTCGGAGAGGCTCCACTCTTTTTTGTGTGTGAAGTCGGTGAGTTTCTTCTTGTACTCCTTTTCCACGTAAAATTTTAGAATCCTAGTATTGTTTTCGTGTACCTTATATATCTTTTGATTGAAAAATGATAGCTAGCAAAAACTGAAATAGAGGCTTTAATCACTGTTCGACTTGCGATGGCTTTATTCATTATTCGTAAAATACAGCAGTACTTCCTCTGTGGGCAGTTACGCACACACCCAGACCCTGTCTTTTGTGAATTCTCAAGATGAATGGCGATTAAATTCACGCCCAAACTAAGTCTAGGAAAGAATTAAAGTTGATTATAACAATTTGTTTCATCTGCACTTGATGTCAATTATTATTCTGCACACAAATCTATAGGCCTACTCTCTTATATGACTGCCCCACAGCTCGTTATACGCCAGCCATTATTGAGACTACCGGTTATACTTTACTGGTGTCGTTCATCTCGATAAATTTTTCTCTTGGGAGCTGTTTTCTCCTGGAGACTGTATAGAAAGCACTTCATAGTAACACTGTCCTGTCGATAGAAACCCGGTTAAATAATGGCTACTCGAGAGGCGGGTAAAATAGTGCATACAGAAGTAGGTCAAGCAATGGTTATATTATAGGTAATGAGCAGACACAGTTGGGTTTGTGTAACACCGCTAATGCGTTATTTAGAATGCACTTCATGTACAGTCAGAATAACAGACTAATAACCGATGCTTTACATGTAGTTTCCATACTGTTCGTAAAATGTGGGCGTCTTCATGAACCCATGGGTCGCTTCTGTCTCTCTTTTAGAATGAAGCAAAATAAAGCTGTAGTGTAAAACATTGTAGTCAATGTTTTTGTAAACTCTCCTTCTGTCGGTCGTCTTGTCCTTTCAGTTGAGAAAATAGATTTGAAAAAAGAATCACAAAGCCATGAAGTATTTATGTAAACTTCAAGAATGTGGAACTGTTGAAATACTGGTTACTTGAAAATGAAGAAAAACTGCTTACAGTATTTGTGTGAATGCACTTCTTTCGTTGTCAATTTGTTTTAAGTAAAACAGGATCTGGACACAGGAAACGAAATAACAAAATTTAAGATACAAATTTGAATTATGTGAATGATGTCATGATAGCACTAATGACAATTGACAGACTTGGTCAGCGACATTGGTCCGGTTGAGCAAGTTTTTTCAAACTGATGTTTACATTTTATGAAATAGGCCCTCTAGTAGCGAATGTTTTTCTTTTTTCTGTACCAGATTGGCTTGGAGGTTTAATACCGATTCAATGTATGAAATTCGTCAACAGGTCTATTATTGGCAACTAAAAAGTCAAACTCCTGATGCCGCGGTAATAGGGATACCGCGAAATTATGGCTTGCCCTCTGACATAGATAAAGTATCGATACATTTTTATTAAAAACAGTAAACCCTAACAAATAATGATACACGACTTTTCTTTATCACTAACTACAGAACGTTCTTATCCGATGACCTCAAAGTAGGGGTTGTTGAAAATCGCTACTGGGCGACGCAACTAAAAAGCAACTAAAAAGAAAATACCACGATAGGTCAATGGAAAATGACTTCGTGTATGTGGGGTAGGTCCACCCAAAAAGCACCACGTGTATGGTGTTCTAAAGACGACAAATGTGCGTCGTCGCGTCGTGCGTCGCGTCCTACCGTCGCGTCGTGCCGATGCCCGTCACGTCGTCTGTTTGTCAATTACTATTGATTATTCATCACAAGTAAATTAATCTAGGTTTTGCCGTTATTCAAATTCTGGTAGAAGACGGATCAACATCTGTATTATATGACACCAGAGTAGGCCTACAACGAAAGCCAGGTCCTCTTTACCAAATTATTCTGACTCAAAACCAGCTCGGGTCACACCAATATATGGATAAAACCAAATAAAACGCAGTAACAAATTCGTTGGTCCCCCTAAAAATGTTGAATGAATCTTCATACTTATAATAATAATGCAATTTTTTTATATAATTATTATGTATGTTTATAGAGGGAAGAGTGGAACCATAGGCCTATACATGTAGCTTTGTGCAAGCAAGTTATGAAAAGAGATCATCATTATTATTATTATATTATAGTGTGACAAAGAAAAACTATTTTAAAAGTATTTGATAGGGCCTGAATAAGCCTGAAGGTGCTTTTTTTTAGGACAAGCAAAGCAAAAATAATAGTATGACGGGCAACGGTACGATGCGATGGACGATAGACGACGCGACGGACAACACGACGGGCGACGGACCGGATGACGGAAGCCAAAACCACAATAATAATCAATTGAAAAACAGGCAACGCGACGACGACACAGGCGCGACGCGACGCCACGACGCGACGCACATTTTTGTCGTCTTTAGACTTTGTGTACATGTACATTCCCAGGGCATTGCCCCGCAGGGAAGGTAGTGTACGCTGGGTAAATATTTTTGTTGACGTCTCCATGCCAGCGGCGTAGCCAGGACTTTTTCGGTGTGGGGGGGGGGGGGGCACGGGGGCATCTTTTAAGGGGGGCCAGGCGGGAATGGGTTTGTCAGTGGTGTGGGGTCATGCTTTTGTTTTGGAAGGGGACGCTGCAGGGGGCACAATCGTTCTTGGCATTTTGTTTAGCCAGACATGCCTATTCAGCATTAATGATCAGCATCATGCCCAGCCCCGGGCCCCTCTCTATTTGTGTTTATAACAACTCATTTACTGTCAATAGAATCCTTCGAAAAATGATCATCTTCATCGCCCAAGCTCAAACCAGCCTCACAAATCTGTTCCTCTCCTTCACTCTCACTCAGCCTCTCACTGCCTGATCACACTCGTCAAATGCATCAGCTGGAAGAGATTCAAGTTGTGGTTCTTCCTCTGTACATTCTGGATGTTCCGTAACAACTGCAACTCGTGATTTTCCTTTTTGAAAATAATCTTTAATCGTCACCATTGTAACTTCTTACGCATTAAAACATCTGAACACGTTGTCTATACAGCAAAACAGTGCTCAAAATAACTTTTGGCAACAAGACGGTGAATGTTGACATTGACCAACTTTTCATTCCACGCTGCATGCCTTGCATTGATCAGCGCATTGATTTTTTCGTGGGGGGGGGGCACCTGGGGCACTGGAAATTTGTGGGGGTGCCCGTGCCCCCCCCCCCCCCCGTGGCTACGCCGCTGCTCCATGAATGCAACATTTCATGTCAGTCTTCCACTATTCATGAGCTCTGTGTACAAATTGTAGTCCTATCTGCAGCAGCAGGAATGTGGCTCATTGTAATGTTGTTGTTCCGCCCCAACTTGATGATTGTCCCAACTATAGTTGGGACTGGTCCCAACTTGAGTGTTAAAGTTGGGGCGTCCCAACTATAGTTGGGATCGCAGTGCACACAAAGCACCCAACGAATAAACTAAAAACATAATAGTAAGTAAGTATCATACTACGGAGTTTTTAAGACCACTTTCCCTTGAGAATATTTGAGATTAACTAGAATTTTGTTTTTCCGAGAGAAGGGAAACTAAAATGCGTAGGCCTAGTGAGAGACCCTTCCTTTCTCCATGCTGAGAGTGAGACTGAGAAAGCGTCACCCTGCGGCACTGAGCATGAGGCCGCCTGTCAGAACCCTCCACTGAGTTAGCGGTCCATTGTAAGCGATAAACTATCATTCCAAACCAGTTGACATGAGTTTGTACAAAGCCGAGACCCGGGTTTGAAATAAAGAATCGCACCAGGACTCACGATCGATCACTGTCCTGTTGACTTGAAGTCTATGGGCGATCCCAACTATAGTTGGGACGTCCCAACTTTAACACTCAAGTTGGGACCAGTCCCAACTATAGTTGGGACAATAGTCAAGTTGGGACGGGACATTGTGACTAGTTTCTGACTGGTCTACGATCGTTCTTTGGTGGTTTGCACGTAAGCCGTTTTCGAAACCATTGCTTCAATTCAAGGCTTCATCAGCTCCGCCTAAACTTGGAAACATGGACAACGACCGTCTATTTGAAGTCCTGAGGCCTACACCAAATTTGGTTCTACCATCAAATTTCCCAGTTCTGTTAACGACCGTCACTCACCATCTATAGAATCGTTGGTTCGTCACTGTCGTCCGAATAGTCTTGGTTCCAAGACCTTCGCATGGATCAATTCCAACAACAGACGTTGGTTCGTCACTGTCGTCCGAATAGTCTTGGTTCCAAGACCTTCGCATGGATCAATTCCAACAACAGAATGAGTCCACTATCCATCGTTGGTAGTTCGCACCGAAATGGATCAATTCAAACAACAGAGGGCGTCTTTATCCTCGGTTCGATTTCCAGCTTGCGCGAAGGTCTTGGCTATCTTGTATGAGGGTGCTTAAGTGTTTCATTGTTTTTCGTTTCCCCGACTTTCCGGGGAAGCCAATCAACGATCGAGTTTACACCTTTTCGTGAATTATTCATGATTCGCCATGTGTTTCTAACAGCTAGCTCGCTTTGGGACGTTGTTGTGAATGGTATTGTGGCGAAAAGTACCTTCTCGCAAGGAATTATTGTAAAGTGAATAAAATGCATTCTGAAAAGAGCTCGACAATGGGTTAGGGCATGGACTTAAAAATTCTCTAGATTATTCTGAAATTGCTTACCTTTTGTTTATAATAATCACTACTCAAAATATATTTTGGCATAAAAACTTACTTGGTAAACGAGCAAAGGAGAGCTGTTGATAGTATAAAACATTGTGAGAAACGACTCCCTCTGGAGTAACGTAGTTTTTGAGAGGGGTAATTTCACTAACATATTTGAATCTGAGAAAGACTTCAGGCCTGAAGCCTATTTCAGGCATCTGAAAGCACACACATTGTGCAACAAGGGTGTTTTTTCTTTATTATTTTCTAGCAACTTCGATGACCACCATTGAGCCCAAATTTTCACAGATTTGTTATTTTATGCATGAAAATGTTGAGATACGCCAAGTGAGAATACTGGTCTTTGACAATTACCAAACGTGTCTAGTGCTAACTTAGTCTTTGTTTGTTGAAGGTTTACAGGAACAGTGAAGGAATGAAGGAATGGTAAACGATAACGCATGAACATAGATTTCCACACACACGTACATGTACGGTAAAAAATAGGCTGGCTAAAATTGTATTACATTTATTTATGCACTTTGTCCTTGCAAAGGAAACTGCCTCATATCTATGCACAGGGCGCGCGGTATTTGAAAAGCCAGTCAAAACCGCAAAGAGCAACACACACACACACACACACACAAGTGTGTAAACACCTCCAATCGGGGACCTCCTATTGTCCCTCTTTTGTTTGGACTCTAACTTTTTGGCAACAGCTCCCATTGGTTTTGTACACAATTTCTAACTGGGGACCTTTACCCAACCGGGGACCCTATTGTCCTCTTTTGTTATAGGTCCCCGGTTTGAATGTGAAAACAAACTCACACACACACTCTGCTGCCCGGTATTTGAAACACTCCTTATTTATTATATGCAGCAACTTATAAAATACTGTTGAAAGTAGCATGTTGGTGTGATGGCCATACGAGCATGATCAAAACAGTCTAGAGTTCACCCCTCTTTCTTTGTGAATTAGGCCTACATATAAAAGATGCAGTAAATTACAAAAGTCCTCATTACATTCGTGTAGTTGCAAAGAAAGGTAAAAGTAAACAAAGTAGAATTGTTATTACCAACAGTTTATTTTCAGGGCATGTCGAATGGTAGAATGATAAGTACCGTAATTCAGATGCAAAGATAACCTTTTCTAAAATTACATGGCTGACATCGACAATGTACAAGATTCAAACGTCCTTTAAGCAATGACGAACCGATAAACCTAACCAACTGCAAGCATACAATTTAGCTTAAGTAATTTCAGAATCACTTGCTTGGTGCGTTGATAGCGATGAAGACGTCATGGTCAATCAAAACGTGAGTGCGCGTGCATACTGCATACAATCATGCTCGATCGTGTCGACGACCTCGTGACCTTTCTTATCTTGCTTTTCTTGCAAGCTTGTCATTTTAGTCACTAATATGAATAAAACATGACTTGATGCTTCATGAAAAATAACTTGGCCACGCCTTCTTAAACAAGATATCCAAGACGTTACTACAGACAGTCGTCAACCGAAATGAATTCAAGAAGAAAAGTGCGCCCTCTGTAGGGTTATCACGTTACGTTACGAGTATGAGATAGAGACGTCTTGGACCAAGACTATCGTCCGAACTGAACAAAAACCGGTTTTTGTTTTTGTTTGTTTTTGTTTGGGTTTTTGGGTTTGTTTGTTTGTTTGTTTGGGTTTTTTTTTTTTTTTGGAGGGGGGGTTGTAATTTTCAGTTGACGTTTACATTTTGTTTTCTTCCTTTTACAATAGTTATAGTCAAGTCTTAAAATTTCTTAGAGTTTCAAAGCTTCAAGAGCTTTACTTTTTTAATAACGATTTAATAAAAATAAAAACTGGGAATTTAATTACGCTTCCCCTTTTGCCCCCCAACCCAACCCCCACCCCCACCCCCCCCCCCCCAAAAAAAAAGAAAATGGTTCTGGTAGAGTTAACTAGACATTTGTATGCAGTTGGTCAATGGTTGGGTTGATGAGATAACTGTAGGCTTTTTAATTTGGGGACCCTAGAATTATACCAAACATGTCATAATAGGATTTCAGATGAACACAAGTCATAAGGAACATACCGCAGGGTGCACCGTCGCAGGCTGACCTGACCGTTTTTGACGGTCGTTAACGATTCAATTGAAATTTCGCCGTGGTAGCAATATTATTGGTGCTTGAAATTTAGTGTTCGAAAAGAAGAAAAGAACACAGGTGACTGACTGATGTTTTGATGTACTTGGCAGCGAATGCGGAAGGAAGCGTTGACCTGCGATGTGAACAGATTGATGCTGTAAATGGTTATTCGATAATTAACTCAGAATGGTAGGTTTATACAATCTGCAGTTTTTGGGGGGTTTCATGTTGCCTTCGGTGTCTGACTCTGTATTTGCTCACTACCGTTGGTCTTTGTCTTTGCAATGTGACTTTGGTTTCCTTATGCCGTCATCATGTTTTCGATCTACCGACCGACATGTATTTTCGATCCCCCGTTTTGATTCCCGTTGACAGCAGAAGGTGCGAGATCCACAGTAACCAGTGGCAGTAGCCCACCTTGTTGGGAATAGTAAGGCTCTCTTTTAACATCGGTCTTTACATCGTATTACTCCTTTATTCACAAACGTTGCGATTCTGTCACCAGTCACAGCGGATCTCAATACATATTTGCTTGCATATATATTCTTTCGGCCGACTGAGGAGGGGACCGCCGTCTGTCTCTGTCCCCATGCTCTTTGGTCAGATCGTGTCTCCCTTAGGCCTTAATACCCCTTTGATGGGTACTACTTTACTAGTTCTAGACATGCTAGACCAACTGCTTGGATCGGTAACAAAAAATGATAATGAAATATATAAGTACAAAAGGGTCGCAAGTCCACATGATGACTCAAGAGCTACATGTACGGTTATCATACACTGTCACGTCAGACTCTACTAAGTACTACTAGTACTACTATAGTCCACTGTGTATACACTAGTCACCATGTACATATGTATGAAAATTATTTTTAACAATAGGGCCTAGTAATGTATACAACAAATGTTATGTTATTTTGTGAGGAATTTGCAACAATTTGAATTTAAATACTACATGTACTTTCCTCAGCAAACGTTACATTCTTCACTGACCTTCATGATCTTATTTCTTTGCCCAATGACGTGCTCATGAATGGCTTTCTCGTTTCAATTTCTAACATGACATGAGAGACATGTTCACATGAACATGATGATCTTAAACTACAGTATACCAGGTTACTGACTTTATAGGGATTTACAATGCCTTCTGGGTAAAGCTGCAACTCCAGCCATTTCTGTCTGACTTCACCTTCAATCAAAATTTACCTTTAGAATCTTCATCACTAACACTGTACAGAAAATAACATTTAGGTCTAGCTGTACATTTGTACTATATATTAGAATTTGTGGTGTGATAGCAGTTACAGGAATGATAGCGCCCTCTAGCGGTTCGTTGGGCGTGATGATAGATAGCGAGTATAAGTTTTTGTGACTACACAACTGGACTGTCTTGGAACCAAGACTAAGGGCCTAGTAATACACACTTTTTTACCAAAGTGTCACCTTTTTTCGTTTCAGTTCCTTTTTTAGTGTACACCATGGCGTTCCTCATCCCCTGCTAAGAAATATGGTGGAGTTAAAAGTGAATGTTGACGGTGTGCAGAGGATTGTGTGTGGTGTCAGTGATGTCACAAGGTGCCAGGATGTCATCATAGCCCTCGCTCAGGCAACGGGACAAATCGGACGCTTCAATCTGATCGAGAAATGCCATGATTCTGAACGCTCACTCAAACCTCATGAAAACCCTCTGAGGTTGATGTCAAAATGGGGGCCAAACTCCAAGGATTTCTATTTCTTATTGAGAAAGACAGGAACCACACCAGGTAACAGCCGCCCACCCTCTGTAACCCAAGAAATAAATGACAGATTCAAACAAGTTGTAAGTCCCACGGAATCATTTGAAGATTTCCACCAGCAGCGACAGGCTAGCGTCAGACGATCACAAACATTTAGTGGGTACCGTGGGGGCACGTCAGAGCAGAGAATCGGCCAGAAAGATGTCACTAACCCACAGACCAAAAACAAACACCAAGATTTGAGTGATTTAGTTTCCATACAGAAGGCCAGACTTGCTCAACAACAGGAAGACCTTTGTCACATTGAAACTCTCATTCAGACTCTAGAAGAATACTCACAACCCAAAATTGACTCGGATCCAGAAATTGAAGAATTTGAACTGCGCTCAAGACGAAACAAAGCAGAGCTCCAGGAGTTGGAATTCTGGGAGAGTGAAGTTGAGATTGAACGTCAGCTCCACTCTGCGCTCACTAAAGAGATCGCCAAGTTCAAAGGGCGTATGGACAATTGTGTAAAAGAATTGACATTACAGCAACATGAGATTGTAGTTCTGAGCAATCAGATGGAAGAACACAGAAATAAACAACGTCAGGAGGAAGAGGATGGTGCTAAGAAAAGACTTGATCAGATGAAAGATGAAGCTAAGCTACTCCAGCAAGAGTATGAAGAATACACCAAGACAACTAAAGAGGTAGAATGTACAACATGTACACTGTACGCATACAACAACATGCTTGCAAATAGTCCGTGGTTAACCTACCCCCAAAACAATTATTTGTACTTAAGGGTACAACTTTCATAAAGAATCGACAGACTTTGAACATTATTTTTAGAAATAAAGTTGGGATGAGGTATTATTATTCAATCAGACAGGACCGCAGCACTTGTCCAGTCACGAGTTTACTGGCCCAATGCTAAAAACACTGGCCTCGGGCCTGCGGTCCAGTGTTAATTTCAAGCCCTGCCATGTACAGAAACATGTAAAACCATGTAGTGAGAACATTGTAGTACATGCAACATGAGTGTTTACACCCAACTCATTATTAGTCATGTGTGTATTATGGAGGACGAAAAGTGGCCATCTGCTTATCTGCTATCAGAATAGCTGAAAGTCAGATTTAACGTTGTTTTTAAATGAATTTTCCACTTTTCTGCTTTTCTGCTACCTGAAAATCAGCTCTAAGAAAATAACCAGAAGAGCTTCACGGCTACATCAAATAGACTTCTAGGGAATTGTCGTTATCTTTCTTTACTAAGTGATAGGGTAGATAGACATAATGTCTCGACATTGTCATGCCAAAACTTTCACGGTTTGCTGAAAGCAAAAAAGCAAATTAATGGCCACTTTTTGGCCGCCTGAGTAAAATCTGCTTTTCCGGTATCGAAAAAGCAGAAAAGTAGAACGCACACTGTTGTCAAAACGTTCGATCCATTTTTCTGCTTTTCTCAAAAGAGAAAAGCAGATGGCCAATTTTCGGGCACCAGAGTAAAAACTACTTTTCAGGTGGCAGAAAGGGAGAAAATGAAAAAGTCAAAGTCGTTCAATCTACTTTTATTCTACTCTGATAGCAAAAAGGCAGGTGGCCACTTTTCGTCCGCCAACATAGAGAGGAAAAGTAAAATCTGCTTTTCTGCTACCAGAAAAGCAGAAAAATAGAAAATGCATTTTTCACAAAACGTTCTATCTGATTTTCAGGTAGCAAAAAAGCAGAAAAGTGGAAAATTCATTTAAAAACAGCGTTAAATCTGACTTTCAGCTATTCTGATAGCAGACATGGCAGATTAGCAGAAGGCCACTTTTCGTCCTCCATAGTGTATCATTGATCTTGTCATTCTTGTATCAGATGGACTTGACCCTAGCTGAGCTGAGCTGTAGTCTGGAGGACAGGAGATCTTTAGAATCTCGATTGAAGCAAGATCTTGCCTGTGATAACCTGAAGGAGTTTAGCAAGACCTCATCTAAACACCCTCAAGATGAAGTCCAGTCAGAAGAGACTCAGACTGGTAGTGGGACGCTAACGAGACTACCACGCCAACGGACTGAAAGCTCACCTGTACAAAGTATGTATTCATTGCATTTAACATGTTTGAATACCACATGGTTTTCATTGTAGTACATGTACATGTAGTAAGAACATACATAACGTACACTTTCATCCTCGTGGTTATGCACTAGTCAATTGTCACCCCAGCCCCCCAGAACCCGGGGATATCGGGGACTTGGGCCGGGATCTGATTTTGTGAATTGTTACAAACGTGTTTCAGTCCCGGCTAAGTCCCCGCAGGGCCGGGCAGTTTTTTTCTGTACACCCCGGCCCAAGTCCCCGCCCCCCGGGGCCGGGCATCATGTAAGAATCCCCGCATACTGCCCGGCCCACGCCGCCGCCCGGCTCCGTGTCGAGGCTCCCGCGCCGCGCTATTGCTCTCCAAAAACATGCGTAAAAAGCTTGAGTGGTTTTGAAAATAAATTTAAAAAGTACGAATCCGACACTGTAAAACCAAGTTTACCAGTAGCCAAAACAAGGAAAAGATCTATGCAACATGTTTTAACAATCGTGTGTAGCCTTATTAAATCGAACTATGGTGACAGAAAAGGAAGGCATTTACCGTTTTGTTCTGTCCGTCCGTAGTACAGTAGATCGAACCATGGTAGAACCATGGCGGTGCTCAACCAACACAAACAAGCAGATGCTTGCGCAATGATTTGGACCGTTCCATTACATTTAGGGTTGTTTTTTTTATACAGAGACCAATTTTAATAACGGTCGACAGAGAAAAGTTTGCATTTTCGGGCGAAACAAAAAAAAGGATGCATGATGAAACTGCAAATTGTTTCTTAACGTGTAGGCCTACCATACATGTACATATTTTTTGGACAAGTTTGTGAGGAATATTGGTTTGTATTCATGGATTAGAACTATGAATGAAGAAACGTGACAGTCCCAGATCACAGAGCACTGTACAATGGTGGAACGTTTGTCTGACATCCAGGCTTTATTTACGTGCGGAGTGCCATTTTCAATCTGTACAAACTAAAAATGGCGACCGCCGGAAACATACTGCTCAACAGCGCAGACTCGCCCAAGGAGACGTCAAACCAAGATGTGGGACCAGTCTACTCAAATATAAAAATGCTTGCTCTGTGATAATGGTGATGGGTAACGACTCTGGCGCTATCAAGCCCTGGAAACATCACAAAACTTGGGCTCACTCTCATTTACACTCAAATCATAGTCAAAGAATCTCTGTTCAGTCCTTGTGCAGACCAGTGTTAACCCACATACGGCCCGGCACAATTGTGAGTATGTCTCAGGTAAACTCCCGGGGTTTTTCCCCGCCCGTTCCCCGGCCCTTTTGAGACGATGTACGGCCCAGCACAGTTGTAAGTACGTCCCTGGTACACTCCCAGAGTAGATCCCCGCCCATTTCCCGGCCCTTTTGAGACGCTGCACGGCCCTGCATAAGTCCTGGCTAGGTCCCCGCAGGGCCGGGGCACATTGGGCTGTTACATCCCCGGCCATATCCCGGCTAGTGCCCCGCTATTGCCCGGGTCCTGGGGGGCCGGGGTTACAATTGACTAGTGCATTACACTGAATGTATCAAATTAAAGGTAGGGTATACTTTTGGTAATTGTCAAAGACCAGTATCCTCACTTGGTTTATCCCAACATATGCGTAAAATAACAAACCTGTGAAAGTTTGGTCTCTATTGGTCATTGAAGTTGCAAGAAATAATGAAAGAAAAAAACCCATGTTGCATAGAATTGTGTGCTTTCAGATGCCTGAGTAATGCTTCATACCTGATACCTTTCTCAGATTCAAATTTTGGGTGAAAAATTACTTCTCTCTAAAAAAACTAGATTACTTCAAAAGGAGTCATATCTAACAATGATATATTATCAACAGCTCTTTACTGCTCCTTACTAAGTAAGTATTTATGGTCATTAACTTGTAGAGTAATTACCAAAAGTGTATCCCACCTTTGATTTATGTTGGAACTATTAATTTGAACTATTAGGGCTACTGTCGCCATTCTTCTATAAATTATGTAGATTTCAATAAAAGAAATTATTTATGAAAAAAATTGTTTGTGTAGCTGTTGCAAACTGCTCACCATCCAAAATGACCTCCATGTATGACAGGCCGTTTACGTGCAAAAAAAGAAGAATAAGATGGGCTCACCTTTTGACCCTAGCAGAGTCTAGTGGAGTCTTAAAGCCTTAAAGAAAGACTCGGCTTGGTTCCAATCAGGAGGTCATTCAACAACTTTTGCAGAAATTATTTACTTGCAGTACAGACTGTGCAACAGCAAGTGTAAGGTGTATTAAAATGTAAGGATCTACATGTATTGAAGATCAGGATCTATGAAAGTGTTATAAAGTAGTGAATTACATGTACAAATTGTAATCAGTGTTTTAGAGTTAATCATTTTTTTCTCTGTTTTCATTACAGTGTATGCAACCTTCCCATTCAGACGTTTAGTGAGTGCCCGTAATCTTACTGTTGCAGCGCCCTCTAGTGATGATCCAGAAGGTGTATTTGTTTGAAACCCATCAATTGATTAGATTATGTTCATCAGGTAACCAGGTGCTGTATTCAATTATGTTGTTCAAGTTTGTCTAGTTTTAACATGGTTACTGTACATGGAGCGTTTTGTTCCTAAAGCATTACAGTGAAGTTGACAACAAATATTTATTTGAAGTATTACATCGTGCTTTAAGCCAAAAAAGCCTGACCCCTTCAATATTTTCTTTGCCAAAATGAAGGAATTAGGAGGACTTGTGCTATCAGGGCATTCGAATAAGGAGGATCAAGAAGGATTTGGGCCATACGGGTCTCTGCTGTGAGAGGATTTAGAAGGAATTGGGCTGTCGGGTTAATTTGAGACCAGATGAAATAGAAGGGTTTGGGCTGTACTGCATGCAGCTTGGCCAAATTGGGAATCCAAAGGATGGGCTGTTAGCGATGGGAAGGTGATGATGAAACCTGATGCTGGAGGATTTAGAAGGATTTGGGCTCTTTGAGCTTTTAACTCTCTACTTCTGAAGGATATTGGAGAGTTTGTGCTACATGTGTAAGCCAACAGCCCTAGTCTGCTGAGGTTCATGTCATAAGGTTGACAATTACATGAGCTTCTTCATGTTCTGATTCATCTCTCACTGATTTACTCACATGACTGATTGGATGTAAAAGCAAAGGTAGTCAATTCAGAAGGCGTCTTAATGTCATATGGGCTTTATTTCTAATGTAAGAATTTGATGTGAGGGAAGAGGTAGGACTAATAGGAATGCAAGAGCAGTGATGAGGACTGTCTTAATTGGCCGGTTTAAACCGGCAGGGTCGTGGCCGTGTAATAAAAGACAAAGCCAATGCACGGCCACGATCCTGCAAAGTTTTAAACGAATAGTCAAGACTGTTGCCATTTTTTTATTCCCATTCATAAATACCTTTTCCGTTATAAACATTAAAAAAACCTTTAAAAGTTCAGAATAAATCTGACATTATAGCCTCAGCTTACCTCAACTCTGCTGCGATGATTTATCCATGTGGGGCACTAAGTAACTCCTGGTTGCCTCCAATCCCCCCCCCCCCCCCCCCAAATGCCATATTGCCCTGTGTAACAAAGCCTTAAGAATCAGAGTTGTTTTGAATTGACAAGTTAATTGTTAGAATAAATGGATTAAATATACACCCAATGGCTCACTGAAAGCTCCAGCTGAAAATGCACTCAAAGGATCATTTGACAAACTCAAGTAATGTATCCATCCTGGCATAAACAGCTAATGAGATCATTACAGGAGCAAAGTACCAAGTATTGACCCAATCATACATGTCATATATCTATTTAGTTATCACATTACATGTACAGTGATGGTGTACGTGTAGCTTGTTATAAACTCTTTGTTTCTTTGTTTCTTTGTTTGTTTTCAAGGTTTTTTTTATATCTCATGTTGTGTTAAACCTAAGTTAACAGGTTAAGAATCCACCAACATGTACATGTATCCATATATATTGCATGAAGTCTAGACAATAGGAACTAAGTTTTATATTTTTACACATACAGTGTGTAGCATGTCAATTTTGTCCCCTACCCTTGATATTTTTGGTTTTGTGTTCATGTACTCTTTATTAAGAATGTATAATCTAAATATGTTGCCAATATAAAAAAAATACTTTGTTTTAAGATGTGATTGAGGAATTCAAGTTCGGTTTAACAACTTACATTTTGGTGTGAATTCATAATTTAAAATAAATTTTTGTAAGAACTTGTACATGTAGGTTTTAGGATATTTTAAAATATACTTTTCGAGAAATGTAAGTGCTTGGCAAGCAAGTATTTAACCAAGTACATTTTGTTACAAGCTTAAGTACACATGTACGCCAGTGGTCTTCAAACACTAACATCAAACTCGTTTTAATCCAGGAGTTTTCAATCCACTCAATGCACAACCAATCTTCAGCATGTTAGGGGATCATGAGAAAACAGCGATGCTGGTTTGTGTTTTAACACTAAGTTAAATGTGCTTGTTCATTATAGCAAAATATACATTTGTCATAAATGGATTGAATTGTTTCTGAACACCCAAAGCTGCACAATGGCTGTAATACAAAAAGGAAGCTCAGTGTTTGTCCTTCCATTCACACTTTTGAAGAAACTTGTCCATTGTATGGTATTGAAATGTTTATCGTAAAGGGTGAAAACCAAACTGTAGGCTAAATATTTTGATTGGCCATGTTTACCTGCCTAGGTTGTCATAGAAACCGCAGAGGTCCTTGCCCCTCTGGCCCTGGTCTTGGGTTTAATTCTCATTGCGTAATGGAAGAGGGTCTCGATGGTATTGGCAACACCCCTTGCCTTATTGAGTTCTAGCCCCGAGTAACTTTATATTGAAGTAAACCATAATGTCAACCAGCTTACATGCACTAGTGTTGCTAGACGCATTATGGCAAACTTTCTAAAGTGAACCATAGAATATAAATGCACAATGTTTGCTGTTAAAATAATAGGTAGGATTTGAAACTTAACATGGTGGAAGTATAACTAAGAGAGGTTTGCGGTAACACCATGTGAAAATCTCTTTTGAGTAGTGTAGGTTCTGAAAAGAACCGGTGGTTAACAACTCAACGTTTCGATCAGTATGCTCTTTCTCCTGAAGATGATCAGAGCATACTGATCGAAACGTTGAGTCATTTACCACCGGTTCTTTTCAGAACCTACAGTACTCGAAAGAGATTTTCACATGGTGTTACCGCAAACCTCTCTTTGTTATAATATGTCACGTCCGTGCAAAAACATTATATCTTGATTGTTCAAAAACGTTGTATCTTGAATGAAAATGCTCCGTACAACAATGTCGTATCTCATCACCTATTAGTTTTGTGTGCAGATGCTGGTTTTTTTAAGCAAGATACAATGTTTTGGCATTCTCAAACTTACGTGAAATTCTCTTTTTAACTACATTTTTGCACTGACATGATGATAAAATCACAGGAACGATATTTGCAAGTGAATGCAATCGTTGAAATTGAGTGTTTAACACCTTGAGACAGTATGCTATGTGTGCGTAAATATTTGTGAACGTTTTGTTGTACAGGTGTTTAATTAATTTGAAGCTTAAAACCTTGCCAAGATGAACAAAAAGCTGAGAGTGTATTTATAATGTAGGACAGACAGAGTAGAAGTGTGATAAAATCTTGTTTTGCTATATTTCGCATGTTTCGATTTGGGTAAAACCATGAGACAGTGATGATAGGTCAAGAATAGCTCACAAACAAAAACCTGTTCAAGGCCAGTAAAATCCAATAGTTTCCTGATCACTGCTTTTACACAAACTACACCATAGAGCTAACTGATTTCACATACACCTGGGCTCAAATTTGGGGGGAAAAACCTCAATCGATCTAATTTGTTTTATGTGTATGAAGCGTAGTTTGATACTCAACAGAATTGAAAGATATTACCAATTTTTTTTCACAAAGATATTACATAATGAGGTAGCCTATTATTCAAGAAAACACAAGACCGCTGGTCAGGAGTTCACTATCCCGATGCTAAAATCTTGTGCCTGCAGTCCAGTGTTAATTTCAAGCCCTGTTCATGTATGTACATGTACATGTACACTGCCTGACTGGTCACAGAACGTACATGTAAACACTGTTCCTGCCTAAGCCCATTTAATGCTTATTGCTGCATTACAGTAAATGTACATTATTTACTGCCTTGCAAAAAAGCATATGTCAATAAACTGAATACCATTGCAAAGAGCACCTCGTTCTCTTTAAAATGATATCTATTTTGTCTTGTTTCCCGTCTCATATCACAAGTAGTGAGAGTACAAAGTAAGAAACTAACGACTTCTTCATCTATGTGTTTTTCCGTAGCTAGGCGCTAACAGTGCTTGTTTATTCAACAAGAAATCCTGTACTTAAGCAGATATTGGTTAAAGTTTAAACTATTGTATTCTGAATTCATAATTTGAGAGACCAACTGCTCAATCTTGAGGTTGTTAGGCTTGGATAATGGTACAGAAAAGTAGTTCAAAGTTCTTGGAGATGATTTGGTTTTAGTATTACAAGGTACGTGTTTGTGGAAATGAGGTTAACAGTTGAATACAGATATAAATTATAATTTTAAAAATCAGCCATTTTGTAACGATTGTGCTTATTAGAAAGATATGTATGGCAGGTGCTGACCTACATTGCAAGAGGAATGAGGTATTTACAAAGGTTCTATATATTTAATGTAAAAATAAATTGCACTGATAGAAGCCATCTGGGTTTATTGGGTGGAAAGATGAATTAAAAGTTATATAACGGAGAAACTGTGTGAACCTGTTTTTATGTGTCTGTCTTTTCAGATTGGGAAATCAATAAATCAATTAATCCATTGGTCAATTAATCAGGTAATTACCAACTGCTGTTTAAGTTTATGTAATAACTCATAGTGTTGGTCACAAGAGAATGCTCAATACAGACTCATACAGACAAAACAGTGTTGTCAAACAACTTGGTACAAGCTTTTGCACAATTAATTTGGTTGTGTAAGAAATACAGTACAGCAAACATTACATTATTTAAAGAAATGGAAAAATAAAAATAAAGGAAAAATACAAGTTTTTGATGATAGATCAATTGCGAAGAAAGCTGATGGAATGATGGAAAGTGTTAAATTTTAGCAGTTCCAACAAACAGACAAAGTTCTTTTGCGTGTCTCACTGACTATCATAAATAATGATTTAGAGAGTGTAGTCAAGTATGGGGATGGAATGATTGGCTAGTATTCTTTAACGCAATGTAAACTGAACTAATGTCTGTGTCTCACTCTACATGATGATATATTTCCATCCATTTATACGGGTCCATCAACCTTTGCCTGACGTATCAGATGTTTGCCTTCTTGGACTTGACATCTCCACTAATGCCAGTTGGGTGAGGTACAGTTGTATATATCTCAGGCATTGCAAAGAGTGCATCCATGCGAGTTGGTTGTCTTTATCAAGATCGGAAGTTCTTACCTCCTGATGCTACTCTCTACCTGTATAAGACAACTATACTTCCTCTAATGGAGTACTGTTATCACATTTGGGCCGGAGCTTCTGCCTGTCATTTATCTTTGAGATAGAGTGCAGAAGCATATTAGTTAATGTTGTTGTTGTTGACTTGGGATCAACATTAAGACCTCTTTTTCACCGTAGATCTGTAGCCAGCCTCTGTCTCTTCTACAGATATTTTCATGGTGAAAGTGCCACCAGTGTGTCCGACCTGGTTCCTCTTTTCAGGTTGTTTGAGCGTAAAACCAGGCCTTCTGCTTGTTCTTACCTATACACTCGTGCTTTACTGAGATGTATAACAGTTTTGAATGAGATGGGATTTCGAAAGCTTAAATAGCCATCACCAGTTCAGGCTGAGATGTGTTTTTTAAACTGAATTAAAAAGCTGTCTATTTTTGACCCAGACATATCCTTACTTTAGTCATGCATAAGACCTGGTATGCCTAAGAACAGAATCGCAACAAAAACATATCTTTATATAACAATAGCTGAAACTTTAATCAGTTTATTATTTTTGATTAACATTGTCTTTTAATTTTATATGTTAGATGTTTACATCAAAATGACCTCTATGAATAACTGGCACCATGTACATACATTAATGATACTGATGTACAGCTGATCACACAAATGTCCTTAATTTCCATCCACAATTGCCAATAATTATATTCACATACCTTAAAAAATCCCACTTAAATAGGTTGTCATGAAAAGGCTGTATTTTGATTGAATGTTGGAGAGTGTGACTGAATTCTGCCATCGACTACACCCTGATGACCCAGTCTGCCATAACCCACACCCAGATAACTCGGTCTGCCATGTCTGCCATTAGCCACACCCAGGTACCTCAGTTTGCCATAAGCCACACCCTGATAACCCAGTCTGTCATAAACCACACCCTGGTAACTCAGTCTGCCATTAGTCACACCCAAATAACTTAGTCTGTCATAACCCACACCCTGATCACTTGGTCTGCCATAAGCCACACCCTGATAATTCAGTAAGCCATAAGCCACATCCTCGTAACTCAGTCTGCAATTAGCCACACCAAGACAACCCAGTCTGCCATTAGCCACACCCTGATAACTCTGTCTGCCATTAGCCACACCCTGATAACTCTGTCTGCCATAAGCCACACCCAGAAACCTGTCTGCCATAAGCCACACCAAGACAACTCAGTCTGCCAAAAGTCACACCCCGATAACTCAGTCTGCCATAAGCCACACCCAGACAACTCAGTCTGCCATAAGCCACACCCAGATACCTCAGTCTGCAATAAGCCACACCCAGACAACTCAGTCTGCCATAAGCCACACCCTGAAAACTCAGTCTGCCATAAGCCACACCCAGACAACTCAGCTCAGTCTGCCATAAGCCACACCCAGACAACTCAGTCTGCCATAAGCCACACCCAGATACCTCAGTCTACCATAAGCTACACCCTGAAAACTCACTTTGGCTCAAAAAATTATAAAAATTGGCAAGTATTTCTTCAATTCTTTATTCAGAGAGATAAGTTCTAGATTTCTTCTGTCACACATAAATTATTCATAGTTATACATAAACATCCATAGTCTCATTGGAAATGTTCCAATTGTCTCATAACAATGGCATCTAATTGTCAAACGAGGTTTAATTATGCTAAAAGTTACGGCAGCTTAATTCTCCACAGTAGAGAAAAACCCCATTACAATACCAACAGATTAGATCAGAAATAATATAAGGATTGTCTGTGCATTTTGTCAGGGCACCAATACTGAACAACTTTGCAATCCGCATTCTCAATCTCAAGTTAATTCTTGTTTTTAGAATCAAGTCACACACATATTATAAGCTTATAGTTACTAATAATCTACCTTGTGAAGAAATAACTACATACAATCTCCTCACAATCTTTGCTTCATGTATGTCTACTACGACCAGTTTAATAGCACTAGCGAATGTACAAAGCTCTTCAAAGTCTATCACATGTGTGTTAGGAGGAACATGATGTGAGCCCAGGAGGTTGTGAAAAAAACACAAAAATACCTGCAGAAACATGATCAAAAATGTCAGTCACTAGACACTTACAATGATGAATATATCCTTTTTTAAAGATTTTTTTTCTTCAGATGCTAGTCATGTAAGTCCGTGCCCCTTTACTGTTTTTTCCAAGTAACTATTTAGGAACAAACTGAAGTATTTGCCCACAAACGAAATATGTAATACAGCTCTATTAACACTTACATTGTTGGTACATATATATTGTACATTTATTGGTTTAATCATGTTAAGTAATCTTTTAGAAGAGGTTGGGGTGTTTATAAGATCCAGCTGGATGCATTCTGGATGCATTCAGTATGAATTCTGGGTGCATTCAGGATTCATTCTGGGTGCATTCAGGATTCATTCTGGAAGCATTCGGGATACATTCTGGGTGCATTTTGGGTGCATTCTGGATGCATTCAGTATGCATTCTGTATGCATTCTGTATGCATTCTGGATGCATTCTGTATGCATTCTGGATGCATTCAGTATGCACTCTGTATGCATTCTGTATGCATTCTGTCTGCATTCTGTCTGCATTCTGTCTGCAGTCTGTATGCATTCTGTATGCATTCAGTATGCATTCAGGATACATTCTGGATTTATTCTGTATGCATTCTGGATGCATTCAGTATGCATTCTGTATGCATTCTGGATGCATTCAGTATGCAACACCCTTACAATTGGCATTCTGCATGTTCTGGATGAAACTGGAGGTTCCTACATGTACATACAGTCATCATGACCCCCAAGTTATCCTCAGCACCTTGAAGACAAAGCATTTAAAACATGACCACGGGGCCAGACACAGATAAACCCGCTGTACTGTTTTCCATTGCGATCTTTTCAAGTGAAAATCTGGAATTTATTTTTACAAGAAACAGACATTTTTGTATTATTTATTCAAAATATTAGATTATTGTACTCTTAGATTAGATAATAATATTTGTATGGAAGTTATCATTTTTTTTACATGACTCTTTGTCTGAATGTTTGGTTAAATGGAAGGTCTACATGCTTCTTGCTTCTGTTGGTGGCTTTACTTTTTGTTACAAGTGGCTTAGATGCACTATGATTTCTAAGAGCAAACACTGACTCCCAAATCTTTGATTAATTCATAGATCAAATTTCAGCAGTTTTAATTTTCCCTCACAACACACATCATATATACTTTGACATAATATTTAGTTTAAAAAGTTTTAATAATACCAATACATTTATGCATTACAGCACAAAGCAAGCTCTCATTTCAAAAAAATTATAAAACAGTTAACACTGATGTCACAGTTGAGTGTTTATATAAAAATAATAAAACATAAAAAAAGTAAATAATTTGTGCTTTGAGAAAAAAAAGAGATGTCCACCTTATAAAAAATACCATGACTATGATTAATAACAAGCATGTTACTATGGCAACAAAACTGTCCACTCATCACCAAGTGGTCGCAAGGTTAAACAATCTGCTTTATGCATATGTAATGGGTTCGAATCCAAACCAAGCAACCTTTGCATTTATATTTTCAACAGGACAGCAACGATGTATATCATACATCAGTGAAAGTTTTAAAACAACCCCAAAAGGTTCTGAATTCCTGATGCAATCACCACATCAATTAAGCCAGGTACATGTGGTGGTGACATACTGTTGACATGTACACTGAACAAGAACACAACATTTCGGTCATTAATTTTGAAGAAATAACAGTGGCCTTTTTACACACATATTTAACTTAAAACTGGTATTTATTCTGTTAATATCCATAGATCAGCTTAGAACAAAGGAAAAGGGAAAAGAAGAGCTAATGAGTTATATTGCCATGGTGTCATGTGGTGTAAGTATTATTGAATTAGCAAACTGGTTAACACTAAGCAAAAAGGCAAATACCATACTTACAGTTACGATTACCCAGGTTAGATTGAACACAGATATCAGTATCTTATAGCCGCAACAATTGTTGTCATTTGATATGGTGACATGTCTTATTCATTCATTTATTTATTTATTTATATATTTATTTACTTCATTACTCGTCCAACAGCGCAATCACCAACAACACGGCAGCAATAGATAGGTTGCAATATGACGTAAATCGGCCATCTTTACGGGCAATTTGGAACACGCAGTCATGCGTTTCGCGTGAGAACGGCGTGCAGCACGCGCACATTTCACAAAACTCATTGCATGATTGGTTAGTAAACAGCGCAGCTGCGTTAATAATTTGAGCGCTTGATGCGCCTGCAGGCCAAAATGCAATTTGCCCGTAAAGATGGCGTCTATTTGGAACTATCTATTAGGAAACCAGAAGAAATGCTCAGTTTATAGATGTGGGACAGAAACCCCGAAATGGGGAAACCATTGCAATCTGGTAGTGACTGCAATCTGGTAGTGACTGCAATCCATTATCTGGTAGTGACTGAAAACCAAGTCCACATGCAAGGCTCTAGTCAGAAGTGGGATTTGAACCACGGTCCACAGAGATGCAACGCAGGGAAGAAACCACTGAGCCACCCTAATCCTCCTCACTCATCTTATTTAAGACTATGCAACAAATTAAAATCAATTAATGTCAATCTTTCAGAAAACCACTGTTTTGATACGTGATTAAAGTAACATGTAACATGAGTAACAGCTTTGATGGCTTTAAGATACCTTTTGTTATGACTTCCACTCACGCATGTTCGCTGCATTAAATGCTTCAATCCCAAACCGAGTGCACGATACATCACTTTATCAAGCAGCATATTAACTTTGCATTCAGTTTACCAGAAACATTTCCAGTTATTGCTATATTTATTGCCATAGTTTGTCCTGACATCTTACGTACATGTCTTTAAAAACTGCACAAGTGCAACGCTGGCAACTGCAACTACAAGTGCATGGTTAATATTGCACTGTGACCTAACATTTTGAAGCCTCATATGACATCTGATGACCTTAGTAAGATTTTGACCAAATAAATGACTATTCGTATAAAGAGTGCATTGATCTAAATTCAAAATATGAAATGAAAAATTCACAACAAACAAAGATTAAGACTAAAATCAAAAATAAAATGTTAAAAACATTTAACATTGAGACACATTGATTGCTTTTTGTATTTAAATCATTTTGTTCCCAGTTAAGAACAATTGATTGCTTAATGATATAATTCACTGACATATCAATAATATAGTCTTAAACATACAGTACAAAAACACCCAGTCAACTATTCTAAATGTACAGTATAATGTTTTGTTGTTGATTGTATGTTTGCTTGTTTTTGTACAAAATGACATGTTCTATATTTATAGATATTGATCCAAAAAAGAAATATCAATTTGTGTTGCACCAATGAGAATAATCATCAAAGATAATTCACACACTGCTATGAAATCCAATAAATGGCATTAACAACATCAATTATTTTGAAATTTCACAATCCTCACGTCTAAATTAATTCTCCGTTTACCTTTTTATTACAATGAATACATTAATGTTATAACCTCTGCAATAGCACTCAGCACCAAGGACATCACTGTGACTTTATGCATCACCAATGGTCAGAGAATCCACTGATATTCTTGTACTGTAGCAGTACACTATGTATGCAACAGACTTGTATGCATGTATCATGTAAAGTAATCCAGGGTACATCAATATAACCCACACAAGTACTGGTATATTTAAAACCATACACTCACACACAATGTGATGGACACTGTTTGGACTCTGTTTATCTGTACACAAATTGCACTTGGAACAAAGTTGTATATCAGCAGAAAATTATGTAATGACAATCTGTAGAGAACAGCACAAACGACATGGTTATGACTTCATGGAGAAGGGCGCCCCCTCATGGAGGTCAACAGACGGTTGCTAGTGCTCTGCGCATACATAGCTGTGTGCATCGATTCTTTCATCATTGTTACTCCAAGGTGGCACCAGTTTGTCTGCATAAAGACAATTACAACAACTGTCTAAGAAACATCTCTAAGTGCCAAGTGGTTGCACATCAGCACGCTCCGACATTAACCTTGTACGCACAAAATAATAAAGAAAAAGAAATAAAGGAATAATTCTGGTATCAATTCAATTTCTAAAGTTTCTTGTTACTAGAAATTGAACAGATACATGTAGGTCCTATGGTTGTTATAGAAATAAATGGATATTCTTGTCAGTTGTATAACACCTTGTAAACCCTTGCAAGGTGCTATATAAATTCAAAACTTCCAAACCTGTCTGGAAATAAATAATGATAAGCACTTTGAGGCGCCCATAGATAAAGCGCTATATAATATATTATTATAATAAAATATACCACCAGTCAGTAGTATGGACTTAATGGAAGAGTGTAACTCACAATGATTAAGTCCACATTGAAGGCCCCAGAGGGTTGTAAATACTTCTACTATCTAAATAATACCACTCAGTTTAAATATTCCGATATTAGTACAGACAGATGTTATGACAAAAATCCAATCAACTAATGGTTTCATTTTACATTCAATATATTCATGAAAGTAATTCACAAAACAGAATAACCATCTCCAGATCTTTGGTTTTGTAACAAAACAGACTTTCATTTCAAAAAACACTTTATAAACAAATTTCAACAAAATAAGCTTTGAGGAAGTACCAGCAATTTAGTACCAGAAAATAAAAACAATCTTTTCCTTTTTTTTAAATAAACAATTATATTTTGTTAGATTTACACAAAGTTTATACTTATAATATTAAATTTTTACACCTATTTCAACTTGTACACACTGTTCATATGTCTCATCCATGTTTAAACAATCCTCTATGGATTCCATACCTTCCATTAAGAAGTAGAACAAAAACCTGCTGCCAACAGAGTCATCTCAAAATGGTTCTGATGACAACAAAAACAGAAGATGACATAACCTGGGCCCAATTTCATAGATCTGCTTAACTCCGAATTCTCGGTTACGATCACCATTCTCTGCTTACTGTGCAAGCGCCAAATTTCTGCGTTAGCTGTGTGAGGTAAGCATGCACACAAAATCCCTGCTAACCTGTGAAATACACTTGACGCAAGGCGCAGAATTTCCTGCTTCCGTAAGCATTGATTCTTTGCTTACTGTAAGCAGAGCCATGAAATTGGGCCTTGCTAATGTGCAAATAGCAAGTATTATTTAGAACAACCTCAACTTAATTTAATACTGCCATTTGAGTAAGCCTTACAACATCAACATTTGTTATATCCTGACTAATAACATGTATTAAGTTTTTTCAAAAGCTTTTTTTAATAGTTTAAGATACCATTTTATGATACCTTTGTGAGTTGTATTAATATATAAAATTATTTTGCTGCAAGTAGAGTTTTTTTCACACAGCCCCCAAAATACACGAGTCAGTACTTTTTAAAATTAGCTTTGAAAGCGAAAAACTTTGACATAACAATTTATATAGTGGAATATATACGTGCACGTAAAATAATAATGAGATTTGCTGTAGTTCCATGATAATGCAGCCACAAAGGTTTCACCTGGAGATGATCAGAGTATACTTGTCCAAACAACAACCACTCAGCGCCTGGGTTTCCAAAATGTATCTGTGCTCAAGGATGGGATTCATTTTTCAGAACTGGCGGAATAATTTAACCATCCAAACAACCAAAAAGTGACAATTTCATCAAATAAGTCGTTCACATTCAACACAAGCCACCAAAATATTGTCTTGTCATCAAGTGCCTTAGTATGTGTATTAATTAGATGTGGCAAATCTAAATAACTTCAGGATAATCACATGGTGTTTTTCACATGAAAATTTGCACAAGAAAAAAATTAATAACAAAAAATGAAAACGCTCTCAGATTTAAAGATGCTTTTTGTTTTTTCCAAGCAATTGTTACACATTTAGGGTTGTTTTCTTGTCACAATCTTAGAGGTACAATGTACATATATTATGTAACTTTTAGTGTACAAAACAAGCTTGTTTATTGAAATACATAAGAAGTGAACAAGACAATGAATACACTTGTTGCAATCATTTATAAACGTACTTTGCAATGCAAAGGGGAAGGCAGTCAATTAGTTATGTATTTTGTCAAACTAATTTAGAACGTTTTATTTTTAACAAGATGTGTCCATCTTAAATCACCCATGTACTTCAAAGTTTTGGATAAGAAATCATGGAGAAACAAAGCCAGGCTGCACACATTGTCAAAGTGCTGAAGGATTGATTCTGTATAATATTTGTTTTATATTCCAACTACCCAGTATTACTGCTGAGTTGTAACTGCATTAGATCTGGTCCACATGTTTATCACAATGGGAACACAATGCATACAAGTTTGTATTCAACAATACAAACTTAACATAAAAATACTTTTTGCTAAATCAAGTAAATCAACAATGCTCTTCCTTCAGGCTAATTATTGTAATGATTGAACATAGAAATGGCAATGTCATTTCTTGTTATACTACATTTGATGCCATGAATGCTATGTTGAAATGAAAGCTGCCTTGACACGGCATAGAATACAAATTTACAGAAAAGTGAAGCGTGGCCACATTTCCTAAACTGCCACCTTATCTTTGTAACTTTAAAAGTCTTGTGAGGTCTGTTACCGAACTCCTTAAGAAGTCTCTTTCCCTGTCCACAGTCAGGAGTTCCTCCTGAAGATGTTCCAGAGTCCCTAGCAGCGAGGACCTCTCATTCTCCAAGACATCTAAAGCCTTCTTCATTTGTATTACTTGTGAAATGAGCTGCCGGTTCTCCTCTTCAAGCTGTGCTGGGGAGATTGTAGGAGTCTTATCTTCCATGACAGTAGAGGCTGATGGAGTCTGAGGGATGGTAGTCACACCTGAGATACAAATGTATCAAGACATTTCAGACAATAATAATATACAAGACTACATCAGAAAGATCGTCTTAAGTTTAGTAGCCAATTATGGTGTTAAATAATGTAAAAATTAAAGGGGCTGTGTTTTCATGATCAAAGCAGAGCTGTGGCTGTTTATGGAATTATGAAGTCTCACCCAGTTACTCCATGTACGCACACTCTCCATAGATTTGATACAGGGGAAGGCGTGCGCGTACAATAACTGGGTGAGAGTTCATAGCTCCATGGAGAGTTACTGGCCTGCTTTGATAATGACACAACCCCTTTAAATCACTATGGTGGTAATGGCTTTGCGAAACCAGACCTTGAAGTTTCAGCACTTTACATTGGAGGTTGATTGCATGGTTACCATGGTAACTCATGCTGCACAGATAACAGCCACCAGTCTAATAGACTTCTGGGTGATATTCAAGACATACATGTACTGCATGTTGTAATATGTTACTACTACTACTAACAAAAGACCAACCTCGTTCCCAGGGGTTAGTAAGGGGAGGTATTGATTCGGCGTGCTGCCCATGGTAGCGAGGCTGACAAAAGACATTCACAAGTTTGCAGGTATCTGAAGTCAATGTCACCATGGCATTTCCTCAATACTCAAACACTGCCCCTTAAACTAAAAACTCTGTCCCGATTAAATCTGCCCTTTTTGTAATGCATATGTAATAGTTACAACACATGACCTGAAAATGACCTTTGAGAAAGTTCAACTTGTGACCAAAATAAAGTATGGGCAGTAAGCTTTGAACATGTGTATGCCTTGACTGCAATCGTGTCGTGGCCGAGCGGATAAGAACACCGGACTCAAGCTGTGGTGTTTCTGATCAGCTGAGTGCAGGTACGAGTCACAGTCATGACACTTGTGTACTTAAGCTAGACATTTAACCATTATTGCTGTGTCCTTTGGATGGTTCCATGTGATAGGAAGGGGTACATGTTTAATGGTTGTACCTTCTATGTGGAAGATCCCATCTGCTGACCGATGAATGAAGACTTTAGATAATGCAAGACACATTGGCTGAGGGCCTGGATGTGTGGGAAAGATGGCTGGACTATCATCCTGAAGTAAGAAAAACCAAGAGGATATCAACATTATGCTTAGTTTTGTTTTCCTTATTCACAGTATGTAGAGGCTGTAATTTTCACAAAAACTCAATGTGTGCATCAAAGAAAAAGACCATTTGTCTTTTATTTCAATTCAAATTAATTCCAGCCTGGCATGTATGTACATGTGTAGCTCTTTCATTTGGTTCAACAATAAGCATTGACATTTGAAAGCGAGGCTGCACCTGCAAATCAACCTCATTCCCAGTGGTGTACGATCTTGACGTGCCATTTTGTTTTCTTTCCCAGTATGCCTTACTCGATTGTAACCCCTGGAAGTGTGACTTTAAAATATCCAAATAGATTGGATATTTTAATTAGTCCTGTGGTTGATCCATTCTGTGTTAAAGACTACGCAGAGCGCACTGTCAAAGGGCCCATCAAGTCATGGAGCAACTAGTCCCTCTCATTCTTTTTCGATCTTGTGATTCGTCTAACTGTATGCAGTTTAGGATGACCATGTAAAACATGATTCATTTGAAATGTATTGCGTCGAAATACGTGCATTTTTACACACGCGTACTATGCGCCCGACAAGCGCCCTACAAGCGTTGAATGTTTTTAACAAGCGTGCACGCAAAGCAGTACATTTTGGTCAGCCAATCAGCATTGATTTTCGGTGTTTCCCTCCCAGGGGTTTAGCGACGAGAGGTATCGATACGGCGCGCTGCCCACGCTGCCCCCTGCAAACAGGCTAAACTAGTCTGGTACCAAGCATATAACATTTGTAGTCCTGAAATAAGACAAAAGATGACTGACTGATGAATGAATAGGGTGAATGCTGAAACATACATGTACACATGTAGGAGTACACATACATGTAGCGACAAGAAGAGAGTGAGAAATTCTGACCTTTGATTCTGGCCTTGTAAAAGAAATTCTGGTCCAGTAAATATTTTGAGCTACGAGCCATGCAGTCTTATGGTTATCCCCCTGATTTTGAGCCCTACTAAGGTCAACATTGCTAAGGTCACTATGCCAGACCAGAGGAATTTTTAGACTATAATGAAAACAGGGGATTTTGAGGCGGGATCAGTCAAGACTAATAACACTGCAACTCCATACTCTACTGTACATGTATGGAACGCCAAAGAGGCATTTAATAATCGGTGATGGTCTTTTACAACCGGTGATCAAATTTTGAATCGGTGATGGTCTAACGCGATCGGTGATCAACTTTAGCAATCGGTGATGTATCACGATCGGTGATGGTCTTTCGCGATCGGTGGTCAACTTTAGCAATCGGTGATGCATATTCACGATCGGTGATGGTCTTACGCGATCGGTGGTCAACTTTAGCAATCGGTGATGCATATTCACGATTGGTGATGGTCTTTCGCGATCGGTGATCAACTTTAGCAATCGGTGATGTATCACGATCGGTGATGGTCTTTCGCGATCGGTGGTCAACTTTAGCAATCGGTGATGCATATTCACGATCGGTGATGGTCTTACGCGATCGGTGGTCAACTTTAGCAATCGGTGATGCATATTCACGATTGGTGATGGTCTTTCGCGATCGGTGATCAACTTTAGGGATCGGTGATGCATATTCACGATCGGTGATGGTCTTTTGCGATCGGTGATCAACTTTAGGGATCGGTGATGCATATTCACGATCGGTGATGGTCTTTTGCGATCGGTGGTCAACTTTTTAGGGATCGGTTATGGTATATCTAATTCACACCACTTACCACTCTGGTCATCGACTGACTTGTCCGACATTGGAGAAGAGTACCATTTTAAAACTATATGTATTAAGTATTTCACTTTTACTTTCTTTAATTGTTTACTTAAGAACCTGATTTTATTACATTAATGATAACATACACGGTGTTATTTCAGGCCTGGATGTTTTTTTATTTTTTTATTTGCATCCTAGTTATTGTTAGAACTGTTCTGTTCTTTCTAGTTCCATGTTTTGACCATTTTTAATCTTTATTGTTTTTTCTATTACTTTTGTATCAATTCCGTTTGTGTTCACTTGAGGGGATAAATAATGTGGTCATTTTGTTTCCCTATATTACTCCATAATTTCTATATGATTACTCATGCCCAAGTTCACTTGTATTCTAACACTTATTAGGCCACGAGAATGAAAGTTAAAAAATTGTGTCCGGACTTTTATGAAAACACATGAGGCTTTTTTTCATTAATCATTATTCATTATTTTTGTATGACCGTGGTGTTTTACATAATAAAAGCAGCGCCCATATGCAAAGTGTAGCGAACGGCCTAAGGGTCCTTGTTTCTAATACTGCCGAACACCAATCGACAATCTTCGTGGATGAGCTAGCGACATAACTGGCTGGTGGTTTTCACATAATAAATACTACATAGAACTTGGTTTCCACTGCTCAAATTTCAAAATAAAGTCTAAACCCACAAAATGTTTTCAAATAATTATACTGTGACGATCCAATTATAGATTAGAGTCCACTGTTTGGACAAGGAATTCCTGGAGATAACAGGCAAGACTTCGTGGTAAAGACGAAAAGGATGTATAACTCCGGCCTCTTTCTTTAATGGAGCTTTCCCGTAATGTAATTATAAACAAGTATGGAGATAATTACCCTTGGAATGTAAACAGTTGAGATTTCAACATTACCTGTTAACACTTTTATTATTTTGTATAAGGAAATAAAGGCAAAGCCCATTATAAAGTGTGAGGGAAGTGTCTGTGGGTGATTTTTGTGATGTTTTGTTTGGTGTGTTTCTCTCTTTTTCCCCCCCTTTTTTTTTTTGGGGGGGGGGCTTGCATGACGGGGGCGTAGGCGTTTTAACTTTCAGTCTGACTATCGTGCACGCAGTAGCCTTCAAAAAGGTAGAATAATTACCAATATGCTACGCCAGTCTTACCATTTGTAAAACTAAATTATTTTGAATTTGTTTGATTACTTAACGTGACTGTTAAAAACGATCGAACATTTTATGTATAGCTCTGCTTGTTTTTCTTTCGTCTCGCTGAAGTTTGATAATAAAAAAAACACATAAATTCATATATCGACTGGCCTACTTTGAAAGTATTATTTTTTTTTTTATATGATTTCATAATTTCAAACTAACATTAACACAGACAATACATAATACTGTTTTTTAAAAGGTCACCGGTGAAGTGCGCAAAAAAATACACATAAAATGTGGTCAGACACCCTTCATTAAAAAGAAATAAATGCAGTTGATTCCACATTATCAAAATGACAAGTTGACAAGGTTAACATATAGAAATGTTAAGTTCACGTTTGAGATAACTCGATGCCATTTTCAACAGCGAGACCATGACCAAAATACATTTACAAGAGTTGGCCATAATCATGTATAAACAAATTACTAAATGTACCGGGATGAGAAAAACCAAGGTACTTTCCTTTAACAATTATTGGTGTTAATTTGGGGGTATTCAACTTTAAAGTACGCGGGTGGTGCACTTAGAAACCAAGTAAAGAACGCTCAATTAATGAAGTGAAATACAACATTAATAGCGAAATAATACCGATATTGCAGAACTAATCAACAGCTGTGAAAGTATACACAAATCAAAACATTGTTTACCGGTTATGGAAGACCATCACCGATCGTTAATATGCATCACCGATCCCTAAAGTTGATCACCGATCGCGAAAGACCATCACTGATCGTTAATATGCATCACCGATCCCTAAAGTTGATCACCGATCGCGAAAGACCATCACCGATCGCGAATATGCATCAACGATTGCTAAAGTTGATCACCGATCGCGTTAGACCATCACCGATCGTGATACATCACCGATTGCTAAAGTTGACCACCGATCGCGTTAGACCATCACCGATCGTGATACATCACCGATTGCTAAAGTTGACCACCGATCGCGTTAGACCATCACCGATTGTGATACATCACCGATTGCTAAAGATGATCACCGATCGCGTTAGACCATCATCGATTCAAAATTTGATCACCGGTTGTAAAAGACCATCACCGATTATTAAATGCCTCTTTGGCGTTCCATATACATGTACATCCGTTACAAAGTATGCACTGCAAAATAACCAAAGAACTTTTAAACAAATTGATGTGTGATGAAATTTAAATTAGAAATCTGATCTCGTCTTTTGTGTTTCCAACCTCTTGTGGTCAAACTAGCCCTTCCCCTCCACCCCCTCCTTATTTATTGTTCACACCTTGCTGTTTATGTATACTTTCTGCCTCTCTCTCTCTCTTCATCTCTTTCCACTTGACTGCTTTTGTTTCACCAGTACACCTGTTTATGTGTGTTGTGTTGTCATTTAGCCTTTGAGAAAGACTCTACGAGGGTCGAAACGTCAGGCCATTAACTATTTTCTGAAATTTAACTTCAATTGTTTTAAATCTTCCCTTACCATTAGTTCAATTTTGGAGTTGAATACTTTGATGGTCATTGGCATAGCATCACCTATTACTTCATCCATTACAAAGCTTCCCAGATGAGTCACTGTGGACATACGGAAAGTTGAGCCTAAACCACACACCTGACAAAATAAATCAGAACAATTCACTTCAAAGTCAATGTTCATACTTTAGACAACTGAGCCATACTTTTACTTCTATTTTACTAAGTATTATATACAGCCACGACAGTTAAAACAAAATAATGGTTAAAATGCTAAACAACAAAATTAACAGTGTTTACAGTGGATACACGCAGGGTAGACATTGGTAATTGTCAAAGACCGGTATCCTCACTTGGTGTATCCCAACATATGCATTAAATGACAAACCTGTGAAAATTCATCAAATATGTAGTGAAACAGTCTGTGAAACTTGTTATGAAGAATACATTCTTTCAGTTAATCCAGTTCTAAAGAAAACACTTATCAAAAAAGCAACCTGGGAAAGTTCCCTTGTCATGACTGTGCACATGTTTCAGGCGTAAACCTAAAGAGCAATGCATTGTAGATGGATTGCACATGACGTCATTGACCGCCATCTTTGATGACAAACAATGGACAAGTGCATGCATGTACATGCTGCACACAACTCTCGGCCAATGACAGCCTTTCACCTGTGCCATTTCATCAACAATGGCGGCCAACATGGCCAATGCAAGGGGTCTATATGGAATTAATTTACTATAACACCATGAACACTATATCATTTTTTCTATTCGATCACAATATTGCAGAATCAAAAACCATGCACACATTGGATGCAAACTCAACTGCTTCCATTTTACAGTTTACCTGCAGCTGTAAGAACCCTCTGTCTCCTCCCCCTGGGGATAGAATTTCTGCTCTTGGTCCACTCTGGAATCTCAACAGCGCTACAGGAACCTTGACTGAATCATCTGTCTCCTTCTGGTCTTCTAGTTTTGTCTTTTTGCTTCGATCCCCTGCAGCAGGACAAGAAAGAACAAGCAACAAACAATTACTCCTCAATCATAATATCCCACATCAAGAGAGCAATATCCAATACCCAACATAAAGTTGTTTTTAAACATGTACATGTAGCTTGTAAATGCAAGTAGATAGGTTACCATATATCTGGTGTTAAAACTGCATAACATCAGCTCAGAACTATAAGGCCGTTAGTGCAGTTTATATGGATTTAATCATATTGCTTTGGCATATTTTGAAGCTCCTGATAAATGGTGTATTAGCGATTAAGAGCGGTCTTCAAAGTAATTGTTTGGCAAGAATAAACATCCATTTTCTCAGAAAAATATTTGTCACGTGTTTATTGGTGGATTTTGATTTGTTTCTTTAAATCTATACGCTTTTTGATCATTATGGATATGAAGTTGCAGTTAATGACCTTATAGCATTGAGCCATCAACATGATCAATAATGAAATCAGTTAAAGGCCAGACACCAGAATGAGTGTAGCAATCATGCAAGCAATGCTTAACGGTACCTTACTGGTCAATCTACAAGTATTTAGCTCAAATACCTTCATCGAAGCATTTTACAATCACAATACAATGGTCTTTGAAATACTTGATAAAATGCAAAGTTACGAAAGAATTCCAAGCCTATCTGTCAGAATTCTATCAAATGAAGTGACTGATACATCAATATATGAAATCATGATAATATTGAATGTATACTTAATTCAATAGTGTTCAGTTTTAAAGCCATGATGTCCAACTACCACATTGCATTGATATCTCTGGAAGCCTGCTGCAATCATTCATAAATACACAGGTTCTAATCATGGGTTCGTTTTTCTGGACACTGTTATGATTTAGGTAGAAGTTCTAGCTTACCACTTTTTATTCTTCCATTATGTTAAATTAAAACTTTTTCCACTAAGCAAATGTCTGTCAATGTTATATTATAATACATGTACACTGTATCTCTGACTATAGTGTCCCAACATGATGAGACACAGGGGATTAATACAGAGCGCCACCAAGAGCTCACACTGGAGAGGCAACGGTCTACATATGGAAAAATCAATACACTCCAAAATTTGAGATTTGCAATGAAGCCTTACATTATTGAATATAATTGTTTCCCACACATACATGACATACATACAAACTGTTTTTAAATTCAACATGCATTTTTGACCAAATAGTGTGGACTCTATTCTGTATGCTGCAAAGCATGTCACCTTTTTCCAAAATACAGTATAAAAATTGACCTCCATTTGGCAACCTCTTGGTGGTGCACTATACAGTATTAAAACAGACTACTTTGCAAATACTTTTATCACCCGCGTTAGCCATGCAGTGAGGTACATGTTGGTCTAAGCATGTACCTCATTTCACCTCATTTGCCCTTTGCAAAATAACAATGTCTGCTCAATTGGCATGTTCGAGGTCACCTTGGAAACGAATCTTAAGGAATTAGAATTAATCTCCATAAGCCTTTTTGAGATATGGTGGACATTATAGGAGTGCACTGTTTGGTTTGGGTGAAAACAGACATATTTATCAAAACCTGGGCCCAATGCCATGGCTCTGCTTACCGTAAGCAAAGAATCAGCGCTCATGGAAGCAGTGAATTCCACGCTTACGTCAAGCGTATTTCACAGGTAACAGGGAATTTTTGCTTGTGCGCGTGCATACTCCACGTTACTAAGCATTTTTCGCTTACACAGCTAGTGCAGAAATTAGGCGATTGCAAAGTACATGTAAGCGGAGAAAGGTGACCCTAAGCGCAGAATTTTGCGGTAAGTAGGGCCATGAAATTGGGCCCAGTAGTGTCATAGTAATGAGTTCACTACAATTCAAATGGCTTACTGGCCATTGGTCACAATATTTATACAAAGGGCCCATCAAATGTTCTCAGCTTGAAATTTAAATTCTTTTTTCCTTATGGTTTTGAATGTTGACGTCTGGTTGAAAATGACCTCTAAGTGCACTGTATTATGATTCCCTGGAATTGGGTCATCATCAAAATCTTACTGACAATTTGCTGAACCAAAACCTCCAGTGAAATCAAGATGGGATAGAACCAAGGTAGTCAAGTGATCAATACAATGGTTTACAACACATACTGTATACATGTACTGCACTTCATCATGTTAAAAATAACTGTGACAGATGTAACCACTTGTCAAGTAAATACACTTCTAAAGCCAGGTTCATACTTAACGTGAAAGCAAAACAAATTTTCCTGTATAACAATTGGAAAAACAGCGCAAACAGATTACTGCATCACCAAAACTTGCTCTGCATTCGCTTTCACCTGAAGTACAAACCAGGCTTTACACATTGAAGAAGACAACGACTAAGTTCCAATAAAAAGGAGTAGTGATACCATGGCAGGAAGGGGGACATCGGTTTGTGTTACTATTTCATGGTGGCTACATTTAGAACACTTGCCATATGGGGTCAGTACATGCACGTAATATTAGCGAATCAGTGCTAAACACATTGTCAAGGTGGGACAGTAGAACAAAGGAACACAAAGGGAACAATGCTGCCCTCTCATTGGTAGTATCTGTATTTATGTGTCCTCATATTTAATTTGTGTGCTACAAGTATATCCAAATTGGTGGCTACCCTACCAAAATGTCCAATTCATTCCAATTGGATATCCATGTACATGTGTATATATGTGTATGTACAGTGTATGTGTATGTATGTAGATTATGACTACAGTGAAATTTGAACCAACGTACTTTGAAACCCGCTCTAGCCAACTTTTCTTTGTTCAACCCCCAAACTATTTAACATTTACCCAGTCAGTTTCCCTTGTGGTTTATCACTTGGTACATGTACATGTATGTTGACTTTGTAATAACATTGTAATTGGGGGCAGAGAGTAGCTATGTGCAAAGACAATGTATCCCAGCACCACTGAGCTTTTGTGTGTACAAGAGTATATCCAAGACACATGGACTACTTCGCAAATAATTTGTACATGCACGTTAGCCGTAAAATGAGTTGCATGCTGGTGTCATTCACCTCAATCCACAGAAAAAGTAAGCGTAAAAAGTATTTGTCATTATTTGGACTGGACCAGCATGTACCACATTTAATTGCTAATGCACATGTAAAAGGTAGTTCGAAGTAGCCTATTTACAAGCAGTTACATGTATGGTGAGATACCATGATGTTGATTCAAGCATAGATGTCATTTAACACCAGCTGATGATGCAGTGTTTTATGCACTGACATGACATGAGTTTGTAACAGTATGCATCAATTGCTGAACAAAAGCCCCACATAATTTCAGCACTTTAGGCTATTTATATATACAAGCACATGATTTGTCACATAAATCACTAGCAAACAGTCAACTTCATCGCAATGTTTTTCCAAAACCTGCAAAAATATATACACATATATATGGTATAAACTTTCCCCCGTCAAATAAAATCACATCTTGATTCTGCAGCAGTTCATCTAAGACTGGTGGTGAAGATTAGTGCCCCCCCCCTCCCCCCGATACAATTTTCTAAGGGTACAAAGGTTGTAGTTCAGCAGCGTTCAGTGTTGCTAAGTCATTCTTTAAGGTAGGCCGCTTCAAGGTGAGGGCTACGATGTCACCAGGGTCACGTTGCCACTACTCCTCAGGCTCAAACAGGACCCCATTTACAGAACGCAAGGATGCAGGCATGGGTATCATCCACTAGCGACTAGGAGCCTGGTTGGTTGAGCAGAATGCACTACCTTCCCAACTTAAATTGTTACATTGTAGCTCTGGGAGAATTGTTTCTGTCAGCAACTTTTACATCAGATGCTTGATTCTGGTCAGGGTCACCAGGATCAAAAATTATTAATTTATTCTTCCAACTCAACAATCAACATATTACACCTAAAATATCTCTTCACATTTGCTAAAAGTTTCCAAGTGTACATCTGTAGTCATATAAACGCCATCCTCACCTACCATGCCTACTGTGCAGATGATAAATTATTGCTTTTCTAGCGAGACTATTTCCTTTTGTTATATCTTCAAACAAACCATAGTCATTAAGGTCGAAAATATGTGTCCATCATGCTCTAAGCAGCTATAAATGGTATAATATAAATGGTTATAATACGTAAAAATGAAAGTACATGCCAAGCAACGAACATGATCCATATATCCGTATTACGTACATGTACATTTACTAAGTTATTCATTGAAACTATGTCCATTGCTTGGCATGTATCTTCATTTTGAAGGATTGCCCACTTCACCAACGCATGACGGACACTGGGTTTCAGACCTCAGCCTCGCAAATCTACAAGTCCATGAAGCAGGGAGTAAAGAGTAAAGCCATTGTCAGCAAAGCCACTCAACAGATTCCCAATTCCACCGGCAGAAAATACAGCATTACACACAAACATGACAGACAAGACAATAAATGTCCCTAACACCAGAACACCACAAAACACCTTGGTTAAAGCAACAAAGCCCCATGAAACCATACACCATTATTTGGTCCCAATAGCAAGATAATAAGGCATAAAGTGGGACTGTCAGGTCAACTTCAGTTTGGTGATGAACTTATTTAGAGTCCTTCGGAACAAGACCAAAATGTTAAAATGGTGTAAATTTGATTTCATACTAATTCAACATCATTGGATGTCAGCAAAAAATGGGTGTTTGTAACATCCCAAACATTGTTTTTTTTTGTAGGTCAAAAGGTCAAATTAAATTTCCTTTTGATTGAATATCATCAAAATTTAGAAATGACCTCAACTTTCTCATACATAAAAATGTAAATCCACACGTTTAATGCCAATCGGCATTTTTGGATGTTAACAAATTTACACTGGAATGGGTATCCAGTACAATGCTGTGTTGTGTGTACACCATTTTATCGTGAGGTTAGAGTTTTGCAGGTTTTTTTGTCCACTTTCATATAGAGTCTGTCTATCTATCCAGTGGAAATTGAGTGTATCATCAAACTGAAATTGATTGAACGCTTCTCTTTAATTGAATTCTTTCCCCCACCGCGTACACCCTCAGCGAAAGTTTAGATTCATGTCAACCTTAGAACTATATAGAATTTTGTTTTGCTAGAGTGTTAATGTATGTAAATCTTCCTACACTTCATATGCACTTTGAGACACTTTGTGTGTAGATATGATGTGTACATGACTGATGAGCATCGTTCATTTCTTGCATGCATGTCTAAACTCATACATTACATGTATGTATATGTGCTGAATAGATTTTTCATTGCATTGGTTCTACAATCGTTGTTGTACAAGATTAAAAGCACTGATATGCGAATAGACATTTACAAAATGCCAACCTCTTGCAGTGCATGTACAATGCACATGTAATGCACAATGTACATGTACATTTACATACATGTACAGGTATAGACCTGTATCTACTGTTGATAAACAAACCCGGCTGGTTGGTACGGACAGCCAAATGATAGCAAAACATTCAATCATGTTAACAGATGTTGTGACCAAATTAAACATTTCTGCAACCTTCCAATTAAATAAAATATACATCCCATGATGGGTTGCTTTGTTTCTAACAAATTCAATACTACTTCTGAGTACTTGTGTAACAATGTTACAAATCGTCGCTATCTGTTGTTGCGTTGCATTTATGGCTTCCTATAGTTGTCCCACCTTGGTGGGCAACAACTCAGCAGTGATGTTGCAATAAAAAGGTGTATACTTGGTTGTATGCTAATATGGATGTTGCCCCTGTACCTCTACTTACAAGGCAAGTTAGTTCTCTTTCCAATAAACTGTATCTTCCTTCCTATAAGATGCAGCTTATCTGACATTTGACATCTGACAAGGTCCAAAAACTCACTGCATCTTTTCTACCGGCCTTGTCTGATATCACTTGAGATGATCAATGTGTGAAATCAAAAATGTATGCTGTAAAAAAATCAAATGTTATGTCATTGCTTGACATTTTGTAGAAATGTTGCAATATGACACTTGAAAATTCACAAACACTTGAACTCTCTGTAGATTGAGGAGGGTCAACTGACATTGTGCGTAACACGTAAGTTTGAAATTGTCAAAATAATGTATCACGCTTCAAATAGCCCGGATGTAAACCCATCGAGATACAACGTTTTTGCACGGAACAATTTCGTGCGAAATACAACATTTTTGCAAAATCCAGATCCAACGATTTGCACTGACACAACGAATTCACATAAAGAACAAACCTTCATCTTCAAGTGAACTGTCTAACAACAAATCACTTTCTTTAGTCTTGACTGACATGACAGAATGCTTGGTTCATATAGCAGCTCTACCTCAACATGAAGGTGTTAAAATCAGCAAGTGTTAAATACAGTACATGTACAGCACCAATAGCATCCCTTGACTTACCTTTGAGGCGGGGAAAACTAAAAAGCTTCCCCTTGGCTTTAACCGTTGTCTTATTTGACTTTCCTGGTGAAGTTATTACTACAAAATTTAGTGCATGAATAGAAAGAGAAGACAATCATAACACATATTTCCTACAAAGATTTCAAGTTTAATTAATATACAAAAAACTGGGTTTCTCTTGAACCCAGATTCCTTATACCCCAAGTTAAGCCTCAAAACTGACAGTTGATTATTATGTACTAAGCATTAAGTGCAGGTTTTGCTAACCAAATTCCACATTTGAACCCAATTGAACCCCTCATTATCAAACCTGTCTACTGACTTGGACCCAATGTCTTAGAGCTGCTTAAGCAGAAAATATTGCCTAACAATTTCGGCAGAATACCAGTCACAAATGGTACAAAGTGACATGGTACTTTGGCTAGTAATCACATTCTGGTAAGCATAATTTTGTTGTGCTTAGCTACTTTTTCTGTGGCTAGGCAGCTCTGTGAAATTGAGTCTCAAGCAAGGCCATGAAGGCATTCAAATACTATGTACTCCTTTCTTTAGATGGGGTAATTATACCAGTGCACTAAAGTACTGAGAATGGGACTGTACAATTTACACACACATACAGGTACATGTAAAAACAGACCACTCAAAAGTGGAAGAGAAAGTGCTACATAAAATAGTACGTGAACAAAAAGAGAAGACAATCATACCACTTTATTCCTACAGGTTTCAAGTTCTATCAAGTTATATCACCTAACATTGCCTAATAGGACTGAGTAGGGACGCTGCTCAAACATACCCATTATAATAAAGTATAGTGTCCGGACTCTCTATGTAACATACCTGCTGCTATTGTTGACATGAAGGCTGAGTAGTCTGCATTTCCTTTCTCTTCTCTTTCAAGATGACCCACATCAGCTTTGACTGCGATGTCTAACCCATTGACCTCTACAGCTGCATTCACACCAATCAGATGAAAGGTCACGACTGACACCTAGTGGGATAAAAAACAATACAAATTCCATGTACATTTAGACATCTTAAACTTGGGTGTGATTCCTGGCTATACAGCAGGGTTGAATGGCTACTGGCTGGCACCCCAGAACAATTATATTGACAAAATAGGGAGACAGCCAAAGTAGGGCTAGATAGCTCAGTTGGTAGAGTGCCGGTACGTTAATCTGGTAGTAGGTTCAAATCCTGCTCTATGTTTCTTTGTTCAACACCAAATGACTTAAAACTTACCCAGTCAGTTTTCCTTGTGGTTTATTATTCTACATTTAAACACATGACAGTAGTTGCTGACATGAATTTGTGGTAGGCAATGATACACCTTGCAAATTGAACATATTTACAGTTGGAGATACAGGTATATTTAAAGCCTTCCTACTTTTAAGCGGTTGTGTAGAAATCACTGAGCAATCCTCTTGAGATCAAACAACTATAACACTAGGTTCACAATCTCCACCTTGAAGCCTGTAGATCAGTCACAATCAACTGGTTTCACCCTGAACCTAATGTACATGCGTGATAAAATCACTGTAGACTCAGTTCTTCCTTGAACTAGTCCAGCATAAAAATAAACTCCTACATGAGTCACCACTCAGGGGACTTGGAATTTTTATCAAAATTATATAACAATATAAACAATAATAATACTATGGGAGTGTCCAGAGGTAGGATCTGACTGAAGTAAAACTAACACACAAGGGTTTCCAAAAGAGGGCATCTTTAATTTTCGATGAACATTTTATGCATTCCTATGAACAAAAATAATGCTATAAGAGGTAAAAAAAAAGCCACATGAATCAGATGGTAATAAAGTGTAGGGTGAAAGTACCTTTTTGAGCTTGTATTTGTTATCCTTGTAGTCTTCTGTTGCTGCGGCTAGTAGGGTCTCTTCAACACTTTCTGTTGATACTTTACTCTGATCTTGCCCTGAATAATCAAACACCAATTAAATCATTCTAGCTGGTACTCAGTCAAGTACACCAACATGCACAGTACATGAAATGTATACAAGGCACACAACATGAAACCAGCCATGATATTATGAAGTGATTGCATCTACACCATACACAGATAATAGAATATCACCCCTTATAAGGATTCTGCCTTTTGATTGGTTTAGAGCACGTCACATGATAATGTATGTCTTATTTTTACTAGAAAGCTGTCTGAAAGCAACGCGTATACATGTATACATACAGCAAACAATGTACTACACATACACACTGTATACATGTACCAGTGGCAACTAATGTACATGTATACCCTTAGCAACAGCAGCTTCTTGGTACCTTGACGTCTAGGCACAATATATGTATGGGGTGTTATAAACAAATACTGACTGCTTTCATTCGGTGATCCCCAGAGCCTTTTATTTTCCCTCAACGAGTCATAGTTTCAACCAAGCAATCGGAGTAGTCAATACTTGTACAGTATATACATATATTGTAACACCCCTTACACCTTACAAAGACTCTGCCTTTTGATTGGTTTAGAACACGTCACATGATATGTCTTAATTTTTACTAGAAAGCTGCGCAGCAAACAATGAACATTTTACCCATGGCAAACATTGTACTATACCCACAGCAACCAGTGTACTAAACCCATAGCAACAACAGCTCTTCTTGGTACCTTGATGTCTATACGCAATATATACATGTATGCCACTGCTTTTACTCATGAAATGGTTAAAACTCTGACTCTCGAAAAAGATCCCATAAGCGTTTTGTTTTTCCTTCCGCTTCACCTTCGGAAAATAGGACACACCGAGGATCACCTCAGGAGTGGCAGCTTTAACAATAGCACTTGCAGCCATGGCAGCAGTCAATATTTGTATATTGCACGCAGCTGTTGTACCATAGATGTTGTGGCCGAGCGGTCTAGTTCACCGGACCCAAGCTCTGGCGTTGTCAGCAGCAGAGTGTGGGTTCGAATCCTGGTCATGACACTTGGGCCCTTGTGCAAGGCACTTAACCATAATTGCTTCGTAAAAAGTTGGGAAGGTACTAGGTAGTGCATTCTGCTCTACCAGCCAGGCTTCTAGTGCATGATAACCATGCCCCTTACAGACTGTGAAGGGGGTAACCTTGTTTCAGCCACAGGGGTAGGTAGCAACGTGCCCCTGGTGACAGTTGATTTGGGTCAACAGCCCATATCAGTTACAAAAATGTAAGTGTAGCCCTCACCTTGAAGTAGCCTTGTGATATTAGGCGTTTTCTCATTTTAAAAAAGTAGTAAAAAACAAGTAAAAGAAAAAAACAAACCACATAGCCTGTGAAGAAGAATGGTTTTGAAACTAGGAGTGTACAGGTGACTTACCGATATCACTGTCGGTCTCTGTACCCTGGCTACTCCCAAGAGATTGTCCATCCGTCTTAACAGCCATCACAAAGCCTTCACTTGAATCACTACTCAATGAGATCATATCCAGATCCACCGACTCATCCAATGAGGTCAAGGAAGAAGTCTTACTAGAGCTAGATTCTATCTGTTGTAATGAGGAGAAAGACATCTGGGTGTGATGGACCCGGGCAAGGTCTGACTGGGAGGAGCTCCTTGGTGGTTGACCAATGTCTGTATTCCTGAATATTGGACTTCCAGATGCAGAGTGGCTTGTAAGTACCTCTTGTGATTTACGACGCTGTGATTGGTTGGAGTGAGCAGAGTTGTCTAAAGGAAGCCGAGACTGAGACAATGAGGAAGATGTCTTACTGGTTGTCTCCTCCGAGACTACAATAGCACCAGGTGGGCCACCACTAATAGGGACTCCAACAGGTTTGGAAGTTATGTCATACTGGGTGACCTGAAGCCTTTCTGTCAAGTCTTTAATAGGTGATGAATCAGAGATCTCTACTGTGGGTATATCACTATCAGGTGACCCTTTGTCAGGTACTCTTGATGACCTCTCATTGTTTGTTACTTCTGGGGTTAAATGTTTTTCATCTGTTTTATTGTTAACATTTGACCCCCCAACATCACCAGTAGAGCCAACATCTGATAGAGTTGCACTAGTCCTTCCCAATGAAGAATCCCCGGTAATGACATCATCTTTATCATCCTCTCCATCGTCCTCTCCAGGAATAGGAGGCATGACAAGGGTTGCTAGGATATCAGGTGCTTCAAAAGCCACAACCCGGCTGGTCAAGGGAACCGGTTTGTTTTTAGATACAAACATATTTTGGTCTGCTTCTATGGATTGCTGTAAATTTTGAATAGATTGCTGAAGTCGTAGTAAGAACAACATCTGATAAGAAAAAAATAGAACAAAATTATTCACGAGAGAAATAAAATTAGCCATTGCAAACTTCTTGCCAACCAAATGGACCTATGGTACGCAGAAAACAGCACCTTAGACTGGAGGTCATTGGTTCAAATCCCACTCTAGTCAATCTTTCTTTGTTCAACCCCAAATTATTTTTAAATTTACCCAGTCAGTTTCCCTTGTGGTAAATTGAAAGAGACTAGCATACATGTAGCTAAGAAATCATTATATACTTGTAAGTGTAGTAGTGACAAAACAGAGAAAAGGTCATATGGTACATAAAGTTTAAAAAGCAACCAGTTAAAAACACTGAGATAAAATTGGTCAATTAACGAAAGTGACGCATTGTGGGCATTGCAAACGCAGCTATTGACCTAAATGAATCCATCTTACTTAGAGGTAAAACAGTGATGAAACAATGGAAACACATGTACACATCTTAGGCCCATGTCACACCAGGCAATTTAGAGGCAAGCAGTTCAAGGCAATCTCCAGGAAAAAAAACATTTAAATTATATTTTCCACATAAGTCCTCTTTGGGACAGTAGAAAAATAATGTTGTACTAAACCGAACAAGGCTCCTTTTGCATGCAGTGCAGTAGATTGCCTCCAAGTTGCCTGTAAAAATTGCCGTGTGACCATGGTGACAAGGCCTTCACAGACATGACAGGTGTCATAGCATGTCCAGCAGTCTAGCCGAGCAGTCTAGCGCACCAAATTCAAGATGTAGTGGCTGAGTCAACACAATGTGGGTTTGAATCTCGGTCTCAACACTTGTGTCCTTGAGCAAGACACTTAACTATAATTGCTGGTCATGTTGGTGTTTATATCGTGACTTAAGGATCCTGCCGAGCAACAAAGTAGAAGTAGAAACATGGTACAAAGGCTGAGCCAATGAACAACCTTCTTCTGAGCTCTATGACAGCGCCCTCAACGCGAGCGACGACAGATGTGCATAGTTCTATTTATGAAACAGTACATACCTGATAGTGGTTTAGTATGAGGTGAATTCTTGAAGGAGTCTGTGCAATGATATGCAAATCAGCCGTCTGATCACTCCTAGGGCATGAGGATCCATCTGAATCTTCTGATGATGTTCTCTCTTTACTTGAGCTACAAAAGGTGTAGGAAAAGACATAATTATTGAGTTTTGAGTTCAATACTCACTGTTGCAGCTGACTGCTTAGTTAGGTGACATCACTGATCAATTGTGTGGGTGATAACAGAACACAACAAGTGTGCAATTAAAGGTCGGGTCATAGATTGGCGAGTACTCCAAAAATTAATGACCATAAAAACTTACTTGGTAAGAAGCACTGCAGCTGTTGATAGTATCAACTATTTTGAGAAAGGATTCCCTTCCAAATAATATGGTTTGGACATTTGTATCTAAAAACATTTGAATCTGAGAAAAGATTCATGCATCAATCGCAGATTCCTGAGGGTTGGTGTCCGTTTGTAAATGCTGCAGTCAGAGATGCAGTTGGTACCCGTTTTAACCTCACTAAACGTGTATGGATTCAACGTTCATGTGAAAATACTGTAATCAGCTGAAACTTTCACAGACGACTTTTATTGTATCTTTCTTAATCATTTTGCCTATAAATCAGCATAACGTTGACAAAATAGGGTTCTGTGACCCCATGACCATTAAAGTGCAAAACAAAAATAATTCATTAATAACAGACACACACATTAAGCAGCCTTAAGCCATCATTTATGATTATGCAACAAAACAAAACACCTATTAATTAATTAAAAGTAAAATGCATAATTTGAACTGCTTCTTCACAAATGAGTAGGGCCTTACATGTACATGTGATCCCCTGTGTTAACTTTAATCATGCCCATGTGTACACAATATAAAAAAGAAGACACCTTTTCTAATTAATATTTCAGTTTCTACCAGGTACATGTGTACATCCTCTCTGTTTAAATTCATTGAGTTAGAGCATGCATTCAGAGAACCAGTCATAGGCGGCATACAATACAAATGTCAAAAAAGCATTCTGCAAAATTTGAATAAGGGAATAAAAGAGTGGCGACGAGTTCTTAAACGGCCGTTTAGAACCGTCAGGGTCGTGGCCGTGCGATTAAGGCCCTCGCCTTCGGCTCGGGCCTTTATCGCACGGCCACGACCCTGCCGGTTTTAAACGGCCGTTTAAGAACGAGTCACTACTCTTTTATTCCCATTCATTGCCCTTTTGTTAAAAAGCAAAAAAATGTTATAGGCCTAGACAATCTATGACATTCTGCTTCACAGCGAATTTTCGAAAACCTTTGTAAAAGTTGTATGTTTGGTGCGCTTTGGGTTGTGTGTACGCGCGTGTAAAAATAGAAACACGCTGGTACTCTTAGCTATAGATTGCAATCCGCGTAATTAAATTGGCGTACATGAGCTTGTGCGCCCAACACGCGAAGCCAGCCGGTCTTAAACAGCTCCAGCTATGTCTTTATCAGCCGTTTAAACACCCCCACGTGACATGATCTCCACCAATAGGAGTAGCGAAACTGTCTGGGGTATTTATGAATATGTCTTAAGCAATACATTTGAGAGATATCACAAAGAATTTTAGATTAATTTATACACAATTAATGTCAAATGTACAGTAGCTTTGGAGCTGAAAGTATCTGGGCTGAATCCTATATATTGATTAAACCAATCGGCTAATAGTCAGTTTCCCTTGATACTTACATGTGGTTGGTACCCTGTGAATACTGTGTCTCATCGGCAGTAACACTCGTCCCTTGATTGCTTTGTAGTATTGCATCACTTGGTGTTGCCATGGAAGCGACCTCTTGGGTTGACCCTTGGAAGAGTTGCGGAGGTGATTTGAAGTTCACTGGCGTTGCTAATTGTTTGTTGTCTGCAAGACTTGCTTTGAGTTGTTCGGTCTGATCTGCTACATTCTTATTGGCTGATATTCTTTCGATTAACTTATGTCCCACTGTTCTTGATGGAGATTGATCAGAATTAAGACTAGTCCTACTTGAGTCATTGTTTCCAAATTCTGTTGACTTTAAATTGTTCGCTTTATTTTCTGCTTGGTTGCTGCAAGATCCATTTGGGTGAGTCCTCAGCTGTGATTGGCTATGGCTTGTTCTTCTTGGCGAGCATGTCCACAGATTTAATGGGATTGGATCAACCAATGGGACCGGCCGATCTATAGAACTTGGCACACCATGGAAGTCTGCCCAGATCTGCTCAATCTTTACATTCCACACATCATCCACAGCATTAGGTCTAAAGACGTAGGTTGTCAACCGGTTAACTCCAGAACCAACTGGTGGCTCACTTGCTGGTTGGTTTGGCAAACTACCGTTAGCAACAGGGTTTCTTATCTCACACACCTTAGGGAGGATGTAGTTCGGTTGGTAGGCGTGTTCCCAAAACACATTTGGTAATGTGATCAAGTCACTGCCTGTGCTTGGGAACGAGGAGTTAGCCATGAAGAGCTTTTTGGTATGCAGAGCTTGTAAGATATGAGAGAGATCAGGACGGCTTGATCCAGTCCCTACTCGACAGTTTGTAGCGGTCATTTGAGACATTTGTATGTGAAGCTCTGGTGGACGGTCTGGCTGACCATCAACAGGGACTTCAGCTGGTAAGATGATCTAGCGTCAGAAATAAAGACAGATGAAGCTAGAATGAAAGCATGCAGAATTAAACATGTGTTTGGTGATGTAAGAATCTAGGTCCAATTCCCAACTAAGCCAGTTTGTTAAGCACTTATAACTAAGATACTTAATCAAAATGCCTTTATCCTTCAGATAAGAAACTGACCTGTAGGTTATTATAAAGACTGTCAAAGAGCTAAGTACACAAACCATGAAGAGGAAGCTTGCTGGGTCTTTTATGTTGACTCTACATCAACACTTCACCATTATCATTTCATCTTCTTATGATCACAGGGTTTTGAATGTCCCATTAAAACATTTTCTCAATTTAGTACCAATTCGTGATTCAGTTAATCTAAAAATTAATAAGCAATTATAGTAGTATTAAGCATTTTTAATATCAAGTATCAAAGTGCATGTCACTGTTCCTGGAACCATCTAAAGTCTTTAGGAGTGTGCAGCGCCAGCAGCAATCTCGATCAACCCTTGCGGGTACCCATTTACTCCTGAGTGCTCAAGGATACTTGAAGTGTCCTGACTGGGATTGGATCTAGAGTCCACTGCTCTAGACCCCCTAGTCTCAGTACATGTATGTTATATGAGATTACCTTTGGCATGAGAGCATCAATGCGGATATCAGTAAGACTAGGATTGGATCTAGAGTCCACTGCTCTAGACCCCCTAGTCTCAGTACATGTATGTTATATGAGATTACCTTTGGCATGAGAGCATCAATGCGGATATCAGTAAGACTAGGATTGGATCTAGAGTCCACTGCTCTAGACCCCCTAGTCTCAGTACATGTATGTTATATGAGATTACCTTTGGCATGAGAGCATCAATGTGGATATCAGTAAGACTGGGATTGGATCTAGAGTCCACTGCACTAGACCCCCTAGTCTCAGTACATGTATGTTATATGAGATTACCTTTGGCATGAGAGCATCAATGCGGATATCAGTATGGTCCTTGCCTTCCGGTAGAGTCCCAGGCCCAGAACCATCAACATCTGACTGTAATCAACAATAAACCACTCAAGTTAATCCTACAAATATTATCATTATAACATGTATTGGGTATCAGGCTGGCTCTGTAGTTTCTGTCCCTGCCTTTCACCTCTGTGGACCCCAGTTTGAATCCCACACAGACCTGGGGTCGATTTCACAAAGCACTAAGATTCATCTTAAGATGAGTTGTCAGTATCACCATAGTGATTTGTATTGTGACATCACACTTTGCTTAGCAATTTGGAGTGATTTGGAGTTAAGATCAATCTTATCTCTTTGTGAAAACGGCCCCTGGAGCCTTGCATTTGCATTGTGTTTTCAGTCCCTACCTGAATGCATGGGTTTTGACCTCTTTTGGGCTTTTCCTACCCCCACTTAAAACATTTCTTCTCGTTTCCTATTCACCATCCTGTTATCATGGTAATTGGCGCCCCCGCTGTTAGATGTCTAACAAAACAAATCAATTACATTTATTGATAATGAGTAAAAAATTGATGACCATGAAAACTTACTTGGAGAGCTTTTGTTTTTATAAAACATTATTAGAAATGACCCTCTTTGAAGAAAGGCTTCAGGCATGAAGCTTTTCTCGGCATCTGAAAGCACACATTGTTTGCAAAAAGGGTGTTTTTTTCGTTTGTTATTTTCTTGCAACTTTGATGACCAATTGAGCCCAAATTTTCACAGGTTTGTTTTTTTATGCATATTTTGGGATACACCAAGTGAGGATACTGGTCTTTGACAATTACCAAAAGTCTACCCTGGCTTTAACATTGATTTATAATCCAAGTGATTTGCCAGTGGATTTTTTTTCACAGAACTCTGGACAGTACTGAGTATACATGTACATGTACAGTGCTTAAAACACATCAAGTAAGGGCATGAAGGGTAAAAACAAAAATAACATTCTTTATTCCTAATGCAAAGTTAACATTTATTAAATCGTTGCAGGACCCACTGCTAAAACATAGGATTCAAACTGCCTCTAGGCATCGGGCTAGCTCGGCGGTCTAGTGGTAAGACATCTGATCTGGCAATGCATAGGTCATAGGTTTGAATCCCACTGGAGTGATTTACCTGTGGATTTTTTCACAGAACTCCGGAGAGTACTGAGTATACAGTGCTTAATAATGTAATACACAGTGTAAGGGTAGCCAGTTAGTAATTACCAGTGTTTGGAGAATATTTGATGAGAACTGATTGAGCCATAAGACTGATGTGTAGTCCAGGCGAAACTGAACTGGATTCAGCTGAATGTAGGCAATTGGGGAAGGCACTGAAAAAACAAACACAAACAACAACAATTAATGTCACAAACTACAATAATGTAGTGTCCAAGAAATGGCTCCAAGTGTACTCAGGGTAAGCCACTTTGTGTTACATTCAATTCCTCAAACTGAGGCTGGGGGCTAGGGTCTGGTTCCCTTTGAATATTGCAAATCAATACTATTGATGGTCATTGCGTACAGCATGTACAGGAACCAGACCCACAACGTGACTGCTCCATTAAAGAATCGTAAAAATTGTAACAGTTATGAACAAATTAAAATAAATTAATAAATGATTTAGTCAAGATAAGTATAAACTTCTAATTGCAACATTGAACGTAAGAAAAAAAAACTGTCGGCAACTAGTAGTAGTTAGTTTAAACGAAACAAATTTGTTGTTGATGGGGACTGATTAATCACCAGCCTTGCCAGCAGCTCTGTACCATGTGTAATGGACGTATACAAACAATTTGCAAGTTACAGGTGAGTCAAGTTATTTGTGTACTGTGCATAGTATATCAGAAGTGTTTTACATTCTTTTATTGAAACTTCGTCTTCAGACAAATTTGCTCAGACAAAATTGTTTAATTTGGGGGTCTTTTGGCACAAATCGGATGATGCAACTTTAAGGTTTAGTCAACAGTCAATGTACTCTACATGTACTTGCTATAGACCTCTTGCATACGACGTCCAAAGCCCAAACAGCGCCCTCACTGAGCTCAAAGGAAGACCTATCATTGGCTGAGACTTGCACACGCTTCCATTGTTTGACCTCAGCAATGGCAGCCAATGCATGGGGTCTATCAGTACTTGATAAAAGCAGAAACTCATATGAATCTATGGCTTCATTGATACTGTGCTTTGGGTTTATCACTACTCACCCCCCCCCCCTCATACTTGTGTAACAATTGAAAGAGTCAGTATTTGCTCCAGTAAAAGAATTGAAAAATGAAAATGCTTGAAATTTCTACAATTGCCTGAACAACTAAAACTTTGAGTATATAAATAATAAATAAGATATAAAAGCACACTGTAAGCCTTTTGAATTTATCTCTTCATATAGTGTGCTGAAATAAACTGCACAGCGTATAAAAGAAGACATTCAGAGTGAGATGTTGGACAGCATGCAGAGAATCAAGCATTCATCATTGTACACAATGACAGTGATTCATAACACCATCTATCTCATTACACTGTTAACCATTGTACACAATGACAGTGATTCATAACACCATCTACATGTATCTCATTACACTGTTAACCATTGTACACAATGACAGTGATTCATAACACCATCTATCTCATTACACTGTTAACCAGTTAACAGCAAAATCTTCCTTTTTTTTTCTTCCACCCCGACTCGATTGATTACTCAGAATTTCCAAAGTTGGGTTTTCCCTGAGAGTACTGCTGGTACAAAGAAAGTCTTACTTAACAAAGCCAAGAGAAATTCTGGTTGAAGCATCAGGATTTTTTCTCTTTCGAGAAAATATCACATGCATGTACACTGTACCATGAACAGAAAAAACCTTGGCAACCTTTTGGGTCCATGGCCGAAACCAAGGCTGGAACCCCAGTCCCCTCAGACTTGCCTCTAGTGATAGCAACCAAAATGGCAACCAGAATATTACAAAGTTAACCCTTCAGAGACCTTGTGATCCCTCCATATCCAAAGTATGGCTGATTCTGTTATCATTTCAACATACTCTTATGTCTAAAAATGTCAGAAGAACGAGCAATAGAAATGTGGAATGTGCAAGTGCCCCCATACATTGTAAGTTACATGGTCCCAACGTTCCAAAAAGCACATACATACATTGGCATGGGAAACAGCCTCACTAAATGATAAGTTGTAAACCCATGCCAACAAGTATAAAATAGGTTTTTTTTTATCTTTTTAAATATTTTTTAGAAAATATCTTCATGTCCATCTATGTTGTTTTACCAATGATGAAATACATTCAAATAATAATTTGACTCATAATATTTAACATGTACAAACTTAAAGTTTTGGGTTTTGGTTTTTTTTGCCGATCGGTTACTTAAAAATAAAACAGGTATGAAACATTTTGCAAAACTTATTCAGAAAACGATATTTCTGATAAATGTAGTCAATGTAATGTGAGAAACCATGTGATCAACCAGCCCAGGTTGGACTCCTCCATTGCAAACAATGTGACAGAGTCCTGGGTATAAAGGTACCCTGTCCTTGCAAATAATTCTTCAACAAAATATTTTCATACATTGTATTTATACCAGATGGAGGAAGCTGAAGCTTCGTTCACATATTTCTAAGAATTCCAAGACTGCTGGGTTCAGAATTGTTAATTTTATCCTTGGGTGACATTATGTTAAAAAAAATAAGGAAATTGACGTCTCCATTGTAACTTCTGTTCAATTTTGTGTGTGAAAACTTGCACGTATGCTCACAATATTTAAAGCAACCACGAGAGAGAGCGCTGTTTCATGTTCATCATACTCGACAGTGTATGTTTTTGAAGTTCATTGAAGCATTAACGCATTGTATTGATTATTTACAATATTTAAAGTAATATCACCCAGCAAAGTACCGAAACCTTCACTTTAATTAAAAAAAAAAAAGGAGTACTGATACCTAACAAAAACACTAATAGAATGTTTTGCTTCCATTGATGTGAAAGTCGATTGGAGTTGCTATGCATTTCAAGCTTGTGCACACGTGCTCACAGGCCAATCAACACATGATGTTTAAAACTGAAGCATTGATCTGGCCATCATTTTCCAGAATAATGTCACCCATAGTTACAATTGTTATGTGTGGAGTGTGAACCCATCAAAAGTGTAGTTAAGACATGAAGAATGTATGAACGAAACTTCAGCTTCTTAAGTCAGGTAAAAATAGAAGCAATTAATAGTTGAAATCTTATTGGCTTTATACTTAGGGCATGTAGCAGTGCAATGGAGATAGCATTCTACCACTGCCTACCAGGGAAAGCAATCACCCTGATGTGTAATTAGAGCAAAAATGAGTTTATACAAGTAATGAAACAGACAATTAGTACATCACCAGTTTCATAATTATTGCTGGTAGAATGTTTAACTGCAGAAGAAAAGTTACAGCTGAGCAGAGGGGCTAAGAGATGAATTTCCACCACCAGTGTGATTAGCAAAATTAATTAGCGTGTACAGCACTGTATAGAAGGAACTCCCAATATAAGAAGTCACAGAATGAGTTCATCATAGTTACCAATTCTTTCAATGCTCATATCTGGACATCAAATATACAGCAAAATCATGAAGGAATAAAAAAAGGAATAAAAAAGTTTGTTTTGGAATTTCAACATAGCTGTTTGAAATTGTGCTAGTATACAAATTCCAAAGTTTAGGCCCCTACTAAAATCTTTCTGATGAATTTAATACTTTAATTCTTATTAAAGACCAGATTACTGTGGTATATAAAGAAATGAAGAAGAAATACTACACAAATGGGGTCAAATTCACAGAGCAACCACGCAAACAAAGTAGTCTCGCTTACAAGAAACAGATTACACATGTAAATCAAACAAATATTGTAGCCAGCTCCCCAGTATATGAACAAAGAGGTTTGTACTTAAGTCGTATTTATACACTTTATAGTTGATGTGTATTCTAAAAGACTTGAAGCAACTGCGTTCCCAGAATGCCTTGCTCAATCATAACCCCTGGAAGTGTGACTGAAATATCTAAATATATTTAATATTTGAATTAGTCCTGTGGTTGATCCATTCTGTGTTAGGGACTATACAGAGCACGCTGTCAAAAGATGCATCAAGTCAAAATGCAACTGGCCCCCCTTCTTTGACATATCTAACTGTATGTAGTTTAGGGTGACCGTGTAAAGTAGTTGTACACGATTCATTTGAAGTGTAATGGGAGTGGTTTTGTTTGCGTCAAACTACATGTACGTGCATTTTTACACACACGTACTAAGCGTCTGACAAGTGTTATACATGTACAAGAGTTTTCAACAAGAGTGTGCACAGCAGTCACTTGTCATGCTTGTGGTTAGCCAATCAGCGTTGTTTTTTAGTGCTTCCCTTCCAGGGGTTATTGAAGAGAGGTATTGATACGGTGTGCTGACTATGATCATGATGATAGCAAGGCTGGACATAAAGGAAAACATAGCTGTGGGTTTCAGCAAGTTATTAATTTGCGTCTTTTCTCACTTGTAAAAAGAGAGATGATAGAAGTTAGTTGAAAACTGAACCAACCTGGAAAATTCAGCTCATCTGGAAAGTAGAATGAAGTGTACTCAATGTGAATAGAGGGCATTTCACCAGGCAGAAAAAATGTCTTCTTGTCCGACTGGAACAAGAAATTGTTGGTTTTGGTATGGTGCCCAGCGCCCTTCCCCACTGCAACAGTATGGAATTTAAAATCCCTCAGTCTAACCACCATGCTATGTGACATCAGCTTCACCCTTGACTTCTGTCGACTCACAGGTTGACCTCTAGCATTTGATTGCTGACCTTTGACATGCTGCCCACTCTTAGATGATTGTTGCTGCTGTACCTTGATTTGTTGGTGACCTTTGACCTCTTGACCTTTGGCCTGAGGATGAACTTTAGTCTGATCAGCATCTGCCCACTGAACTTTGGGTTGAGGCCCAGTTTCAGGTCTTGGTGGGGGGGTCATGCGCTCTGAACGAAATGGAACAAAAATAAGAACAAATTTATTATATATTAATCCGCAGATTGTTGGTTCAAATCCCGCTCTAGTGTCTAGTCACTTTTTCTTGTCTACAGAAAATTATTTAAAATGTACCCAGTCAGTTTTCCTTGTGGTTTATTCAGTTATTACTTGATAATTGATACAAAAAAGTTGCATCGCTATAAGGTGATCCCTCTTGTGTCGCTTCCCAGGTTGTATCATAAACTTGGATGTAATCCCTGGCTACACGACAGCTAAAGGTTGTCTAACTGGCACAACCGACCAATCAGATATTGAAACAAATATGGAGACCACCATCATAGATAACTCAGTTGGTAGAGTGCAGGTTGTTGGTTCAAATCCCGAGCTAGTCAATTTTTCTTTGCTTAACCCAGAAATATACAATACTCAGACTTGACTCATACCTGACAAAAAAGCAAATCCATCCAAGACCTTTTATGACAAATTACATGAGTTGCAATACAAGTTTTTTTAAATCTTTGTTTCAATTTTTGTTTTGTCCATTTGCTTTGTATTGCCAAGTATTCACTAGATGAATTCACCAATTTCTTTCTCCAATATTTATGATCATCTGTAAAAGTCACAATTTAAGGGTTTCTCCTTCCTACTTTAGTGACATCAGCTTCCCCAAAGTATTGAATACCAATAAAAGACTCTCTTTCAACTGAAATCAAAGACTTGTTCAATGTTATCAATCCGATGGAAGTGAATGTTGACACACTGTACTGTCCAGTGTCAACACTGAGGTGTTCAGTAACAGCCCTAGGTAGCAGCAGTCAGGAGAGTGGAAGTGAATGTTAACACACTCTACTGTCCAGTGTCAACACTGAGGTGTTCAGTAACAGCCTTAGGTAGCAGCAGTCAGGAGAGTGGAAGTGAATGTTAACACACTGTACTGTCCAGTGTCAACACTGAGGTGTTCAGTAACAGCCCTAGGTAGCAGCAGTCAGGAGAGTGGAAGTGAATGTTAACACACTGTACTGTCCAGTGTCAACACTGAGGTGTTCAGTAACAGCCTTAGGTAGCAGCAGTCAGGAGAGTGGAAGTGAATGTTAACACACTGTACTGTCCAGTGCCAACACTGAGGTGTTCAGTAACAGCCTTAGGTAGCAGCAGTCAGGAGAGTGGAAGTGAATGTTAACACACTCTACTGTCCAGTGTCAACACTGAGGTGTTCAGTAACAGCCTTAGGTAGCAGCAGTCAGGAGAGTGGAAGTGAATGTTAACACACTGTACTGTCCAGTGTCAACACTGAGGTGTTCAGTAACAGCCTAAGGTAGCAGCAGTCAGGAGAGTGGAAGTGAATGTTAACACACTGTACTGTCCAGTGTCAACACTGAGGTGTTCAGTAACAGCCTTAGGTAGCAGCAGTCAGGAGAGTGGAAGTGAATGTTAACACACTGTACTGTCCAGTGTCAACACTGAGGTGTTCAGTAACAGCCTTAGGTAGCAGCAGTCAGGAGAGTGGAAGTGAATGTTAACACACTGTACTGTCCAGTGTCAACACTGAGGTGTTCAGTAACAGCCTAAGGTAGCAGCAGTCAGGAGAGTGGAAGTGAATGTTAACACACTGTACTGTCCAGTGTCAACACTGAGGTGTTCAGTAACAGCCTTAGGTAGCAGCAGTCAGGAGAGTGGAAGTGAATGTTAACACACTCTACTGTCCAGTGTCAACACTGAGGTGTTCAGTAACAGCCTTAGGTAGCAGCAGTCAGGAGAGTGGAAGTGAATGTTAACACACTGTACTGTCCAGTGTCAACACTGAGGTGTTCAGTAACAGCCTTAGGTAGCAGCAGTCAGGAGAGTGGAAGTGAATGTTAACACACTGTACTGTCCAGTGCCAACACTGAGGTGTTCAGTAACAGCCTTAGGTAGCAGCAGTCAGGAGAGTGGAAGTGAATGTTGACACACTGTACTGTCCAGTGTCAACACTGAGGTGTTCAGTAACAGCCTTAGGTAGCAGCAGTCAGGAGAGTGGAAGTGAATGTTAACACACTCTACTGTCCAGTGTCAACACTGAGGTGTTCAGTAACAGCTTTAGGTAGCAGCAGTCAGGAGAGTGGAAGTGAATGTTAACACACTGTACTGTCCAGTGCCAACACTGAGGTGTTCAGTAACAGCCTTAGGTAGCAGCAGTCAGGAGAGTGGAAGTGAATGTTAACACACTGTACTGTCCAGTGCCAACACTGAGGTGTTCAGTAACAGCCTTAGGTAGCAGCAGTCAGGAGAGTGGAAGTGAATGTTAACACACTCTACTGTCCAGTGTCAACACTGAGGTGTTCAGTAACAGCCTTAGGTAGCAGCAGTCAGGAGAGTGGAAGTGAATGTTAACACACTGTACTGTCCAGTGTCAACACTGAGGTGTTCATTAACAGCCTTAGGTAGCAGCAGTCAGGAGAGTGGAAGTGAATGTTAACACACTGTACTGTCCAGTGCCAACACTGAGGTGTTCAGTAACAGCCTTAGGTAGCAGCAGTCAGGAGAGTGGAAGTGAATGTTAACACACTGTACTGTCCAGTGTCAACACTGAGGTGTTCAGTAACAGCCTTAGGTAGCAGCAGTCAGGAGAGTGGAAGTGAATGTTAACACACTGTACTGTCCAGTGTCAACACTGAGGTGTTCAGTAACAGCCTAAGGTAGCAGCAGTCAGGAGAGTGGAAGTGAATGTTAACACACTGTACTGTCCAGTGTCAACACTGAGGTGTTCAGTAACAGCCTTAGGTAGCAGCAGTCAGGAGAGTGGAAGTGAATGTTAACACACTGTACTGTCCAGTGTCAACACTGAGGTGTTCAGTAACAGCCTTAGGTAGCAGCAGTCAGGAGAGTGGAAGTGAATGTTAACACACTGTACTGTCCAGTGCCAACACTGAGGTGTTCAGTAACAGCCTTAGGTAGCAGCAGTCAGGAGAGTGGAAGTGAATGTTAACACACTGTACTGTCCAGTGCCAACACTGAGGTGTTCAGTAACAGCCTTAGGTAGCAGCAGTCAGGGGAATGCTATGAGCACATCAAAACCACTTTCTCTCAATGTTGCGGCCCAAACTTCATTCAAATGAGGAAGGCAACTTTGCCAACACAGCAAATAACACCATCACGCCTCCACTTGCATCACTAGAGGGCACTATTCCCTTTTACAGCATGTATATTAGGGTTCAGAGTTGCCCAAGCACATTTCTGTGGGTTTTTTTTTTCCTTTTAAATCTTATTTATGCTGCTATGCATGCTCCTAGCCTTTTGGTTTTCTTGAGATTTTTGATTGCAAGTGGACCACCAGCCCTGTTTGTCATGTTTGACTGTAGCTGGCTGGGATGCGTTGTGGGTTATAAAAATATGACAATTTGTAAAAACCTGCAGTATGTACAGTGAGCTGTACTGTCCAGTGGCAACACATGTAGTTGACAAAATAGTTCCCATGTCTGTGTTCTTACATCAATAAGACCAAAACCATAACCGAAGCAATACCTTTATTTGAACTTTGACCTCCAGGCTGAAGTGGGCCCTTATTGGCTGTTTTCTTGGTGATGTAATCAGCTGCATATTTATACTGTTGTTTGAGATGTGCAAGTAGAGTATGAATCCATTTATCAGATGTCTTCATTGCTTCATCATAGAAATCCCAATGTTCTCGGCTACTACCTGCATCAAAATAAAGAACACAAACCAAAATATTCACAGCACACTCTCTAAGAATTATTGTCAAATGTTGTAAATGTTGTTTGACATTGTTTCATCTTGAGAGTTATATTACTGGTAATGAAACCAAGGATGCCTCATAAGTGAACTTAATCACTGTAGCTCCCAAGCCTGAATGGACCTGTAAATGAGGGTGCTTGCAATGTGAACCAGAAACACCAGGGTTAACCCTTACTCTTCCAAATTCTGGGTTACTTTATGTGCACTACCGATCCTAGGACATGGGACCGACGGCTTAATGAAGCACAGAGTAATTAGGATAAAGCATCTTGCTTAAGGACACCAAGTGCCATAACCAGGACTCAAACCCACACTCTGCTGATCCGAAACACCAGAGCTTGAGTACGTTGCTCTCAACCACTCAGCCATCATCCGCCATTCCTGATTGTTTCTTTATTTAATGCACTTTACATTGCAATTTCTTTCAAAATACCACCTAATAATAATAATCGATTCTCATATAGCGCTTTATCACAGCCCGAATGCCGTATCAAAGCGCTTCTGACATTATTACCCCTGGTCACTGGGCCATATATTTCATTCCTTAAACCATCTCAGCTCCCTGGGGAGTATACAGCCGGTGCTGCGAGTTTACCGCGCTCCAAGCTAATCATTCACATAAACCATCTCTGCCCTCACAGGTAACCATTTTACCCCTGGGTGGAGAGAAACAATTATGGTTAAGTGTCTTGCTCAAGGACACAAGTGTCACAACCGGGATTCGAACCCACATCCCGATGACTTAACCACCAGAACTTGAGTCCGATGCACTTATCCGCTCGGCCACGACACCCCAGAGACATTGATCCCAAGTGGATAATTTTATTTCAATATGAAATCAATTACAAACAAATGTTGAACATCTATTTCCCTGGCTTCACAGCAGTTAATGGTTGTATGGTTTCAGACTGGCACCCCAAACATAATAGGGAGACCACCAACATAGGGCTAGGTAGCTCAACTGGTCAATTTATCTAGAGGTCGATGGTTCAAATCCCACTCTCGTCAATTATTCTTTGTTCAACCCCCACATTACTATAAATAAGTTGACAACTGATAACAGAAACACACATGTACTTACTTGCAGTATGGAATGGGTAGTAATCAAGTGAGAGTCCATGGAGACCAATTTGCATTGCACCATTCTCAACGCGACGCTTAAACTTCTCTAGAAACACCAAACAACAATAAGCATGAGTTAACAATGTGCACAATGTACAAAATGTTGTATGATCTACGTACAAGCTCGAAGTGCTTCCAAATGAACTGTGTCTCTCCCAACCCTTGGCCAAATGTTTTGGCTTGTCTTCAGCTCGAGCTTTAAACTTCATTCATAGCACTTTTCAAAGTCCATGTGCAGAGAGGTCTACATGTACATGTACGTCACCTGACTGAGGCAAAATGGTTACCACAACATGTAAATGTACCACACACTGCAACATACATGACACACAGGTACATGACATACAGGTAATCCAGTTTAAGTACAGTAATAAAACAAACGTACACTACTTGTACATCAATGATTTGAACTCATGCAGCATTCCATACAAGTGACAACAGTTCCACTACAGGCTTGCACTGCATACATGTATATGGCATGAAGGACAGGTAGCAATGGTTGGTTAAGATGACAGGAGCATCAATACATTTTTATAAGTTAATTATAAACACACATGTACAGTAATTAGTGTGTTTAGGCATAAATGAATGTGTGTTAGGATTAGAGAGGAAGGGAAGTGACCAATTCAATTTTGTGATGTACTCATTTTTCAATAGATAGAGTCCTCATGTGAGTGGGAGAAAGTTAAGTCTCTAACCTCACGTTAAAATGGTGCAAATTGCCATTGTATTTGATACCCTTCCAGTGCAAAGTTAGTCAACATCAAAAACGTCTGATGACATCATTCTGAGAAAAAATAGGTCCCTACATATTCTTCTGGGGAGGTTTTGGTTCATTCCTAAATTTCGATAATATTCAATCATAACAGACTTAAATTTGGCCTTTTGAATGACGAAAAATTCCTCCTTGGAATGTAAAACTCCATTAGTTGTTGAAATCTACTGACGTCACGTTTCAAAAATGAAGTCATGTTTTTCGCTCTGAAAAAGTCAGTAGTGAACCAAAATATCTCTGGACTGTATCTGTTGGAAAATGAGTGCATCGCAAAATAAAGTTGGTAATTTCCCTTCCTCTTTAATATGTTAGTAAACACTGCAACTTGATGTAGATGTACATGCAAACTAGTGGATGTTCTTGATTAGTTTGCCTGGGTCCACCTGAGTGTGCTCATCCAGGTGAGCTCCCAACAAGAGCTTCTTGAATGCCAACTTCCCCCTACATGCCCTAGCGTTCATACTAACATGACTAACAGCCAATCTCAACTACTTTCATTGTGTGCATCATGTCCAAATGAAAATACCTTTACCTAATTATTCTCAAGGTAAAACTGCAACGTTACATTATTTTATAAGCTCAAGTTGATACAAAAGTACACGTCATCTGATAAGAAAAATACATGTACATAATGTGATTCTCACAAAGTTACTGTTTTACAGTAAAAATGTAACGTCAAACATCCTGAAAGTGTCCTGCTGAGTAACTAAAAAATACATGTAGAGCCAATGAGAAAGTTGTTTCGTCTTGACGTTATGCAGACCAAAGTAACCTACGCAATGATCAGGTTACTTGGGTTTATCTTTGGTGGGCCACAAAAATGATGTCAAAGCTAGTTATTTTTTCAACAGCATTTGGGTCTGAACTGGGTCAACACAGGGAACCTAATCGTACATACCCAGATTCACAATGGCTCAGAGTATGTGTGCACACTGTAATAAAAACAGGTTCTAACCATGTTAAATGACCATCTCAGACTAACAGTGTATATTAGGTACAGCTCAAGTATTATTAACATCCTTCTAAAATTGTGGTTCGAAAGCAAAACAAAAACAACAACAAAAACATGCATACGTGCACTTGCTTCACACTGTTCATTGTGCTGCGTACATGTACATGCTAAGTGGCAACCAAGGACTCTCTGTTCTTCCCCTCTTGTGATGTACACTGTACAAATGTACATGGACTTTTGTGAAAATCCTTGGTTTGAATGTCGTGAACGTGGAGACTGTACAGAGCCACCCACACACATACGTGTATGTGTTATTGTTTGGATTAGGTTTATTCCAGCGATGTCGATTATTTATCCAAGGAAATATTCATAACTGCCAAACATAGTTTCTTGCCTCTTCCTTTCCTCGGTAACCATGGTAAACAAAATAAAAGAACACTTCAAAAATCATTACTGTGGCCTTCGTTTTAAAATAACATCAATGTAGATAGGATGAATGTACAACACATAAAACTGCACACGATGTAACGTGTACATGTACACACACTGAATAAAATCAAATGCGATGCTAAACACTACAGCAATGCACAACATCAATGCAACATTCAGTGTAATGCAAGAACTCAAACTGGGCTCATTATCAATACATGAATCGGAAATCCAGGCAATAAACATGTGCAAGTGTTCATTACACAAAGGAGCAGGTTTGGCATTACATAGAGACCAACCACGGCGGCCATGGCCTCTGTTGCCCAGGCCTGAAGGAATGTTGTTCTGACAAATGCTTCCTTCATGTTCTTTACATTGAAAGTGATTCATGTTAGTCTGCATGCCTTTGAACATTATTGAGGCTACATTACCAAATAATTGCTTTTATTTGTAAATCACACTTAAAGAAGATGGGTATTTTTAAAGTTATTTACCATCAGATTGAATGACTTTACATAGAGCTATTGCACATGTACATGTACTCGCTCTGGATACAGAAACAATGTACATGTATAACCCCCTAGCAGGTGAGATTTTAAACAACATGCATCAATACCTTCCATTCCTGTTATTGGATAGCCAGAGGGTGGGATTACAAAAATATGAAAAACAATAAAGATATGAGGTTAATTTAGTCATTAATATGTGTACATGGAGATGTATTTATAATATAATTTTATACACATATGTACAAAGTATGCACATTTAGATTATACATGTACATTACATGATGTGGATGCTTTTGTACCATGTCTCCACATGATGGTACACAAAATGTAATACATGTAATAAATGATTGTGAATGCAATGGTGAGAATATTTTCATGAGATGAAATAAGGAATGCTCCATTCAATGAGGCGAAGACAAGTTGAAAGGAACATTCCATCTTTCTTGCACGAATGTGTAACATCCATTATTTGTTTTACATCCAAGTAGATCTGTCATTTGATTGGAGGTGCGAGTACGTGTAATACCAAAAGGCATGTTTTACGACTAGGCCATGTAATGGTTTGATTGAATGACGCATTATCAACAATCACATGACTGGGATACACCCAATAACAAGACCTACATTGTAACCTGTCATGTCTGTGCAGAGGTGTTACACATATAGTGCTTGCTAAAGGTTAAGATGTAAGCCAATTATGAACCCATGAATATTCAACACTTTGGCAGACTATAGATGTACATGTAGGTCAACTACTTGCCATACCAGGTACATGTATGCAGTCAGCATGGTGTTCTAATAATAGTGGTGTGTCATGGCCGAGCGGATAAGAACACCGGACTCAAGCTCTGGCGTTTCTGATAAGCAGAGTCTCGGTTCAAGTCCCAGACTTAACACTTTTTTCCTTAAGCAAAACACTTAACCATTATTGCTGTGTCCTTCGGATGGGACATAAAGAGTGTGGGTTGTGTAATGTATGTAAAATAACCACGATAAGAGAAGGGGTTTGCCCCAGTGTTCCTGGTTTGATTGGCTGCATAGTGCACCACAGCACCTTTCAAACCATTATGTGGTGCTATAAGGAATAGGTCTCATACTTCAAAACGTAGCTCCAGATAACAAGGAGAAAAACAATACTGAGTGCTTTGACATGCCCATCGGGTGTAATAAAGCTCTAGGTATAAAAACTTTGTATTATTATTAACTCTTTAGCTGTTTAGAGACCATCATCTGCCCAGACATGGTTTTAATGTTTGTTTTCAGAATTTTTGTTTTCTTGTAAAAATGTCTTAATAAAAAGTTATGAAACAGGAATGTGGTTTCGTTTTCGAAACATAGCCACTATGTTAACATTGGAAACTGTCAATACAGGTCATGACCTTTACATTGACCTTTTTTAGTTGAGTGGACATAGGTCAGATCTTGCAGTTGTTTGCAGCCACTATGGGCATATTGGTACAAGCTGAATCCTGCCTCTAAGGTCTCTGACATGTCTGAAGTGTTAATACCATCAGAGCCAAATCACAGGACATGTTACTACAGTGTATCACCATTCTCCATTACAACGGAACGTTTACAAGTACCTCCATGATTCTGGTTTTAATATGCCTTGTACTTATAAACATATGAGCACTACAAATATTTATGTCTAGATCTGCTCTACCGTTTAACAACGTGAATGTTGAGTTTTATGAGGTGTAACGTACATGTAACTATCTGTCCTGTACTTCACACAAACCAAACTACCACCGTACCAGCAACATCTGATTGGATTTACTGTGTACATCCCAATGTCAAACCTTATACACAAAAATATGCTTTGCATATGATGAAGTAGCTGTTGCTACGAAAGCTCATGCAGTTTTTAACGTAATTAGTTAGTTTTGAAGTGCTAGAACTAGCTTCCTTGTTTTATCTATCAGACTAACATAGCTATCTGTTTCTCAATCATTTTCTACAAATATACATTGTATGGTGATGACTCATGTAATGGTAATACCATAAGAGTGGGGACAGTAGAACAAAGGAATACAAAAGGGACAACGCTGTCCTCACATTGGAATCCTTTGTAGTTTTGTGTCCTCACATTTTTTCGTGCGCTAAGTCTATGGAGAGTGTTAAGTTAGAGGGACAAAGGAAAGTCCTCACATAGATAGCAATAAATTGATACGTGTACATGCTGTACATGTACATGTACTACCAAGGACAAGATGAAATGGTTGGAAACCTGTGAAATGCAATGTACGCTACATAAAGTACTAATATGAGTTAATGATAGGGATAGGTCAGTGCTTACTTGTGTAACATCCCCACAAATATCTGGAACCCAACTTTCTGAACAATGATTAATGTTTGTGACTTCTGGGTTTAACGTTTTCTACTATTTATAATCAACTTCAGTGTGTACATTTTATGTCACAAAAACCTTCAACACCACCTTTCAATTCAATTCAATTCAATGAAACAATTATTTCCAGACTCTTATATCCAGGCCTCGAAATAACCCATACACAATTTTACATTTTCCTCATAGAGTGCCCCTTACCAGAGGAAAATTGCCGTGCCCCTTCAAGAGCAAAGTTTAAGGCTTGTATATCTGTGGTCTTTTCAACTTGAATCACATTGGAATTACTCAGGTATTGTAAAAGTACTTGCTTTCAGAGTGGGATAGAAACTCATACTATTCGTTATAAAAGAGTGTTGCAAACATGTTTTTTGAAAGAGAAATTTATTAAAATATTTGTTTTTATAATAGGGGCCAATGAAATTTGAATAAGATTAAGCATCACGTTTTTGGAAAACTGGGAATTTTCAATCATTCATTTTCCGTTCAGCAACTGAGCAGTTTTGTACATGTTCTTATTTTGATCTGACAAGTTGGCATCAGAAATTAAATGCATTGCACGCCAAGAAACAAATATGGAAATATCTCAGGACAATTCATACTGGTATCAAATTTATGATAAGTATGTATTGTACATTCAGATTTCACATTTCAAATATTCAAGGGAAACTGCCTGGGTAAATCCTTAAAACACGGACATATAGTCTATACACACATACATTACATTGTGAATAAAACAACAATACATACAAACATTATGCTCACGCAGCAGCAGACAATCGAAAATACAGTTAAACCGCTGGTGTAGCTGACAAACTATGTCACTTAGGAGCAGACCAATCATAACACAGATATGGAAAGTTTATGCCACAGCACGTTTATCCAATGAAATCATTGTATCCAATGAAATCACTGGGCCTGTAAGACCAGTGCCTCAGCCTCCCTACCATGGGCAGCGCGCCGTATCGATACCTCTCGTCACTAACCCCTGGTAGGGATGTACTGAAAAACAACACTGATTGGCTCCCAAGGGTGACTACTTTGCGTGCAGGCTTGTTAAAACTTTTGAGCGCATGTATGGCGCTTGTAAGACGCTGAGTACGTGCGTGTGAAAATGCAAGTATTTTGACGTGATTCCATTTCAAATGAATCATGTTTTTACACGGTCACCCTAAACTGCATACAGTTAGACATATCACAAAATCAAAGAAGAATGACAGAGGACCAGTTGCTTTTTGACTTGATGCCTTTTTATGGGTTACCATACTTAAGCACGCGAAAGAATGGATCGGCCTCAGGCCTAATTAAAATAAGCTAGATTCTAGCACTTTTTAATGAGCCAATTCCAGGGGCAATGATCGAGCAAGGCATGCTGGGAAAAAATGGCGCGGCGAGATCTTCCACCCCTGGGAACGAGGATGCTAGTGCCTGTCTTTATTCTTGCAGATAAAGACAGGGGACCAGTCTAGTGACAAACCAGTACGTGTGTGTAATCTCACCTTGCTCTGGTTGGTTCATCTCATCACACAGATGCAGATCTATCCTCCGTGTGAATAAATGATAGGAAGTTTCTTGAACGTCATATTTCTCAAAGTACTGTAGATTCTGTAGCTCTTTATGTGTCTTGATGTTATGGGTTCTACTGGCAGAGTCATCTTGCACTGGTGATGGAGAAGCTGTGGGCTACAAACAAAAGAACCCAACAAACAAATGTTTATAAATAACAATAATCATAATTGCATCACAGCACCATTCAGGCCTGGAATTACACGAAGGCCATGGCCTCTATTGCCCTGGTCTTGGCCTTGGTGCCCTTCTGAAAGTTTCCAATAGACTTTCCAGTGAAAGTGCTCTTTGTAAAATAAAAATGGCCTTGCCTTCTCAAAGATACAGTTAACCATCGAAGTTCAAGGCCTGACCATTTTAACAAAGTATCTGAACCACTGTGGTTGAAATTACTGAAAATCCAGCAACTCTGGATTGCTATGGTCCACGCCTGAGGTCAAGTGTTTAACCCTCCTACTGTCTGACCTTTGAATATCATCCACTGTGGTTATGAAAGAAAGATAAACTATGCTACCCTGTAATATGTACGTGCAATATCATGTGGTGTGTACACAGTACACAAATGTACATACGTGTGCCACCTTACACAATTATTACAATTGAATGGTTTCAATAGTTTGCCTATCAGCCGGAAATATTTACCGAGAGTAGGAGGGTAAACATTTTACTGAAGCCCTCTAGCTGCAGCCAAAACATGCCAAAGAAGCTTGTGATGGTCCTTTTCAAAACCACACAATTTTGGTACGAGGTTTCATACCGGTGGGTGGAGACTATGGTGGAGCCAAAACCAAAACTGGAAGTCAAGGTTTCTAAAAGAACCAATTATAGATCTCTACCTGTCCTTTATCCGCTGCTCTTGCTTTGCTCAGATTGGCTGCCTTCTCAATGACAGGCATAAGACTTCGTATATGAAGGATGACAGCCTTCATCTGAGAGTCAGTCAACACCCAGAGGATGTCATCTAGTAACATTTGCAGCTTAGAGGATATAAGACTACAATCTATCTCACGCTTCTTGATTGTAACTCGAACCTGTGTAGAAAAGCAGGCAAGAAATTAGCAAAGGATATTTGAATCAAATATGACAGCCGAGGCGGTGTTCATTCGTTAAATAAATTGGAAATGAAAAACATATATCCCTAGCAAATTCTTCAAATGATAGTATTTCAATTAAAAAATTAAAAAACATATACCCCTGTTTTTCAATGTGCTTTTCCAAGTGAGTGCTTTGGCTTTTCCAAGCGAGTGGCAGCTGTGAGTTTTACAAGAAAGGCGTCTTATTACCGACAGGTGTATCTAATAGCTTTTTGTAACCATCAAAATGCATTGCTTATTGGTGATGCGACAATAAATTACTGCTTCATAGTTAAGTCCGGATTAAGACGCCATGTTCTTTAACGCACTACATGTTCACTTGGGAAGACCCAAGGGTGGAATGAATATCAGTGCTTTATTTGCTGTTTGATTTTAAAGACACTTAACCAATATTGCTTCATCCCTTGGATGGGACGTAATGTCGTAGGTCCCATGTGCTGTCTAATGCGCGTATTAAGAACCCAGTTACACCTAGCACTAAGAGAAAAGGTTTGCCACGGTGTTTCTAGCAGTGGCTGCTGAATGCACCGTAGCACCTTGTAAACCAATATTGTAATTAAGGTGCTACTTAAATGGGTCTCATAACTCATCAAAACTTTTAAAAACCTGCCTTTAAAAGTGTTTCTCTTTGTTCAAACACCTTGATGTGCATCTTATTGATGGAAACGTGTCCTGCATAGACTCCAGTATTTTCATTATTAATGCAGAGATAAAAAACGATCGTTATAAGATGTCCTATTGTCTGCCAGGGATATTTTATTTCATGTCAAAATCTAATTAAACATTCTCCGGTTTCTATGGTCCTTAAGTACTCATTAGTTTGATATTCACCTTTCCTTGATTTGTGATCAACCTAATTGGAGTAGTGGGCCGTTCCATATCAGTCTCAATAGCATCTAATGTAAGGCGAACGGTGGACCATTCCACTTCTTTAAAGGTAAGAATCTGTTCCTTGTTGGAGTCTTTGATGCGAGTGTAGCGTAGATCAGCTGGTTTCCAATGTGGAGTAGTACTCTGGACAATCAGCTGAGCAATCTAACAAGAACATGGAAAGTAATTAGAAATACCAGCAATGGGTGCATGAAGTAAACAAACATCACAGCTCTTAAATATCCATTGACTTCAACATGTTCAAAAGAAAACAAAAAATACATTGGGTGAATGAATCTACAGAGAAAGAATTAAGAAACAAGGTGCACAAATTAATTTGCTGTCAATTTTGTTAAAAGTGAAATCCAAACTGCTCACTTTAAACATGTCAACAAACATGACAAATGAGAAAGTTGTCAAAATTTATTGAAAATATGGAATTGCAAACATACATGACATACACCCCATGTACATTGTACATGTACATATTTGGACATCTTCCTGCATGTATTGCTAACTACAAAACTTACATATTTTTATATACATATAATTGTTTTTTTCCCTCAAAATCTTACATGGTGTGCATTTTGTTTAAGACGGATAGAGTCAAGCCTTGTATCTTCTTCAATTCTTTTATTATTCTATTCTTAACTATTCTTTTTTTCCCCATGGAAATCATGTCTGATTCATTTTTTTATATTATTTATTGTTATATCTAATTTGTTTTATATTTAATTCTCTGGTACAGTGAACAAGGTGATTAAAAAATTCTTCTTTCTTTTAGCAATTATAGTCTGTATTTGTAATACAAATACACAAGGGTACAATATACCTGTACCTATGTGTGTACTTGAGTATTATGTACATGTACAAATGTATGCTGACTGTATGGTAGAGACTGAAGAGTAGCATTTCTAACCTAATCAACAATCTAATTCAGCAATCCACTTCACCACCTGTCATCAAATAAAACTACACTGTATACAATAGTATAAGACATCACTTCATTCATCATCATGTCCTAGAACATGTAGAAATTAAGATGGCTACAATTTTAAGCTTTGGTAACAGATTTAACACCTGCACTGTACCTATATAAATGGTATGATATTATCAGCAGAGAGGGGACAGTAGAACAAAGGAATACAAAAGGGACAATGCTGTCCTCACATTGGAATCCTTTGTAGTTTTGTGTCCTCACATTTTTTTCATGCACTAAGTCTATGGAGAGTGTTAAGTTAGAGGGACAAAGGAAAGTCCTCACATTGATAGCAATAAACAGTGATAAATTAATACTGTACATGTACATGTACATGTACATGTAGATAAACCCATAACAAGTGCATACTAGACGATAGATTACATGTATAGACAAGCTAGAATCAATGAATGTCAATGTGCATGTACCACTGTATGTTATAATTATGGAGTGTATTCAGGAATGAGATGAAATTGTTTCACTATCATTAATTAATACATACAATGAAAGTAAAATAACTTCTTGCAACATACAGAATTTAAGTACCGTGGGTAATCTACTTATGGGCTCTTATCATAATGGACAACCGCATGAAACTTTACAATTACAGTCGACTCTCTTTAATACCAGACTGGCCCGTTTTCCTTGTATTATCCAAACCTCGTCTTCAACGCAGCGCACTATTTACACATACATGTACACACATGTCGTCATAGTGCATGCACTACACACGTGTCTAGGCTAGAATGGGCGGTTTGCTTCCAAGTACAGTTCTTACAAGCATCCTGTACACAAAAATATCACTGATAAATGCATTTTTGTTGACTATGATCATAGAAATTTAATATTTTGTATAACTCAAGATAAAATCAAAGCAAAATGATGTCAAACTTGCCATTCATGTGACCATGATGCGACAGATTCGGACTGCGTAGCGCCTATGCTGAACGTTGTTTTCACTGGTAGCCATCAGCGTGTAAACGAAGTAGCATTCAAGCGTACATTGTAGGTTACCAGCGAAATGTTTCTGATTTTCGGATCGGACAGAACCGCAAGACCGGTCCAATCCGAAAATAGTTTAGCAACAAAAATTATTTCTGAACCTTGACTGAATGGTAAGCTTTTACGCAACAATATTTTTCAGATCTCACTACAAAAGTATGAAAAACAATACATTTTGTCATCATGGGGCCGCAAAAATACCTCGTATTATCTCGTGTTCTCATTACAACCGTGCTCGTATCTTCCATTTTTTAAGACATAGAAACACGAATGTGACAGTTCGGGACCGGTGAAATACCTCGTATAAACCGGCATCTCGTATCTTCCAAGCTCATATTAACGAGAGTCAACTGTACATCTTTGTACTTTTACATAAAACCACAACTGATATTGTTTCCAAGTGGTTAGTATCTGATAATGTTTTTATAGATCATTCATGAGACTGCAGCAGCTTAAGACCTTGAGGCCTAAGTTAATTAAGCAACTTAAAAAGCAGACACCATACTGTAGCTATCAATGATTCAATTATGCTTATCAGAGGAAGGTTACCACACACAATTTTACCACACACTTCTTGTTTTTTTCTTTGGAAGAAATTTAAAGAGAAACATCCCATCCTTTGTTTTCTGTCCACTCGTTTCCAATATAGCCAGATAACTCTGTTTCATTCAACCAAACTGTAAACATTTCATCAGATCAGGGATGTGATAGGCTGTTGAGAAAAAAACCTGAACTCTGAGCGCAAAGAGCGAAAGCATGCGAGCTCGAAAACTTGCGAGCATGAAGCCCAATATTAACATTTATCTTTGGTTTTAAAAGCCCTACTCTGCAATCTGGGCATTATTATATGGTTTTATCTTCATTTTTTTATGAATTTAATCTTAAAAAAAAAAATAATAAATACAAAATTGTTTGTTTTGTTTTTTTTGGGGGGGGGGGGCCAAAAAAAACGGAATTTCTTTTTTTTTAAGGGCAAAAAAAACCGTAATTCCGGTTAAAAACGGAGAAATCACATCCCTGATCAGATGCAGTTGTTACGTTTTTGAGAAAACGGTGAAAAAAGGTTTTTGATTTGTCTGGATTTGTAAACTTTTATTGCAGGGTTGATATTTGGTCCTTGGAAGAAGGTACATGTAAGAACATTCTATTGAGTACAAGGACTGACCTACACATGTTGGGTGAAGGCTCTATAACCCTTACCATGCTAAATGCAACAATACGCACCAAATGGTAATAGTTGTTGTGATCTGTTGCATTTGGCAGTCAACTCAGATGTTATTCTTTGACTGAATTTGTTGCATTTAGCAGTGAAGTGACTTCATATAGGTTTGGGTGCTTCTATTGTAACTGAACAACTTACATGTATAATGGGTATTTCAAAATATTTTTCGTGGGAAAAGTATTGAGAAGTATGATGTAATATTAGGTAAGAATCATAATTCAAATCATATTAAAAAGACAGTATAATAACGGTTAAACATTACACTTATGTGCATACTGTTGCATTTAGCAGGGCAAACACCCTTGCTCAGTCCTTTCACAAACAGCATGCCTGCACATTGCAACAATATCCCTTGTTGCATTTTGTTGCATTTGGCATGGTTCTCATTTCAACTGTGTTGCATTCTGTTGTATTTGGCAGGCTTTTTAGAGAGACCCTAATGGGGGTTAGGGTAATATACTTTTTAGGGCTTATCAATAAGTTATTATTTTTCGAAGGCCAAAAAAAAAGACTAAAGTAGGAAGAATATCATAAAGAGTGTTGGTTTGTTTTGATTGTGGCAATCAAAATAAGCAACGGTGATATAGGTCTAGAAATATGCTACTTTTGAATTGGACAGTATTTTAGACAGAAATATTTCTCTAGATCATTTTAGTTTATAATCAGTGAGCTTTTAGACTAAAATTAATAACTGTTTTTGTACATTTACCAAGTAGTCTTATACTATGTCTTTACGGGTTCATTTTCTGTTTACTACAGCTGTATGAAACTGGTGCCTGGTTGTTAGTGTGAGTCTGAGTGTGCCTGATTGAACAATAACCATGCTAGAGGCTACAGGATCATTAATACAGCTAGACTTGGTAATACCATCCAGTTCACAGAGCAACATAGTACAACACTCATAGCAAATGGCTGAATACATTGCCATGATTGTTACTGATAGTATGATTGGATTTTACTACAAATGTATACTGTATATTGCTATAAGTATAGCAGGATAAGCAAGTGGTCTTAAAGATACACACAATTCCTGTCAATTTGATATTTCACTTGTTTCATCATAACCATCATCATCTAGACTGCATTGTCTGAGACTATACATGTAGCAGGGCACTCATACAGAAACAACAAAGAACCTGTCTCTCAGCTTATCACCCGGTCACCAAAAAAGGAAGGAGAAATGGGGAAGAAAAAAGCTCAGCTATACAGATGTAGTTGCCGGGGACATCGGGGTGCTTCCAACTGATCTTCCAAACTTAATGAGGGATAGACAAGGATTGGCAAATCTCAATATGATTCCGACTTCGGTCGACTAGAGAGAGCGAGAGAGCAGTCACAACTGAGATCTGAGATTCCATTCACATCGTCACTTGCATTATCACATTTAAATTTGAAATTTTTTGATAAGCCAACAATAGAGTATTGAGAGGAACACTGTGCTTGTATTACATGTACAGACTTGGATACTTCCCGCCCAAACATGCATCCAGCAAGCGCTACTTATACAGCATCACCACCGGCAGTCAAGCATTCTCCTGAAGAAGAGCAGAGTATACCGTACACTGCTCAAAGCGTAGAGAGCACATGGTTGTACCCGCAAGTTCATGAATTTTACTATTTATTCATTTATTTATAGTTGCTTCATGTACAGAGCTGTCAATATTTGCTTCTTGCAATCAGGGAGATTTTGTACAACAATCAGGGAGATATTTAGATTTACTTTCAACATAATAGGGAAAAGGTTTCCATAATCAGCAGATCAGGGAGATTTTCAAATTTGTTCCAGAAGATGTTAAGATTGGTTTATTTTTAGGTAATCTTCTGCAGAATCAGGGAGAGTTGGAAGCTCTGCACATATCAAGCCATTTAAGACCCAATAGCTACTCTTTTTTTGATACTTTTTTTGCTAACAACTAAACTTTCTACCATCCATTACTTACTTGTAGGTTGATGTGGAATGTGTCTGATTTGAGCAGACCAGTGATAGAGTTGATATGAATGTACATGCCATTACTTACTTGTAGGTTGATGTGGAATGTGTCTGATTTGAGCAGACCAGTGATAGAGTTGATATGAATGTACATGCCATTACTTACTTGTAGGTTGATGTGGAATGTGTCTGATTTGAGCAGACCAGTGATAGAGTTGATATGAATGTACATGCCATTACTTACTTGTAGGTTGATGTGGAATGTGTCTGATTTGAGCAGACCAGTGATAGAGTTGATATGAATGTACATGCCATTACTTACTTGTAGGTTGATGTGGAATGTGTCTGATTTGAGCAGACCAGTGATAGAGTTGATATGAATGTACATGCCATTACTTACTTGTAGGTTGATGTGGAATGTGTCTGATTTGAGCAGACCAGTGATAGAGTTGATATGAATGTACATGCCATTACTTACTTGTAGGTTGATGTGGAATGTGTCTGATTTGAGCAGACCAGTGATAGAGTTGATATGAATGTACATGCCATCAACTACCTTCTCTGGGAAACCATATCTGCTTGCAGGCCTGCAGGGAAAAAGGTAGAAGATTGTTACTCAACAAAGTACATTTTTTATTATTGACATAAATTGTACTGTACATAAATGGATGTACAGTATTCTTGGTTATGAAACCTACATGTAGGAAGGGCTACACAAAAGTTGTATACCCTCTACTGGCAGGTCATGTTTCATCAGTCAAAGATACGGGAAGTCCAGGCTTGATACATGTACATTGTACATGTTGTACAGTCACTTTGTGTTTAGCAGCTTATTATACCACAGGCTCCTTGTCATTTGATTGGTGGAAAACGTGTCACGTGTCATCCATTACATGTATTTTGCCAAGTATTACTGAGTCCAATATGGATAACTATTGGACGCTTTGCAGCATCATTCCCAATTAATTGCTCCCTGCGTAATTGTCCCACCAAGGCAAGTAATATGGGACCAGATGCACTATAATTTTTCCGTTTTCCACTTGGGCGCGAGTAATAACAAACTTATCTTCAAGCAAAACTTTACGAATAGCTTAAAATAGCATGTTCAGAGGTGTTATAGATCACACTCTTGTTGCTATGAATCGACCAATCAGAAATCAGGGATTCAAGTTTGCATGAAGATGTACACCTGTACATGTAGACTGTGTACATGTAGATTCCATTCTGAATATAAATTACTTACACTTGAGACTGTTTATTTGACATGTCTTGTAACGTAGTTGTTGTCTCTCTGAGTGTACGACATGTAGCCATCTCCAATTCTACCTGATCCAGATACTACAATAAAAACAAATAAATGTTAAGATCACGGCCCAATTTCATGGCTCTGCTTACTTACGGTAAGCAAAGAATTGGCGCTTACAGAAGCAGGGAATCCTGCGATTACGTCAAGCCTATTTCAGGGGTTAGCAGGGAAATGTTGCTTGTGCGCGTGCGTACTCACGTTACTAGGCATTCTTCTCTTACACAACTAGCGCAGAAAATTGGCGCAAAATTCGGCGGTAAGCAAGCAGAGCCTGGTTAAAATGAGTATACTTGTACTTAATGTGTTACACTAACTAGTACGCTTGTATACAAGAGTGTGCTGTGTTGTCAATTACTGTTAGCCATGAGAAAGACGCTGCTTTCAGTTGCTTTGGCCAAAATTTGAGGCCATTAACAGTTTTTACATAAATACTGATTTTAATGTTATTGGGTGATATAATACTATTTCATTGAACTGTTGAATAGATTTTGATTCACAGATACAGTCATATTCATTCTATTTCCTTTTTTGTATTTGTAGCATTATAGTCATTCTGTTTTTGTTTCCATTTGTACTTTTCCACTGTAATATCTAATAAATTTGTACATAATTTTATCAGCCAAAAAATAATTCATCCTGTGACGTTGCTTTAATAATAACAATTTCAAATCAAATTCAAATTCCAATCGAGCGAACTACAATTATAAGTAATGAGGCATTGAGGCATTAAACTGCAAAGTTATTGATAGTTTCCCTGTGGGCATGATGGGTACAAGGCAGGGCAGAAGTCCTCCCAAACTGCACTAGGGCATGCTGGGTAGACAATGTGACGTGGATCGACAGAAGTGACTTAAGGACTTGAGCAAGATCATCAAGATAGAGGACAGGTGGTAGTGCTGACACCACTCATGCACATGAAGCAGACAGCTCTAACACTTCCAGCATACTGTAAGCACAGTCAGACAGTATGGTGGATGGTAGAGATGTAGAATATGGCAGTAATCAGTGCTGTTATTTTAATTATTTGCATGTCAAGGTCACCATGTTTACAAATGTACAAGAAGAGTGACTTTGTTGTTGTATCCATTCCAAGGCATTCCCTGGCAGGCAAGCTGCTACATGTATACAGTACATGTACATCGTAGCTGGTACACACATGTACATATACATGTACATGTCATGTGACAAATTTGACATTTTGTATCAAATACATAATCTACATCACATTTAACAAATTAAAAAACAAAACAGGTTTTTAGATGTGGCCCCTTTCATCATGTCAAAAAATTGATAAAAATAATGAGGGTTTACATAGCTGTATACAAATTGTGCCTGCAGGACTAATACCACTGAATACCGATATCTGTGGCACTTGCAATGCATATAAATATGATGTCATCTGGTCACATTATATGGGTTTATTGACTATGAATTCACCTGATGACATCATGTCAATCAATTTTGCTTGCGCCATTTTAGGCATCAGATTCCCCCTGATTTACTGTACAGTGCGCTTTTTAGGTGATGCTCATGCAGGAAGTGCATGGAGCAATCCTGAGATCGCAAACATCTACAATGATGGATCAAAACAGCAGTAATGAAGGATGGTGAATTTCAAAGAAACAAATACTACTTACAATACTTATGGGATGTGTTTTTAACTTTGTCCAAGGAATCTGTAAGACAAGAAAAAAAGAACAATGCATAAAAGAATTAAGTGAAATAATTTTACATAATTTATTTCAATTCGGTATTTCAAAATTGCAATGTTTGCAAACATTTGTACATTTCTATATACACTGTCCATTAATGTACATAGATAGCAATAAATTGATACATGTAGTTTTGAAATATAATGTACATGGGACGTGTACATACATTAAAATATATGTAAATGAAGTAAAGGAGCAATTTGCTTGTGCGGCAATAGGATTATCGATATCAAGCAGAAAGTTAACCCTTGAGGTCAATGTAACTGATCATGTAAATGGTTTTATCACCCTGATAGACCATGCTCATGTCACCCATGATCCATCAGCAACGATGATTTTGTGAGGCAGAACAAGTGTGATTACATGACCTTTTCAATATGGCAACAAACAAGTTTTGAGACAAAGAATGTATTTAACTGATATTTTTCTTTTTGAAACCACAAGGGAAACTGACTGGGTAAATTTTAATTCATTTTGGGTTGTAAAAAAAAATTACAAGAGTGGGATTTTAACCTGTGACCTCCAGATTAGTGTGGCGGTACTCTATCATCTGAGCTATCTAGCCCCAATGTTGGCGGTATCCCAATTTTGTCAATATCTTTGCTTGGGGATGTTAATGCCATATGTAGCATGTACATAGCCAGGGATCACACCCAAGTTTACGATACAACCTGGGAATCTGCAGCCCCAGTGGGATAAAGGGGATGCGACTTACAGAATTGTAAATTGAAACATAAGTCGTTTCTTAATGTAATTTGCAAGACCATTTGGCAGCCACCATTTTTGTTGCTTACTTTTCCAGACGCTGATAGGCTACTCCGCAATTTATATGGGCGCAGAACGTCACAACTACAAACAGGCAACTACTGTACATGTGTGATGTATGATTGATTCCCGTCAGTCAGGAACATGTTGCAAAAGTTAAGAGTGTTTCTACACTTGTCTTGCTACATGTACTATTGATTTTCTTGAGTGGCAACTGATGCAGATTGTCTATAACATCATGAATCTCATTATCAGGTCGTAAACAATTGGCAACTGATGTATTTCCCTTCCAGCATGTACAGTCTCAGCTCAGGCCAAGCAAAATCCTGAAAAGTCAGTCTCCGACTGTTTTTGTGTCATCACAAAGTCCACCTGAGGGCGGCTTAATGATACTACAAATACATGTACATTTAGATTTGTTGTTCAGGATTCATTGCCCATAGTATCAAGTTCCATTGTAACAAACAAGATTCAATGTGTTGGGTTTTGTTTTTCTTCTAAATATTAACGATTGTTTTTTTGTTTTTTTTCTTGACCCCCTAGGGAAGTAACAAGGAAAGACAATTGTTCATAATCAATTGTAGCAAACAAGTAACCAGATACAGTGTGTAAACTGTGTGACATGCATGATGAGCGATTAGCCATCCAAGAACGGTTGTTAACTAGAACTCAAACATGTGTGTACGAATATGCTTTTAAATTACGAGACTCCCAAAGTATGTAGTCTGATTGTTATGGATTTCAGACATTTTAATTGAAATGACATTCAGTAGCCTACATACTGCAACCTTGAGGATTGTCCATGTACAATGTACATGGAACTAAAGCTACATCATGTAGATGCTCCTGAAGTTTGACGATCACTCAACAATAATTGGATCGATTGATGTAACAGAACCTACATGTTGTGTACATGTACATCTTATCTAATTTACAATACGTAGATATAAAAATTTGGTGCATTTTCCAACTGGATACATGTCGAAGCTGCCTATCACACATGTACAATGTACAAGTTTCACATTAAATTCAAACCTTTATAAGTTTTAAATTATTACATGCATTAATGAAAGTAGTTTATTGTTCACTAGAATTAGAATAGCACACAGCATTTTAGACTAAATACATGAAGCACTTTACATACATGTACATGTGTGTACTGTCTGACTGTGTGTACATTGGAGACATGATACATTTTAGGTACAAAACAAGTTGTCATGACTGAGACTCCATGAATTGTACTTTTGAAGCATGCTTAGCTAATCAGGTTCAGACAGTTTTCAAGGAGACAAGGAGACTTTATCTAGGGTCGTTCAGACACAGTACTAAAGTCGGTTTTAAGGCAGTTTTAACTCATTCGGGTTTAACTTTATGTGTGTGAACGCTCTTAAAACTTAACCAAATTGGGTTGAACTCGAATGAAGTAAATCGGCGAGGGTGGTTTTAATGCTGAACCACTTCGGGTTTATCTTTTAGCACAGTGTGTGGACAGAATAAAAATGACCTCATCCGTTTTAACTCGCAACAGATGACCGCTGACCTGTGTAAGGTCGCTAAGTAAATATGCCTACATTGGTCTTGGTGAGTGAATGCTCCTGTATCAAGTGCAACCATGAACCAATGGACCAGCTCCTTATTCGATATGAATGTCGATGAATAATTTAGTTGTCTATCTGTAGTGCCATCTGATGTACGTACGCCTCAACAAGGCCGTGCGCGTGCTTTTGTGAATAGACCGGATGTTGTTGGTTTGGGTCACAGTGCTGTTTGACCTCTTAAAACAGAAGATAAACCATATCCGGTTTAACTTTGAGCTGTCTAAGGCAAGGTAGTTTTATTTTTACAACAGCCCCCCGCTGCTCGTAAAGTTAAACTGGTTCGGGTCTAACTTTAGTACGCTGTCTGAACATGGCCTCTGTGTATTTTATAGCACCTGAAGAGAGCTTTTATTAAACACAGTCAACTCCAAATTTTTACAACAATTGAGCGCTACTAGGATGCATTCCTGGAGACCAGGTTTCCTAATCGCCCAGCAGGGGGCGGCCAGTTGAGGCTCCACCACGAAACTGTGCTGGTGCCCCCTACCGACCGATTGACACCGATATTATACATACACTATATAAATATGTACAACTTCTCAAGAATCACACAAGATCCAAGTGTACACTGTACAGCTCCATTTGAGGTAAACAGCTTTTCAATTTTAGTGGTATCCATTTACTGTACTACATACATGTGTACATGATGTACATGTACATGTATGCCCAATTTATCATGTTACATGTGTACCCTATACCAATTACCAAAGCTCTCACATCTGAACAGACATGACAGACAAAACGTGTTTTCTCATTCATGTACGTGTGAGACTTACACAGTCTATTGAGAGAGTCGTGAAAACTTGCAATCAGACGTGTAAGAAGCATGTGAACACAGTGGGTGCCAGATTAGACTGCACATCGGGTTGTGCTACAACTAGACCGAAAATGGTGTCCAATAGCCTCGCAGTGTGTGTCTGAGCAGTCTTGTGCACCAGACTCTAGTGCGGCTAAGCATTCTTGTGCACCAGACTCTACTGCGGCTCAGCAGTTTTGTGCACCAGACTCTAATGTGGCTGAGTGGTCTTGTGCACCAGACTCTAATGTGGCTGAGCAGTCTTGTGCACCAGACTCTAGTGCGGCTAAGCATTCTTGTGCACCAGACTCTACTGCGGCTCAGCAGTTTTGTGCACCAGACTCTAATGTGGCTGAGCGGTCTTGTACACCAGACTCTAGTGCGGCTCAGCAGTCTAGCATGTCTAGTACACACATTTGTTCATAGTTTACATGTAGTTTTGGTGGCAATTTCATCAGTGTGAGTTTGAATATTGCTCATGACCCCTGTGTGTCCCTCAGCAAGACACGTCATAACTTTGCTTCTCCTCAACAGAAGTAAATGGATACAGAGAGGGCAGAGAGATGGTTTTTGTGATTTAAGTACATGTAAGTATGAGTAGTTCCATGTGCTTCAAGCAGGGATGAGATTCTGAAAAAATGAAAGAAAAAAGTCAGAAAATTGTCTTTCATTGGAGTTGAACACAAGTGAAGCACAAATTCAAAATCTCACCTGATAGACTGTAATTGGTCTTCCCTATCTTGATATGGGACCGAAGATTCCGCATGTGTAACGAGGGCCCTTTTCCCCAGTGAGGCATAATAGTTTAAATCAGAATCGCACCGCATGAATTCTGACAGACAAAATCCTCCAGACTTCCATTCAACACAATCCCACCATCAGGGTTTTTGAATTCATAAAATGTCATTTTCTTTTGCCGACCCCGTACATGTACATGCCGTATCCCATCTAACGATGTCTTAACCACAAGACATAGTGCAGAAAGAAGCTAATTTAGAATTTTCTAAGCAGAACACACGTGAAGTGGGAAAGCAGATATGCCTGTATGCACAGCAAAATGTGTCCATAGACAAAGTTTGCTTAAAAAAAGACCAACTGTTGATACTGCCTGGCACTCATCACATGTTGTTGAGCATGGATACCAGTTAATATCAATGGCCGCAAGTTGACGAATGGTCATTATGTCATGTATGTGAACTTAGCCACTGCACATCATTAATTGCACATTGCATTGCTGCGTGTGGTGCAAGATCCATGTTTGGTTCGCCAGCCTCCCTGCTGACCGGCCAGCCTCCCTGCTGACCGGCCAGCCATGGCTATGCTGCGTGCAGCTCGAGACAGTGTTAAAAAGAAAACCATAACATTTCAAGGCATATTTGTGTGGATCATTACAGTAAATTCTACTTATTATAACATCTTTCCAACCATTCATTTCATAACGAACACTTTCAAGTGCTTTTTACAGCCCAAATCACCCAATCCAAGGCAACAATTGTCTGCCGGCCAATCCCTACTGACTCAAACTACTTTTTCAACTAAATTCTATAGTCACGATAGTCAAGGAGCCTTCCACTTCATTGCACCTCATTATGGAACGACTTGCTTCATATTCGCTAAGCAGACTCTCTTCAGATTTTCAAGGGACTTTTCAAGACTCATTTGTGTGAATCTTGATTTTTGTAAAGTAGTAATCGCTATTTATTTCTTTTCATTGTTTAATGTTTATGTGTTGCACATACAATACATGTGTAGAGGCTCCTGCATTATGCGCTATATTATTATTATTCATGTTATTATTCACTTGTTACATGTACTTTAAAGTAGGTGACAGAGGAAACATTGACTACAGTACGTGAGGCAGGACATGCCAGAGGAAACATTGACTACAGTACGTGAGGCAGGACATGCCAGAGGAAACATTGACTACAGTACGTGTAGCAGGTATGCCAGAGGAAACATTGACAAACATGACAAACGAACACTCAGGTACTGTTGGTTGTACACATGCATGACGATGATACAAGTAGATCAACATTTTTATGCCCGTCCTTAAAAATCAATGCAAAGCACTACCACCATATTAAGCTCCCCCATAGGCATGGACAGGCCAAAATCAATGGTACAGCCTGACTGCTGACTGTGCATGTCTTGTACTGCATAGGATGCTATGGTCTACAGTGTACATAATACTGCTTGTGTATCAATATTATTGATTGTACAAATAGTATCATCACAATAATAAACTGGTTGTCTTGCATTTTAAATTAGTTTTTCGTGAGTTGTGAGAGTACATTGTCTGTATGCAATGGAATAACTTTGCACATTATTTGGCATACTGGCATGACTGGTGGATAAAAAACAAGGTTTAACTAGTTAAAGTACAAATAATGCATCAGACACTGTACACTGTAGATTCTGATGAGCAAAAGAAAGTTTTAGCACATGTTATGCAGGGCTTGAATTTTACACTGGACTGCAGGCTCAAGGCCAGTGACTTTAGCTTCTGGCCAGTAAACATACAACCATGTACATGTACATGTACAAGTCCAGCGGTGTTGTGTTTTTTTGCTAATAACTCCTCACTGTATTTTTAATTTTAAACTGATACATCTTTAAATTCCGTTGATTGGAGTATTACTCATAAGAAAAATGAGATAAATCTTCTCGTAGTGCTTGTTTCAAAGAGAGAGCTCTAATGTGAAACTGTGTAGATAGTGTTCTTCTCATTTTGACTCCGGTCTTGTAAAACATTTTCTGGTCCAGTAAAAGTTTTGAGCTACACAACGTACAAGCCCTACAGTCTTGTGGATTGATTCCCCAGTTATGTAAATTGCTGCCCTGAACAAGGCACAAGATTTGTAGGCCTACAGTCAACAGTGTGGTGTAAAGTTTGTAGTGTAATGTACTGCACAAAATGACAAGCACATGTACATTTTTCTAAATGACAAAACTTTAACAGCACCTGCATGGGCTGGGCCTCATTTCATGGGTACATTGTATACGTAAACCCTGCAACAACGCTCTGTAAACTGCATGGATCTACATGTACAGTATGGGCCTTAAGTGCAGAATCTGGGGATAAGCAGAGCCATGAAACTGGGCCCTGGTGCAATGTAAACTAGATGTTCCTACATGTATTTGGCTCGCAGCATCCACTGCTTTGGTGATACATGTAAGTTGACTTAAACCCTGACAGACTAGGTTTGCTCACACATAGCCCCAAACATATCCTTCAGAGTTAGAGTTAAAAGCTCCAAATGATGTACAATGTGCAGTACATGTACATTGTACATTTAAAGGTCATCATTTGGTAATGACCCGGAAAGAAATGTGTAATTTGTATCCAAAAGCTAACTTGTTATAAAGATGGTAATGGTAGTAAGCATGCTGCAAATTTTGTTCTTCCGAAATGCCCTTGTGGATTAGAAATCAACAAAAACATTTAAACCTGAGAAAGGATTCATGCATGGATCGTTTCTCAGATTTCTGAGAGTTGGTGTCCGTCCACGAATGCTGCGGCCAGAGATGAGGTTGGTACCCGCTTCACAAAACATGGTTGGATTCTATGTTTGTGTCAAAATACAACAGTTTTTGCTGTTTTCTTAGCAAGTAGTCACTGTATTCAGTTGAAACTTTTACAGATGACTTTCATTGTAAATAATCAGCATTACGTTGACAAACCCAAACGATGACCCCACCTTTAAAGGCAATAGGCCTAGTCCTTTGAGGATACCTTGATAGCACCATTTGGATCAAACGTTGCCAAATACATTGCAAAAAGTCAGGTGTTTTTGCTTGCTGCCTCTTCTTACAATAAACAATGTTCTTGTAGTACAGTAAATCTATAATAATATGCTATGATTTTGAAGAGCCGTGGCTTACAAAGTTCATTGTATACCTAGGCGGCTTATATTCCAAAAATTACATGACATGTACGTGACATGTACTGCGCATTGTACAAAGTTGCATACATGTGTACAGTACATATACGTACCTCCTACAAATCATACCAACATGGCCAAGATTAAAACTTGCGTAAGGCACACAAGTACCCTACTGCATGCTACAATGTACATTGCTGTGGTTGTGAACCTGCATTTTTTGATAAGGAAACTCTGGAAAGCATGAACTTAAAAAAAATATTTTATATACTGCACAATTACCTACATCATGTACAATGTATGCACATACACTGTGCCTTGATTTTTTCAGAGGTTACCATAAACATAATATTCATTTTGTTTGGCCAGACAACAAACATGACAAACAAAACCTGATTTTGTTAGTTCAGTTGATTAGTGGATTCATTTTGTACTAAGCACATGTATAAACATACAGTTTACATACATGTATGCACTGTCGCCCACTAACTGTAATAGCAACCAGTGTGCAATTTGATTGCATAAGTTGTGATTATGAATCAAGTTAAGCTGATACAGACATGAGTGTACCACAGCAAGCCAAACCATGGTCAAACAAACTCCCATCATGCCTGGATTATACTAGTTACATGCACTTCAGAAGATCACTTGTTAAAATACACTCTGAATAGTCAAATTAAATTGAGCTAAATTATGAAGAAAAGATACATCTAGTGCTCTTATAATTTCAGATTGTTTTCATTTGTGTAATTTCTCCCATTTACTCGGCCCCAGGCAGAGCTCCCAAGTGAGTAAGCTCACGCCTGGGTCGCCTTGCCCAAATTTTGGACATGCTGTCCAAAAACCATCGATTTTATTTTACATTTTTCTTTTTTTTCATTTTATTTTTCAATAGCCAGTTGCATCTTTTTGAACCAACACATTTTCTGAAGGGCCAATAATTTTGGGTTGCCACTGGCCCTGCCGGCTGACACACATGGCTGAGCTCAATCCTTAAAACTCACAGCAGGAGGTCCCTCTGTTGCAAGTTATTATAAGAAAATTGAAAAGCCTCTAATTTTTCTATATGGAATACATTTTGTACAAGCTGGCTGACATCACAAATGCGGACAAATCTGACAAACTGAAAGCCAAATACTGAAAGCCAATAAAATCTCAATGCAACAAAGAAAGTCTAGTAAGGTCAGTTGACCAATTTGGAATTGTGACACGCGAGTATACTACAGTACGTACATGATAACATTACATGATGTACAACAGTTCATGCATGGTGTCATGATGTATGTACATGTACAGTGTATGTTGTACATACTACATAACATGATATGAAGTACAAGGTTTGTACATTGTACGGTGGAGGCATTAAGTTGCAGAAATTGTTGTGGGGCATTGTGTCAGTTTGTTTTCAAATCACAGAAACAAAACAAACATTTTTTTTAATGGGGTTGCATTTGGGTTTCTCCATGGAGCACACATGTGGTACAGCTGTATGGTACCCAGAATGCAAGTATATATTTGTATTGGTCCAAATCCTCAGTGAGGTCATTTCAATAACAAACACAATTTCATTAAGTTCCATTGCGGTACAATAAATTATAGACCTTTTTTGTTAAGATACAGTACCTTTTTTTCTTTTTGAGGGCTTAAAATCTCGGAAGCCAGCGCATCCTTTTTGCAATTAATTTATTCTTGAATTGAAACGTTAACTTTACTACCACAAACATGACAAAGACTACATTTTGGAACAAAATAGCAAAACATTTTCAGAACAGACAGGTTTATGATGGTGAATATTTGCTTATAATCACCAAAAATATTATTTTTTTATTTTTCAGCACTAGGGAATATCTTGGGTGGGTTTGGGTACAATTTGCTAGCCAATTGGAACATTTGAAAAGAATTCTGACAAGTGTTTACATACATACTGTACATCAGGCCTAGAATTACACAGAGGCTATGAAGGCCATGTGGCCTTCAAATGTTGCTGTGCTTTTGGCCTTGGTGCCCCTTCAAAAGTTCCCCATAGACTTTAAGAATTTCCAATGGAAGTGTCCTTTGCAAAATAAAAATGGCCTAGCAATCTCAAAAATGAAATTCCATTGTGGTGCCGGGAAAACCTGCCCAGCACTCATAATTCCCCCACCTCACCATGACCACCACTGGCAGAATTTTCTGTTTCACACCACCACACATTTTCAAAATTTTTAAACTATAAACTTGCAATTTCTTTCCAAATGTTTTCAACAAAATGTAAAAAAGACCAGTGAAAAAAATGGTATCCAAAACTTTGAGTACTTCTTTGGTTTGAGTCAATTTTTATGATCCAGGAAAAACAATTTCCGCCGAGGATCCCTGGACAGAACCCTGTTAATGGTAATGGACTATTACCCTATCTTTCCCAGCAATACTAAAAACTCTATATTCAATACACACAGCAATAAAACAAATAAAACTAGACTCGAGTGATCCAAGGTTCGCAACTATGCATGTTGCTTGTGGACAGAGATAGTCGAGAAGAAAAAGACTGACTTAAAAATTGTAAAAAATGAACAAATAATAGGTGGTCGGCAGTTGCCTGAACACCTACTGTAGCTAGGGATTCCTGATTGCTACTGTACCTTGACGGAGACCTTATTACACACCACCTTGTTGAGAACAAGCCAGGAAGGGAACTCTAAAACCTCCATCAATGCTTTCTCATCTAACTCCAAGTCTGTTAGATTTCCCTCTCCTTTCAGTGTGCTTAGTCGGATCCGATCTTGTGAGAGGTTCTTTGCAAACCTTGAAAGTCAAAACGAAAAGTACAATAATGAAGAAATATGTATTGGGTTTCTACTAAATATACAAACTGTATTGATCTCAAGGGGACTATAGTCAGTGATACTATGATAGTATTAAAAAAAGTAGTATAGTAGGCCTGTGTAACTCATTTAAAGGGTGCAATGCAGGCCACAAATGTAAGATTATTCCTCTGAGAGAGTGTACAATATTGGCATTGTGTTTGACACTTCCATGAGTATGAATGCTCAAATAACATCTCTGTGTACAAGTCTCAATGCGCAATATCTCTAGAATCAGAAGATTCTTTGACAGGGACACATGCCATCTTGTCACCCGCGCTCTGATTCTCACCAAGCTTGACTATGGTAATGCCTTGCTATTTGGCTCTAACACAACTGATATATAGCAACTGCAAAGGCTACAGAACTGGGCAGCTGAACTTGTCTGTAGTGCCTCAAAGCATTTACCATGCCACACCTTATTTAAAAGAACTTCACTGGCTGCCATTTAGACATGTTAGAGAGAGGATAACCTTCAAGATCTTGGTTTATTTTTGTAAATGCCTCAACAACACAGCACCTGGTTTTTAATCATTTTCCCTGTCTCCCCACCAGCCTGGATGCTCATGCCTTCACTCAGCATCCAACAATACCCGCCTCATCATGCTCATGGACCCAAACTCTGTCAAGCTGCTCAAGTCTGCATCAAGTCACACCTTTTCTCATTTTGCTCCCCAAACCTGGAATGCACTCACTACAGACTACAAAACCTGGAATGCACTCACTACCGACTACAAAACCTGGAATGCACTCACTACGGACTACAAAACCTGGAATGCACTCACTACGGACTACAAAACCTGGAATGCACTCACTACCGACTACAACTGTATCTACAACTGTACATGTATCTCCATCAGAGATTCTGACTCTTGATGCAAGTTCAAAAAAGTCTATCAAAAGTAAACTACTGTAATGCACTGTGTTCTTGATGTAGTGGTGCTTTAAAAGTGCCTTATGTCATGTATGTGCATGTTATGTACTGATGTACATGGACACTTACATACTGTACAGGTGCATCCTGTACATGAACATGCCCTGACTTTCATGGTGGTGCAAAGTCGTGACGCTATAATTGACATGATTGAATGCAACTTTTACTATGTAGTTTTTTTTCTTCATATTTTCAAAACATCAAACATGTATCTGCACGGATTAATTGTTTGGTACATGTACACACCATATACAACATGTACATTGTGTACAAGGTACATATCATGTATGCCAAGTAGTTCCACAAATATGTCAGGAATAAGGTAGCTCAAGCAATATGCAATGTTTACAACTTGAAGTGATATTTGCAATCAAAAAGGTTCAACTTGCTTGTTGTGTACTTGAAAACTTTTTTAGAATGATGTACATTATGCATAACATGTATAGACTGAGTGATAAAGGGTGGGCTATAACTGTATAATGGCACAGTCCTATGTTAGTATCTGTGATAAGAACGATATTTTAAAGAGAGCCATCCATGATCACACTACATGTATCTAGAGCAAGTTAACAGCCCAGCAAGCATGAAAAGGTGGGCTCGCATCAAAACGCCAGTAGTGTAAATGCAGTCTGTGTACACCTCCATGTGTATGCAGCTCACTTAGCATGCTTAGCTGTAGCTGTCACATTGCAAAAGTCATCATTGAATTTTGTTCCTGCCCTCGACACAGGGGGCCAAAGGGGGATGCGTTTTGAGGTAAATTGATATTCTACTTCTAATGTAAAGCTTTAACATGTTTAAGTACTTGATAAGTTGATAAGTTGATCTTTGTAAAATTTGAATAATTAATATAATAAAAAGCCAGGGCTCGAATTCTGTACATACAATTCCACAAGACCGCAGGGACTGTAGCTCAAAACTTTTACTTACTGGACCAGAATTTATTTTACAAGACCAGAATATTCATAGAGAAAGAACTTTAACTTTCTACAGAGTTAACAAATAACATGTAATTTTTTTTTATTATAAAAAATTATATTTATGGGTTAGTGTATTTTGTCTTTGATGCTTAACATAATTGCATACACCAGACTCAAGTCAAAGTCAACATTCATGACATTTGATATCATTTCTTTCTGTTAAACATATTGAACAGTGAAGTATTATTTAATAAAATTATAATAATAATAATTATAAAACACAAGACCACTGGACTTGTCAATGTCACTGTCAGGTCAGGGGCTAAAATCACTGGCCCCAGGCCTGCGGTCCAGTGGTGTCAAGTTCAAGCCCTGAAAGCGGACCAAGGGAGGGGTATAACCGACCACAACTAAATATGCATACAAGAGCTACAATTTACACCATTTACAAATGAAATCGAACGTAGCTACACATGTACGTTGGCTGCAGTGGCTGCCTATCCCATACTCCCACACAGTCAAAAAGCATGCAGTGCAATGATGTGTCACTGTCAATAAACTGGGTTGATGACAAATCACTTACTTGGAAAGATGCTTGATTATTTGGCCTTTAATGATGGACGCCATTTTGATCTTCCTGTCTTTGTCTTTCAAATAATCTTGAAGTACTATAGGTACCCTGCAAAGACCACCGACGACCTTTCCGCAGCAATTATCTGTACGATAATTGTCGATTGCATTGCCTTCGTCACACAAAATCTGTCAGTGTCACACTCCTTGCAGCCATTTTATCGTAGATTATAAAATGATGCACAACAGAGGGCGCCAAACAACATGTGAAAACGACCTTACCGCCCCGCCCCTTTACCTTGCTAAAAAAATACACGAAAATATTCCGCCCCAACTTGACAATCGTCCTAACTATAGTTGGGACTGGTCCCAACTTGGGTGTTAAATTTGGGGCGTCCCAACTATAGTTGGGATCGCAGTAAACACAAAGCACCCCCATGAATTTACTAAAAACATAACAATAGTAAGTATCATAGTATGAAGTTTTTTAAGACCACTTTCCCTTGAGAATATTTGAGATTAATTAGAATTTTTGTTTTCTGAGAGAAGGTAATCTAAAATAATGAGTACGCCTACTTTGAGAAGGCGTCACCCGGCGTGATCTGAGGTGAGGCCGCTGTCAGAACCCTCTAAATACTATTTACACCGAGCGGTCCATTATCATGGCGATATACTATCATTCCAAACCTCGTCCTAGGCACCGGCTCGCGACCGGCTCTAGCTCCGTCATCAGTTTTGACATGAGTTTGTATACAGAGCCGAGACCAGCCGTCGATTTCACCAAACTCTTCCTAACTTAGGATTAATCCTAGGACTTAGGACGAGTCCCAGCCTTAAGATTAATCCTAAGTTAGGACTAATTACTCGTCCTAACTCGAGATAGGATTAATCCTAGCGTTTCGTGTAATCAGCTGCAGGGTTTGAAATAAAAAAATTGTTAACTAACGTCGATCACATCAGCTTGTTTGTGCGTCTTCAGTAGTGCCGAGGGTCAAACAGTAATCCACGCATAATCGATCACGGTGTCCTGTTGAACTCTATGGGTGATCCCAACTGTAGTTGGGACGTCCCAACTTTAACACTCGAGTTGGGACCAGTCCCAACTATAGTTGGGACAATTGTCAAGTTGGGACAGAACCAACAAAAAATTGAGGAAAAAAATTGGATGTAGGAAAGCGTGACCTAATAATTATTAGTTAATCAATGTTCAACCCTACAATATTCACTTTGCATGTTTAACACAGATAGATGTCAGCAAACGCCGACCTAAGAATTATTCAATAAAATCAATGTTCAAATGTTCATTGTGTGATTCCAATCTAATTCAATACATACATGACTGCCTAGGGAGGCACTGGGCAAGATGTCTCATCCAAGATGCATTTTCAGAAGTACATGGCTCATGTTTTCATGAAACTGTACACAAATAATGACCAGTGATACACACATCAGGAGACAAAGTTTATTGAAACTTCGGAGACAGGTTCATCAGAATCCTATGGAAATGTGTACTGTAGCTACCGTAAGTGACTGTTTTTAACTGTTTTTGGCATGTGCCCTTGAGCAAGGCACTTAACCATAATTGCTTCGTAAAACGTTGGGAAGGTAGTGCATTCTGCTCTAATAGCTCCTAGTGGATGATAATCATGCCTACATCCTCATGGAATGTAAAGGGGGTATATAACTCTGTTTCAGCCCAAGGAGTAGGTGGCAACGTGCCCCTGGTGACAGTTGAAAAAATAGTATCACGTTATAAACCACAAGGGAAACTGACGGGGTAAATTATTTTTCAAAATTTACCCAGTAATTTTCCCTTGTGGTTTTTAAATATGTTTAAATAAAAAAAGTTGCATCCCCAGATCCCTGGCCTGCCGCATCCCAAGTTGTCGACGCGTAAACTTGGGGTGTGATCCCTGGCTACACGGCAGCTAACGGTTGTATGGCCGCCTGGCACCCCGAACAAAGATTGACAAAATAGGGAGACTGCCAACACAGCAGGGCTAGCTCAGTTGGTAGAGTTTCGGTACGTTAATCCGGAGGTCTTTGGTTCAAATCCCGCTCTATCCAGTTTTCTATTGTTATACACCCAGTCAAACAAATTAAATAAATAACAACAACAATACAGATATTACAAAATAAAACAAATAAATAAATAATTGTCGATGTTAAGAATCACATTGAAGTGCGGCAATAATAAAACCAGGACGAGCTTGGTCTTGTCGATGCGCTCTTGTCACTGTGTATCAACAAGTGAAAGGTACTCGATCAATCGTGTCATCATCTCGATTGTGATTGGAGAGCGCCATCATCTCCGCCACAAGCTGAGGGTAGGGCTCAGTGGCAATCCAACCGTAGCCGTAGCCATAGCCGTAGCCATAGCCGTAGCCGTAGCCGTAGCTAAAGCCAATAATCAGTTGTTGCCCATCAGTTACGTAACCAGAAACAAGGGGCGGGGCTGTATCATGCACCCGAACCCCTCTCATCATTATAATTATTACTGTTTTGAGTTGAGAGTAAAATAACTATCTCAACGATTTTATAAATTAATCGTTCTTGTACAAAAAGAAAAATACAACCTTTTGTAAAGCTCGGATTTCACAAAGAGCAAAGATTGATCATTATGAATACTTAATTGGTTCTTATATATTTAGCGCACCTATCCCATGTAGCTAGAGCAAGGTGCTTTACAACATCATCCCAGCCCATGTTAAGCAAAGCGTCTTGTTAAAATGCAAAGAAGCATTTAAAAAACACTGTGGGCCTATACAGCGCTTCTACTTGGAGTAGAACCAAATGCATTCTTCTCGTATCATGGAACTGTGGATCCTTTAATTTCAATACTTTCCGATTTATTCCATAAAAGTTTAGAAAAACCACCTTATTCTTCGGAGGAATCCTAAAGCATCCTTTTCGTCGTATAGCAAAAAAAACAAAAACAAACAAACAAACAAACAAACAAAACAGAGACATTGGGAATAAAAGACATGTATACCTTTAAGCTTGTCATACTCAGCTAAAGTTCATTGAAATTATAACAAAGAATACATGTTAGTTTGACAAAAACCAACCGATGTGCCTACTATAGCTCATTTAATTATCTATAGGTTACGAAACATGTTAGAATTGTTCAATGATAATAAGGGTTTGGTGTGCCAGCACTCCAATGCGTCTATTTTTTTATGTTTTTTGTTAAACTGTTAAGAACAATCAGGAAATATTAATATTCCAAGACTGTTACAGAATAAATAACAAAGGGGCACTTAAAATAAATCACACATAAAATCGTATCAGCCAGAGCAAAGCGCTTGGTCTATTTTTGCATGTTCTTCTTTAAAATGGTCATTCAAAATGATTATCACTCCACATCAACCATTAATGAGAGAAATTGTTTCCCTCTACGTTGTTTCAATGCCTGACATCTTTGAGACCGTGTTGCTGCAGAAGCTACTAAAAACTAAGGAGATAAACAAGGTATTACGTTTAGGGAGTTGGGATCCGGTTCAGTGGTTCATCCATGGAACAAAAAGAGTCTCAAAATATTACTGTGTCGAACGGTTTTAAGGATTTTCAACAAAGTAACGGATTTTATTAATAATATTTATATATTTATTTATTATTGGGGGGGGGGGCTTAAAATGCTATGATGGGAGAAAATTGTGGTTGAAACACGTCTGATTAAAGTTGCATAATGTTATGAAATGTGCACAAACATACCACAAAGTATAACGTACATGTATGTAGTTCAACACAGTTTTCTTGGAAATTTTGCGATATTTCAATACAAATTTCACCCGTCGGGTTGATTTTTATTTGACACCGAAATTGTTTCATGAAATCTAAACAGTGTGATAATGTTCTCGAATGTATATCGATACAAATTTCTTTGTTATTTTCGCCTACATGACGAGTACAGTTACGATCCAACACACACAGAGGAGACTCGCCCATCATCATTGGTAATGCACATCTCCTACGAGATATTATGTTAATGATGTTATATTGGTTTGAAGCTCACGTTGATGCCGTATACTGTTTACCAGCCGTAAATGTACGCAGTGAACGCAAAAGAAGCACGTAAAACGATAGAGCAGTCAACATCTTGTACATACAGTACATGGTTGCAAACGCAAACACGACTGTACCACTCAGAGATGATGACATGTCATATACAGCCATCGCGATATCGCTGGAGTGTAAGCATACATATCTTGATAACATGGTGATGCTATGAGAATAAATGTATACATCGAAGGTTTCAGTTTGATTAGCAACATGGGGAGATAGTCAAATCCAATATGTCGGCCTATGCTAATGCCATGATATTTTAGGAGTCATCTTTGTCAAGACATCTGAGAGAGGATGTCAACAGTTGCAGAGACTCAGCAACGAAGAAGGATCTGAATTACTGTGCCTTATAGTATGTTCATGCTTAGTGTGAATCTGCTCGCAAAACGACGTCTAACACAAAGGTGAGAAGTTTGTAACCATTTTTATTTATGCTTTTACTATTTTTCTTGTGAATTCCGAGACGCGCATGGATGTTTGTTGTCGACTTGGCAAGGCTCAATGGTGTTCCTAATACTCTACATATCAGTTATCACACAATAGCAAGGAGTTAAGTTACATGATGATAAATATATAGAGGACATTTTCTATCTGCTATAACCCCCGCATCCGGTAGTACGTACATCCAGCGCCATGACTAGGGATTTTTTTTAGGGGGGGGGGGGGGGGGCACAAGGGATGCAATTTTTCTGGCCAAGTTTTCGTTTGCCCTTATCTTAAAAAAAAAAACAGCCCCTTTTCGACGCCTTTTTTGTAATTTACTATTACTTATAAGATAATCTGGAGTGGTGTAGAAACAAATACATTGCCTGCGTGTAAATGGAAAACTAGTTTTGAAAACATCGAAATATCACATTAAAACTTTGGAAATTTCCAATCCAAAGAGTCCGGATTTCAAATTGTGTGTGTGGGGGGGGGGGGGATTGGGGGTGGACATCGGGGATGTTCAGGGGGGGGCACGGATCAATTGGCCCCCTTTCCCCTCTCCTTAGTTACGCCACTGACTACATCCCAGTTTGTTATTTGGATCTTTTCAAAAAGACAATGTGTATGAAACCGACGCATTCAGAGCTGTGCTACTATTCTAATAAAATTTGTACCCAAGATTAGTAATAGCACACGATCATCAACACACGAAGAGTGTTTCTTCTGGTATGAATGATACATGATAAAAATACGAAACCTGTCACCTTGATAATCGTCATTTTATTGACAGAGAAAGAAATGTATTTACTTCAGAATGACTGCATTAAACCATCTTGCTGTCAATGCATAGCATATTAATGCCCGGTATTACTTAGCAGTCACCATGTAATGAGTAAAATGCTTTTTCTCCTATAGGAATATTTATTTACATAAATAATCACCAGGTTATGGCTTTGCATTGTTTTTATACATCTTCCTGAAGCACACACCTTGAGAACGTTCGCGAAAATTCGAATTGCCTTTTAGTTCTTACAGAATTATTGAAAATTTGCAAACCATCTGTCAAAAAAAATAATAACAACAAATAATTAAGTGTTACTCTGTTCTTAAAACAAATGCACTATTTTTTGTAGATGCATCGTATTTGTTTATTTGAATGTCGGAATATACAATGTACGGTAATTCTGGGGAAAAGTCAGCTCCAAATGAAATCCTTTCTACTGAATTTGTAGTGTTACCTTTATGTCTATTTTATTCACTATAAGCTTACATTAAAAGATTATTTACCATGAGTGTTAAAAAGCTAAATTGGTAGGACTTCATGAATATTAATGAGACACGTCAGAGGATTAGAGATCATTTGTTAAGATGAAGTAAATAAATAAAACAGGTGGTAATTATCAGGAGGCTGATAAGTTTCAATTAAAAAGAAGAAGAAGATAAAAAATATATATATTAAATGGATACGAGTCCTCAAGAGAAAGATGTCCGTCAGAAATAATCAACACCAAAGACGTGGCATTTGAATACTGATCACAACCATCACTATTGTTTATTTCGATTGCAATAGCAGTCAAAATAATGCCACGGGGGAAACGTGCACAACTGCCTTTAACTAAGAATGGTGTATACATACCCTGCAACTTGGGGTGTTAAAATTGACACCATGGGTGTTATCACATAATAAACTCTGAAGAGAGAATCAAACTTAACATCCCAGGATGTTAAGTTAACACCAACGTCATTGTTTTTGCAGAAATTAGTGTTACTTTACATCGTATTTGGTGTAAATTTGATTCTTTTTTTGGTATCTTGTGACAACGCCCATGGTGTCAATGTTATTACCCCAGTTTTTGCAGTGTGAAGAAAAAACCCCGATTTGAACTACTATTTAACCATGTCACATTGGCTACACGATGGACAGGACATCACATGAAGTATAGGTAATACACGTGAGAGGTAAATACTTCACATTCGATCCATATCTGCACTCAGACACAATTACATTGTAAATTAAGCTTCTAGACTATGACTTGTAATTTGGGTTATTAATCACGTTGTGTGACTTACGCATATGGCTACGATGGCAGCCAGCGTAAAAGCACTTCAAACGAAAAGATAAATCGAATGAAAAAGGAAACAATGATACGAGAATTGGTCCTTGCAACGAAAGGCAAATTTATCCAGTTCCAGAACTGAGCAGGAAAGATCAGTATTACAGACCAGGGCCCTATTTCACAGAGCTGCTTAACGGCCGATATGTTGTGCTTAGATCCATTTCATAGCGCTACTAACCCTAAGCACATTAAAATGCATGCTAACCTTCCAATGTTTACTGTATAAAAATGAATGACGAACAATGCAAATCCATGGTGAACACGCAAAATGGCCACCTAATTTTCTTGCTAACCTGTGAAATACAGCCACGTTCTTGCTAACCTTGCTAACGCTTAAGCAAATTTGTCTGCTACAGTTAGCAAGAAAATTTGCTTACCGCTAAGCAGCGTTGTGAAATTGGGCCTAGAGAGATAAACGTGTGGCATACGCAATCTGTGCCACAAAGTAGAATTGTAACAAATAACGATTGAGATCAGGGTTCGATTTCACAGTCTTGACTGCTGAGCAAAGTAGGTCATGTCACAACACAATACAACAAACTCGTCTTTAAAGGAATCGCTGGTGTAGTTGTTGTCGTCGTCGTCGACGACGTCGCCGTCGTCGTCGTCGTCGTGTTGCTGTGGTTGTTGTTGTTGTTGTTGTTGTTGTTGTTGTTGTTGTTGTTGTTGTTGTTTTTGTAACCAAAACCATAAACCAAAACCTAACTCTAACCGTAATCCAAATCCCAACCCTAACCCTAACCCAAACCCAAACCCTAACCATAACACTAACCAAAACCCTAACCCTAACCCCGGCCCTAACCCAAACCATAACCCTAACCCTAAACAATGTACCGAGTTAACACAACGGAGTAAATACATTCCCTGGTGGGCTGTTCTTGCAGGTTTCATTGTGTTTGAAGACGTTTGCCATTCATGATATAATTTATGCTGAGAATAACCAACTATTTTGTTGTCACACACAGTAATTTCCTGCCTTTTGTTTGTGTGTTTTTTAGTGAAGCATTGCCATGGAAACACAAAATCTAAATTTACACATTGTGATCACACACAACACACAACTATTTTCTCAGGAAGTCATCAGTTAAAGTGACATCATTGTTGCCGGGTAACGTTAACGCTCTGAGTTAAAATGTGCAAAATACACAACATGACTGGACTCGATTGTACTAAAGGGGAGGGGTGGGGTGGTGGCGGGGGACTTTGTAGGTGGTTTAAAACGTGAGCTCCTTGCAACACCATGACCATTGAGCCCCCCCCCCCCCAATCGAAAATGAAAAGTAGTTCCCAGCTCCCTCCTCAGATTGGTGTTTCCAGGTGCCATTGACTTGTATTGATATTTTTACTGGCGATGCTGATGCTGATGATTTTTGTTATTTTGTGTCATTGGATTGGCTCAAGATGTTGGGTTAGTTGATGCTGTTTGTTGCTTCTTCTTCGTGTCGTCGTTACTGTTTCTCTCATATATCGCTGTCGTTGTGTCAACGTACTTGTCACAGCTTCAAATGTTCGTTTGTTTCTTTTGATGTTGCTATGGTTCCGCTGTTGCTTTTGACGTCCATTGTATTTCAGTTAAATATGTAGACGGGATAAGCCCCTGACATGAGCTAATCGAACGCCAACTTCCCCCAGTATTTACACCAATGCATCTTGGGACAGCCGACTGGAACTACTTTCATTGTGTGCATTACGTCCAAACCTTTCGTGAGTTCACGAAAAATTGGTAAAATAATTATTCTCAAGGTGAAACTGCGACGTGAAATTATTTTACAAGCCCACGTTAGTACAAAAGTAAGCATCTACGAATAAAACAATGCTTTAGTCTCACAAAGTCGCTGGTTTAAGCGTGAAAATGTGTGTCAAACTTACTGAAAGCATCCTGGTGATTAACAAACAAAATGGTGGCCATTAAAAACAATTTGCGTCCTGACGTCATGCACCTGGGTCAACCCACTGATCTCTATTATACTAGAGTATTAATTATACGAGATCAGTGGGTCAACCCCAAGTAACCCTATCCACAAACAGGTTACTTAGTTCTGACCCGGGTAAGCCACAACAATGACGTCAAAGCTACTCAAACGCACTGGTGTCAGACCTGGGTCGACCCGGGGAAGCTAATCGAACGCACCTAGTAGTGTACTGGTGGCTATACATTGACTGAAGGTGTACTAAAAAAAGAGTAGAGAATTACTTAAGAATCCCACATTAGTGGATAAATAGAGGCAATATGAGAGAAATTTGAACCAAGCATCAAAGCACTTCACACTAAACTACCCACACATTAATCGGGCCTGAGGTATCATTAGAAAAAACTGTTTGGTGGCCCTGAAGCGACATCAAACATATACATTAACGTGAATATTTGAGATTGAGGGACAAATCGTGAATATTAACGTAAATATTTTTGATGTCCCTTCAGGGTCACCATAAAACTGCGTTTCGAGACTGACGATGGTTATGTTTTAAAATCTCAGTTATAACAATGAAACAAAAAATCATTGTCTAAAATCTTTCTTTTTTTACATTGCTAGAAAATCTGAAAGCTCAAAGGACACGAATCATTGTAAGGAAACAGCTACCGACTAGTATTTAACAAAAACCTCATTTCGTGAAAACAAAAAAATCAATCACGGTTCCTGAACTTTCACAAAGTGACGTATTCCGTGTGTAGTCTAATATTAAACTGTGTTACTTGTGTAAACTAAAAACATGCAAAAACTATGGTGGCCCTAAAGGCACGTCAAACATATATATTTACGTGAACAAATACGTAAATGTTCACGGTTTTTACCCCAATTTGCAAATATTGACGTAAAAATATTTGCGATTGGGGTAAAATCGGAAATATTCACGTAAATATTTTACATTTTAAGGCTACACTAAAATCCACTTTTCACATGCAGTAACAAATGCACAAAACAACATCTCGTCACTTTGTTGAAACAAAAGACTTCAGTTTCACCCAATTCTGGCTCAATGTCATTAAACTAAGTGACATCACTCAAATTAGTGGGAAAATAAGCAATGTTCCAAGCTGCGACGAAATGAATGGTTTGATACACCAAAAGCCCCTCCCTAATTATGACTTTGCCCCCACCTCGCTTGCCCCACCCCAATAATATAAACACATAAATAAACAAGTAAATACATTTTTTACAACATAAAACAAATATAGGTACGCCCCTGCATACAACGATTCTGTCAACATTTCATCAGATCAAGCGGCAATATTTACAAGAAAATCAAACAAAACGAGTAATTTGTGTTTTGTCAGGGATTTGTGCAAATTCATCAGTCTGTTCCAATTGGGCAGATCGATCTACAGAGCTGAAGGTTAACTCTTACTTATTTGAAAACACGCCACAATACATGTCAGTCTTACTTCTGAGAGAGATGGACTTGTAATCTCGATTGCCTGAAAACGAAAACCTTAACCGATCCTGAATAGACAAAAAAAAATCATTATACACGAAAACGAAATAATTATGAATCCACAAATTGCGAACAAGAACAGATTGATGTTATAATTACAAAAGGTACATATAATAACCTTGTTAACCAAAATACCACAGTTTGGTTAATTTTGGCCAGGAACACCTATTCAATGTGTTAATAATGAATATTTTGTGCAACCGTTGCCAGATAACCCGAATATTGTTACAGTGTTATGACAAGGTCCAGACTGGAATTATTAACTCGTTTTAGAAATCCCCATTTAAACAGTATATATTGAATTTATTACCCAATTTGTATATATAATTATTGTAGAGGACTGCATGTAATTAAACGAGAGACCATGCCATCTCCTTCTAAGTATAAATGTAGGGCTATTTCCATACAGTATCGTTACTGCACGGCACGAGCCTTCTTCAACTAATCATAAAGTGTGTCTGCTCTACTCAAAACAAAAGGCCTCATTAAATACATATGTCGTTCACTTGACAACATCTGCAGTTCGCACTTAGCAACGAGCAGACAAGATACGTTACTAGGCAACTAAGCCAAACGACAAGAAACATACGTTTCTGGGTAATTGGCGAGACAAAGGTCATTGTTAATAACTCATCTCAAGCTGGGCCTATTGAAACCATACCCCGAGCCATTCTGAATTGTACACAGCCTGAAGATAAAATCAAAATGAGACATCACTCCAGACTATTGTTTAGTTCAGTGGGTAGGATATGATAATGCTCAGGCCATTCCGCAAACACATGGTGCAATATTAACCCTTTTGAGGTATCAATGGTTGAAACTATAAATGTATACAGTGCACCCCACTAAATAAGGAGAAAACAGAGCTTCGGCCTCATTACTTTTTTGTAAAAATATTATATATTAGACAGATTTGAGAGCCCAATAAAAGGGATGCGGTGTAAAGATTTGGCCCAATTGTGACCTGGTATTTTTAATGACATAGGCCCTGAAAAATGGTTCTATTTGCCGTTAGGTGTACGGACGATTTTCAAGATTGATTCTCGGACGTTTTGAAAATTATACAGGGAGTAGGGGTGTTTTTATTTGGAGGGAGAATAACTCAACGGGCCCAGGGACAAACATTTCTTCTGTGCATTGATGTCAAGTAAATATGATTAGGATCCATTCAGTCCTGCATCCCAATTGACTGAATCATAAACAGTTCCAAATTTATGCAACCCTTTCCAATCTTGTGCTTTGCCCTTCATGCGTTCCCATGCTTCAGGAGAAATCTTGCTATTGTAAAAAATTACTAGTATGTGGACGTCATGAAACAGAAAAAATCACTACCATCTCAAGACCTGATTTAAGCAATTCTCCGGTGGACAAAACTTGGTCCAAGTCAGCAAGCTTATGGTGGTAAGAATTAGAAATGTGCATTCTCTCAACAAGATTTTGTGTTACCAGTACCTATGTAATTCCACTGCATTTTGTTACAATAAGAGAAGATCAAGTAAATCGACCAATTTTTATCAAGCATGTAATAAGGTCGCAATGATTCAGAGTATGACATGTCCTGTATACTCAATTAATATTACTAGCTTGAGGAATGTAATAATATTGCCATATGGGCTCTGGCCCATTTTACCCAATGAGGGCACATGTTGAAGCTATATTGTTGCAGATATTCACAGCCCATCATCATCATTTACCTATACACTTTATATGTAATACAATATTATATCAAACATGTGCTCTAAAGAAAAATGATACATATAATTACAAACCATTATTTGTTTTAAAAATGGAGTGTTTCAATTGTTCATGATGTTTCGGTGAGACAAACATTTAATAATTTCTTATCCATGGGTTTGGGAAAAAATTGTTGTTTTTGGCTAATTTATGTTAACCTTTTAGCAGCCATTTTGAAATGTCAAAGTTATGGCAACCACTTTTACTTTTAAAAGTTGCTTAGTTGAATTTGCCATGTCAGAAAACATCATTAGACACTAAAATCAGTAGAATCGGATAATGTTAACTGTATTGGTGAATTTGCCCGCCAGTCAAAAGTGCGTTGACCTTTCGACGTTTTTAACCATAGCGCCCTCATTTAAGGTCTGAGGTATAACAAACTGTACATTTGTGGAATCCTCATGACTAGCCTGAACATCTGACGTCACACTTTGAGGCTCGTGAACAAAGACAGGGACCAATCTATCCATGACTAGACGACTAATTGATATGCACATCGACACGATTGGAATACATTTGAATTTTGACCCCTGTTTGACCTTTGTTGACCCCTCCCGGAAGTGCCTGACATTTTCAAGGGGGCAGCCCAAGTCAAAATTGTTCGGTATTCATCAGGGAACACAAAAAACTTTCAAACCTTTGTTCCCAGAACTTGGTCACGGGACCTACAGGCTGGTCTCCTACTAGTGTCATTGGGGATCTTGTCCCAAATGGACTGAAGAAAGTTGAATCAAAAGAGGGCGCTATCAGACGAAATTTCAACATGCAATAATGGGAACAGCAACTGCCACGGGAAATTCGGGCACATCAATGGCATAACTAAGGGGGAGAGTATGGGTGGCACGTGCCCCCACCCCAATTGATGTCCGTGCCCCTCCCCCCCCCCCCCCCCCCCCGATGCCGCCCATTTGATTTCTGGACTTTTTTGGATTGGAAATTTCTAGAGTTTTAATGTGATAATTTCGATGTTTGTATAACTTTGTTTTTTCATTTACACGCAGGGGCAGACAATGTGTTTGTTTTTACAAGTTACACTCCGTGATTATATTCTGAGACAATGCACTCACATTATGCATCCAGCATTCGTATACTGCAAAAAAAATTAATTGCCTACGATGTGTCTCATGTTTCTTGCCTGACGATTACATAAATGAGTGTTAATTGAAATATAAAAACAACTAGATTTTTGTGGCGGTTGGCAGCAGCATCAACGCAGAGAATTTATTGAGTTCAATATTTTCAATCATTACTTTTGTCATTGTGAGGTATCATTTCTCATGCCTTTAAAACTGTCACTTGTGACAACAACATTACATATCCATTGCCTCTCAACCGATGTTTTTTCCGTATTTTTACAGATGTTTGTACACAGTGTGGCCTGATGTTGCTGACATCAAATGAAGACGTTTAGCACAGACAAGCTTCTGGATAGATGCCTTTCATGATCTGTTCATGTACCTATATCACATAGAGTACGTGGTGGTGTTTTGATGGCAACTTCACAAGGAAGACCCCCTGGATTTCGTTGACGTCACAGGCAAACAATGAGTTTTATTGATAGATATTCATTCTGCATGAATACCGTGGAAACAATACACTACTCACAATGCAGCTTGGTCATTTGATTCACACCAAGCCTTATACCCGTGCCCGTACTACTGTCAGCAATAATGTCAACAGAAAAGTAAACCCACTAGTCTGGTGAGGAGATTGTCCATGACACCCCCCCCCCCCCAACTGTGTCAGAGTAGCTCGATACAAGTTATTATGTTGTTTGGAGGTTCCAATGATTTTCAGATGGAGCGTGTTACTAAGAATCAGACCCAGCAATGACACCTAGTTATTCACTTTGAACGAAAGCCGTTCCTTGGTGGAGTTTTTTTCTCCACGGTGAAAGTTTCCTCATAATAAAAACCCGAATGAATTAATTATTAACCATGAAGACAACAGTGGCACCATTCACACCGTCAAACCCCAATGAACAACATCCTTGGCAGATTGGCCTCCAGGTCTTCACTGCTATAATCATGTGGCTAATGGCCGTCTTCGGTAACTGTCTCGTTATACTTGTTGTGAAGAGAAGTAGACGATTACAAAGTACTACAAATTACTTCGTGGTATCATTGGCTCTTGCCGACCTCTTGATGGCGCTAGTCTGCATGCCATTGATCCTAATACGAATAACCACCCAAACTTGGTTGTTTGGTAATTTTGTATGTAAAGTGGTTCGGTTTGTGCAATATATGGCTCCCAGTGTGACTGTGTTCGTATTGGTAGGAATCTCAGTAGATCGCTTCTATACCATATTATACCCGCTCAGTTTCAAGATTACTCGCGGGAAAGCCAAAAAGATGATTGTTATGAGTTGGTTTGTGGCGATCATTCTATCATGCCCAGCTTTTTATTTTTTTGAAGTGTCTATATCCAATAGTTCAGACAGCCACCCATTTTGCGACACATTTATATCCTACTCAACGGAAGGCATTGTGTACTCTGCACTTGTTGTGTTTGTTGAATACTTGTTACCCTTAATAATAGTCTCCGTGGTGTACACTAGGGTAGTTCGACACATTTGGAGTGTCGGCATTGGAGCAGGTCGAACACTCCAGAGGACGACCAACGCTGTGCCACGCACTAAAGTCAAGACAGTCAAGATGTTAATGATAGTGTCAACTGTTTACTTCATATCATGGGGACCTTTCTTTGTCCTTCAGCTTTGGTTTGCAGCTAGTGCAGATTACACCCCCGTGCCCAAGATATATATAGCTACCGTGTGGATAGCATTTGGATCTAGCGCGTCTAACCCAATCATTTACAGTTGCTACAACCCTAACTTCCGAAGAGGATGTCGAGAAGTATTTTGCATGTCAACTATGAAATGCTACCGTAGCAACACGTACGCAATAACTACAACATCCCGGTTCGCTAAGAAGAATCATGTAGGTATGGCTCCTATGTCAAGTTACCCCGGAGAGCGCATGCGTCCTCCATCGCCTTATAAGACATTTGATAGAGATATGAATGGAGACAAAAAGATGGCTTGGCCTCTACCGACTGTTGGCCAGTCTACTTACTTATGATTGTTTGGATTGGACACGGCTGGGGCTCAAAGTCAAGAACACTTTTATAGATATTACAATGTTGTAAACTACAGCAATGGGACAGTTTATTACATTAATAAGATAATACGTGAAATTGCATTAATTTTACAAAACAGTCTTAAGAGTTGAAATGATGAGTTTAGTTGTTGCAAATATTAAGAGTCCGATTGGTTCTAGAACAGGGAATCATGTCATGCACGGAGTCTAATGGCTTATGGATACGCCGTAACATTATTTTGACTGAAGTCACACTTGTACCCACTACAATGAAGTGTCACGTGGGCCTATAATACAGTGTATTACCTAATTGCATTATGGGACTTTTAGTTGACTTGTTGAAGCAAATATCCCTTGTTGTCACATGAACTTGCTTAAAGAGACAATAATTGATATTATGTTTAAACCCTTAATGAAGGCATGTGCCGTTAATCATGACATCTTTTGTTTGTTGCGTCAGTTTCTCAACAGTGCAATTACCTGGGGGAGCCAACGTCCCGTGATATCCTGGATTGGACCATTCCAAATATCTGAGGGATTGGGTCCTAGAGTGGTGTGTTTTTATTTATTATATTACTATGAATTGTTTTAGGACAGAATAAAGTTTTACAGTCATAATTTAGTGCAATGTCCTGTCAAATACAGACCTATCAAGATCACACCCTCTGATTGGTGGATCCATCTGCTCTTGTATATAGTTACAACATAAATAAAGACAGATACGGCTTAAGTCATTCTAGACAATAGCTGGGCATGTGAAGAAGTCACTTACATGTACACATTTTTGAGAAATACACAGAAAACATTTTAAATATTGGATGGGATGGAGTGGAGTTAAGTATTGAAACCTTTGAGTGTTGAGATAAAGATTGGGGCTGACACACCTACAAGGAAAGTAAGAGGGTCAAACAAACGATTTTACAATTGTTTATAATAAATACACTTTAATTTGTCAGAATTTTCGGAAATATTTATGGTCACAACTGTTTACGGAGGTAATGACCCTTTGCATTGGCCGTCATTGCTGAGGTCAAAAAATGGAAACTTGCACGCGTGTACGCGCCTCGCGCGCACACGTCTCAGCCAATGATAGGGTAGTCTGGGTATCTGCCGTCCCACTTCGAGGCTGATAAAGACATGAGCCAGTTTAATGTTCCTTTGACTTCATAGAGGGCGCTGTTAGGGCTCGTGACGTCATATGCAAGGGGTCTATTGCAATGCTGAATGGGAAAAACCTGTAAACTCTTGTTGGTTCGGGCTTTTGTGCTATTTAATTTTGTGTTCCCAATTTGAATGCCGGTAGCAACATGTATCCACTGCATGCACCCTCTGCACTTTGTGAGGTACCATCAGATCAGTTGGGAAAATTCCTTGCGTGCAATATTAGTCGCCCGCTGAAAAATTGAGTTTTGTTCAAAACAGTTGGCAATTGTAAATACAAATTTAACCCACACAGCACAATATAACCCTTAAACACGACGGGCTCAAGGATGCAATCATAGCACTTATCCAGATAGTATCACCACATTCTACCTCTTTGTTATATAAAAAAATGAGTTTAATAAAACTAAGAATTCGATGTGATAGTTTTGCCCAAACCAACTTCTCTGCACTTAACAAGACGTCTAATATAGACCATGATACCTTTGTTTGCAAAAAGAGTGACCTCGTACAGTCAAGGGCATTTCTAGACAGGTAAGATGCGACACTGGTCTATGGGAAAATTTACATTTTGTGTAATAATTTCCTTAAAGGTTCAAGAGTTAAAAAGTGACAACCGAACAAGTTTTGAGATTTGATCTCTTTCTTCATGTCAAAGTTAATCAAACTCAGACTGTACAATCTCCATAAAATATAAGATTTAATGTGTTCTTCCATTGAGCTGTGTACAAATCATGTCCAGGCTCTGTAGATCTTTTGTAAACGTGTGATGTCACGGGTCACATGGTCTTTAAGAAGTCGAGTTTCTATCACTATATGCCTTCATTGGAGTGCCTCCATGTTTGTCATTAATGGCACTCTGCGACGAATTGTTAACAGGAGAGGATTATCATCTCGCCAATACGACGAACTGATATTAAACTAGTCAACTTATTGTGATAATGTGTCCAAAGATAACGAAGTAGAACTAAGATATCGACTTACTGTGACACACTGACTTTCAAGACCAGTCTTTGTTTTACTTGAGATTAGCAAAATAAATTACAATGTTATAAAACTACCAATAATTATTGAGTCGATTTCTTCGGTCAAGTCGTCTTAAAAAAAATTAAAGTCGACTTTACACGCGACATAAGTTGACTTCGGGTGAGCTTCTTCTGTTATGTTTTGCATGGTACTCCCATCGCACTTTTTATAGCGAATTTTATGCTTGATGTGTTGAATATTAATACCAGTGAAGTGGAACCAGCTAAACCGAGTACCAGCCTCCTGGAAACACGGGACTTATGAAGCAGGATTCCCCCATAATATCAGACTAATCTGTACAAACTAAACCTAAGAAAATGTTGAGGCGGTTGCCTTTATGTACTGAGGTCTGATTGTATAATATGAAACCGACTTCTGACTGAAAGCGATGGTTTGATATTAAAGTATATTACACTGTTTAAACAATTGTTTTAAACTTTTAAAAGTATTCTTACTTTTGCTCAGCAAACTTAATTTCTCATTCATTTTTAATTTTTAAACTAAGATCACAGTTATTCGTCCAAAATGGCAAATTGCTTGTGAACAAATTATACATTCTTATGAAATATAATGGTCTTAAATAATGTGAATATTATATCAAGTTTTATTTTAGCAATTAAGTTCGTTTGTAAGATGCCTGATGAATACGTTTTTTCTTAAGTGCACAGAACAAAAGAAGTCCTCAGGAGCTGTGTGTGACTAAGGGAATAAACAAGTGGGACGAGGTCTTGAAATTCGTTTAAAACTGGCAGGGTCGTGGCCGTGGGATAAAACTGCAAGGTTTTAAATGAACGTTCAAGACTGAGTCACCACTCTTTTATTCACGTTCATTATGTTGAAAACTTGTCTGTAAAATGTTCAATTCCTGTCACGTCCGCAGTCTCCGTTTTTGCAAAGGGTCAATTTGCGAGCGACGCTCATTGGTTGTGCGTACGCGCGCGTGCTATTATGTTTGACATTGACCACGGGTATGTATTGATTGCGTTATGCGTAAATTAGTGCCACGCGTAAGCTTGCGCACCACTGGTATGTTTAACACTTCTTACCGTGTATATACCACACGTTTAAACATGGCTACGTGACCTCCTCTCAATCAATCACATTGGATAAACTGTCCCGGGTATTTATGAATGACTTGTAAATTGTGTTCGTTGGAACATTTTTACGATTGGAGCACTGTGTATTTCATTTAAACACAATAGTTTTACATTTTATTTTTGTAACATCAATTTTTTTGCACAAAGTGGCAATGACTTCTTTATTTAAGCAAAAACATGTTTGCCGTTAATTGAGTAATTGTTTTATTGTCAGTGAATACAAATAAAATACGTCAGTTTTATCTGGAACACGTGTTGTAACTGTCCATTTAGTTCTCTTTACTTAAATCCCTTAGCGTCACTGCAAACATTTTGTTACATGGCTTCACTGGGACACTGTAGGCCTACTCCAAACTACCAGTAAATTACAGTAAGCTAAAATAGGTGGCGCTACGATTACTTGTAACGCCTTCGAAGATAAGACAATGGTGTGATAGTTGCGACGTTGATCAAGTTTTAACAGTTGTTTTCATACTTCAAATAAACCAAGGAAGGTAATTAGGACGTCAGTTGATTTATTGCATTAGTTTATTTTATGTTTTTCAATTTAAAGAAAATGCCATGAACCCGTGAAAACAAGGGCAAAGGAGAATAATATGCAGTTCAGGGTCACCGTGTAAAAATTACAACCGGTACAAGCAAACACGTCAAACGAAAAAAAAAATATGAAATCAAATCTTTGTTTCAAATTGCATCTGTGAAGAAATCTGAACAATAAAAATACTTTTAAAAAAAATTATAAAATGAGTTTTAGCTTTTAAATACACTAATAATCTGTTAAATTTTATTGAAACAAAATTCAAACTCTGGGACAGAAGGATGTTCATTTGATCTAAACTTTTTAGAAACCCCTTTTGTAAATCTACACCTAGCCTCGCTATCATGGGCAACACGCCGTATCGATACCTCTTTCTCGTCACTATCCCTTCGTAGGGATGTACTGAAAAACAACTCTGATTGACTTCCAATGGTGACTTCTTTGCGTGCACGCTTGTTAAAATCTTTCGAGCGCTTGTATGGCGCTTGTAGGGCGGTTAGTATAAAGCGCGTGTGAAAATGCAAGTATTTTGACGCGATTCGGGTTCAAATGAATCATGTTTTTACACGATTTTCTCGGCTCCTTAGTCTCAAGTGTTTCCTAATAATCAGTAGCACCGTAGAATAATTTGGGATCTCGGTTCGTAGATCTATTTTTCTTCATACGGGTCACTGCGCAACTGCCACCTATAAACACCCCGACAATGATCGTAGCTAGTGGGACAGTCCAGTACAAAGGTGACACACTATTTGGCAACTGGTCATAAATGCGGGTGTTACTGGGTGGTGATGTTGACTTGATTGTTGTAGCATCCCCTGACCATGCACTACAGTGTGGAAATGACTTCGGTATTGGTGGTAGATCATCAGGTTGACCAACATGGAACACTAAAGCCATACCCTCCTGTTTGAAATTCAAAATTGTTATAAAAAGTAAACTAAAAATATATATAAATACGTGTATTACAGTTGCATCGGCTTTTTCAAACACAATAGGTAGCCATTTCGCAGGTACCCATTTATACCCCTGGTTGAAGAGAAGTAATTACAGTAACATCTTGCTCAAGCAGACAAGTGTCATGACCGGGATTCGAGCCCAAACCCCGATGATTTAACCACCAGGGCCCAATTTCATAAAGCTGCTTAAGCACAAAAAGTAGCTAAGCACAAAAAGAATTATGCTCACCAGAATAAGGTTACCAGCCAAACTAGCATACCACAAGTACAATTTATGACTGGTGTCCTGCTCGCTTCTGTTTAGCAGAACATGTTTAAGCAATATTTTCTGCTTAAGCAGCTCTATGAAATATGTAGAACTTGAATTCGATGCTCTAAACTGCTTGGCCATGACATCCTACCTTGCTTTGACTTGACTTTGACAAAATGAAAAACTGTTGGCCTATTCAGTTCAGTATTATCGATGCCAGTAATGTAAAAAGAGGCAGGTCAAAGCAGTCCTGTGTCTATATACACCCTAAATGGAATTATGAGTTCTCAGACAGTTTACAGCATGCGTTCGCACGCTCCCCATTATATGGTGTTCTAAAGACGACAAATAAACGTCATGCTGTCGTGTCGCGTGTTCCGTCGCGTCGTGTAACGTGCCTTGCCGTATCCTGATGCATCGTGTGTCACGTTATGCCGTTGACAGTCGTGTGTCGCCTGTTTTTCAGTTTTTCAGTCATGAGAAGAAACAATTTAATGATACTTGATAAAGGCAGCATGGAGATATTTTTTTGAAGGACAAGCTGAGAAAAAAAATCATAGGAACGCATCGGAACGCACCCTCAAAAACGCTCAAAAAGCTTTTTAAAATGTTGTCAATTATACAAAGCTTTTTCAAATGAAAAACAAGTATTAAAAACAAAAGAACCAGCAAAAGGCAACGCAACGGGCGTCGCAATAGGCAACAGCACGACGCGGTGTACGACGAATGACGCAACGACTGACGCAACGGCACGACACACCCGTAGGTAAAGCCAAAATGTGACAGAAGCCAAACCATTATGAAGAAAAATTATAAAATGAGGCGACGCGATGGGCAAAGGACTGCGGCACACGTGACGAGACGGCATGATGATGCGTCGCATTTTTGTCGTCTTTAAAAGACCATATCATTCATAGATACGGAGGGAGGGTGCGCGCGGCAGTGACTGGGTGAGAGTTCATTATTCCATGAAGGCCAGAGACAGGCCTGCTTTGATAATGACGACACAGCCCCTTTAACTTTCAGCAAGGCAGATGGTCCCGTGGATCCGCCGGGAGCCACGCAATGTTGACGTCTGTTTGAAATATATGTAATGCTACTTGTACTTCGCGGGCGTATGTCAGTGAACTTTGACACGTTTAGCTTCTATTTTAGCGGACTAATATTCAGCAGAGATCAGCACTATAAAATTTAGTTTGTTCTCAAAAACTTATTATTTGATTGTGCTCCCCATACTTTACATGGGCTGAGGGCAATTGTTTCAAAAGAGGGCGCCATCAAACGAAATTCGCCATGGGGGAGGGGGGGGGGCACAGAATCTCCGGCGGAAATTAATATGCTGCCACACCGATCCTGCAGTAAGTTATTACGTAACATGCACGCGCGACTGCTACGTGTGAGGTTTGGATTATTTTACTCAAAAACTTGCATGCATTTGTCTGTAACTTTGTCATTCCTTTTATAGATTGTCGTGAATGTTGGAGCGATTTTGTGTGAAGTGAGCGTGGCTTGCGAACAGGATGGTCGGTAGTCCAAGCATGCGCATTATCACTCACTGTCGAATGGTATGACTAGTTTCTTCTTCTTCCTCTCTCAAGGTCCGTTCAACACTTCCTAACCTACTAAAAAATTAACTTTGCTATATCTTGATGATTGTGTTTGTTCACCGTATGTTTCTAGCTGATTGGAACTAATAATTTATGTGTTGTGTAAGGAAAACTGAATTTACCTCGAGATGAAATTCTATATGACAATGGAAGATCCACCAGCCCGGATTCCATGCATGTATCTGAAGGATGGTGTATCCGCTGTTAGGTACAATTACTACGTCTTTCATTGGTCCGTCATTATTGCGTTTAATCAAACCTAGCATTGTAGAAAGTAACATTGTGTCATGGGTTATAAAAACTATGACAAGCATTCAATGGCTGACATGAAAGAGACCCTTGTAATCAGTTAGCGGCTAGCCCAATATTCGTCCCTTTTAAACCCGTAGGAGTTTCAGCCCCAGTCTTTATCCCAACAAGCTCGAAGGTTCCAATATCTACCTCAACAGCATCCAAGATATATTCCCCAAAAAATGTTTATTTCTTTTTCCAATAACCTATACATCTAAGTGACTTCTTCAAATGCCCAGCTATTCTGTAAGTTTAGCCTTGTTTTCCTTGTTTATTTAACTTTGTTTTGATTGTGTCACTATTAAACAGGATCCACTAACCGGTTTGATTTGGGTAGGTCAGTATTTGACATGGAATATCAAAAACAGTTTTCCGTCCCCAAACAAAATATATATATATACAATTTATTTTTATTTTTAATATTAATAAATAAAACTCTTTAACCCAAGTCCCCCACCCTTTTTAGATGTATGGTCCAGTCTACAGTATTAATGACTTTGGCTCCCCCAGGTCGTTGCTCTTTTGAGAAACTGGCGAAATAAACAAGGTATGTCATTATTAACTGCACTGCTATAGGGGTATGAGGCTAATACAACACGGGACTATGTTGACTGTCTTCAAGAGATCATTGGCAAACTGACCTTGTCGATCGAGTTCACGGACTTTCTCTATGGTGGCGCCCTCTATCTTGTCCATTGCTACAACCCTGAACTGCGACCCGTGTAAATGCATTGGATGTAATACTGGTAATAATGTGTCTGCATTGACCAAGATCAACTCCATCTGCTGTAGTAAAAACAAAGTAATTTCACACAAAAATGAAATAGTTTTGGTTGTGTAGTGACTTGTCCACGACTCTATTTATAACTCAATGCCTATGAAATCTAAAAGTTGTGCTATTTTGGGAGTCAATAGACCTCATTCACTGACGCCGTCACGCCGCTGGTGCAACAATGGAAAAAGCACATCTATGCACGCGCGGCGGACATGATGGGCCAATGAGCGACCTTCGGCCGAGGGCGCCCTTCCCAAACGACGCCATGTGCCAAAGGTCTATTCTTCAGCGTTTCAAAGCCTCCGAGCGTTGTTGATTTCGTTTCATTACGCTTATTCTCTAGGAAGCGTTTACCCAAAAGATTCCTATTTTCATTAAGCAGGCCCTAATAACACATTTCCATTTACCGTAATGTATATAAGAACTGCACCTAAACAAGGGGGACTTCTTTCTCGTGATATAATAATATACGCCCTCTATGTTGCAAGTAGCTTACTGTATTTTCCTGTTTTACAAATACATTGAGTGGTATTTATGTGAAAAAAGAAAGACTTTGTTTGTTTTGTTTGTTTGGAGTCTTTTTAACGAGCGGGCTTACTTATTGTCTCTTGTTTGCTATAAATTTAAATGGAGTCCAAAATAACGTATTTAGTGAAGAAATGCAATGCGTCATGTTTACATCGTACACAAAGGTGTTTTTAGTTAGAAAACCTAACGAGAGAAGACAGAGGGCCTATAGCTGACGTCAACAAATCGAAACCAAAGCCTTTCAAAGGTAGGTCCACGTGGCTAAACATATATAACTATCATAACTGTTAACGAAGCCTGCAAAAACTGGGGTGTTAAAGTTAACACTTATGATGTTGTCAAATAAAGATACAAACAAATTCAAAATTTACACCATTTTGGTGTTAAAATAACACATTTATTTCTGAAAAACGACTCCAGGGGTTTTATTTTAACACCCTAAGAGAGAATCAAAACTAGTTAAATAACACCAATGTAATTGTTTCAGAAACTAGTGCTTTTTTAAAACCTCCATTGACACATCGCTCACTTATTGAGTAACAGTTTTAAATTAAAAAGTCGGTACTTCGCAATTTTTGTTTATCTAAAAATTAAAAGTTCCACAACTTCACCTAGCCAAATAGGTTGCCAATTGTCTTATTATCATCGGGTGTTTTTGTCACTAAAAAAATCCATCAGTGACCAGCTCTCCCGAAATTCCCATGAGTTGTACAGCAATTACTCACCCTTGGTACTAATAAAGCCACTACTGGGTGAAACGAACCATATGGTTTTCAGATTACTTCTTCTCCAGACTCTTGGATTTGCCCTGGTTTTTTATTTGAATAATTGAGTAGGATGATGTTGAAAGAATTAGCTACACGTTAGACCCTATGGGAAGATGTAAAAGATTGTGATGTTCTTGCTGAGGTGTGTAAACAAAGGGTGTTATTCCAAGAAATGGTTGATTGAGCAGAAGTTGTATGAACTCTACAAAGAGACACATATAGACTCTTCTCAAAAAAATGCTTGAATTTACTTTATTTAGTGAAAAGGGTCCATACCTATAATGCTTTGGGGGATTTACAAATTATTTGGTTCTCAAGAAGTAAGGCATGCTGTACGAGTGTAAAACTTTGGCTGATGGTGTCACGCAGGGTTAACACCCTGTGACGTAAAGTTTGATTTTCTCTTCGTTATCTATCAGTGACAACACAAATGGTGTCAATTTGATACCCCAGCTTTGGGGTGAACATTTTCTCATCAATATACCTGATCAAGTTTAAGAGTGATTGTGTGTACGCACGAGCACAGTGTATCTCCGTCACATTCATCAGGTTTAAAGTCACTCTCCTCGCAGAAGATGTGCGTCGGTAACTCACCGTACTGAGTCAGTAACGGTGACGTAGGGAAGTAGAATGAGATATTATTCAGCTGTGGGAAAGCTCGAAGTAATTTTGTAGATGGGTCCGTACGTATGGCCACTCCAACCTGAATAAAATACTGGGATTCTTCAGCTTTGTCCGTTGATTTGTACCGTACATCTGAAAAGGTTTGATATAAATTACACTATAAACACTCCTGGTTCAGCTTTGACCTGAATCTTAGTCCCGTATGGCCTGCCACATTCCTGGGTCAGTGTGCCCGGAATTTGAGTTTATCAGCAATCTAGCTGGTTATAGTTATACTGAAAAGATAACTATGACTTGAACTAAAATGAATGTTATTATTATTGGTCAAAATATTCACCAATTTTGCTGTTTGTCGTGAATTTAAACTTTAGATTGTAGATATAGTCATTTACAATTGTATTTTGCTTCAACACGACAATATTTCCACAAAAATGTACGACTCGGTAACAAAAATACTACGTTGGATAGAATTTGTTATAAGAAAATGCACGGTGGTAGTTCCCATTACTGAGTCCAGATCGAGCACGTTAATTATTATGGAGCATGTTTACAGAGCGCCACCAAGTGTTTTGCCCAAGGAGGTCATTTAACAACAAACAATAGAAAGTCATCATGCAATAGTTGTCTTCAACATAACAATACACGGACATTTAAGTTTCTTGCTGAGAAAAGCATAGGGCCTTGGTGCTTAATTAGCATCACCCAAAGATTGTGCCAACCAATGATGCAGGCACTTTTTGTGTGACGTCAGAAAGAAGTTACCTTTATACATAACCATGGAATTTGTCGACGTGATTATTCTCATGCAAAAGCTCACCAAAATGTTTGATGTTTATTCTCGTCAGATTGTCTTATAGTTACAACGTTTTGTTGGATTGTACAGGGCCCAATGTCATGGCTCTGCTTACCATTAGCAAAGAATAGGCGCTTACGGAAGCAGGGAATTCCGCGCTTACGTCAAGCGTACTTTACGGGTTATTGGGGAGTTTTTGCTTGTGCGCGTGCGTACCCCATGGAAAGCATTCTTCGCTTACACGGCTAGCGCACAAATTTGGAACTTGCACAGTAAGCGGAGAATGGTGATCGTAAGCGCAAATTTTGGCGGGAATCAGAGCCATGCAATTGGTCCAAGTTTACGCGTTTCGTCACTTGTATCTAGGCGCAATTCATAATTATGAAGCCATAAAAAGAGACAACTTGTTTATAAATAACTGCACTGCATTCATCCAATAAGAATTAGTTTTTATTTTTTACTAAACATAATGGGTACATACCAATGGAGTTGATGTCGGCCAATGATTTGTCAGGAAAAACCTGCCACCATGTATTTACATCCCCGAATATTGGGATATCAGACAGAGTCACTTCGGTCGTTGGGACGTCACTCGCGTTATAATAATGCAGATATTATGCGATCTGTTTAGTAGGTGTACCGAGTACATTACGACACGGTAATCCAATGACACGGATCTCATAGTTATCGATAGACTGATTAGCTGTCAGAATAAAGTCATATCTCTCCCCGGAACTGATTCTAAAATGGTCGACAACCTGAGGCTGGAAATAGCAGCCACCACTTGCAATCATTACCAGTGAGTGGTTCTGTATGGAGAACTGCATATTACAGAACGAACTAGCTCCACTGATCACCCGAAAGCGGTATCTTACGTCTTTGGCTACATTGAATAATTCTACTGGTGGATGAGGTTGACTGCTGTTTTCAAGTACACCCTTTCCTGTAACATAAACAATTACAATGTTAAGGCACTGTATACTTTTGGTAATTATCAAAGACCAGTATCCTCACTTGGTGTAGGGACCAGACTGGTCCCTACATCTGCATAAAATAACAAACTTGTGAAACTTTGGGCTCGATTGATCATCGAAGTTGCAAGAAAGTATTAACGAAAGAAGAACAAAAAACTTTGTTGCTTAGAAGTGAATACTTCCAAGCCTCAGACAATGGAGCCAATCTCCAATGGAGCCTGCGTTAAACATCGCATTTTTGCCTTCAAATAATGACACTCAAACATTAATGAAAACAATTATAATGATAATGTTCCCTATATTGTCCTTATTACACCAAACGTTGCTGAGTGCCGTTCATTGACTTTTTGTATAGTGTCAAACAAATTCCATTAATGTAATTCTAAAATTCTACAGATTATGTTTGTTCCAGTCCTGGAATACTCCCAGCTACGGTGCTAACAAGAAAAATACTCACATTATTAGAAAATACACATAAAACATTGTCAAACGCTTTGCGCATGCGTATTCCCAAAGAGCTTCGCCCGACTGAGAATTCAAATCGATTCGACACGGCAAGAGAGCGCCACGTTTGTCACCACGTCGTGCAGCTACCGTGTAGCACTGCAGAGCTTGCCGTCGTACACGGCAGTGTCGAACTTAAATCAAACGTTTGCGCTAAACGGGGCTCTTTTGTCGAATTGAATTCATGTAATTTTCTAATTATTTGAGTTCGACGCGGCAGAAGTGCGACGTTGTACTATAGACGCACATGGGACTTTGGCATTTCAGGCTCCACTGCTGCAAGGAGCAATGAGCAAGGAGCAACGTCGTTGCTTTATGGTATAAGTTGTAATCTCTCTTTCTTCTAGCCAGTGACAGAAGTAACGTTTTTATTGTCAGTTTAAAGCTTAACAAAAGAGCCCATGAAGAAATACCAGGCTAATTATAAGTCCATTGGTACAGTTTAGTCATCCTTTTGAACGTTTTGATAACCCTTTCGCATGATTGGGTATCCATTATTACGGACATTAATCACTTTGGGCTGTTTAGTTAATCCATTCGCCTGGTTGAGTAATCCTTCCACACGGTTTAAGTAATCCTTTCGAATGGCTTACTAATCCGTTCAAACGACCCAGCCATGTTAGAAGGTTTTGCGATTACGGAAACCGCTCGTTAAAACGGATTAGTAAACCATTCGAACGATTTACCACTGTCCCTTCCAGGGCTTATCTATACAGCTTTTCGTGTTTGTTCGAGTTGAATTAATGATATGAACCAAGTTGCAACCAACGGTCACGCCATAGCTATGGTGGCCATGACGGAACATCAAACATTGCATCAGTATTCATGAGAAATGTCACGATTTGAACCCCAAGTCGTGAATAATTACGCCTAAAGTCATGAAAAAAAGTTTACGGCTTGTGCCCTAAGTCGTAAATACTGACGACAAATACGACTTGTGCACCACTACATAGCCGACATTGCAGGGCATGTACGTTAAAAAGTAATACACTTACCGTTTATTAGAATGCTGTCGACAAACGGAGCATCTCCCCATATGGTCTGCTCATACACTGACACCATAGTTTGGTGATACCAGTCACTTAAGGAAATAACATGCTCAGCAATGTCTTCGTCATACAATCTCCAATGTGGATTACCTCTGCTACCCTCTCTGACGATCAATGACCCCATTATCCCGTCCCCACGTTGCAAACCACTATGAGAATGAAACCAATGAGTTCCAGCTTCATAAGGGGTGAATCTGTAAACGAAGTTTCCCGGTGCTGGGATGGGGCACTGTGTTATCATAGATATCCCATCCATGTACTGACTGCCATTCATGAAGATACCGTGCCAATGGATTGAAGTCCCTTCGCCGTTGCTCAGTTTATTGGTTACGTTGATAATCACCTCATCGCCAGTGCAAATCTGACAAAAAACACAAGAAAATAACGTGTTGTAAACTATAGCGGCCAACAGAAATATTGAATCAGTAGGTCTTTGGTTAAATTCTAATCTCTAGTCAAGGTGTTTATACTCATACGCTATCCAAAACTGTAAATAACCACGTAGAGTGAATGATATAGGTTCCTCAAAAGCGCCTCGCACTCTACCGTAACCCTTGCGTCTCATGGTTCATTTGAAGAGAAAAATCGGAAGAAATGTTCAGTTTTAGACAGTTACTACATAACTCTCCCAACTGTTGGGAAAATAAGGGAAACAAAAGGCCAGAATGAAGAATGCTGGGTTGCTTGGATCTAGTTTTCAAAAATAGCTCTTTCTTAAAAACCTCGAAGCCGTTAAAAGATATCTGACGTCTGGCTGTCTATTGGTTCAGACAGTAAGTCTTCTTGTTGAAACGCACTCAGTTTGACCGATAAGTGATACACATGAAGTAACGGAAAGGGACACATTGCCCTGGATTGGGTGACTTGGGCTATAAAAAGCTTTTGTTAAGAATTGAAATTAAATGAACATGGTTGGAAAGATGGTTTAAAAGTATAAGATAATGATCCACACAAAATATGCCTCGAGATTGTGTGGTTTTTCTTTTACTTCGTGAACTAACACCGTCTGCCACTTTTTGTAAAACAAAATGTTGACTCCACAAAACGGCGGACAGTGTTACTTCGTGAAGTAAAAGCAAAACCACACAATTGTGAGGCATATTTTGTGGATTTTGATCAGGGGCGGATCCAGGATTTTCCAAACGGGGGGCGTGAACATTTACCAAGCAACAAAATGGTGAACGCAATTTGTGGTGCCTGCGAGCGTATAACACGAAGCCTTAACGGCATTGGTTCCGGGGCCCGCTTAAATGCATCTGACCACTTTTTATTTTAGCAGGATCAATATTTAAACATCATTTTCGAGTTGGGAGTCATTGATTCAGCCATCTTGAGTTATACAATCAAAATACAGGCGACAGTTAATATTTATTCAGGGACAACAAAAGTGCTGGGTGAGATCAATATAATTAACCAAAATTAATAGGGTCTTTTTGTATATTAGTTTTCATAAACTTGGATTAAAATGACTGTAACACAAAGTATGTTTCTACTGATGAGATTAGGCCTGTTCATCCGATTCTGCTGGATCCTCCTGAATTGGTTCAGGGTCTGGTGACTTCCATCACGCTCACAAGCACGCTCGACTCTGTAGTGCAATAAATTATAAAATTCATTAGACCAAAACAAAAATCGGCCAGGGGTTCCCCTACGGGTGGTAAACCCTTTTAATCAAAATGATAAAATATTCATGAACTGATTTAGAAACTAAATCAATTCATAAATGTTTTATACAAATTCAATTTTATAAATCATAATATTAGGCTTAGGAATACAGGTCTCGGCCTAACCTTGGGTTCCTTATGATAAAGTTTAGTATTTAGGCTACTACAAAGAACTAGGAGTATTAGTTGTTATTAAATCTAATAAGTAAAATATAGGCTTAAATCTTTCTCACGATCAAGTTGTCTTCAGAGACAGCGCGATCGAGCAACAATAACATTAATGTGCGACAAGGTGAGGATAGGCCTCCCCCAGCCCTCACCCTGTATAGGTGTACTAACTGCACAAATGATAATTACTAGTTTTATAGAAACACAAAGGATATATTTACCCTCTTTCTTGAATATGAAAAAAATCTGTGATTTTCTTAGCAGAGTGAGACTCCATGATTACAGTCCGATGTCTTCACTAATATCTCTCATTCATAAATACCCCAGACAGTTTAGGCAGTCCTATTGGTCGGAGCGCGTCACGTGGGTGTGTTTAAACGGCTGATATAGACACAGCTGGAGCTGTTTAAAACCAGCTGGCTTCTCGTGTGTTGAGCGCGTGCGCAAGCTTACGCAAGCCAATTTATGATACGCGCAACGCAATCAATTTTCTATATCTATGAATTATATTATTAGTACATGCGCGTAATCTATTTGTACGCGCGCGTACGCACAACCCATAGCGAACGAAACAAAATTTTACAAGAGTTTTTGAAAATTTGCAATGTTTTTTTACTGATTTGTACAGATTTCCAACATTATTACGCACTGTAACAAAGAGGGCATTTATGAATGGGAATAAAAGAGTAGTGACTCGGTCTTAAACGCCGTTTAAAACCTTGCAGGGTCGTGGCCGCGCGATAAAGACACTCGCCTTCGGCTCGTGCCTTTATCAACACGGCCACGACCCCGTCGGTTTTAAACGGCCGTTTAAGACGGAGTCACTACTCTTTTATTCCCTTATCAATACAGTTTTCGTAAAAGTTACATTGTTGCGAGCGGCCAAGCGCGCGCGCGTGCTGAGCACCTTTCAGACATCAGGAACTTCTTTGCACATTGTATACACACAGGTGGCATGTTCGACTCACGCTGCGGGTGAGTGATCTTCACCCCCGGACCCTGTCGATCAATATTTCGATACCAAGCGGATACTATGGAAAGTTAAATTATATTTCGCTATCAAAAGAACATAGCATAAGTACTTCAGCACAGAAGTAAGAAAATTAAAATTAGTTCCTCTCAAAAAATGTCCGTGTCTTATAAAAAATGTGAAGTAAAATTAACTTCAATCCCTGCTGGATAAATGGTACAGTCCAACATCGCACTGTCGCCAGCTATCTGCAGATCCCGGCGGAATTGAAAGGATTCATGAGAAGAACAATTTGTTTGGTCGAAGGTAGGGGTATGGTTTCACCAATACTCTTGAATGACCAATCAAAATGAAGCTTACAACAGTAAAGTATTAAGTTAGCTTTTTTCGCGCCAGGCATGTGCAGGTGTTTCGCGCTTATGTTCAGTGTGTGAAACACGCTGTCCACACACATAGATTCACGTGTCGTGTAATGCCTTATGAGACAATGTCTGTCAGTGAAATAATAGTGGTCCATAAAATGAAACAAAGTGCACGAGGTATGGATTATTAGTAGCTTTAAAAAACAAATACCAGGTAAGGCCTATGTCTTTAATTGTGTCTCTCCCTTATTTTTCCCCTTGCGTTTTTTTCCCCCGTTTTTTCAAGCAAAAGGGGGGCGTGCGCCCCCACGCCCCCCTGTATCCGCCGCTGATGATATTCTACTTTTAAAATATGTTTCCAACCTTATTCATTTCAATTCATCATTTCATAACGAACGCTTTTCATAGACCAAATCGCCCAATCTAAGGCAACCTGTACCTATGCACATGACAATGATGTAATTTGTTCATGCATTGTACTTGCCGATTGCCAACAGTAATGATTTTGATGTGCTTTGAGGGATTTACCGCTATATTGTGTCTTCCTCTTTCGTCAAAATCAGGAGCATGACCGAATGGGTTCAAGGATTGAAGGAAGGTTGGCCTGTTGATTGTATGTAAACCCGTAGAGGGTGATAATAAGTTATAAATAGAAACGTCATTTTATTGAAGACAATTAATTGTTCACAGTGTAAATCGAAACTATCTGCATGCATCCTATAGACCTCTTGCATTGGCCGCCACCGTTGATGAAACGTGCACGCGTGAAAGACTATTATTGGCTGAGAGCTGTGGTTACAAAGACAAAAGAAATGTGGTTCACTCATCAACATGATCGGGTTTTTTGTTGTTGCTATTCTTGTGTTTCAGATTCCGTTTTTCCGTTTGGCTCATACTATTTATTTACTTGGTTTAGTTTGTTTATTTAGTTAGTTTAGTTGGTTTATTTACTTGGTTTTCATAAGGTTTTAGTAAAGGTTGTTTTTTTCATAATTAAGTTATTCTTGGTATAGTGTAACCGTTTTACTGGATGTTTATGCAACATAGCCCTCTTGAAAAACATCATTAAATGGGTCACGGTATCGAACTTTGTTCACATAAATCAATATTTGTATATATAAATGAATAATGAGCTGGGTAGATTATGAATTTATTTGGGGTTATAATTCCTTAAAGACGCAGGCTCGTCATTGAACAGACGTCAAATTCGTGTCATAAAAAGTCCCATTTTGAACCGGGAATACCCACCGGCCTGCCCTGCCCTTACAAACCCAAAGGGTGCGGAGGCGCCGCTCTCGTGTGTGCCAACTCTCGTCTAAAAATAGCACAGGGCGAACGGTAAAAGCTCTTTAAAAATATGCAGCTAATACCTGAGCTGGATGTCAACAATCCCATGTAGGCCTAACATTTTCCTGACCATTCAACAATCTATGGATTAAATCAACATGTATATTACAAAACAACAGTAACAAATAACGAAAACCGCGAAATACATTATCCATTCTTAGGACAAGTTACAGAGGGCGCTAGAGTAATTTTTTAAAACAAGGCTTGTGGCTACATGCATCCTCGTTCCCAGGGGTGATCGATCTCGCCGCGCCATTTTTTCCCAGCATGCCTTGCTCGATCATAACCCCTGGAATTGGTTCATTAAAATGTGCTAGAATCTAGCACATTTTAATTAGACCTGGGCCGATCCGTTCTACGCACGCGCTCAAGTACGGTAACCCGTAAAAGAAGCATCAAGTCAAAAAGCAACTGGTCCTGTCATTCTTCTTTGATTTTCGGTATGTCTAGCTGTATGCAGTTAAGGGTGACCGTGTAAAAACATGATTCATTTGAAATGGAATCGCGTCAAAATACTTGCAATTTCACACGCGCGTACTAAGCGTCCTACAAGCGCTATACATGCGCTCGAAAGTTTTTAACAAGCGTGCACGCAAAGTAGTCACCATTGGGCATGTTGGGAGCCAATCAGCGTTGTTTCTCAGTACATCACTACCAGGGGTTAGTGACGAGAGGTATCGATACGGCGCGCTGCCCATGGTAGCGAGGCTGGGCTACATGGAATGAACCTTATGCGTTCACGTCATCAAGCCGCCATCTTATAGGTAACAATGGAAACGCGCAAATGTTTACGCATGGCGCTGCAGGATTGGCCAATGAAAAACCTCCTTTTGACCTCTAGGCGAGGGCGCCCTACACAATGACGTCATATGCATAAGGCGTTGATAATAATAATAATAATAATGGCTATTTATATAGCGCTCATATCCGTCACTCAGTGACGCTCAAGGTGCTTCAACATTAAGTATTTTCCTGCAAGGTATTTGGGGGCTACGTTTGAAGTATGAGACCTAATCCTTAACATAGCACCATGTAATGGTTTACAAGGTGCTGTAATCTATACTATCTGATATCTATATTATAATAGTATAACAGAGATCAATGCATGAGGTCCATTATGAACTCTTATCAAGAGCTATTCATTAGGTGATAACTGGGTGAGAGAGTTCATAATTCCATGTACAGGCTAGCCACAGGCTAAGCCTGATTTGATAGCAACAGCTTATTAGTGACTGACTGATGGACTATTAACCTGAATACTCGGAGCAGGAAAGACACGGTTTATGAGATTAACGGCTCGATGCACTCCATCCACTGGAACACAACCCGAGTTGGAACAATCACTCGCTGAAGATGGACAGTCTCCACACTGTAAAACAACACGAATACCATTCGATCCTGCTAAGTCTTAATGTTTCTGGGGGTTTTGGGGTGTTTTTTTTAACAAACATGGGAATATGTCTAAAACAATGCAAATCCATGGCGTTAGCGAATGACCTACACCGAGCAACTAACACATCTAGCCACTTCCCCGTCCCCTTTAGCGCAGATTCTATTTGCAAAAGGCAACGAATGATTATTTCCGTAAACTTGCCATGTTAGGCAAAAAACGGTCTCAGGTTAAAAACACAAGTCCGTCAGTCGTCCATACTTAGTAGGATGGCAAGGTGTGTGTTAGCCTTTCGTCAAGGCCTTTACGGCCCAGACAGCTGTGTAGCCGCAAAGCGACTAGAACTGGAGACCAAATGGTCGAATGGCGAAGCCACAATAATTTCTGACATTTTTCTTTAATACTCTATTTTCTACACTCCCTCGGAAGCAACATTCCGAACCGATCATAAGCCCATCGCAAACATTAATTCATTATTCATTGCGATTGGTTAATCTTTCAGCACTTTACTTATTTGCATACAAACTTACTTTTGAATCTGTATAAATAATTTACCCCCCCCCCCCCCAAAAAAAAAAAAATAAATAAATAAATAAATAAATAAATAAAAATAAAAAATAAAAAAATAAAAAATTGAATTGCCTCGATCGTAGCTTTGCAACTCGCGCGCGTGCATGTGGTCTCCCCTTCCCGACGCTTCGCCACGACGGCCTTGAAGAAATGCTAGGTGAAGGGAGATTGCTTGTGATTCTTTAAGTATACGTTCCGTTTGAAGTTTGGTCTGGTTCATAAACTAACTAACCCATTCTCTGATTTATTTATTCTTTGTTTCCTACCTGTTTTCCTGATAGTGTGTAGAACCAACCTATGGTAAAATTGTAGATGCATTGCATGGGTGTCGAAAATTCACATGATCTATAACATGGGTTGCTGTCTACATGCCGCAGTGCTGCCGCCAAATGAAGAACTGTTAAAGCTGAAACAAGAGTGATATTAATGTGCGTCAAAGCGTGTGAATTTTAGGTAAATACACATAATCTGAAGAGCAAAAAAGTAGAGGAAAAATTTCGCGCTCTTGTAGGTCAGTTTAGGAAAATTCCGTCGTAGTCATTAGACACAGCAACTGAAGTGCATTATGTTGTCTTCTTACACTTCTTCTTTATTTATCTATAAGCAAATTGTCATCCATGTTGTCTCTCATTTAAATTGGGGGAATTGACTCAAGCAGCACTTGAACCTGCGAACTCATGATCAATGTGCCGGCTCTCTAACAACTAATCTATCCGGCCCTATGTTGATGGTCTCCCTATTATGTCAGTATCTTTGTTCGGGTGCCAGTCAGAAGCCATTCAACTTGTTACTGCCGTTATATAGCCAAGGATCACACCCAAGATTCGATTCTACCTGGGAAGTGGCAGCAGACGGGTCACTTTAGGGGGGTGCGACGTTTCATTTCAAATATCAAGTAAAAACCTCAAGTGAAACTGACTGGAAATACTCAAATAATTTGTGTTTTGATCAAGGACAAACAAACTTGAGCGGGACTTGAGCCTTCAACCTCCGGATTAACGTGCCGGCGCTCCACCAACTCAGCTGTCTAGCCCTAGAGTTGACAGTCAGTAGTTGAGCGGGCTGATATACCGACAACTGACATTTGACCTCATAGATTTGCAGAAATTACCAATAATGTTTAATAACGAGGTCCTTAAGTGTTGGGAGAAAGGAACAATTTATACTAATGAATTTATACTGTGAGTCAATAAGCCTTATTGTTATAGCAAGCTAGGTATTCTTTGGCAAAACCACGTGATCTTCAATATGTCGTTAACTCATGGATTTCCCCCGATGCTGTTAAACAAATAATGTGATAGAAATTGTACTGGACATTATAGGTCAATATCAGTTCCATCGACATTTTCAAAACCTTTGACAAACTATGTGGAACTGTATACATGACTAAGATAACGTGCCAAAGTCTATGTGGGTTTTAATTATTTGTATTAGCTAGTGTTTTGCTTGTAACTTGTTTTCTTTTTAATTTTGGTTTGAACAAAGACAAATTTACTGGAGCGGAACTTGAACCAACGAACTCTGGATTAACGTGCTCTCAACTGAGCTATTCAGCCCTATGTTGGTGGTCTCCCTTTTAGTCAAAATCTACCCAGTCAGTTTCCCTTGCTGTTTTCTTTGTAATTAACAGGAACATAATGTAAAACAGCCCCTAAGCTGATCTATCCTGTATCAATATGTTTCAATAAATGACATGCGGTGTAAGCATAAACTTCTTTCTGAATCACAATTTGGTTTAAGAAAAATCGCTCTGCGGAGTTAGCAACATTCTTTTAACAAATAAACTGCTCGATGGTTTTGAAGACGGAAACATTTCTTATTGGCATGATTCAGGACCTGTGTAAGGCATACGACAGTTAACCATAAAATTGTAATAGAAAAAACACTATGGAGTCAATGGAATAGCTTTGGAGTGCTGTAAAAGTTATTAAAATTATGGAAAAGAAATCGATTTGTCTCATATAACTCTTCTACTTCACAAGAAAAACCTTTTAAAATGTAGAGTGCCTCAATCCTGATGCTCTTAAAATAGCTTGAGTACTCCTAGTTTCAAAGGTGGTCATGAAAATGGTACAGACCTATAATGTTCTAACGACATTCTCGAAGACCTTTGAAAAACTTATTTATGCATTTATCAGCGACATTACCATTCGCCTTAGGCAGTGTGTACGTTTGGTAATTTTCAAAGACCAGTATCGCTTGCATCAATCTTGACTTTCACTCACCATTTTTCTTTCAGGAAGGAGTAACAAGGATGTATTATAGTCAAGGTTTGCAACTACAGTCCAGGTTTGCCCATTAAGGCACATTATGCACCAGACAGCACCGTCATCTACTCAAATATTCCAGGGCCAAAACAGTCTTACCCTTCATGCACATGTCGCACGCTTCGGTCGTTTTCGACAAATGAGGTTTTAATGAAATGGGGTAGAAGCAGAAATGAGAAAGACAAACCTATATCCAGGAATAGATTCAGAAGAGACGGTTCCAATCTTCAACATCTGTTTTTCAGCTGGCCTTTGGACGAATCACTGACCCCCAAGGTGGCAGTTTAGCAATGAGGACTCTGCAATTATAGGCTATATGGCCCTACACAACTACTTTGGATCCTTCATTGACGATACTTTAATAAGCTGATGGCAATAACTTCATACTAAAATCCGGTAAACGGTCACATTGGTTTTGTACAAACATTTCAAAATCAGCTGTAACGGGTGCAAACCCCACGGGGATGTGGACAGCGCCCAACTCGATTTAGACGGGGTGAGGTGGGGTGGGGGCACTTGCGCAGTTTTGTGTCAAAAACTGGGTTGGGGATGCACAGGCGATTAGATCTGTGTTGATTTATTTTGAGAATGTAGATGCTCTCTGGTGCTCTACTCTGAACCAATCTGGGTTAACCTTTGGACGGGAGTAACTTGAACTGGGAAGCTTGCAAGAGTGTATCGCATAGCCTACCACAATTCTTGTCAATTCAATTCAGATACACATTTATTGTCATACTTCGATGAAAAGTAACGACAAGTACATGTAGGCCTAACTATGGAGTAAAGCAAAAATAACATTAAGTAGCAGTAAGCAGGATAAATGTAATAAATAGAGTACGGGGCTGTTTTGGTAAGCAGAAGCTTGTTAAAAAAACCAGCCAGACATACAAACAGACAAATAATTAAACAAACAAAACAAACAGACAGACACGCAAACAAAAGGACAGACGACAGCGGCGTAGCCACGGGGGGGGGGGGGCCTCGGGGGCAAGTGCCCCCACAAATTTCCAGTGCCCGCAGGTGCCCCCCCCCCCCCTCCACGAAAAAAATAGCGATAGTGCCCACAGAAAAAAGAAAGTATAAAAAGAATGAAAATAAAACATTGCAAAGTTATATCCTGAATACATCTGCTAGTTGTAGGCCTTCTTTTAAAATACAGTTAAAAAAACAACAAAAAAACTTAATAGTATACTAAGCCATTAATGCGGTGGGGATTGTTGCCCTCGTATCAGGAAGCGTGCGCGCGCCCGCGCGTTGATCAATGCAAGGCATGCAGCGCGCGCTGATCAATGCTATGCCATAGATATAGAATATAATACCTAGATCGGATGCGCGTACAATACGCTGGTTCAGCCTGGGCGCTGACATTAGTCACGTGCTTGAGGCAACGCGCAACTTTTGAAATGGTGTGACGAGCATGCTTTCGACGACCAAACACACATTTCGACAAGCACGAGACGAGCTAAACCTCTTTATTTCCAGCTCGTCTTTATTTCTAGCTATTTCCGAATAACGTTTGCCGAGCATTCTAATGGTGTAACTGAAATGGTGAATAATTGTGCAGCAGCTGTATGTAATAGCCGAGGGAAGAGAAAAGAACCTGGAGGACAATCTCTCCCTAATAAACTGACATACCATGTGTAAGTACACTCATCATAGAATGACTGCACTATAGTTGGGGTCAATGCTAGGCCTAATTTGTTGAGGTTGGTTGATGATATTGGTCTAACATCAGTGTTTATTTTCGTTGTTGAGGTTAAACCAACAGTTCTTTTCAGAAGAAAAAATGAAATTAATAATTCAGAGAGCTTATTGACACCAACAGCAACGCGAACCATGCTGACTGGATTATGGATAGTCCTATACCAATCATATAGATAGGCTTGCGTTCCAACCAAACCCAAGACGCATTTTTCGAGTGGATGATAGGCTATTGTCATAATTTGAATTCATACTCGTTACAGACATTCAGCGCTAATTTGCAGAGTTATTTTCAAATGTGAAATACAAACAAGAAAATAATAAAACTCACATTAACCTATAGGTTTTTTTCAACTCAGATTGTTGGGCCAAGCAACTTTAACGATGTTTCTGTTTTTATTTCATTATTTCATCGACAAAAGGATTGTTGGATTGGACATATTCACACAATATTATTGTCCACCGGTCTTCGTTTTTACAGAATAAAACCTCAGATCAGCTGTGTGGTGTGCTGTATCTGCCACTCTGCTCGTACCATTTTGCTCGCATAATTAATAATGTGTCAATCTATACCTTAAATGTCAATAACACGAAATTGACATTGTAAATATTTTTATTCTGCGCGTTGCCTCAAGCACGTGACATTTTACTGCGTCAATGGGGAACCAAAGTTTTTTCTACACACAGGCAGTGGAGCGCGCGCACGCACGTCCGATCTAGGTATTATATTCCATATCTATGTGCAATGCATGCAGCGCGGAATGAAAAGTTGGTCAATGTCAACAATTCACCGTCTTGTTGAGTTGTTATGAACACAAAATAAAGAGGGGCCCGGGGCTGGGCATATTGCTGATCATTAATGCTGAATAGGCATGTCTGGCTAAACAAAATGCCAAGAGAAATTGTGGCCCCTGCAGCGTCCCCTTCCAAAAGCATGACCCCACCACTGACAAACCCATTCCCCCTGCCCCCCCCCCACTTAAAAACAATGCCCCCCTGTGCCCCCCCCCCCCCCCCACACCGAAAAAGTCCTGGCTACGCCGCTGACAGACGAACATAAAACATGAGACTCTGACACAAGATACATAATATAGATCAGAGATAATACAACAAATTCATAATTAGCGAAAAGATGGCAGAACAGTTCAGGCAGAAGCGATACAAAATACATATGTAAGAAGGATTTAGAAGTGGAGGCGATTGAATTACATGGGAGGGGAAGCTAAGATGCATATTGGGACATAAGGTCACGTTTGAAAGAAGACTTTAAAAGACTCACGGACCGCTGAGATCTAATGTGCTCATCTCTGGCATTCCACACACGAGGACCGAAAAAGCGGATCTTGTTCATAGAATAAGTGGTGCGAGTGAATGGAACATATAGATTAGTGCAAGATCTAGTGGAGTGGCTGTGGGTTTCTTGAACAGACGTGAAGAAGGAAGCAATGACTTTGGGAAGAAGATTATTATTGAACTTAAACATAAATATCCCAGTAAGGAGCTTATTAATATCAATGACAGTAAGAGTGTGCAATTGTGCGAATAGAGGTGCTGAATGTTCTCTGTGGGATGAGAAAGTACAGATGCGTATAGCCCCCTTTTTTGAGAAATAGACATAGAGTGCAACCTAGTATTACTCACAGATGCCCAGACAATGTTACAGTAATTTAAGTAAGGAAAGATAAGGGTGTTGTAAAGAAGAACAAGCGAAGAGGCAGGGAGAAGATGACGGATCTTGGGAGATGACGCCAGAATTACGAGAGACAAGTTTATTGACAGAAGAGATATGCTCAGACCAATATAGTTTTTGGTTGATGATGACACCAAGAGATTTGGTTGAAGAAACTCTGGTAATTGCAATATCGTTGATGATCACTGGTGTTAAATTAATGTCTGCGGAGCGAGGAGATTTAGAGAAGAAGATGAAATTTGTTTTAGCATTGGTTTATGGACAGTTTGTTTGCCATAGAGAGACCTGAATTAGTTCAGTGTTAAGTGCGTTGAACAAGGAGGATAGTTGACGATTAGAGTAGAAAATGGTTGTATCGTCAGCAAATAATGTGAAAGAAAGAAGGTGGGAGGAGCAGTAGAGGGTCATTAATGTACAGAAGAAATAGGAGCGGCCCAAGAATTGAGCCCTGAGGAACACCATGCTTAATAATTATGTAAACGAACAGAATCGCAGCCCTTCAGAAAACCATCGCAGTGCGACTCCCCTGATGCAATAATGTTCAAGTTTGGAAAGAAGAAAAGAGTGATCGATAGTATCAAAGGCTTTAGAGAGGTCTATGAAAACACCGACTGCATGCTTTTTCTTATTTAGAGTAGCATTGTCGACAAATTCAATAAGGGCCAAGTCGGTGGAATATTTAGATCTAAAGCCATATTGATGGTCGAAAAGAAGATGGAATTAAGAAATGAAACTAGAAAGACGATTAAATACTAGTCTTTCAAGAGGTTTTGAGAAACAAGTAAGAATGGAGATAGGCCTGTAATTATTAATGTTGCTCCTATCTATGGTGGCCCTGAAGGGACATCAAACATATATATTTACGTGAATATTTGCGTAAATATTCGCGTTTTTGCCCCGATTCGCAAATGTTCACGTAAATATTCGCGTAAAAATTTGAGGCTGAGGGCCAGATCGTGAATATTTACGTAAATATTGACGATTTGTGCCCCAAAATCACAAATATTTACGTAAATATTGAAGTGAATATTTGCGAATCGGGGCAAAAAACGTGAGTATTCACATAAACATTTACGTGAATATTCACGATTTGTCCCTAAATCTCAAATATTGACATGAATATTTACGTGAATATTTGCGATATGTGCCCCCAATCACAAATATTTACGTAAATATTTGCGATTTGTTCCCCCAATCGCAAATATTTACGTAAATATTCACGTGAATATTTGCGATTTGGGCCCCAATCGCAAACCCAGTCATCCGTGAATATTTGGTTTCTTTCCAGCTAGCCGCATATTGGGCCGAAATTTCTATCTGCGGATTCCGTGGCCGGCCAACCGCGTATTCAGGACAACTAGAATCCATGCAGTTCCCCTTCTTTCTAGTTTGAGCGATTTTAAAAAAAAACTCTTTCTATAAAATCACTGAACATACTTAAAGGTAGAATAACATTATTTGGCTGACCATTTGGTGAGTATTTAGCCGATCATCCAGACCATAATAGACAACTGTTGACAAACTTGCGCATTCACCAGAAAGTAAATGTATACCCTCATGTTGCAAAAAAGAAGAAATTTTTATTCCATTAAAACCATATCACTTGCCACACACTTGATTTTGAAGGTGGCTCTTCTAATCACTAATTATTACCTAATTAGCCACAAGAACACAAGGCATTTTCTATCAAATATTCAAACGGTTAAGGTAAAATAGTGACAAAAACTGACCATAGCATTCACGCCGATGTAAGTACCCTTTACCTAGCATAAAAGTAAAATTGTATTCTATAATCTGACAGACCATACCGCTGGTTACACTTAATTTGGGAGTTGACTAATTTGGATCACCAATAGCGGTTTAGGCATGAAATTGACCAAAGCATTCGATAACGTATGATAGAACATCGCGTGTGTTTTAGCAGTTAATTATTTATTACTTAATGATCCGAGTTCACCGACTCCGAAATTATGTGTGCCCATCAGTGGTATGGTCTATCAGTATGGAATTTAAAAAAAATCATCTTTAAAACAACGTGAAGGGTACATGTACTTAATTTCTGGTGAGCGCAATTTTTTCAACAGTTGTGTACAATGGTCCGGATGATGAGGTCTTAATTGTGGTGTTTAATTACTCACTAATTGATAAGCCGAATAATCTAATTCTACCTTCAAGTATGCTTTGTGAACAAATTATACCGACAAAGAAAGTTTTTTTGTTTAAATCGTTCAAATTAGAAAGAAGGGGAGACAGATATATTACCTCCTTGAACTGCATGGATTATAATTGTCCTGAATACGCGGCTGGAAATTTCGGCCCAGTGCGAAAAGAAACCAACTATTCACGACTTGGGCACAAATCGTGAATATCTACGTAAATATTTGCAAATGGGGGTACAAATCGCAAATAATATATACGTGAATATTTGCGAATTGGGGCAAAAGCCGTAAATATTTACATAAATATTCACGTAAATATATATGTTTGATGTCCCTTCAGGGCCACCATACCTATCTCCGTTTTTGAAGATGGGAATGATTTTTGCAACCTTACGATTAAGAGGCACACAATCAACTCATAAAGGAGAGGTTGAAGATGTGAGCAAGAGGTTCAGCAATAGAAGGAAGAGCAGATTTCATAACAGTAGAACCAATACCATCCAAACCGCAGCTACTACCCTTCTTTATGTCTGTACTGATACGTAAGATTTCTTATGCGTTAGTGGGAGTTAAGAAAAGAGAAAAGTCATTAGGATTATGCATGTAATCTGAAAAGTGCGCACGAGAGGAGGGTATTTTCTTGGCAAGAGAAGAACCAATTAGTAAAGAAGTTGTTAAACGAATTGAAAATATCATGACGTTGCGACACAAAGTTGTCACCATACATTGTAAAACTTTCTGGAAGCGAGGACACTTTGCATTTACCCAGGATGCCATTTATTTCACGCCACGTGTTTTTAAGGTTGCCCTTATGATGATCGAGCTTATCGGCATAATATTTCTTAGCTGAACGTATAGTGGCAGTGAGACAATTACGGTAGATCTTGTAAAACCGCTCATTGTCTTCAGTGGGCTTGCGCAGGTAACGCCTGTGAAGTCTATTTTTAAAAAGACATGAATTCACTAAAGACTGGGTGATCCATAGTTGCGTAGGGTCCGGGCCCGCTTAGACATGGTATAGTTTTCAGATGTTTTGTTCATTCTAAGCCTTTCTGTGGTGTCTCTGAAGTAACTGTTTCTTTTTTAAGGTTGGAGTGGGACAACAATCAGCCAGTGAACCATCCGCGTCTCTTAACTCACAAGCCCTGGGGACGTTTACTTTCGTATTTACTTCAGTGACTGAGTACAGCGGGAGGAAGGGTTCAAAACGCGGGTTAATCATGATTCCAACGTAACTAAAACACAGTAGACCTCAGTTTATTTCGTTTAATTAAAACATTAAACGAAAGAAATGAAGTTTAATTGGAATTCTACCGAGTTTATCACCGACACTGAAGGACTTACTTGAGATTACACTTTCCAACGGAGTAACTAGTCACAGTTGAGAGAACTTGAAAAGAATCTTCTCCTATAAAGGACCCCCACGCCCTACACGCCTCAATACATTTTGAATGTAAGGTATTAACAAATTATGTTGCCCGGCGCAAAGCATAGGGTGGGCTTGATTCGAGTTACGTTAAAAACCCAAGTGGCGGGAGCGTAAATCCTTCATTTGTGTCGGTGATAAACTCGGTAGAATTCCAATTAAACTTCATTTCTTTCGTTTAATTTTTTAAGTCTACCTCGTCATCACCTCCACTTCGGACTTACTTGAGACTTCAGAGTACAAGACGGGCAACAGATACACTGTTTACCATACGTCACAACATTTTATTTGCTGTTCTCTTGCTAGCAAAAACTGTCACCATCTGTGCAGCACTAACATAACAATTATATATAAATATTATCAAAACCTCACTTATTGAAATGAGGAGCTGCATACTCTATCAATAACAACTTGTTTAGTTGCACAACCCAAAAACGGTATCATAATATACTTTCATCTGAGCATTACATCATAGAACAATATTATAAACCATTTCAAATCAAATTAAATATTAGATCAACATTGCAAAGGTATACTGCGTACCAAAATCAATGCCTTGTGGCAACCTATTTAGTTGCACAACCAAGAACGGCATCAGCAAATTTGTGATCCGTTGAAATAACAGGTTTGTTGTAAAACTTGGCAAACGTGCTACCTCGTGCCCACTGGGCAGTGTTCAAGATAGCCTGGAGTGGTACATTACTCTTAAAGGCTGCACTGCACGCAGCCGAGCGAGTACTGTGTGCTTTAAATCTGTTTGTGTCAATACCTGCAGCACATAAAGTAAGTCTAATCCAGCGAGAAATTGTCTCTAAACCCACATGCTTATGAGGGGGAACATAACTAATAAAGAGGCCTCGTACTTGACCTCGTAAGGATTTAGTTTTTACAAGGTATTGTTTTAGTGTCTTTACTGCACACAAAAGCTCATCATGACGGTACTTTGGCAGAACCACATGTATCGGCTGCTTGCCGATTTAACTTGTCTTTGTTAGTTGAGCGACAATAAAAATCACCTCATTAACTGTTACATTAACATGATCTAAATCAAGTGCGGACATTGTTTGACATCTTTGTCCTGAAATCAATATAACGAGCATATCAAGTTTCATAGTAAGGTCTTTTAAAGACAACTTATCGTTCTGACCTAAATTTTTTAGGTAACGTAAAACTACATTAACGTCCCACGTGACACCCACCAGTGTCCCATCTATGGGGGCCAGTATGGCTGATAAAGCACTACGTAGTGTGTTTAATGAGCTGTAGCTGCTACCATTGTCAAATTGTTCTGTTAAGCAAGAACTGCTGCTACAGTTGCTTGAACGGGATTATTCTTTGTCCGAGCACAGAAAAGAATCCATTTCTGGATTGCTGACTGGTAAGATTTCTTGGTAGCTGGCCGCCAGGAAGCAATGACAATGTCGACAGCGTGTGCTGAAATTCCTTGACGTCGGAGGTTCTCCGTGATAAATGGCAAGCCATCAGTTGTAGGCGATCTTGCCATGGGTGCCGTCTACCTGAACAGGGAATATAGAGTAAATCAACTCTTTGAGGCAAAATAACTGGTTTGTTAACAAAGCCCAGCTCTTGAGTGAGTATTGTGCCTTCTTTGACATTGGTTTTACACTCCTCAATACTTGAACATCAACAAAGAATCGTTGATATAATCGCACGACTCATGACCCCTTTGTCTTAGGTGTGCAATTAAATGTTTCATTACCTTTGTGAAAACCATTGGGGCACATGCTAAACCAAACGGCAAACAAGTAAATTCGAACAAATTATGTTTTCATTGAAACCTCAGGAATTTTCGGTGTTTTACCGCAATGGGTATTGCAAAATATGCATCTTTGAGGTCAATGGATGCCATATAGCACTTTGGCCGAATTAGTTCTAGTGCGAATTGAATCGTTTCCATTTTGAAGTGAAAATACGCAGTTCAGTTCACGAAGATTGATGATCGGGCGAAACGATCCATCCTTTTTAGGACGAATAACGATATTTGAAATGAATTCGCCAGATGTATGTTCCACCTGTTTTATTGCTCCTTTTTGAAGGAGTTTGTGAACTTCAGCCGAGATCATTTCGATCTCTCTGGCAATGACCGGAATTCGTTTAGGTTGGAACAATTGAATAGGCAGTTTTGTAAATTCTATATGATAATGTTTTATGGTATCTAAGACCCATTTATCCGAGGTTATTGTTTGCCATTTGGTTACAAATTGGGCAAGTCTACCTGCAATTGTATTATGCTGTTTATAAGTACTCCTTGTACTCACCAATGTGTTTGTAGGCAGAACATCTACTTTGTTGTTTGGTCCGCCGATGATCGGGGTCTGGTGTTCCACCGAGAGCCTCGATTTTTTTTGTTTAAACAACTGCCGCGTCTATTAGAGCCGAAGTTGCCTCTGTTTAGGCCACTTCTACGGTCATATTTGGCAGATCCTCGTGGACCGTATGACGAGCCGCCAACCTTTTGTCCAATTTTATTGGTTTGCTGGATGTCCTTACACTGTTGAGGTAAGTTATCCCCAAATAAAAAAGCGGTTACAGGAACATGTGATGAGCAAAGCCCAACAAATTGTTTGTTCAAGTCAGGCTTTATCAGGTCACGCCTTCTCATGTTAAGCTCGTAGTTAGCATGCCCCAGTACTGCCACTGAGTCAAGCAGTTTGGTGATTTCACCCTCAATATATTCTGGGCTCACCTGCCCTGTCGCTGTTGACCGAGTCATGAGTGAATTGATCACCCCACTATGTGTACAATGCCTTTCAAAAGTGCTTGTTGCACTTTTTGTAGTTTGATATCTTGAGACCGAGTTTGGGGTTTCAGTGAACCCCAGACCTCCGGGTTTACCCGTGTACATTCTAGGTTTTTGACATTTGTCGGTCTCTGTAAGGCTTTGAGTTTCTCAGTTGCCTTTTCCTCTGGTAGTTTGTGGCGGACCATTTTGTCAATGACTTTGGCCAAATTATCCGTTACTGCAGCTGCAGTTGGGGCATCTTCTGTATACAACTGCTCGAAATTATTCAGCAGTTGGTCATCTTGGCCTGGCATGGCCTCTGCATTCGGAAATGTCTCCCCAAAGAGATCGGCGATAGCCTTTGAGGCAGTATCGCTGTCCGAGTCAGATTTGGAGTCATGCCGAGCCCGTTTAGCGGCCGGTTGGCTTAGCATGGCCGTCTGCATTGTCTCTATGGCCTCAGCCATAGCGGTCAATTTGACGGACACATCAGCAAATTCTTGCCGAGAAACTGTGTCACGTTGAGGTGCTGGCTTGTTCGTTTTCCGAGATTTCAAGTTCGGTTTGACCGAAGTCTCAGCAGTTGGAGGGTTATTCAACCCGCTGAGAATCTCATCCGAAGGGCCAGGCATCAGCTCCAGTAGATCAACGTCTCCACCAATCATTGGTATATAATAAATACTATGATCTAGAGCACTAGAAAAACAACTACTATGTATGTGACTACTCTGGCACAGAAAAATGTATTGAGGCGTGTAGGGCGTGGGGGCCCTTTATAGGAGAAGATTCTTTTCAAGTTCTCTCAACTGTGACTAATTACTCCGGTGAAAAGTGTAATCTCAAGTAAGTCCGAAGTGGAGGTGATGACGAGGTTGAACTTAAATACATGATAAATAAGTTGTACACATTGACGAAATTTAAGCCGAGCACTTTATTTTGTTTTATTTTGTTTTTCTTTGAACACATTTTTAAGACTAAGGAATAAATAGTCTTATATGTAGTCTTATTCATCCTATATGAAGCCCCATTTACGAGTACAGGGCCCAATTACCGTGAGCAAATAAATTGTCTCTTTCAGGATCAGAGAATTCGGTGCTTAGGCCTTTGTCAAGAGGGAGTGTTGCTTGTGCGCGTGCGTACTTCACGTTAATAGACATTCTTCACTTACACAGCTAGCGCAGAAATTCGGCGCTTTCCCCGTAGTGTAAGGCCTGCGCTAAACGTCGCACTTTTGCCGTGTCGAGCTCAAACAATTAGAAAATGATGAATTAAATTCGACAAAAGAGCGACGTTTAGTGCAAACTTTTGATTTAAGTTCGACACTGCCGTGTAGCAAGGCAAGCTGTAGTTGCTACACGGTAGTTGCACGACGTGGTGACAAACGTCGCGCTCTTGCTGCGTCGAATCGAATCGAAATATTTGTCAGGCGATGCTCTTTGCGAATACGCATTCGCAAAGCTTTTGACAATGTTGTTTGTGTATTTTCTAATAATGTGAACGTTCTCCTTGTCCGTACCGTAGCTGGGAGTATTCCGGGACGGGATGAGAAACAACTTCTGACTGGAACAAACCTAATTTGTAGTTTTCAAAATAAGCTAATCGGTTTTGTTTGACACTTTTGAAAACAGACGATGAACGATGAACGCCACTCACCAACGATGGTAATAATAAGGACAATATTTAAGGCGGGGAACACTGTCATTATAATGTTGTCATTACTATTTGAGTGTCACAGCTCGAATTACCATCATGAAACATGACTAGGACATTTCTCCCGCGACACCATTTTGAAACACTTAAAGTGCGGGAAAACTATTTTATTATAAAAATTCGACGTTTGTCACCGATTCGTTTTAATTGCCGCATTTTTGCCGTGCGAAAATCATTTGCATTCGACACGGCAAAGGTGCGACGTTTAGCGCGGGCCTAGGCAAAGAATGGTAAGCACAGAATTCAACGGTAAGCAGAGCCATGACATTGGGCCCTGATCTACGCCAGTTCACCTTCCTGGTTACGGTGTTTTAAGGGCACCGTATGTCACCCTGGCTGCCTTGCGTCAGGCCATACATTTCAACACGGATCGAGCCTACGCTACTGATCATGATATAATAAAACTCATTTGATTTTTTTTTTTACAATATATTGGTTAGACCAAGTACACAATAACCACCTACACAAAAGCAGGAAACGATCAATTTAAATTTGTCAAACTAACGAGATCTGACAGCGAGCTTCAAATCATTTTTAAAAGTTGTTTGTTTTCTGGAATTATGTACTCACCAAAGAATAATAAAGTTGTGGTGTGTGTCGTCATCTTGTCAAATTTGACATCAGTTTTCGGTTTACATGGAAGGCCCTCACAAAGATCTTATTTGAGTTCCAGTTTTCCAGTTTGACAATACAAACAATTATTGTATGGTTGCACTACTAAATCCCAGGTTAAGTTGATTACAAACTACGCTATGGCTAGCTCATGTGCAGCCAGCACACTGCGTGGTATTCAAGAATTGCTGTAAAATGCTCTTGAACCAAAAGCTATTACCTGAAAAGCACTCCCGCAATCTTTAGATCAAAAACTAAATATTCGCGAGCTCAAAGTTTTCTTACTTTTTCATTCAGTATAATAGATTGCTATGTGCTGTACGGCATTACTCCATTGCCTTTCCACTTGGTCTGATAATCGACCCGATTCATCATTTAATTCTGGAGTCCCTCGTACCAGACACAGCTATGTGTATTTTGCTCCAATGTTTGTTCAATGACCTAGCACAATTCACCCTCAAACATTTATTGTTCAACCTCTGAATAAGTTTTAGATGATAAAGCAATGATAATTATTTTACGTCACTGGTTGTGTCCAAAGACAATTGTGAACCAATAGTGTTCACTTGATCACACTTGTAATATGATACATTTATGCAAATGAGTTGACCTCGTGTAAGGCTAAACGGAGGTAGGGTGGAAAACCGAGGAACAGGATAAAGACACATGTTGGTGCACATAAAATTGAATTCGTCTATTGTATTGGTTTAATCCGTTATTTTAGTACGACTCTAAAAATATGTCCAACCCATCATGTCTAATAACAAACCAATAGATCAGACCCATTGTATTCGATGAACCAATGAGTACCACCCAATGGGTCCGGTGAGCCATTTTGGCTGACAGACCATTATGTCCATTAATTACCTTCCATGAACCATTATGCGGACCCATTGTGTCTGACGAATAGTTGGTTTCGGTTCACTTATCCTTCTTGATGTTGTTTTGTTCATACTTTGGACTTGATGGAGCCCAACGATCTCAACATTTGTAATACCTCAGAGTGAGTCGTGGTTGTTTGCAGATTATGATGACAGTCTGTTGAAGCACATCGCTTTAAAATGCTGAGCCATAAACTGCTGGTCTCTCGTGTAATTGAGCGCCGGACTCTGTTAAAATATACCCCTTTTCTTTCATCTGCATGTTGAAAAAATTAAACGCACTGACTCGCACTGTCTTTTAATGGAGTTTAGATGCAACTGTTTGATGAGAACTTGAACTCAAAAGTGCAAAATATTCTCGTATAACACAGCGCAAGTTTCCCACGATTGCGTAATAGCTAACATCAAACCACAACTGCAAAATAGACTGTGCAAGTCTGATGCGTTGTCGTAAACAAGTAGTGTCAAAGGTCATGCAATTTATCACCTTGTAAATGATAGCTGTATGCCACTGTATGCGATATGGGTAGCTTGATTATGACGACACACTTCATCAAGGCACCGGGTACCGGCCTCCACTGTCGTGCTTCTTGAAGATGTACCTTTGACCTTCTTGTTTGAGTGTATAAGAAGTATTAATTTTTAAACTTCTTCTTGCCGTGGTTTTGGTAATTTTGAGCGTAGATATTACTCAAGTTGCCAAATGATGACCTTAACAATCTACTTTACGGTAACACATGTATTTCATTGACTTGATTATTAAGTTATGAACTCATTAAATTAACCTATTAAACATCCATTAATATTTTTCTTGGTTAATTATGAATTCGTATAACTAATACAGATTGTATTCTTTATAAACAGGACAGACCTTATGCAAGCTTTCTCTGGCCTCCCAATACTGTTCCGTAAAAGCTTTTCCATTGTTTGTTACTTGCCTTATACGAAATAAAAGCTTAACGTCAATCTGAACCCGAAGCAAGACACCAAGAATTGTGGCTTCTTGAACAAACTTTAAAATAATAAACTTGACTGAAAGATCACTGGAAGGGCGAATATATTATTTTTAATGTATCTGGAGAGCCTGACACTTTAGAGGATTGAGTTTGAAACGGCTATTTTGACCATTTTAAAGGGACACATTGCCTTGGATTGGGCGATTTGGGCTACAAAAATCATTTGTTATAAAATGTATTGAAATGGATACGGTTGGAGAGATGTTTTAAAGGTAGAAAATAATGATCCACACAAATATGCCTCGAAATTGTGTGGTTTGCCTTTTACTTTGTGAACTAACACCGTCCGCCATTTTGTGGAGTCAAATGTTTGATCGAAGCTACTGTTGAAAATGTTTTCGCAAACGTCAAGTCGTCAACATACTGTGAATTTTTAGCAATTTGAGAAGCATCATTCATAAAGATTTGAAAGCTGATAGGATCCAGATTGGTACCTTGTGGCACCCCTTTAAGCCCTTAGTCTGAGATGAAGTTATTAAATTTAACACACTGGGTTCTGCTCAAAGGAAATCACAGATCCATGGTGCAATGCAGCCGCAGACACCAGGTTGGATAATTTTCTTTAGAGGAAGGGAAATGTCAAATTTAATTTTGTGAAGTGCACATATTTCTATAGACAGAGTCCTTATGTGAGTGGAGAAAAATAGTCTCTAACTCCATTGTATTCTATGGACATTTTTCAACATCAAAAACAACGAATGACACCATTCTGAAGAAATTGGGTCTGTACATTTTTGAACGAGGATGGTTTGGTTCATTCCTGACTTCCAATGATATTCAACCATATAGGCGGTGAAATTTGACATTTTGACTGACGCAAAATTACTCCTGGATTGTTAAGACCCCTTAGTTGTTGAAATCCAATGACGTCATGTTTCAAATGTCGCTCTGAAAATGTTAGGAATAACCCAAGGACATCCCTTTATTTTAATAGACTGATTTGGACTGAAATCACAATAGACTGAGTAGGGACCTGAACCACAACACGCTGATTAGGGACTGCAACTACAATAGTCTGTTTAGGGACTTAAAACCACAATAGCCTGTTTGGAGACTGAACCACAATAACATTGTCAGGGAACGAAATCATACTAATCTATTTAGGGAGCCACAGAAGTATGTTTGCGGACTGGAAGCACAACAACCTGTTTCCATTGGGCATGGACTTTGTGTTCTAGGAAGGATCTATTCAAAGAAAGAGTGAAGAGAACATTGAGTTCGTAAACGAATTTTTAATTTAATTTACGTGAAATGGTTCTAGAAAAACATTAAGTTTTCTGATAAGGAACAGGTGTCTCAGCTGGGAGATGTACTGGTAGGTTAGAAATGGCCAAGGGGTCAAGTACTTCTGACGCTCCAAAAAATTCCTGAATTTTCTCAGATGCAACAAAGAAATCAAACAATGTGACACTAATGTAAAGAACGCAGACTCAAAGTGATTTAATGATGAAACTATCAACCACTTCAATTACTGATTGGGTTTAACAAACGTACAATTATTACCAAGTCAAACAAAAAAGTGCATAGAACGGATAAGCTTATACAAAATAAGTATATCTTACTGGTAAATACGTCAACAGGTAGAACGGGCGAAGACTCCAGCAACAGAAGATACACCGAGGATCAAAAAGCACTCTCACTGATTGGCAACCGATCAACTCCAGGGGCGAAAACAGTTCTCTGCCGATGTGACTATGAGCTACCACGGGGAAAGTTTACTCTGACAAATGTCCAGAAAAAGACAAAGCGACCCCGGATTCACAATCTGACACCTGCAACAATTATGGGGAAGAAGACCCCAAAATACCGAACTGTAGATTTAGTTCGAAAATGTCTGGAATTAAATTTAGCTCTGCAACTCGGTCAAAAACGAACTCTTTCAAAATGCTCCGCCAACGAGTCGTATACAAGCACAGAAGTCGTAGCTTCCACCAGTCTTGAGAATTTGTCCTATCGAATATCTCTCCCCGCACGTATATAAAGGATTTGTAACATTTTCTGGAAAGTACTAAAACTAACTTTGAATTTCCAGCCATTTCAAAACGCAATTCTAGAACAACCATTCACTCATTCATAACGGATTAGCGCCGCCCACTGGGGTCAACGGACTTATATTTACTCACAAAGAATGACTGACAGCGTGCGCTACATACAATCGCACGTAGAAGTAAGGGTCTCATAACCAATATACCATCCCAACTTTTTACGAAGCAATTTTGGTGAAGTGCCTTGCTCAAAGGCACAAGTGTCACGACCGGGTATTGAACCCACACTCTGCTGCTGACAACACCAGAGCTAGGGTCCGGTGAACAATAATACTTTGCTTAGCAATTAAGATTGATTTGCACTTAAGATCATAATCTTGCCTCTTTGTGAAATTAACTCTGAACAAACAAACACTTTATTCCAGTCTTGATATTGTAATCAGTATCCGAACAATCCGAAACACGACCCTTGCATTGGACTGGCATTTTCGGTAGTTAGTATTGTTAATCTTGCAAGGAGTCGGTTCCAAGACAACACAAACATGATCACTCAAACCAACAGGAGCAATAACTTAAGGTTATCCAATAATCGATTAGCAAGAATCAGATCAGGGGTGACTTCTGCAAGTGTGTGTATAAGTCGACAATTTGAAAAAACAAAATGTCCCATTCCGAGATTAATGTGATTGAAATCATCTGTCATTCCAATATCAGGGTAGTGTTTCTCAAATTATCAACGACCAATGAGATGCTCGACAGGTTGAGTTGGTGCAATAGCACACGTGACTACGTAAGAGAAGCCTTGTTGGGCTAGTTTTCCCACAGATGCATTATTTAGCTGCTCAGGAACCTCGATATTCCCCCGCAACAATGTGTAATTGAATTGACGTTGATTATGAAACTACTGATTAGAAGGAAACAATAACTCAAAAACTGTCTATAGATGCAGAATGAACAAAACACTTAGACAACAGGATAAATTTTAAATTATGTGAGACTACTTTATTGCAATAAAAGAGAAGCTCTCTATATTAACTCTTACATCTGTGCAAAATATATATTTTTAAAAAGCAGATAGCGAAATAGTTTCACCGTCTCTGAAAATAAATCTCCAATCCCGGTTAAGATCAAAATATAAATGGAGAGCTTCTGGAAACCTTCAATTTGAAACTACCGCAACTTGCTTAAAGGGGCAGTATCGTCACCATTAAAGCCTGTGGCTGTACTTTGAATTGACTGTGCAAGTCTGGCACATAAAACAACGGTATCCGTTAAAGTGCGCGCGTTTATTTCCTTCATGCGTTAAAGCAATGTATGTTGGACCAAGGTCCCCCAAATAGTTGAATACTCGCGAGATTTGGGCCCATTTTCATAGAGCCGATTTTCGGCCGATTTTGTGCTCACTGCGTGAGTTTCCATGTCGTCGTAGCGCTGCTTTAATACCGTAAGCACACAAAAAGGCAAGATAACCTTCCGGTGCTATACTGTACGAAAATGAATGACGTAACGATGCAAATCTATGGTGATTGCGCAATTCAAGCTGACCGACTAAATTGTTTGCTAACCTGTGAAATGCGCTTACGCTTGGAAAGCGAATTAATCTGCTATAGTAGTTAGCACTAACATTTGCTTATCGGTGCACGGTCTCAGCTATCCGGCGTGCTCAGCTATCCGGGCGAAAGTAGTACAGTTTTAGTGCCGTGCTGAGTCTTGTTGTTGAGGTACTGGGAACGTATTGTGAATGCCACTTTCCTGCTGGAGCTGTCGTGAGCACTGGACGCGTGAATCGTTTTTAGGGGTGTCTAAATAAACTCCTATAACTCCTTCCTGCAGTGTAAAACGCTAAATATTCAAAAGATCCTTTAATATGGAAATACTTTGAAGTTCACAGCTTTTTACGGTGAAGAGAAAATAATCCGTTCACTCCCAATCCGTTATCCTCTGCTCAATTTGACACGGGTTGTCCCAAGGCCCGTCGTGTTATTCTTCTTTCAAATAAAAATACCCCCACACACGTGAAAAACGTTTTGAAACGAGAAAAGAGGTTTGTTTTTAATACAGAGTGTAACCTGCTTTTAACACTCTGTATTAAAAGAGCAAGGAAAAACATTAGCACGTAAAAAGACTGGCCAAGAGAAAACAGAGTTAAATCCGCCGATTTTGTCACCCAGATATCCGAGCACGGCCGGACTACTGAGACCATGACTACTACGTGCTGAAATGTTCGCCTACGTCACCCGGATAGTTGAGCACGCCAGATAGCTGAGACCGTGACACCGACAAGTAGCGCGTTGAAATTGGCCCCTGCGCGGTTTATTATTAACTGTCACCAAGTTACTGCACCTGCTCGCGTGAGCAGGAGTGCGTTCCAGTTGCGCGAACGTTTGCGCTACCGGTTTTTGTTTTAATGTGCGTCACGTTAACAATTTAAGCCGGAACGCGTTCGTTTCAATCTGTCGGGGCAATCATGTCGCAGTATCCATTTGTGTTTTGGGCAATGTTCTGTCGTCTGCTTTCAAAACTAATTAAATATATTCCTTACAACTTACATTCACTACATTGTGAACAAAAACAATTTTATGTGATCAATTATAATACTTTGCTACAACAATCTGATTTGTCTGAGGTAAGATTTAGTTCACATTAGGTCTAACATTCATAGCTTTGCTACTGCTTTTGCATTGTTTTCCACCTTAACTTTTTAGTTTGCGAGCACAGGACGTTTGCCGAATTTCGCAAACGTGTCCAAACGCCGTTTGCGCTAAACCGCGTTCCACTAAAAACATTACGCGTAGTTGGCAAATGTTTGCATTGTCACCTGAGTGGCAGCATCCTAGGCCTGCTTTAATCAAACATAAATTTGTTAGTTTTTGACATTTCTACCAGAGCGACCCTCTACTTGATAAACAATCGAGATAAAGGGTTTTCCATTAATAAATAGCTGAGAGAGAGAGAATCAAGGAGACTTAATAGAGGTAATCTAATATTTGAGACCGCGACTACCCTTTACTATCGCAACAACAAGGTCAAACAAGAAAAAACACTGCAAATTAATATGTGCTCAGTTGATTGATTGTGTGTTGCGATGGTTACTAAGAACGGGTATCTATTTAAAACGTCCCATACATCTTCGCCGATAATTGTTGCTCGCTTTGTCAGAATGACATTTTAAAGATAAGTCATGCAAATGTAGACTGAGGAAAAAAATATCCTTGCTGAAACAAGTATAACAGTCCACAATCATAAAAAGCCATTGTAACTACTTACCATTACAAAAACGATTGTTTTCCTTATTTGAAATGTTCACATAATAAATCTAGTGTGTAATTACAATTATTAAGAGTAAAAGACTGTTATCAACACATCAATTTACAATAATTTATATCAAACTAACAATCACTTAGTCTTCGTCAACTAGACTACGACTGTGTTGAATAACACATCTTTCATACATACACTCTGGTTAAATCGTTCGCAGAGGACTTTGCGGCTGTGCAGCGATTGGAATCGTTAATCAGCGGTTTCATAACATCATTTACCCCCCCCCCCCAAAAAAAAAAAAAAAAAAAAAAAAAAAAAAAAAAACCACCACATAATACAAGTTTTAAAATAGTGTGGAATGAGTTATATTTAGATTTATGATTTAAGAAAAACAAAACGATGGTAACAAGACATTTGGCATGCTATTTGGCGAGTTGTAGTTGGGGAACATGGACATTTTTAGATTCACAAAAAATGGTGGTATACCGGCTGTGTAGTTAAAACGGACGCTCAATAGTCATCTATGACCTTCATTGAAGGTGAAGTGCCCGATGCTGTTCGACCTTGATTTCTTTTGGATGGTCTCAGCCAGAATTTAAACAATGGATGACTGCTCGCCCATATTTAATGATAGTGCACTCGCCCCAGTTAAGTTATATATATATACTTTAGGTAGTTTAACAACACACATGCTTCATTGTAACTTGTTAACTTACAAAAAGAGTATTTAATGAAACTCTCGACAGAGAAGTAAAACATTTGCATTAGGCGTGCGCAGCTATCGCGGCTGCTAGTTTTCACAAAGGGACGGACGCGAAAAGGAGCCTGAGATCGCCGTGAGAATTTCCAGATTGGTTTTTAGATTTTCCAAAATTTGTGACGCTTTTCAACATTTTATTCCTTTATTTAAAGGCAACAAGTGAAAAAAACTCAAACATGTAGAAAACGTGGTTTTTGACAAGCCCGTCCCTTTGTGACTTTCTGCGATAAACGATAAATCTTATTTGGAATTTTGATTCAGATTCAGATTGTGTGTTTGTATACTGTGCAGTACAGTTAACGAAATGGAAATAATGATAATTCTTGTGCTTTTACCCAACATTTTTATTTTTGATAAGAAGCTTCTGTAGATTTCAAAGTTGAGCAAAATCGTCACGTAATGCACAGATGAATGGACGTGCGAACGTGCGTTAAAATCGGCGCATGTCGCGCACGGGTGGGTTTCGCTCTTGCCGGTTCGATGACATCATGAAAGTAACATGCGCAATGTCTGTGAAAGTTACGTCAAACCTTTGCCGTTTTCGAAACCACAGCTTGGGCTAGGGCTAGGGCTTGGGCTAGGGCTTGGGCTAGGGCTATGGCTTGGGCCACGTCAGTTAGTTTGAAAATGACGGTTTCTTACGGGGCTTCAATCAAGCGGACGGATCCCAAGCCCAAGCCTAAGCTCTGGTTTCGAAAACTGTTTCAGACAAGCAGGCATTAAACACCCTATTTCAGGACAATTCTGCAGTTTCGTTAATTAGTGAAATGTTCAAGCTTTCCAAATAGTCTATTCATTTTGCTTTTAAACATAAAATATACACACATCCTCAAACTTCAACAAACAAACCAAACAGATTTAACTGTAATATTTCATGTTTCAGCCAAAATGGTTTACACCAACATAATTATTGCGACAACCCCAACAATCCCAACAACGGTGACTTCGGGGTTTTCAAAGACGAGCCTTTTGTACAATTAGTTTCAAACAAACACCATTGTGTGTCTAGTACAATGCGTACAATGCGAAGTAGCCTACTGCCAAAAACCACGGTGAATAAAAAAGTTGCCAAAAGCTCTGGTGCGTTTCCAAATGTAAGCATCACACATGTTAAATGTAACTAACTGAGGTTTGCGGTAACACCATGTGAAAATCTCTTTTGAGTAGTGTAGGTTCTGAAAAGAACCGGTGGTTAACGACTCAACGTTTCGATCAGTATGCTCTGATCGTCTTCAGGTGAAAAACCTACACTACTCAAAAGAGATTTCCACATGGTGTTACCGCAAACCTCACTTAGTTATACTTCCACCTTGCAAAGTTTCAAATCCTACATGTTAAATGTAATTTATTTCCTGTTGGTTGAAGCGTGATTGGGGATCTTCTTGCACCTTATCACGTGACTAAAAGCCTCTTTGAAATCAGGATGTGAGGTTGCGTATATGAATGGGTTAATGCAACTGTTACATGCAAGAATCGTACCACTCCACGGAACCAAGCGGTAACTCCATTCATCTGTGAACATAATACACACGAAGTAAGGTGACAGACAAACAATAAAAGCAAGCACGATGTACATCAAATTCTTAGTGACATCGAGTTGTCTCTTCCACAGTTGTTTTCTTATGGAGCTTTTGGTTGCCGATCCACTGCTGTTGACTGTGGCAGAGACTGATGGGATGTGTGATGCACGGGCCATTTTGAGCGATGTTCTACGGACGTAACATAAAATCGACGTATAACAAATTATGATGGTAGTCAGTTGTATCGGGTAGTGCACTGATGTAATTAGTAAATTGAAGTAAGTAGAATATGGATTGGACCTATTCCAGGTACAGGTGCTGTACAGCTTCTCGTAGCCAAGTTCACCAAAGTCTGTTAGGATTGGAGTCAGAGCACAGCAGAGTGGTATGCACCAAGCGCAGAGGACCATGATGACGAGGTTACGAGTGGTGTAGATACGGCTGGTAGTTTGGCGGGACTTGGTGATACCAATCCATCGATTAATTGCGATTAGAGCTAGGCTGTTAATACTGCCCCCATAGCCGATGATGATCACAAATCCAGACATAATACATATCCACGGTGCACGGGGTAGCGGCCATCTATCTACTCCTGTAATTGCAAGAGCTTGCCAGGGCATAAATAAACAAGTCATCATATCAACAACAGACAAATTGACCACAAAGACATTTGTCGTTGTCCGGAGTTTCTTTGACAAGACCACGGCGACGATGACAAAGCAATTACCGATGAGACCCACGATGCAAGCTATGGCAAACATGGCGGCAATAATCTGCCTCTCGTAGTAATGCTTATAGACCAAAATATCGTCATCGGGACTGATCGCGTAAACTGAATATTTCTCCTCATCAAACGATGACAAATTATCAGTATTGTTTGCCATTGTACACTTTGTAACACTTAACTTTGTCTAGTTTTGTCTTACCAAAGGATCGTTACATGAATCCACGAAACAGCCCTTTTCAATATGAACAGTCACGTTTAACGTCAAGAACTCAGTTTTACGATTCAAGAAGGCAACAAATTAAATTACTCATAGATACATTCGTTTTCTCCGTACAAAATCAGAGGTAAGGCAAACCTTAAGTCTGATAAACAACGTCTGTTACTGAAATCTTGCACGCTCAAAAAACTGTGAGTTCAAAATGACAGACTGACATAGGTGATGTGTGCGGCCGTGAACAGCATATTAAAACTGAAGCGTATAAAGAGACCGACTGTAACTCACCGCGCAAGTAAATTGCGCATCCGTGGGGTTGTGACTTTGCACAGTTTGGTTCTTATTGTCTGATGAGTATTAATTTGGGTTTTACCTTTTGACCGATGTGTGACATGCACTGTGCTTGCCGAAACCAGTAGGGAAAACATGACACTCGACTATAAGTGTTAAACCTAAAACAAAAATGTTTGACCCCAGAGGCAATTTTACATCTAGACTACATTGAGGAATCCAGTATGGTTTGCGTTGACACCGTGTACATGGAATCTCTCGCTGAGTTGTTGTGACTCTGATGGCTAGTGGTGGATTAATTCAACGTTTACATTAGGAAGTTTTCCTTGTAAGAACTACTTAATAACAAACTTTGATCTTATGCACTAGCTTTTTAAGGGAGGTTATAATTTATTATCTTTGACAATTACTTCAAAATTGAATGACATTAAAACATACTTGTAACAGTACTGGAGAGTTGTTGATATTTAAAAAAAAAATTAAAAGGACACCCTTTGAAGAACAGCTTCAGGCATGAAGCCTTTCTCAGGCAAATGAAAGCACACAATTCTATGCAGCAAGGTTGTTCTGGTGTTTTGGGTTTTTTATTGATTTTTTTTTTTTTTTTCAATTTCGATGGCCAATTCAAGTTTGCTATTTAGGGCCTATTGCATATTATGTTTAGTTACGCAAAGTGAGGATACCGGTCTCTGAAAATTACCAAAAGTATACCCTGCCTTTTAACTATTTTATTTAAAAATCTCAACGTTGTTTTGATAATCTATGAAATCAATGAATTTGGGTTAATTTATCCAAAATGTGTGCCAGCAATAGATCCAAAAGATGCCCAAAAATGAAGATCACGAACGCGCGAGTTATGACTGCACGATCGAGGTACTGAGTTGGCAACTTCATTGTTAGTATTTTTATAGCATCATCTACGTGATCTAAATTGACGTCGTCGTCAAAGTCACGTGACGACAATGCATTCAAATACGTTTCGCCATACAATAATTAATGATCCATACATGTATTGCATTACAAATAATTAATGATCAAAACATGTATTGCAATAAAATTTCTTTACGTTCATTATATACGTCTGGAATTGCTGCCCCATTTGTGGCTGCTGTAAAAAAAGATTCTTCAAATTTTATTGTTGTATAAAAACTCACACATTCAAAATGATGGTCGGCCGACTACCGCTTCAACATGATACAAATTGCACTTTGCTTTCAAATGAAACAACACCAGGCCAAATTATTTCACTGGATCGATGGGATTAATCAAATGTACCTTCAGTCAAGTAATATATTGGAAATACATGTGTTCATAATGATATACCATTAAGAAATAACCAGAACCATAAACTGTGATTGACTTAGTAAAAGGTGCCCTACGGACAACAGTAAGAATATTTTATTTTATTGTTTTAATTTGTTAGAAACAAGTGACATGACAGCGTGTTTTCCCGCGAAGTGGCAGGTTTGGGACAACTTTTCACCAGAAGTGTTATGGGACTACTTTTGGTATAGTGGCAAAGTAATATTGTGAATACTAATTAAAGACGGGGTAGTACTTATGTCAGGGCGCGGCCTATGGTCACCAATAGCTGTTAGCCTGGTCTGGGAGGTTGAAGTCTCCGTCCTTGGTTTATCTAAGTTACGTAAGTTTAGTTATAAATAAAGCAATTGTGTTCTCCTTAAAACAAGAAGTTTCACTGGCCTGTTTTATTTGAAGTTATGTGCATAAGTATCCCGGTGGGCTGATAAAGCAATAGAAGCAATTCACTTTCTTGGATGCTCTTCTTTTCCAGATGGTACTGGTTTTGGGTGTTTGTTGGGGGTGTTTGTTTGTTTGTTTGTTTGCTTGTTTGCTTGTTTGTTTGACTGTTAGGATGGGGAGAAACATGCACCAGGCAAGGAGTTCCAAAGAGATGCAGTACGTGCAATAAAGCTGTTCATGTCCACGAACTCATCCTCCGCGGCCAAAGTTCGTTCCCCACGTAAACAACAATTATAATTGTCTGAAATAAAAGCAAAACTCGGCCATTCCAGTTATTAGTAATCCTCTCAGTAACAAATAAGTTGAATTCAATAATGTATTAATAAACATGTAGAGTAAATTGTTAACCGTGTATTATGCTCGAAAGCTGTGAGGTTGAGGTAAATGACAAATGAAAAACGGACCTTGTCTGTTTGTTTAATGCGTAATCTGTGTGTTCTGACCTCCAGTGCCCAGTCTCAATTATCGACAGGAAGTTTAGCCCGAACGCTTGCTAGCCAACGACATGAAGACAACATCAAGGTCAACCTCAACGTGATTGAATGGAATTCTAAAAACAAAAATCAATGTCATCATGTTAAATGTGTGATGCATCGTTGGTTTTGCTATTAGGCGTCCTTCGTTTCAACCATCCAGTTTCCAACAAACACACCAATCAACCGACCAATGAAGTCATCACGGTGCCTTGTTAAAACAACGTAGTTTGACTGCGCGGTTGACCATTTTGAACAAACACAATCCGTAACACTTCCGTACAAATTTCGTTTGTTTATATTCCTACTATTCTACGTAGGCAATTACCACTAAGTCGATCATAATTTTGAGTTCTAATTACCTCTTACAGGTAGACTGGGCCTACATCATTCGCAGACATGAAAACTGTACTTGCAAGTTTTTAGTTTTATTTATGGTCGAGGGCGGAGTTTGTTAATGACAACGTGTAATACGAGAAATTATGAAAGGCCTTTGTGGAAATGCGGAAATGTCGAGTGGTGGCCGTATAGATAGACACATTATTGCGTGGTTTAATTATTATTGTGATTTATGAAAACCTGAGTGCCTACATAATGTCACCATCACAAAAAGCTGCCACCCACGTAGACTTGTGGACAAGTCGTTAAATGTCTTTCGCGGTGATATTGGAACGGCGCTCTCTCCCCCTCCCCCCCCCCCTCTCCCTCTCTCTCTCTCTCTCTCTCTCTCTCTCTCTTTCTTTCTCGCAACTATCTTGAGAGACAGCCGCTTGTAAGGTTAACTTAAATGCGCTGTAATTTTGCGGAAAAAAAACTTTGGTGTTTTGTAATGGTGTTTTCGTTTGTAAATTACTTAAAGACCACACCCATCCCACCCCATCCCACCCCAATCTCCAATCAGCGACTGGAGACAACATCTGAACTACACCAAAATGTACTTTAGCCTTGACACGTTCAATGGGTTAACTGTATAACTGTACGACGTATAGAGATATCACCATAACAATCAAATAAGCATAATTTGCTTTTGTAAACAAAAATAAACCTTAGTGGCGAGTGGTGGCCAAGTGGCCTAGTTCACCGGACTCAAGCTCTTGTGTTGTCAGCAGCAGAGTGTGGGTTCGAATCCCGGCCATGAGAAAAATGGGAAGGTATATAGTGCATTCTGTTCTACCAGCCAGGCTCCTAGTGGGTGATACACATGCCTACATCATTACGGACTGTGAAAGGAACCCTGTTTCAGCCCCAGGAGCATGGCAACGAGCCCAGGTGACGGATGATTTGAATCACCAGCCCAAATCTTAAGTGTAGCTCTCACCTTAAAGTGGCCGATTTTTGTTTTACCCGGGTCTGGAAAAATAACAATATTACTCGTAATGGTGCGGATTTAGATCCATCCGTGCTGGTAAGAAATTTAACTTTAATGCATTTGAGGCTTGTCTGGATAATGGTGATATATAACTGCATTTAAAACACACCACAAAAATAAGTCACCAGAAGTCAAATTTGAGTTACTGCCAGGATAGACGTGGGTTCAGGGTTTATGTTGTAAAACCGTTTTTTTGTTCACGGAAATTTTTGAACCTTGACATTATCAGAATGACAACTTTAGGGCAAAGTTTAATGCACAGAAAAAGAGCCTGCTTTTTACCAATTCACCAGAGTTGCTTGCTTGCTTGCTTGCTAGCTTGCTTGTTTACTTGATTGCAGCTTGCTTGCTTGCTTGCTTGCTTGCTTGCTTGCTTGCTTGCTTGCTTGCTTGCTTGCTTGCTTGCTTGCTTGCTTGCTTGCTTGCTAGCTTGCTTGCTTACTTGCTAGCTCGCTGGCTTGTTTGCTTGCTTGATTGCTTGATTGCAGCTTGCTTGCTTGCTTGCTTGCTGGCTGGCTTGCTGGCTAGCCTGCTTGCTTGCTTGCTTGCTTGCTTGCTTGCAGCTTGCTTTCTAGACTTGGTTCAAAGTCTGCGATTGTGGCTTTTAGTCTACCCGGTACATTGTTGCCTGAAATAGCGCCCTCTTGTAGATTAACCTCCGTCATTAGCTAACGATGAGATTGCGAGTTGGGGCGCGTAATGGCTAATCTGTGGGGGCGTTTTTTGTGGCTGATGCAGAGGAATAACCGCGATCTCAGACTTGAAATTAAGCCTACTTGCTTGCTTGCTAGATTGCTTGCTTGCTTGCTTGCTTGCTTGCTTGCTTGCTTGCTTGCTTGCTTGCTTGCTTGCTTGCTTGCTTGCCTGCTTGCTTGCTTGCCTGCTTGCTTGATTGCAACTTGCTTGCTTGCTAGCTTGCTTGCTTGCTTGCTTGTTTGATTGTTTGTTTGTTTGTTCGTTTGTTTGTTTGTTTGTTTGTTTGTTTGTTTGTTTGTTCGTTTGTTTGTTTGTTTGTTTGTTTGTTTGTTTGTTTGTTTGTTTGTTTGTTTGGGTTTTTTCTGCGTGTTCGAGGCTGAAAGTCACTTTCGGTAAGGGGCTACAAAAAGGACAATTTAGACAAAAATAACTCAGGAGAGCTGAAGGTAAACATTATTTTTCCTTTTAAATCAGTTAAGTTTGTAGGATGGAGAGAAACATGCACCAGGCAAGGAGTTCCAAAGAGATGCAGTACGTGCAATAAAGCTGTTCATTGTCCACGAACTCATCCTTCGCAGCCAAATACATTCTCCACATGAACAACAATTGTAATTGTCTACATGTACATTAAACTCAGCCATTCCAGTTATTAGTAATCCTCTCAGTAACAAATAAGTTGAATTCAATAATGTATTAATAAACATGTAGAGTAAATTGTTAACCGTGTAATGCTCGAAAGCTGAGGTAAATGACAATTAAAAAACGGACCTTGTCTGTTTGTTTAATGCGTAATCTGTGTGTTCTGACCTCCAGTGCCCAGTCTCAATTATCGACAGGTAGTTTAGCCTGAACGCTTGCTAGCCAACGACATGAAGACAACATCAAGGTCAACCTCAACGTGATTGAATGGAATTCTAAAAACAAAAATCGATGTCATCATGTTAAATGTGTGATGCATCGTTGGTTTTGCTCTTAGGCGTCCTTCGTTTCAACCATCCAGTTTCCAACAAACACACCAATCAACCGACCAATGAAGTCATCACGGTGCCTTGTTAAAACAACGTAGTTTGACTGCGCGGTTGACCATTTTGAACAAACACAATCCGTAACACTTCCGTACAAATTTCGTTTGTTTATATTTCTATTATTCTCAGACGACACCCCAAAATAATATAATAACAAAAACATTACTTGACTTTTGGCGCAGCTTCAACTGCTTTTATTACCAACAATATCTGGTCAATTACCAGTTTGGTAAACATGTACGAGAATACAATAATATGCAATACTTATTAAACTCATGACATAATTATGACTTAATGAAGGGCAAATGCCCAAGGGCAGCTTGCCCATCAAAATGTACCGGGCCCGGATTACTTGGCAGCTTGCCATAGATAAAATGAGGGGGCAGCTTGCCCAGCCTCTATATATAACACTAAAACTAAACAGCAGTGTACTTGGCAGCTTGCCATAGATACAATGAGGGGGCAGCTTGCCCAGCCTCTATATATAACACTAATTAAACAACAGTGTTTTAAAATAATGAGATAAAAGCCTACCAGACTTATTGTCGATAACAGTGTGGCAGCTTGCCCGCCCCTCTAAAACACTAACAGCAGTGTTTCTAAAATCAATGCTATAAAAACATAATCATACAATGTTTAAAGTGATTCCACCGCTGGCACATGCGGTTGGATTACATGAACTAGCCCCACCTGAACAAGAGGGTGCTAGTGTTACCAAATAAACATTACAACGTTAACAATTCAGACAAACCCCCATTAATTTGTTGACCCAAAGCAGTGGCAGTCCACTTCCTTAGAAAATATTGCCTTCGAAAATTGAATATAAAAATAACCACCACCTTTCACCCCAAGTATTTGTCCCCACACTAGGCAGAGGACCCCCCCCCCGAAATGGGAGGCCGAAATGGGGATGGTGGCGGGTGTCGAAGTAAATGTTACTCTCAGTGAAAGCTGAGCCGAAGTGATTAGCTTTCCCGCTACTCAGAAGTACCATGCTTTTGTTACGCAATCTAAAATAAAGGTCCATTTGACCACACACACTTTGCATAAAGGTCAGCCTTGCTACCCCGGGAAAGTTAGGTTACCTTTATGGCTTACGTCCAAACCACTACAAGGAACGTCACCAAGGCAAGCCTAACAAAATTATTACCCAACAACCATGCAGCAGAGGACGCCAATATCCAAACTGTCAGCACCGTGTATTGCAGCGTGGCCTGGTACACTGCGGGGGTCTTCTGCGGCGAATAATGTATTTTATCGTTTATGCGATAAAATGAACTATTCTACGTAGGCAATTACCACTCAGTCGATCATAATTTTGAGTTCTAATTATCTCTTACAGGAAGATTAAGCCTACATCATTTGCGGACATGACAAATGTACTTGCAAGTTATTAGTTTATTTACGGTCGAAAGCGAAGTTTGTTTTTGACACCGTTAGGGCGAGAAAGAAAATATAATTTATTTTTTTTAAATTGGGAAGGTAGTGCACTCTGCTCTACCAGCCAGGCTCCTCGTGGATGATACCAATGTCTTCATCCTTAAGGACTGTGAAGAAAGGTATAACCCTGTTTCAGCCCCAGGAGCATGGCAACGTGCCCAGGTGACGGATGATTTGAATCACCAGCCCAAATCTTAAGTGTAGCTCTCACCTTAAAGTGGCCGATTTTTGTTTTGTTTTTTACCAGGAAAAAAACAATTACTCGTAATCTATGGTGCGGATTTAGACCCATTCGTCGTGGAAGAAATTTAAGGCATGTAAGACTTGTCTGGATAATGGTGATGTATAACTGCATTTAAAATACAACACACAAGCAAGTCGATGGAAGGCACGTTTGAGTTACTGCCAGGGTAGACGTGGGCTCAGGGTTCATGTTGTAAAATCGTTCACGGAAGATCTTGAACCTTGACATTATGACAATGACAATTTTATGGCAAAGTTGTTATGCACAAAAAAAGAACCTGCTTTTTACACATTCACTAGAATTGCATTCACGGTAAAGCTGTTTAGATGAAATGTCAGGTTCCAAGGCAAACAAGGCCTATACATGTCTTTCCTGTGTTTAGTGCCAGGTTGCACTTTGTTACCAGTCTACATCAGTGACATGAATTCTATCGTACACAGAAACACAGAAAACAGACAAACGAAAACACCATTTACATGACATTGTTGTCTGCTATCATTATATTACCACAACAAACAAATAAGTATAATTCGCTTTTATAAACCTTATATTGGAAAAAATATATAAAAATTAGGCACATCCGTGTTGGTGAGAAGTTCAACTATAATGTAAGACTTGATTCGATAATAATGATGTGAACATGTACGCAACATACAACATACAAACAAGTCGCTGGATGGTGTCTGAAAAAATGAAATCCTCATTACATCTGTACCGAGAATGGCTTCAAAATTGTCTGCAGTGAGTTATCTGTGCCCATTATGTTCTAAAATAGAAAATCTGAGCAACAAACGCCACACATAATTACCAAGAGTTTCATCAACTTGAAGTTTCATCAACATGAAGTTAGAATTCTTCGTGTTGAAACTAAATGAGTAAAGTTAAACGAAGAGGATCTATAGTCCTTTATGAAAGAAAAGCAGCCCCAAATTTACTTTGAAAACCATAGTATTTGCGACAGGATTTTTTTATTGGTCAAAGGGTCAGTTTCATCGCCAATGTGATTGATTATCAGGGAAAATCAGGAATGAGACGAAGTACGCATTATCACACGATGCGCTTAAGGATCGCTTGGGTAAGTTCATGTATGTAAATAATTTATAACACTCTCTCGTGACATCATATAATTACAATCGGGAAACATTTTTAAAAAATTAACATTTATTGGGCCATAGAGCCTGGACTTCCTGCAGGCACTATTTCAGAGCTGGAAGAAAACGTAACATCTAACATTTTATGAAGACTGTACGAAAACATTCTTTTTACCAGCTTATCTCAAAGTTTGGCTAAGCTGTTAACTTTACAATTCTACAACTTTAAACAGACTAATTAAAGATCTCAAATTGGTCTACGTCCAGGGCCCTTTTTCATAAAACCTGTAAGCACAGAAAAATATTGCTTAGCAGAAACTGGTTACCAGCCAAAATTTCATAAAGTTTACATTGTTATGACTGGTGCCCCTCTCGTTTTATGCTTAGCATAAAACAAAATTGCTAAGCAGTATTTTGTGCTTAACAGCTTTCTGAAATTTGGCCCAGTATGTTAAGCATCGGTTGAGTACTCACCAGTTTGGTTTGTTGGGTTAACCAAAATACACAGCTGGAGTGTCTAAGAAGATCGCAACGTGAAGCTTTCAGAGTCCTATGAAACCATAAAGATTACAGAGACCTCCTAATCTGACTGCAATGAGCTGAATAATTCCCCGCTGTCAGTGTCTCTTCTTAAAGTTGGGAGAGTCCATTTGAAATTATGGTAGTCTCCGAGATTGGTTCCTCCTAATAGGAACAACTTAAGAAATGCTGACCAGCTTACTGTAGAGCCAGCACTTTTAAACAACATCTGTATTTCCACTTAACAAGTCTGCTCAACCACAAATTAAGCATTTTTTTTAATCTGTTGGGTTTTGTTTTCTTTAACAACTCATTGGCTGGTCCAGTATTTCAGTTTTTAGTTGTTCAAGATTTCAATTAGAACAAACAGGAAACTGAGAACAGACTCAAAATTTTCGTTACGAAAGACTTCAATACTCGAGGCTCTAAGGTGACGAAATTTTGATAATTTATCTAAAACGAAGAAGTTGACAACCCGAAATTAGTTTCAGTAGTAAGGTACTAAGTTGACTTATTACGGTATCCACTTTTAGTTTCAGTAAAGCATCTTGAAGAGATCAAGGCGACAATTTGACATCTTAGATTCAATAAGTCGACTTCAAGGGACAAATTAATATCTTAATTAGAGTAAGTCAACTTGATGGGATAATTTCTCATAATTTGGATATTACCTGTAGCTCCGTACCTATCCGATATCTGCTTTAGAAGTCCACTTGTCTCCACAAGTTGTTCTTTTTGTCTCCGGCTTAAATTTCATTAAGCAAAACCTGCATGACTGAGGTAATTGAAAACCGTTGGGATGCTAGGTGGCAGCAGATCCACCAGGTCAATCTATTCTCTGAGAGAAAAGACATGTGTGTACTCAATTCTATGTAAACAGTAGTGCTAATTGAGTTCTTAGAGTGTGAGCTTTTTGTAACGCGCGCCCTCTAGTGTCAATTAATTGTCATTACAGAAAGTTGCAGATCTAGACTGGTCCCCTGTATTTATCCACAAGGATAAAGAAACGCACCAGTCTTACAAACAAATGGTTTCCTTGGCTAGACTTGCCGTGACGTAACTTTTTCAATCTCTGTTATGATTGGCCCGAAGTGATGAAGTTTTGCCATCTTCTACTACTATCTCGCTCTTGCACTTTCGATCGTCAGCTGCTTGGGTTTAATGTTTGTATTATAATGTATCTCTGTCTGTGTGTACATAGTGATGAAGAATCATTATGTTTAACCTATGGTGGCCCTGAAGGGACATCGCATATCGCAAACGTGTGCGCATACGTATGCGATGTCGCGAAATTTATCGCGAATGTGTGCGCACACGTATGCAATGTCGTGAAACAATTCGTGAATATGTGCGTATACGTATGCAATGTCGCGAAATTTATCGTGAATATGTGCGCACACGTATGCAATGTCGTGAAACAATTCGCGAATATGTGCGCATACGTATGCGACTTTATTTGCAATGTCGTGAATTTTATTGCATACCTTTGTCGCATACCATTCAATAAAATTCCTAATAAACTGGGGAGTTGTAGCAGCTAGTCTGGAGTCGAGACACAAATAGGTATAAATAGGGGCTGACTAATTTACCTTCGCGCGCACGCTGTTCCCCACGCTTTCCTAATAACTGACTAACTATTATACTAACCATTGTACCGCTGCTCATTTTAGTGAGAATAGTCCGACGATTGTTCGCATGGACCTTTTATTTTGTGATATGATGTTGTACCATGCGGCTGGCCGGCTAGACATGGTCACACTAAAATGTACCTGCCTGGTACCCAAGCTCCTGCCTTGAAGTATCTTTGGTATACAAAATGGGACCGGGCCATTTGCGTACTCCCTAGGTCACTAACAAATTGCCCGCAAAATGACACCACCCCAAAGGTATGCGACAGAGGTATGCAATAAAATTCACGACATTGCAAATAAAGTCGCAAACGAGTGCGCACATATTCGCGAATTGTTTCACGACATTGCATACGTGTTCGCACACATTCGCGATAAATTTCGCGACATCGCATACGTATGCGCACACGTTTGCGATATGCGATGTCCCTTCAGGGCCACCATATTAACCTTAACCGTAGTGGAGCAACCACAATGACCATCCCACACACGTAAGTATTTTGTCAACATGTGTGTATTTTAATAGTGGAATTATAGTAGTTGGCCTACCAATTGATATTATATTTGGTAGTAAGTAGACGAAGGATACAAACACTGTACACATGAGAACAGCACGCCAACACATCCACATCCACGACACAAGTATGACTGACGAATGGCATGCGAGGTCAAAATGGCAGGATCCTGCTATGGCATCCAACCGGATCAACCTAGCTCCGATGCACTGTTCCTCCTCTAACCATTTAACGACGAAGTCAGCCTAGCTCCGATGCACTGTTCCTTTAGTAAACTAACGACGAAGTCAGCCTAGCTCCGATGCACTGTTCCTTTAGTAAACTAACGACGAAGTCAGCCTAGCTCCGATGCACTGTTCCTTTAGTAAACTAACGACGAAGTCAGCCTAGCTCCGATGCACTGTTCCTTTAGTAAACTAACGACGAAGTTCGTCACTTTGTCAAGAGGGCGTTTTGGTTACGTGATATGATAAAGTTTAGTAAACCTTTCTAATCACACGCAAAACTGGTTAAACGATAAATGGTAGGTTTTGCCAATGTGCCAATTAATAAGATAATAATTACTATTGCAATATATATTATGTAAATATAATTGTTATGGCCAATACCTTGTTTTCTTCTCTTTGATACGTCGTCGCCATGTTGGTTGCCAAATTTGACGAATCAAATGTCTCAACGCATTCGAGTTAAACACAGACCACGCATGCGTGATTTAAACGGCAAAAATTTCCGAATTGTTCGTTGCGAATTTATGACGTCAAAATTCGTATCGCATTCGCATTCGCATGAAATCTGAACCTTGCTTAATTGACGGTTTACACCCGAACTTGCTCAAATCTGATTGGCATACTTGGGAGTGAGGGCGCTCAGGACAGTGTTGAAATAAAGCTGGGTGCACTATACTAAATAAGCTCCCCATGCTAAATGCTAAATACTCATAAATATTCAAAACAATTTTTAAGTCTGTCAGCCTCTTGAAAAAAAAAAGTATTTTCTGACAGCTAAATTTAATTTTTCTTTTCAAAAGTTAGGTCGGTTAACCAAAACAAAAACACCCTTGAACTTCTAAACTGGCCAGACTTCATCTTGGAAAATTATTCCTACACCTTTAAAGAAAACATCACCGTTTTTAGAGGGCTAGTGTATCCCAAATGCTCCAGGTTGAAAATCTAAAATCCAGGGCACAATATTTTTCAACAATAGATAAAAGCCATGACCTTGCCCAACAAGTTGATGGGTTTCAGTAGTATGAAGCTCCGTGCATGAATTTCTCTCTATTAGTTTGGTGCGCATGCTTGCAGTTAAGGATAAGGCGATCAAGAACTCGACGAAAGTTCGACTTTAGTCAAGTATACGTACACACTGGGGCACAGTATCTCCATCACAACGAGGCTCTACTAGTGCTACCTCAGTTAGCTGCGTGAAATTTCCGTTCAATAGACCCTACTGCAACCGCCTTGGACAAAAATACTGTTTCACCGCAATTTAGTCAACCGCTTTCTTGTTGTGCATGAATAAAATACATCGACGATCAGTAACTCTGAGGTTGCACTTTTAAAAAGACTTGCATTGGATCAATCTGTCAGCTTAATTCTGCTGGGAATTGCAGTTTTCCGCTCGCCAAATGTTGGAAAGTACCGACAGTTTCCTCGAGAATATCATTCTCACAATATGTCGAAGACTCGGGAGTTATTGCACTTTGCAAATTGTGTTAAATGTTGAATAACGGTCGATTTAATTTCATTTCCGTTTGTAAATCCATTCACTGATTCTTTACAACTCTTTATTTCTTTATTCATTCATGAACACATTGAGATGAAATGCACTGACTTTGGTAATTAGCACAGTGCGTAATTTCAGGTACAGCATAGTGCTCATGGCAACGCTGTCCAATGGAAGTTGTCTAAACCGTCTAAAATCTATTCTAAATGCTTTTGCACGAGGAGAGAATTTTGCAGAAATGTTCCGTACCAATTAACCACGTTTACACTGCTATCTCTGGGCAATGCGTTGCTGCAATATGGTCCTGTAATAATTACCAATGATGTTCGAAGCGTCCCAAGATATATTGTACATAGAAACAGTTGTCAATGTCGTAGCAGGGGGGGGGGGATGTCACCGACCAAACAAACAAGTGTGCGGGCCATGGGAAGTACAGAGAGAAGTCTGGAGTACGTTACTTGCTCACGGATGGTCAAAAAGAAAATAATAACACAAAAGTAAGTGTGACGTAATATCACTTTAAGCCACGCCCACTTTACACGAATTTGTTCCACTGATTACCATAAGCCCATAGAAGTTGCATTGAGGTAGCTATTTTTTAGAGGATTTATGCAAGAACAGTTTCAGAATCTTTAAAAAATCATTTATTAGAAAAGCTTTTAAAGCTTTTAAATAATAAAAAGGGTACTTTGGGTAAAAATACTCAACAAAAAGTTCGCAATTTTTGGAGTCGAAAGCAGTAAAAGCTGTTTGCGTTCAGCAGATGTGCGTTTTCGTCAGCGTAGACTGACGTCATCTTCTCTGTCATTTTCTTTTAGGTCATTGTGATAACCAAGAACATGGTTTGTTTGTCTTTGCAAACTGCCACAGAATGAGCTGCATCTAGATGTTCAGGCACGTGTTCTATCATTGATTGCAGCTATTTTTAAAGGGACAGGTTCACGTGAGAATAAGAAGACTGCGGCTTTTACCGTAACAGTAGGTAGCGTCCGTAAGGATACATGAATAAATCACAAATGATGAAAAACGTAAATGGTCGTCGGTGATCTGGACAGTCACTGCTGGGCGTTACTGCATTCTTCATTATGTTGACAAACACAATGTGAAGCAATTCAAATAGCCTGAATCTAAGACGCGCTTTACAGCTCGTTCCATTCATTGTCGTACGTTTAAAGAATGTTCCACGACAAGAATGTTGATCATTGATGAGATAGTAATCAGATTTCGTGGGGTAGTCTTCGGAAGTTATTGTAAGGTAAGAGTTAGTCTTCATGTCTAATATTTCGAAACTGTTTTCACGAAGGGAAAGACATGTCAAAATGTTTAAGTGTTTTTTTATTTTTCTTTGTAAAGCCATCCTGAATGGCAGCATAAGCTAAATGCTCAATTTCTTATTTACATTATTGGTAATTGGGCAATCCTGTATTGAATTTTGAGTTTTCGCCAAGAGACGGGCATCCCCAAATAACGAATGTGCAACATGCATGGTATACAAGGGCAAGTGGTTCAAGTCGTATTTTGCGTTTTGAACGCGAGGCGGGCAAATTAGCGAATGCGATCACATGACGTGGTCACCCTTCACTATGTGAAAAACATACACTTAAGATTTGCGCAAAAAAAGGTCAACGTGCTTTTGCGTTTTTGCGAAGAGACGGGATTGGTTGTTTGAATAAGAATTGGTTTAATTAACCATCGCTTTTTTCTTTTCTTTTTTTGCTTACTTCTTATATTTTTAGCGATAAGAACTAACTCTTAAACAAAACATATAATTTAAACTGCACAAGAAAGTTTGAATACTGCAGTTTAGTTTCGAATTTAGCGCCTATAAAATATGAATGATTACCTTACATCGTGCTTTTAATACGTTTCGACATGCTCGTCCCTTCGTTAAAACAGTAACGATTTGCGTGGATGATAGGCTCATACCTATCATGATAGAACAGTGTTGAAGTCAGACAATAATTTATTAACACTCAATGATGTGTGCAGCGTGTTTGCTGCAGAGAAGCGTTCTTCAAAATGACAGCCTCACTTTCAAATTAACAGAGAAAATGCCGAATATACATCCTTTGACCCTTGATTGTGTCAACTATAAATCACAGGGTCATTGTGACATCAGGCAGCAACAATCTACCTGATAAAAAATCCTATATTATATTAATTAATGCTACCAAGGTCCTTTCTCAATTGTGCTACAAATAACTGACTGGGTAATTGTGATTGTTTAGGACAAGTCGTTTTTAAACAGGTGTTTATTTCTTTATAGTAGGCCCTATATCCATCGTGAAACTTATTAACAGCAAATTTTGTAATTATGGAGGTGTGTAACATAGGCCTTCGGTACCCGCAACCGACTATCAAGTATCGATCGAAGACTAACGATGTGATGATTTCCTAATCTTAGCGATCAATGAGAATGGGTCTGTGAGAAACAGCAGTTGAATAACCAAAATAGGTAATCTCTCAAGTGCATTGAAACCTTTATCATGTTTCAATGTGGTGGGTTTCCTTAAGCATTGTCTGTTACAAGTAAACGGTAATGATGAGCTTCGTTTCCCTCACATTTTAAGAGAGAACAAATAGTACTTGTGAGCAAGGAAAGCACCCTTGAACGACACATGTGTATAAATATTAGCAATGTCAAGCAGTTTATCCAACTCTTGGCTCCCCAGAATCCCAATACGTTATCCTAAGATCCAGTGGGAAACAAATATCTATTTCTTGGCAATTGAAATAGTATAGAGTTACTGCAATCTAGTCATCACAATCACAACGTCACATGCAGCTGCTGTCTGCCATTGCTTACCATTTTTGGAGTCAAGTTGCATCATGGTGCAGCTATTTTAAAGTAGCTCTTTGAATTTCGTGTACTTAACATACCATTGTGTCTGACATGGAACATTTATGTCCTACGAGAATTTTGAACCATCTATAGATCTGGCCAATTGTGTCCGACAAACAACTAAGTCCGACCCATTACGTCCGATGGACCATTACGTTCGACCAATCCTGTCCGACGGACCATTGGACGTAATGGTTTGTCGGACGCAACGGGTCGGACATAGTGGTTTGTAGGACGTAATTTGTCGCACAAAATGGTTTGTAGGACACAATGGGTCGAACATAATGTTTCAACATTTTGTGTAGGCCATAAAGTTCCATTGGACATTAATGATGCGAAACACACGTACAAAGTTATGGTTAGCGTGTAGGCGCCTCGTCACCTAAAATGCGCACTACACACTGTATACCACGAGGACATCGACCTCCAAAATGACACAACCGAGATTATGAGGATGACGTTGGGCGTATTAATTTGTAAAATTGCATTGGTTTACCCGTATAGCATTGAGACAATGCACAGCAATGCTTACATTTTGAAAAAACTGCTATAAGCTTTTAAACCCAGTATCTTTTATTCAGAACATTACCTCAATCTGTGTATGGCTCCTTTGTGAATCATCTTGGATGACTGCCCTCTACTTTCAACTTCTTATGGTTTATTAAAAATTCCAATCTTGAGTTGTTCCACTTCAGAGGCGGGAGTTCGGGACGGGTGCTTCCCCAACCTGTATAGTTATAAATATAATACTCTATACACTCTCAGTTATATGTATTTATTTATTTATTTATTACATTCATTAACCATCTATAAAATACATTTTCATTGGAACCTTGCACACAAATGTATGTAATATTTACTTCATTCATAATTGACTATACTTTCAAGGTATAATAATAAGTCACTTCAAATTATTATTAACAAGTCACCGAGATACTGAGAGGTGTGTCACCTAGTAAGTGATGGTCCTACATATCCGGGCATTGTTGCTGGGCACACCTCGTGAAACTAATCTAAATAAACAATTAATCACTGATATGCACAACAGATGTTAACTTTCAATCATATTTTACTTTGACACTTTTGTTGTGCAAAACTGAGAATAAACTCATTTCGGCTTCTGACTCATTTAAACTTTTAGCAAGCATTACAGCCGGCACATTGTTTGGGGAGAAATAACATTCGTTGTAACGTAACCCTTGAGTATCAGCTATTCCCGTCACGAATACTTTCAAACTCAGACTGCACCCGGGTACAATTGCAATTTGAATGCATTAAAAGTCAATAATTTCCATTTGGATAAAAATCTCTAGTAGGCAAATGCACATCCTCAGCGAGTGTAATTGTGGTGCAGCATATGGGACGCTGGTGACTGACATTACAATGAAATATATTATAACTAAATCAATCGCTTGTTGAAACTTGAGACAAAAATACCGAGACGTGTTATGAAGCATGAAGTCATCTGAAATACTGATTTTGTCACTAGTGAATTCAATACAAATGTATTTTACTACACAGTTTTGCATGCGTGTATAATATATTATCCTGTGCTCCTGGTCTCGGTGTTGTACTGGCTATTTTGATGTAAAATATAATTTGATCTCTGCCCTCGAAACGGTAGAAATATTGTAGTGATCTGCGGCCGACTTCACGAAAATGTAAGCAAGTCCACTTGTGCAAGATTTCTTGCGTTAGTGGTGCACAACTTACGCAATCAATACTGCGCAAGTAGACTTACGCAGTGGCGTAAAGTTTTGTGAAGTCGGTGGCAGGAATCATTCAAATTTGTCAAGATTTGAGTCTCTACTTTGTCGTGGCATAAGTCAAAAACAAAGGCGACCCAAGGACTCTATTCTAGCTGTTCTCATACCGTCATGTACGGAACACTAGTCACCCTGGAATATAAACTGCAGCCCGGAAAATTGTTGGTAACAATTTTACTCATAAATAAGCGGCAAGAGAAGAGTGCCCAGTTTTATATCGCAGGCACTGAAGGCGATCGTGGGGTTTTTTTTCGGGGCAGCGTTTTTGACCTCTCTTTGCATATTCATGAGGTGGGACTCTTCATGGAGTTGTGCTAGTTTCTCTTTCTGGATTTTAGTGCAAAGTGATAACAAAGGCAAAGTACACCTTTGGTTTTTGAAACCGTTGCGTTGTTTTAATCCTGTATACATGTACATATGTGCAATACAAGTTACCGGTGAAAATTTCATTCAAAAAGGTGATAGCGTTTTTGAGATAAATCGCAAAAAAATCTGGAGCAGTTATGTCTACGCAGGAAGAATAATGACATTTGTGCATAACACAACAGCTTGATTTAACTCAAACATGGGACAACATGTAGTATGCTGTTGGCATTTTATTTGACATTTTTACTGCAGCAATTTAATTTCCTTTTTTCTTTTTGATTTATAAACAATTTGTTTTGCTATTATATTATGCAATAATTGCCATTTATGTTTGTATTTACTTGTGATAGGTTGCATCCGATAGTCGTCAACTGAGTGGTAGCTTCTAGATTACACAATGGAACAACCCATCCAGCGTATGGTGCACAACTCTTCCTCTCTGATATCATTGACCCCAGGCATCGATACATTGGGTACAAGTTTCTATAACAATGATCACATAGCTATAACAAGTACAAGTGTAGTTATTGGTTTACTAGGTATCCTTGGTAACAGTATCGTCATTTTGGTATATTTGATGAACCCTAAGATGACCCGAACCTTGACTAGTCTGTTCATCTTCCATCAGTCGTTTATTGACTTGGTTAGTTCCATCGTGTTCCTTTCAATTCGTCTGGACAAGTGGAGACCGTTACTGAGTAGCAGTGTAGCAGATATCGCATGTAGACTTTGGTACTCGGAATATCTTCTCTGGGTGATTGTCATGACGTCTACCTTAAATCTGCTGTTGGTTTCATTGGAGCGCTACACATCCATCGCTCACTCAATATTTCATCGGAATCATTTCACTCGCAAGAAGGCTAAGCTTTCGATGTTGATGGCTTGGTTAATCAGCCTCAGCTATCAAGCCTACTGGGCGGTTGTATCCACGGCAGTAGACGGCAAGTGTGAACCTCAATGGATCGACGGAACAGCACAGACATTCTTCGGCATTTTGACCTTTTTTGTCGAGTACCTAATTCCGCTTGTATTGATGACATTTGCTTATGCTAGTATCATCTCCAGACTTAACAAACGCTGCCGTGTCTCAACTTTGAATGACACGCGTGCATATACTATGGGGGCAGTATTAACGGAGATGCCACCGAGCAGTGCAAGTAGCACACCACGTGTGGGTAGGCAGACTAACATCCCTCCTTCAGTCACCTCAACCAACGCTCGGATTTACATGTTTTCGAAAGCCAAAAGAAATGTTGCTAAAACACTTTGTATTGTATTTGCAACCTACGTTATCTGCTGGACACCCACTGAGCTAGAATACCTGGTGTACAATCTAGGTGGACCATTGGACTTTAATGGCTCGCTTCATCGAGTCACTGTCATCTTAGTTCTTTGTAATATGTGTGTAAACCCAATCATCTACGCTTTGAAATACCGAGAATTTCAGACAAATTTTAAGCAGATGATTTGTCGTTTAGTTTCTAGGATACGCCATTTTAGGAATTCTATTTCGGAGGGACCAGAAGTTCAACAATTTAGTTTGCTTAAATTGTCTCCGTTACCTTCACATTCTAGACAAGCCCATAACCAAGCTGATAACTTAGCTATGTCAGACCAAATATCTGTGTAGTATTTATGTCTATTTAAAGTTAATAGCTGTTTTTAATGTTTAAGAAACGAAATGATCATTGAACAAAAAAAGTCCAAATCTACCTGCACTCGAGGTCGATAGAACACAATGTTGTCAATTTTTGGTCCCAATCTGGCGATATTGTATTGTTTGTCAGTTATCATTTAGTAGACCTACGTAGTGGTGCAAAAAGGAAAATCTACCTTCGATAGCAATTTTTACCTAGTTTCTTTGAAATGGTTTTTTTTTTTTATCGTTTAGTGACGAAAAGCTCTTCAACCGTGGTAAATGGTGAAACAAATCTTGTTGAAAATCGCAATAATAGTGTTATGCTAATTTGACACAAGCCACTAAATTACATGTAAGTCGAGGTAGTCGTATTTCTCAATTATTTGTTTCATTATTGACTAAATCGTTGCGGTACCCGCTGCAAAAACATAGCATTCGAACTGTCTCTAGCCATCGGACTATCTCAGTGGTCTAGTGGTAAGACTTCTGATCTGACAGTGCAAAGGTCGTGGGTTCGTATCTCGCCCGGGTGATTTGCCTGTGTGTTTTTTCACGGATATCGGGCAAGTACTGAGTATACAGAGCTTAATACACATCGGTGTAAGAGTAAAAACAAACTATAGGCCTTAATGACTAAATCTTGCTGATAGCTATGATGATGGCCTAACAAAGTTGAGATCGCGCTACAGCCAATGAGGCTGCAGGCTCCATCCCATTGTTGCATGACATTATTATAACAATCGAAACAATCGAAAAAGAAAAAGAAGTAACAAGCATTGTTAATCGAAGTTCATGAGCTCAGCAATTGGATGGGTTAAATCTGTCTGTGCCACATACAGTTTTTAATCTACCATTCTGAGAAACAAAATATACATTTGCAACTTTTTTTGTCGGTTATGCTTAAAGATCAATTGTGTTTTAATACCATTAAATTAAATTAAGTGAAATTGCTGTCAAAAGTGGCTCTCCGTCTTTGTGAAACGCTCTGTAGAATTGCTTTATGGTCGTATTCACGACGTTATACTGTTTTGTTTTTGCTGGAAGGGGCTTTGATGCATGTGTTGCATTATATGACTTTTACTTTTTGGATTCTTAAAGGCAGAATATATACCTTTGGTTTTTGGAACCCTTCGATTGTTTTAATCCTATATAGATGTAGACATACACAATAAAACTAAATAAAGTGCAAAAATTTCATTCGAAAGAGGTAAAGTTTTTTCATGCAGAAACATTCATCTAAAAATGACATTTTTTAAAAAGGAATTGTTTGTTGAAAATGTTATTCATTATCAACAGCTACAGTGCTTCTGACTGGGTAAGTTTAAATGGTGATTATTTTTTGAAAAATACCAAAGGCATATCCCTCTCTTTCATTTCTAGTCTTAACAGCTTTGTAAACTTGTTAATTTCTTTTTAAATGAAAACCATGCAAGACTGGTTTGGGACAAGTGATCAAACAACTTCATGCTCAAATTAACTGCTGTAATCGATAATAACTAAAAGAGGTTCTTGCAAGTTATGAGAGTTAAGATAGATTCTACTCTCCGATAAAGCTTTTTCCCCTACAACTTTGTTTTCTTGAAATGTTGCATTTTTAAGACCTAGTTCGTTTATGAATTCGAATGTTCCGGTAACAATTGTCAGCATGTTTTTACATTTTATCATAAGAATCGAGTATAATCATTGTCCTGCGGGGCTGTTAAATAAACAATCAGAGGTAAAACACTTTTCCGAGAAACTTAGGAAAATAGGAAATAACTGTAGGAAATAATTGTCGCATAGTACATTGTTGCTGTTTGGCTCTTTTTGACACAGGGGCAAAAGATAAGACTCATCTAGCCTGTCTGGGTTTATAAGGCGCCTGCCTTCTTCGCACAGTTTTATATACTCCCTTTCCACTTCCATCCGCTCACAATGAAGTAAAATAGATACCCTTATTAAGAATGACATTTCGTATTAATCCTCCGGGTTCTGTACAACAATAGACTTATGGACAAGTCGTTTTGTCTGTCGCAGTTTTAGCGAAACGGCTCTCCCACAGCACAAGACTGCTGCTCCGCGCGAGACTACTGCTCTTGCGACTACGATCCCAGCGACTTTACAAGCTGAATTTTTGACGTATTTATGTATGCACGTTTCTACGAAGTAAATTGTTACGGTGGGCCTGGATGCGTCCATTTTATCTGAGGGTGGTTATTTGTTGAAATACTGTTGACCAATGATTAGGCTGCACTTTTAGACTAAGAGCATTAGTACTTAAAAAGCTTCGTGCTGTTAACTGCTCGAGTAATTTAGTAGTGTTACCAATAATACATACTTAGCATCAACACACATTATATTTCTATCAAGATGTGTCGCTTGCCTCATAAACATTTAAATAATATCTACGGTAAATGTCTGCTCAGTCCGTCTGATATGTTTATGATTGTACGGATAATAACAATATCGTTCATTGAAATTACAGAACAGCTTTCAGTCACAAAATGCGGTCAACTAATTCTTTAAAAGTTATACATACCCTGCTCTATGTTACGAGACTTATCTCACACGTTTTCAATTACTGTGTGGGTTAACATCGATGATGATTGATTCCATTTCTCCATATGACTGCAAATCCTCTCATCAAAATAACCAATCAGATGCTTCCGTCAGAAATCGGCTGACGAGCCCATAGGCCGTGCACAAACCGCTATCAGGTTGCACAAGTATAGTTACGGGACAGTAATCGTGAGAGCATTAGTCTCGCGTGGAGCAGCAGTCTCGCGAGACAGTTGCGAGAGAACCGTTTCGCTATTACCGCGACAGACATTTAGCAACTTGTCCTTAAGTTTAGTTCAATAACAGAGCATCTGTAAACTATTTAGTGTAGTGTGGCGTGTTAGTTGGAATTAAGGATGTATACTTTCCTGCCCCCATCGATAGACCATTTTCACTTGAATTGAAAAGTGACTTAAAATGCTTCATTTCGTGTATTTTAATTGTCGTACACCCTCATTACGAGGAGAACGTCACTGCGATGCCTTACATACCCTGCATTGTTGACTTTTATCATGCCTCTTTAACCTTTACCTAAAGAAAATTATTGCAGTTGTACAAACAGAAAAAAATACATATATAACAAAACTGCTACATATGTATTTGTAAAAGTCTTATCTTGTTCCATCTTACTCGTCCAGGCCTAATGTGACCAAACAAACAATCACATTAACCCTCGTCCCAACCCATTCCCGAACCTGCTCGACTTTTACCTTCAAATGATGCACCTGTTTGGTCCAAACATGCCTACAGTTTCTTGTCTCAGATTGGTGGCCGGCGTATTTGACAGGTTTAGAGGGTTTGTTCTGCCTTTTCTCAATGATTTCTTTAGCTACCTGTGTTGCTTACATGTCAAGGAATACCTGCAATTTTTTGTACATTTTTTGTTTTTTTATTTTTTTAAATAATTTGCATATTAATTAGGTGAAAATAAAGAAAAACAAAAGAAATAAAGAACAGGCCACAAATTGTTTGTATTTTCTGTGCTAATTCCAAGATAACTCCTCTTATTACTTAATAAATGTTAGAAAATCCAACACAATTGTTTAAAAGAAGCCCTTATAATAAATCTTATAAACAAAGCACATTATTCAGAACCTACTCCTCTCAAGCATCATGCCTACTACAACTTACTATAAACTTGGCATATTATTGTTTACCTCCTTTTGTCCATCTAGCCATCATGTCTGGAGAGAATAGGGGGTGTGTGTGTGTGTGCGGGGGTTGCTAACCACATAAACTGTCGGCAAAATATCACAAGTACGGTGGCTCATATTCGCCAATTCCTAGAGAACCCATGTTTTATTTTACGGCGTTATATCGCCGTACTATTGCGTTAAATCGCCGTACTATTGAAATATATCGCCGTACTATTGCGGTAATCGCCGTACTATTGCGTTATATTGCCTATTTTATTGCGTTATATCGCCGTATTTTATTGCGTTATATCGCCGAACTTTTGCGATATAACGCAATAGTAAGGCGATTAACGCAATACTACGGCGATATAACGCGATAAAAACGGCGATATAACGCAATAGTTTGGCGATATAACGCAATAGTACGGTGATTTAACGCAATAGTACGGCGATATAACGCAATAAAATACGGCGATATAACGCAATAAAATACGGCGATATAACGCAATAAAATACGGCGATATAACGCAATAAAATACGGCGATGTATCGCAATAAAATACGGCGATATAACGCAATAGTACGGCGATATAACGCAATAGTACGGCGATATAACGCAAGTACGGCGATATATCGCCGTAAATAAAACATGGGTTCTCTAAGAAATTGGCGAATATGAGCCACCGTACTAAAGACATTCATTCGCCACAAGCCCATGGAACCATAGAGCAAGGATCAGACACAGTTGCCTTGTCACCAAGCATTGACTCACACAGAGCATAATGTGAGATAGGATTTTGTACATGAGCAATGGGAAATTTTTTTTTCACCACCCCTCCTGACCAAATTGACGACCCCTGTTGACTGACACCCTTTCTAGAACTTGTGTAATGGTACACTGGATGATTTCATGGAGTATCACGGGGTTGGGATCTAACATTTTGTAATGGTTATGTTTTTCTTGATTTCTGCCAAAGTTTTTTGGTGGCGGGCCTCACTGCAAGGAAAAATCTGTTAAAATAATACTCGAGATTTGATCGGAAATAAACCAGAACACGAGAACTTGTCAGGTTTGGGAGAGGACACGTACAGCTTATGTAAACTGTCGCTGCACTATTTCCCCCGGTAGCCACGATGCTCGTTTTATTGACAGCCAGTCACCTATAACTGATTCAGAAAATCATCTTCTGGCTGATACGAGTCTATTTGTTACGGTGTCCTATTGAGGACACTTGATAAAAGTGTCTTATCTGTCACGATAGAAGTGTTTCCCGTCGCGATAGGAGTGTGTGGTGTCCGTCGCGATAGAAGTGTGTGTTGTAAACAGATTTTGATTAGGAATCGTGTTACATTGCACCTCTAAGTTTGTTAAGTATGGGGAAATGAATACAACGTCAGCAAACTCTAATATATCTAATCTAGAATAGCTGCTGGGTCACAAGCAAGAATAATTCAGCCTTATTTAAAATGCATAACAATTGCCATAGGCCTATCGCAAATGCAAATGTGCATAAATATAGGGGCCTAGAGCACTTTATGAAGGAAAAATTCATTCGAGATTTTTGGACCCCAAAAACAAAATCAGACTGACCTCAACATAGAATATGAAAGTGTCTTATCATCATCAACATTAGGTTCGTATAACATGTACACCAGAAAATGAAACCATATTAATGATTATGATCGGGATTGTGATTATAGGGGATAGGTTATGATTGATATTATATAAATGTTCGTAATAAATGAATGAATTGATTTATTGATAAAATGTGTAATTTTTTAGATACAAACAAGGATGATTTGGGTGCTGTGGTGTATGCAATCCAAGTTTGTCAGCAAACCATAAATATTTGTATTCTGTTATTTTATGTACATGTAACGTTATCTAACCTAGTCACGCGAGGTTGGGCATGCCTTGCTTGTTTACCGAACTGAAGAAGAAACATCCTGAAGCGAAAACAAAAAATTATTTTGTCACGGCTTACTTACCTCACTTGTGTTCGCTTTGTCTTTAATTAATTGCAAAAAGAAACGTATAACGAGTTAGTAAAAACAAACAGTTTTCGTCTAGTTTAATTGGGCCTGGGGTGCCGATCGGATGTTGATTTAGGCCCTCTACGGCGGAGGTTGGTGAGCACCTGTGCATACACGGGAGAAAATTTCTTATGCGACGGAGAACACTTCTATCGCGACGAAAAACACTTCTATCGCGACGGAAAACACTTCTATCGCGAAGGACAACACTCTTTTTGCAATAATTCAAGTGTCCTGAAAAGAACTTCATAGTTTCTTCATCCACATTTAGATTTTAGAGTATAGCGTATCAAACTGTTGCTCTGGAACTACTGACGGGTTTTTCTCGTCAAATTCGAAGAAGGGAAAGAGGTGCCTTACATTCATTTGTATAAGTGTGATGTTCCAATCATCGAAAGATAGTAGTACACAAAAAAACACAGTACAAAATAATGAGGATACCAAAAGTTAACACGTGGCTGGCAACTATATGCTGCACCGTACTTCAAACAAAGTCTCTGCAATAATTCTTTGAAGTTGCCCATACAACAAACACAATACTCACTTGAGTTTTTATTGAGATTACGTCTCACAAAGGTATTAATAATATTAGGATCTTTAGAAAAAGAACATTTGTACTTTGCGCTTTCTTCCACACACCACGAAATACTGCAGTCAAATACCACGTTGAGTAAAGCTGTTCCACATTTGGTAACGTTCTCTGCGCTATCTTCAAAACACCACGGAAGGCTGCAGTCAAATCCCACGTTGGGTCACGTTCTCAGCGCTATCTTCAAAATACCACGGAAGGCTACAGTCAAATACCACGTTGGGTAACGTTCTCAGCGCTATCTTCAAAACACCACGGAAGGCTGCAGTCAAATACCACGTTGGGTAACGTTCTCTGCGCTATCTTCAAAACACCACGGAAAGCTGCAGTCAAATACCACGTTGGGTAACGTTCTCTGCGCTATCTTCAGCACACCCCATGGAAGGCTGCAGTCAAATACCACGTTGGGTAACGTTCTCTGTGCCATCTTCAGCACACCCCACGGAAGGCTGCAGTCAAATACCACGTTGGGTAACGTTCTCTGCGCTATCTACAAAACACCACGGAAGGCTGCAGTCAAGTACCACGTTGGGTAACGTTCTCTGCGCTATCTTAAAAACACTAATGAAGACTGCAGTCAAATTCCACGTTGGGTAACGTTCTCTGCGCTATCTACAAAACACCACGGAAGGCTGCAGTCAAGTACCACGTTGGGTAACGTTATCAGCGCTATCTTCAGCACACCCCACGGAAAGCTGTAGCTAAATACCACGTTGGGTAACGTTCTCTGCGCAATCTTCAACACACCACGGAAGGCTGCAGTCAAGTACCACGTTGGGTAACGTTATCAGCGCAATCTTCAGCAAACCACGGAAGGCTGCAGTCAAGTACCACGTTGGGTAACGTTCTCTGCGCTATCTTAAAAACACCAATGAAGGCTGCAGTCAAATTCCACGTTGGGTAACGTTCTCTGCGCTATCTTCAAAACACCACGAAAGGCTGCGTCAAATACCACGTTGGGTAAATTGACAGGTTGGTTATTTTGGGTAGCTAAATACCACGTTGGGTAACGTTCTCTGCGCTATCTTCAAAACACCACGGAAGGCTGCAGTCAAATTCCACATTGGGTAACGTTATCAGCGCAATCTTCAGCAAACCACGGAAGGCTGCAGTCAAGTACCACAGTGGGTAACGTTCTTTTCGCTATCTTAAAAACATCAATGAAGGCTGCAGTCAAATTCCACGTTGGGTAATGTTCTCTGCGCTATCTTCAAAACACCACGAAAGGCTGCAGTCAAATACCACGTTGGGTAAAATGACAGGTTGGTTATTTTGGGTAGCTAAATACCACGTTGGGTAACGTTCTCTGCGCTATCTTCAAAACACCACGAAAGGCTGCAGTCAAATTCCACATTGGGTAACGTTATCAGCACAATCATCAGCAAACCACGGAAGGCTCAGTCAAGTTCCACGTTGGGTAACGTTCTCTGCGCTATCTTAAAAACACCATGGGAGGCTGCAGCCAAATTCCACGTTGGAAAACGTTCTCTGCGCTATATTCAGCACACCCCACGGAAGGCTGCAGTCAAATTCCACATTGAGTAACGTTCTCAGCGCTATCTTCAGCACGCCCCGCGGAATGCTGCAGTCAAATATCATGTAGGGTAACGTTACCTGCGCTATCTTCAACACACCATGGAAGGCTGCAGTCAAATACCACGTTGGGTAACGTTATCTGCACTATCTGTAGCAGACCACGGAAGGCTGCAGTCAAGTACCACGTTGGGTAAAGTAATTCTATGCGCTATCTTAAACACCCCATGGAACACTGCAGTCAAATTTAAAGCTGTTCATTTCAAGTTGCCCTGGGTTCACTCGTAATTAGAGATTTATTTATTTTATTTTCGTTTAATGCACAGATAGATAATGATCCTCGTAAAATGCTCTAGGGTGGTTCTTGTATTTTCTGTTATACTTTCATTCTCAATGTGCGACTGTTTTCGGAGGATTCAAGTTTAAATTCTACGAAAAGAAATGCGACATGACACATCCAGTAAAATCTTGGAATTACTAGTATCACAAACCGGAAACAAAAACAGTCAAAGCTAATGAAGTGAACCAATTTGCATTGTATGGTCACGATTGTAATCTGCCTATCATTACGACGTTGGAAATGGGGATTAATCGTTAATGAAGTTTGAAGATTGTAATGCGAAGGTGATACATGATGTATTGCACAGAATTAAACATAAAGAAAACCTTAGCATTGTCAACATGTGCATTAATACATACGCTAATTTGTTAATCCATGCGCTGCCTGAAGCCCCTCACACTAATCGGGTATCGATGAGTAGGCCCTACATGTTTTCAATTAATTGCCCCTTGGATGTCATGAATATTTCAGTATCACTTTAATCCGAGAGCTCAAAGGGTATTACTGGCCTTAAGAAGAGATAGCCTATAGGCCTACATTGTCATTCCTGTATTTTTCAGCAGCAAACCAAAATAACCAACCTGTCAATTTATTAACTTATGTGATCCTATGTTAATTTAGTAAGAACAAAAGGAAGTCGTATACATTTGTAAGGCTTTTTGTAAACGCCTATTTATGATTATTGTAATTACGGCAATTGCTAATTAATCACTCGACCTTTACAACTTTCGGCAATTATCAGTTCTGCGTTTTGTGTTTCAAAACTGCACATTCTGGCATAAAGTGCAATGCCGCATAGGCGTCTAAATTTACAGTTACCTTATTTGAATTCGTTTATTACAGGGAAGAGAGAAGCTAAAAGAGGGTAGAATGCTCGGATAGTAAAATTGAATAATCGTTTTTTATTGTTGGATGACGCTCTGTTTAACAATCAAATCTTAATTGTAATTGAGCGAGACATGTTAAATTGAGCGAAAACTTTTTGAAATTGGCCGGGAAAACCACGAGAGAGGGAAAAAATAATGTGGCGCGCTACCTTTATTCAAGAACAAGTGAATCAATACCAATTGATGTACATATTAACTGCAATGAAATATAACGAAATATCTATAAAACGAAATATTAATAAAAGGTAAATTTTGAATAATTGTATTTTGAAATTGCATAACAGTTTTTTGGGGCTATCCGAATCGACCTACAATTACTTCAGTAATGCGCAGAGTTAGGAAAATTTCTCAATGGAATTAGGTAATGGTTCAGGCATCCGTGTACTACTTTCTTACATAAACGCACGAGCTTTGATAGTTAAGGCATACATTTAAGACCAAGTTAATAACAAATAATCTCATCCCCTTAATTAAGGTGATCCCTCCTGCAGCTTCATTGTTATACTAAACGTGGGTGTGATCCCTGGCTATAGAGCAGTTGCAAGTTGAATGGCTTCCAACTCCCACCCCGATAGCTTAGTTGGTAGAGCACCAAGACGTTAGTCCGAAGTAGGTTCAAATCCCCCTTTGGTCATTTTTTCTGTGTTCAACCCCAAATTTATTAAATTGTATCTATTCGGTTTTCCTAGTGGTTTATAACTTGATAATTTAGTATCAACAAATATAGTTTTATGGCGCACTTGTCCGGAAACCTAGTCAAGGCGCCTACACGAAATCATATTCACCAAATATAGTTCAAATAGTATTGTAAAACGATAGCTGTCAGCATTTTATAACATTACATTTAAAAAAATGAGCCGTGTTTTGAACAGTTTAAATTCTAAAATTATGCTATCAAGGGAGCCCGAAAGGCATACACCCCACAAGACTGCAATGATGCTGCCAGCACCAAAATGTCAATGCACTTCCAGCAAAGACAACGGCTGTTCTATGTGATATTACAATAGTCATTATGGATCGTCATATGGAGGTCTGTCTCATTAGCATTGCCAAAGTGAATCTCCTTTGAGTTGAAGGATGATTATTCTGATGAAATGATTTCTGGCAGTCAATGTTTGAAGTCTTCAGTGATGTAAAGAAGATGTTGATACAAATTACCCTTTTCAGCTATTACCGTCTTGTTAACGCAATCAATGCTGGAAAACTGCTTGAAGCAGACTGAACATGGATCTAAATGTTGGAGTAGTTCCAACCAACTGTGCTCGACGTCATTAATTTTGTCGTCGATTAGCTCATGTTTTTGCCATGTGGTTCTTTGTTGGATTGTTGTTTGTGTGTGCTTTATCAAAAAAAGTCAAACGTTTTGTGTGTTCACCAAGTCAACAACCCGTGTACAATTGTGCTTATCAAACCTCTCGTCAAATGTTAGGGCCCTTTATTTTTGCATTCGTTTCTTACCCCTGGGCTTGTGCATATAAAAAATAAGACGACAATACATGCGGACCTGAGGCAATATGGATGTATAATTGGCCCTCAAGGGGGGCATGGAAGAAGAAAGGTAAGCATGTCACCTTCATCTTGAAGTGACGAGTAAGCCCTTTCAGCAGCATCTTTATGCGTATCGGAGTCCAAAATAAAGAGCGTTAGGTTGGGAATAACACGAACTCGGCGTTCCGTTGAACGTCGTCCCGACAGATTAATGCTGCGCGCAGTACACCGGGCAGTGAATGATGGCAAAGAACATGAGGACTAATTGTTTGGTGAATTTAAAAATTTGGGATTCCGTAGAGTCATAAAACTGACATTCTTTTCCCTGTTGAGGAATCCAGAAAAATGTTGCATAAGTATTTCAATGATGCAAATGGTAGAGTAAAAGGTTTGTACATTTTTTAGCTTATAGGCCTACGCTGCAGATTCTTATGAGAGTTATGGAGATTTTTCTGACAAACAACCTTTACAAGAGCCGGATTGAAACGTTATTGAAGACTGATTGCGGATTCGATGATTTTGGCTAGAAAAAGTGACGTCATGCTGACTGAAAAAGAGTAAGAAAAGTAGTCTTGAATTTTTTATTTTTTTTCAAATATGTCGTAAAGCATCTTACAAAGGAGATAGTTGTAGGCCTATTTTGCTGTTTTTACTCGTTCTCACCGATATGTGATAAGTACTGTTTACCAGCATTTGTCTTGCAAATCACGCGCAACTTGGAAAGGACACGAACCCATTACCACTATTACAGAGCCCCAAAAGTACCAGTATAATAAAAAAAAGGTGGCACACAAGAAATAAATTCCGCCAAGAACAACCAAGGCATTAGCCCAATCCACGACGACCCTACGTCTCATCATCGTCAAAAAGCGGAAGCTGAAGTGGTGATTACACGTCATCATGTACAGTCTTGCACATAACAACCTGCAGGCCCTGTACCAGGAGCAGGAACAGAGGCAAAGGAAGAGGTGGGAGGACAACCGAAGAGTGGACTGATCTACGCAAACCAACGCCATAGCTGTCTTAGCATTACCATTCAAACTTATAACATCCAAAAGTATAACAAACCAGACTTAAAACAACCCAAACTTATATAACAATCCAGACTTACAGCAATCAAAACTTAAAACTATCCAAACTTACAACAATCCTAACTTTAACTATCCACAAGCTCATATAACAACCCAAACTTATATAACACTCCTAACTTACCTCAATCCAAACTAACAACAATTCAAACTTACAACAATCCAAGCTTTAAATTATCCAAACTTTTAACAACCCAAACTTAAATAACAATCCAAACTTACAACTATCCAGACTTTTAAAATTACAAACTTATATAACAATCAAAACTTACAACAATCCAAACTTACACCAAATCAACGTCATGACGTTGCAAACTGATATCATTTGTTGAAATTTAAAGCACTTGCCATGACCGTGGGTCCACATTTAGACAAATAATTCATCTTATGGATAATAACACCTTATGGATTGAATTGCTGGTGAAATATCACTGGGTTTTTATTGTTTGTAAAATATCAGACGTGTTATTTTAGTTATTTCAAACTTAAAGGTTGGAATGCGAAACGGTGAGGGTAATACACACGACGCTAGCTCCAAACCGAGTACAAGAGTAGTAGAGTGTTGTAGAATAAAAGTGTTGACAGATTGAATGACAGTAATTTGGTTCATTCTGATCAACATTAGCTGTCCATAAACTATTATTCATTTGTTGATTACAAACGTGTCTAGAGTCAACACTGATTTCATTGGGGTGCCCGTTGATCTACAACAGAGATTAATACATTGTACTCTAATTAAATTCTCTGATTCGGTCCTCATCTTCATCGGCAGATGAAAGAGAATTAATCTAAAAACTAATCAACCACAATTCTCACAGGATTAGTAAAATAAACTTGTAGGTAGGCCTAATAGAATGTGCAAGTCTTGCGCGTATCGGAACGAGAAAACAAGTTAACAGAAGAACGTATTCTCTGAAATCAAACTTACTGTTCTTTGTGCGTAAAAACTTTGCATGACCTCAGCGTTACCTGTAGCGTTTCGCGTAATGCAAGGGGCAAAGGAGTCTATAGACCCTTTGAATAACGCGAAACGCCGCAGGTGCCCCTTGCATAACGCAAAACGTTGCAGGTGCCATCATTTCCATCATGGTTTTCGTTCGAAGGCATTGCATGGGGACAACTCATAATGTAGCTTATACAAAATACCTTAGAATGGAAAACATGTTTTCGTTATCGTTAAGCCATCAGATGTAAAGTTACATTAATTCAAAGTTTATTGTTTAAAAAACCTTATTTCCTATACCGCATGTCATAGAGTTATATTGTGCCGTTTTATAGCTTACAACACATGTAACATGTTATTAAGAAGCTAGAACCACGTTGACTTTTGACCGTTACAAACAGGTAGGCCTAGCTGTAAAATTAAAATTAAAACATTTCCTAAACCACATGTCATAAAGTCAAAATATTTGTGCCAGCTTGTAAGTCGTGACACAAGTGCAAAAACCTGATCCCAGTTTGACCTTTCCTTCCGGTCCAAACAGGAAGTTCAAAGTGCTTACCTCAAAACTTTGATGTGACATCTGATTTCCTCTATGAAACCATGATATTTTCTTTTTTGTTCCACCAAACGGCCGATACCCCTCTTTTCTCGTTTTTATGAACACTTTATTTATTTATTTATTTATTTATTTATTTATTGTATTTATTTATTTATTTATTTATTTATTTATTGTATTTATTTATTTATTTATTTAGTTGGGGGTTTGCATTGTAAGTGGGATATCTTCTCTGTTATTTGATTTAGAACAATAACAGAAACATCACTCAAAACGCAATATTTGTGCTGGACTTTTGGGTGGTGGGGTAGGGGTGGGGGATAGTTGTTGGAGTGGGCGGGGGAGACAAAAAATAGTCCCAAGGTAATTCCCACCTAGAAAGACCTGTGTTTACAAGTGCATAGGCAATCTGTAGTGTTTCAATAGGTGTGTACAAACGAATGGGGTTTTGGATGTATACATGTCAATGGGGAGTACCGTCGGCAAACTTCAAAGGGTCATGATGACCTTTTAGTGAACTCAACCCCATGAATGACTACACTATCTCAACGGATTTGACCGAACGGTTCTTATGTTGTTGGGTTTTTTTTAAGTGCCTACCGCTACTGCCCCCTTGCGTGACCCTTCCCGCATTCACAGGGAATGCAGTAAACTCCTGCACGTGTGGAGGGATCTTGCTTGTCCTTGTGAGATTGAAGAGAGCTGTGAAGTTTCTTGGGAGCAGAGTGGTAAACCTTGATCCCTGCTTGCCGGAAGATGCGCTGTAGACCATGGGAGGGGGACCTAGGTAGGGCAAACATACTGAGGGTGTGGGTATAGGAGACCCTATGGTCAGGATTGGGGACCGGCTTGCTTGTCTTGATTATTTTGTCTTGCGTTGTATCCAATGCACTTCAGTGTAGTATTGATGTGTTGTAACTCCTGCTGAAGGCTGTCTGGGTCACAGATGTTGTAAGCTCGTTGAACCAGGGTGCGGTTGACGGAAGACTTGATTCTTGGGTGGTGGAAGGATCGCTGGTTGAGATATCGGTCGGTGTGGGTGGGTTTCCTGTAGATGCTGTGGTGGAGTTTGCCGTCTGGTTTCCTGGTGATGAGGACATCAAGGAAAGCGATCTTGCCGGACTGCTCTTGCTCCATGGTGAACTTGATTCTGGGGTGTTGCTGGTTGAGATACTGCAGAAACTGGAGGGAGAGAAGAGTTTGAGCTGTCATCCCTACTCACCGCCGATCTCCAACCCACCCTGTGGCTCCGCTACGTGGATGACACCTTCATCGTTTGGCCCCACGGACCGGACTCTCTAACATAAAACTAACCTACAACTAGCCTACAACTAACCTATAAGTAACCTACAATTAACATTCAACTAACCTACATTTACCCTAAAATTAAACTAACCTGCAATTTATCTACGACTAACTTACAACTGGCCTTACACGCTGATTCGCCAATCGACTTCTTGACAAAATTGACGGGTTTGTATATATTGGGGAATTGTTACCCCATCGGGCACCCTCTCTTGGGTTAATTCTCCAATGATTTCGTTTGTTACGCGCCGCCGTAAATTATCTGTCTGGAAACGTAGTTAAAGAAAGAGAGGCTTGCATCTACAAAGTCATAAATTGTTCTTACGTCGAGAAGTTACAGACATGTTGGAAGGACATCTAGAAGGATGCTTGAAAATTTTGATTTGTATATTCGGTTTGCAGTAACACCATGTGTATATTTACTAGCTATGTAGATTTGTTCTTATAGAACTAGGTCTTGCTTATTATTCTACTGCCGCGGAGTATATATTGTGGAATTCGGGAGACTACTTCGGGAGACTACTTAGTACTTAGCTACTACCTGGGCGAAAGGTAGAAAATCGGCCGGGACTACTACTTTCGCCTAGTGGATCGGATCATATACAATTCTTTATAGAAATAGAAAGGAGAAAAGGGGAGATAGGACAATTGAACAAATGGTGAAGGGCAAAAAAGAAAACAGGTATGCGTGTGTGGTGTTGGGGACGACAGAAATGAGAGAGGGTGTGAGAAGAAAAAAAAGAAAACTGTGTGCTGCCTAGGCACTCGGTCTCTCTCTCTCTCTCTCTCTCTCTTCTTACACCCCCTCCTATCCTTCCGCCCCACCCCCTATACACACTATTTCTATAAAGAACTGTATATGACGCCTCAAACGTGTTTAAGCTTGCCTTTCAATACTTGATTCATGCCGATTACTTGTTTACCGCGTCTTCAATCAAATGTAACTTTTCACAGGATGATAAAATGAGATAACAAACATCACTAACAGGATTTAAAATTCAACTAAAAAGTTTGGGTCAAAGACCTCCTAGTTTCAAAGACCCCCCCCCCCTAAAATGCAGTTTCCCACCCCCTATTAGTCCTTACCTTTTTGGGGGTAAATATTGACACCTATACCTACATCAAAGGTTCAGAGTGCGCAAGAGAACATCTTCATCTACAAATTCCTTGCGAACCCTGGAGCCCAACATTTGGCGATGGCCACTCGTCCAGCACACTCGTCTTACTGTTTATTTATTTTAAAACATTTGCCGAAGGAGATTTTTCCATTAAAAAGGAGATTTTAAAAACGGAAAAGGTTACAAAACGTTCATATTGATAAATGTTATGCTAAAAAGCTATCACAGAAAGGCTAAACCTTTATGTGAGGGAGGTCCCCAGAGACTCCCTAACTATTTGGCATTGCCAATGGCGTGTGGTGCCCCCTGCTTGAGTTATAACATTGTCATATTTCATACACATAACAAAGAATAAATTTTATTGCCTTATGCAAGCAAGTCATGAATTGAGACCATGTGTTACCACGAAATACATTTTGATGGTATTCAATATATGCATCAAATAGTGAGGTTTTTTTTTTTAACAACATGCAGAGGGAAAACGAGGACCGAAACGCACTTAAAATGTTCAAAAGCTTGAAGTTTTGTCAGTTAGGAAGCTTCTTTTTCACATGTCGAGTAAGAATCAAGTATTGAAAGGCAAGCTTAAAAACGTTTGAGGCGTCATATACAGTTCTTTATAGAAATAAAGAGGGGACGGGGAGGTAGGAAAAATGAACATGGTTAATGGCAACAACAGAACAGGTGTGTGTAGGGGGTGGGGGAAAGGAAAAGAGGGGTGTGAGGGGAAACAAGAGAGACCGAGTGCCTAGGCACACAGTTTCCTTTTTTTCCCCATCCTCTCTCCTTTCTGTCGTCCCCAACCCCCACACCACACACGCATACCTGTTTTCTTTTTTTACCCTTCACCATTTGTTCATTTTTCCTATCTCCCCTTTTCTCCTTTCAAACAGGTTTGTCGACATAATCATTTAAAGCCTCCTCTTTTTTCTTGCAAAATTTGGGTGGGGGTGAGACTCCCTCGCTGGTTTTGCACACGAAAGCCAAGAGAGCACGACTTCGCTCTGTCAAAACACTCCGATCCCGTTCGAAAAAGTCCCCACATACCCTAGCACATGTATAACACACTTCAAATAATAAATTAAAAAACAAACAATAAATAAAAAAAGAAGAAACCCCAAATCAGGTACAACTCGACTAGATGTGTATTGATGTTAAACATCATTTTTAATGTAAACAGCAAATCGTTAAAAGCCTTAAATGCACCAGTGCAATATACAATAAATATATATCCTTATTGATAAAACTTCTCTAAAAGGACGGTATGGAATGGATGTGTTTATTGGTACGAAAATAGGCTGATGCAGAACGTAGAAAACGGCTAAAAGAAATATGTTTTAAAAGCACTACTCTTTATCTAAACTCAAACCTAATTGGAAATAAATAACAGTATTTATTCTCACAAATATCAAAGTAATATTTCTCTCATACAAAAGCAGCATAGTCTACCCCAAAGAAACCTCATTCATACTCTTCCGTCAACAGTTTAAATTGTGAAAATAAAGAACAAAAACATGGATGTTTGAACGAATATATATACCATTTGATCTCAGTAGTTCTTTATAAAAAGTTTCTTTTGAAACTTCAATTTGATTTGATGGTATGCGATGAGAGTGACTTGAAACACCAACAGTTTGGCACAATGTTTGGAATGGAAGGGATGCATCGGGAGAGTCAGTGCTGGTTTCAAACACTGATTAAAGCTGAGCCTGTCAGGTTCAAAGTCACTCATTTCTCCTTTCGGTATATATTACCTTCAACTAATTATTCGTAATAATTGATCATAAAGCTCATAAAAATAACAAGAAAATGTAGATGATAAAATAAAAAATACATCAAATTTTCACTTTTGATTACTTTGGCTCGACTAGAAGGAATGTAGGCGTATCATAATGTGTAAGTTTCAGTGAACTGAATAATTATTGGACGGTAAGGAGAAAAAGGCCCACTAGTTTTTATACTGACCCATGGAAGGCAAATATTCCACTGCATCATATAACAGTTCTTTGGAGATTTTACATGTTTTACGTTTAAACACAGCAAACAGCTCCTTCTTAAAATGACGTATGTTACAATACATTATGTAAATATCAGTATCATTTTGTTTCAATTTATATTGAGGCTGATCTTCAACACAGTCAGTTAGTTGTAGCTTCACTATTTGGAATCCTTGGTTATAAAACCATGGCAAACATCACTGTTAACATGTAACTACGATTCTGGTTTTTGGATGAATACAAATTAATTATCATTTTGCAGTTTCCAGTGAACAGACAGACAGTATGCAATCAACCTATACACATTTCATCCTATAGACCCATTGCATGGCCGCCATCGTTGATGAAACCACACACACACACACACGGAAGGCTCATTGGCCGAGTTGTGCGCAGCCAGTAAAAATGTGCACTTTGTTGTTTGTCATCAAAGATGGCAGTAAATGACGTCATATGAAATCCATCCGTAAATTATATGATTTCATTTTAGGGAGACAATCACAAACTGTATGGTATGCCACGTTCATATAGGAAATGTTTCGATTGAAGCCATGGAAATTAGCCTACGGTGTATAAAATGATATTCTGCTGACAGAATTTATCAGTATCTCAAACTGAAATATTTTTTTCTGGAAGATTGGTACTAGTATAAACATTAAAACCAGTTACCCGTCTAAACTAAACGTGTTTGGGTTTTAACTTTTACGTATGCTTGTATTATTCAAGTTTTACTAAAAACCAACTCAGCCCTTCGTCTTTCAGCATGTCTTTAGACAACGGCACCAGACTACTGTACTTCCCGTACAAGTAGTGCCACAAAAGAGCATACTAGGCAGGTGTAGCTGCAGATACAATGAACGGCTGGGTCTGTTAATATCACAGACTGCAAATAAATAGCAACATTTGCTTACTCCTACAGGGTATGAGCAGTAAAAAAACATAAATAAACACATTTTAAAGAAAATACAAACAGAAACACACACAAACACATCAAACATCTTAAAGTGATCAAGAATACATGACTATTGATCAGTGTAATATTAAGTGCACACATCGGTGAGTATTGGATTATTTGCCTTAAAATGGCTTTCATTTTGGTTGGATGTAAGTTACAAATGGCAAGAAGATGGTTGAGTTGTTATGAAATCAAATGGCATAATTAAGTGGCATTATAAGGCTATGAAAAAAAATCACAATGTTCATAAATAAACTATATCTGCTCAAAATAGGTACATGAGTACATCATCATATGCTGTTAGTACTAAAATTAAAAAGCAAACAAATTCACAATTACAAATGTTTGTGACAAACTCACAATTTAGTACAATTTTGTTTATAAAAAGAACTTCTAGTGTAAGTACTGAACATTTCAGCCTGATTTGTTTTAAATACAAAAGTTCCTCTTTGTTTTGTCTAAAAAAGAACATTACTGGAAAATATACTTCACTTGTTCATAATTTGATCCCTTTATATTTGTATGGAGAAATGCAATCAATGTAAACATATACAGAACTAATACTCAATTCCAATGTTAAGTAAATCCAGTCACACCAAAGCCTCAAAGCAAACATAAAACTATATTATGTAATTTCACCTAAGTGTCCTCATTTTGTTGGTCATAGGCAATCCATTTAAAAGAAACAGAATTTTTATTGCGACCTTGATCTTTAAGAATTTTTTTTTTAAATGCAAGCTCAGTGCCTGATTTGGAGACAGTTTGATTGGTATAAATAGTACATGTCTACACTAGTCAAAGGCTAGGTAGCTCGGTACTTTGCACATGACCTGTAACTCTGTCCAGAATTGTATGCAGTGATTCCTGGAATTGTCAGTAATCGAGAACCACATGTAACTATATCATGATATAATGGATTTGTCAATCAGAAACACACTGCAGAAACTGGGGTGTTAAATTTAACACCATAGGTGTTGTCACAAATAGATGGCCAAGAAAGCACCAATGTAATTGTGTTGGCAGAAATTAGTGTTATGTAACCACACTATGTTGTACATTGTTATTCTTTTTCAGTATCTACATGTGACAACACCTATATTGTTAATTTTAACTGCCCAGTTTTTGCAGTGCATTCTAACCATCCTTATATTACAACAACACTTTGTGACTACCATAGCCCATGCTCCATGCCAATAGCACTTCAGTGGTCTCTTGGCAATCACTGACTAATCTTCATCTACTTTTACATATTCAAGGAACAAAATAACAAAATTACATTCAATTATTGCATTATAAAAGATGCATTATATTTTAAGTCACAAAGTAGATGCTTGACAAGCGGTAGATTTTTGCCCAGATTTAAGGTAATAATCATCTACCTTCATAGTGCAACAATGTAAATAAAAGATATGGAAACAAAAGCATGCTTAGCAAAGTGACCGTGCCTTACAGTCATATTGTGCAATTCCTAAATATAAACCCAATGCAAACTTTTGAGTGCATTAGTAGATACATGTTGGAGCTTGAAAGCTATGATGGGTCTCTGTATACATTACTCACACAGCAGAACCAATCAGTATTTATAATCTCTGCACACAATCACACATCCATTCTAAAATATGCATCCCACTGGATACATCTTTTGTTATTTCCTTTGTCCCTGCACTTAACAGTTTCCCATTTCCTTGTGGAGCTTCCCGGTCTTTAGAATTTCCAAGTGTAGTCCTTTTATTTTCCCTTTTTTGTTTTGGTCTCCAAAAGGTAGCGAAAGTGAGAGGAGTAGAACCATTCAGTGTATACTCTCCCTTGTGATGATCAACACATAAAGACAAACAAGCAAAAAGTACAGGATCAAAGGAAACTCCAAACAATGCAAGATGTGATGCAATAATTATGAGTATACCCAATCACTCAAGAATTCCAGCCATAGCATAATCTAACCTACACAGGCAATCAGCATTCTCCCATAGATGGGCACAGCATACTTGTTGCAATATCCAGTGATAAACTTATCAAATCATTATTGCAAATAAGAGAGTGCTCTGCGAAGGCACCATACATAAGGTTTTCCAGTCAAATTAACTTTTGGGATGTTCATTTATAAAAACTGAGCAATCAATTCAGATGATGATCCCATCCAAGTTAACCGAAATTTTGTCGTTTGACACCTGACTGAACAATTGTAGTTAAATGCACACAATGTCCGTCAGTCATTAATATTTTATTTACAGCCATTTATAAGAAATTAGTATGAAGCTGAAAATGCTTTTGCAAAAAAGCAACAAGTGCAGTGTGGTAAAGCAACTTGTCTGTTGTCATGTCTCTTGACATGATGGTCAATGCATCAGGCACCACTGTGCTGATTATAAAAATGTGCTACATGGATCTACACAATCTGTGTTTGAGGTTGTCCAACAGCTGCAAGAGCTTGTTCCAGTTCTCTCTTTTGTTCCAGTAGTTGCTTGTGCATAGAATCATTCTGTTGTTTCAGAATAGCCAGGTCATCTGTCTTGCTCCTACTACGTGTTGAAGAGGAACTTCTTGCAATTCCATCAGTTCTCCTTGATCTATTTGTTGAATCATCACGGTGCTTACTTCCATGTCGTCTTGAGCTATGTCTTCTTTCTGACAAGTCATCATAGTCAGCCGACCTCTCACCATACAAACCATACGGACCCCTGGGCTCCCCATTTCTTGGTGACAGGTGTGTATATAGACTAGCAGGTGTAGTATTATAGGTAGGATGACTGTAGGCCAATGCTGGATTGATTGAGTTATATCCTGTCTGATCATGCCTTACAGGGATACCAGGGGGTTGGTACCTTGGATCTACCCTGTCATTATAACCTGGCAATGTACTGAATGGATTCGCCCTGTCAGCATGACTGGTACTCGGAATGTTCTTTTGATGCTCATAACCAGGATAAGATGATGTTGGTCTTGCACCCAACCCACCGGTATATTGTGGTTGGATGTATGAATCATCTCGAGACCTATCTAATCTAGGACCATACACTGCATTGGGAGGTCCAGGTGGAGGTACAGAGGGTAGTGAACTCATCTTCAGCTGAAAAGCTTCATCAAGCATCTGGGATAGATGTTTGCGCTCTACTGCCCAACGTCTCTTGATCTCAAGGTCTCTTTGCTGTTGCTCTTGCTTCTCAAGTAACTTTTCCTCTGGAGTTTGCTGTACATGGAGGATAGAAGTAAAAAACCAGCACAACAATTAATAATCAGTCCGGAGAAGTTGATTACTATTGAAAAAGGTACCCACAGTATCAAGCTCAGGTGTTTCTGATCAGCAGAGTGTGGGTTGGAGTTCAGGTATTGACAGTTGTGTCCTTAAGCATGACACTAAACATGTATTTCTTCACTCTTGGGATTGGATGTAAATCAGTAGGTCCTGTGTGTTGTGTAATTCACAGAAATGTACAAAGTAATGCAAAGGGTTTGCCGAAGTGTTTCTAACAGCGGTTGCTGCCGCAGCACCATGTAAACTCTTATAAGGTGGTCTCATAATTCGTGAACTCATCTTTGTTCAAGCGCCTTGAGCACCTGATCAGTACCCTTGATACCCATGGTACCCATCACTCATCCAATGATAATTACTCAGAATTGATTGCCTTACCTCATCATATTGCGTAGAATGATTTGATCGGTATCCATACAAACTGCTTGCAGGATGGTTTCCAAGTAACATGGCCATCTCAGTTCGCATCTCTTCGGCAGTTCGACCCATACCCCTACTTGCAACATCAAATGATGGACCAGCCTAAGAAAATACCAGAAGAAACAGGAGAACAAAAAAGACAATTAAAACAAAACATTGCTTTTCTGCTGTGAAAATTGAGCCTGATGAGTCAGTGAGTCATACAATGTCTATTCATACATTCTATATCACGTCAGACAGGTGGTTTTCTATTTTTCTTTTTACCTTACTTGTCAAGAATAAGCAATACTTTTTTTAAGTAACCACTAACATTGTGATAATTTATAATGGTTTTTGGAATAATACCTCCTAAAATAAGGTGTTAATTTTTTAAAGAATAAAAGGAAACATGTCAAAGATTGGTTTTAAGTTTGCTTTTTTTAAGGACAATTACAACGTGTGAGACTATAAGATGAAATATTTGGCACAAGTGTGTTTTAAAAAAGTTAACCGTTCAAAGTAAAAACAGTTCATTTATTTCTCTGAACACTACTTACAGTCCTGTATCACGATCAATTTTTGACACACCACTATCAACAAATAACAAAACCCTTGAGCTGAATCACATCAAACTTTTAATAAAATTGAGCCGAAAAGGTTGAAGGACAGACATTAGGTATTAAATGTTAATAATTATGCAAAAATTGTGTGTATCTGTGAACAATTGTGCCATTAATGGTATACACAAAAATGTAAATGTTATGGTACGATTTTCTAAAGACAACTTCTGAGGTGAAAACGAGTGAAATGAAAAATTTCACTGCATGGTTATATTTTGAAACAGTGCATTCATGACTGAAATGCATTCAATATAACACACATACATGTAAGATCGTTGTCATTTGAAATTCTTGACAATTTGTCACCAAAAAAAAAAAACATAAAAAAGACTTGGAAACTCATCCACCCACACTCTGAAATTCCTTTAAACCTTCTGAACAATGTCGACGAGTACTCCATACAGACACCAACCTTTTCCACCGTGACACGAGCTTGCCTCATTTTGACAAACGGACGGGAAACGAATGCTTTAAAAATGACACTACGAAGCGTCTGATGCGCCTAACAATTATCAATAATGGACGACTGTAGAAAAATAAATTATGACGTGGCAAAAAAATGACAAGGATCTGTCGTGCGGTATAGAAAAAAAAATTACTAAAAATTCATTTATATTTTCAAAAGTAGTTTGAAAGATTGCTTTAGTGCAACACTTTGTCATAACTTCACATTGAGATAAAAAAATCCTGTGAATGAAGCTGAACTATCAAGCTAGTTTGAAACATACAGCAATCCCACAGAACCATCTTGAAACTGTAAACATGTTCAAAGAGATAAACGCGGAAATAAATCATACATATTTGTCATTTGAGTCAGCAGTAATCTTCATGGCAAATCATCAATCAATTGTGCATAAGAATGTTGTTTTCTTACCAGTATGGTAACTAGAGGCCCTTACATACTTCAGACCTTGACTGGTCTGATAATATTACTAGAGAGTTCTTCATCAAACAGGAGACGCTAAGTCTGTAGTTATGCTAGTATTCCTAGGAAGTTATTTTTAGGTGCCATGACAGGTCACCACACAGTTTTGATGTTGAACCAAGTTGACAAGAGAGCGAATGCAATCTTAAGTCAATAGTGGGAAGTTATTTTATTTTAGACCAAGACATGAAACTTTCAGGATATGACTCCTCTCCATTTAAAAAGCATTCTATTATATTTTGAAACCTCTCCAAGGACAAGAAAATACACTCTTAGTCATGTTAGTCCGTCCTTGTGGAGACAAATCCCTGTACTTAACATCCTCCCATGCACTATGTGCACAACATTTCCTCGTGGAGCACCCTAGTCTTTAGAATTCCCCTATGGGGACATTTTGTTTTCCTTTTTCTGTTTTGTCTCGATAAGGCAGCGAATATTAAACCAGTATCCCACACAGCATAGTGGTGAGAACACACACTGAGCAGACCATGAAGCAGCAGGAACACATCCATTTAGGACGATCTTTAAGTGTCTTTTGTTATTTCTAGTTTAAGCAACATACAGACAGTTCACCTTAAAGCCCTGTAAAACCTGTACTTTTCAAGTCCCACAGCAAAGACGGAATTGAACTACAGCTTGTTTCTTACTGAAACAAATTGCTTTTTGTAAATCCCTGACATTTTCTTTCAATATACATAATACAATAAATGTATTCATTATACATTACTCAACAGTAAGTTACATTTAGTATATTTGAAAGAAATGGACTAACTTTGCTGTTACATTAACAATAAAAACAATTTAAAGTACATTTCTTTTAAGTATTACACACTGCACAAGCATAAATCACTACATGTTATTTTGCACCAACATGACTGAGGCTAGAAATAGATTTCATTTGTGAACAAGCTTTGCTACCCAAACATGCATAGACTTAAAACAGCCACTGACAACCAGCCAAAGAGAACAGTGTTTGACATACAACACACTCACCAATGACTGTAGAGGCGGGGCTTGTGATGCTGTGATGGCTTCATTGACAGGTGCCGCACCCACTCTGTGTTTAGAAACCTTTGTCTTCTTAGGTTTCTTCTTCTGTAAAAGAAGGAACATCTGTTACGGGGAGATCAAACAGATAGTCCATCTACATACAGTGACATAGGGAACTGTTAATTGGCAATTAGGAGTAGTGATTGTCAATTGTGGAATATGTTGATGTTTTTCTTTATAGTAAGAATCAATTACTTTTAAGACTGTGATTTTGTGACTTTTTCATTATTTTGAACATTGCCTCTGCTGAGTAGAAGGAACATGGGAATACCAAAGCCTACTATAGCTTAAACAATAATTTTTCTACATTTCCGCTAGAGTAACAAAGCAAGGAAGTATCATTAATATATAATATACATCGGCTGTTCCAAAAAACACAAGATTTCATCCATGCCATTGTGGAATACAAGCAAAAGCTGTGATAGAGAATTCGAATGTGCATCTGGTACAATAACAAAGTGATGTTTATACGAAAACAGTGATTTGGATATATTTGGGGGAAAAAAGAGATTGATTTGGGGTTAAACGAAGAAAAATTGACTAGAGACCTTCAGATTAGCGTGCCGGTCTCCCGATACAACCTGGAAAGCGACAGCAGAGGGCTCACCTTCAGGAGATGCGACTTTTTATTTCAAGTATCAAGTAATAAATCACAAGAGACCCTGATTGGGTAAATTTTAAACCACTTTCCACTTGTCTCAAAAACTTAGGTGTGATCCCTGGCTATACAGCAGTTACAGATTGATTGGCTTCTGACTGGCACCCTGAGCAAAGATGTTGACAAAATAAGAAGATGGCAACATTAGGGTTAGATAGCTCAATTGGTGGAGCACCGGCACATTAATCCAGAGAGAGCAGGTTTAAGTCCCACTCTAGTCAGTTTTTCTACGCTCAACGCAGAATTATTAAAAATTTACCCGGTCAGTTTCCCATGTGGTGTATTACTTGATACTAATAGAGAAAGTAAGAAACCAGTAACAATAGCCAATACAGTTGATGTATTCTACATGTATGTAGAATGACATTATGGAAGATAAAAATCAATCTACTTGACACATGATATGAGCATAGGAGTCAATGCTATCATACAATGGACATTGGACACCTGTGATTCACAGAACCTCTGTACTGAAGATTTCAATTACATACAAGGACCTAAACTATGCATAGAGGCAGATGCATCATGTATAATAGACGTCAACTATAAAACCAACTCACTAGAGACAAACAAGCAACATTCATGCACCATATCCTGAAGCAGACAACACACAGCTATTTCTATTGACTGGGGTTGAACTCTTCATTCTAAATACTTTAAAGCCTCCAGGATACAGACATGTTTTAGGCCTCTGGGGCACCATGGTGTGTCCAGGCAACATTGTTGTTTTGCAAAGAACATAGTATTGAAACTAATACACATACATACAAGGGTTTGCATAATGCGCAAAATTACTGATATTGCTTTCACTTAATTAAAGAATCCATGAAACAAAGAGAAGAAACAAAAGCACTGATGCTGTAAATAGCCACTCAACAACAGTAGAAAATCCTAGCTTTTACGTCATAGGTTTGTACAAAAGCATGTATGTGCCAACACGGCTTCAAATCACAGGGCCATTAAGCACTCTTGTAAATATAGCTCCATAAAAACATATTGTGTCAGCTTGAAGCTTGAAACTGAGTCATTAACATCTTAAAATTTTCACTTTTTATCAATGGATTCAATTTAAGTGATCTGATCTTTTACATTTATTACTTTCAGAAAAAAAGTTTGAAATATAGTACACCTTACAACCATGATTAGGTAGTCTGTGTTTATTGAATACCAATAAAGAACTGTTTATACTTAGTAAAAGAATCCATGCATGTTCATAATATCCTTATTTAGATTGCTGCAATTGAAATAAGCAACAGTGCTTTGAGGGGGTGTGCTTGGAAAGGTTCTTTTCTGACTAAAGCATTATTTCAAACAGAATGTAATCTCTGGAGAATTGGTACAAATTGGAAGGGACAAGAAATTCAACCTCAGAAATATTTTCATCTAAAAACTGTCATCCTTGAGAAATGAGCCGTAAACTCTGAAACCTTACCAGGCAATAAATCAAAGCATTTATTACATACACACTGATATACATGGAACTGTTCCAAACAAGATAGCGGTTGACTACTTCACAAGACCTCTCATGTAAACACTTCCATAAATTGGTAAAAAGACTAGTTTAGGGCAAGTTAAATGATTGGTTATATATTCAAAAACTGATTATGTATTCTATCTTCAAGGCAAAGTATACCTTTGGTTTTTGGAACAGTTCGATTGTTTTCATCCTACATAACTTTAGACAAATCATACACTAAACTAACCTGTGAAAATTTCATTCTACAACATGGCAGCGTTTCTGAGATATTACCAAATATCTGGAGCGGTTACAAAATATATGTCCACGCAGAAAGAATTATCCAAAGTTGGAAGACTCGATCTGAGAAACCTTCCAAACAGAAACGTTTCTCAGATTGAAATGTTTTGTAATCCCCCACCCTAAAACCACATTCCTTACAAGGGAATCATTTATTAAAATGTTATTTAGTATCAACAGCTGCAGTGCAGTGCTTCTTAACAAGTAAGTTTTGATGGCCATTAATTTTGGAGTAAATACCAAAGGTATACCCTTCCTTTAAAATGGTGTTTTCTAAAGAAATGCACAGTAGTGAAACCTCCTATGCATGCCACACGCAATGAATGTGTCATACTCAGCACTATGGGAGTAAAAAGGTGATCATGCAAAAGCTATCTCACCTAAAACTCGCACTATACTATATAATACAGTGATACAGTGACAAAAGGCTCAACCCAGATTATTGTCATTTTGACATCAGATGAATTGGTCCAATGCAAAAGTATCAGTATAAGTAACTCCATTCTCATAGATACATTATGATGTAGTACAGTATCAGTATAAGTAACTCCATTCTCATAGATACACTATGATGTAGTATGGCTTTCTGTGGTGGTTCTGAGAGCAAGGTTTGCTTGTTCTCATTGTTTGACAGTTAATGGGTAGCACCATGAATTGGGCGTTATCCAGTTCTTACTGTAAACATTTCTTTACAGTTACAGGAAACCACTCCCCAGGATTTGTTAAAATTTAAAATCCACATAAAGTAATAGGAATGACTTAACTTTGCCCAACAGAATTCCATTATGAGGCATGAGTGATTATTATTGGTATAAGGCCATGTCATACTGGGATGTTTGTACAGGCAACTTGGAGGCAACCACTTGCACTGTAAGTAAAAAGAACACTTCGGCAGCACAAGAGACAATCTTCTCTGTAAACAACCATCCCCATGAACATTTGAACATGTTGAATGAAATTTGTTATTGGAGAATGCCTGCAGCTCGTTGCAGGCACCTGTAAGTTGCCTCAAGTGACATGGCATGGGAATACAGGCCTACTGTACAGACATACATTTTGATAATTTCTGCAATAACTCCTGCATTGCATAATACAGACACTGTTTGAGAGAAGCGGACTGACACCAACTTTTGGCCTCAAAATGGTCAAAGAACTAAGAACTCCCCCAAGAGTAGCCCACAGGGAGTACGGATTCAACTCACATGATTTGGCAACTTGCTTCAAAATCACAAATACATTTAACACACATTATCACAACAGATCCATTTTAAAATGAAAAACCTCACTGTTGACATTACAGTGTGAAGTAATCAGGACAGTGTAATTGACAATCGGACAAATCTGATGACATTTCTATTTTTATCTTTGGAAAACTTATGTCACAGGAGGCCAAGACAAAAGTTGAAGCATAATAACCCCCAGACTGCATGATGAATAATTAATGAGCCTTTTCTCTTGCGGGATTTGTTGCTTGAATACACCGTGAAGCCCTGAGGTAGTAACAATGATAGGTAATCAACTGGTCATTGACCTTTTCTAAGGCACTCAACTGTCTCTGGAGAAATTTATACTTCAGTTAGACATCCATTAACTATGAGAAACCTAGAGCAGGCGGAAGGACAAGGTTTGTTTTGCTCTTCAATAAAATCCCTTTATTTGAGAGAGTATAGTGACCCTTGGGTTGAGTTCACCCAGAGGTCGCCAGACCGTCTGAAAATTGGGTTCAGCCCAGCCCCAACCTGCCAACTAAAGTGTACCCGAATAAAGCACATTCATCTGTGTACACCTACATGTAGACGTGTACTACACCTAAATAGTGGAGAACCACTGTATAAACTGCCAGAATGCTTGACTCTGTGAGCTGTGGGTTCAAGGAACTTCTATTCACCTGTCTAGACCATTACAAACAGAATTGTGTCTCCCAAACACAGATATTTATCCTTAAACATAAAACGCTTTCCGCTCGCCTCCCTTAGGGTTTCCTTGTCAAACCTTGAACAAGATGTCTCTGAGGGAAACAAAGCCAATGTTTGCATTCTCTGATTAGACATGGCATAATGGCACTGATGGAGTCTCCTCATGAAAATTCAAATCGTATTAGACTAGAAAAATATGTTTTTTTGATTGATTTTTGTCCTGAAGAAACCTTCAAACCCAATGGTGATCTTAAGACTCAACTATATTTCAATCCTCTTTCCTGTCAAAAGATAAGCAAAGACCAGCCTTAACTATAATGTTTATAAAGCTGTTTTCTGGAACAACTTATTTCCACATATTAGTAAAAACAAAATTATAACTTGTGTTTCTAATAAAATATTGTTAACCTAAATCAACAAAGCTGCCTCGAAAAGCTGTTGACAGGAACAATGATTAATACTGGAATCCTGGAATCTCAACTCTATAAACTATTCACAAATACGATTACCAAAAACCTGAATCTTCTCAGATGTAAGAAAAAAATCAAGCAAGATTACACAAATAGGGTACTTAAAAAAAAGTGCAAAAATGATAGAATTATTTAAATATGAAACACTCTGAAAGTAGTTGTGCTTTAAGTATAATTGTACAATTACAATCAAAAGATCTTAAAAATCCTCACAGTTTTCATGAAGAAGCAATTTAAACCCTGCAGCCAAACTTTCATGTTTGGAGAAAACTGCGTTTGAAGTTAAACTATTTTTGAAATCCTTGTTTCGGACACTGTTCCTCATTTAAACGTTGACATTTTTCCAAGCAAGACAGTGGTGATCCTAAACCATGCAAAACTATGTTATTTTTAAGTGTTGTAAGTTTGTTTAATGAGTAATTAACTGTTTAACAAAAGTCTCTCTTCAGAAAAAACTGCGCGAACAAGGTCTGTGTGCAGCGCGTCGTGTACAAACCAATGAGTTAAACGAATTGTGTCTGTAAATTTATCAAGGTCATATAAATTGTCTTTTTATTTTTGAAAACTTAAAATGCAGGGTATTTGTTTTTGGCACCATGCCAACACTATGTACACTAATGTAAAAAATGGCAAATCCAAAAGTGGCTGTTCGTGAAAACGCTTAACTGTAAATTTGGTAAAAGGGTTCTTGTGCTAACTAGTGTAACTAGAAAAACATAAGATTTAGCACTTGAAAATGTTGATGTCACTAATAACATCCAAAAATGTGTAAAAACACAGATTTGCAAAAATGTATGATTTTTTTTATAGAATTGCCTCTTTGGGAAAACATTGACAAAATGAGGACTAAAAACAGGCACAGCCCTCTTTCGAAGCTACCCCCACCCCAGCCCCCTAAAAAAGAGAAAGAAAAAAATCCCCCAAGCCCCCCCAAAAAAAACAAACAAACAAACAAACAAACAAACAAACATCACAACACCTACAACGACAACAAACAAACAAACATATAAATATAAATCTGCTGATGACAGATCGTCTAGATATTGAATCACATTTCATTGCAATGCATAATCAAAGACATTAAACCAATGTTTGTATGAGAAGAGATTGGCTTTGCTAGCTCAGCATTTCTATCCCCTTGTGGGAGTTTTGACAAATCCCTTAACGACAGACATCAATCAAATCCTAGCCCTCTCCAAAGATACTATTTGGGTGCATGACTGGGTAAAACAGCATGGCTTTATTATGGGATAGTAAATGACAAATCAAATGACGACTGAATGACACAAAACAGAAAGAACTACTGTATAACAAGTTTACCGGAGTGCAAATGTATAGGAGGAGCAATGTTTGAGTAAAGATCAATAGACGTTCTGATCAATAAAAATAGTAGCAGCCATTGAATGTGTTTTCTAAATGAGACTATTTATGTACATGTACGGCAAGTGGTCAAGTGTAATACTTGTATTTAGATAGTTAGCCTGAAGTAGTAGTTTCTGACCAGTACCAGGCTTGTACCAATCAAAGTGTAGTCACTAGGGATCAATAACAGCTTGCTTTTTGCAATATACCTTACTCCTAATGTAATCATAAGACTGCCTCCTAGTTGTATAGAATGACAGCTTGTTTTACTCTCACTCCTGGCAATTTCAGGCATGTTCAGACAAGTTTGATATCAACATTCAGACCTTTACATAAACATGGCAAAGTTGTTAAACAACTTCCCTGACTTTTTAAACAAGTGTTACTTGCAACTATTAACTAACTGCAGTCAAATGACTCTACTGCACAGGCTCTCCAGGTAACCCCATATAACTAAACAAAGTGATTACTTTCAGTTATTATTAACTCTTCAATTTCATGATGAAATCTTGTTTCTGTGAATTAATTTTAGAGAAAAAGCAACTGGAAACTGAAAGTAATACTGAAAAATGTCATTTCTGAGGCAATTCAGTCACAACCACTTGATTGCATATTTGTGAATTTGTGCACATAAACATGATAAAACTGCGCTGTGCATTTGTCTTGGTTGTAAATTACCACAGTGTCCAATTTGTTGTAGCGATTGTAGTCCAACAAAGTATGCAGACAAATCATAACGGTAGAAAACTTTTGAGTAAACTTGAACATTTGAGAAATCCTGAACATTCAATCCTGACCACTCAATCCTGAACATTCAATCCTGAACACTCAATCCTGAACACTAAATCCTGAACATTCAATCCTGAACATTCAATCCTGAACATTCAATCCTGAACATTCAATCCTGAACATTCAATCCTGAACATTCAATCCTGACCACTCAATCCTGACCACTCAATCCTGAACATTCAATCCTGAACACTCAATCCTGAACATTCAATCCTGAACATTCAATCCTGAACATTAAATCCTGAACATTCAATCCTGAACATTCAATCCTGAACATTCAATCCTGAACATTCAATCCTGAACACTCAATCCTGAACATTCAATCCTGAACACTAAATCCTGAACATTCAATCCTGAACATTCAATCCTGAACATTCAATCCTGAACACTAAATCCTGAACACTAAATCCTGAACACTAAATCCTGAACATTCAATCCTGAACATTCAATCCTGAACATTCAATCCTGAACATTCAATCCTGAACACTAAATCCTGAACATTCAATCCTGAACATTCAATCCTGAACATTCAATCCTGAACATTCAATCCTGAACATTCAATCCTGAACACTAAATCCTGAACATTCAATCCTGAACACTAAATCCTGAACATTCAATCCTGAACATTCAATCCTGAACATTCAATCCTGAACATTCAATCCTGACCACTCAATCCTGAACATTCAATCCTGAACACTAAATCCTGAACATTCAATCCTGAACATTCAATCCTGAACATTCAATCCTGACCACTCAATCCTGACCACTCAATCCTGACCAGTCAATCCTGACCACTCAATCCTGAACACTAAATCCTGAACACTAAATCCTGAACATTCAATCCTGAACACTAAATCCTGAACACTCAATCCTGAACACTCAATCCTGAACATTCAATCCTGAACACTAAATCCTGAACATTCAATCCTGAACATTCAATCCTGAACACTAAATCCTGAACATTCAATCCTGAACATTCAATCCTGAACATTCAATCCTGAACACTAAATCCTGAACATTCAATCCTGAACATTCAATCCTGAACATTCAATCCTGAACACTCAATCCTGAACATTCAATCCTGAACACTAAATCCTGAACACTAAATCCTGAACATTCAATCCTGAACATTCAATCCTGAACACTAAATCCTGAACATTCAATCCTGAACATTCAATCCTGACCACTCAATCCTGACCACTCAATCCTGACCACTCAATCCTGAACACTAAATCCTGAACACTCAATCCTGAACATTCAATCCTGAACACTAAATCCTGAACATTCAATCCTGAACATTCAATCCTGAACATTCAATCCTGAACATTCAATCCTGAACACTAAATCCTGAACATTCAATCCTGAACATTCAATCCTGAACACTAAATCCTGAACATTCAATCCTGACCACTCAATCCTGACCACTCAATCCTGACCACTCAATCCTGACCACTCAATCCTGAACACTAAATCCTGAACACTCAATCCTGAACATTCAATCCTGAACACTCAATCCTGAACATTCAATCCTGAACACTCAATCCTGAACACTAAATCCTGAACATTCAATCCTGAACATTCAATCCTGAACATTCAATCCTGAACATTCAATCCTGAACATTCAATCCTGAACATTCAATCCTGACCACTCAATCCTGACCACTCAATCCTGAACATTCAATCCTGAACACTCAATCCTGAACATTCAATCCTGAACATTCAATCCTGAACATTAAATCCTGAACATTCAATCCTGAACATTCAATCCTGAACATTCAATCCTGAACATTCAATCCTGAACACTCAATCCTGAACATTCAATCCTGAACACTAAATCCTGAACATTCAATCCTGAACATTCAATCCTGAACATTCAATCCTGAACACTAAATCCTGAACACTAAATCCTGAACACTAAATCCTGAACATTCAATCCTGAACATTCAATCCTGAACATTCAATCCTGAACATTCAATCCTGAACACTAAATCCTGAACATTCAATCCTGAACATTCAATCCTGAACATTCAATCCTGAACATTCAATCCTGAACATTCAATCCTGAACACTAAATCCTGAACATTCAATCCTGAACACTAAATCCTGAACATTCAATCCTGAACATTCAATCCTGAACATTCAATCCTGAACATTCAATCCTGACCACTCAATCCTGAACATTCAATCCTGAACACTAAATCCTGAACATTCAATCCTGAACATTCAATCCTGAACATTCAATCCTGACCACTCAATCCTGACCACTCAATCCTGACCAGTCAATCCTGACCACTCAATCCTGAACACTAAATCCTGAACACTAAATCCTGAACATTCAATCCTGAACACTAAATCCTGAACACTCAATCCTGAACACTCAATCCTGAACATTCAATCCTGAACACTAAATCCTGAACATTCAATCCTGAACATTCAATCCTGAACACTAAATCCTGAACATTCAATCCTGAACATTCAATCCTGAACATTCAATCCTGAACACTAAATCCTGAACATTCAATCCTGAACATTCAATCCTGAACATTCAATCCTGAACACTCAATCCTGAACATTCAATCCTGAACACTAAATCCTGAACACTAAATCCTGAACATTCAATCCTGAACATTCAATCCTGAACACTAAATCCTGAACATTCAATCCTGAACATTCAATCCTGACCACTCAATCCTGACCACTCAATCCTGACCACTCAATCCTGAACACTAAATCCTGAACACTCAATCCTGAACATTCAATCCTGAACACTAAATCCTGAACATTCAATCCTGAACATTCAATCCTGAACATTCAATCCTGAACATTCAATCCTGAACACTAAATCCTGAACATTCAATCCTGAACATTCAATCCTGAACACTAAATCCTGAACATTCAATCCTGAACATTCAATCCTGACCACTCAATCCTGACCACTCAATCCTGACCACTCAATCCTGACCACTCAATCCTGAACACTAAATCCTGAACACTCAATCCTGAACATTCAATCCTGAACACTCAATCCTGAACATTCAATCCTGAACATTCAATCCTGAACACTAAATCCTGAACATTCAATCCTGACCACTCAATCCTGACCACTCAATCCTGAACACTAAATCCTGAACACTCAATCCTGAACATTCAATCCTGAACACTAAATCCTGAACATTCAATCCTGAACATTCAATCCTGAACATTCAATCCTGAACACTCAATCCTGACCACTCAATCCTGAACATTCAATCCTGAACATTCAATCCTGAACATTCAATCCTGAACATTCAATCCTGAACATTCAATCCTGAACATTAAATCCTGAACATTAAATCCTGAACATTCAATCCTGAACATTCAATCCTGAACATTCAATCCTGACCACTAAATCCTGAACATTCAATCCTGAACATTCAATCCTGAACACTAAATCCTGAACATTCAATCCTGACCACTCAATCCTGAACACTAAATCCTGAACACTCAATCCTGAACATTCAATCCTGAACATTCAATCCTGAACACTAAATCCTGAACATTCAATCCTGACCACTCAATCCTGACCACTCAATCCTGAACACTAAATCCTGAACACTCAATCCTGAACACTAAATCCTGAACACTAAATCCTGAACACTAAATCCTGAACACTAAATCCTGAACATTCAATCCTGAACACTGAATCCTGAACATTCAATCCTGAACCTAAATCCTGAACATTCAATCCTGAACATTCAATCCTGAACATTCAATCCTGAACACTCAATCCTGACCACTCAATCCTGAACATTCAATCCTGAACATTCAATCCTGAACATTCAATCCTGAACATTCAATCCTGAACATTCAATCCTGAACACTAAATCCTGAACATTCAATCCTGAACATTCAATCCTGAACACTAAATCCTGAACATTCAATCCTGAACATTCAATCCTGAACATTCAATCCTGAACATTCAATCCTGAACACTAAATCCTGAACATTCAATCCTGACCACTCAATCCTGACCACTCAATCCTGAACACTAAATCCTGAACACTAAATCCTGAACATTCAATCCTGAACATTCAATCCTGAACACTAAATCCTGAACATTCAATCCTGAACACTAAATCCTGACCACTCAATCCTGAACACTAAATCCTGAACACTAAATCCTGAACATTCAATCCTGAACATTCAATCCTGAACACTAAATCCTGAACATTCAATCCTGAACATTCAATCCTGAACATTCAATCCTGAACATTCAATCCTGAACATTCAATCCTGAACACTAAATCCTGAACATTCAATCCTGACCACTCAATCCTGACCACTCAATCCTGAACACTAAATCCTGAACACTAAATCCTGAACATTCAATCCTGAACATTCAATCCTGAACACTAAATCCTGAACATTCAATCCTGAACACTAAATCCTGAACATTCAATCCTGAACATTCAATCCTGAACATTCAATCCTGAACACTCATTCCTGACCACTCAATCCTGAACATTCAATCCTGAACATTCAATCCTGAACATTCAATCCTGAACATTCAATCCTGAACATTAAATCCTGAACATTCAATCCTGAACATTCAATCCTGAACATTCAATCCTGAACATTCAATCCTGACCACTAAATCCTGAACATTCAATCCTGAACATTCAATCCTGAACACTAAATCCTGAACATTCAATCCTGACCACTCAATCCTGAACACTAAATCCTGAACACTCAATCCTGAACATTCAATCCTGAACATTCAATCCTGAACACTAAATCCTGAACATTCAATCCTGACCACTCAATCCTGACCACTCAATCCTGAACACTCAATCCTGAACACTCAATCCTGAACACTCAATCCTGAACACTAAATCCTGAACACTAAATCCTGAACACTAAATCCTGAACATTCAATCCTGAACACTAAATCCTGAACATTCAATCCTGAACCTAAATCCTGAACATTCAATCCTGAACATTCAATCCTGAACATTCAATCCTGAACACTCAATCCTGACCACTCAATCCTGAACATTCAATCCTGAACATTCAATCCTGAACATTCAATCCTGAACATTCAATCCTGAACATTAAATCCTGAACATTCAATCCTGAACATTCAATCCTGAACATTCAATCCTGAACATTCAATCCTGAACACTAAATCCTGAACATTCAATCCTGAACATTCAATCCTGAACACTAAATCCTGAACATTCAATCCTGAATATTCAATCCTGAACATTCAATCCTGAACATTCAATCCTGAACACTAAATCCTGAACATTCAATCCTGACCACTCAATCCTGACCACTCAATCCTGAACACTAAATCCTGAACACTAAATCCTGAACATTCAATCCTGAACATTCAATCCTGAACACTAAATCCTGAACATTCAATCCTGAACACTAAATCCTGACCACTCAATCCTGAACACTAAATCCTGAACACTAAATCCTGAACATTCAATCCTGAACATTCAATCCTGAACACTAAATCCTGAACATTCAATCCTGAACACTAAATCCTGAACATTCAATCCTGAACACTAAATCCTGAACATTCAATCCTGAACACTAAATCCTGACCACTTAATCCTGAAAACTTAATCCTGACTATTTAATCCTGACCACTCAACCCTGAACACTAACTCCTGATCACTTAATCCTGACTATTTAATCCTTATCCTGAGATGTCTTTGTTTTTCAAGTAACCTCTCCAGTGGATCTCCATAATCCTTATTCCAAATATAAAATGCACCTTGTTCTACCCCAGCTTCTCAGCTATATTCATTTCATTTCTTTACTCACTTCAATTGGAAATAGCTTTTACATGTACAAGTGTGCTTTTCTTTTAAACTCTTTTATTCTAAGTTAACGTTTGTGAAGTGTGAGGATTGCTTGTCTTTGTCTTGTCAATTGGCTGAATAAATATTGAGAAGAAAAACACTGTAACAGATCTTCTACAAACATAGCACTGTTACAAGGTTTGAGGAAACAGCATGAAATTTTCGTCTGTGCAAAGCAAACTCTTGAAAATAAATACAAATATATTGTAAATTGTTTTCATTCTTGAGGAAGTATTTAATGCAAGTAAACTCTTAGAAGGAGCTCATGCTTTGGGGAAAATAATAAATACAAGTTTGCTTCTGTAGAGTCAGAAAGGAGGCAGGGTCAAATCCTGTGCCACTGTTCCACCAAATCTACACAGATGTATAATTAATCTTGGTCTAAATGACTTTGACTGTTTGACTGTATTAAGGACAGGGTCTTAGTACAATGTTTTCACGAAGATCAGTCATCTAAGAGTAATAAAAGAGTTGCACAATGGGGTTGCAAGGACTGCATCCTGTGACCTTCTGACTATTCTAATTCCTTGCTTTGTCAGAGATTTCTGGCAGGACTCCCTTGAAGGTTAATTATGACACCTATGGCAGTTAATGAAACTGAGATTTCTACATATAATCTTGGGATGGCAAAATATCTTTGTCGTGTACATGATTTCCAAACACACTTTCTTGTAAGGAAACTGTCTGTCTGCAAGATGTATATCCAGGAAGAGGACAACAAATCAACAAAAGATAGTTGTGGTGCAGTACCTGTACGCTGCACTCATCTTGTTGTCCCTTATCTTGGTTCCTACACTCAAACCAAACTTCCCAATTGCCTCTGCACCTACACAAGTGAATTTAAGAGGAGTAGCAGTTTTACCACTGCCTCTACACCACACTTTATCTTGATTCAAAGAGAGTAAACCTACCACAAACAGAAGGTTTACAACAAAGTCACAATGCTATACCTTGAACCTCAAACAAAGCAGACCTGTTTGGGACAAACGTAACTCTGGTGCCTTGTCAGCACTTGCTTACAAGATTTTCCGTAGGTTAAAAGGGTTTGTTTTGCATTTTTATTTAAGATTTGTTCTTGCTTTTCCAGGGTTACTCAAGATCAACCTTGAATCACCACTTAAGTTACTGCTCGTTTAATTTGGCATTTCTCACTAATTTGATTGTAAGAAACTAACTACCATAGCAAATATTATTTTCAGACCTAACTCCCTCCCAACAGATACAAAGAGATTCGTTTTACCTTGTTCGGTATCTCTGTAGAAGGCAAGTTCTCTGCTTTCCATCGCTCAGTGCGAGACTTTTTCAATTTCCTTCAAGAAGACATTGAAACACAATTCTAATTTACATTTGTTCAAAATCTAGCGTGTTTATACTTTTAAAACAATTTACTTCAGAAATGCAGACTTCATTAAGGTGTTTAAAAAAATATGTAAAATTTCTATTCATTCATTCATTCATTCATCAATGCATCAGCCGAATTGCAAATAAATTTACAATAAAAGTATATTTTTTTTAATTAAGAAAGCACAATGGAAAAACAAAAATGAGTTTAAAACAAAAAAAACTAAGTGAACGTGCAGAAGGAAATAAGTTTTAGTAAGCTTAAAAGTATTGTTTTATAAAGGAGCAACAATCAACTATGAAAAAAAGAAAGAATGACTGGCCCTCTGCAGCAGCACTGTGATGGAGTACAAGGCCAGTATGGCTAGACCCGATGTGATCCAACAAGGTGGATTTGTTTAAGCTGGACGACTGTTGCCATTATAGGGTCCATTCATAGATGCAGCAGGTGGATCCATCCCAGAATGGCATCTAAGGAGTCTACTATCATCTTATAAGACTTATATTGATCAGTTTGAAACATTTGATAGATATGCAGAATTTGATTCAGGAAGAATCAGACTTACCTGGATGTTGGATTTTGATCATCAGGCCCATGAGTGTCTTGGTTTACCTAAAGAAAAAGGGTACAGGAATCAATCCTAGAACTCTACTACTACTAAGCATCACAAATTTGTCTTCACATTGCTAAAAAGATATCTATGTAGGTATGGACAAATAATGCTGCCTGATATTTGGCCAATGTAACTTATACATTAATCTTTTATATACCACACACATAGACCCTTATCATTTGATTGCAGGAACCTGATTGAACACGCATCACTTGTCATACTTTATTTTGCCATGTATTTACTGCAGTGACACGTGACGCTCCAACATTTAATATAGGAGTCCTAAAACTAATCGTTCCCACCCAATTGTCCCAATGAAACAACATTATGTCAGGGAGGACAAAGTTGGTTTCTACATAAAGTCATTTATGTTGTTTAGAAAGTTATTTTAGAATTTTCAGAGTGTGAGGTGAACAGCTAGTGTCTATGTCTATTTTGTGTTAATTGTGAATTAAAAATGTCAAATGACAAGGATCTATACATGTGTTATATAAACCTAATACTAAATGCATTTCATTCGTGTACTATCGCAGAATACAGTATAAGCACTCAGTGAAATCTGGCTTTTTAATTTCACCTCATGATTAAATTCTGCGACAGTGCACTCATTTGCATCCAATATTTGTATACGATTAGCATGCGTAATGCACAGATCCAACAGTTAATATAATATTTTAGTGCCTTTCATAGTCTTATAACTATCCTAAAGCCGTGTTCGCATTGGATTAATGTTTTACCGAGACCGTGGTTAACATTCCAATAGGTGAAACTTACCAGCGTCCGCACTTGGATTATTGACGTGGGTAAACTAACCGACACGATCGGTAAAACTAACCGACCAACTTAGGACAGACACAAGAGGGCGCTATTGCCGTGACCTTTGACCGGGATGCATGACAGCGAGAGTGCAACCGAACTTCCGTCCGTGTAAATTACATGTGCGTGGGACGTGTAAATACTTACATAATACGTGTACACTACGTGTGGCGCGGCGGGTTGGGGGACCGGATGTGGCTTTTTACCGGGACGGCTTTTACCCAGATCGCGTTTGCACTGGACTTTTCGGCTCGGTTAAACTGACCTGGTCAATTTAACCGGGCAGACGTGGGTCGGTTAAACTACCCATTCAGGTCGGGTAAGTTACCTGGGAGGGAAACTTCCTGGGCTGTTCGCATTGGACTTAAAATGATTAAGTTACCCATTTGCTCGGTTAGTTTACCCAAAATAAGTCCAATGCGAACAGGGCTTTAGTTTGTAATATTTCTTGCATTACAAATACTGAAGATCTGAACTTCAATTTGTCATTAAAGGGAGGGTAATGCTTGGGTAATCACTCCAAAAATTAACGACCATTAAAACTTACTTGGTAAAGAGCACTGGAGAGCTGTTGATTTCATGAATTATTGTTAGAAATTACCCCTTTGAAGTAATAAAGTTTTAGAGAAAGAGGCAATTGAAAGGCTTCCGGCATGAAGCCTTCATCAGTCATTTGAAAACATACAATTCTCTGCAACAAGGGTGTTTTGTTTTTTTAAACTTTGATGACCTAAGCCCAATTTTTGACAGGTTTGCAATTGCATGCATATGTTGAGATACTGGTCTTTGACAATTACCCAAAGCATACCCTGCCTTGAAGAAGTGATACACACCCTGGGTAGGAATTGAACACATCACAGGATCTTCTGAACCAGGAGGGATAGCCAGCTCAATCACCGTGATCTATAACTTAAAGTCCTTCAGTAAGAATTTTAACAAGGTCCACTGAGGGGATTTGATAAAAACAAACTTACTTTCACTTGTTCTTCTCGCTGACTCAACTCTTTGGTTAATTGTTCTTGTATCCTCTTCTCTTTCTTTGTGGATTTCCTTTTCTTTCTATCACTGGTCGTCTTTGCTTTTTCAAAATCCCCACTTCTTGGAAATGCTTCATGACCCTCAGAGCGGCTGTACCAGATCTAACCCCAACAATAACAAATAACAAATGAATCAATACAAATGTTCCAGTCACATTTCAATTTTAAAAAAATTACGTTTTGATCACTTTTTGAACACAATGGATATTAAGATCTTGGTTGCTGGGCCTGGTCACTGGACCCATCTTTCTACCGCCATCTGAATGCAGTTACAAAGGATAAACCTGTTTTCGGTTCAGGAATTAATTATATCATTGTTGAAGATCCATTTTGATTAAATGTCATTAATAGCCATAATGTATTCTAGTTCTTAATCCCAAACTTATTAGTATGAAAATGACAAGTTACTCAACTGTCCTTCAAAATTTAACTTTGCAAAACAAGATAATTGAACAAACAACCAAAAATAAAGCCATCCAAAATGAAGAAAGACAATTTCGAAAGAAAAACTAACAATTCTCTGACCACCAGAGGAGTCTGCTTGTAGGTTGCTTCACCAATGAAACAGGGGTGGGGCTATAGACCTTACAAGTCTTGCTTGTTTTCAACATTTTGAGGATCTCATTAATTAAACATATGAAGGAAACCAAATGGCAGAGTTCCACTGGTCCTATCACGGAATACATGTGACACTTAAGCTGCAATCTCATTGGGTAAATACTTAACCGAGACCATGGGTAACATTCCTGGTGTCCGCACTTGGCATTTGATAAAGGTAAAACGAAACGATGGTGAAACAAAACGACTGACTGAATATAAACACATGAGAGCGCTACACCATTGACCTTTAACTGGATGTGACAAAATAAATGAACTAGCTTGTAAACAATGGTTGAAGAGAAGCACAGCAAATAAAAGTTAAAACAATGCAAGCAATGGGTCGCAATTTTTGAGTTCTGTATGCCTCTGCAACAATAACATGAGTTTAAACATCACCAATACATGTCATAGTTCACTTCCGTGTCATGTGATCAAGGCTGTGCAGCAAATCAGACATATTATTTATTGCTAGTATTCATTACAGGAAACTTCCATTTGAGAATTTCCAAGTCTGGCCAAAAAAACACAGAAACTATACAATCTTTTCAGTGAGTGAGTGTGTTTACATTGTCATAATACTTGAGTCAACAAACTGAATGGATGAACATTTAATCTGCCTAGGGCAGTCAGCAGCTCAATGGTTTGTTCATGATCAAATTCAAAGATTGAAGTCCTCTGTTTGGAAAAGGAAGTACAGTACATGGAGATAACAGGTGTGACTTGGTAAAGACCAAAATGACATGACTTTCTTTAATGGAGCTTTCTTGTAATGTACTGGGACTATACCTCTGTCCACACAGGACTTTTTGACTCAGTTAGTTTGACCAGTTTGCCCAATTTCATAGAGCTGCTTAAGCAGAAAACATTGCTTTAAAACAATTGTCTGCTACGCAGAAATGAGCAGGATACCAGTCACAAATTGTACATGTGACACGCTAGTTTGGCTGGTAACCTTATTCTGGTAAGCAAACTTTTGTTGTGCTTAGCTGCTTTTTGTGCTTAAGCAGCTCTATGCAATTGGGTGCTGGTTTTACCTGGGCAGAAGGTGGCCAGTTTAAACTACCCAATGGACTTGGTTCAGTTACCTGGGTGATATTTTCCTGGCCTATTTGCACTGGACTTAAAAATGGTCAAGTTACCCGTTTGCTCGGTTAGTTTACCCCAAACAGTCCAATACGAACACAACTCAATACGGTCTATAGTGACTGAATAACAATACCTGCTGATTGCCTAATAGTGATACGCTATCTCTGTCAGTGTCACTGATACAGTCTCCTACAAGAGCATGAGATCTTAATGGTGGCAACTTGCTATCAGGATAGACGGAATTACGGAATCTGACTGGAGGCGGCTTAGGGAGAGTCCTTGATGCTTGCTTAGGGGTGGATGTTACATGACTAAACAATGGCTCTTCCTGCAACAACATATACCATACATATTTTAGATACAAATCTCTGAACATTATGATTATAGTAAAACAGGTCTCATTTCTGAAGGGGTCTGACCAGCCAAGACAACATCACTTTGGTTCATCTATGTACAACATTCTGATGACTTATAATAAGCCTTCTCAATGAGTAGATTCTTCTAATGAGAGGCCTCTATACAATAAAGACTAAAACTTGATACTCAAAACTTTAACCTTTGACCTTTTCACCCATAAAACAAGCCCAACAATCCTTTCTCGAAGAGCAACCACCACCCAAGTTGGTCCAAATGTCACTTTTAACTAAAATTCCCCCCTGAATTGTACAGATCGAATTTGTTTGATATTCAAAGACATCATTTCAATTTTGCTCTGAAAGAGCATCAAATATGGCATTTAACAGCATTTTAGCAGGAGGTTAGAGACTTGTAATTTTCCCCACCTTCATGAAGTCTCTCCAGTGGAAAATGAATCAATCGCAAAACCCAACTTGACCTTGGACCCCTCTTTAAATGTGATTTTAACTTGTCTTGGCATTTGCAGTTTAGAGCAGAGCTAAATGGATCCAAGAAGTGGACTCTTACCTCCTGTGACATGGATCCATCTGATGCAGTCTTATCGTTGTCGCTAACACGTTTCTTTCTTGTCTTTCTCTTTGGTAATGGTGCCTGACTTCCTACTTGATCCTCATTCCTGAGCAAACAACAATCATGTTCCATCATTCTATTGTTTTACAGAAAATGTAGTTTCATATCAACTTAACCACTTCACATCGGATGACATATGTAGATGCAAATTCTTTTTGAACAGACTTACGACGGACATTTTTTCATGCCAGGAACAACTCTTAAGTTGACTCCAGTTGTTGCTGGCATGCGGACAGCTGACGTTTTTATCCACCCTGACTGCTCAGTGTTTAGCATGTTGTGGCAGGCACCTATCATGATATGTTTTATTTTACCCCTACAAAGATGACAACAGGTTCTGGAAAACTAACCTTGTCAAAACCCTTTCCAGGGATTCTTGTACCCTGATACCAGATCTGTGTTTTGTTGTTATACAAATGTTCCATACAAGAATGGACAGTTTGACACCATTGTTCATCATTATATTCAGTTCAATGGGAGTAAGTCCCAGTATTCCGAGATTCCAGCATACCATTGCAGATTCTCGGCCGTAGCTCACGGCCGAGGTTCCGTATGATTCACGATGAATGCCTTCACAATTTTCCCACATGACAACATAAATCATTTTAAAAAATGAGCATCTATGTTGTTTTCTTTTGTCAAGTCAGGGTTTCATTTCGGCAACAATATTTTCGAAGGAAAATGATTGAAAAAAGTCCCAAAAGATAATACTGAGGGTGAACATGAATAATACTTTAAAATACCAGTGTGAAGTCATTAATGTGAAGTGGAACAAATAAACAACAGTAGACATCGGATGGTTTACTCAAGCAACAATGAACATTGAAAGTATTGATAAAGTAAGAGATCCTGTGGCAAATGTTTACAAAGTGATTGTTACATCCATTCCCTTAAACAAAACAACAATCGCTAAAACACAATAAACAATGGAAACATTCCTTTGTTCTACTTACTTAGTAGCTTGTCTTTCTCTACTTCTCTCCTGATGAAGTTTTCCATTGGCAGTCTTCTTGACTGGTAGGCGTTTATCCAATGACGTCTCTTCAACAAACACTTCTCCTTTCTCTATATCAACACGTAAGCGACCAAACTCAGTAGATGTACATGTGGCTCTTTCCATGGTGTTCTAAAATATCAATGACAAGTTTCAGCTACAATTGACTTTATAGATTTTTTAATTGATGTAGTTTTCAGATATCAAGTTATATACACTGTACCACAAGGGGAACTGACTGGGTAAATTTTTAAACAATTTGGGGTTGAACAAAAAAATTAGTTTTCAGATTTACTAAACTGATGTATCACGATACAAGTTATCATGAATCTAAGAAAACTTGACTGGAGCGGGACTTGAACCAACGACCTCCGGATTAACGTACCAGCGCTCTACCAACTGAGCTATCCAGCCCTATGTTGGTGGTCTCATTATTAGTCAATATCTTTGTTTGGGATGTGCCAGTCAGAAGCCATATAACCATTAGCTGCCGAGTAGCCAGGGATCACACCCAAGATATGTGTTCATAGCTTTTGGGGTAAAACTGTCAACCTCTTTGGATGTAACCCTATCATCTTACCAACTCCATGACTTTGGATTGATGAGCTTTACGATGACATAGACAGATCCAGTAGATGATGAAGCTAATCACAATGATTAGGAGTAATCCACATACAACGCTGACTATGATAATCCATACCGAGTAGTCCAGGGCAGGACGAGGTGATGCAAACAGGGTTATACCTGGAGATTTCACCTGCAATCAAGACAATCACAGTATTCAATATTACTAGTAGTGCATCTAAAAGCAATAAATGAGAGTGGTTTTAAGAGTGAACTGTGGTTATGGTGGTGCTAAAATCACTACTCTATGGTCTCATGTCAGTTTGCTTTCCAACCATTGATGCTTCAAAGTTGTTTAGATCTTAGATGAAGACTTGGGAACATTTCCATGTTTACTTATTACTATTTTTAAGATGCATGTATGATCTTCAATCATAACACAGTATTTCCTCAGAAGGTTAGTTGGGAGATTAGCAAAGGAATCTGCAACAATAGCAGTGATATAAGTCTACTCCACCAACGTTTGTTTTGTTTTTTGTGTAGGTTTTTTTTAGGGCATGGTAAAATGAAGAACTAGTTCTGAACTTTCTGTAATACAAATAAATAAGAAACAAAAATCTGATTTTATTTCATAAACAGTGCATTTGAATGCTACCATACAGAAATTGGAAGAAAAACAAATTTCTCAAAAGAGCACAGTAAATGACTGTAATTGAAGCCAAATTACAACAATTGACACCGAGCTCAAAGATTTTACTAGACAAAGACGAAAAATTAAGTTATAAATACCTCATAACCAAGAATCACTGAGAGACGTTGAATTGAAATAACCTCAAATACAGCCAGAGCTTGATCACCCTTGACCACAGAAGTTTCATTGACCACATAGAACTGGTACAACACTTCAGAACCATCTCGCGCAACTTGAAATGCCTGAAACAATCAAACATACATGCAACAAAACCAGTCACTTATTACTTTATCTGGAAATCTCCAGATCTTTATCATACAGGCAAAACCAACTATGGTTTCAAGTGTCATATCCTACTGAAGCAATGGTTTAGATTGTGTCTTAATTTAGCTCCAAAAAACAAAAATGTTGACGAGGTAGAATTATTAACATCTGAAACATCAGAACCAAGTGCTAGAGATTTAGCAAATTATAGCTTTTAAATTTAAAGATTTGTTTAACAATTCAACACAACAAGAAACATCTCAACAACTTACCACAACCTCTGTTGAATTACTTGGATCAACTGATTGTCGCCTTTGACGGCTATGCACTGTCATATTATTGTTGTTTCTGTCCGAAGGTATGAGTAGATTCCAAAGTCCAGACTGAATTGCTTGCCAGTTAGCGTTATTGAGATTTTTAAAGATTGAACGTTGATCACTCCCAGCTCCTGATTCTTTAGTATTATCATATAACCCTTTATCTAGAGCTACCGGAAGCTTCTCGGAATGGGTTATGAAGTCCACATCGTCCCGGTTGCTCCTCTTTCTTCTCTTGCCTCCTACTGTGCTTAACCCCTCAAGATAAACCACCTCCAGTCTATTTCTGATATCATTCTTGAAAACAGCTGGAGACAAATCGTCTTGGGGAACAATGAGAGTCATCTGCAGGATGTTTTCAGTGCCCGGAGGAGGGATGGAATATGGGTGATCTACAGTTGGTTTTATGGTTGTAGAAGGTAGTGGAACTACAGGTTGGGGTGAACTTGTCACCTGAGAGAAAAAAAAGCAGTGGATAGGTAACCAGAATGTTTACAACATTGTTCCACTATGCTCTGCCTTTTAGTCACTCAATATCCAAATCTGACAAAAGCCCACAGCATGATAAAACCCCATTCATAATGTAAGGACACTGCCAGAATTTGGGTAAATGCATTGAATATTACATGTTACCTAAGTTGGCGCAGTTGCTACAACTACATGTATGACATCAGGCATAGTTTGGTAGGGTCATAGATAGGTGATGCTGATTTGTAGGCAAAATTATAAAGAAAGGTACAATAAAAGTCCATGTAAAATTGAGTCTCAGCTGAATACAGTGTCTACTTGTTAAGAAAACATAAAAAATGTGTCTCAGTATTTTCACAAGAACATCAAATCCATCCAAGTTTCATGCAGTGCTAGCAGGTACCAACCACATCTTTTGGCCGCAGCACTCGCAAACAAACACCAACCCTTAGAAATCTGAGAGACTCAAATTTATCAAAACCATAATACTTCAAAGGCAATCCTTTCTCAAAATAGTTTTTACTATCAACAGCTGCAGTGTTTTTAACCAGTAAGTTTTTACTTGTCATTCTTTTTTGGAGTATTTCCCAATCTATGAACTTTCATGATGGATAGCCATATCATGAACCACCATCATTCCATTATTTCATCCTGTAATCATGATTATCAGACGCCCACAGGAGAATACAGTTAGTTTTGCACTAAAAACTATATGTACTCATTTCTTACATCCTATCCATACAAAGATTACTTGTTTTATTCTGAAGTGAAGCCTTGGATTGATAAAAAAAAAAATAATTAATATCCATTGCTATAATTTCTGTAGGTTTTATCCAAACCAGCAGGAATGAAAACCTGATCACTGGTGAAGGTCAACAAACTTTCTGGTAGAAACTGAAGGTTTGTAACTTCTGCTTGATACGATTCAATGGAAACTAGTCACAAACTAAACACATTAATCATACTTTGGCCGGAAACTTTCCTCTGCTTTGCAAGAATTTTGTTCTTAGAAAATTTGTAGCTTTATCCACTCAATGAAATTGGCCCAGATCTTTGTTTATTTATGAAAATGCAATTTAGAAATGACATTGAGTAAAAGGGTTTGCGTAGGTTGTGTATGCGTAGTTCAATATGTCCTCCCCATCACTTCAGTCCCTACCCGATTGCGTGGGTTTTCCCTGGAATAATTCTCTGGGGTTTTCCTTCCATGTCTAAAACTTAAACTTCCTTCCTATAGTCCTCTCTACATGGGTTCTTGGCTAGTGTAGTGATTAATTTTGCTCTTTTGAGAGTCCTTGGCTTCACAACCAGAATAAATGGTATTCAAATTAAATGAAATCACTGTGTAAATAACAAAAACAAAAATAACATGTTATTCTATAAAGATCATGAAATGTTCAACATTTTCCTTCACATAGCATGCGGAAAGGCTTACCTCAAACCCCAACACTGCACTCATTGCTGCTAGACTCAGTCTTGAGTATAATTGACTTACTACACTAGGTTCTGAAACAGTTCCATTCTCAACCACATAAAATTCTATCTGTACATTCCTTTGGTCCAGAGGTGACTCTGCTCTAACAGAATGGGTTACCTACAAACAAAATAAGAAACAATGATGAGATATCCAAGGATCCATAACCAAATTTTCCCCCCAAACTGGCTAACTTTTAACCCTGCGTTCCTCCGCAACAGCATTTTTTTTTATTACAAAATTATCTTGGTAAGTTGATACTTCTTTGATAAAATAATTTGCTGATATGTTGATAATCAAAAAATAACAAACACATCATCATCAGCTGAAAGCTAGTACCATAATTTTTTATAACATCGCCCAAGCTTGAAGCACAAAGATGTACGTATTTGGAAGTTATTGAAATTATTAATCAATTTATTGAAGTTACTAAACATGTATGTTTTTAACCCCATGAGTAAAACGCTCTGTTCTAACATCATTGTATATCACACTACTCTATCAAAGAGAGACACTTACTTGAATAGTGATTGAAGAATCAGGATCCACTGCTCTTTTACTTCTCTGCACCATTCTGCAATCCTCACCAACCCTGTTTTCCAGCAATGACCTCCGCTTCCTTCTGGATATTTCCTTTCCAACTAAATATAGTTGCTTCAGACCATTTTCCATTTTCTCGATAAAAGTCTTACTATTTTCTTCTTCTAATAGATCCACAATAATTTCTAAACGAAGTACCTTACCAGCAGAGACTGATGAACTTGATGTTTTGGGTTCAGAAGCTGATGTTGATTGGACTGATTGAGAAGGATCTGCTGTGGTTTTGACAATGTCACTCGATGCAGAGACACTGGTTGCTGTTTCTGTTGTTACTGATTCGGTCACGGCTGAAGTAGTTGCCAAAACTGCAGTAGTTTCTTTAACAGGAGTTGTTAATAACATTTCAGCAGTGGTAACAGCAGTAGACATCATCTCAGTTGTTACCAAAGCTGGTGTTAATTCTGCAGTCGTCGTTTCAACGGTAGTTGATACTGCCATTGGAGTTGAAAAGCCTACATTGGATGTAATCTCTGGTGTTGCTGTAACTGATGTTATTGCTGCAGATGTTACTCCAACTTCAGTAACAGTGACAGCACTGGATGTGATATCTCGTGTTGTGACTGATGTTTTTATTGAAGTTGTTCCTTCAATCTCAGCAGTAGTTGGTATGGAAGAATCAGTTAAAATTAAAGTTGAGGACGTGACTTGTGATATCCCTGGTGCACTTGTGAAAGCTGTAGTTGTTTCAACAGATGTTGGTAAAGCTGAAGAAATTAAAGCATGCGTTGCTGTACTAGAAGAAGTTACAGCATCAGATGTTGTGTTGGGTGTTGTTGCTTCAGTTGCAGTACCTTCTACAGGAGTAGAGAAAGCTGCACTAGCAGAAGTTACAGCATCAGATGTTGTGTTGGGAGTTGTTGCTTCTGTTGCAGTGCCCTCTACAGGAGTGGAGAATGCTACACTAGTAGACGTTACATTATCAGATGTTGTGTTGGGTGTTGTTGCTTCAGTTGTAGTGCCATCAACAGGAGTGGAGAAAGCTGTACGAGTGAAAGTTACAGCATCAGATGTTGTGTTGGGTGTTGTTGCTTCAGTTGCAGTGCCTTCAACAGGAGTGGAGAAAGCTGTACTAGTGGAAGTAACAGCATCAGATGTTGTGTTGGGTGTTGTTGCTTCAGTTGCAGTGCCTTCAACAGGAGTGGAGAAAGCTGTACTAGTGAAAGTTACAGCATCAGATGTTGTGTTGGGAGTTGTTGCTTCAGTTGAGGTGCCATCATCAGGAGTGGAGATAGCTGTACTAGTGGAAGTAACAGCATCAGATGTTGTGTTGGGTGTTGTTGCTTCAGTTGCAGTGCCTTCAACAGAAGTGGAGAAAGCTGTACTAGTGGAATTAACAGCATCAGATGTTGTGTTGGGTGTTGTTGCTTCAGTTGCATTGCCTTCAACAGGAGTGGAGAAAGCTGTACTAGTAGAAGTAACAGCATCAGATGTTGTGTTGGGTGTTGTTGCTTCAGTTGCAGTGCCTTCAACAGAAGTGGAGAAAGCTGTACTTGTGGAAGTAACAGCATCAGATGTTGTGTTAGGTGTTGTTGCTTCAGTTGCAGTGCCTTCAACAGAAGTGGAGAAAGCTGTACTTGTGGAAGTTACAGCATCAGATGTTGTGTTGGGTGTTGCTGCTTCAGTTTCAGTGCCTTCAACAGAAGTGGAGAAAGCTGTACTAGTGGAAGTTACAGCATCAGATGTTGTGTTGGGTGTTGTTGCTTCAGTTGCAGTGCCTTCAACAGGAGTGGAGAAAGCTGTACTAGTGAAAGTTACAGCATCAGATGTTGTGTTGGGTGTTGTTGCTTCAGTTGCAGTGCCTTCAACAGAAGTGGAGAAAGCTGTACTAGTGGAATTAACAGCATCAGATGTGGTGTTGGGTGTTGTTGCTTCAGTTGCAGTGCCTTCAACAGAAGTGGAGAAAGCTGTACTTGTGGAAGTAACAGCATCAGATGTTGTTTTGGGTGTTGTTGCTTCAGTTGCATTGCCTTTAACAGGAGTGGAGAAAGCTGTACTTGTGGAAGTAACAGCATCAGATGTTGTGTTGGGTGTTGTTGCTTCAGTTGCATTGCCTTCAACAGGAGTGGAGAAAGCTGAACTAGTGAAAGTAACAGCATCAGATGTTGTGTTGGGTGTTGTTGCTTCAGTTGCAGTGCCTTCTAAAGGAGTGGAGAAAGCTGTACTAGTGGAAGTAACAGCATCAGATGTTGTGTTGGGTGTTGTTGCTTCAGTTGCATTGCCTTCAACAGGAGTGGAGAAAGCTGTACTAGTAGAAGTAACAGCATCAGATGTTGTGTTGGGTGTTGTTGCTTCAGTTGCAGTGCCTTCTAAAGGAGTGGAGAAAGGTGAACTAGTGAAAGTAACAGCATCAGATGTTGTGTTGGGTGTTGTTGCTTCAGTTGCAGTGCCTTCTAAAGGAGTGGAGAAAGCTGTACTAGTGGAAGTAACAGCATCAGATGTTGTGTTGGGTGTTGTTGCTTCAGTTGCAGTGCCTTCAACAGGAGTGGAAAAAGCTGTACTAGTGGAAGTTACAGCATCAGATGTTGTGTTGGGTGTTGTTGCTTCAGTTGCATTGCCTTCAACAGGAGTGGAAAAAGCTGTACTAGTGGAAGTAACAGCACCAGATGTTGTTTTGGGTGTTGTTGCTTCAGTTGCATTGCCTTCAACAGGAGTGGAAAAAGCTGTATTAGTGGAAGTAACAGCATCAGATGTTGTATTGGGTGTTGTTGCTTCAGTTGCATTGCCTTCTACAGGAGTGGAGAAAGCTGTACTAGTTGAAGTAACAGCATCAGATGTTGTGTTGGGTGTTGTTGCTTCAGTTGCATTGCCTTCAACAGGAGTGGAGAAAGCTGTACTAGTGGAAGCAACAGCATCAGAAGTTGTGTTAGGTGTTGTTGCTTCAGTTGCAGTGCCTTCAACAGGAGTGGAGAAAGCTGTACTAGTGGAAGTAACATCATCAGATGTTGTTTTGGGTGTTGTTGCTTCAGTTGCATTGCCTTCAACAGGAGTGGAGAAAGCTGTACTTGTGGAAGTAACAGCATCAGATGTTGTGTTGGGTGTTGTTGCTTCAGTTGCATTGCCTTCAACAGGAGTGGAGAAAGCTGAACTAGTGAAAGTAACAGCATCAGATGTTGTGTTGGGTGTTGTTGCTTCAGTTGCAGTGCCTTCTAAAGGAGTGGAGAAAGCTGTACTAGTGGAAGTAACAGCATCAGATGTTGTGTTGGGTGTTGTTGCTTCAGTTGCATTGCCTTCAACAGGAGTGGAGAAAGCTGTACTAGTAGAAGTAACAGCATCAGATGTTGTTTTGGGTGTTGTTGCTTCAGTTGCATTGCCTTCAACAGGAGTGGAAAAAGCTGTATTAGTGGAAGTAACAGCATCAGATGTTGTATTGGGTGTTGTTGCTTCAGTTGCAGTGCCTTCAACAGGAGTGGAAAAAGCTGTACTAGTGGAAGTTACAGCATCAGATGTTGTGTTGGGTGTTGTTGCTTCAGTTGCAGTGCCTTCTAAAGGAGTGGAGAAAGCTGTACTAGTGGAAGTAACAGCATCAGATGTTGTGTTGGGTGTTGTTGCTTCAGTTGCAGTGCCTTCAACAGGAGTGGAAAAAGCTGTACTAGTGGAAGTTACAGCATCAGATGTTGTGTTGGGTGTTGTTGCTTCAGTTGCATTGCCTTCAACAGGAGTGGAAAAAGCTGTACTAGTGGAAGTAACAGCACCAGATGTTGTTTTGGGTGTTGTTGCTTCAGTTGCATTGCCTTCAACAGGAGTGGAAAAAGCTGTATTAGTGGAAGTAACAGCATCAGATGTTGTATTGGATGTTGTTGCTTCAGTTGCATTGCCTTCTACAGGAGTGGAAAAAGCTGTATTAGTGGAAGTAACAGCATCAGATGTTGTATTGGGTGTTGTTGCTTCAGTTGCATTGCCTTCTACAGGAGTGGAGAAAGCTGTACTAGTTGAAGTAACAGCATCAGATGTTGTGTTGGGTGTTGTTGCTTCAGTTGCATTGCCTTCAACAGGAGTGGAGAAAGCTGTACTAGTGGAAGCAACAGCATCAGAAGTTGTGTTAGGTGTTGTTGCTTCAGTTGCAGTGCCTTCAACAGGAGTGGAGAAAGCTGTACTAGTGGAAGTAACATCATCAGACGTTGTGTTAGGTGTTGCTGCTTCAGTTGCATTGCCTTCAACAGGAGTGGAGAAAAGTGTACTCGTGGAAGCAACAGCATCAGATGTTGTGTTAGGTGTTGTTGCTTCAGTTGCAGTGCCTTCAACAGGAGTGGAGAAAGCTGTACTAGTGGAATTAACAGCATCAGATGTTGTGTTGGGTGCTGTTGCTTCAGTTGCAGTGCCTTCAACAGAAGTGGAGAAAGCTGTACTTGTGGAAGTAACAGCATCAGATGTTGTGTTGGGAGTTGTTGCTTCAGTTACAGTGCCTTGAAAAGGAGTAGAAAAAGCTGGTCTATTAGAAGTTACGGCATCATCAGTTGAGTTAGGTGTTAGTGCTTCAGTTGCAGTGTCCTCAACAGGAGTAGAGAAAGCTGTACTGGTGGAAGTAACATCATCAAATGTTGTGTTAGGTGTTAGTGCTTCAGTTGCAGTGCCCTCAACAGGAGTGGAGAAAGCTGTACTAGTACTAGTTAACAAAGTTATATCTGCAAATGTTGTTAGTGCTCCTGTTGTAAGTTCGAATGTTATGCCTTCTGTATTTGTTAGTTTTGTAACATCAGAGGTTACACTTGACATTGTACTTGTTTGGGTAAGTTCATTAGTAACTTGTGTAGCAGTCTCATCAGTTGATGTAACCATTGTTACATCTGTAACCATTGTTACATCTGTAACCATTGTTACATCTGTAACTGCAGTTAGCTCTCTTGTTGATGGTTCAAATGTTATGCCTTCTGTATTTGTTAGTTTTGTAACATCAGAGGTTAGACTTGCCATTGTACTGGTTTGAGTAAGCTCATTAGTAACCTGTGTAGCAATCTCATCAGTTGATGTAACCGTTGTTACATCTGTAACTGTAGTTAGCTCTCTCGTTGATGGTTCCAATGTTCTGCTTTCTGTATTTGTTAGTTTTGTCGAATCAGAGGTTAGACTTGACATTGTACTGGTTTGGGTAAGTTCATTAGTAACCTGTGTAGCAGTCTCATCAGTTGATGTAACCGTTGTTACATCTGCAACTGTAGTTAGCTCTCCTGTTGATGGTTCGAGAGTTCTGCCTTCTGTATGCGTTAGTTTTGTAACATCAGAGGTTAGACTTGACATTGTACTGGTTTGAGTAAGCTCATTAGTAACCTGTGTAGCAGTCTCATCAGTTGATGTAACAGTTGTTACATCTGTAACTGTAGTTAGCTCTCTTGTTGATGGTTCCAATGTTCTGCTTTCTGTATTCGTTAGTTTTGTCACATCAGAGGTTAGACTTGACATTGTACTGGTTTGGGTAAGTTCATTAGTAACTTGTGTAGCAGTCTTATCAGTTGATGTAACCATTGTTACATCTGCAAATGTAGTTAGCTCTCCTGTTGATGGTTCCAGTGTTCTGCCTTCTGTATTTGGTAGTTTTGTTACATCAGTGGTTGGACTTGCCATTGTACTGGTTTGATTAGGCTCATTAGTAACTTGTGTAGCAGTCTCATCAGTTGATGTAACTGTTGTTACATCTGTAACCGTTGTTACATCTGTAACTGTAGTTAGCTCTCTTGTTGATGGTTCAAATGTTATGCCTTCTGTATTTGTTAGTTTTGTAACATCAGAGGTTAGACTTGACATTATACTGGTTTGGGTAAGTTCATTAGTAACTTGTGTAGCAGTCTCATCAGTTGATGTAACCGTTGTAACATCTGCAAATGTAGTTAGCTCTCCTGTTGATGGTTCCAATGTTCTGCCTTCTGTATTTGTTAGTTTTGTAACATAAGAGGTTACACTTGACATTGTACTGGTTTGGGTAAGTTCATTAGTAACTTGTGTAGCAGTCTCATCAGTTGATGTAACCGTTGTTACATCTGTAACCATTGTTACATCTGCAAATGTAGTTAGCTCTCCTGTTGATGGTTCCAGTGTTCTGCCTTCTGTATTTGGTATTTTTGTTACATCAGAGGTTAGACTTGCCATTGTACTGGTTTGATTAAACTCATTAGTAACTTGTGTAGCAGTCTCATCAGTTGATGTAACCATTGTTACATCTGTAACCATTGTTACATCTGTAACTGTAGTTAGCTCTCTTGTTGATGGTTCAAATGTTATGCCTTCTGTATTTGGTAGTTTTGTAACATCAGAGGTTAGACTTGACATTGTGCTGGTTTGAATAAGCTCATTAGTAACTTGTGTAGCAGTCTTATCAGTTGATGTAACCATTGTTACATCTGCAAGTGTAGTTAGCTCTCCTGTTGATGGTTCCAGTGTTCTGCCTTCTGTATTTGGTAGTTTTGTTACATCAGAGGTTAAACTTGACATTGAACTGGTTTGAGTTAGCTCATTAGTAACATGTGTAGCTGTTCCATCTGTTGGTGTAACCGTTGTTACATCTGCAACTGTAGTTAGCTCTCTTGTTGATGGTTCAAATGTTATGCCTTACACCCTACACCACTCTCACCCCACACCCCTCTCACCCCACAACCCTCTCACCCCACACCCCTCTCACCCCACACCCCTCTCACCCCACACCCCTCTCACCCCACACCCCTCTCACCCCACACCCCTCTCACCCCACACCCCTCTCACCCCACACCCCTCTCACCCCACACCCCTCTCACCCCACACCCCTCTCACCCCACACCCCTCTCACCCCACAACCCTCTCACCCCACACCCTTCTCACCCCACAACCCTCTCACCCCACACCCCTCTCACCCCACAACCCTCTCACCCCACACCCCTCTCACCCCACACCCCTCTCACCCCACACCCCTCTCACCCCACACCCCTCTCACCCCACACCCCTCTCACCCCACAACCCTCTCACCCCACACCCCTCTCACCCCACACCCCTCTCACCCAACAACCCTCTCACCCCACAACCCTCTCACCCCACACCCCTCTCACCCCACAACCCTCTCACCCCACACCCCTCTCACCCCACACCCCTCTCACCCCACACCCCTCTCACCCCACACCCCTCTCACCCCACAACCCTCTCACCCCACACCCCTCTCACCCCACACCCCTCTCACCCCACACCCCTCTCACCCCACACCCCTCTCACCCCACAACCCTCTCACCCCACACCCCTCTCACCCCACAACCCTCTCACCCCACACCCCTCTCACCCCACAACCCTCTCACCCCACACCCCTCTCACCCCACACCCCTCTCACCCCACACCCCTCTCACCCCACACCCCTCTCACCCCACAACCCTCTCACCCCACACCCCTCTCACCCCACACCCCTCTCACCCCAAAACCCTCGGTCAAACCCTCCACACCCCTCCCACCCAAAACCCTTGATGAATTTCCTACCATTTCAAGTTTGATTTCAAATTCTTATTATTCAATGCATTGATTAAGTTATTCAAAAGAAATCCTATTTGCATATTCAAACTTGCCAGATAGAAAGTATTTTTAAATAAGAAACCAAACATTCAAAACATTGACAGAAAAAACAGTTTTGAAAACTTTGACCGTATAATGTCAGTTTGTGAGACTACAAACATGTAATATAACACATTACTCGTGTCACTAATTAAACAAAAAAGGGATTTTCATATTCCAAGTGTTTTTGTATAAACAGATAAATAATAGAAAATAACTTAACTCACTCTACTGCACTATGGCATGATTGAGCAGCAAAAGAAACCAAGCAAACATTTGTTAGTGTATGTGGAGCTCAACACCCTTACACAATGATGCATAATAAGGGAGAGAAGACTTTTTGAGTCCCGGTGTAACAAAGACACCAGTGTCTCGGTTACGCATGAAACTGTCGGCTTTTACTTCTTGGCCTACGTTTGAAGGTTTTCATTGAAAATTACAGTATACCAATGATGTTTACAATACATATTACCCTTTGAAATGTAAATTTTCAATGAAAACCTACTAATTTATGGCAAAACAAGTCACAATTTTCCCACTGTAACAGGAAACTGAGAATCCGGTGTCTCCGTTACAGTGTGATGGATAATTTTGGATCGTATATGAAAACAACAAATCTGATTCCAGCAATTGAAGTTATACATTTTAAAACGTATGAGCTATCCCCACCACTTAAACATGCAAAGAATATAGAAAGTACATTATCTTTTGAGATATAACACCATGTCACGCTTTGGCCCCCTTATTTATGGAAAGACCCAATTACACAATTACAGGCATGGGGTACAACATGTACATGGGATATGGGCTCAGTGGTCTGAGTTCCTTACATGCTGGCTCTTGATTCATGGTCTTCATGAAATCGTCAGCCCTAATTCACAAGTCTCTGGTAACCCTAGTTTGTTCTGTGATACTTCAGTGTCATTACTCAATACTGAAGGCCTGTACAGTATATTCATATTGTGGCCAGATAACATGGACAACACAAGACCAACTGCAACTTTAAAGTGTTTAGTAGAATGAAAATTTGGACAGCAGAAACAATTATAGACCTTGCAGGCATTGTATCAGACTACTGTTTTATGATTTAGTTCAGTTAATTCAAATTGGATATAAACTTGGGTTTGAACAAAGAAAAATCAAATTTTCTTTGTTCAAACCCAAATTAATAAAAAAATACCCAGTCAGTTTCCCTTGTGGTTTATTACTTGATATTAATTGGATAAATTACACATTTTTTGCAACATCGCATAAAAAAAAGAGTTCATTATTGGGGATTTGGCAAAACTTGTTGGCATTTGGCCGTTGAGGGCGTTTGATTGGTTAGAAAATTCATGACATCACACGGAGGAAGAGGTTGCTGATGTCATTGCGCAATCACTGACTACAGCAGTGTGCGAGCATGCGAGAGGCCTGTGAAGAAGCACAAATCCTGATACATGTAATGGTGACATGTGCATGTCAATCTTTATATTTTTTTGGCCTCTTATGGAATAAATTTCATGGGATCATGCATTTACTGCATGCTTGATAAAAACGATCAATCACAAGTGCAATCTGAATACATGTCCAGATACTGGTCACAGCCAATCGGCGGTACTATTAGTATTACTGTGCGTACTCATCGGTGGTGTCAAAATAATGCACGTGTTCACCGTGTCAATAAACAATTACAATGTTAATCGATTAGAAAGATAACAGCATTCTTGGTCATAATGGGTGGAATTTATGGGTGACTATAATGAAAGACGATTGTTGTCGTGTTCGGCTTCGTCTTCGCCGTCTTCTTCGATGCCCTGGCCTACCGGGGCAAGTGGCTCAAACCGGTATGGTTCTGCCCCACTGACTTCCTCATCTCGGTCTTTGACAATGTCGTCAGGCGAACTGAAACTGCTGGAATTGTTAGCAGAGTTACTGCCACTACTTTCACTGGTACTGTCACCAATGACTTCCTATGTTACACCGTTATCTTTCCAAGAACTGTCACTTTCAGCCATGGTGAAATTTTCACGAAACAAGCTTCAGCGAAGGGGAAATAAGGGCTTCCTTCTCGTGTAATACAAAACAAGACCTCTTCCTCCGTGTTATGTCATGCAGTTGCTTGCGATAGCTGCTCAACATGGGGGGTCTTTAACGATTCGCAGTGGTCATGGGTGGTGAGTGCAAAAGAATGGGTCTGTAAAAGTCATAACTTAGATAATTTTCAAAGTTTTTGCCTTTTTGGTCATATAAAAGGGCAAAAACTTTGTTGACACGGCATTGCCGAGACAACAACGCCCTAGTTTGCGCAGTTTGGGTACCTTACTACATTGAAGGTTCTACTAAATGTAGCACTTGATCTAATTTGCACCAAGCATGACAAGGAACAGGTGTTATATGTGGTCAAAAGCGAAAATAAGGCCAGCTTTTTTTCTTTTCTTTTTTTTCAAAGGTTTGCAAAAATGTTAATAATTTACAATTTTTAAATTTAGCTTTATACTCGAACTATTTTCAATGTGTGAAATTTGTAAAAACATCGCAATATAAGTTATTTTTAAAAACAACTGCCTCAATAAAATACACGCTGCAGCTGCTGTTCAAGGTGCCAGGAAGTCCAGATTCTTAAAAGCTCGTATTTTACACTTTCTTTTTTTAAAAGGGTATGAGTGGGATTAAAAGAGTAATGACTCAGTTTTCAGGGCTCGAATTTGGGGAAACAATCCACAAGTCTGCCGGCCGGGCTTATAGCTCAAAATTTCTACTGGACCAGAAAATTTGCTATACTTTTCTTATGGGTAATACTTCAATACTCAACAAAATTGAAAGATATTTGAATTTATCAGTTTAAATTTAAAATGCAGTGAGGTGTTATTATTCAAAACCACAAGACCGCCGGACTTGTACCATCGTAAGTTTACTGGCCCAATGCTAAAATCACTGGCCTCAGGCCTGTGGTCCAGTGTTAATTTCGAGCCCTGGTTTTAAATGGCTGTTAAAAACCTGCCATTAGGGTAGTGGCCGTGTGATGCCTGGCAACAACCATGACTGTTTTGAACAGCCATTTAAGACCTCATTGCCACTCATTTATTTCCTCAATAATACGATTCCAGAGGTCATGAATTTCCTAGGAGTCTGCCCTGGTTTAGCAATTCAAGCAGAAAAGGGTCAACCAAAATTTCCTGTGACATTCCCAGGAAATTCAGGGCTGTAGTTTCAATCAGACAGCTCCTCATCCATCATGTCCATTAGCTAGAATCCTAGCATGTAACAGCTGGACATCCCACTTGATATTACCTTCCTCATCATTCTAATTAGATAGTAACCTGCTGTACAACATCCAGAGTAAACAATCTGTATCCTTTACAGCTTTTCTATGATTATTCCATACATTTCCATGTGTTACTTCAATTGCTTTGTTGATACAGCATGACTCATTTTCAGTATATAAAATGACATTGATGTTATGTTAATTGTGGCTGCAGGTTGTACATACGTAAGGTTAAAAAGCAATTATTGTGTTTTCCAGTCAATTTTATGCAATTTCTTTCTACAGTATGTGCTATTTACGATTAACACAAATTTGTAGGTTGCCAATTTGGAAGGCTTTTTTGTTGTTGATAGATTAAACATGTTCCCTTGAATTTGGCTACGAAGATATTATTATAAATAAATGCTGTGAACATACTGTCTTGAAATCTTAATCAATTAACACTCCAGTGGTACATTGCATACATTTGTTGATGTAATCTGTTACAATTCAAACTCCAAAAAACACTAGAGGCTTCAAAATAACCCACGCATCGGAAAAGTAGGCTTTGAACAAAATAGTCAAATACTTACAGACATGCAAAAGTACAAGAAGAAAATGTTCAGTAGATTTAATGTTTTAACCTTCGAAACTAAAAATAGCAAAACAAAAAACTAATCACAAGTTATATAAGTTAAATAGAAAAATAAGGTTTGATACAGAGCGAGCAGCCCAGGCTAATTAGGGTTAGAGACCCAATATTCAAAATACATCAAGTCACTTATCACAAAACAAAGTCAATGTTCATCTAATCTGATGTTTTGTAACAATGGATGGTTGATCTCCTAAAAAGCATGTGAGATGTGGTAGGGAAAGCAGAATGCAACAAATACTGAATACAGTTCTGGATCGAACCTACATGTAGGTGTTCCTCCCCTTTGTACCATCCTCACTTCACGCGATTGGTACAAACAGAAAGGTCAGACAACCCCAGCTACAGTAAATTCACACAGTGCCCAAGCCACAAGCCACCCATGTTGAAAAGTCTGCCGCTCTAGCAAACTCTGGCATTTTGTAGCAGCCTGCGACATTGTTTCTGCAGGGGGGTTCAAAAATTATTTCCTACAGGAAAAATGGTTTACTAAAAATATGAAGAGCATGAAAGTCATGAAAGTTCTGCATCCAGAGCTGCATACAGTTCCCCAACATGGGCACACAGAGAAAATTATCTGCCACGCTGCTACCTGCAGACTTCCGACCCCGATACTGAAGAAATCAAATGTGAGGAATGATATTTATAGCAACTCCCATTTATACTGTACAGGGAATTCTGAATTCTCGGCATTCTATACACTCTGCGAATTCAAATGTCCACTTTAATGTTTGTAAGTCAGGTGTTGGTTTGCAGCGCACGATGAAAATTACCAATAGTTGATTATTGTTTTTAGACAAGCATGATTGCCCGCTCAGATTTAATGGATAGTGTGTGCTCCACCCCAGTTAAGTGTACTTCGCTAGTAAATTCTGGGCTTGTACACACCACTCCTCAACTTTACCCAAATGCAACTAAAAACCATGCAGTCTTCTGGTTTAAAATGCTCATTTATTCCTCTTCAGATGTGACAAATAAGCTTTTAAAATGTGTTTAATTTTTAAATTTTGAGTGTGTGAATGCAACTTCATTTGACCATCAGACTGGTTCTGAACTCTACCAATAGTTCATACATTTATGTTTAAAATCTGGGCAACTCAAACTTCCTAGTAGCCAGTAAAACGCACAGTTTACTAGCCTGGGTGGCTACTTTACAAAACACTTAAAGTGCAAGGCCTAGACATCTACTTTATGTTTTGTTTTTATTCATAAAAATTACAAGTAGACTGATTCCACAGACCATGACAAATTTATCTGACAAAATGTTTCCTCCACTACTTATAACTAACCCATTGAAAGAGCCTGGATTAGATGTCTCATCCAAAATACAATCTGTGAAATGTATCAGGCTTGGGTCAATTTCCACACTTGAAAAATGCTTTGAAATTGAACACTTGATAGCTCCCATCCAATTCTAGATCATCTGCCTATTTCTGTCTTTCATCAAGGCCAATTGGCAAAAATACATTATTTATAATACTTGAATATAACAAGAGTGAAGCTAACATATGGCACTCAATAAGCTGGTTATGGTACTTTCTGATTCTCAAATAACCAACGGAGTTAGAGTTAGGAACTTGGTATGGCAGGAAAACAATCATAACACTGTGCAATAATCTCTGGAGTTGCAACTCAACATTTTGATGCTGCCAATATGCCTCAATGTACCTAAGTATCTCAAAGAAAACAACTATGATAAAGCATTATTTCTTGTAAGAATTATTAAGAAAGTAACATGCACTGCCCAATGTATGAATTTATAATCACTGTCTAGCAGATATTGTATCAAGGACAATTCACTGTAAGTTTTACTGAAACAAGATTAAAAGGAAACTTCATTATGAATATTTCCAACATTTCAGCATTTGGTTCAAAACATGACACACACACAAAATCATGATGAGTGTTGAACATTCTATGTAAGAGTTTACGAGGTGATTCAGCACAATCTACTGCCAACATTGCCAGAAACACAGCGGCAAACCCCTTCTCTAAAACGATAAATGTACTGTCCTTTTACAAGCATCACACAACACACCTAACCAACTGTGCAGCTTTATCATCGAATCGGAACCAATAACAAGTCTTGCTCAAGGAAACAAGTGACATCATCGAGAGCCTAATCACATTTTAGACATCAGAACTTGAGTCCCAGCAATAGACTGCTCAGCCAGACACTCCACAAGGATAACAAGAAATGTTTGGACAAGTAGCTGTTTCTGATTTGAACAATCCACTAATTCAGTAAACTGCAGTCACAAGACCAACGCAAATGTTGTTTAAACCTGACCACATCCAACCATTCAAACTTTTAACAGTGTTGGTTCTGTTGGACCGAGGACTGCACTAGTACAACTTGGGATCAGGGTTTAGGGTTATTGTGATGGTATTGGGTTCTATTCCAGTACAAGGAACATGAGGAAGTAAATCCCTCATGGTTGTTTAATTTTGTACAGTAGCTTCTCAATAATGTAACATTACATCATTCCAGTTATTGGTCCTCAGCAAACATGATTTTTTTTTTTTTTCATTATTACTACCGAAAATTTATTTGCACAATCATTGGAGGGTTTGCCCATAACTTTTGAAGTGACCAGCCAGCAGGAAGATTTCCTTTTCACTGCTCCTTCTGTTTACTCACTTATCCATAATTATAATTCTTTTCAACACTGAACTATCCAGCCAAACAACTTAGATTGTATTTTGACTGGTCCTCAGGTGTTTTTTAACAGGCATTTGGCCAGCGGACCACTGTAAGGGATAACACTGGATTGTGTTTACAATCCAATGTACACCTGTAGTAATCACGGCATAGGTAGGAATCCAACCTGGCTCTATACATAGAGCAAGGCTCTATATAACAGCTACCTGATCCTAATAATGTGTTTGGCCATTATCCAATCAACATTTCAATCAATAATTTGCTAAAAGACATATTATACACATTTTGGTAAGTTTTAAACATTTTTAGATTTCCTTACTGAAAGCTCATTGATTATAACATTCATACTCCTTCCTTGGTTCATGTACAAGTACCAATATCACTGTATGAAATAATGTCAAAGTTCAGAAATCATTTCAAGACCTCCACTGCTACAAAAGATAAAAGCATGCAAACAAAATAACTGGCAAAACACAAACTAAAAAATATAACTTTTGGTTTTTTTAATGCTATACCTTTCAGCATTACCGAGTGTTTTCTTTCTTTTTTTCTCTTTGTGTTTTTTTTCTCCTTTTTTAAATACTATCCCATTTAATACATTCACAGGAAACGTAGTGACAACAAAACAATATTACAACCCTCCCAGCTACACCATCAAGTAACAATGCAGGTTAGTAGTTTGTTAAATTCCTAACAAACCATTTTAAAAGAGAAATATTCAAAAAATGTTGACTCTCCAGTATCAGTTATTTACTTCCTTTTCTGCCTCATGCTTAATTTGCACATGAAAATGTACTGGTATATAAGTGCACACATTGTATTGACTTGTCCAATAGTTGCCCTTGGCTGGTTTGAATCAAACATCCATGCCCTTTCTGGTCTTGGCTCCAAGACCTTCATCACAATCAGACATGTCAGACATGTCAGAGGGAGCTATCATCCCACTACAGCGGTCCGAGGTAAGATAGCACCTTCAGGCAGAAACACTTTTTTTTAACCCGACCCCTTACATAGCGTCTGAAAACCAAGCCAATGAATGCCCCTTCCTGAAAAAAATTCCAACATTTCCACAAAATATTTTCTGAACAACTGAAAAACTTTGGTAGAGGAAAAATTGGCTATTTGGTAAAATAAACAACAGTGGAAACCAAAACAGACATGTAGGGTAAAATCACTACCAGAAACTACTGTAACTTCCAAACAGACATGACAGATAGCATTATTTAAATGCATGAATTATTATTATTTTCCTCTGCAGCCCACAAATTTACAAATTATAACTCACAAGGAACAACAAAAACAAACATGTGAGTGGGCTAGACTAAGGAGGAAAACATAATGTATGAAAGTAGTGCCACCAAAAAGTGCAATCCACCAATAAAAATATTAAAGGGGGACAAGGAATTGAGCTAAAAATGGATGTAGAAGCTGCAGGTTCTAGGTTTTATTGCTGAATAATACATGACTGTGTAGTAACACTAATGTAACAAATAAAATGTTCAAATGTTGACTTTTGGTATGATAAGCATCTTTCTATTGTGTTGAGTATTATTGTGTTCCAGAGTACTTAGAGATAAAACTTCTCTTAGTGCTGTTCAAATAAAAGCAGTTTGGTTACTTCTTTTCTCATTTTGATTCTGGTCAAGTAATAACGTTGAACAACAAACACTGCAGTCATGTGGATACTTCACCCACATTGGTGCCTGACAAGTCTTTGAAGTTACACTATAAACCTTGACTTTGTTTAATGAATGAGTGCTATAAACTATTCTTTACTGAGGAGAGCTCTTCGCACATAAAATCTAACCATTCATGATGTTTAATCCAAGTATAGTTGTAATAATAGTACACCTCCATCTTGCATCCAGACTCCAGAGGGTTCTAGACTGGAGGGTTTCAACGAACCATTAAATTAATACATATCGGTGTGTGGTGGCAAAAATATGACAGTGGGGCTATACATGTTTAACAGAAAACGAACTGGATGTTTACAGGTAGATTTTCTTTTTAAAAAACCTACTATATTCAGTTAAATAATTACTACTTTGGCAAGAATTGAATTCAGGTACTTATTTAATTTTTAAAAAATTGAAAATTTGTGGGGGTCAGAAACAACAGAAAATTTCGTCGGTGGTGGTCTGGGACTCATTATTTGTTTGTTTTTTATTTGAAGTATCCAATAATAATAGGACACATTAAAATGTTGAAAAAAAGCAGCAATTTGAGCACACGGTCCGTCCCAGCACAGTCTTAGGTCTAAGGGACAAGATGAAGACTCAAAGAGTCTACACCTCCCAATTTCATAGAGCTGCTTAACGGCCAATTTTGTGCTTACTGTGCGATTTTCATTTCATAGCGCTGCTAATCGTAAGCACATGAAAAGGCACTAACCTTCCGGTGCTTACTGTATACAAATGAATGACTTAACAATGCAAATCCACGGTGAACACGCAGGATGGCCACCTAATATTCTTGCTAACCTGTGAACTACACACCTACATTTAAGCAAATTTTTCTGCTATAGTTAGCACGAAAATTTGCTTACCATTAAGCAGCGCTATGAAATTGGGCCCAGATAATTATCATAGATGTTGCACGTAGTAGTTCTGACTTTTATATGCACACACCGGATTACAAGTTTGGATTGACAGATGCTTTTGTGCTCTACTTATTGTACAGCTCAATCTGCAGATTGGGCAAATAGCACGCAGTTTACAGACTGTGAAACTGCGTAGATTGCACTCAACCAGCATCAACTCACAAGGGAAATTACGCACAATCCAATTTGGACATTGGTTCAAATTGTTAGCCAAAATATGTATCTTTTGATAAATGAATCTGACACAATCAGACCAGCTTATTATGCGGCAATGTTCCGTCCCAACTTGACAAGTGTCCCAACTTGACAAGTGTCCCAACTATAGTTGGGACTGGTCCCAACTTGAGTGTTAAAGTTGGGGCGTCCCAACTGTAGTTGGGATCGCAGTAAACGCAAAGCACCCTCATGAATAAACTAAAAACATGTAAGTATCATCAGTGATCATACTGTGAAGTTCTTAAGACCACTTTCCCCTTGATTTAGATTAATTAGAATTTTGCTTATTCCGAGAGAAGGTCCAGGGAAACCAAATGCGTAGGCCTACTTGAGACTGAAAGCGTCACCCGGCATGATGAGCATGAGGCCGCTGTCAGAACCCTCTAAAAACACTAGTATAAAAATAATATTTACACCGAGTTAGTTTTAGCGGTCCATTATGAGCGACACACTATCATTCCAAACCTCGTCCTGGGCAACGGCCCGCGACCGGCTCTAGCTCCATCATCAGTTTTGACATGAGTTTGTATACAGAGCCGAGACCCAGGTTTGAAATAAGAATCTTGTTAATTTGACGCTGATCGCATCAGCTTGGAGTAGTGCCTAATCCACGCATGATCGATCACGCTGTCCTGTTGAACTCTATGAGCGATCCCAACTATAGGCCTAGTTGGGACGTCCCAACTTTAACACTCAAGTTGGGACCAGTCCCAACTATAGTTGGGACAATTGTCAAGCTGGGACGGAACAGCAACATCACCTCCGTACCTCAAGTGAGTTTAAAGTATGTCATCTAGATATTGGAGTTTTGGAGCAGTTTTTTGACACTCCCTGTTTGGGGTTGAAGGACATTTTGTACAGTGGCACCAACAAACCCATGAGGTTCACTCTGACCCAACACACACCAGATAGGCCTAATGTCCAAATGTTAAAGAAGCGTTGTTAGGTCGACAGTAACTTGGAGAAACTTGACTATGTTGTCTTGTTTTTTTCGGATTTTTTTACTCTATACTTTGAATTTTAAGAAGTTTTTTTTTTTTTTTTTTCATTTCTCAGACAAGGTAAAGGTTACCCCCCAAAAAATGAAGCAGAGAAATGTGACTGTACTAGTTACGTAGGAATACTACATACTAGTAGTAGTAGGTAGTACTAGTACTAACTAGTAGTAGTTGTAGTATTAGTTGTGAAATCCTAACCCTCCTATCCTCCCAATGGTCACAGACAGGAAGGTTATGTCCAGTAATCCTCTAACAATCACATCATGTGAACTTTTCACCATTTTTGTCGGACTACATGGGGTAAAATAAATTAATTCATCACAGATTGGAGGATAAAATCTGTGTTCTTAGAATGTGTATTATGATTTTTGAAAATGGTAAAAATATAGCAAATAATCACAATAGTTAGCCCCATAAATAGTTCCACTAAAAAGCTGGACTCCCTACACTTCTTGGCCCAATGCCCGAGAATCTTCAGGAGGTGAAATAACTTTCGGAATAGAAACAAAGATGCTGAGATTTTTCCCCCAGTTGTCACTTTACCATAGCTCATTTGTGGAGACAAAAGCATGTGTTCTTTTTGGTACAATTTTACGAACAATCTCAGAGCTGCCATCATCAGCGCCTAGTGTTTACTGAATGTGACATGTGCGATACGTGCATGTTCTTTAGTCAAGGCATTCATCGCTCCCAGTAAGTGCCACCACTGCGTAATCAGCAACAAGCTGTGCAAAATAAAAATAGTGCGCTGCATTGACAAGAAAAAGACTAAAAAGGTTTTGCGGCCATTTCAGCACGTCAGTAAACATCATGGCACCGACGATGTTTAAACAAGCAATTGCCAGCTCCGAGATTTTTCATAAAATTACACCAAAATGAGCACCTAGATTGTCATGTTATGTTCTCTCAACTGGGGGAGAATCTCAGAATAAAAACATGGGTTTCTATTCAAAAAATTATTTCACTTCCTGAAAGTACTTGGGCATATAGCCAAAAAGAGTATATTGATCAGATTTGCAAAATTGTTACCATTTTAAAAAATCAAGATACACATTCTAGAATCATAGATTTGATTGCAATGAGGGATGAATTAATTTAGAACAATTAAAACATCATTGAGAAAATATTTGGCAGAAAAACAACTTACAATTATCGTCCCCTAAATTAAAACATTATTAGCAGCACTCCATTAAAATAATGATGTTGCAATATAGCTCAATATAGCCATGGTGGTGTAATTAGATAGCTCAATACCCCAATGTAGACTAGAGAAAAATCACTTACCAGTTTGAGTTTGGGCTACAGCTTGATGCCAAATGACTGCTATGTGTACAACCATGAACAACACTAACACCACTAACTGTTCACTGTTGACTTGCCCCATTGTAGTCCTATCAATCCAGTCAAGCGGTTCTCTTCACATAATAAGCTTCAATCAACCTGCAAAGAGCTAAAGGGATTTACACAATAAGTTGTAAGCTTCTGACTAAGTACCCAACAATAGATCAATCACTGGCAGTTGCACTGATTCCGGGAGTGAAAGATCAACATTTATTTGTAAGTTGAACCAGTGAACCATGCACGAACTGCCCTGCAGTTTACATGCTTCAGTCTCAGCTCACTCACGGAAATCACGGCACCGAATTCTCAGCCAGCGCGGCAAGCAAGAATAAAATAAAAACCCAGCCTACCCTAGCATACTTGATGCACAGTATGGTCTTTGCTACTGAACAGAATTTAAGTAAATAATTGTACTTACGCTCACGTATATAAATGAAATTCGTCCATCACGAACAGCTGTCCGGACGACTACCGAGTCAAGCCCGTTTATAAACAAGGTTGCAATTATTGCTTAGGGATATAGCGCTGGCCTCGATCGTCGACGCGTCGTACCCGTCGTGTACGCATAGCATGCGGCATTGGGCAGCACACTGCGACTGCGTAAAGACGCCACCAAGTGCCGCGAATAGAATACTGTCACTGGTGTTAAACATACAGGGATCAGCTGCCGTTAACTCGCAAAGAGCAGCGGCGTAGCCGGGGGGGGGGGGGGGCTGGGGGCACGTGCCCCCTCCCCCCCACAAAAAAAAATTGCGATAGTGCTCGAAAAAAGAAAAAGGAAAAGAAGAGAATAAAAGATTTAATGCGTGTATGTATCAGAAGCGTAGCCAGGACTTTCTCGGTGGGGTGGGGGAGGGGGGAAGCACGCGTCGGGGAGGCCATTGCTTTTAAGGGGGGTGTCAGGGGATTTGGTTAGTCAGTGGAGGGGGGTCATGCTTTTATTTTGGAAGGGGACGCTGCAGGGGTCCACCAAACAAACATCTGATTATACAAACACGCATTTTCCTTCTTTTTTTCTCAACTTCTTTTTTTTTCTCAACTTCTTTTTTTTTTTTTTTTTTTTGAGCACTATCGCGTTTGTGTGGGTTTGGGTTTTTCGTGGGGGCACCTGGGGGCACTGGTTGGCACACAGGTCGGAAACATCTTGAAAAAATGTTAAATTGGTGAGGAAACAGAGTCTATAAGGTCGTTCCATGACAGTCGTCCTGGGACGACATATAAATTATTTTGTAGCAAATTTATCAACATTATAAAAGTATGGCGGAGTAATGGATGAACATGACCTCTCTTCAACCTAAGATTTTAAGTTAAGATAAACCCCAAAGTCTAGAGTTATCTGTGTGCACATTATACTGAAGGAAAATAATAGCAACAGCTTGAGCAGAATGTACAATGTACATGTATGTGTGTACATTGAAATCCTTCATCTGTTTGGAGTGGTTGGGGACACTGAGTAAAAAGCTACTACCCACGTACTGGGGCTTGTCACGTGTCATCTGGTCGTATATTATGAGTATAGCTGATCGACTCGTGCAGAAGATCTGAGCATAGATAGTGACAGCTTAGTGACTGCCTCAATCGTTTCTGTCAATTGATTTATTATAGCGCCCTCTGTTATTCGTCCTCCGAAAACTAATGTATTTTGCCGATTTCGTTGCTTGCTACTGTTCTGGTGTTAGAAATAGAACGTGCACCATCTGCATGGACGGTAGGTGATGATGACGATCGAATGGCTTTCTCAATCCTGGACGGACATCAGCCAATAGGTTACTGAATGGTCCAAAAATGAGCCCTGGGATTGTTTCGGGCAATCGTGTCACCTATGCACATGAATAATATTGGCTAATTAGTATCTTCAGTGTTGTTGGTCTTTAGATGGGTCTCGGTCTGCACACCAGTCTTCAATATTTTCCTACTACAACATGCCTGGTTTGTCCTCACAAATCCAAGGTGGATGCTGCCCTAGGCGTTCAATGTTATACACAATTTTATGCATCGGAGTACAATAATAGTAAAATATAATCACGAAGTGAAATCTGGACTTTTTGAATTGTTTGTTGGTTTCGCCTCGTGAAACAGAATTGTCAAGAATTCATGAAACGAGTGATTATAAATCTGCATAATGATTAAATAAAATGCGTACTTTTGTTTTATAGGCCTACACCTCACACATAGATCCTTGACATTTTGATGTTTTTTAAACATTCATACAAATTATTTCAACAATAAAATATCACGAGTTTTGAACAATGTATGATTTAAGTAAGAAGCACAAGGAAAACCGACTAGGTAATGTTTTGTTCATACGTGAACTTTTACGTGATAACCCCCCTTATGGATTGTGAACAAGAAACCGGGCATTGGTGGTTGGGGTGAAGTATTCATATAGCTGAACAGGCTAAACGAAGTTTCTCAGACACTAAAAATTGTCCCGTTTGTTTGCGTTGATAAAAGGATAAACTTTAATACAAGAAGGATTTGGATTTCATAATAAGATTTATTTAACTAATTATTGAGGTTGTGGGTTCATCTCCAGAAGGGGATGCCGACACGCAATGCTAAACGGCTGATACAAGCGTTCATAGCCAAACGTGTTTGCGCGCAAACGGCGCGCACTCTAATTGAATTAACGCGATCAAAATATTGGATACTCGTGTCACTGAAAATATGTTAGTACGCGCGAAGCGTAGCTGCAAAGCGTCTCAAGCTTCATATCAATATTGGACTCCTATATTAAATTTTGGAGTGTCGAAAACGTATACCGTGGCAAAATAAAGTATGGCTCGTGACCCCTGTCCAACCAATCAAATGACAAGGAACTATAATGTGCGGTTTATAAAGGATTTTGTTTTTATTAGCCGTTTTCGTTTAGATGTCGTTTTGGTGTATTAAAACCACTATCGCATAAAGACGTACGAACAAGTCTTTCTCGTTTGATAACTATTTTGGCTATGGGCTATTTATTTTCATCGTTTGGTCATTCGAATTACAGAGAGTTTTAAATTGACACGTTTTCCTCTTTTATTCCGGTGTCTGTTCTTTCAAAATCTTTGCGTTTTTCATATAAATAATACTTTAAAAAAAAACAATGAAATATTTGGAATATACCGACAACAGTACTAAACATGCAGAAAAATTTGAACAGTTCATATTGCTTGAAAACTTTGTAAATGTAACTTTACTCATTAATGAAAATGAATGTCTGCTCAGCCCGTAACAAATGGTGGGGCAAAAATTGAATGACCACTGCCATTTATTTTCTAATTTTAATGCATTGTTCGTGGGCGATAAACGCTTACTGTATATAGAATGACTATCTGTTGATTGTTGATTGACGGGTCTGCATGATCTGATATGGCTGCATAGACACCATATCGGAATACATACGGAATTTTGCAGAAACTCTTCACACGAATACTTTATAATAGGCCTAGATTTCCGGTCAATTTCAATATCAAATTCATTCAATTTACCACCCGGCTCATTCAATTTCGTTTGAAACGGAAGCTCCGCGACTCAGTATTCAATCGTCAACAGAGGGGGATTCAATGTCAACAGATTAGCACTCACTGGTAGATCATTAGAATTCTTAAGGTCGCAAAGATCATTCCATTTCGTAAAAGCCAACAGCAAGAGGTTGGTCAAGCATTCAATGTCATCAATTATGGTAGAAATTCAACAGAGGAATGGTGAAAAAATAGCCTTGACGTATACTGAATATATAAACGAACCTGAATTATGAGAATGACACCATTGTGCGATAATGAAATTGAACACAACAGTTGTTAAAGTGAAAAACCTAGTTTGATTGAATAAGGGAAAATGCGAGAATTTGAATTCACTTATTAATATTAGTTTTTTGCTGAAATACCGGGACAACCTATATGATAAAAATGCAACCCCCTTCCCTTCTCTTTTTGTGCGTTTAGCATTATGCAATGGGGTACTGTTCACCGGTTTCGTTGGCAGGTCATCGTTACGTTACTCCTCAATCTGCATCACATGGTCTGGTTTAGTGGAGATAAAGACAACACATTGCCAAGACTTAGGCTTACCCATTTTGTTTCACAAACCAATAAAAAGGTTACAACGTTTACCGGCAAGTGACAGATTAACCCCCGACCCTGATCCGTCCGAGACACTTCTGATTGAGTTTATATACCATGGGAACATTTACTCAAGAACATACCTTCAAATCGTGTGTTGACTTGTGATCTACCACATCTTTGGTTGGGCGTAAATATAAACGAAACTTTTAGCCTGGAGTGATTGGAAGATTTTTCGTTCAGATCTCAGAATAACGCCTAACAAAAACAATATCTACGTCCCAAGAATTACAGCTCTTATGTACGAATCCAAGCTACTATACAATGGGTGCAGAGCTGTTATTGCACATCAAACAAGCTGTTGAATTTGTTGTCTGTTGCTACCATGTAAAGAGCTCAAGGTCCAACGATCGCGGGTACCCGTGCTGGAACCCCTAGAATGTGCACATGAATAACACTAAGTTAGCACGAGGACCAACAGTTTAGCTTTCTGTGTGGGACTGGTTGCTAAGCAACATGACCAATATAACCTCGATAACATAACCCTTGCTCTGTGATAACCGTCAGCGGCCGCTGTACTATGTATGGGGTGTATAGGGCGTACCTGCCGACTGACCTGATTGAAACAAACCTTAACTCTGGTCCTATTGTGGAGATGAGTCATTGATCATCTCAAAGCGATATTCAACTATTTTTCGACTTTTTTAAGAAATGCATTAATTGTAAATAGCTCTTCGGAATGTTTCTTCCCAAGGGTCCAAGACATTTTCTGTATTCATTGATATGCAAAAAATGTCAAGAAGAGGTTGTTTCACATGTGGTGGCCTTGATGTTATGAGAGTGACGGTCAAAAACCTCCCAGAATCAAAGGATGCCTGCCCAGAAAACCCACTTATATACTGTGGCTCATGGGGTCATGGGCACTCCGCCTAGATTGGTAGAACTCAATTATCCTGCATTCAAAGCGTCCTTTACCAACTCGTGGCTTTATGTATTTATTTACTTTTGGCTACCGATTTTGGTAGGAAAATGTTATGCATAATGCATTATATAGCTCACTTTGATGTTGGCCAATAAGAAGACATAACTATTTCCATGACGTCACATAAACTTTTAATGAAGATGTGGTGCAAACTACCAAGATGGCGCCGCTACCGCTGCCACCAGTATTGACGACAAATTGTTTCAGCAAAGCATTAGCTTATGAATTTATGAATTTCCGGTGAACTTAAGCCACATAGTGTCATGCTTTATAGGAATGAGATTTATTTGTACCGCCCCCCCCCCCCCCCCCCGCCCACAGTGGGTGTAGAAACGTTGGTTTCAATAGCGGACGTGGACGACATTCAAATAGAGTTAGACTCTGAATGCGTTTATAGTAAAGTTTAATAAAAGACAAGTGCATGCCTTTCAAAGATAATATCCATTGTTTAACCATTTACCACTTTATCACTTTAAATGCAAATAAAATTACATTTTGTCAAATCATCCTATTGTATGTTATCGATTGTCCAATTAAAATAAATATTTGCCACCCATGTAAATATAGGAGAGTCTAATATCTAGTTGAAGGTGATTGGTTAAAAGAAATTGCATATATAAATATCCCATGATCATGAATAACTGATTAGTTATAAACGAGTTGGCAAAAGCGCTTCGCAGATTACGGATCTGTGCGAATTCAGTGCGCTACAAATTAGCTATAGCAGTGTTTGAACGTGAACACGAAAGCAGAAGCGTATTGGCAGGGTTTTATCTGATACTTGTAGGGCTGTACTTAGACCGGTCAACCCAATATGACGATTATTCTTTTCCTCTTTGTCAACAACATTAGAATGATACTACATTAATAATGTATTCGTGTACACATTGTCGTATCCACAGCGTTGAAATTTATACACCACACTTTTGAGTCTACTTTGCGTCTACGAGTACGATACAATGTTTGGCGACGAGGTCACGATCACATCCATGGCGATTTCAAGTATTAACCAGTGCCTTGTTTCAACCACCCCTTGTCTACAAGACGCAGGTCAGCCAGCCGTTTTATCGAAGTGACGGTTTTCAAGCTTTGAGAACTACATTTTGGCAGGAAGAGGGGAAGAATTCACGGCAGAGAAAAAGAAAGCAAGGCTCTTGCATTGCATGTGTGGAGGCACAATGAACCGTTCAACGTTGCCCCTGGTACGGTACGGCAGAGTTATGTAATAGAATAAGAGGGCGTATCAAACCAAGTGACACGGCCCGACAAGAAGTATTTTTTGCCATTGAGAAATTGGTGCTATCGTATAACACTGGTCACGCACCTGATCACACAACATTTTGCAAGGGGGAATTAGTATGTAATATACCCGTAGGGACTCGAACCCATGGCGGGCCAGCGCGGTTACGTGTGTGTGTATAGAGCACCCCCCCCTTATTATATAACTCTTATAACTAGAGGACGTCGTTTTCCCGGCGATCGACTCCAGCTTGCATCGTCACGCAAAACCCATGCAACACAAGGTCTCTTTTCACATGCTAAGTAAAAAAGCACTTATCCCCGATGTATACTGTTAAGGTACCTACTCCAAGCTTTGTCAGGGCAGTCAACAGGGTTTGTGTGACTCATTCGGCGTAAATTCGAATTTTTACAATTAGAACCGGATGTTGAAAGATGAGCGGTTAATATTTCCTCATAAGTTTCCAAATTTAATTTAAATTTTACTTATTTCAATGCTAGTTTTAAATGTAATCATTCCACCAATGTGTTTTGGGGGCTTGAACAAAGTGATGTGACAAAAATGAAAAGCACACTCACACAATTCCAACCACGTAAAATTCCTATAACTGATGCTCAGAAAAATCCCGGAAGCTGGTGACCTTATTTCATTTCATTTCATTTATTCATTTCACAGGTAAAAAAGACATACATTAAAAATGACAACATCATAATCACAGTAAAAAGGCAAGAAATTTAAATTTACATTAAAACATATCAGAACAGTCAAGAACAAGACAGGACATTGGCACCCCTGTATGATTATAAAAAAGTAAACTAAATTACTGTCGAGTTACTTTCCCAGTGCCATTGACAAAGACACAAAAATAAAAAAGGAATTAAATTTAAAAAAAAAAAAAAATAAAACAGGCAAAGACAAAGGACAAGAATCAAAATTGCACAAAGAAAAAAAAAGAAAAACAATATTTTTAAAAAAATTTAAAAAATAAAACCCACCAATTTATTTAATTTCAGTTAAGGGAGCTTCAGAACCCGGAACCAGTAAATGATTGCGAAGTAATTTAGTAAATGACTGGAGGCTAAAAACAATGGCACCTTTTACTTCAGATGGGATGGCATCCCACAACCTGGGAAAACGGTAAAAAAGAGAGTGATGGGCAGCATTGGTTCTCGCCCTTTTATGTTGAAATTTGACAACATCAGAATGTCTCGGATTAACAATAATAAAGTTGTCAAAGGGCAAGTCAAACTTGTTATATAAGCATTTAACAACAAATGAGATGGCAAGAAAATGGATCCTGTTGTTAAGTAATGGAAGACCCAATTGAGTACAACGGTCAGCATAACAAATTTCATTATCAGAATCGAAAGCTCTTCTTGGAAGGCCTACACAAAAACGAGTAAGACGCCTCTGAACTCTTTCCAGTGTGTCCTGTTGGGTGGATAAGGCAGGGAACTACACAGGGGCTGCATATTCTAGTAAAGGTCTACTAATGGAACAGTATAATGTAGTGAGAATTTTAGGATTTCTGGGTTTAATTACTCTCCCTAAAGACCATTTAGCCTGGTGGCTTTAGAGACAATAGTGTTTATGTGATACTTCCAACTTAAATCTCTCGATATAGTGAGACCAAGGTATTTATGTCTGTCAACATTTTGAAGAGTTTGAGAATCAATTCTATAAACAGGTTTTGGTGGATTTCTAGAGCGAGTAATAGTCATGAGTTTACATTTGTCGGAGTTCAGTAACATATGATTTAATTCACACCAAGTGCCTATGTGCTGCAGGTCATTCTGGAGTGCCAACTCGTCATCTGGATTTCTGATAACCCTGTACAATACAGTATCATCTGCATACTGTCTCAGATTGGATTGAACACAAAAGGGTAGATCAAAAACAAAAATGTTGAATAGTAAAGGAGCAAGGACTGACCCTTGTGGCACGCCAGAATGCACCGCAGCCCAGTCAGAGACTGAGCCCCTAAATTGAACCCGTTGAGACCTATTGCTAAGATAAGACTGAAACCAGTTCAGTATTGGACCACAAACGCCATATTTGTGTAATTTTTCTAACAGAACATAGTGACTCACACGGTCAAATGCTTTAGACCAATCTAAAAAAAATGGCATCAATGCGCGGAGGTTTTGTAGTGTCTAAAACACCTGCCCAGTGATCAAAAAGCGAAGTTAATTTAGCAATGTATTATATACAATGCAATAAATAAACTTATCGATACCGAAGTAAAGTTTTGCACAACTATATACTAAGATCTTATCTTTTACATTGTTACGAGGTAAAGCCATACTTCATAATTAGGTGACTTTTTACATAACTGAGGTTTACCTAACAATTCAGTAAATGAATTTACCCAATATCGAGGTAAAGTTTTACACAACTATTAACTAAAACCTTACCCAACCCTTGTTGGGTAAAGTTTTACATAACAGGTATGAGGTTCGCCTGCAACTTCTCAATTAGGTAAAATTTTACACAAGCTGTGTAATTTTTTCTGTGTGTGTAGGCCTAAAATAAAATGGTCCATTTGCTGAGAGGTGTAATGCTCGCACGTTTGGAAAAATACACTGGTAGGGGTGTTTTTATTTGGAGGGGGAATAACTCGACGGGCCCAGGAACTCCCCATCTTAAATTGAGCTGGGGTTACAATTTCACAAGTCAATGGATAATTTCCCCTCGACAATACAACCCTGTGAGACTTATAAGTATTTTTTCTGTATTTTCTAGTATTTAGCAATTTGCAAGGTTTGCTATGGGAGTTGATTTAGTGAGGTGCACCCTGCGTAACTTACACGGTCTATTAAGCTCCAGCGATGGACATGTCTCCATGTGCTCTGCAGTCCTTGATAAGGCGCCCGAGTCGGCTCGTTGAGATCACTTCGATTTGTATGGATGTTTCGAAGACTCTTTGAATAAAATACATATTGTTTTATTACATTTTTCCATAAATTAGAACACCTACGAGTTTGTTGAAGTAGTACACGTTCTATTTTTCGACTCAAACAACGTAATGATGAAAATTTCAGGCTGAAATGCTCCGTAGGGAAAACGCCATGAACTTTATTTTTGTTTTCAAACTTTGTCCCCCCCCCTCCCGCTCTCTCCACCCCCTCCCGACAGCTGAACCACTTTGGTACAGCAAGGTGGTGCGACACAAAGTGCAGGAACAGATTCCTGACACAGAAGATGTCTCGCGCGCCAGTTTGCCCAGATTCACATCCTTTTACAGAAGGAACATGTAAGATGGAATGGACACGTTCTGCGCATGACTGGCCAACGGCTCCTCAAGGATGCACCCCAGTAAATAAACTCCAATAGCATACAGTGCAACATGCTAAACATTCAACAATACAACAAGGGGAAATTATCCATTGACTCTTGAACTTTTATCCTCTGCTCAATTTAATTTGGGGAGTCCCTGGGCTCGTCGAATTATTCCCCCTCCAAATAAAAACACCCCTACACCGGTGTAATTTTCCAAACGTCCGAGCATCAATCTTGAAAAAAATGTCCTTACACCTTTCAGCAAATAGGACCACTTATTTCAGGGCCTATATCGCCAAAAAATATATCAAGTTGGAAGTCAGCAACCCCCATGTCACAACTGGGCAAAATTTTTACACTGTTTCTCTTTTATTTGGCTCTCAATTATGTCTAATTGAGAATATTTTGAGAGCCTACTAAAGAGAATATTTTTGGGGCCTACAAAATATTAATGAGGCCGATTCTCTGTTTTCTCTTTATTTAGTGGGGTGCACCCTCAAGGTACGTCTGTGTGCAAGGAATTGACAGAAGGCAAGCACCAAGTGGGACAACCCAAGCTCGGCTTTAAAAACATTCTCAATACTTACCTAAAGAGCTTCGAAATCTGGAAAACCTTGCCTCAGACCCACCTTCTTGGCGCAGTAGAACGAAGGGCCAAGTCAGCCGAACAGCGCCACAGAGCTGTGCAAAATTCTCATTGTGATTTTTCTTGAACTGGTATAAATGAACTTTAGTTGTAACTAATGAATTATTACATTTAGGGGTTGGTTCATTTTTATTGCAGCATTTTCCATTTGATGAGTTATGTCACCATTGTATTTGAACCCCCCACATGCAAGTTAGAGTTGCTTTTGAATGTCTCTTAAACACGTAACATAGTTGACAGTTGTACTATTTTGCTATTGTTAACCTCAAATAAATGAACTTTTAGTTGAAACTAGTTAATTATAACATTTATGGGTTGTTCACTTTTATTGCAGTTGTTTCCATTTGATGAGAAATTTAACCTTTTAATTTAAACACCACTTGCAAGTTATAGTTGCTTTTGAATGACTCATAAAAATGTAACACTCATTTCAGACAGGCGCTGTACAGTCGCGCTGAACCAAATTAACGAGTGAAAAGTACATGAAAAGTTCAACGTCTGAAACAGTTTGGAGCGACTGAATGCGCTTGGAAGTCGAAAGATCGGATGTTGCAGTCGTTCAGAACGACCAAGGAACGTCTTGGTTTCAGACGTCAATCTTGTCATGGTCCGAACTTAAGTAAATGTAAAGTTAGGTCCGCCAGTCTGAAACCAAGTTAACATTTATTTGGGTCGGCACGACTCTGGAGTGCTGTCTAAACCGGGTGTTATATAAATGGCAGTTGGACAATTTGTTTGTATGTAGTTAAGAGAATCTTTACTCTGCGTGACACCATCAACAAATAATCACACCATTTCACCATGCCTTACTTGTTGAGTAACAGTTTGATTTTAGCGTGTAATACATTTCTGTGATGAACCAAATCACTTTTAAATCAGCCAAATCATTAGATATAGACCCTTTTGACAAAATAAAATCAATTCAAGCAAAATTGTATTTTGAGATGAACCCACAAGTCTCTTTCTGCTCAATCAACCATTTCTATGAATAATGCCCTTTGTTTACAAAACTTAGCAAGGCTAAGTAATTGCTGTACAATTCCTATGGGAATTCCTGGAGAACGGGTCATTGTTGGATTGTGTTAGTGAAAAACAAACCCCGGGTAGTGATAAGACATTTGGCATGCTATTTGGCTAGGTGCAGTAGTGGAACTTGGAATTTTTTAGATTTTTTGAGAAAAAAAAATGGCGGACTAATTACTTTTTAATTAAAAACTGTTACTCAATAAGTGAGCTATGGTGTCACGGAGGGTTAAATGAATGAACTTTCAGTTGCAACTAATTAATTATAACATTTAGGGGTTGTTCACTTTTTCGAAGCCTTTTCTATTTGATTAGAAGTGTAACCCTTGAGTTTGAACACTGCATGCAAGTTACAGTTGCTTTTGAATGACCGATAAAATGTAATATAGTTGACAATTGTACTATAATTTCTACTAACATCAAGGCGTGTGCCTACATAATACTGAAAATAGAGGTAAAAGCGGCCACTTTTAATTTATGCAAGTTCGGCATATTTCCCCAACTTCCTTTTCAACTTTTGGATAAATTTTTGGGGGTTCAAGAGAATTGCAACATAAAATCATAACTGGTGCAAATTGGTCTAGAGGTCAACCCATTACTTTGCACAGATTGACCTAGACTAAAACGCAACGTCTCAACAAACACGGCAGCAATAGATCAACTTTATACATTATTGGTACATAATTCAATTGATAATTAAAAACTAACAATGGGTTATTTTCGGGATCCCGGCATTTATTTCTTACGTTGATCTGACATGAACAAAATGTTTGCTGGTAGGCCTAACTTAACTTGTGCAATGTCCATGATTATGTGTGAACGTTTTTTTACGTTTTGCATTAACAGCAACATCTGTTAAAATTCGTACGGAGGAAAACAAAACATCTTTACAAAAATTATTTCAGCGAGAATCGGGTCGTGCACTTTTAAACAAGGTTTGATACAAAAGCCGCCTTTCAGCACGCTAACGTAAGTTAAGCTCAACACATCGCTGTTGAAAAACATGCTCTTGGATTGCTGTTAATGTAAGAACCTGTATGGTATTCAAACAAGCTGTACTAAGTACAAGAACATTTGTTCAAAACTATTGAAAACTTGAGGAGAAAAATGTTGTCACCGACGCCATGAAAGTTACACACAGTGTACAAAAACTCTGCAACTTTGCGCAAAAAGTGACAATTTGCTGACACCAAGTTTCCATTTACCATTGGAACACACGGCGGGCATCAAATAATTTGGGAAAAAATGTTTCCACGAGATGACGTCAATCTTGCGTGTAGCGCGTGCTTTGACCTACATTTTCACGAACTGACACACACGCGTTGTAATACATGGGTGGTGCCTGTTCGTGAAAACGTAACCATGTAGGCCTATATTTGCATTAACTTTCGACGCCACAAACTGAACCATTCTTACTTTATTGCTCATTATTTAGGACAAAAAGCAGCAAAAAGTACCGTATTAGTGAAGTTCAAATCATCAAGTCTCCACTGTAAGAAAATTAGTAGAAAAAAATTGCAGGACTACTTTAAACGCCGTTTTCTCCGATTGCTTTTATTGTGCTGGTATCCACGTGTTTTATCGGTTCGTGGCGTTGCAGACGATGTGTTTGTTGGCTCATTACAAAACTCTATTAAAATACTTTTTAACACTTATAAACTTGAGGACTTTTGGTTTTTTTGAAGGCCAAACATTTTCCATAACTCTGAAGTGAAATTTAGACCTTTTTATTAGTACAAAGAGTTAATGATTTGATAATGTAAAAAAAGTTTATTTAATTGAGGACTGGTTCCGGACTTTGTGTAATAAACCCACGCAGGGAACTTGGTATAATCCATCGATCGATGTAAATTGTTATTATTAACGATAGTCAACTCTCTTGAGATTTATTGGCCTAGAGTGTACGTGATATGTGGCGGTTTTCAACATGCAGAGTGAGGCTATATAAAGAGGTTGCTGAAGATCCAGTAGACAAGAACAACGACCGTCATTTGTCTCAGTATACTGACTCTCATAAGCTGAGTTGCTGATTTGCTTTGAGTTTTTTCCACGATGTTTGTTTCCACATGGTTTGCAGTTTGGGTTGTTTGTTGTGCGACACTCATCACGGGTCTTCCTGCAGTCACTGATGACAACACTGAATTCGCACTGGTAAAAAAAACAATCATTCTCATTCACCTTCATCTTAACTGTCTTACTGTATGTTGCAAACGACGTGGTGTGTTTGATTATTTGTTTGATTGTTGTTGCTGCTGTTGTTTTTGTTATTTTTTCTTAATTCAAACCATTATTATTAATTAACATATCTTTGTTCATAAAGAATTGGCTGCGATCCTATGGCTACTTGTACACTTCAAAAGCAGACGACGAGTTGAGCGTTGCTGATGTCAGTGCAGCTCTACGACGCATGCAGGCGTTTGCCAGTCTACCGGAGACTGGTGAAGTAGATACTGAGACACTCGAGGTTATGAAGATGCCGAGATGCGGTGTGCCTGATTTCCAGCCAGATGAAGACGGTCAACTAATTAAGCGATATTCGCTTCAAACAAAGTGGTCCAAAACGGCAGTGACATACAAGTAAGAATACTCATAATTCAGTTACATCCTCTTTCCTATACAGTATTGGTCCTTCTGTCACTTGGCAAGCATATGCCGCCTGCGTCTGTCAACAATGTTTCTTTTGTAACAATTGCTGCTGTACTTTTTATCCAAAAAAGTCATCAAGAGGTATTTATTGAATAATTGAGTTGTGCATATTAAAACAGCCCTGTATTCGTCACTTGGCAAGCATGGCCGCCTGTCAACAAAATTCACAAAGACGGGGTATTTAATGGTAAAGAATACGTTTTTGTTGAAAAAAGCCTCTATTATCAATATTGTTTGCAAAGTTTAGAGAAGCCGTTGCAGTGCAGGTTTGTTCTGTTGTAAGCCAGGGGCTTAAATTTCAATGGTACCACTTCGATTGAAAAAATTAATGTGTTAGCCTCTATGTTAGGCCTATATATGTTTTTAAAACTACCTTTTGATGACAGCAGCTGATGATGATGTGTTAGACTCACACTCAAAACAAACACAAACCACATAACCAGCAGACAAGTAAAACTAACAATCCAAGAAAACGGCATCTTAAATTAGATGCTTTTCAAAACAACCTTCAAATTGGAGTGCTTTTGATACAAGGTTTGTGTCAGTTCGTGAAAATGTTTTGTTTTTTTCACATTGAGCTCTGTACGCGTCGTGCATTACAATGGTTAATGCAACGTGTGTTCCATGAAATTGGCACTTTCATTCAGAGGTTGCAATGAATAATTAATGAAGCGTTTGAAACGTTGAAAACTTGTAGCCCTTGGCAAACAGTGTTTAAACATGGGGGTTTTTTTAAACTGAAAACTAAAACAAAACATTAACGGGGGTGTACACAAATGTGCCAGTTAGTTGCGTCGTGATAAAGCGTTGGTTCCGGGGCCCGCTGTAGGGTCCGGTGAAAATATTGACATTAGATGCTTTGGTACAACCTAGGGCAATTTGGAGATGTGTTTTACACATTATATTATACATAGTTTACAATTGAGATTTTGCATTATTTGCCATTTAGTTATTTTTTCTGGGTGGCTTTGTTTAATGAATAACGATCTCTAAAAACAAAGTCTCTTTAAATTGGCCCACAGTGTTTAGGTAAGCACAAGGAAACATGTATACACAAATAAATGGATCCAGATTTATCGGAATGGGGCTTTCAGGAAGTATTTTAGTCAACAGTAATCCTGTAATCAGCCGTGATAATATCTATTGAAGACAGTCATCGGTCTGTTTTTAATTTGGGAACAGGCTTCGCGGTAGTCATATATACAGTGAATATTATTTTACTTTCCAGAATGATTTTTCACCCTTTCCTAAAAGATACGGCCAACATAGTTTTTGTTGCCTCCTGATTGGCCACCTCTCTGTTTCTGACATAAGTTTTGTTAAATGTGTAAATTTCAATGGCCAATAAAAATTAATACCAAGTAATAAACCACGAGGAAAACTGACTGGGCAAGTATTAAATAAGTTTAGGTTGAACAGAGGAAAAATATTAGAAGCAGGACTTGAACCTGCAACCTCCGGATTAACCTGCCGGTGGGGCAGAAGGTTCTGTGTGTGTCCCCCCCCCCCCCCCCCCTTAGCGCACTCTTTTAGATCAGCCTCCACCAGCCCACAGATTAGCATATACCTCATGACACCAGCATTCTCCCAAACTAAACAATCTAGCTATAGTGTCAGCGATCCCCCTAGTTGTCAATATGTCTGTTCGGGTTGCAAGTCAGAAGGCATTCTATCAGTAAGTGCCATATAACAAGGAACCTACTTTACGATGTAACCGGCTGGAAAATGGAAAAGAGAATGAGCCCAAATGTCGCAACCCCAAACTTTGTATTGTAAATATGCTAATCTCAAAGTTGGATCAGACATACTTGAACACTGAGGAGGGCGCACTGGGCTCCCTATGCATTTACACATTTTTAATTATTGTGATTTCATTTCAGATTTGAGAGCTACAGCAGGGATTTGCCAGAATCCGCCATTAGGTCAACCGTAGCCGCTTCTTTCAAACAATGGAGTGATATTTGTAAGCTTTCTTTCTCGTGTGTAACCGGAACTGCAGATATCGTTATCAAGTTCGCTACGGGGAACCATGGCGATGGTACAAGCAATGCATTTGATGGAGAAGGCGGCACACTGGCTCATGCCTTCTACCCTGGTAGCGGTGTTCGTGGTGATTTGCATTACGATGATGCAGAGAAATACCGAATGCACAGCACCAATTCAGGTAATGTATTCAGATTTTGTTTTCAGCTAACACAATATTAAAAGCAACTGAAATGTGTAATATCTCGAAAGGATTTCAAGAAAAAAATGTAACCTAAAGTACTGTTAGGTTGTTCAGAGATCAAAGGTTGTTACTACGGAGCACCCAAAGGGACAATATGGTAGGGGAAAAACTGAAAACAGAAATGCAAAAACCTTATGTGCTCTAAAATTCAATTCGCTTGAAATCATTTCGAAAGCTAAAAATAATTTGTTTTGAGTGAAAACATTAATTTCGTGAGCACTCAAAGAATTCAAATTATTTTTACAGATTTTATTTTGGGGGCTCCTTATTTAGCCTTATTGGTATTTGACTATATTATGGTTTCCTAGTTGACACATTGTTTGTTGTTCATAAAAACATACCATCACCTACCGATATGAAGGGGTACCAAACCCTGATACATAAATCTTCGCTGTTGACAAAAATTTACTCTTAAGAAAAACAGGGTCTCAAAACGGCATCATATCTGATCTTTGTAATAATGTTGGGCGTAATCTTTCAAGTTGGCAATTTTTTTAATTCACGCAAAAGCCACATTAAAAATGTGCGCAACTTTTGGAATTAAGTTTGCCCATACTATTGATCTTCATTAATATTCATGGAGATCAATGGCCCACACACATAAACATTGCGCTGCCGTGGCGCGAAATTGAAATGAACATACTCGGTTTGCATTTGCTTGTTCTGCAAGTTGCTCGAACCGTGGGGCTCAGCTTCGCGAATGTTGGCATCCTGTCCATTTCCTCGAGAACTCCCCTGGTCACTTGAGCTGATATCACTTCAAACGCTGCTCTTCGACATTTTGGTAGCTTAATTTTCGGTTCAAAGATGCCTTTGCATGTAATAATACACGTTTGTGTGAGGTAAAAAAAACTTAGTCTGCAGTATGACGTCACAGTGCTGTTTTAATTCCTAGGCGCTTAATAAGGCTCTGCGTTTTTCCCCAGCGTAACCTTGATCAAACTGTGGGGTTTTTTTTACATCACGACAAAGTCTTTATATTTAGTTCCACTCGTTAAGTAATCATTACACAATCGTTAACCTTTCTGCAAGAAAAACAAACAATGTTATTTTCGTTTGTTGATATTTAGTAAAGACGACAAATAAGTACGTGGCGTAAACTAGCTGGCCTGTTGCCAATTTCATGGCACTTTTGAGTATAAAACTCTGTGAACATAAATGGCATCCCTTCTTACTCCTAATTTTGTCTTTTCTTTATTTCATTTCAGATGATATTGACCTCCTGTATGTAAGTGTGCATGAGATTGGGCATAGCATTGGCATAGGCCACAGCGCCACTAAAGGTGCCATCATGTACCCAACTTACGCCAAGGTGACTACAGTGGCACTTCATAGCGATGACATTCAGGCTGCCCGAGCTCATTATGGTCAGTAATTGCTACTGAGCAGTCACGAATCACTTCTTTAGTCACACGTACTAGTTTTTTTGGTTGTTCGATAAGCAACAATGTATTTCATCTCTTATCAGCTTTGTATTTTCTATGATAATTTTATCAATACATGCGGGGATTATCAATCGCTGCTAAGATTACGCCTTCTTAAAGAATTTCTGAGGTCTGTAAAGAGACAATAAAGACCCATTCAAATAAAATGAGAACATTTAAGATACCATCCAATGATACTATCCTTCTATTTATGACACGATTGTGTAGGTATAAGCTTAACAATAATGCACTAGACGCTATACATACATTTTTAGTCATTTCTGCCGGAGACCTAAAACCTTTCCGCTGGTATCCTGAGTCCAATTTCATATATTTGCTCACGGTAAGAACGCTGGGCTTAGGCCGTGTCCGAAACGGCGACCTCGGCTAAAGCTACGGCTAGATCGCGCGCGTCTGCCTATTCTTGAACACTGGCAGACGCGCTGATCTAGCTGTAGCTGTAGCCGAAGTCGCCGTTTCGGACAGTCTATAACTGTATGAGACTCGCGCTTTCTCCAACGTCAGGAGCTGTTAAAACGCGTGATTTTGTTTCAGTTTTACTGTTAAGCCTTGGTGGGAAACATGGTGTAGGAACAACAGTTTTCCAAACATTCTAACACGCGCAACAGTTTTCCAAACATTCTAATACGCGCAACATGCATTGTGCTGTATGCATCATAAGATAGTTCCCAATCATAGATATAGAATATAATACTTAGATCGGCCGCGCATGCAATACGCTGGTTCAGCCTGGGGGCTGACATTAGTCACGTGCTTGAGGCAACGCGCAGATTTGTACGCGCGGCGCACAGGTTTGGCCAATGAACGGCCGCTTTTTGGCCTCTAGGGCGCCCTACTGATATGACATCATGTGCATAAGTTCTATAACATGAAATTGGCATTGTCAATATCTGCGCGTCGCCTCAATTACGTGACATTTTACTGCGTCCATGGCGAACCAAATCTTTTTCTACACAGGCAGTGAAGCGCGCGCACGCGCGGCCGATCTAGGTATTATCAACCTCGTTCCCAGTGGTGTACGATCTCGACGCGCCATTTTGTTTTCTTTCCCAGAGTGCCTTGCTCGATTGTAACCCCTGGAAGTGTGACTTCAAAATATCCAAATATATTGGATATTTTAATTAATCCTGTGGTTTATCCATTCTGTGTTAGAGACTTTGCAGAGCGCGCTGTCAAAGGACGCATCAAGTCATGAGCAACTGACCCCTCTCATTCTTTTTCGATGATGTGATACGTCTTTACTGTGTGCAATTTAAGGTGACCATGTAAAAACATGATTCATTTGAAATGTATTGCGTCAAAATACGTGCATTTTTACACGCGCGTACTATGCGCCCGACAAGCGTCCTACAAGCGTCCTACAAGCGCTCGAATGTTTTCAACAAGCGTGCGCGCAAAGCAGTACATTTTGGTTAGCCAATCAGCATTGATTTTCAGTGTTTCCCTCCCAGGGGTTTAGCGACGCGAGGTATCGATACGGTGCGCTGCCCATGGTAGCGAGGCTGAGGTATTATAGACCTTTCCATTGTTGATAAACAAACAGCGCTGGTTGGCATGGACCGCCGAATGTTAGTAAAACATTCAATCGTGTTAACAGATGTTTTAACCAAATTCAACATTTTCGGCAAGCTTCTATAAATAAAATACCTCCCATTGATCGGTTGCTTTGTTTCCAATAAATTCAACACTATTTTTGAATATTTTTTTGTGTAACGTTGTTACAAACTGTAGCTATCTGTTTTTGTTTTGCACTTGATGGCTTTCCATAGTTTTCCAACCTGGGTTGGCAAAAACTTGGGCTGTGACGCTGCAAAAGAAAGGTCTATATTCTATCAGCCTCGCTACCATGGACAGCGCGCCGTATCGATACCTCTCGTCACTAACCCCTGGGCCCAATTTCATAGCGCTGCTTAACGGTAAGCAAATTTTCGTGCTTACTGTAGCAGAAAAATTTGCTAAGGCGTAAGCGTATTTCACAGGTTAGCAAGAAAATTAAGCGGCCATCTTGCACGTTCACCATGGATTTGCATTGTGACGTCAACCATTTTCGTGCAGTAAGCACCGGAAGGTTAGCATGCCTTTTCGTGTGCTTACGGTTAGCAGGGCTATGAAATGGAAACCGTGCAGTAAGCACAGAATCGGCCGTTAAGCAGCTCTATGAAATTGGGCCCTGGTAGGGATGTGCTGAAAAACAATGCTGATTGGCCCCCAATGGTCACTACTTTGCGTGCACGCTTGTTAAAAACTTTCTAGCGCATGTATGACGCTTGTAGGACGCTTAGTACGCGCGTGTGAAAATGCAAGTATTTTGACGCGATTCCATTTCAAATGAATCATGTTTTTACACAGTCACCCTTACTGCAAACAGTTAGACTATCACAAAATCAAAGAAGAATGACAGAGGACCAGTTGCTTTTTGACTTGATGCCTCTTTTACGGGTTACCGTACTTGAGCGCGCGCGTAGAACGGATCGGCCCAGGCCTAATTAAAATGTGCTAGATTCTAGCACATTTTAATGAACCAATAGACCATGCAAGTCTCGCGCGTATTCGAACATTTTTGGGACCACTGTGGTCCCAAAGTACATTGCTTTAACGCGTGAAAGAAACAAACTCACGCGCTTTAACGGATCCCAAATATTCGAATACGCGCGAGACTTGCACAGTCTATTCCAGGGGTTATGATCGAGCAAGGCATGCTGGGAAAAAATGGCGCGGCGAGATCGATCACCCCTGGGAACGAGGATGATATTCTATATCTATGTTCCCAATAGACGCCATCTTTATGGGCAAATTGCATTTTGGCTTGCAGGCGCTTCAAGCTCTCAAATTTTTAACGCAGCCGCACTGTTTACTAACCGATCAGGAATTGAGTTTTGTGAAATGTGCGCGTGCGGCACGCCGTTCTAATACAAAACGCATGACTGTGTGTTCAAAATTGCCCGTAAAGATGGCCGATTTACGTCATATTGCAACCTATCTATAGTTTGTTAAATATCATTATCTGTAGTCGTTGGCTGGGTCCAAATTGGCTGCTACGGGTACGACTACGGCTGGGTCGCTGCGCTGAAGTTCAGGATGTCCTTAGCAACACTCATAGCAGTCGTAGCCGTAGCCTTAGTTGCTATTTCGGCTACAGCCAGACTCCCTAGTGACCTCATGGTTTCTGGTGATTGGGGTGTTTTGAATAAGTGAAGAGTCTTGGCTCGCAAAGAAATTTGCACATGGCAAAACAACTTTTGTGCGTGCTTGGTAACAAAACTAATAAACCGCATGCATTTGACCTCTAGGCGAGGGCGCCCTACTAAAATTACGTCACATGCATAAGGTCTATTCTGTCAGTTTGCAGGGACAACCTCATGTTCAAAATAACACATTATACTAAGAAGATGCATCCAGTTCTTTATCTGATATAGCAAGGATGAGAAGATTATTGGTAATGTATGTAGGGACAGAGCAGAAGATATTAGGACAGCCTCTCTTTCAAATTAACCCTGTAACTCACCGTCCCCAATTTCACAAGATTTTATTTGGTTCATTGATTTATTATTTAGGGTAATAGAACTTATCTTTTTTTGCGAACAAATATGGGAAATATTCATGTACTGTTTGTGATCATTCAGCTAACCATATTTTTTTTGGTTGATTGTTCTTGCTGTTACCTCTTGAATAAAAAATTGTAATTGGCATGAAAGAGAATCTATATATCATTGACTGAAATCTGAAAGTCTAAATTACTTTCTTTTACTTTGAAAAGTGTTCTTTGTTTCAGAACGCATCTACGCTTTTAATAAATAGTTATCTGTATCCAAAATGACACAAAAATAACCTTCATATCAGCTGTGAAGTGGCCTGGTTGAAATACTCAAACGACAATTTAAAATTATGATACATTGTACAAGACTTGTAACGATTATTAACCCCACCAAGAACATACAGAATTAAGCACTAATTATTTGCGCCCTGGTAAGTATTTTAAAATTAAGTTTGTATAAAAAAATATATACAAAACACGATGGAGCATTCTATATATGGGAAACGCAATCATGGTTTGATTTCGAAAAGCACTCGATTTAACTTAAAGAGTCACTGCCTGTAAGAATGTACCAAGTGGTGATTCATGGGTTCTCAGATCTTCTTCTAAAAAATCAGAGTGATGCACCTTCATACCAAACTAATATATCCAAAATTTTAGCTCGCTGACTCTTTCGGTTTGGGCGTAATAAATTATCAAAGTTTTAGCAAAAAAAACCTTGTGAAACGACAAGCACATTCCCGGAAAACGCAAAAATGTGCGCCAAGCTTGTCCCAAAACAATTTTAACATTTTTTTAAACCTCCGGTTGGGCGCATAACACAAGTAAAAAAAAAATTTGGGATCTCGTTGGCGCGTCATGTTATGCGGACCTGAACCTTTGACGAACAGCGCCCTCGTACTGTTTTCAAGGCCTCATAACTCGATGCGCCTTTAAGATCCCAGGAAATAAACAAGTTTAAATGAAAGAACTTGCAGCCCTAAAACAAATTTAAGCACAAAGTGGGTGGGATCTCGTTGGCGCAGAGAGATAATAGAGGTCAAAGGTCAAATTTTACCAATTTCTTGCGTTTCCGCACCTCCGTAACCTTGCGCGCCAACATCAAAAAACTTTTAAAATGACAACCAGGTGTAGAAACAGTTTTCCTCTATGAACAAATAAAACAAGAATCTTGGGATATCTACAATTTTCATGTTAAAATATTTTTTGAAACTTCTCTAAGCATTTGTATTTCACACATATTAGCCTAGAATTAGCTTCGAATGGCACAACATGCACTTTTCTCATTCTTGTAAATACTTGCGCCAACAAGATCCCATCAATTTTTTCTTGTATTTGGTTTAGTTTAGTGTTCCTAAACAGATTTCAATTGAAAAATAATTGGGATCATGTTGGCGCACAAATATAACAAAGGTCAAAGGTCGTACCCAACAACAAATTTTTACAATTTCGGGCGATTTTGCGTCATCACGATATATACGCGCCAATATGGTCCCATTAAATTGTCTGCATTTTATGATTATATAGGTTCTCAGCAACACATAACAAACAAAAACTGTATGGGATTTGTATGGCGCTAACAAATATTAAAGGTCAAAGGTCACAACAGCAATGATGATGTTGCTTCGTGCAAATCATGCAATAGAACTCTGTCAGACATTTCAATCAATGATTTCACAAACCTTTATCTCTTTATAAGTTCTGAGGCTATCAAGACTCGGAGTTGGTGGCAAACAAAAGCACATGCATTATATTTTTTTAGAGAAACTGTGAACAAAATAACAATATTTAAAAACAAATAAAAAAGACAATTACTGCAGGTTTCTTTCAGCTATTTCCTGAAGGGGTACAAAGTACCTGAATTGTCCATGGATGTTAACAGTAATATGGTAACAATAATAACATTAAAAATGTTATATAACATTAAGTTGATGAGTTGAAACTTCACACTTTCAGTTCATGACTTTATGGACTTGCAAAGTACACACAATGTAGACCCAGTATAATATGCATGTGTTTTGTAACTGGGTCATTCCATGTCAAATCAACCAATGGGGTTGCAGGTCACCTCTCAGATTTGGCTGAAATTCATTTCTAATGTTCATCTATGTGTATAATGAGCATGCAAAAAAGAAAATTCCAACTCCAAGTCGTTCCAAAATTAAGGCCCCTTAAAGTGGGCGTGGCAACCCCCTTTCAGTGAACGCGATTTGCGACAATGAATATTTTGCGTTTTGTAATGTGCTTAAACGCGCCTTAAAAAAATATACAAAGCTATAAATTGGTACCTAGGGTGACTGTCACCCAAATAGCTCAAATCTGACCTCAAAACAAGAGCATCACATCCCCTTTTCTCTCTACAGGATGCTGAAAACACTAATTTCATCTGCCGAAAAAAATTAATTTCCATATTCAGACCCCCCTCATACTCACAATTGATAGTTTGAAAAGCTTGATATTGCTATTGTATTATATCTAGGCACATGTGGCTATCCTCAAACAAGGATAGAGCCCTTATTCATTTAATAAAAAGTTTGCAAGGCTCCAAAGTTGGTTCTTGACCGAAAATATTTTAAAAACACCGACATTCTTGGTGACCTTTGACCTTGGCAACAGTTACCCACCAACATTAAACTTAGACCAATTGTAGATACAAGTCCAATCTATATCTGGACTAAATTTCGTTTTGGAGACTCATCTCCTTCATGGTTAGGCAACATTTTGAAATTGGGGTATTTTGACCATTTTTGGTTGCCACAGCAATGCATAAGGATATGCATGTACATCATGTACACACTGTGTAATACACGTGTACATTGTCTCAAAGTGTTGTTATATGACAATTTAACCACTTTTGTTATAAAATGATTTAATCTGATCTTACAAAATTGTGTCTTAAAGATGGGCTACACAATAGTGTCAGATTAAATCATTATTTTATAACAATAGTGGTTTAATTGTCATTTTTACAACACTTTGGGATCAATAGTGTACACGTACGCGTACATGTATGACAGAGTTCTATTGCATGATTTGCACGAAGCAACATCATTGCTGTTGTGACCTTTGACCTGTGATATTTTTTAGCGCCATACAAATCCCATACAGTTTTTGTTTGTTATGTGTTGCTGAGAACCTATATAATCATAAAATGCAGACAATTTAATGGGACCATATTGGCGCGTATATATCGTGATGACGCAAAATCGCCCGAAATTGTAAAATTTGTTGTTGGGTACGACCTTTGACCTTTGTTATATTTGTGCGCCAACATGATCCCAATTATTTTCCAATTGAAATTTGTTTAGGAACACTAAACTAAACCAAATACAAGAAAAAATTGATGGGATCTTGTTGGCGCAAGTATTTACAAGAATGAGAAAAGTGCATGTTGTGCCGTTCGAAGCTAATTCTAGGCTATGTGTGAAATGCAAATGCTTAGAGAAGTTTAAAAAAATATTTTAACATGAAAATTGTAGAGATCCCAAGATTCTTGTTTTATTTGTTCATAGAGGAAAACTGTTTCTACACCTGGTCGTCATTTTAAAAGTTTTTTGATGTTGGCGCGCGAGGTTACGGAGGTTCGGAAACGCAAGAAATTGGTAAAATTTGACCTTTGACCTCTATTATCTCTCTGTGCCAACGAGATCCCATCCACTTTGTGCTTAAATTTGTTTTAGGGCTGCAAGTTCTTTCATGTAAACTTGTTTATTTCCTGGGATCTTAAAGGCGCATCGAGTTATGAGGCCTTGAAAACAGCACGAGGGCGCTGTTCGTCAAAGGTTCAGGTCCGCATAACATGACGCGCCAACGAGATCCCAAATTATTTTTTTTACTTGTGTTTTACACCCAACTTGAGGTTTAAAAAAATGTTTAAATTTTTTTGGGACAAGCTTGGCGCACATTTTTGCGTTTTCTAGGAATGTACTTGTCGATTCACGAGGGTTTTTTGGCTGAAACTTTGAAAATTTATTACTCCAAAACCGAAAGAGTCTGTAAGCTAAAATTTTGGATATATTAGTTTGGTATGAAGGTGTATCACTCTGATTTTTTAGAAGAAGATCTGAGAACCCATGAATCACACCCCCCCCCCCCCTAATTTGGTACATTCTTACAGGCAGTGACTCTTAAGATGAGTCGGCAATGTTGCCATAGTCATTTGTGTTGGGACATATCAGACTTTGGTTAGCAATTAAGACTGATATACACATCTTCAGACCAATCTTAGCTCTTTGTGAAATCTGTACATCCTTTCACCTAGGTCGGTACGTTAGTTTACTTTATAATGCCTATCACATAGGTTTTCTACACCTTTGCAGGGAGTTTGAAATCTTGACGGTTGTTACCGGCCGTTGCACAGGAAACAGTCACAGCCTGTTACATCCTTCGTTGTTTATACCGTGACTACAAGGTATAAGTGCTCTGCACTGAATTCAATTGACCGATTGCGCAACCAATGCCACGTGACCTATATGCGTTATATCAAACATTATCAAACTAGGCGCGATCTCCATAGGCAAGAGCGTTGTTGTAAAGTACATAACGATTTCTGCATTCATTGATGGAGACTATTCTGTCTTGACTGGTATGTGAAGACAATTCCGAGTCCATGCTGTATCATAGACCTACTGGAGTTAGGACAGTTCCAGCAACCCAGGAGTCCAAGAGACCACACGCGCACGTGGCGAAGCCACAATAGAAACGAATTGTCAGGTTTTTCTCATGCTTTCTCTTGGACTATTTTATATTTTTTGCCACTCTCCCAGGATGGCAAAATTACAATAAAATCATAATCGATCGGGTCAGCATACAAAATTATATTATGCATTGTCAACAATATTTTACCTATTTAAAATAGTTTAGAAAATAGCTGTGCTAGTAAATAAATCACTCAGATTTAAAAGTTATTGGGAAATGCACACACATGTTTTATAATAGCGTAGATGGTGTGGCATGATCAAATTGGCCTTCATGGATATGTGCATAAATTAGGCTCATAACGATTTTGAGGGTTTTAAAGAGCACGGTGTTATTTGATTTAACAAATTTGTTAGCGTCGATGGGATCTTGAGGAGAAGGGATTTTCGTCTGTGTGGTTGGCTGCAGATACTGCCACAGCACCTTATTAAGTTTTACATGGGGCTTTTGTAAATAAAAATGTCTTTGAATTATGAACTTATCTCGAAATACCTTGAAGAACAAAGAAGCCCATTGAGATGCCTTCGGGTCTGATAAAGCTCTGCACTGTCCCAATTTTGATCCTTCCATCCAGTCAAATGCGGAAACTCAAATGATATTATCCCCTCAGGGCAAGTCACATTTGAAGACTATTACTTAACTTAAGAAACAAAATATGACGTCAACACTGCGTCATCCGATATCAACTCACACCAACTCCCAGGTCATTGTTTAAGAAGTAGGATATTTAAATTGCATGTCATAAACTCATAGTTTTACAACATAATATAGCTCCCTAACCCTAACCCTATGCATAAGTGTCACTTTTCATGCTCACACATGACCCGAGATTACCCTTGCATCTGGTCCAACAGGAAGTTCATACAGAAACTAAAAGTGAGCAAATTTAATTGTGCGACCATTAGAAATTAATCGAGAATTTTCTCATGGTTTCTTTGTCATCGAAATATATGCAAACTAAAGCGCCACCAAGTATCGGGTTCCATTTCCACACTTAACTGTGTATTGTTACATCTGGAAAATTGATCACATTGGGACTGTGACAACTTAACAACGTCAGCAAGACATTTTCAAGTCTGACTAGTTAAACTTGGTATTAACGAAACCCTCTGTGCTTGTTACGCAACACAAGCATATCTCCTTATTATTAAAATACTTCAATCCGAAAAATTACCTATGCCTCAACACGTTAACATTGTCATCATTATCAAACAATACACCAAGTCAAAGCCTATCTCTAACTTAGATGATAAACAACATGACGTCATGATCACGTCATTTACCTGTAAAAGAGATCTTTTTTAAAAGACAACATTGTCATTTTCCACGGCGAACTTGTATACCGCCCTCTTGTGATAATTTGTGACAAGCCCACGATTGTCGTTTTCAACGTAGCCCGAACATCTGACGTCGCAGTTCGAAGCTCGTGAATAATGCCAGATACTAACCTGACCGGATGTTACCAGAAGCACGTTTGACCTAACATTCATTTCACACAGAGACTCCAATAAATTGAATGAATCAACACTACATGATGTACCCAACATTATGCACACGCTGCGTGCATGCAGGCGATTGAAAGTGCAGCTGACAAACTAAATCACGAGTCCACTCAATCTTGAGTCCACCATTTGGCCATAGCTCAAAAAAATATACGCCCCGATTGAACGAAACATTACTCGCCCGAATCATTCCAATATGACTTATAGTGGCGTCAATTACAGACTGTTCTTATCAACGGAGTCGACCAAATAATGTTAATTTAGGCGAAGTTGGCCATTTTAAGCAAAATCTGCACAAAAAAATAGTCTGACCCCCAGCCTGACCCGACTGACCCCGCCACCGGTTTTCAATCATTTCAGAAACAAATCTGATCCCAAAGATCCACCAAAAAATCCCAAATCTACTAACCCACCTCCAAGAATACATTCCTCACAACCTCCATCAATCTCCAAATCCTCCACTTCCCGTCCCTAAGACGTCCTTCATCCTGCTCCCCTGCCCGGACCGTCCTAACCAGCCACTCCCCAAACCCAAGACTCAGCAGGACCCAGTAACCAATCAAGAGCCACCCTCGACTATTGCCTCCCCACCGAAAGACAAACAACCCCAGTCTCCTTGTGCCTTCTGGTCAACACCGTCCCCCTTACAACAAAAATCTCATCTATTCTCAACTGCAGTTTCTCGAAAGAAAACTATGACCATTCTTTTTTGGTATGCGGCCGTCAGCCATCAGGTGTCGAATTACAAGGTTTTTAAAGTTGTTAGATGACCATTTGCCATTCGCTGTATTTCGTTGAATTTGAACGCTAAAACGAAAAAGTTAACGCTTTTGGGGGGATAAAAACAAATAATTGTTGGTCATAACTCAAGATTGAAACTGATTTGAACTTTGAACTTCATCAGACGATTGACCCTCAGTATCAAGACGACACAATTTTGATGATGTCATGATGACGTCATCGGGTTTTGAATAACATGAGATCAAAGTTTAATATTTGTACAAAATCATAACTCTTGAACCACACATTGGATTTTTACAATCTACACATCATCGGATAGTTCGTAAAAAGTTAAACAAACGCTACACAAAACATGACCCCAGTAGACCTTGACTTACGGTTCAAATTGAAAGTTGAACATTTCAAAAATTCATATCTCAAAAGCTACGTAATACTATAACATAAATTTTGCATCAGGTTATAGATGAGTTATCCTGCCGAAACTTTTGCACAGAAATAATAAAATTTTAACGTTTGGATCTGGTCAAAACTGGACGGCGGAGCACACGTGTCTGTTGAACCACATTGTACGACAACGCATGAAAGTGTAAGCCTATACACATACGTAGTCTTGGTCCAAGACGTCACTATATCATACTCGTAACGTAACGTAACGTGATAACCCGACAGAGTGCACACTTTTCTTCTTGAATTCATTTCGGTTGACGACTGCCTGCAGTAACGTCTTGGATATCTTGTTTAAGGGGGCATCAAGTCATGTTTTATTCATATCAGTGACTAATATGACAAGCTTGCAAGAGAAAAGCAAGATGTGAAAGGTCATGAGGTCGTCGACACGATCGAGCATGACTGTATGCAGTGCATGCTGTGTTAACATCGCACGCGCACTCACGTTTTGATTGGCCATGACTTCTTCATCGCTCTATCAACGCACTAAGCAAGTGATTCTGAAATATGTTTGCAGTCGGTTAGGTTTATCGGTCAATCATTGTTTATTGGACGTTTAATTCTTGTACATTGTCGATATAAACCATGTAGTTTTATAAAAGATTATCTTCGCATCTGAATTACTTGTCATTCTACCATTCGACATGCCCTGAAAATTAACTTTTGGCAATGAAACAATTCTTTTCTTTTTTTACTTTTACCTTTCTTTGCAACTACACGAATGTAATGAGGACTTTTGTGTATAATATTAATTTTCTGTAGCGGAATAATTTACTGCATATTTTATATGTAGGCCTGATTCACTGATAGGTGTTCACAAAGAAAGAAAGATGAACTCAAGACTGTGTTTGGATCATGTTCGTACGGCCATCACTCCAACATACTACTTTCAACAGTATTTTATTAGTTGCTGCATATTATTATAATGAGCGTTTCAAATACCGGGCGCCAGCGTCGTTGTCTCATTAGACTTGACTTCAAGTCTGAGATCGCAGTTATTCCTCTGCATTAGCCACAAAAAACGCCCCCACAGATTAGCTATCACGCCCCCAATTCGCAATCTCAACTTGACCCCCTTGCGTTTATGTATATTCATGTATTCAAAGATAAATTTAAATAATCAAGGGTACGCCAGGGAGCTAGCCAATCAGGAGACGGCAAAAACCTTACTGGCAGCGTCTATTATACTAACAGGCTGAACTCGCTTAAAACTGTTGCTTTATGTTCATTCGATATTAAATTTGTATATAGTCCTTGGTAGGTAGACAGTTTTTAAAATACACAGATAAGTTTAATGAGATCAATTAATGTAGTAAAAAAAAAAACATAACAAAATACATGATTCCTACTCCGCGATAAAAGTTGCACCCTAAAGTTTAAATGGAACAACCTGTCCCGTAGACGGCTTTGTTTGAATATTCATGTTATCAAAGGTTTTTGCGATTCCGACCAATCAGATTGTTCCGTCCACTTTTGGACTAATTTGCCATAGGGTGTGTACAAACTGTTGAACAATGGTCCCAAGTCTGTGATCATAGACTAATGACGGAGGTTAATCTACAAGGGGGCGCTATTTCAGGCAATAATGTATTGGCTATCGTGTAGACTAAAAGCCACGATTGCAGACTTGGAAGTCTATTGTCTCATCAGTGTGTGTGCTGCACTTTGCGGTTTTGACTGGCTTTTCAAATACCGCGATCCCTGTGCATAGGCCTATGTGCAGTTTCTCTATTGCAAGGTCAAAGTGCGTAATGTTATACAATTTTAGCCAGCCTATTTTCCGTTCATGTATATGTGTGTGGAAATCTATGTCTGTTCAATAATGCGTTATCGTTTATATAGCCGTTTTGGTAATCCCTCTTAAAATTAATGGCAATAAAAACTTACTTGGTTAGAAGTACAGCAACTTCGCTGGTGTAAAGCATTTTGAGAGAAAATTTCACTTCCAAGAGAGTTTTTCTCCCCAAAAATTTGAATCTGAGAAAAGTACTGCAAAAACGTTTCTCAGATTCTATTCCAACCACGGATTATTTTTCTTGCGTTGACATAATATTCGCTCCGGATTTTCGGCGATATCTCAAAAACGCGACCACCTTTTGAAACTCCCATGAACTTCATTTTACTCGTGCAAATATCTCAAATAAACCTCATTATTAAATTATTCCTTCACTGTTCATGTAAACATTCAACAAACAAAGACTAAGTTAAAGGCACATACACGTTGGTAATTGTCAAAGACCAGTATTCTCACTTGGCGTATCTAAACATAGGGCCTATGCATAAAATGCACAAATGCACAAAATTAAAAATGTGTGAAAATTTGGGCTCAATGGTTGTTATCAAAGTTGCAAGAAAATAATGACAGAAAAACACCCTTGTTGCACAATGTGTGTGCTTTCAGATGCCTGAAAAAGGCTTCAGGCCTGAAGTCTTTTTCAGATTCAAATATTTTAGTGAGAAATTACCTTTCTCAAAAACTACGTTACTCCAGATGGAGTCGTTTCTCACAATGTTTTATGCTGTCAACAGCTCTCCTTTGCTCGTTTTTATGCTAATATATATTTTGAGTGGTTACCAAAAGTTCCCAGTGCTTTTAAATATTGATATAAACAAACAAAAGGTAAGCAATTTCAGAATAATCTACAAAATTTTTAAGTCCAAACCCTAACCCATCGTAAGGTCTTTTCAGAAGGCATTTTATTCACTTCATAATAATTCCTGGCGATAAGGTACTTTTCGCCACAATGCCATTCACAACAACGTCCGTTAGCTAGCTAACTTTTAGAAACACATGGTGAGTCATGAATAATTCATGAAAAAGTGCAAACTTGATCGTTGATTGGCTTCCCCGGAAAGTCGGGGGGAAAACAATAAAACACTTAGGCACCCTCATACAAGATATCCAAGACCTTCGCGGAAGCTGGAAATCGAAGCAATGATAGACGTACGCAGAGCAAGCGGGCGATACGGTGCGCTGCCCATGGTAGTGAGGTTGGGAATCAATCCATGCGAAGGTCTTGGAACCAAGACTAACACATACGCTGAACGACAGCCACGTGCACATTGCCTGTGTAATTTACACTAGCGGGATGCGATTTTTTTTTCCCAGCGCGGTAAAGGCCAATATTTGCATACCTCGCTCCCATTGGCTTGGGTATGTCATGTGTGTATGCATTTGCTTCTTTACACGTTGTAGAGGGGGAAAGAACAGCTGCATATAATCGCTCATCACATACCACTTTTCGTCAGCCCGGACTATTCGCAAGCTCAGTTTGCTACACTCTCTCAGAAAGAAAAAAGGTATAAAGTTTTATGGAGTTTTTGAAGCAACTGGTACTAAATCCACGTACATGTACATACGTTGCATTGCAGTACTGACTACTGTACTACCATGACTACACAGCTACTGCACATGTCTGCTACATACACTACTCTTCTGTAAAGCTTCAACTTGTCGAAACTAAGTATTCAATTGATTGGCTTTAGTTTTGAATCATATTCATAAACCTTACTTATCCTTACCTTCAAAGAAGGACAGTCATCTACAGTGAGACGTGTGCACTCACAGTCCATGGTCGCAGTATTGTTTTACGAACTTATGGATGGATGTACATGTACACACAAGAGCAAAAGCAAAGACATGTAGACAAAACTTTTTGCCTGCCAGCGCTGCCTATTACAAACACATCCCGCCGTTCATGCAACAGTTACAGTGCGATTATACATTCATGCAACGGTCGTAGGTAGCGCGTGGCAAAGTCCATCAGCTCTAACGACTTGAGTAGCTTGTTCCCGGCCGAATATTCATATATGGTAAATTATACATTGCATATATGCAGAATTGCCTTAGGTGTTTTGATGATGTTAAAACTTATGTTAAGCAACCAGTATATGCCAAAGAAATCCACTGGTTTCTTTGTATGGAAATTAGGCTTCTGTGCTCCTGTGTTTATTTGTTACTTGATATCCTTTTTTCTTTAATTCTTTATTTCTTTGTTTCGCTTTTTCTTTATTTGTTAAATGTGTCTTTGTTTCTACACCTTTTTCATGTCCGTGTTTTGCCGTTTGTTTCTTTGTATCAATGAACTTTTAATTTCTTTTTCAGTATATCTCGGTTTTTCGGTATGTCTTTATTTCTGCATTTTTGAGGTGTTTTTTATCTTGTTATTTCTTTGTTTGTTGATGTCCAGGGTGTCCCCACTAATGCCGGCCATGACTACATACTGCTTGTCTTTATGTTATGCTGTTATTCAGTAAATGAGTAAGCAATGTATCAACTTATGAAATAAATGATAAAGGAGAAACATATGAAGGGGACATAGGAGGCCATGGCAATCTAAACATAAATGACCTGGATGAAGACAAAGTATTATTGACAGAATATGTGCAGTATTCTTATAAATGTGGATTTTTGGGTCCCACTTTTGAGCAGAATGTTAATTTAATCATCTCAGTCATTGTTGAATTAATTTTATTCACTGCACTTAGTATTTCCCCGCCAGTTGACTTAGTGTCGTTCCCGAGTCCTATAAAAACATAACATACTGCTAATTACACACTTTGGTAATTGGCAAAACCCCCAATTTATGCTTTTAATATACCAAATTTATCCCCAAATCAATACCCACAAAACATGCGTGACGGGTATGAGACACGCAAGGGCCAACCAATGCGGGTGTCCAGCTACCGTTGCAAGCTTTGGCGGGGAGACGTCGAAACACCAATGCAGACCCCAACCACCCCGCGCAATGGGTGCGTTTTCGCGGTCGTAATCAATAACCATGCAATAACTATCTCAGTTGAACTGCCCATTGGTTAATCACTGGCCAAAGATCGAAACAGATATTGGTTACAGCCGCGAAAACGCACCCAATAATGGCCAACCAATGCGGGTATCCGGCTGCCTTTGCATATAATCGCGCGTAGACGTCGGAACACCAACGCAGACCCCAACCCACGGGTACACCGAAATTGACCCCAGGACGCATCAATTCAGCAGGGTGCGGGCGCCAGTTGACGTGAAAACATGGCGGCGCCCTGAAACCATGGCGGCGGCCTGTGTTTGCATTAACAAAGATGGCGGCGCCCTGTATTTGCACTAACACAGATGGCGATTTAACTATTCTTATAGTGCATTCGAGTAGCTTACACGTGTAAGTAAAACTTACACGAGAACGTTCGATTAGCCATCACGTGATACTCGTGTCTGCCCCGGTGTCAGCCACCACAGCCCCAGTTCGAGTGCGGGTCTCTGGTGGATGCCCGGGTGTAATGACGTAGTTTCTGGCTGCAGGCGTATCATATCAAGATGGCGGGGGACAAGTTGGTTGCAACGCGAGTACAAAAACTACAAATACACTGATTTATCGTCTATGAAACAATAATATGGCAAATAGAAAAGAAATGCATTTCCTGAAAAACAAACAGTTGGTGACTCTGTGCAAAATCGTTTCGATTACCACGAGTGTAAACCACTGATCTCTATATACTGACTCAGTATAATAGAGATCAGTGGTGTAAACCCCCGAAACACACGGGGAAGCTAATCGAACGCACCCTTATAATGGAGCAAGTTCGGGTGGGCGACTAGAGTGACTAGACTTACCAGAAACCATAGAGCACAGGGAGATTGGTTAGATCAACCATGCACTGGAGCATGTTCGATCATAGAGCAAGGAACTGACTTGCTCTATGGTTCAATCTAGTCAATTCGAGAGCTACGTCACACAGTCTAGTCACTCTAGTCGCCCACCCGAACTTGCTCATAGATGTACTATTTACATGCACTGTTTACATGTAAATTAGCCCTGGCGGTCTTTTACATTCGCAACAATTTATCTGTGTACAGCAGAGACGAAGAGTCCTGTAAAGGGCTACATGTACTTTACAGCTATATATGTAAGAAATGCATTTGGCGTCGCTATTACATTTAACTTAATTTGAATAATGTTAACCTAGGTCTACAATTTCATATGGTTTCGACGCTTCAGGAGCTTTACTTTTTTTATTGCGGTAATTATTTATTTCTTTTGGGGTACTGGGGTAACTTATCATTGTCTCAAAAAGGGTTCAGATATCAGCCTTGTATACCATGAACTGAGACCATTGAAGGTAGATGAAACCGCATTTTGGGGATGATGTACTTTTTCGAAATTTCATATCTGGAGAACCATACGTGTATACACGATCTTTGAAACAAATAGAGCTATTAAAATATTGTACAAATTGTATACAAAGTTTGACCCCGTGTGACCCTTAGTTCCGGTCAAAACTGGAAGTTGAAGTGAAAATAACCATTCCGGGCCTTTTAAAAGGTCTGCACAAAATATGATCTGGAATTTGGACAAGGTCTCTCTATATGTAGTGAGTTTGACCCCTTGACCTTCCAGTTAAAAGAGTAATGACGTAAATATCTTCAACAGCGCCCAAGCATGACAAGTTGTTAACAAAAGAACTCTTTTGCTGGAAACTTGTTGCAAGTCCAACACGGTTTAAAACTTTGCAAATACTTATACATCTCAATATCTGGATAACAAATGGGCTATGGCCTCATGACAAGTTTTTTTTTTTTTTTTTTTTTTTTTTTTTATGCAAGTCGCCAGTCACACAACGCCTGAATGCCACTTCAAGGTGCGGGCTACAATCAACTATTTTTTCCAGGGGCCGTTGCCACCTACTCCTGGGGCTGAAACAGGGTTACCCCCTTTACAGTCCTTACGGATGTAGGCTTGGGTATCATCCATCAGAAGCCTGGCTGGTAGAGCAGAAAGCACTACCCCCAACTTTACGAAGCAATCATGGTTAAGTGTCTTGCTTAAGGACACAAGTGTCACGACCGGGACTCGAACCCACACTTTGCTGATCAAACACCAGAGCTTGAATCCGGTGCTCTTAACCGCTAGGCCATGACACGCCACAATGTTAACAGTTATCAAATTAGGCTCGATCAAAGTTTTTTATTTCAAAAATGAAAATCTTTAGAAGCAACTAATCTAACGTGTCATACAAAGACATGTTTACCAAATGTTCTCTTTACTTTTCACCAGCTTTGCTAATTTATTCATGTTTTCCGAACACTTTGTTTTTGTTTCAACAAAAATTTAAGCCAAGTTTTTTTCTGCGTCTTCTTCTTCTCACTGAACCTTCTCCGGACGAATTCTGAATAAGTAAACGTCATGCAGACTTGAAACTTGGCATACATTTACATATATTACAATCTACACATCATCGGATAGGTCGTTAAAAGTCAATAAGCGCTACACACAATGGGACCCCAGTTGACCTTGACTTCCGGTTCAAACCGGAAGTTGAACATTTCACACACAAAATTCTCAAAAACTACGTAACATTTTAACATAATTTTTGCATCAGGTTATAGACAAGTTATCCTGTCCAAACTTGTGTACACAAATGATGGCATTTCAATTAATGCATCTGGTCAAAACCGGGCGTCAAAGCGCACGTGTCTGTTGACTCACATTGTATGACAACGCATGATAGTGTAGGTTTAAACTCAAACATACGCCGCGCACTGTACAGCCACGCACGTGTACGTGCAAGTGTAGTTTTAATTGAAATGTACATGTACATTACTGTATTGAGTACAGTACAGCTACATGAAGGAATACATCTAGTGTCGCTCACTATTCATTGTATATTACACACCCAAAATAATAATATTGTTGTCGGTGTAATATTTGAAAAATTCATAACTCCTGAACCACACATTGGATTTTCATAATTCATACGTCATCTGAAAGGTCATGGAAAAGATCAACACACGTTACACAGCGTGACCTTATGTGATATTGACTTCTAGCTCAAACCGGAAGTTAAACTTTTAAAATGGAAACAAATTTATTCCTGAACCACACATTGGGTTGATAAGGTGAAATGTCGTCACCATTTTCATCCTATCATATTTTGATGGCATATCTCACAAACACTTTGTTTTTGTGATGTCACAAAAACTGAATGGCTAGTTTTTATTTTTTTTCTAATTCTTTTTTTCTTCTTTGTTTACGACTCAGCCCATTGGTCACTGCTACTATCGGGTGGAAGTACGTATTAATTCTGGTCAGATGCGGACGTTGTCCCTGTGACCCGAGCCATGCGATTGGTCAAATACAATGTTAATGTTTGCAATAAATGAAGGGCATACAGGGGTTAAATCGAATATATCTGGACATTAAAGCAGTGGCGGTACGAGGCCTGTGATTGGTTGGTTATATACCGGCATTAAAACGACTATCAGTATTAAGTCGAATATTATGTGAACACTAAATTGGATAATGTCCACATTTAGTCGAATTTATGTCTACATTTATTCATATTGTATGTCGGACAATAAATTGGATAATGTTCAGTGTCCACATTTGGACATTTAGACATTTGGACATGTGGTCAAGGTATGTCTACATTAATTCAAACTATGTCAGATATAGATATGTCGTCTTCTGTCCAGTGGTGTTCCATACGCGTTCCATTTAGTCTACGGAACGGTCTACCAAGTTACCCCAAAACACAACATGAAATGTGTTTCTTTAGAACACGTCTCAAAACTTACTCTTTTACTCTCTGGCTGTAATAGTTAAGCGATACTTTCCTCTTGTCTTTCGTGCAGTTTGCTTTATTATATACCAGCGCTTTACAAAACATTATTGTTATTAACAAAATACCTTGATAAGGCACCTGAGTCAGCTCGTTGAGACCACTTTCATTTTTATGAAGGTTGTGAGGTCGAGATGTTTGGGGTAATTTGCAAATAAAACTTATTATACTCATTATGCTTTCAATTAATCTAAAGTGCACTTTAAACTACGATGCTCTTACACCAATGTTTATAGGCACTTGTGGTGCAAATACAGGATACTTTTGGTGAAAACAATAGATTGATTGTTGTAACAATACAACCACAAGGTTTTTGTTGAAAGGTATTTGTTGAAAACGTAATAACTTAAAATTCCAAGCTTAAGCAAGTGAATTCGAGTTTTAGAGATTAAAACGTTATTTTCAGGCTCTCGATAATCAATGCACCAATGCTGACTTAAACTATGCCTATATGGATTGCTATGGTTAAAGATTCAATAACTAAGGCATGTTGGCATGAAGGAGCATATAGTAGGTGGCCACAAGAGTATCCCGGACTCGGTGCTACCGGCAAAGCGACTTCTGCTGTGACGGAGTGTGACGATGCCAGATGTTAAGGCACGATCGTGCTCAAATGTGTATTTGATTCTGATCAACTCAAATGTAACAGTTACAAAAATATTTTAAAACCTCAATCGAAATAACCAACTGTGATTTGTTGTGCACTCAAATGATGTTTCTATAGTGCCTCTGGGGGAACACACAAGACTTAAATATTGACATCAAATTTCAATTAGATTTCTACTGGCCAGCGACAAAATCTGTCACTAATAGTAAGCATATACGCACGACCTTCAGACTGAGGCAAGGGACCAACGATGGCAATGTGAATGTGACTAAAACGTGAATCGGGTTAAGCAAAACTTTCTAAAGGCGTTTTAACATGACAATAAATTTTAGCCTATTGACAAGCCAAACATTGTTCTAGTCCAGTTTTTCACATCTCGATCGATAATAGGGCGCTGGAATGTTTGCGCCGCATTTCTCAAACCGAACGGCATCTTAATAGATTCGAAGAGGTCAAATGGAGTTATGATAGCTGTTTTGTGAATCTTTGGGAATCTGATGATATGCTCTCTCTAGATAAATCTTGGAAAGTATCGTTTTCCGTTCAAAGGTGCAGTGGAATCGTGGATGTGAGGAATCGGATAATGATCAGGAATAGTGATTTTATTTAAGGCACGGTAATCGCCGCAGGGACGCCAATCTCCGGATTTGTTTTTGAACCATGTGTAATGGCGTTGCGTAACTGCTCTGCGATGGTCTAACCATTCCTAATTGAAGCATATGGTCAAATTCCTTTTTTGCTTTTTATAAACGATCCGCTGCTCGTGGTCCATTGGTAAAAATGTGATGAGTAACGTCGTGTTTTGGCGGCCGCGGCATTGTATTGCGGTTTCAAAAAGTAACGCATGAAATTCGGATATACCGGTATCGATACTGAACGATGAACTTGGTGTGGGTGTTGACAAATACAAGCCTGGGGTTGAAAGTAAGGTTAGTGAGTCAACTAACCTACAGTTTATGATGTCAACCAGTAACGAAAATTGGTCCAGAAAATCTGCGCCAATAATAGCTTGACTCACGTCAGCAAGGGTACAAATCTACACGTACGTCTTAGACCGAGATTAAGCGTATAAGTGAACTTTCACCATAAGTTTTAATTGGTGTTTTGAATGCCGCTTGCAAAGTGCACTGAAACGGACCATTTTTGTCTTACATTTGCCCAGTATCGATTAAAACAGTAATGCCAGTCGATTATCCTTGACGCCAACACGACGACTTGGTCGTTGTTTGCCAGACAATTGCACCGTACTTAATTGCTGGCGTTGTCGTTTTCCTGCTTGCTCTTACGGTATGTACAAGGTTGAAGACGTTTGTGGGCTTAATCTCCATAACGCCAATGGTACCAGCATTGGTCACCTTGGTGGTCATTGGGCGTTGGGGATCGTGTGGAACGTGCGTCGCCGTTACGCCTCCGACTGCCACGGCTCCTAAACCTATACCTATAGATTGCCTGCGCATTTTGCTTGACAATGCTTCAACTTTTTTGTCAATGGTCTATCATTTCACGCAGCTCACTGGTTTCGGAGTGTGCCGATTCTACTGGTTTATGAACTGAAATGGCTGCTATCCCCCCCCCCAGGCGCTGGTGTTACCTCAAGAACTCTGTCTGCCACACATGCTAAATGGTCAATGGACACTGTTTCGTTGGTAGGCGCAAGGATGAGCTACACATTGGTTGGCAGACATTGTAAAAACAATTGTTTTAAAATGATTTCTTCGAGCTTTTGGTCGCCAAGTAATTAACGCATACGCCTTAAAAGATGAAAGGGTTTCGATCGCCTATTCGGCTATAAAGCAGCTGATGTAATCGCTTTTGCGTTGAGGCTGATGTGCGCCGAATTCATTCCTCCTTTAAGATACCATAAGGGTTTTCGCCTGGGACTTCTAAAAGAAAGTCACGTACTTCCAGGGCAATTTCGGGCTGCAGAGCAGAAACTACGTATGCATACTAAGTTTGCTGCTGTGTTATGTTTCGTGTCATAAACTGCGCTTCTACTTGCCCGAACCATATTCGCGGGTCATTCGGCCAGAATGGCGGCAGCTTTAAACTAACCGCAAATTGTGGTGGTGGAAGTTTGTCCTCGCCCTCAGCCATGCTGGACTGTAAAAACGCAAGAAGCAAGTTACTGATTAAATGACAATAAAATCAGTGTCTTTTGATTCAATCTAACTGATGTTGTAAGGTTCGTGGGTCTATTTCAAAGCATTTCAAAAGCTCATTATACCACTTTCTTTTCAGCGTTGATTTAGCATGCAGGCCGTCATACAATTAGAAAAAGTCTTTGCGTAATGAGGTATAATGACGAGACCTATTTTTACGCTTACTTGGCTTTCTAACTGAAGTGTGCCATAAAAGTGCACGAGTGCTAATACCGAATTGCAATTCAGAGTGCATTCGCCTGGTCTAGGAAAGAATCAAGCTGGTTTTGATTGTGCTTCAGTTCGCTTTCTGTCAAGATTGGGGGAGACAAAAGCTTAGTGGCTTGAAACCTAGCAATTGAAGCAGGCAGAATGGTTACAATAGACACTGCCGTTGTAGGTTTGCAAGCTAAAACCTGGCGCTTGAAACGCTTAATTTTAGCAAATAAACTGTCCAAAGAAATATGTGACTTTTGCAAAACTTTGGCACGAGAGTGTGGTGATCGTTAATACCAGCAGCTAATTTATTAATGATGAAATCAGAGGTACTATAACTCATAACAACTGGCTCATGCTTTCTACCCTGGTCGCGGTTTAGGTGGTGATTTGCATTACGACGATGCAGAGAAATTCCGAATGCACAGCACCAATTCAGGTAATGTATTCTTCTTCTTTTTTCAGCAAACACCATATTAAAAACAACTGAAAAGGGGGGGGAATCCATACAAGAGAACTGGTTGGTCAAAAAGCCTTTCTCGTAACTCACGCAGAACTAAACAATGGGACAGACAAAGCATGTCATATGATATTTTGTTAAAAATTAACTTGAACGAAATCATTTTCAACAAATTGACCATTTGCATTTGTTTATTAGGTGTGTATTTACTATTCGGTTGTCAGTTTTCAAGTTTTCTGCGGTGCAATTGTGCTAAAATTTGATCCAAAAAACGAGCCCCTTTTTTCAAATTTTTAACTAGTGTTTTTTATCACCGTTGACGGCGCCCCCGTATGTTCGGAACCAATACGTCATACTGCGGACTAGCCATGATTGTTTATCGTCTCTGTGCATTTATTGATTGGTTTCTTTGGATCGTATCCTATTTCTGGTTGGTTTTTTTCTCTCTTCAATAACGTGTGTAAGTTTGTATCATCCGTGCAAATATGCTGTGGGTGGATTCCAGAAACAGCAAAATGAGTCCCGAGGTTTTTTTTTTTTTCACTTTCAGAGAAATCTGGCGATGTTTGTTAAGATATCTCGAAAGGATTTCAAGTAAAAAGTGTAACCTATAAAAGCTTCAATTTCTGTTAAGTTGTTCAGAGATCAAGGGTTGTTACTACGGAGCACCAAAAGGGACATAATAATTTCTCTCGAAATAAGTTCGAAAGCTCATATCATTTTTTTTTTTTTTTTGCCCTCGAAATTGCCAGAGCTCGATTAAATTTTGCAAAAGCTCGAAAAAAATTATGCTAAATCAATCCCTGCTCTCAAATCATTTCGCCCGATCATTTCGGGAGCTCAAATAAACTATTGCGAAATCAGTTCGTGCTGTCGAAATCAATTCGATTGCTCAAAATAATTTATTATAATATGTGTGCTTGGAATAATATATTGCCAGAGCTCATAATAAATTATTGCAATGGTACAAAACAAACCTTGTGTGCTCTAGAATTCATTTCGCTTGAAATCATTTCGAACGATAAAAATAGTTTGTTTTGAGTGAAAACATTTATTTCGTGACCACTCAAAGAATTCAAACACACGTTTAAGTGGGGTAAAACAAATTAGTCTGCAGTATGGCGTCACAGTGTTGTTTCAATTCCTAGGCGCTTAAGGGCTTGTCGTGAAAAGCCCGGTTCATACTTCCTGCGAATGCGAATGCGAAGTGAATTTGACGTCACAACTCTGTTTTCGGTGCGAATACAGCTCAACTCTTGCGGATATTCGTTGCGAATTAGTGACGTCAACATTCGCTTCGCATTCGCATTCGCAGGAAGTATGATCCGGGCTAAACTCTGCGTTTTTTCCCAGTGTAACCTTCTTGATCAAAATGTGGTTTTTTTTACAATACGACAAACTGTTTTTATTTAGTTCCAATCGTCTATATGTAATTATTACGCAATCGTTAACCTTTCTTCAAGAAAAACAACAATGTTTAAGACACTGCTCTAGAATTACAAAGGTCATGGGTTCGAATTCCACCCGAGTAATATGCCTGTGTTACTTTGTTCACAGAACTCGGGAAAGTACTGAGTATACAGTGCTAACACACATCGGTGTAGAGTAAAACCAAAATTAATATTCTTTATCCCCGATGCAAAATTAACATCTATTAACATCTATTAAATGTTAATTTCGTTCATGTTGATTTAGTAAACACGACAAATGAGTACAAGGCGTAAACTAACTTGCCTGTTGTATAAAACTCTGTGAACATAAATGGCATCCCTTCTTACTCATAATTTTGTCTTTCCTTTATTTCATTTCAGATGATATTGACCTCCTGTATGTAAGTGTGCATGAGATTGGGCATAGCATTGGCATAAGCCACAGTGCCACTAAAGGTGCCATTATGTACCCAACGTACGCCAAGGTGCCTAAAGTGGCACTTCATTGCGATGACATTCAGGCTGCCCGAGCTCATTATGGTCAGTAATTGCTACTGAGCAGTCACGAATCACTTCTTTAGTCACACGTACTAGTTTGTTTGGTTGTTCACGATAAGCAACAATGTGTTTCATCTCTTATCAGCTTTGTATTTTCTATGATAACTGTATCAACACATGCGGGGATTATCAATCGCTGCTAAGATTATGCGTGCTTAGTAACCAAACTAATAAACATTATGCATTGACATCATCAAGCCGCCAATCAGGACTGGCCAATGAACGACCTCCTTTTGACCTCTAGGCGAGGGCGCCCTACTAAAATGACGTCACATGCATAAGGTCTATTCTGTCAGTTTGCAGGGACAACTTCGTATTTTCAAAATAACACATTATACTAAGAAGCTGCATCCAGTTCTTTATCTAATATAGCAAGGAAGAGAAGATTATTGGTAATGTCTGTAGGGACAGAGCAGGGGATATTAGGACAGCCTCTCTTTCAAATTAACCCTGTAACTCACCGTCCACAATTTCACAAGATTTTCTTTGGTTCATTGAATTATTATTTAGGTTAATAGAACTTATACCTTTTGAAGTATGACGTATGACGTATGACGTTTTTACCAGCTAATATTACACCACATTTCGATGTATTATTGCTCAGCAACAACAGTAGTTAATCAACTACACGTCGTAAACATTTTACCAACAAAAGCACACTGGAATTCCCATAATCTTTCCAGACAAGTAGTTTCATGGGAGAAAACAAAACATGGTTTAAGCCCATACTCACATACCAAGAACAAAAATAAATACACTCGCGTTTGTTTTATATAAAATAAGCGACTGTTTTCTACTTCTTCGAACTTTAACTTCAAAAAGTAAAAAGGGTCGAACTGATGACGTATCGACACCTCGGTTTTAAAATTGCTGGTACAAAGCCATATATAAATGTTACAATTACATTGAAGTGTCCGGGGTAATAAAATTAGCAAATTTCACAAAATGAAAAGTATTATGTTGACAGAATGGTGTATAAGGCTCCATACGACCTGCTGCCATAGGCTACCAGGTAGCTGCTATAATTATGTATGTTGCTAAATTCCTCCGATGACGTTTCTTTGCAGTCCCATGTGCATAAATGTAACATTTTCTTAGGCTAATACATTTTGAATGGCATTGAAGGACTTGAAAAACATTAACTGACTTGCACTCAGTTTTTGTTACTGTAGTGAAACTCGGTGTGGAGTCGGTGTTCGGGGTGCTATCATTAGGGTAGTTTATTTTCTCTCTCCTCCAAAAGAAAACCTAGACACAGTCAACCATTCAATAGTGTCAACGATGTGTCTATTAGTATTACAACAAAGATATTGCAGACTTAGCTTTGCACATGTTCACAATTTGTATCCGCTAAACATGACTTTTAACCAAAATTTATATAATTCGAACTCAACAGTATGATATTAATTTCTTACCAGCCAGTACCGGGTTGGACCAGGAAGACCTCCTCTCTTATGCTCGCTCTAACATGCCATTTTGGCCCTCCAAATTGGGAATTTTGTTACGGCCAAAAGTTCCAGCTGCTTGCCCGTCGAGGCTTGAAACGGAAAAAGACCTCATCTCTTCCATCCATGCGGGAAGCCACCGCACTTTCTACTTGACCTTCAATCACTCCGCAACTACCAGAATAGACTGGTTTACCCAAGAGACCGGGGTATTCCTCCTGATCCAATGTTAAATACACAAGTTTCTAAGAGGTAATCGCCTACATACAAAATAACCTTAAATATCACTACCCAAAGGAAAGTAAATAAATTTGACCCTATAGTTATGTAAGACCTATTTGCAACCAAGTGTGCCCTTGACAACCACGAGTCAATCCGCACCTGACCTTTAGCATGTAAACAATGAACAGCGCCCTCCATCTATTGCACATCCGCTACATGTTTTGAACCATTGATACGGGCTGTAAGTTATTAATCAAATAATCAAATATATTCTTGAAATCACCACATCTCTCCTCTACTTGGATGATCTACTCCTGAAGATCAATAAAGTTTGGCGTACTATATAATTCAAACTTCACAATCTTACCAAACCCCTTAACTTGAAGAAAAATGTCAACATCAACATCAATAAACATCTGGTAAAAGTTTGATTAAAAAAACATAATCCAATCCCAACTTCTACTTTGAAAATCACATGACAGCAGAGGCCATGACAATTAATAAATATAATAAAACTTATTACACTGTAGCATCAGCTCAGGGTATTAACAGAATGGATACCCCAAACTTCTGCATTAACACACCTGAACATCAACAACCCTCGTGTATTCAAACAGTCACCACAAGATGTTTTGATAGCATCCCTATATCCGAAACAATACATGTTTACACATAAGAAAATACAAACAATTATGAAATAAACTTTTGGTTCCTGCTTTGATTGGAAATGACATCTGATCAAAATAATAAACTACCACAAACGAGATTGGAAAAACTTCACCAACTGCCTGAGTGTCCTCTCATACTGGGTCATACCCTGTAAGTTCAAATGAACACCATCAGAAATGTATCTAGGATTTTTCAACCCCCTGTGGTGCCAAACCCACCACGTATCCTCTACAAATGCTGAACACTCAACGAGCTGGTTGAAGGCTTCTGCCTTCTCATTGAACTCTTCCAATGAAACCTGGGATTCCCTCAACGACCCAGTACGAGGAAGGACTGGCAGAAAAACAACTGCCTCTGGCTTGATATTCCACCTCGGGAGTTCATTTACAAACTTACACAGTGCAGCATGGACCCGCTCTGGTCTCAGTGTTTTGCAACACAAATCATTTGAACCTAAATCAATGATCAAAACGACAGGATTAGCCTGTTTTATCTGATTTAAATACTTCAAAGGCCTCCCTTCAATTCTGTCAAAAGAGAGACCTCCCTCACCTAAACACATAACTGGAACTGAACTTCTCTGAAGCTTTATCTCATAGACGGGGCCTTGTCTATGTTTTAACCGTTTCACAAAACTATGACTGAAAAGCACAAAATTAGTCATCTTACATACAAAATAAGAGAGGAGCTTCCTTAGTCCCTCGTAATGAAAACAAAACCCCATTCTATTACTACTGTATATACATGTACCCCCCCCCCCAAAAAAGTATTTCTTGGACTATAAACGTGTAATCAACAATATCAAGGTAACGGGAGAGAAACCTCGGGTCAGGGTCTCCTAGCAGAACTGGATACCCCATAGATTCAGCATGAAAACGCCTGAACTTCGACAACTCCTCCCTTACATTAGTGTTATTCCTCTGCAACCCTTAAGCTACCTGATGGGACCCTCCAGCCTGGTGTGCTGAAGAGAAACTGGATACCCCAGACCTTCTACTCAAGCACGCCCCAGATCTGGAAGCACCCATCAGACAACGTTAGAGGTCTGTCAACAGAATTATTTACCCATACCCTGCATACTTATCCCACCATATTTTAGTGTGCGGCAGACTTTGGCAAACGAAATGGGTTCCCATGCAATCCCTTTGTGGTCCGCTGAGACCTGCGTGGAAAAGCATTGTTGGAGCCATTGTCACACAATGGCTCCCCTACTTTTTCACTGCTTACCCCTGTTGGGTAGTTTACTAGAGACTGGTCTGGCAAGGTCCCAGAGTCTGACACAATCACATCATTCATTGAATCCCCATCTGATCCCTCACTGTCAGACTCTGGTTCTGCCAGGGGGTCCAACAGTAGATATTTTCTATTAACTGTACTCTCCTGCCCCCCACTTACTGGTCGGATGCGGCATACATCTCCACACTGATTCACCCAAACTACAATGTACGGATCTTTTTCATACTTGTTTTGCAACTTGTGGAGACCACCAAATGCACATCTACGCATTAGTACCTGCGAACCTGGCGCAAGCGGCCTATGAACCAAATGACCCCTGGAATCATACTGCGCCTTATTATAACTAGCCCTCTTAGCTACTCTATCCTTTACAACATCAGCAGCACGATTTAACAACTGAGATTGTTCTTTAACAAACTCTTGTCCCCAGTCCGAGTCTGTGCGTCCGAGCATTTGATCTAAAGGGATAAGTGGTTCCCTTCCAAACATGAGAGTATACGGTTCAACGCCGGTCGCAGTGTGCGGCGTGGCATTGTACACAAACACCAAATGTGAAATTAGGTCTGGCCACTTGCTTCTATCTCGCTCATCTAGTGATTTAATGAGACCAAACAGGGTACGATTAAAACGCTCCGCCTGGGCGTTTCCCTCCGGATGGTAAGGGGTAGTTCGTGACTTCCTAATACCATATAATGAGCACAACTCCCTGACAATATCTCCCTCGAAATTTCTTCCTTGATCACTATGAATACGGGTTGGGATCCCAAACTTAGTGAACCACTGATCCCGGAGAGCCTTTGCCACAATAACTGCAGTCTGGTCTCTGCAAGGCACGGCCTGCGAGAACTTTGTGTAGACGTCCGTCATGATTAAAACGTCTTCATAGCCCCCTCGTCCCTTGTCTACCTTCACAAAATCTACTGCCAAAACCTCTAACGGTCGAAAAGCCAAGAGGTGCCTCATAGGCACTCTAACCTGCGGCTGTGTAGCCTTAGCAACCGTACATAATTTGCAGCGGTGAATATGACGACGTACATCCGCCGTCATCCGGGGCCAATAAACTCGCCTTCTCAACAATGAGCACGTACGAGTCACACCCTGGTGTCCCCATCCGTCATGACACCCCTCCATTATCCTAGGCTGTAAACCCTTTGGTAGAAGTATTTGGAATAACTCCCCAACTCATAACAAGTAAGGTTTCAGATACAAACATACATTTTTTCCCGAGGTCATCCCCATCTTCAAGTAAAACAAATCAAAGAATAAAACAATAAAATAAAATTAAAAAGCTCAACTTAATAAAAATCATTTCCATGTTTATTTTTGTCCGATGAAAGGCCAGAATAAATAAAGACAACATTTTTCACAAGTTTGAATGGAAGAATTAAAAAGATTTGTTTAAATGGTTAGTTAAATACTAACACTAGAGTAGAGTAGTAGTAGTAGAGTACTGCAACATTGCAAGTGTAGTAAAAAATGACAAACACCTTGCCTTTATAATTATAATTATATTTATAGTTTATGTTGTTGGTCTAACTTAAAATAAGGGCAAACGTTGTGAATAATCACCACGATATAATCTTTAAAGGATTAATAAATAAATTCCTGGAAAAGTCACTTCTGAAAAACATCACGAGGATCTGTAGTAACTAATAGTAAGGCCTCTAGTCTAACTCTAAGGTAAGGGTATGCAAGTCAGTACCATTTATTATTTTGTCTGGACAAAAAGTAAACATGGAGCGCTTGGAAACAAATCGCCATAGAAAAAACAAAGCCAATAAAATAAATCAAGACTAAAAACATCACTGGGTTCCGATATTTTTTTAAATTAAGAAGAAAAAAGGTATCGTTGGACGTTACCTGAGAGAGATCTTGTGACAGTTGTTCATCATCGACGATGTGTTCTTTGTCAGTGTCGACATGGCGATCGCTGAGCTCGAGCTCGAAGAGCCCAAGACATGCCTCTGCTTTGGTGACAATTTCACGCTCGACAGTACCATCTATTTCTTTCCATCTTCTTGCACATGAAAGGAACTTTCTCCAACTTTTTTTCCGAAAATTGTAAAACTTTCGTTTCAACGCTAGACAAATGCAAAATACATTTTCTTTGCGACATCTTTTCTGCAGACAAGGATCGGAAGGGCAGCCATAATGCAGTAATGTAATTGTTGTGCGTCTCTATGGTTAGGTGTGCAGAGGTCATGACCTCGTGAACATAACAGCTCTACAGCTATTGGTTTACTCACCGCAACTGCTGCCGCGCGGTCTCGTAAAGCCAACGTTGATTGGTCATTGATGAGGTCATGCTTTCCCCCAGCCTCGCACTATGCTTTGAAAATATGGCAGTTAAATGTGCCCATTACAAGAAAACTGGCCAAAAGATCGATTGTGGATTTATGGTACGTTGTTAACCATATTTTTCTTTTCAATTCAAGATAATAAAAATGCTCATGCTTGATATGCGTCACGAAACTGCACGATAATCGGCCACACATTTTGGTCTAAAGCACCCTTCTACACAGAACACTGTCTCGTTCAACAAATCGAGACCATTGTCCAAGCCATAGCTTTAACTCAGGTGAATCGGAATATCCCTCCGGTACAACCTCCCCTGGGGCCCACCTTTTATCCCAAAGTTCCCAAACTAACCCCAGCACCGGATCCTTCCTCTGAAATGATGTTAGTTGCTTGAGGGACCATGACGGAAATACACCTGGGGGTCCCACAGTGTCATGAGGTAAACCCCCACCAGAATGCTCCAATTCGGTTGCCCTTACGACAGCTCTGACTGGAACAGAACAGGAATGAACTTTAGTTTGCATAGTTACTTCCACTTCCTCTGCGCTCTGACTGGGATAGCGACTCAAAGCATCTGCGCAACGGTTACTCCGCCCCGAACGGAATTTCACATTAAAGTTAAATGGCGCCAACTGTGCGACCCACCTCATCTCGGTTGCCCCCAACTTTGCTGTTCCCAAATGGGCAAGCGGATTATTATCCGTGAGAATTGTAAAGGGCACCCCTAAAAGATAGTCCCTAAACTTGTCCACTACAGCCCATTTTAAGGCGAGCAGTTCCAGCTTAAATGAGCTGTAATCTGGGTAATTGGCCTCTGCCCCCCTTAGCCCGCGGCTCGCATAAGCAATTGGGTGTCTCTTCCCCTCTGAATCTTCTTGTGCCAAACATGCTCCCAAACCCTTTAATGACGCATCAGTTTCTAAGACAAATGGACGAGCGAAATCTGGATATGCAAGGACCGGGGTCTGCGTGAGTTCCCTCTTTAATTCGCTGAAAGCTCCTTGGGCTTCAGCTCCCCAATCAAACTTCGGACTACTCTTCTTTGGTTTACCTCTGACGTGAGTGGGAGGAACCAACGCATGCAATGGTGCTGCCAATTTGGAAAAATTTCTCACAAATCTCCTGTAGTAACCCGCTAGCCCCAAGAATGATCTTAACTGTTCAGCATTCTGGGGAACAGGCCACTTTTCTATTTTCTCTATTTTGTTATTGTCTACCGAGATGCCTCGGCAGTCTACCACATGACCCAAATAAGAAACTTGGCTCTGAAGGAGCTTACACTTCTTTCCCTTTAGCTTCAACCCAAAATCTCCCACCCTGGTAAACACCTTGTCCAACCTCTGGAGATGTTCTTCAAAAGTTGAAGAAAACACCAATATGTCGTCTAGGTAAATCAGCAGTTCGGACAGATTTAGCTCCCCTAAACACATTTCCATGACCCGCTGGAATGTACCCGGAGCGTTAATCAGCCCAAACGGCATACGGGTGAAGTCAAACAGTCCGAACGGAACCCTAAAGGCAGTTTTATCGATCGACTCCGGGTCCATGGTGACCTGGTGGTAGCCATGCGCAAGATCTAAGGAGGAAAAATATTTAGCGCCACTGAGTGCCTCCAGAGATTCCTCTATGCGGGGAAGTGGGAATGAGTCCCGCACAGTCTTGGCGTTCAAACGCCTGTAATCTACGCATAACCGCAAGGTGCCATCTCTCTTTCTCACAAGCACTACTGGACTCGCATAGGGGCTGGCACTGCGCCTTATAATACCCTGATCTAAAAAATGCTGCAAGAGTTCTCGCACCTCCTGTAAATCTTTCGGAGGAATCCTACGGTAGGGCTGGCTTACAGGGAGGGTGTCTACTGTATGAATCTTGTGGGGAACTTTACTACAACAGCCTACATCATACTCGTCCCTCGAAAACACCTTGTCATGCCTCTGAATAAGGCGAACCACTTGGTCCCTCTGACTCTCATTCAAGTTAGAGTCAGCAAAACTCAGACCTGGTGGTAAATGGTAATTGGTCCCATCCCCAAAGGTATAATCTTCCTGCAATGAGGGCTTACTTGAATCAGGGGCCCCATGCTGTTTTGCCCCTTCCTCAGATGTTTCATTACCATTGTTAGGCCAATTCGCACTGCCAACGCCTTCAGACAACATGTTATTCACTGACACCCGTAGTGCACTAATCCCTTCCTCTAAACCTACCTGTTCAGAGGAAACCTCAGTTGCATTAGCAAGCTTTGTGTGCGCTGGTATCACTAGGGCCTGGGTGCCAAGATTAGCCACAAGGACATCAATAACACGGCCATCTGTAACTCCACAAGTATCATACACCCTACAAGCCGAGGAGATATTGAGTGTACCCTCATTAACTTCCACATTTTGTGTACGGCTACCAACCACAACACTGTCCACAAGGACAAGTTTGTCTTTGAAAACCTCAACTGGCGCCCTTATTTGGCACTTGACAGTACGCACTTGCCGGGGCAGAATTGTCGTCGGCAGCCTGCCTGTGCGTGCAGCAACAGGCTTCAACGACGCATCTGTGCACCCTAATTTGTCACTACAGGTGGGTTCTTTCGTAAAATTATACCACTGCAGGGAAACACTCCATGCTTCAGCATCTGGCATTTTTGGGTCAAACACTAAACCCTTCAGCAATTCCAAAATATTGCACCCAATCAATACTGGGTTATTCCGGCCACCTATCCCACACTTGGCAGAGTCATTAACTACCAAAAAATGGGCCATGACAGTGTGGTCATGTACCCCTAGGGGAATCTGAACATACCCCTCTACTGGCAATTCTAAATGACCAACCCCATACACCCGAATGTATGTGCCAATAGGTTTGGGTCCTTCCATTTCTCGAGATAAATATTCATTAAAGAATGAAAAACTCATAAGCGAGGTCTCTGCCCCTGTGTCTATTATGCAGGTAACAGGGACCCCCGACAATGTCACACGAGCTTCAGGGCTCTTTTTCACCAATCGAGAGAGGAGTTCATTTGCTGAATGTTTACTAACGGGCACCCCACAATGCGTACCGTCACCAGCCGAGGCCTTCTCAGTCGTGCCCTCCACCACTCGGCCTACAGTGATGGAGGATTCACATTTAACGCTTTGCCAACTGTAGTGCCAGCCTCATTGGATACAGTTATGCCACTGTGCGGTCCCTGTCCCTCCGCGGAGTTACTAGCACATGTATTAGCTACCCCCTGACCACTGCTCTGAAATCTGCAGTTTGCCCTGATATGCCCTGGGCGCTTACACCCATAACATATTACACGCCGGGCCCCCTGACCTGCATCTTTTTGCTTAGCACCAGGGCCCTTTAGCACATGCTCCATTAAGGTTGTGAGCTGCTGTTGTTGTTTTGCCATTTGTTCTTGTTGATCCTTAAGACACTTAAGCATCTCGCTTTGTTGCTGCAACAGCTGCTGAAATTGGCCCCCATTTCGTACGTGCGCAGTAACGCCATCAACCATCACAGCACTTCGTTCATCATTCTCACAGTATGAAACCCCGTGCTCACCTTTTTCTGTATCATCTACTGGCATCACGCCCACTGAGCGCACTTGACTGCGCTTAACCTTTGGTTTATCAATATCCCTATACAAGTCTAGTGCCGCATCGCGCATTTCACTGAAGCTTTGACCCGGCTTGGCAAGTTCTAGGCGCCTTAATTCCAATCGCATGTTCTGGCTCTTTGCCCCCGCCACAAATTGGTTTATAAGCACTCTGTCTTTGAGACCCTTAAAGCCTTCCTTTTCCCCATCACTACCAACTTCAATTATCCGGTCATACAGTCTCATGAGGGACCTTGAAAAATCCATCAAAGACTCATCTTCAAGTTGGTGTCGCTCATAAAGCGACTTTTGCAATGACTGAACAGTCTCGTCTGCACCAAACTGGCGCTTTAGTAGTTTAATCAAAGCCTTATAGTCTCCCTTTACAGTTGGATTGCATTTGACTTCATCACGAGCCAACCCCCCTAAGTGATTATAAACAACTTGGGCTTTTTCGGTTTGCGGGATGCGACACTGCTGGCAATAAATATCTACCTCATCAATCCATTCCAGGATAGTAGGATCTCCCGCCCTACAAGGTCTACCATTAAACTTGGATAGCTTAATTGCCCGTTGTGTGGTTGGTCTATTATTTGACTTGATAGCTTCCGTCAAGCTTGAAACCAAACGCTCAACCAGGCTGGCCTCAGCATCGGCCATTGCGAATACTAACGATCACTACACAGAAGAACTTGAAAAATGTACAACAATTTTCAAACAAGCAAGTCAGCTCACACACTTTACAAAATATAGGCCTCGTGCTATTCCGTATTAACAACAAACCCCCTAGGTGATTAAACAATTTACACAAATAATGGTGTACTGGCTGGGTTTCTTTCAAAGTTTTAAACTCATTTGACTGTAATTAGAAAACTCACTATCACAGTCAATTTACACTCATCGCAAAAATATGGGTACTTAGGTACTGTCTCGCAAGCCGGTAAAAGTAAAGAGTAACAAAGACTCATCTGACTAAAAAAAACTGTAATACTGTTTTCACAATTTCATAAAATACAAAATTATTTCTAGAGAGCTGACCTAGCTATCTCATCGTACCTCGAGGCTAGAGTATTGTTCCTACCACACTGTAGTTCCAAGCCAGTCTATCATCGCACCGATGACCGTCCCTCCTTCGCTCTCAGTGTTACTGTAGAACCCATCTACACCACATTCAGTCTGTACTCTCTCACAGCATGCACAGCACGAATTTTCCACAGCACGGCCAAGCCCGCTGGCCCGGTCGATTTGTCTACCGCCAGGAGTATCTGTACCACGTCGATCAGCAATTGAAGCAGCACCCCATCCGTGTTACCATTTTGTAGTGAAACTCGGTGTGGAGTCGGTGTTCGGGGTGCTATCATTAGGGTAGTTTATTTTCTCTCTCCTCCAAAAGAAACCCTAGACACAGTCAACCATTCAATAGTGTCAACGATGTGTCTATTAGTATTTATTACAACAAAGATATTGCAGACTTAGCTTTGCACATGTTCACAATTTGTATCCGCTAAACATGACTTTTAACCAAAATTTATATAATTCGAACTCAACAGTATGATATTAATTTCTTACCAGCCAGTACCGGGTTGGACCAGGAAGACCTCCTCTCTTATGCTCGCTCTAACATGCCATTTTGGCCCTCCAAATTGGGAATTTTGTTACGGCCAAAAGTTCCAGCTGCTTGCCCGTCGAGGCTTGCAACGGAAAAAGACCTCATCTCTTCCATCCATGCGGGAAGCCACCGCACTTTCTACTTGACCTTCAATCACTCCGCAACTACCAGAATAGACTGGTTTACCCAAGAGACCGGGGTATTCTTCCTGATCCAATGTTTAATACACAAGTTTCTAAGAGGTAATCGCCTACATACAAAATAACCTTAAATATCACTACCCAAAGGAAAGTAAATAAATTTGACCCTATAGTTATGTAAGACCTATTTGCAACCAAGTGTGCCCTTGACAACCACGAGTCAATCCGCACCTGACCTTTAGCATGTAAACAATGAACAGCGCCCTCCATCTATTGCACATCCACTACATGTTTTGAACCATTGATACGGGCTGTAAGTTATTAATCAAATAATCAAATATATTCTTGAAATCACCACATTACCGTAGCTTCTTTTGCCAGGCACGTGAATTTGATGATGAAATCCGCATCACTCAACTTAAGATTTGACCCCCAAATTTAGATTTAATTTTTGAAATTATCATACATTCAAAAAACACGCCGATTATAATATAACAAGCTAAAGTTAAAGGAGCATGGTGAAAGAGAAGTGCTCATAATGACGCGCTGTGAGTGTGCGCACGGCCACGGGCTAACGGAAGGGCCCTTGTGTGGGTTTTCTTTGTTCCACTTCGACCCCACAGTATACAATATTTTCCATTGGATATGATTTGCTGTCGTCAAATGGAAACTGATAACGGTTAACCAATCATAATTCATAATGCACTAATGAAAAGAGAAAATAATATTCAGCTTCAAGAAGCTGTTTGATCCCTAAACATGCGCTGTGCAGTACACGGGCTCTGGTAATTCTAGTTGCGTGAATTATGACAGAGGTTCTTTCGCGCGCCAGCATGTCGAGATTTACACCCTTTCAGAGAAGGAACATGTAAGATGGAATGGACACGTTCTGCGCATGACTGGCCAACGCCTCCTCAAGGTACGACGTCTGTGCAAGGAATTGACAGAAGGCAAGCCCCAAGTGGGACAACCAAAGCCTCAAGACCACCCTGAAAAGCTTCGAATTCCCCGTAGAATTCTGGAAAACTTGGTCTCATACCCGTGCCCGTAACCAGGAATTATTGGGGGGGGGGCGAATATGAATTTGGGGGTGGGCGAATAATATGACAGAAAAGTATATCGGCGCGTCAGCGCCACTCGTCGCGCAGCTAACTGAGGCGGGGAGGGACATTTTGTAAATAAAGGCCCAATTTAAGCCATGCATTTGGTCCATTTTTGCGCTTGTTTTTTGGGGGGTATTTTTTTAGCAAAACCTTTTTAATTTTGGGTGGACCTTTTCTCTTTTTGGGGGGGACGCTGCCCCGCCTCCTCCCTTTTACGGGCCTGCTCAGATCCACCTTCATTGCGCATTCTGACAACACGAAGGGCCAGCTTAACAGCGCTGTAGAGCAAAATTCTTATTATGCTTTTTTTTAACTGGTATATAATTAACTTTCAGTTGTCCCAAATTAGTTATTATATACTTACTTTTATTGCAGCCTTTTCCGTTCGATGAGAAATTTAACCTTGGAACTTGAACACCGCCTGCAAATATAGTTGCTCTTGAATGACTCATAAAATTGTAATCTAGTTGACAGTTGCACTGTTTTGTAATATGGTATTAAGATGACCTTAAGTTAATGACCTTTTAGTTGTAACTTTTTAAATATTACATTTATTGGTTGTTCACTTTTATTGCAGCCTTTTCCATTTGATGAGAAGTGTAACCCTTGAGTTTGAACACCGAATGCAAATTACAGTTGCTTTTGAATGACTCATAAAATTGTAATATAGTTGACAATTTATTTTGCTGCATGCTATTAGGATAACCTTAATTATAGAAAAGGTGGAAATTGTATGTCAGGAATATTTGTACCACAACACTGACACAACACTTTCACAACACTGTCACAACACTGACACAACAATGACACAACACTGACACAACGCTGTCACAACACTGTCACAACACTGACACAACAATGACACAACACTGACACAACACTGTCACGACATTGACACAGTCCAGCGCACCACACACCCAGCCGGCAGTCAACTCAGTCACGAACAGCTCGAATATTTCCCGCCAAAGTGTACATCCCTCCAGCTACTAATATCAGGGCGTGTGCCTAATTATACATTACTGAATATGGAGGCAAAGCGGTTGTTTCTATGCAAATAAGGCATAATTCCCCAACTTCCTTTTTTCAACTTTTTGATAAATTGTTTGGGGGTTTAAGAGAAATTTGCATCAGAAATCATAGTTGTTGCAATTTGGTCTAGAGGTCAACCCATTACTTTGCACAGATTGACCTAGACTAAAACGCAACATTTCGACAAACACAGCAGCAATAGATCAAGTTTTAGTTTTTTTAGGTTGTATGTGCTGATTTATTTAAAAGTACCGTGAATAAAACATAACCCGTCACCATGTCCAGCAAAGGTACTTGATCCGTGGAACAAGAACTTGCCTCCCAAGCACCAAAACCTTTTACCTCTAGAGGGCGTACTTCTACATGATATTACGGGCACTAGCAATAGTTATAACGAGTTCAAACTTTCAAATATTATCACCACGGATACCAAATACGAGACTCTGATTGGTTATGAGTCACGCAAAATGTTTTGAAAATATCGTAAGGGACGCTGACTAGCTACTTGTCATGCGAAACGTTTTTGAACTATCAAATATTAACACCGAGCAAGTCAAATATTCAAAACGCTTATTAGCTAAAAGTCATGCAAATTGACGGTGTGGTTAATCTTGCATATAGGCCTTTTTCGAAACGACCGGCTTCGGCTTCAGGCTTCGGCTTCGTTTTGGGGGGCTTCGGCTTCGACTTCAGGCTTCGGCTTCGTTTTGGGGGGCTTCGGCTTCGGCTTCGGCTTCACAATAAACAAAATGGTGACGTGTTTGTTTCGAATACTTCGGCTTCCCCGGCTCCGGCTTCATGTGTCCCCTCGTATGGATCATGGGAAAAACATAGTGCGCGAGAACAAACATGCGTCGTTTGCTTGATTTTTGTGTGAGACATTATAAAGATAGTTTAAAAACCCAATTAATTAAATACCACCACAAAATTAAACAAATATTATCCAACCATTATTAATGTAGCATACGCATGTTCCCTTTCTGACGATTTAATTAAAATACATGATAACTTGTAATAACTATAATTACAGCTCACATGATCTGTTCAATTTTGTGTTTTATTTTATTTTAGCTACACTTGATTGAATAAGCATTTATTTTATTGAAACCTAGCAATTCATGATTGTTTTCGTCAACAAAACTGACCAGTTCCTAAAACATCCAACTTCTTACTATTATTATTTGTATTTTTTTACTTCAATATTCGTAAACAATATGCCTTGCATTGGAACTGTCAAGAATACCCCAACCCCCCTACCTTTATAAAACTGAAGCAGTGAAATTTGTAAAGGTTAGTTCTGTTTTCTGAAAACTGGAGTACTCAGATCAGTCAGATGACTGTTCTTTTAGAATGGAAACAACATACTCTGACTATTAAGTAAAAACTGGAAGAAAAAAAACAATTACTGTGCTATAATGATAACTTGATTTTATCACAAATTGAACTATTTTAGAACAAAAGTAGTAACAATTAGCTAATAACCTTGTTTTTCAAATTATAATATTAAGCAAAGAATACAAAGACGGTGCTTATAAATAGATTTGTTTTCCTCAAAATTGAAGAAGTTAACAATGATCTTGTCCCATAAAGCTGCAGAAAATGTTAATGTATTAAAAACTTTGATCCACTCAATAATGATAATCTGTAATTTTAAGTCAGGAAACACGATTACTTCTGTCAACAGTAGACTAGTGGCGACTTTTTCTAGCCTGTGTTTTAGCTGTTGTTTAGTGGCTAACAAATGAGCAAATAAGGGCATCAATTTGCTCCCTGCTACTTTTACAGTTAGAGTTGAACTCTCATTATCAACACAGGTGATATTTCTTCTGCTGAATCACAGGTGATACTTCTTATATTATTTTTGAAAAGAGCTGACAAAAGTTTTTGCTTTGACGAAACTGGTTAGCACATCAGTATGTTTTTCTCACAAGTTACGCTTGCCTCCAGATTCATGTATGCCTTGTAACTGAAATGAGAAAATGTGACAGTGTTGCAAGTATGACCAAATAATCAATGCAGCCCTCCACACTATTGGTTTCAAAATTATAGCACCATAAGGATGATCACTGTATTTTTTTAAACAGTTTTTACCTCTTTCTATAGGATTGGATGATGGTTTGATGTGATTTGTCTTTTTCTTCTCCCCCCCCCCTTCCCCCTATAAGATAAAACAAAGGTCAGCATGGAGGGATTGTCTTGAGCCTCTCTCCAGCTCCAGATCACAACTGAATAGCGGAAACATCTTAATATCAGAAGGTGTCTGTGTATTTTACATTGTGACAAAAATTCTTATAAATTCAAATGTACACAATTCTTTACTATGGGTGGTCAGTCTGAAAGTATATTTATAACAATGTTTTGATAAATTTACAAGGTTTTACTATTATTCATACCTGGTAGATTCATGCAGTGGTCGAGAACCCTTTTGCCCCCTGGGACTTGAACTTCAGCCTTGTGTTGCGGTGGCTCTCACACCAAAGTCATTCTTCCAACTGTGCATCGTTAAGAAAAATGAAAAAAATTTACAATGAAAGTTAGTACAATAAATTATAATGTTGACGATTGCCACTCCTTGCCTCCAACAAAGTCTGAATCTGAATCCCAAAAAGGTCTTCTTCTAGCAAAGTCCCCAACCCCAACTCAGATAGTCCCCTGCTTGATACAGCACTACCCGTGTTTAAATCTATGTTACAATTCAGAATCATGTAACCTTTTTTTTAAGCCAAATCTAATTTAGTTACTTAGTTCATATTGCTACATTGTCAATTAACAACAAATATGAAATCAAAATAGGTCAAGTGAATTTAAAAATACTTCTAGAAAAAAATAAAGCGAAAAATTATTCAAAACAACAGTGTGCAATGTACATGTGTGTGGGGAAACAATACATTCAGCAAATACAATATCGGCCCAGGTGGGATTAAAAACTAAGTTTTAAAAAAATCAGCAGACAAGTAATTTGGCGTGTGCCAATGAAAAAGACCCCCAAACAATTCAAGCAGACAAGCCCTACTTGACAAAGAGTATCCTGTCGAATAATGCCATGGAATGTAGCTTATCTTCATCAGTAAATGTGGGGAATTAAACCAAAACACAGTTTTCACGAATTAGATGCAGCACTAAGTTTATAAGCCATTATAACCATCATTTGAAACGAATTAAATTATCATAAAAAAAATTATATTTTATTTGAAAACTTACCAAAATGTCATTGAGGCAAATTGCTCGCCTTCTCAGGTGTGATATATGTGGGCACTGCTGATAGAAGAATGTCCTAAAAAGAGCAAAATTTGTCAAGTTTTGTAACTGTAACCGTGGATTTTAAATGGCTGCCGCCGAAAAAAAGTTCTAACATCATGAATGTGACTTCACCAAGCCAGCAAAGCCACCTCTCGGTCTGGCTCCGTATTTTGACAAAAATCGAAGCCTCGGCTTCAAGCCGAAGCCAAAGCCGGGCGTTTCGTATTGAGCTTTAAAATTGCGCTGGGGACTGAATCCAAAGCCGAAGCCGAAGCCGGTCGTTTCGAAAAGGGCCATAGATAGGTTGCAATAAGACGTAAACCGGCCATCTTTAAGGGCAATTTGGAACACACAGTCATGCATTAACATAACCCTATAAACATATCCGATGTTTGAAACGAAAATTAGATTCGAAGGTGCAATCGCAATACATGTTTATAGATTCTAGAAAGTTATGAGCTTTCATTTAAAATGATAAGTGGTTGTTGAAAACGAAGAATGGGTTATATTTGGGATGCCGACATTAATCTCACGTTGATCAGCCTTGTACAAACAAGTTTGCATGTAGTTTGTGCATTGTCAATGACATGTACGAACTTTTTTTTTAAATGTTAAAATCGTTCAGAGATAGACAAAATATCTATATAAAAATTATTTCAGCGAAATCGTGTCGTCAACTTTAAACAAAGGTTTGATACAAAAGCCGCCTTTCTGTGCGCTAACGTTAAAGTTAAGCACAACACATCGCTGTTGAAAAACATGCACTTGGATTGCTGTTTGGTTGTTTTTGACTACTTAAGAAATGGCCGCCGCGCGTTTTTTCTTTCCCAGGACGAACGTGGGCAATTAACATAAATGGGCGTAGTAAACTTTACATTTCCCCTTGCACATGCGTACTTGGACGTAATAGTTGTGGGTTGAAATACACTCACGTGTATTATTATGTGCTATGTGAAAGTAGCAGTATTCACGAGGGCTCCTCTCCCCAATATTAACATATCTTACAGTTTACACTAAAAGGTCTTGTGTTCCTTTCAAGATTCCTTGAGGTTTGCAAACTCTTGTCTCCCAAAATTTGACTTTATTGGCCTGTTGTTGAGTGTCCTTAGAACACATAAATGGAATTAGGAATGGCCATTCAGCCTTGATGTAATTATCGATGTCCAGAAATGTATCTGGGTTTAGTGTACACTGTGTATGAATGATGACCACAAGGGACCTTGGGCCGGTGGTGGTATGTTGAATGACATAGTTGTGGGGACCACGCGGCTGGCTGTTCTTCTACTGCCACTTCACAAGGGTGTATAGATTGTGATGAACGATGAACCCAGTCCAACAACAAATTATTATTCTAAACTAAATGTAAGCTCATCAAGCTGCGTCTGTTTGTACTGCAGTGTACTTTCATCACAAACATTTAGGGTAATTTCTAATTTCATTTAATGGGTTTCTTCTTTCATTATGAACGTCGGTCTATTTTCTTACTTGCCCTCCCTCCCCTTCCCAACCCTATCCCAAAATGTTTTATCGGGCAATCAAGACTCAACAAGCCGCGACGCATTTTTGTACACAAACAAACAGTACATGTAATGTACATGTACATGTAAATGCACATGTACTTTCACATAACATAATTAACTAGACATAAGTTTTTGTTCCGTAACAAAAACAAGGTGTTCGGTGTAGACATTTTCGAGTTAGCAGAGGTAGTGTTTTCAAAGAGAAAACCGAAAAAACATAACTAAGTACGACAGATATCATTTCAGACTGCAACATCGTTAAAATCAACTCCAAAAAAATTGCCACTTTTAATTACAATGCACTTTCGGTTTTAACTGGAAGTAGAGGACACGTAATTTCATGCAAACAATTAAAATCGAAGACCTATATTACCTTTGTATAATCCCGCAAAAAGCAACCCAGGGTCTCTTATCCTCGAATTGATAGGAATTTTCAAAGATTTAAACTTTAAATGACGTAGATTTCCAAGGCAGCATCTGTCACAGAGCGAGCAAATAATACAATCCCAGAGCGGGATAAAAGCATGAACAGTTGTTTGGTATAGCGCCATCCCCCGCTTGTGGAATGTTTCCGTTACGTGAGACTGTACACACAGGCTTCGTGGACTTTGAACCTTATGAGTTTCCATTACGTGGGACTGTACACACAGGCTTCGTGTTGCACACACAGGTTTCGTGGACTTTGAACCTTATGATTCATGGTGCTGAACAGTCGGCTACGGCGCTTTTCTATGTACAAAGATTAAATGCGCGTTAATACTAACGTTGGCTGTAACACCCAGAAGTTAAGGTCATATTGGCATCATTTCTGTGCAAAAGTTTCGGAAGGATCACAGAACTACAATCTGATGTAAAAATTGTGATGAAATGATCAGTAGTTTTTGAGATATGAATTTTTAAAATATTCAACTTCCGGTTTGAACCGGAAGTCAAGGTCAAATGAGGTCGCGTTTAGTGTAGCGTTTTTAGAGTTATACCAGGCCTATCCGATGAGTATAGATTGTGAAAATCCATTGTGTAGTTTTGGAGTTATGATTTTTTCAAATATTAAACTTTGATTTTACGTAACTCGACACCAAATGACGTCATCATGACATCACCAAGGCGGTGTCTTCTACTCATACATATCTAACTATATGTGAAGTTTAAAGGTTGTGTGAGCTTTGGAAGTGCGTATTTGTTATCGGACAATCGCGGGGGATAAGAAGAAGAAGAAGAAGAAAAAGAAGAAGTATTAAAAAAAAAAAAAACCGGAACAAAAACAAGAGGTGTTCCGGGCGGATTGCCCGAACACCTAATAATACACGTGAGTGTACAACCCACAACCCACAACTACTACCAACTACTACCATACGTCCAAGCACGCGTGTGTAAGGGGAAATTGCAGGGGGGGGGGGCGGACACGGAAAAAGAAAAAGGCGCCATCAACGTTGATACTCGTCTCATTCATGAGCATGCCTTACATGCATGCAGTCGAAACTCCGTTCATGCAGTCAGGTCGCAGCAATAAAGCGCTCTGATTGGTCCCAGGCATCATACCAGGAAACGCAGCCTTTGTGTGTCACCCTGACTGCTCGGTATACCATACCAACACACATAAACTCCGGACGCCGACTGGTCCACACATGAAACCGTTAACGGAAGTTACTATTTAATTCGAACGTTACATTTTGAAAATCATAAAAATCGGTTGGGTAGAATGGGTGAATTTTTTTTTTAAACTTCACAATGTTAGAAAACTATATATTTAAACAAGAACTTGAAAAATCTCAGGGGTAGAATGGTTCAATTTTTCACTTTCGTCGCGTTTTGTGACACTGTTTTAGGGGTGTCGAAATTTTCGTTCAAAGCAATATTATACATTGATTAACGGTATGGTGCTGTTGCCTGGCCATGCGCCTAATGTTGGAGGGACGAATGCATTTTTAAAATAGTCTTGTCTAGATATTTGTCAAATATTTGCATTTTATTCCACTCCAAAAACCTGACAAATAAACTATACATATATAATTGGTAAAATACTGCCTTACTTTTATCTAATTTAATCCATTCGTCCATGTAAAAATTAAACACCCCTATTTTTGTAATGGTACGTTCACACAGCATCGGGGGAAAGAATTGCGCAATATCGTGTCTGTAAAGTTTACTACGCCCATTTATGTTAATTGCCCACGTTCGTCCCGGGAAAAAAATACGCGGCCGCCGCGCTGCCCTTGTCGGGCCGCGTACCTAGGCTAGTGCGCTCTCTAGTTCCTATATATAACTCTATGACGTGGGACCACAGCGGTCCCAAAAATGTTCGAATACGCGTGAGACTTGCACGGTCTATATATAGCTATTAGTACCAGCGCGTAATCTATTTTTACACGCGCGCACACATATAACCCAACGCGCACCAAACATAACTTTTTTTAACGCTTTTGAAAATGTACAAACCTTGAAAATTCTCTGCGAAGCAGAGTTTCACAGATTGTCTGTAATATTTGTTTCGCTTTTCAACAAAAGGGCATTTATGAATGGGAATAAAAGAGTAGTGACTCGTTCTTAAACGGCGTTTAAAACAGGCAGGGTCGTGACCGTGCGATAAAGCACAACCACGATCCTGCCGGTTTTTAACGGCCGTTTAAGAACTCGTCGCCACTCTTTTATTCCCTTATTTAAACACCCCACGTGACAAGCTCTCCACCAATAGGAATAGCGAAACTGTCTGGGGTATTTATGAATGGCTCAATAAAACTCTGTTAAAAAACTTGAACACTAGTAAACTTGAGGGCTTGTGTTTATTCCGAAGTGAATGTTAGACCTATTGATTAGTACAAAAAATCATTTATAATAACAAAAACAGTTTATTTAATTGAGGATTTGTTCCGGACTTTGTGAGATAGACCCACACAGGGACCTTGGTATAATCCATCGACCGATGAGAGTCGTTATTATTAACGAAAGTCAAATCTCTTGAGATTAATTGGCCTATAGTGTAGGTGGTATGTAGCGGTTGTCAACATGCAGAGTGAGGCTATATAAAGAGGTTGCTGAAGATCCAGTAGCTAGGAACAACGACCGCCATTTGTCTCAGTATACTGACTCTCATAAGCTGAGTTGCTGATTTGCTTTGAGTTTTTTCCACGATGTTTGTTTCCACATGGTTTGCAGTTTGGGTTGTTTGTTGTGCGACACTCATCACGGGTCTTCCTGCAGTCACTGATGACAACACTGAATTCGCACTGGTAAAAAAAACAATCATTCTCATTCACCTTCATCTTAACTGTCTTACTGTATGTTGCAAACGACGTGGTGTGTTTGATTATTTGTTTGATTGTTGTTGCTGCTGTTGTTTTTGTTATTTTTTCTTAATTCAAACCATTATTATTAATTAACATATCTTTGTTCATAAAGAATTGGCTGCGATCCTATGGCTACTTGTACACTTCAAAAGCAGACGACGAGTTGAGCGTTGCTGATGTCAGTGCAGCTCTACGACGCATGCAGGCGTTTGCCAGTCTACCGGAGACTGGTGAAGTAGATACTGAGACACTCGAGGTTATGAAGATGCCGAGATGCGGTGTGCCTGATTTCCAGCCAGATGAAGACGGTCAACTAATTAAGCGATATTCGCTTATAACAAAGTGGTCCAAAACGGCAGTGACATACAAGTAAGGATACTCATAATTCAGTTACATCCTCTTTCCTATACAGTATTGGTCCTTCTGTCACTTGGCAAGCATATGCCGCCTGCGTCTGTCAACAATGTTTCTTTTGTAACAATTGCTGCTGTACTTTTTATCCAATAAAGTCATCAAGAGGTATTTATTAAATAAATTGAGTTGTGCATATTAAAACAGCCCTGTATTCATCACTTGGCAAGCATGGCCGCCTGTCAACAAAATTTACAAAGAGGGGGTATTTAATGGTAAAGAATACGTTTTTGTTGAAAAAAGCCTCTATTACATCAGTTGTTTGCAAAGTTTAGAGAAGCCGTTGCAGTGCAGGTTTGTTCTGTTGTAAGCCAGAGGCTTAAATTTCAATGGTACCACTTCGATTGAAAAAATTAACGTGTTAGCCTCTCATGAATGTTATATATGTTCTAAAAGCGACATTTTGATGACAGCAGCTGATATTGTGTGGACTCGCACTCAAACCAAATCGTTATCAACAGCACAAACTAACACATAACCAGAAAACAAGTAAAAACTAACAATCCAAGAAAACGGCGTCTTATGTTAGATGCTTTTCAAAACAACCTTCAAATTGGAGTGCTTTTGAAACAAGGTTTGTGTCAGTTCGTGAAAATGGTTTTTTTTGTACACATTGAGCTCTGTACGCGTCGTGCATGCATTACAATGGTTAATGCAACGTGTGTTCCATGAAATTGGCACTTTCATTCAGAGGTTGCAATGAATAATTAATGAAGCGTTTGAAGCGTTGAAAACTTATAATTTGTAGGCCTTGGCAAACAGTGAAAACTGACTGGGCAAGAATTAAAGTTTAGGTTGAACAGAGGAAAAATATTAGAAGCAGGACTTGAACCTGTAGTATTATTGTGAAGCCAGATTGAACTCAAATAACGCACGAATTTAATACACAAAGTGATATGTCTCCTGAGCGTTTTATTTCCTGTCCTCGACCATGCTGCTATCCCATAATAGCGTCTTCTAAACTCTAGAGGTCAAATCTAATTTGCATAGCATTTGCATAGCATAGTAAACATTGCATGTAATGCATATGTATTATCAAGACACTACAGAACCTGCAACCTCCGGATTAACCTGCCGGTGGGGCAGAAGGTTCTGTGTGTGTCCCCCCCCCCCTTAGTGCACTCTTTTAGATCAGCCTCCACCAGCCCACAGATTAGCCTATACGTCATGACACCGGCATTCTCCCAAACTAAACAATCTAGCCATAGTGTCAGCGATCCCCCTAGTTGTCAATATGTCTGTTCGGGTTGCAAGTCAGAAGGCATTCTATCAGTAAGTGCCATATAACAAGGAACCTACTTTACGATGTAACCGGCTGGAAAATGGAAAAGAGAATGAGCCCAAATGTCGCAACCCCAAACTTTGTATTGTAAATATGCTAATCTCAAAGTTGGATCAGACATACTTGAACACTGAGGAGGGCGCACTGGGCTCCCTATGCATTTACACATTTTTAATTATTGTGATTTCATTTCAGATTTGAGAGCTACAGCAGGGATTTGCCAGAATCCGCCATTAGGTCAACCGTAGCCGCTTCTTTCAAACAATGGAGTGATATTTGCAAGCTTTCTTTCTCGCGTGTAACCGGAACTGCAGATATCGTAATCAAGTTCGCTACGGGGAACCATGGCGATGGTAAAAGCAATGCATTTGATGGAAAAAGCGGCACACTGGCTCATGCTTTCTACCCTGGTAGCGGTTTAGGTGGTGATTTGCATTACGACGATGCAGAGAATTTCCGAATGCACAGCACCAATTCAGGTAATGTATTCTTCTTCTTTTTTCAGCAAACACCATATTAAAAACAACTGAAAAGGGGGGAAATCCATACAAGAGAACAGGTTGGTTAAAAAGCCTTTCTCGTAACTCACGCAGAACTAAACAATGGGACAGACAAAGCATGTCATATGATATTTTGTTAAAAATTAACTTGAACGAAATCATTTTCAACAAATTGACCATTTGCATTTGTTTATTAGGTGTGTATTTACTATTCGGTTGTCAGTTTTCAAGTTTTCTCCGTTGCAATTGTGCTAAAATTTGATCAAAAAAACGAGCCCCGTTTTTCAATTTTTTAACTAGTGTTTTTTATCACCGTATGTTCGGAACCAATACGTCATACTGCGGACTAGCCATGATTGTTTATCGTCTCTGTGCATTTATTGATTGGTTTCTTTGGATCGTATCCTATTTCTGGTTGGTTTTTTTCTCTCTTCAATAACGTGTGTAAGTTTGTATCATCCGTGCAAATATGCTGTGGGTGGATTCCAGAAACAGCAAAATGAGTCCCGAGGGTTTTTTTTTTTTTGACTTTCAGAGAAATCTGGCGATGTTTGTTAAGATATCTCGAAAGGATTTCAAGTAAAAAGTGTAACCTATAAAAGCTTCAATTTCTGTTAAGTTGTTCAGAGATCAAGGGTTGTTACTACGGAGCACCAAAAGGGACATAATAATTTCTCTCGAAATAAGTTCGAAAGCTCATATCATTTTTTTTTTTTTGCCCTCGAAATTGCCAGAGCTCGATTAAATTTTGCAAAAGCTCGAAAAAAATTATGCTAAATCAATCCCTGCTCTCAAATCATTTCGCCCGATCATTTCGGGAGCTCAAATAAACTATTGCGAAATCAGTTCGTACTGTCGAAATCAATTCGATTGCTCAAAATAATTTATTTTGTGTGTGCTCAGAATAAGCTATTGCCAGAGCTCAAAATAAATTATTGCAATGGTACAAAACAAACCTTGTGTGCTCTCAAATTCATTTCGCTTGAAATCATTTCGAACGCTAAAATAGTTTGTTTTGAGTGAAATAATTAATATCGTGACCACTCAACGAATTCAAACTATTTTCATAGTTTTTATTTTGGGGGCTCCTCATTTAGCCTTATTGGTATTTGACTATATTATGGTTTCCTAGTTGACACATTGTTTGTTGTTCATAAAAACATACCATCACCTACCGATATGAAGGGGTACCAAACCCTGATACATAAATCTTCTGTTCGAAAAAAAATAGTTCGCTGTTGACAAAAATTAACTCTTAATAAAAACAGGGTCTCAAAACGGCATCATATCTGATCTTTGTAATAATGTTGGGCGCAATCTTTCAAGTTGCCGATTTTTTTATTTCGCGCAAAAGCCAATTTAAAAACGTGCGCAACTTTGGGAATTAAGTTTGCCCAGACGAGGCTCGAAATTGAAATGAACATACTCGGTTTGCATTTGTTTGTGCTGCAAGTTGCTCGAACCGTGGGGCTGATCAGATTCGCGAATGTCAGCATCCTGTCCATTTCCTCGAGAACTCCCCTGGTCACTTGAGCTGATGTTACTCCCACCGCTGCTCTTCGACATTTTTGTAGCTTAATTTTCGGTTCAAAGATGCCTTTGCATGTAATAATGCACGTTTAAGTGGGGTAAAACAAAATTAGTCTGCAGTATGGCGTCACAGTGTTGTTTTAATTCCTAGTCGCTTAAGGGCTTGTCGTGAAAAGCCCGGTTCATACTTCGTGCGAATGCGAATACGAAGCGAATATGACGTGAATTTGACGTCACAACTCTGTTTTCGGTGCGAATATTCGTTGCGAATTTGTGACGTCAACATTCGCTTCGCATTCGCATTCGCAGGAAGTCACATGAACCGGGCTTAACTCTGCGTTTTTTCCCAGTGTAACCTTCTTGATCAAAATGTGGGGTTTTTTACAATACGACAAACTCTTTGTATTTAGTTCCAATCGTCTATATGTAAGTATTACACAATCGTTAACCTTTCTGCAAGAAAAACAACAATGTTAAAGACACTGCTCTAGAATTACAAAGGTCGTGGGTTCGAATTCTACCCAAGTAATATGTCTGTGTTACTTTGTTTACAGAACTCGGGAAAGTACTGAGTATACAGTGCTAACACACATCGGTGTAGAGTAAAACCAAAATTAATATTCTTTATCCCCGATGCAAAATCCCCGAACATAAATGGCATCCCTTCTTACTATGAGTAAGAAGGGATGCCATTTATGTTCACAGAGTTCACAAAAGTGCCATGAAATTGACAACAGGCAAGTTAGTTTACGCCTTGTACTCATTTGTCGTGTTTACTAAATCAACATGAACGAAATAAACATTTAATAGATGTCTTTCCTTTATTTCATTTCAGATGATATTGACCTCCTATATGTAAGTGTGCATGAGATTGGGCATAGCATTGGCATAGGCCACAGCGCCACTAAAGGTGCCATCATGTACCCAACTTACGCCAAGGTGCCTACAGTGGCACTTCATTGCGATGACATTCAGGCTGCCCGAGCTCATTATGGTCAGTAATTGCTACTGAGCAGTCACGAATCACTTCTTTAGTCACACGTACTAGTTTGTTTGGTTGTTCACGATAAGCAATAATGTGTTTCATCTATTATCAGCTTTGTATTTGCTATGATATTGTATCAACACATGCGGGGATTATCAATCGCTGCTAAGATTACGCCTTCTTAAAGAATTCATGATGTCTGTAAAGAGACAATAAAGATCCACTCAAATAAAATGAGAACATTTAAGAAACCATCCAGTGATTCTATCCTTCTATTCAGGACACAATTAAGTAGGTATAAGCTTAACAACAATGCACTAGACGCTATACATGCATTTTAGTAATTTCTGCTAGAGTCCTACGCTGAACATTTCCGCTGATTTCCTAGGGCTAATTTACATATCTGTTCAACGGTAAGAATGCTGAACTCAGTCTATAAAATAGACTGTGTGAGACCATAGAAAAAGGACCGCGTGTGTCCTTTCTCTATGGGGGACTCGCGCTTTCTCCAACGTTGGGAGATGTTAAAATGCGTGATTTTGTTTACTGTTAATCCAGGGTAGGAACCATAGTGGGAAAACAAGTTTCCCAAACGTTCTATTACACGCAACACTTGCACGGTCAATTGCTGTCAATTACCTGTAGTCGTAGGCTGCGTCCAAATCGGCGGCTACGGCTACGAATACGGCTGGGTCGCTGCGCTGAAGTTTAGAATGTCCTTAGCAACACCCTTAGCAGTCGTAGCCGTAGCCTTAGTTGATATTTCGGTTACAGCCTTATTCCCCAGTAACGTCATGGTTTCGTATACATTACTTCTGGTGATTGTGGTGTTTTGAATAAGAAGAGTCTTGACTCGCAAAGAAATTCAAACATGGCGAAACAACTTTTAAGCGTGCTTAGTAACCAAACTAATAAACCTTGTGCATTGACATCATCAAGCCGCCAATCAGGATTGGCCAATGAACGACCTCCTTTTGACTTCTAGGCGAGGGCGCCCTACTCAAATGACGTCACATACATGAGGTTTATTCTGTCAGTTTGCAAGGACAACCTCGTTTAAAAAATAAAAACAATTATACTAAGAAGCTGCATCCAGTTCTTTATCTGATATAGCAAGTATGAGAAGGTTATTGATAATGTATGTAGGCAGCAAGGGATATTAGGACAGCCTCTCTTTCAAATTAACCCTGTAAGTCACCATCCCCAATTTCACAAGATTTCATTTGGTTCATTGATTTATTATTTAGTATGATATTATACTTTTTGCGAACATACACAAATGTACGTTGAGAAATATACTGTTTGTGACTATCATCTAATCAAGATCTTGTTTGTGATGGTTTGTTCTTGTTGTTATTTCTTGAATAAAAAGTGGTAATGGTTTGTCTTTCATTGGCATTAAAGACACTGTATCAATGACTTTTTTCTTAAATCGCATGCTTTAACTTTGGTTTAAAAAAAACAGTTTACTTTCCAAAATGATACAAAATATAACCTTCATATCAGCTGTGAAGTGGCCTGGTTGAAATACTCAAACGACAATTTAAAAACATGACACATGGTTCAAGATTCGTCACGATTTTAAACCCACCAAGAAAATACAGAATTAAGCAATAATTGTATGCGCCCTGGTAAGTAGTTCAAAAGTAAGTTAATATATACAAAACACGATGGAGCAATCTACATATCGGAAACGCAATCATGGTTCGATTTCGAAAAGCGCTATATTTAACTTAAGATGAGTTATCAATGTTGCCATAGTGGTTTGTGTTGTGACATATCAGACTTTGGTTAGTACATAAGACTGATATACACATCTTCAGACCAATCTTAGCTCTTTGTGAAATCTGTACATCCTTTCACCTAGGTCGGTACGTTAGTTTACTTTATAATGCCTATCACATAGGTTTTCTACACCTTTGCAGGGAGTTTGAAATCTTGACGGTTGTTACCGGCCGTTGCACAGGAAACAGTCACAGCCTGTTACATCCTTCGTTGTTTATACCGTGACTACAAGGTATAAGCGCTCTGCACTAATTCACGGTATTATGTTTTTTTCCAAACGCTACAGGTCAATCACTATACTCGTGTATAAGGATACGAAGTAAACGGTAGTCAGCAAAGTAGTAATACGTAGACCCGCTACACTGCTTTGAGCTTATTCTCCCTAAAAAGTGTTTATGTACTTTGGTAAGATAACCAGTACAACGAACGATTTCAGTGTTATTCCGTTGTTTGGAGGTTTCTGTTTTTGATTCAGACATTTCTTAATACTTTTTTCTTATAATTGAAAAGTCGTGAGCTCCTTTACGCACTTCATGTGTACTTACAAATCAGTTGAGAAGAACACCTCACACCGGATCGTTTTTAAAAACTCCTTTTCTAACACACTTATATGTAAATTTTCTCGAATCAAAATCACTTATATGCTTGAGTTGAGTTTCTGCTCTGCGTGTGTAATACTTTGTCATGCGCACACAAACGAAGAAATCCACACCAGGGGTCGGTTTGTAAAACGGATTTCTTAACATTTTATCTTAAAAATACAACCAATCAAAGACTGGCATTCCATACACAAAGGATTGTGTATTAATATTGATTTGTCCACACCGTTAAACGCTTTCGAAAATGTATTTCTATTTTTTTGAATATTAAAATAATCATTTTTCTGAAGTCTCTCCTACTGGCATGAGTAGACAATGCGCTGAAATCCACGCCTGGTGTCGATTTGTGAAACGGCTTGTTCAACACTTTGTATTTCTAATGACAAAAGGATTAATGTAGTAATGCTGATTTTACCATATTTTTATAAAGCTACCTTATATTTATTTGTGATTTTTGAATGTTCAATTCACGAGTCCCTATGCTGCAGTCTGTGCGTGGGTACTACCTTGCCGTGCGTATACCATAATGAACAAATCAAAGCCAGGGTCGATTTGTAAAACAGTTTTCTCAACACTTTATCGTTTCAAATTCAGCCAATCAAAGACTGGCATTCCACAGAAAAATGATTCATGTAGTATTGGTGGTTTTACTATATTTTTTATGAAGCTGCCTTATATTTATTTCGGATTTTTTAATACTAAAACCGCAAGACCCTTTAGAGTTTGGAGTCTGTGCATGTGGATCACTCTGCCATAGGCTACCAGGTAGCTGCTATAGGCTACCAGGTAGCTGCTATAATTATGTATGTTGCTAAATTCCTCCGATGGCGTTTCTTTGCAGTCCCATGTGCATGAATGTAACATTTTCTTAGGCTAATACATTTTGAATGGCATTGAAGGACTTGAAAAACATTGACTGACTTACACTCAGTTTTTGTTACCGTAGCTTCTATTGCCAGGCACGTGAATTTGATGATGAAATCCGCATCACTCAACTTAAGATTTGACCCCCAAATTTAGATTTAAAATTTGAAATAAAAATTATCATACATTCCAAAAAACACGCCGATTATAATATTACAAGCTAAAGTTAAAGGAGCATGGTGAAAGAGAAGTGCTCATAATGATGCGCTGTGAGTGTGCGCACGGCCACGGGCTAACGGAAGGGCCCTTGTGTGGGTTTTCTTTGTTCCACTTCGACCCACAGTATACAATATTTTCCATTGGATATGATTTGCTGTCGTCAAATGGAAACTGATAACGGTTAACCAATCATAATTCATAATACACTTATGAAAAGAGAAAATATTCAGCTTCAAGAAGCTGTTTGATCCCTAAACATGCGCTGTGCAGTACACGGGCTCTGGTAATTCTAGTTGCGTGAATTATGACAGAGGTTCTTTCGCGCGCCAGCATGCCAAGATTTACACCCTTTCAGAGAAGGAACATGTAAGATGGAATGGACACGTTCTGCGCATGACTGGCCAACGCCTCCTCAAGGTACGACGTCTGTGCAAGGAATTGACAGAAGGCAAGCATCAAGTGGGACAACCCAAGCCTCAAAACCACCCTGAAAAGCTTCGAATTCCCCGTGGAAACCTGGAAACCTTGGTCTCAAACCCGGGCCCGAAACCAGGAATTATTGGGAGGGCGAACATGAATTTTGGGGTGGGCGAATATGACAGAAAATGTACATCGGCGGGTCATCCGTCTCACAGCGACGTAGGGGAGACATTTTGAAAATGTAGGCCCTATCCCATCAGCCATTTGGTCCATTTTTGCGCTTGTTTGGTGAGTTTTTTTGTGAGAACTATCTTTTTAATTTTGAGTGGATTTTCTTTTCTTTTCTTTTTTCTTTTTTGGTGGACCTTTTTTTATTTTGTTTTGGTGGACCTTTTTTCTTTTCTTTTTTATGGGGGAACGCTGCCCCCGCCCCTCCCTTTTACCGGCCTGCTCAGACCCACCTTCATTATTACGCAGTCTGACAACACGAAGGGTCAAGTCAGCTTAACAGCTCTGTATTTTTTTTCACAGAACTCGGGAAAGTACTGAGTATACAGTGCTAACACACATCGGTGTAGGGTAAAAACCACAATTAATATTCTTTATCCCCGATGCAAAATTAACATCTATTAAATCGTTGCGGTACCCGCTGCTAAAATATAGGATTCGAACTGCCTCTAGCTACCGGGCAATCTCGGTGGTCTAGTTGGTAAGACACTGCTCTAGATGCAAAGGTCGTGGGTTCGAATCCCACCCGAGTAATATGCCTGTGATTTTTTTCACATAACTCGGGAAAGTACTGAGTATACAGTGCTAACACACATCGGTGTAGAGTAAAAACCAAAATTAATATTCTTTATCCCCGATGCAAAAGTAACAGCTCTGCACAAACTTCCCTTTATTTACTTTTTGATAAATTGTTTGGGGTTTCCAGAGACATTTGCACAAGAAATCATAATAGTTGCAATTTGGTCTAGAGGTCAACCCATTACTTCGCAAATATTGACTAGACTAAATAAAACCAATTCAAGCAACATTGTATTTTGAGATGAGCCCACATGTGTCTCTTTGTAGGCCTAAAGTTTAAACAACTTCTGCTCAATCAACCATTCCTTTGAATAACACCCTCTGTTTACAAAACTTAGCAAGAACATCACAATCTCTTACATCTTCCCATAGGGTGTAAGTCTCGCTTATCCTTGCAACATCATCCTGTTCCGCCCTAACTTGGCAATCGTCCCAACTAATAGTTGGGATTGGCCCCAACTTGAGCTAAAGATGGGGCGCCCAACTATAGTGGGGATCGCAGTAAACACAGAGCAACCCAACCCCGTGCCGCGTGAATCATAACTAAAAACAACGAGTAATAAGTATGAAGTTGTTAATATTAAGACCACTTTATATACGAGTTTTTGGGAATATTTGAGACTAATTAGAATTTTGGTTTTCCGAGAGAAGGGAAATTAAATGCGTAGGCCTACTTTGACTTTGAGCTGAAAACGTCACCCGGCATTGTGGCCGCTGTCAGAAAGGACATTTAAATGAGCGATAGTATCATTTAACTAAAAAAAGGCATTTTCCAAACCTCTTCTTGGGCACTGACTCGCGACCGGCTCTAGCTCCATCATCAGTTTTGACCTAAGTTTTTACAGAGTCGAGACCTGCGTTTGAAATAACGAATATTGTTAAATTATCAACCCTTCACGCCCATTTCTATCAGCTTGTGCGTCTGCACACAGCAATCCACGGTAACACGGTATCCCGTTGAGCTCTATGGGCGATCCCAATTATAGTTGGGATCCCCCAATTTTAACACTCAAGTTGGGACCAGTCCCAAATATAGTTGGGACGATTGTCAAGTTAGGATGGAACAATCCTACTCAGTTATCCAAAATAAACAACCAGGGCAAAGCCAAGAGTCTGGAGAAGAAGCAATCTGAAACCATATGGTTCGTTTCACCCAGTAGTGGCTTTATTAGTACCAAGGCTGAGGTTTACTGCTGTACAATTCTTATGGGAATTCCGGGAGAAGTGGTCATTCATGGATTTTGTTTGTGTGTGACAAAAACACCCGATGGTAATAAGACGACTGGCATGCTATTTGGCTAGGTGAAGTTGTGGAACTTGAAAATTTTAGATATTAAAAAAATGGCGAAGTACTGTCTTTTTAATTAAAAACTGTTACTCAATAAGTGAGCGATAGTGTCATTGAGTGTTTTAAACAGGTCCATGTAATTGGGCCCTGGTAAGAGTTCAGATTTGTTATTTATTTAATGTAGTTAATGGTTTATTCTTACAAATTAAGTCCAATGTGAACACAGCTTTAGGGAATCAATGCAGTTGCCGTTGAGTCTTACAAATGTCTGTCGTTTACTTAATCTAAATTAGGCTCAACAATTTGACGGTGGAATGAGAAAGGAAAACACCTTCATCTGAAAAAACAACAAAATTCAGAGTAGGCAGTTATCTTTATTATATATTTTCAAGTCAAACCAAAGAATACAAATTAGTTTAATCATCGATTGGGCGATTTTATTATTTTTTTTATTTACAAAATCCAAAACAGTACAGCCAGGAAAATGCATTTTACAAGCCTATGATTGTAGACTAGAGCCAGAGTTGACAGTAGCCTGCAAGTTTTCCGTTAACAAAAAATGTATAGCTGATAAGAGGCAGCATTATGCTATAATAATTATACAACAAATTATTTACTGTCATGTCTGCAGGTGGCGCCCTAGCATTTCCCATGTTTCCCATAGCTTGTCTGAAGTGAAATTTACTATAATTATGCAAAATTATTTTGATTTTTTAAAGAACGAAATCAACTGTGAATTAAATCTTTAAATACACACTTTTCATGTGACGCTTTGTCTCTTTTTACTGAAACCTGACATGTTTATAATATTTTTAAAAGATCAACGGTCATGTTAAACCAGAAACGTAATCGATTGGCACCAAAGCTGTAAATGATTCCATGTAACTTATTAGTTATTAGTTTTTTTATTGTTTTCATTTACCAATGAGAATTGACATACTAACTTTTGACAGCATGCTGGCAAAGTTTTGTCCTGCCCGCTTCTAACCAAATAACTAACCCCTGTTGATTGACAACCCCTCTAGGAAAAGTGGCATGGTTCAGCGTTAGGGTATCATTGCATACGAGCTGGCCGGTGTGGACTATATGGTTAAGTATGTGCTGACAGAGGCCCTCAATGCAGGGTTTTAGATGCAAGAACCTGCAGTCTCACAACCACGTCCTACCAACTGAATATCGGATCTTGCAGTTCCCTCTAAGCGGTCTCTGGTTGCGAGGTACCTCACAATAATTGTCATGATTACACATCCACCATACCTTTTTGTTTGGTTAACCGGCCCAACAAAATTTTAATCATAAGTGACTCAATGTAACGCAAAATTCGAACAAATTTGATTTTATGAAGTGATTACTACGTATTGACCAATAAAGTTTTATGCGTGGATTTGTCCAAATGACAGATTATCCACATTCTTTGTGCATGATTGGTTTAGAGTCTCTCGGTTAATTTATTATTACTGCTTAAATTTGCAAGCTGTAAACTGCCTTGTTATTGTATCATTTTCGACCATGACGTCCTTGACACTCACACGCGATGCAAAATCTTGACTGAGTACATATCAGCCACGATGAGATCACCGGTAGGAGTAAACGTCATGCCTAGAGGATTGTGCAAACCACGAGCTACACACCCGATGTGCTCACCTGATGGATCGTAATGATGTATCTCAAAGGTGCCCACTGTACCGTAATGAGTAGACACATAGATGTCTCCAGCATCATCGCAGCACACACCAGCAGGTGTTACTGGTCTGCCGTCAATGGAGGTCCTGATATTGAACACCTCGTTTCCCATGAAATCCAAACAAACTAATTTCATCTCGTCGTAGTTTGTGAAGATAAGACGCTCCTTGCTGCTTACAGACGGAAAGCATAGATAACAAAAATCGTCATGATGTATTGTGGAAATGATGGATCCATCCATATTATGGAGAGATACAACCTTTCTCTCCGAGTCAGACACAGCAATCCGATTTTTCTTGTCCACAGCGATTCCACTGAGTTGACTCTCTGGCGAGCCCTCGACTTCATTATGTGAGGGTCTGAACTGACGGATATATCGCAGCTCTTTATCATAAACTTTTACATCCTGTCCATCAGTAACCAGAAGCAGGTCATCAGAGTTCACGGCAACACCGTCAGGGTCTATTAGTTTACCATCCTCTGTTCGGCTTTGAACACCTGAAGATTTGTAGCTACCCTTTGATGTAAATGTTGAAAATAGCGACCTTGTTGGATCAATGACGACAATGTCACCATTGCTAAAACAAGCAACGTGCGTTGCAAACTTGAACTCCCCTTCACCTCCCCCTTCTTTACCAAACTCTGTCTTTACCTCCCACTTCTCTTCCTCTTGTATTTCACCAAGATCTGCATCATTGACGATATCATGACCTTTGAACCCAATGAATGACTTGCTATGCTGCACTGTATGAAACTGGAGCTCTTTGTGGAATGTCAAGTTGTGCATAACCTTTGGTTTGAGGTCCAGCAGCTCAAAGTCATCAGCATGTTGCATCAAGTCATTGACTGAAGCAACGATCTGCTCTGCACGGCTCATCTTATCGCGATTGCTGCTCTGTATGCTATCAAATTCCTCACCTCTTTCTTGACTAATTTGAGCGACTCTTTCTTGTAGGAGGCGAGATGCATTTCTTATTTCAGCGATTTCCTCTTCCTCCTTAGCCACAATGTCTCGAAGAGCCCGTTCGACCATGACCTGTAATCTATGCTGTGAGTGTTTGATAGAGTCATCCACCTTTTGGAATTGCGTGCGACACCCATCAAACTTCTGCAAGGCTTCATCAACAGCTCGACGATGAGATTGAATGGAATCATTGATTTCAAAGAGATTGTGGTTTGACGCTCGGTGATCAAACACCACACATTTGAGACATGCAAGTAAATCACACGTATCACAATAAAAACATAGTTTCTGGTCAGTGTGTTTCTTGCACTTTGACGATTCAGATTTCATCTTGTCTTTGGGCCGATGATTTGACGAGCCGACAGCAGTAACGATTTGATGATGCCTGTTTAATTTTAATTTCGCGTGGTGTTCCAGACATGTCGTGCAAAAATTCGCATCACATTCAGCACACTTTGAAACGGTTTCAAGATCTCCGTCACATCCTTCACAAGTCAAGACAGGGGGGTTGATGTCCTCCTCCGGTCCATCCAGACTGATGACGTCATCAATAAGCGAGCTCAAGAAAAAACAGTTAAGTAGAGCCGAAAGTCCCTTATCTGGGATGGAAGTTTTCACCCTACACACTGGGCAAACAATATCTGTCCTCGGATCCTGTTTGTCTACAAGTTTCTGAAGACATTTTAAGCAGAAGCTGTGCTGACAGTCCAGGATTTTCGGATCGATGAACCGAGTCAGGCAGATTGGGCATTCGATGTGTACATGTCTAATCCTGCAAGTGGTCACAATGGGAAGTGCGGCTTCGGCCATATTGATGAGAATGGGCTGTTCTGTTACCGGAAGTAAAACGAATGTCATTTTTAACAGTTGATACAATAAGTGAGTGCAACAATGCATGGCGACATTTAGACACTAGGTGGCAGCAGATTTACCAGATTTGTAACTTTGGGCCAAATTTATTTATAAACTGACCAGAACACAAGATGAAAAAAAGAAATTCATCAAACACGCTGTCTATTTTGACGGTTATTTATTTATTTATTTAAATTAGGCGTAGTAATATATGTTTCTCTTTGTAAATGTTACTGATTGTTTTGTTCTGGAACAATGCGGCTCTTTTAATGAGGGCCATTCGTGGTCAACTCTTAAAGCATGTGTTTAATTTAACTCGCTGTTTGCTAAGATAATTTTTTAATTTGTTATACTATTTTATCCGGTGTATTAGAATAACCTGTCCTCTAGAAGTTGTTTCCCCAAAATACGTGACATTTTTAGAAATTTCGTCCGTAGTAGCGCCCTTGTTTGAACCATCTTCTTTCAGCATATGTCAATTTGCCGTTTAGGGGACACACTTGATTCATACGCCACGTTTATAAAAACATGGTTGAAAATACAAGTTTTTTATCATTTGCTTCCTTTTAACTTGTGATTATGCACTGGTAATCACAATATTTAACATCTATACTTACACCCAGGTGACTCTGTGTTAACCAGACCGCAATGGTGGCACTGCGTATTTGTTTGACTCATATGTTGCGAGGCTGACTCAAAAACGGGTCCTTCTAAAACATGGCATTGGCCAACCCGGAATACGTGGGCACAATTTCATAGCGCTGCTTAACAGTAAACTCTACATAGACCTGAGTAAGCAGGATTTGTTTTCCGGTTCAAACTGACCAGCTTTTATGCAACTGTGTGTCTGAGTTCAATTTTGGTATGCTGACTCGAAAAGTCGTTTCACTGACCTTTAAATGGCGACTTTGGCCCACACGGACAGGGACTTCCTAGAAGGCAGTATATTCTTGTCGATGATTGGGCTTACCTGAAAAACAAATAATTACTTCTAGAACATTGATATTTTTTGCTTCCCATAGCTTTACACAATTTGCCAGAACATATTTTTTAACAAGAGTGTGTACTTTCTCATATTAAAAAAACTGGTTTGTGTAAGCCGAATCACGATCATAATTTCACAATGTCCGACCTGATTATATTGTTAAGGCACTAATTGGCAACGTACTTTGGGACAACATAGACCATAGTGAAAAGAAATCCTACCTGAAGCCGTAGATATAACTTAACTTTACTCACTGCGTACGGTTGAACCTCTTTTCTGAATTTGAGGAAGCGGCTGATGGCCGGCAACACTTATGGATTATGTACGACAAACAACGTTAATATTGCACAAGAAACAGTGCACTTATTTGCAAACCCTACTTCCGCATATGAATGTACATTACATATCGGCTAAACGCCCATGCGCAATAATTATAGTTTCACACAACCGGAAAAACTCACACGTATTTAATCAGCCAATTTGTTTAACCCATTCTTATGTAGACCGATATTGTGCAACATGCTTGGCAAAGATTGCCTATGTCATAAGAATGCTTGCTGTACGATGATTTCCTCCTTTCAATGAGTGATTTCGCCAGAGATGTGATTGCGGAACTTGATGCTTCCAGTCTTGTTCATGTTGACTTTTACATGTTGACTTTCACATGTTGACCTAGACATTAGCTGTTTTATCATTGAATATCTGGCTGGTTGTGTGCATAAGTGCCCGTTGCTTTAAAAACACACACACAATTTGGCAATCAACTCAAACAACTTAAGTTGCCCTTAAACAAGTTGCCCTTAAACTCTTGTGCTAGAGTGTCTTGAAGATAACCAACAGGCTCGCTAGAATTATGCTAGGAAAAATATACACGCAGTTCCAGTCAGTTTGAATCTACTCGTCAAAAATGATGTTAGATTAAATGGGATGACATTTTTCCAGTGGTACAGCATTACTGTACTACTGATGAGTCACTAGAGTGTAACTACGTTTTTATCAAAATATCAGAGTGAAAACAACCCATGATCAGTTTCTATAAATAAAAAAGCTTGGGGTTGTTAAAAAATCGAATGGTAAGAGAAGATCTAACCCGTTCTCTTGCAGAGTCCCTCCCCCTTTTGTAACACCCCCTCCCCGATGTTCAGCGACCTTGTTGATGTTGTCCATGTTTGTTTAGTTTTTGAGGTGACGTCACACGTGTCTTGGCATTTCTTGATTTGCATATTGGTCGAAGCCAATTATGCTTTTTAATTAGGAGACTGGTCTTACTGGAAATTTCTGTCTGGTCGATACTTCAAGTCATCAAGTGTAATGCTTATTTACAATTGTCAATACTTTTTATAAATAGATAGCCAAAAATTTGTAAAAATGAAGAAATAACTTGGGAAATAAATGAATTAAGAATGAATTTTTGCACTTTCCCCCTCCGCTGCTGCGCTGTATTCTGTTGGCACAGAAACCAAACACCATTAGTTAAATAAAAGTAAAGTCAAATATTCTAGTCCAATCACTATTCATTTTGTAATAAATGGTTGATTTAATTGTATTAAATAGAACATTTAGACAAGCTAAATTAATATTTACGTACTCCTAAAATCAGCGTTACATCAATTCTGAATGTAGATATTTTCAACAGTGCATGAATAACATCAAGTCTTTGAAAAGCAAAAAGACAATAAATAAACAGCATGAAATTTGTAAACCTTGCTCATTGATACCAAAGTTAAAATAAAAGAAAAATAGGACATCAAGCAAACACCGGTTTTTAAAAACTGAAAAAAGAAAGGAAGGGACAAACGAGCAGATCATCCATGAGGGTAAGACGTCTGTGATACATTGGTATCTATGATAGTAAGACAGTTAAAGCCTAAAGTATTTAAAGTGTTGGCCCAGAGATAAGACTAACCATCTATTCTTTCAACAGGTTTAAAAACAAGAGGTAAAGTATAAGCTGTGGCTGGTGTAGTGTTAAAAGTACAAAATTAAAAATATTTCCTATCTGAAAAGAAGTCGGCTCTTAAATAAAATTAGCGAAATTATCAAAACAAAATAGTATGTAAATGTATTTAGATAATTGGTTTATGCATATTCAAGTTTTCCTCAGTTTTTCCTGTGGTGTTTACAACCCGACCTGTTTCTACAGCAATGGTGGAGGATGTGCTAAGAGTCAACTGTATACAGCTCGGTAAGATTGAAAAACAAATTTTATACATTTCGCTTCAGAGAAAGTTCATCTCTCAAACTTTGCAATGGAGTTAATAAGTTCAGAATTGTCACCGTTGACGGCTTCAAATTGTAAAAAACAGTCATTCCATCCCTTAATTTGCTATAAACACTCAAATATACAACTACTGGAGGAAAACTGCATTAAAGTAGGAGGTCAAGTCTTCCAGAAAAGGGTAAAAGTAACAAACGAAAAAAAAAACATAGAATGAGTGGAATTTTGCAACTGCAACCAGACTTGTTTGGATGAGCATCGTTGGAGAATACATGGAGTGGTGACTGCAACCAGACTTGTTTGGATGAGCATCGTTGGAGAATACAGGGAGTGGTGACTGCAACTAGACCTGTTTGGATGAGCATCGTTGGAGAATACAGGGAGTGGTGACTGCAACTAGACCTGTTTGGATGAGCATCGTTGGAGAATACAGGGAGTGGTGACTGCAACTAGACCTGTTTGGATGAGCATCGTTGGAGAATACAGGGAGTGGTGACTAAAACCGGACATGTTTGGATGAGCATCGTTGGAGGATACAGGGAGTGGACAGTTTGGACAGTCATTAACTGAAGAAAGACTGTGTGAAGTCTAGCCGGTTGATTTCTCCACAATAACAAGCTGGACCATGAGGGCGCCTGACTTAAGACACTCGAGGAGAAACGACTATGTTAGGCTTTGTCCACATTCGCGGCTGTGGCTATGGATGTAGCTGTGGACTTCATACTATGTTTGCAGCCACAGCAGCCACTAATTCAGATCTGACCTTAGTATATTGTTTAACTCAGGAGGCTTTTCTTGAATCCATCAAACTCCAACACCATAATTATTACACAACGTAGCTCGGTATTTATGTTATGGTATTTACGTCATGTACCAATATGACCAGGTCACCAATAAAGTGACCCGCGTGCGTCGTTGTTGTTCTGTAAACCATCGATATTGTAACATGGTGGCAGCGTGAAGCTCCGTTTTAATCTGCAAATTTCTAGTAGTAGAATCCTCTTAAAGTGATCGGATAGACACGGGAGTGTGACTATATGGCGACAGGATATGCAGGATCGCCATCAGCGGAGGACAACGTCGGTGGAAAGTTAAATGCCGATGGCAACATTGCGCCGGGCAACCAACATGGCACTGGGCCGAAGGGACCTGCACCTCATATGCACCACCTGTCGGCGGAATTCGACCACCGGCCCCGATGCAAGTTTCGCGAGGGGTCATTGACAACTGGAAAACATGGAAGCAGATGTGGAGTAACTATGGCATCGTTACACAGCTCCAGAAACAGACGCCTGCATACTGCACAGCCTTGTTCGTTCATGCAATTGGATCACAGGGACTTGAGATTTATAACAGTTTCAACTTCCCCAACGAAGACGATTCCAGAGATTTGGACAAAATCATAAAGGCATTTGATAAATATGCCATAGGAGAAGTAAATGAGACATACGAGCGGTACTTGTTCAACAAGCGTCAACAAGAATCAGGTGAGAGTTTTGAAACTTATTTGGCAGCCTTTAGATCCCTGGCAAAGACATGCAACTTTTGTGAATGTATGTCAAGCAGCCTGCTACGTAACAAAATTGTGCTTGGAATTGGAGACTCTGACACAAGAAAACGCCTACTCCAAGAACGCAACCTAACACTCTCCACATGCATAGACATCCAGAGTCACAATTGAAAGCGTTCACGGCAACCCAAAACACAGATGATGGGGCACAAGCAGTGCACAGAGTCATGGACAAGCGCCAGGGGTCCAAACTAAAACACAAACCACGGTCAAAGCCGGGAAAAGGGCAACATAAGACTAGCAAGAGCACACAAGAAGTGAAAAAGTGCAAATACTGTGGAAAGTCACATGCAAAAGACAGAAATCTGTGTCCAGCATACGGTCAGACATGTAAAGCATGTGGAAAGAACAACCACTTCGCCACGGTATGCCGAAAAAAAGAATATCCATGCACTGGGTACAACCTACGCAGACAGCTCAGCCAGTGATTCGAGCACATGATGTGACTCTTGTCAATGCGGTACAGCCAAATAAAGAGGATGTGTATGTTGAAATGCTCATCGATGGGAAAACCATCAACTTTCAAGTAGACACTGGTGCTAGTGTCAACATCATATCCAAGAACTGTCCTAAGGGCACTACGTACACCACAACAAAGAACCCAAAGACACTGCTCATGTGGAACAAATCAACACTACAGGCAGAAGGGGTATGTAGACTGAAATTGCTGAACCCAAAGTTGAATAAGAAATACTCTTTGGAGTTTGTTGTTGTAAACAACGACCTTACCCCACTGCTTGGCAGTAAGGCAAGTCAGCAGATGGATCTCATCATAGTAAACAGTGAGAACTTCCACAAAGCCCATATTAATAAAGTGTCCACATCATCAGACCCTGATAAGCTACCCGAAGAGCGATACAGCACAGTTTTTGATGCTAAGCTGGGCAAACTCCCTGGAGAGGTACACTTGCAAACTAGAGAGGTCATTACGCCTGTCGTTCTGCCCCCCAGGAGACTACCACATGCCATCAAAGCCAAAGTCAAAGATGAACTTGAAAGCATGGAAAGATCTGGAGTGATCACAGCAGTGCAAAAACCAACACAGTGGGTAAGCCAGTTGGTAGTAAGTGGCTGAGAAGAAAAATGGTTCACTCAGAATATGCATCGACCCAAGGCCACTGAATAAAGCACTGAAGCGTGAACACTATCAGTTACCAGTAATTGAAGACATTCTGCCCGACCTTGCTGACGCCAGAGTCTTCAGCAAATTAGACTTGAGCTCAGCATTTTGGCAGCTAGAGCTGGATGAGGCCTCCAGCATTTTGACAACCTTCAATACTATGGAACGCCAAAGAGGCATTTAATAATCGGTGATGGTCTTTTACAACCGGTGATCAAATTTTGAATCGGTGATGGTCTAACGCGATCGGTGATCAACTTTAGCAATCGGTGATGTATCACGATCGGTGATGGTCTTTCGCGATCGGTGGTCAACTTTAGGGATCGGTGATGCATATTCACGATCGGTGATGGTCTTTCGCGATCGGTGATCAACTTTAGCAATCGGTGATGCATATTCACGATCGGTGATGGTCTTTTGCGATCGGTGATCAACTTTAGGGATCGGTGATGCATATTCACGATCGGTGATGGTCCTTTGCGATCGGTGGTCAACTTTTTAGGGATCGGTTATGGTATATCTAATTCACACCACTTACCACTCTGGTCATCGACTGACTTGTCCGACATTGGAGAAGAGTACCATTTTAAAACTATATGTATTAAGTATTTCACTTTTACTTTCTTTAATTGTTTACTTAAGAACCTGATTTTATTACATTAATGATAACATACACGGTGTTATTTCAGGCCTGGATGTTTTTTTGTTTTTTTATTTGCATCCTAGTTATTGTTAGAACTGTTCTGTTCTTTCTAGTTCCATGTTTTGACCATTATTAATCTTTATTGTTTTTTCTATTACTTTTGTATCAATTCCGTTTGTGTTCACTTGAGGGGATAAATAATGTGGTCATTTTGTTTCCCTATATTACTCCATAATTTCTATATGATTACTCATGCCCAAGTTCACTTGTATTCTAACACTTATTAGGCCACGAGAATGAAAGTTAAAAAATTGTGTCCGGACTTTTATGAAAACACATGAGGCTTTTTTTCATTAATCATTATTCATTATTTTTGTATGACCGTGGTGTTTTACATAATAAAAGCAGCGCCCATATGCAAAGTGTAGCGAACGGCCTAAGGGTCCTTGTTTCTAATACTGCCGAACACCAATCGACAATCTTCGTGGATGAGCTAGCGACATAACTGGCTGGTGGTTTTCACATAATAAATACTACATGGAACTTGGTTTCCACTGCTCAAATTTCAAAATAAAGTCTAAACCCACAAAATGTTTTCAAATAATTATACTGTGACGATCCAATTATAGATTAGAGTCCACTGTTTGGACAATGAATTCCTGGAGATAACAGGCAAGACTTCGTGGTAAAGACGAAAAGGATGTATAACTCCGGCCTCTTTCTTTAATGGAGCTTTCCCGTAATGTAATTATAAACAAGTATGGAGATAATTACCCTTGGAATGTAAACAGTTGAGATTTCAACATTACCTGTTAACACTTTTATTATTTTGTATAAGGAAATAAAGGCAAAGCCCATTATAATGTGTGAGGGAAGTGTCTGTGGGTGATTTCTGTGATGTTTTGTTTGGTGTGTTTCTCTCTTTTTTCCCCCTTTTTTTTGGGGGGGGGGGCTTGCATGACGGGGGCGTAGGCGTTTTCACTTTCAGTCTGACTGTATCGTGCACGCAGTAGCCTTCAAAAAGGTAAAATAATTACCAATATGCTACGCCAGTCTTACCATTTGTAAAACTAAACTATTTTGAATTTGTTTGATTACTTAATGTGACTGTTAAAAACGATCGAACATTTTATGTATAGCTCTGCTTGTTTTTCTTTCGTCTCGCTGAAGTTTGATAATAAAAAAACACATAAATTCATATATCGACTGGCCTACTTTGAAAGTAAATTTTTTTTTTAAATATGATTTCATAATTTCAAACTAACATTAACACAGACAATACATAATACTGTTTTTTAAAAGGTCACCGGTGAAGTGCGCAAAAAAATACACATAAAATGTGGTCAGACACCCTTCATTAAAAAGAAATAAATGCAGTTGATTCCACATTATCAAAATGACAAGTTGACAAGGTTAACATATAGAAATGTTAAGTTCACGTTTGAGATATCTCGATGCCATTTTCAACAGCGAGACCATGACCAAAATACATTTACAAGAGTTGGCCATAATCATGTATAAACAGATTACTAAATGTACCGGGATGAGAAAAACCAAGGTACTTTCCTTTAACAATTATTGGTGTTAATTTGGGGGTATTCAACTTTAAAGTACGCGGGTGGTGCACTTAGAAACCAAGTAAAGAACGCTCAATTAATGAAGTGAAATAAAACATTAATAGCGAAATAATACCGATATTGCAGAACTAATCAACAGCTGTGAAAGTATACACAAATCAAAACATTGTTTACCGGTTATGGAAGACCATCACCGATTGTTAATATGCATCACCGATCCCTAAAGTTGATCACCGATCGCGAAAGACCATCACCGATCGCGAATATGCATCACCGATCCCTAAAGTTGATCACCGATCGCGAAAGACCATCACCGATCGCGAATATGCATCAACGATTGCTAAAGTTGATCACCGATCGCGTAAGACCATCACCGATCGTGATACATCACCGATTGCTAAAGTTGATCACCGATCGCGTAAGACCATCACCGATCGTGATACATCACCGATTGCTAAAGATGATCACCGATCGCGAAAGACCATCACCGATCGCGAATATGCATCACCGATTGCTAAAGTTGATCACCGATCGCGTTAGACCATCACCGATCGTGATACATCACCGATTGCTAAAGATGATCACCGATCGCGTTAGACCATCACCGATTCAAAATTTGATCACCGGTTGTAAAAGACCATCACCGATTATTAAATGCCTCTTTGGCGTTCCATACAATACGCCCTTTGGACGCTATCGCTGGTGTCGTCTGCCTTTCGGCACTTGCGTGTCATCAGAGATATTCCAGCGCAGGCTTCATCAAGTGCTTGAAGGACTTATGGGCATAATCTGTGTTGCTGATGATATCCTAGTCTATGGGACAGGTGGCTCCCAAAAAGAAGCAATCACAGATCATGATGAAAAACATGAACAGCTACTGAAGCGTGGTGCAGACATGAACATCAAGCTTAACAAGGCCAAATCTGTGTTCCGTGTGAATGAAATACTATTCCTTGGACAAATCGTATCAAGCAAAGGCCTCAAAGCTAATCCTCAGAAGATATCTGCAATGACAAGTATGCCAGCTCCCACAAACGTAAAAGAGGTGCAACGTTTGGTTGGATTTGTAAACTAACTGGGCAAATTCCTGCCAGGATTATCGGAAACCTTGGAGCCAATTCGACAACTTACCAAACCAGACATAGTGTGGGAGTGGTCAGATGCCCAAGAGAATGCCTTCATCAAAGTAAAGAAGATGGTATGTCATGCACCCATATTACAATTCTACAACCCGAATGATGAACTAACTGTTCAGTGTGATGCAAGTGGTGTCGGTCTCGGGGCGGCTCTACTGCAGAATGGCCAACCAGTAGCATACGCAAGCAGAGCAGTGACTGACACTGAAACACGATACGCATCTATTGAAAAGGAGATGCTTGCAGTAGTCTTTGCGATGGAGCGCTTCCACCAATACACCTTTGGAAGATTCACCAGTGTTGTCAGCGATCATAAGCCTCTCGAAATGATCATGAAAAAAACCCTGGTGAAGGTCCCAAAGCGCCTCCAAGGCATGCTCCTACGCCTCCAGAAATATGACTTCGCAATTACTTACTGCCCGGGAAAGAGAATGTATCTGGCCGACACATTATCACGAGCGGTTGGTGAACAGCCCCCCACCCTTGACCATGGAGATTTTGAAAAAGTCAACATGGTGTCATATTTGCCCATACGTGAAGAAAGACTGACTCAAATACAAAGAGAGACTGCAAAGGATGATAATTTGCAGCTACTCAAGCAAACCATCACTCAAGGATGGCCAGATGAGCGAAGCACACTCCCTGAGCAGCTAAAGCCATACTACAGCTATCGCGACGAGTTGGCAATCCAAGACGGTATGATTTTTAGAGGAGACAGAGTGGTCATACCCGAAACACTCAGGAAGGAAATGAAAAACAAAACCCACTCATCCCACTTGGGCGATGACAGCTGCCTAAGACGAGCACGCCAGAGCCTATTCTGGCCAGGAATGAATAGCGAGATAAAACACTTCATCAGCACTTGTGATGTATGTCGTTCGATGGAGACACGGCAGCAAAAAGAGAGCTTGATCTCTCATGAGCTTGCAACAAGGCCGTGGGAGCGAGTCGGAACTGACCTGTTCTCATTGAATGCCAAGGATTATTTAATCACGGTGGATTACTACAGTAACTTCTGGGAAGTGGACAACCTTCCAGACACGACTAGCGCCACCGTCATTCGGAAACTCAAGGGACATTTTGCTCGTTATGGCACTCCATCCCAACTGGTGAGTGACAACGGGCCACAGTTCACATCCACACTCTTCAGCCAATTTTCCAAGGAATGGGACTTCGAACATCTTTGCAGTAGCCAAGTAGACAGTAGATAGTGATGGACATAATTTGACCTGCAAAGGTGTATTCCAGAGACGTGGAGCTACAACTGAAAAGGCCCTATCCCCCCATGTGTGTTTGGATCTAGGTTCACAGAGAAGAGACATATTGCTGGAGCGGAGTGTACGATGAGGTGTATATGGAGTGAGAAGAGAACTATATGCAGGAGCCAGGTCATTCAAAGACTTAAACACAATAAGCATCAATTTGTATACAATTCTATAACCAACCGGTAACCAATGTAGCCCTTACAAGATGGGTGTAATGTGCGATGATTTCTTTGTCAAGGTAACCAAGCGTGCAGTAGAGTTTTGGACGCGCTGAAGACGAGCAATCTGATCTTGAGGGAGACCGAACAAAAGTGCATTTCCCATGTCTAACCGGGAGGTTATAAAACTGTGAACAATTTGTTCAGTAGCATGTGGAGTTAAATATTTCCTAATTCTACCAATGTTCCTTATATGGAATGAAGATGAACGCACAATGCTAGAAACGTGAGAACTAAGAGACATCGAATTATCAAAAATAGAACCTAAATTTCTAGCAGATGTTGCTGGGGTAATGTCAGAGTCGCCAATGGTGATATGTGGAACATGAACCTTAGAGAGCTGTTGCCTCGACCCAATTAAAACAAATTCTGATTTTTGATCATTCATCTGAAGAAAATTGTCCTGCATCCATTGACGGATTTCACATATACATGATTCCCTACATTCAATACTTTGATCGGCAACATTTTGAGTTGGTTTAAAGGAGATATACAACTGTGTGTCATCGGCATAGACGTGATATTGCAGTTTATGTTTGATAATGATGTTATGAACCGGTTATGTATAAATAGTAAACCATTTTGGTCCAAGGACCGACCCTTGTGGCACGGAAAATTCATGGATAACCGGGTTAGACAAGGAGTTACCTATGCGAACACATTGAGGTCTGCCTTCCAAATAGTATTTGCACCATGATCAACGGTATCAAAGGCCGCGCTTAAATCAAGAAGGATGAGGGCGGTCACCAAATATTCCCAGGAGGTCTCCCGTCCAAGTACTGACTAGGCCGAATGCTGCTTAACTTCAGTGATCAGACGAGAACCGGTGTTTTCAGCGTAGTGTGGCCGTAGACAAACTGCTCACTTAAAATTGCGTTCTTATATTTTGTCAATTTCAAGTTTCTGATAGTCACAAAAGGAGGAAAATTATATGAATGTCTAAGGCATCTAATATTCCCAGGAGATCTCCCGTCCAAGTACTGACAAGGCCCGACGCTGCTTAACTTCGGTGATCAGACGAGAACTGGTGTTTTCAGAGTAGTGTGGCCGTAGACAAATGCTTACTAAAAATTGCGTACTTACTTGTGTAAGTACTAGTCACAAAAGGAGGAAAACAATATGGATGTCTACGGCACCCGCTATTCCCAGGAGGTCTCCCTTCCAAGTACTGACCAGGCCCAACGCTGCTTAACCTCGGTGATCAGAGTCGAGAAACGGTGTTTTCAGCGTAGTATGGCCGTAGACAAATGCTTACTAAAAATTGCGTACTTACTTTTTTAAGTATAAGTCACAAAAAGAGACAAACAATATGATTGTCTACGGCACCCGGCAATCCAAGGAGGTCTCCTTTCCAAGTCCTGACCAGGCCCGACGCTGCTTAACTTCGGTGATCAGACGAGAACCGGTGTTTTCAGAGTAGTGTGGCCGTAGACAAAATACTTACTAAAAATTGCGTACATACTTTTGTAAGTATTAGTCAAAAAAGGAGGAAAACATTATGGATGTCTAAGGCACCCGGTATTCCCAGGAGGTCTCCCTTCCAAGTACTGACCAGCCCCGACGCTGCTTAACTTCGGTGATCAGACGAGAAACGTTCAGCGTAGTATGGCCGTAGACAAAATGCTTACTTGAAATTCCCAGGTCTCCCTTCCAAGTACTAACCAGGCCCGACGCTTAACTTTTTATGATCAGACGAGAACCGGTGTTTTCAGAGTAGTTTGGCCGTAGACAAAAGCTTACTTAAACCTGCGTACTTACTTTTGTAAGTATACGTCAAAAAAGAGGAAAAATAATATGAGTGTCTACGGCACCCGGTATTCCCAGGAGGTCTCCCTTCCAAGTACTGACCAGGCCCGACGCTGCTTAACTTCGGTGATCAGACGAGAACCGGTGTTTTCAGAGTAGTATGGCCGTAGACAAACTGCTCACTTAAAATTGAGTACTTATATTTTGTAAGTATTAGTCAAAAAAAGGAAGAAAATAATATGAATGTCAACGGCACCCGTTATTCCCATGAGGTCTCCCTTCCGAGTACTGACCAGGCCCGCACTGCTTAACTTCGGTGATCAGACGAGAACCGTTGTTTTCTGCGTAGTGTGGCCGTAGAAAAAATGCGTACTTAAAATTGCGTACTTATATTTTGTAAGTCTTAGTCATTCGGGTATGCGGACGCCGCTGCACACAATCGCAGTCAGACGTCGGAACACCAACGCAGACCCCAACCCACGGGTACCCTGACATCGACCCCAGGACGCATCGACTCAGCAGGGTGCGGGCGCCAGTCGACGTAAAAAGATGGCTCGCTTCTAGTCCAAGATGGCGCGCTTCCAATCCAAGATGGCGCTCTTCTAATCCAAGATGGCGATTTTACGATCATTATAGTATAGATTATAGTATATATTATAGTATAGATTATAGTATAGATTATAGTATAGATTATAGTATAGATTATAGTATAGATGTCTACGGCACCCCGTATTTCCAGGAGGTCTCCCTTCCAAGTACTGACCAGGCCCGACACTGCTTAACATTGGTGTTTTCAGCGTAGTATGGCCGTAGACAAGCAGCTCACTTAAAATTGCGTTCTGATATTTTGTCAATTTTCAGTTTCTGATAGTCACAAAAGGAGGAAAATAATATCAATGTCTACGGCACCCGGTATTCCCATGAGGTCTCCCTTCCAAGTACTGACCAGGCCCGACGCTGCTTAACTTCGGTGATCAGACGAGAACCGGTGTTTTCAGCATAGTATGGCCGTAGACAAACTGCTCACTTAAAATTGCTTACTTATATTTTGTAAGTATTAGTCAAAAAAGGAGGAAAATAATATGAATGTGTAAGGCATCTAATATTCTCAGGAGGTCTCCCGTCCAAGTACTGACCAGGCCCGACGCTGCTTAACTTCGGTGTTTTCAGCGTAGTATGGCCGTAGACGAACTGCTCACTTAAAATTGCGTTCTTATATTTTGTCAACTTCAGTTTCTGATAGTCACAAAAGGAGGAAAATAATATCAATGTCTACGGCAGCCGGTATTCCCAGGAGGTCTCCCTTCCAAGTACTGACCAGGCCCGACGCTGCTTAATTTCGGTGATCAGACAAGAACCGGTGTTTTCAGAGTAGTATGGCTGTAGACAAACTGTTCACTTAAAAGTGCGTTCTTATATTTTGTAAATTTTAAGTTTCTGATAGTCACAAAAGGAGGAAAATAATAAGAAAGTCTACGGCCCCTAGTATTCCCTGGAGGTCTCCCGTCCAAGTCCTGACCAGGCCCGACGCTGCTTAACTTCGGTGATCAGAGGAGAACCGGTGTTTTCACAGTAGTATGGCCGTAAACAAAATGCTTATTAGAAATTGCGTACTTTCATTTGTAAGTATTAGTCACAAAAGGAGGAAAACAATATCAATGTCTACGGCACCCCGTATTCCCAGGAGGTCTCCCTTCCAAGTACTGACCAGGCCCGACACTGCTTAACATTGGTGTTTTCAGCGTGGTATGGCCGTAGACAAGCAGCTCACTTAAAATTGCGTTGTGATATTTTGTCAATTTTCAGTTTCTGATAGTCACAAAAGGAGGAAAATAATCTGAATGTCTACGGCACCCGGTATTCCCATGTACTGACCAGGCCCGACGCTGCTTAACTTCGGTGACCAGACGAGAACCGGTGTTTTCAGCGTAGTGTGGCCGTAGACAGTTGCTTATTAAAAATTGCGTACTTACATTTGTAAGTTTTAGTCACAAAAGGAGGAAAACATTATGGATGTCTACGGCAACCCTTATTCCCAGGAGGTCTCCCCTCCAAGTACTGACCAGGCCCGACGCTGCTTAACCTCGGTGATCAGACGCGAACCGGTGTGTTCAGAGTAGTATGGCCGTAGACAAACTGCTCACTTAAAATTGCGTACTTATATTTAGTAAGTATACGTCAAAAAAGGAGGAAAATAATATGAATGTCTACGGCACCAGGTATTCCCACGAGGTCTCCCGTCCAAGAACTGACCAGGCCCGACGCTGCTTGACTTCTGTGATCAGACGAGAACCGGTGTTTTCAGCGGAGTGTGGCCGTAGACAAACTGTTCACTTAAAATTTAGTCTTATATTTTTTCAATTTTAAGTTTCTGATTGTCACAAAAGGAGATAAATAATATGAATGTCTACGGCACCCGGTATTTCCAGGAGGTCTCCCTTCCAAGCACTGACCAGGCCCGATGCTGCTTAACTTCGGTGTTTTCAGCGTAGTTTGGCCGTAGACATTTTGCTCACTTAAAATTGAGTCTTATATTTTGTCAATTTTCAGTTTCTGATAGTCACAAAAGGAGTAAAATAATATGAATGTCTACGGCACCTAGTATTCCCAGTAGGTTCCCCGTCCAAGTACTGACCATGCCCAACGCTGCTTAACTTCGGTGATCAGACGAGAACCGGTGTTTTTAGAGTATGGCCGTAGACAAAATGCTCACTAAAAATCGCGTAATTACATTTGTTAGTATTAGTCACAAAAGGAGGAAAACAATATGGATGTCTAACTGCACCCGGTATTCCCAGGAGGTCTCCCTTCTAAGTACTGAACAGGCCCGACGCTGCTTAATTTCGGTAATCAGACGAGAACCGGTGTTTTCAGCGTAGTATGGCCGTAGACATTACTGTTCACTTAAAAGTGGATTCTTATATTTTGTCAATTTTAAGTTTCTGATAGTCACAAAACGAGGAAAATAAATATGAATGTCTACGGCACCTAGTATTCCCAGTAGGTCTCCCGTCCAAGTACTGACCAGGCCCGACGCTGCTTTACCTCGGTGATCAGACGAGAACCGGTTTTTTCACCGTAGTATGGCCGTAAACAAACTGCTCACTTAAAATTGCGTTTTTATATTTTTTTGTTAATTTTATGTTTCTTAAAAGGAGGAAAATAATATGAATGTCTATACGGCACCTGGTATTCCCAGGAGGTCTCCCTTCCAAGAAATGACCAGGCCGCGAATTTTTTTTTTCCCAGCGCGGTAAAGGCTAAGATTTACACACCTCGCTCCCATCGGCCTGGACTTGCTGATGAATTATTCATTGAAAACAAGCTATGTAGGCCTTACGCGCGTGTTGTGTACGCGTACATACATCATTATTGCTATCTATGTCGAGACTTTCCTTTGTCCCTCTTACTTAACACTCTCCATAGACTAAGCGCACGAAAAAATGTGCGGACACAAAAATACAAAGGATTCCAATGTGAGGACAGCATTGTCCCTTTTGTATTCATTTGTTCTAGTGTCCCGACTCTTAAGCCGGCCTCAGGTCGACCTACGATGTTCTTGCGCCCGCAACAAATCGTCGGCAACGCGCAGACAAAATATGCTCAGGTCACAACAACTGAGAAATCGTGCCACCGTCGGGATCACGTCGTACAAGTTGAAATTGTTCTACTCTTGCGACTGTTAATTTTTTCGAGCGGCGACTGTTTCCGATTGTCTTAAAATCATCGCAGTTACGAGAGGCTTTAGGTCGACCTTGCGTCAACAAAAAACAGTCGGCGACTGACTTTTCAGGATCACACTGCGCCTGAGCTAAGACCATCGGGAACTTTTCAGTCGGCGATTATTTACGACCTGAGCGTAACTGCGATGATTTTAAGACAATCGGAAACAGTCGCCGCTCGAAAAAATTAACAGTCGCAAGAGTAGAACAATTTCAACTTGTACGACGTGATCCCGACGGTCGCACGATTTCTCAGTTGTTGTGACCTGAGCAAGAACATCGTAGGTCGACCTGAGGCCGGCTTTACACGATCGATCGACGTGTCTGATTCTTTCTCATTCGTGTACTTACTTCTGCCTCGACAATAACTTTTAGGACATTTCCTCAAACCCCCAATCAATCATGCTTAAAAAATCTCAACCTCGTGCCAAATGACCCAACCTCCCTGTGACCCCACTTCAAGCATGCCCACCAGTGTTTCTTTAAGCATCTTTCCCAGTTAGTCGTGTATTTTTTTCGTGCCAGTAAAAAAATCACATTTTAGAAAGATTCTTCGTTAGTGTGAAGTTTTAAACTTCACTTTTAGTTTACCTTGAAGGTACTGTTAATGTTGTATGAGAGTTCTTCTTCTTTTCTTTTTCTTTTTTCGCTGTTGTGGGCAGTGAAATAACAACAGGACGGTTGTGGGCCGTCTCATTTGCTGGTATTGACGTGCGTGTGTGACACGTACATGTACATGTACAGTGTATAGAATTCCGTCAATGGCGTCTGACCGAAGCAGCATGGCCGAGGTTTCTACACAGCAACAGCACGTCGCCAGCGGCACGACTCCGAGTACGAAGGTGTGTTCCAGCAGACTTTGTAAGCGAGTTTTGGGTCTTGATGGCCCACATTCTTTATGTTTTAAATGTCGTTTTGGTTCGTGAGGGCCACTCTTGTGATCTCTGCTCTAAAATGGGAGACCAGTCTACTGGCTTGTGGACTACTTTTGTAAGGGAAGCGAAAGAAGCAAAGGCTTGCGGATGAAGCGTCTGCTAATGCTAGGCGTAGTTCAGGGCATAGTCCGTCTGGGTCACAGACTGGTCCCTTTGTTGATAGAGCAGAGTTTCAACAGAGCTTTGCAAATTTTGAGATGCGTATGCAATCGATGATGCAAAATATGATGCAGGGCATGGCTCAAGGAAAATTGTCAGTTGTTCCTTGCACTGCAACTAGGCCTCCTGATGAGGGGATCCCCTCTAGGCTGGCAACTTCTGCAGGAAGTCGCATTACAGTCACAAGTCAGCCGGATGTTCCTGTAAGGGGCACCATAGGCAATGATCAAATAAACAATGCCGCTCTGCCTCGAGGGGGCAGGTGTGAAGGCAGATTACATGACACTGGGTCTGTGGTGGATCAGACTAATTCCAGTGACGACATTTTACTCCTCCATCCTCAGCCGGAGGATGTTTGATGACGCTGTATCCCAATTTTCATCGGGAAATTTCAAGCGCAGACAAACTAGATATGATCATGATGATGTTTCTTCACATGGTTCTATCAGTCAGGTTGGTGAGGAGATGGCTGATTCTGGGAGTGCTATTGAAGGCACTATTCTAGAAATTGAAGGCAAAGATAACCATGCCGATTTGTTTTTTGAGGTAGTGAAGGGGAGGCTGCCACTGCACTTCCGATAAAGAATGTTTCCTTTCAGGAGAAGGAAGACCCACAGATAACATCATCTCGTTTTGACAACAAACGAAATAAAGTCCAGCTTCCCCTTGCTGTGGGACATAAGAAGCTGATAAATGCTGTGTGGTCAGGGAATCCTGAGCGCATTTCCCTTTATCGTGCCTCAGCAGTGGCACGTTATAAAGTGATAGAGGATGATTACAAGACATATATGACACCATCCCGCCTGGATCCTTTGTTGGTTCATGAGCTAGGGAGAGTGGTGCCTGGATTTAAATCTGATTCACCCAAATTTCCTAATAAACTTCTGAATGTGGCAGACAGAAGATTTATGAATATTGAGAAAGAGGCACATGTTGGCATGGCCTGTGCTGTATCTCAGTCATGGCTGCTTGAGGCGGCATCCAAGCAAATTTCAAAACTTGAGAGCGTCCTGCAGAATTCGTTGGACCAACAGAGTTTGGACAGTCTAAAGAACCGGATAGACATCGGTTCCGTGGGCCGTATGCTCAATATGGCACAAGAGGCCACTTTGGATATGATGGACCTCCAGGCTAGGGAGGTGGTCAAAGCAAGGGTAGCAAGGCGCCACATGTGGATGCAACAGACCCGTTGGTCAGACAACACTAAGGCTAGACTTAGAAAGGCTCCAATTTCTGGGGATGGCAAACTTTGTGGAGACAGCCTGAAAGAAATTTTGGAGGACTTCAAGTTGGTGGACAGTCAACTTGATGGTACCGATGGGCTACGTAGAATTCCGTTCCAAGCAACTGGCCGCCACAACTTTGGTGTAAAGCTCGGTGACCAGCACCAAAGAGCGACCTCCCAGGGGTCGCAAAGGACTCATTCCAACCAGAATTTTCGATTTAAGAAGCCAAGGCTTGACAATGAGTTTCGTTTCGTTTTGTAGAAGTGTTGTGGCCGAGTGGTTAAGAGCACCGAATTCAAACTCTGGTGTTTCTGATCAGCAGAGTGTGGGTTCGAATCCCCAGCCGTGACACTTGTGTCCTTGAGCAAGACACTTTACCATTGCTTCGTCCTTCGGATGGGACGTAAAGCCGTTGGTCCCATGTGTTGTGTAACGCATGTAAAAGAACCCAGTGCACTTATCGAAAAGAGAAGGGGTTCGCCCCGGTGTTCCTGGTTGTGGCTGCTTAATGCGCCGTAGCACCTTGTAAACCCTTATACGGTGCTAAATAAATGGGTCTCAGAATCCACCACTGCAATAACCTTTCTTTCTGAAAGTTTGTATATACTCAGCGCCTTGAGTACCTTGTTTGGTAGATACGTGCGCTATATAAGACTTCGATATTATTTATTATTATTATTATGTTTCAAATCGACTCCCAAGGGGCGACAAGGTGGTCAAAACCGAAACTTCCCTCGCAAAACCGGGAATCAGGGAGGATTCTCATCTTTTCGTCATTCAGAGCAAAAGTGACATGCCACTAGAGCACCTTCCATCCAATCCACGAAACATCCCAGTGGGGGTCGGATTTCCATGATGGCATCCTTTTGGCCTCACATAACAAACGATCAGTGGGTTTTAGACATCGTAAGGTTCGGTCATCTTCTGGAATTTCAAGGTCAACCTTATTTCAACGGGGTGAGAAGAACTCCAATGCCACAGGCATCATCAATAGAGTCATCTGTTTTGTTAGACGAGGTAAAGGCACTGTTAGAAAAGAATTCTATCGAATCAGTGCCTCAAGAAGAACAAAACGAAGGGTTCTATTCAACCTTCTTTCTGGTGGAAAAGAAACCATCCGGATTAAGACCTATTTTAAATCTAAAACCACTAAACCAGTTGGTGAAGAAGCAGAGTTTCAAAATGGAAACTCTGCGATCTGTCAAAAAAGCAGTTCAGTAGATCTCAAAGACGCATACATGCACATTCCAGTTCGGGAAAACCACAGAAAGTTTCTGCGATTCAAAATAGGGGGCAAAGTATACCAATTTCGGGTGATCCCGTTTGGCCTAACGTCAGCCCCTCGGGTTTTCACGAAAATGCTAGCTCCAGTGGTGGCAAAAGCAAGGATGGAAGGGGTTCACGTGTTCCCATACTTAGACGATTTGTTGATTCGAGCTCTGAGCAGAAGTCAGGCTCAAGAAGATGTTCAAACATTAATTGTTCTGTTAGAAAGTTGCGGTTTTCTGATCAACCGGGAAAAGTCAAGTTTGACTCCCAAGAAAGAGTTAGTTTTTATAGGAGGTCATTTCAAGACCGACCTCCATGATGTTTGTCTTCCCCAGGGGAGGAAGAAAGATTTGTTAGAGTTTCTAGTTCAATTTGTAAATCAAACTCAGACGGAGGCCAGGGTGTTCCTACGTTTGTTAGGCCTAATGGCAGCCTGCATGGAGGTGGTTCACTTTGCAAGGCTACATATGAGACCAATTCAATTATATCTCCTGAGTTTTTGGAGACCAGCTTCAAGGAATCTGGAAGCTCTGATTCCAATAAACGAGCATCTTATCCATCATCTTCACTGGTGGAGAACAGAGGAGAATTTGTCAACGAAGTTCTGTTGAGAGCGAGTCACACGGACACGATTCTGACAACAGATTCCAGCGATTATGGCTGGGGGGCTCATGGAATGTCACCATGTTCAGGGGCTCTGGTCCCCAGTGGAGCTGAAAAATTGGCACATCAATATGAAGGAATTGATGTCAGTAATGAGAGCATGTTTTCATTTCCAGCCAATGCTGGAAGGGAAGCATGTTATGGTGAAGTCGGACAACACAACAGTGGTGTCCTATATCAACAATCAGGGGGGGACGAGGTCACCCAGTCTTTGTATTGCGACATGGCAACTATGGCTGTGGGCCATCAAACATCATGTGAACTTGTCCGCGGTGCACATCCCAGGGGTTCAAAATGTTCTGGCGGACAAGTTGTCTCGACAGGGCTTGGTGGACACAGAATGGCCCCTGAAAAAGTCTGTTGCGAAGACCTTATATTTGAAGACGGGCGAACCAATGATCGACCTTTTTGCGACAATGGAGAACAGACAGGTTCCCATCTTCTGTTCCAGACATCAAGATCAATTGGCGTTTCATGTGGACGCATTGACACTCAATTGGGACGGCCTATTGGGACGGCTTATGCGTTCCCTCCATTCTCTCTGATACATTTGGTTCTGGATCGAGTAACACAATACAAATGTGTGTTGATTCTGATAGCACCTCACTGGCCTCGCCGGTCGTGGTTGCCGAGGTTTACTGGATCTTTTGATAGACATTCCAATACAGCTTCCTGCAATACCAGACCTCTTGCAGCAGTGGAAGGGTACGGTGTGGCACCCAAAACCAGAAATGTTCCATCTTATGGCATGAAAACTGAGCGCCAACGTCTCCGACAGGCAGGTCTTTCTGAAGAAGTCATCAGCACAATCCAGAGTGATGTTAGATCATCCACAAAGGAGGTGTATGGTAGGCAATGGTCAATGTTTAGAGATTGGTGTGTTGAACGGGGTTCAAATCCATGCTCAGCCTCTGTGAGCGAGGTGTGTGTGTTCTTGCAGTCCTTGCTTGACAAGGGTATGGCATATCGAATTTTAGGGGTGTTCCGTTCCTCTATTTCAAAGTTTCATAATGGACAAGATGGCAAACCTATCGGTCAGAATGCAATTATTTGCCGGTTTTTAAAGGGGGCTTTCCATAAGAATCCCCCTTCCCGTGTTTTAATTCCGGCTTGGGATCTCGATATTGTTCTTGAAGGCTTGCAAAGGGAACCCTTTGAGCCCATTGGAGATTCTACTTTGCGACACTGCACTTTAAAGACAGTGTTTCTTGTAGCTATTACATCAGCGAAAAGATGTTCAGAAATTCAGGCAATGGGTCGATCAAATCCTTACCTTCGATTTGAGGCAGGCGGGGTGAGAGTGCGACAGGTACCGGGGTTTCTCCCCAAGACTGCTCTTTTCATTTGGGTCAAGACATTTTCTTACCCGAGTTTCAGGAAGCTGCTAACGAGAAGCTTTGTGTTAAGCGAGCTCTGGAGCATTATCTTGTAAAGACAAGACCTTTGGTTCAGAAAGGGGAACAGCATTTGTTTGTGTCCTTTGGGGGCAAGAAACCTGGTTTACCCGTATCAAAACGGACGGGTTTTTTCTGGATGGTTAGTCAGAACGATAAAATAGACTTACCAGTTGATGGGGGCTGATATTCCCTCCCCTATTCAGGCTCACTCTACAAGAGCCATGGCAACATCATGGGCCATGTGTAATGGAGTGTCTATTGTTGAAGTCATGAAAGCAGCGGATTGGAGGAGTTCTCAGACGTTTGCAAGACACTATGGTTTGGACTTATGGAAGAGAGCAGATGGACTGTTTGGTCGAGCGGTGTTACACCCGGACTCAGTTTAGAAGAAGGTTGGTTTAGGTTTCTCATTGCTTTATTGTATGGGTTACCTTTTCATTTGGGGGCAATCAATTTTGAGTTGCTTCCTCCCAGCTACCGTATTTACTGCTCTTGATTCTGTCCTAAAAGTTATTGTCGAGGCAGAAGTAAATATACGAATGAGAAAGAATATAAAATTTCGAAGAAATTATGATTCTTGAAATGAGGTATACTTCTGCCTCGCACCCACCCACCATCCCGGCAACTCTTGATTGATTCCACTTTGTTGTATGTTTCAGATGCTTAAAGGAAGCACTGGTGCGCATGCTTGAAGTGGGGTCACAGGGAGGTTGGGTCATTTGGCACGAGGTTGAGATTTTTTAAGCACGATTGATTGGGGGTTTGAGGAAATGTCCTAAAAGTTATTGTCGAGGCAGAAGTAAGTATACCTCATTTCAAGAATCATTATTTCTTCGAAATTTTATATTTCTCGGTGTAATAGCATAGCATACAAGTCATGTACACACACTGGCAAAAAGTTGCTTTTGCTCTTGTGTGTACATGTACATCCATCCATAAGTTCGTAAAACAATACTGCGACCATGGACTGTGAGTGCACACGTCTCACTGTAGATGACTGTCCTTCTTTGAAGGTAAAGATAAGTAAGGTTTATGAATATGATTCAAAACTAAAGCCAATCAATTGACTACTTAGTTTTGACAAGGGGAAGCTTTTCAGAAGTAGTGTATGTAGCAGACATGTGCAGTAGCTGTGTAGTCATGGAAGTACAGTAGTCAGTACTGCAATGCAACGTATGTATAACGTACGTGGATTTAGCGCCAAATGCATACACACATGACATACCCAAGCCAATGGGAGCGAGGTATGCAAATCTTGGCCTTTACCGCGCTGGGAACAAAAAATTCGCGACCAGGCCCGACGCTGCTTAACCTCGGTGATCAGACGAGAACCGGTGTTTTCAGCGAAGTATGGCCGTAGACAATCTGCTCACCTAAAATTGCATTCTTATATTTTGTAAATTTTAAGTTTCTAATAGTCACAAAAGGAGGAAAATAATATGAATGTCAACTGACCAGGCCCGACGCTGCTTAACTTCGGTGATCAGACGAGAACAGGTGTTTTCAGCGTAGTGTGGCCGTAGACAAAATGCATACTAAAAATTGCGTACTCATACACATTTTTTTTTTTTTTAAGTATTAGTCACAAAAGGAGGGAAAAAATGTGAATGTCTACGGTACCTGGTATTCCCAGAAGATCTCCCGTCCAAGTACTGACTAGGCCCAACGCTGCTTAACTTCGGTGATCAGACGAGAACCGGTGTTTTCAGCGTAGTGTGGCCGTGGACAAACTGCTCACTTCAAATTGCGTTCTTATATTTTGTCAATTTTAAGTTTCTGATAGTCACAAAATGAGGAAATATTATGAATGTCTACGGCACCTGGGAGGAATTTGTACGTTAATAGTATTGCGTTTGTCATGATCTTGCTCTTGTTTTAAAGAAAGAATGCATATAGGCCTAAAGAGGTGAAAACAGAGTCTTTTAATATCTACACTTGTCTTTGTGTTGTGTATTGCTTATTTTTAATATGAGAAATTTTCTCTCAGTGATTTAATTCCTCAATTTTGTAATGTTTAATTGAAGCTTTTAGCATAATTGCAAAAGGCTTACCCGTGTCTAACCAACTAACTTAAAGGAATAAGCCAAATTTATTGTTAGCATAAAAACTAACTTAGTAACGAGCAATGGAGAACTGTTGATAGTATAACACATGTGAGAAACGGCTCCCTCTGAAGTAATATAGTTTTTGAGATGGAGGTAATTTCTCACTCAAATATTAAAAGACATCTGGGCATCTGAAAGCACTCAAATCACTCAAATTTGTGCAACAAGGGTGTTTTTTTTTTATTCTCTTCCTGAAGCCTTTTATTAGGCATCTGAAAGCACACAAACAAAATTCTTTCAATATTCTCTTGCAACTGCGATGACCAATATTGAGTAGGCATTGAAACGGTAAACATGGTTTTCCTTTTTGAGTTTGAATTGTCATCACCTCTTTTTAAAACCAAACCTACTCGTATCACCCCGCACACTGCCTCACTGATTGATAACATTCTTACTAACTCTGATCTTGATACTACAGCTGGTTTATTGTATTCGGATATTTCCGATCATTATCCTCTTTTCCAGCTGACCGCCTCGTGCTTTCAGAAGTCTGTGCCTCTTCAGAAAACCTTCTTAACCAGGGACATAAATAGCAATTCCCTCCATTTTTTCAGCTCTGATCTTAATAGTGTTGATTGGAATGAGGTTTATCGAGCTCAAGAGGCCAACTCTGCTTATGACTCTTTCCTTTCTATCTATACCTCTCGTTATAACAATCATTTTCCTCTTCTTACTAAACCTACTGGGAAATCTCTGAAAAAACAGCCGTGGATCACCCAGTCTATAGTAAACTCCTGTCTCTTTAAAAATAGGCTCCATCGGCGTTTTCTGCGCAACCCCAGTGAAGATAATGAGCGGTATTATAAAACCTATCGTAATCGTCTCACTGCCACTATTCGTTCCGCCAAGAAAAAATATTATGCCGATAAGCTCGATCGTCATATAAGGGCAACCTTAAAAGCATGTGGCGTGAAATAAATGGCATCTTGGGTAAGCGCAAAGATACTTCGCTTCCAGATAATTTCACGGTGGACGGTGATGAACACTTTGTCTCACAGCCTAATGATATTGCTGATTCTTTCAATAACTTCTTCACTAACATCGGTTCTTCTTTAGCTCATAAAATACCCCCCTCTAGCACTCATTTTTCTGATTATTTGCACAACCCAAATGGTTCTTCTTTTTTCCTAACCCCTACTAATGCTCATGAAGTTTTACGGATCGGCAAAGATATGAAGAGTGGTAGTAGCTGTGGTTCTGACGACAAATTTTGTTCTACCGTAATGAAATATGTTCTTCCTTCTATTGCTGAACCTCTTGCTTACATTTTCAATCTTTCCTTTCTCAGTGGTTCTGTGCCTCTTAATCTTAAAGTTGCTAAAATTTTTCCCGTTTTCAAAAACGGTGATAAGTGCAACATTAATAATTACAGGCCTATTTCCATCCTTCCTTGCTTCTCTAATATCCTTGAAAGGCTTATGTACAATCGTCTTTCTTTTTTCATCTCTCGTTTCCATCTCCTCTTTGATCATCAATTTGGCTTTAGATCTAAACATTCCACCGACTTGGCCCTCATTGAACTTGTCGATAGTGTCACACAGGCTTTGAATAATAAAATGTTTGCTGTCGGTGTCTTCATTGACCTCTCTAAAGCCTTTGATACTATTAATCACTCTATTCTTCTTTCTAAGCTTGAACACTTTGGCATCAGGGGAGTCGCTCTTCAATGGTTTGCTGACTATCTTTCTAATAGATATCAGTATACTTATATTAAAGGATGCGATTCTGATCGCTTAAACATCAAGCATGGCGTTCCCCAAGGTTCAATTCTTGGTCCATTTCTCTTTCTCCTCTACATCAATGACCTTCACTATTCTTCTTCCCTTTTGTCTTTCACTTTGTTTGCTGACGATACTACTATGTTCTACTCCAGTCCTCACATTTTCTCTTTGTTCAACACGCTCAATGCAGAACTCAAACATGTCTCTTCTTGGCTGAAGGCAAACAAACTTTCAATAAACCTTGCCAGGACAAACTTCATCTTTTTCTCTAAGTGTCATCGTCCTGAAGATATAAATCTGCCCCCGGTTATCATAGACGGTGTTGTCATAGCTAGAGTCTTCTCGGCTAAATTTCTTGGTGTCACCATCGACCATAAACTATCCTGGTCTAATCACATCTTTTCTGTTAATAAGGTTGTCTGTCGAAACTCTGGTGTCATTTCCAAGCTACGTCATTTTCTTCCTGCTTCATCACTTGTTCTCCTTTACAATACCCTCATCTTCCTTTACTTAAATTACTGTAACATTGTCTGGGCATGTGTAAGCAACACCAAGATGCATTCTCTAATCATCTCACAAAAAAGGGCTATTCGCATCTGCACCTTTTCCTCCCCCAGAGATCATTCAGCACCTCTCTTTGCACGATTGCACACTCTCACTATCGCTGACATCAACAAACTCCATACCGGGATATTTATGTATAAGTTCACTAATAACCTTCTTCCCCAAACTTTTTCTTCATTCTTTACCTTAGTTCGAGATACCCATAGTCATTCCACAAGATCCAGGTACAACATCTATGTTCCTTTCACTCGCACCTCTTATTCTATGAACACAATTCGCTTGTTCGGTCCTCGTGTGTGGAATACTGCAGATGAGAATATTAGATCTAAGCGGTCGTGGGTCTTTTCAAATCTTCGTACAAACATGCTCTTATTTCCCAGTATGCATCTTAGCTTCCTCTTCCATGTAACTCTTTTACAATTACATTTCCATTTTTCCATTCAGTCACTTTTATGTTTTCCTATTTGTTACATTAGATTATTGTCATTTTTTCTTACATATTTTTCATTCCGTCATTGTTATGCTCACACTCTCCTCGTCTCGTTTTAACGTATACCCATTGTCATGTCTCTTGCCTGTCTGTTTGTTCTTTGTTTGTGTTTGTTTGTCGGCTGTTTTGTACAAGCTTCTGCTTATTTAAACAGCCTCATACTCTATTTCCTTGTTACTGCATACCTGCTTTGAAGTTTACTTGTTTTTGGTTTACTCAGTATTTTCTGTAAACTGTGTTTGTATATTCATAGAAGTATGAAAATAAATGTGAATTTGAATTGAATTGAATAAAATGGAGTGTACCCAAACTGCGACAGCAAATGATTGCGCAATATATATCATAGGCCTGAATTTAAGACAATAATTATCACCTTCGTCCCTTTCGAAGCTTCCAAGCCTAGTCCTTAAAATCAAAGTACACTATATATTGATCCAATTAATAATAATAATTATAATAACTCGATTTTTATCGCGTCAAATTACCAAAGGATGCAAGGTATACAAGAGACCCCCTGTAATAAGTTATTTTGTTTGAGCTGTAGTAGCTCAAGTAGGCCTATAAGACTGTTCAATCAGACTGAACTTGTTAATGTTATAATGTTTTATTAATTATTTAAAAAATAACTGTTAAGTTGCAAGACGCGGATTAATTGGTCACTTATTCGGTTATAACCTGGTTCACTGAGTGTTCTGCTATCTTAAATAGCCATTAACTCTCTTTGGGCCAAAGTTTGGCACTCAACGTAACAACAAGCAAATTCCACAATGTTTGTATGATTTTCCCGCCAACAAACTAGATCCCTTATTGAGCTAATGTTGAACGTGCTCGCTATCTGTGGTTCGGTAGTAACGATGAAAGCTATCATTTTTTAACCCTAAATTAAAACGAATATCTTTGAGTAGAATTTCAGTGGCATTCTGCACAGCGGCAAGACAAGCACAAATGCATGACTCCACCAAGACTACTCAACACGGAGTGGGAAATCTGTTATTATAGCCACTAAGGGATTTCGTATAGGCCATACGTTATACCGTTTGAATCTCCAGTGTAAACAATATCGGGTTGTGTATCCTGGGCCTATGGTATTGTGGAATCCGTAATAATGGATGTCACCGTGACGGACTTGAATCCAAACGGACATGTGCGCAATATAAGAAGCCACTATTATTATTATTAATCGAGGCCGAACGTCGGATTGTGCCTCGAAATTTATTTTGTGCTGGTGCTGATGGGCTTTCGTACATACGGTAATGTGGGACTGCTATAGTCCTACAACAAAGCCTATAACCGAAAATTGAAATAGGTCCGTCATAGACCTAGGCCTACTATCCAAGAGGTTGAGAGGGCAAGACAACTTAAAGCAAAGAAAAATAACACCAATCCTGAAAATACATGGTCCCTAAACTGAAGCCCCTCAGACATGTTAGAACCATATGGAGGTAGAACTACCTCCATGTTTAAGAACTTAGAAAAAATAGAAGATAATACTTTTTGATTATAACAACGTTAATGTTAGAAGCACAATAGGGCATGTGTCAAATGAACTGTATATCTATCCCACAACGCCAAATATGATTGTTCGATGAAGAAATAATTGCTGCAAGTTTACATATCATTGTGGCCAAAGATTTATTTATTTTTTTATTTTTTTTTTCAATGATAAATAAAGCTTGCCATGGCCCCCGGAAGTCATTTGATGTTGGCTTTTATATACTATTGGGATGAATGTCAGAGCTAGGGGGCTTCATCAAGTTATAAATAACATAATCGGAAAAAATCGCGGGAAACGTTATGTAGACCGTTTTGTTACATTTTCTGTTATTGGCTAGACATTCTCTGTGACTGGTTATTTCGACCAATCACGAACGGGCTTGTATGTAACGCCATCTTGCAATCCAGCTCGCTACGTGAATTTTGTACAACAGGTAAGAAACTGATATAATTTCTTTAATTTGTGCAATTTAATCGATTGTAAAGATGTTTATATCTCGTGTGGTAATTCAGTCAGTTCCAGATAACCAGTAAATCGTTTTTGTTATTGATAGCAATGGAAACACTATCATTTAACAGTATATAATTCATTGGCTTTTTGTGGTCAAGCTTTTTAATCTTGTGTGTGTCATAGTGTGTGGGGCGCATGCAGTGTAGCGCGGGCGGCAGCATGCAGCATGGCGTTACTAAATCTGCATGTTGAACGCATGGCATGGCCTTGTGTGGTCTGTGGTGTTTCGAAATTATTGCTAGGCTTCGTTCGTACGTCAAAATTAGTGATCTTGGTCGCAGCACACTTACAGACGTAGTGACCAGTAAAACTTGTATTTTAGGTCCTTGTGGAATACAAATGAAACGAACCATAGTCTATTTGTTAATTAGTGAATGAATTTGTTTGTGTGACTATATTTTGACTAATTAATTTTGATTGTTTCCCTTTTTGTCTAACAATCCTCTATTTTTATATAAACTGATGATTAAAGGCAAGCTCTACTCTAGTCTAACGATGGTCTAACTCTAAGTCTAATCTACTCCTAGAACTATGTGGTTTGTCCGCTATCGTCTCCACGACAGTCATACTCCATAGGTCATCATATGTAGCCCTGGTGGTAGTGGTAGGACGTCAGTGTATGTTGCACTACACTGACGTCCTGGGTATAAAGCTTCTCTAGCATGCGAACAAATATTTGACTAATGTTTTTTCATATTTTTACCTGATTTAAGAAGCTGAAATTCTGTACATATATTCTTCATGGCCATAGTGTATGCCATAACTACACTTTTGAGGCGTCCAAAAATAACAAATGTATTCATGAATGATTCCAGAAAATAAATAGCAGATCCAATGTTTTAAACATCGTGTACTGATTGACGAGTGAGCATGTTTGGGCATGTGCGAAATGCACAGTGACTCCATCGACTTCCGGGTCTGTAGCAGCCTTGTAGCAGGAACGAATGTAGTCTCGGTGTAAGACTGTGTTTTGATTATTCCCAGCGAGATGGTGCTATCATTTGCAGGCGGGTTCGTGGATGATAGTGCCCTCTCGCTAGGGAAATCATGACAAATCAAAATGAGAGGAGTCATGCACCAGACTAGAAAAAGTGGGACAAACTTGCTATGGGCGCTTGCATGCGAGTATTCATAAACGGAGTCAGAACAGAAAGTATCAGAGGAGACAAAGTTGCAAAGCTGCAAAAAAATTGAAAATTCTCACCATAATTCACAATCCTCGCCTTCCGATAACAAATATGGCCGCTGTCACCGATAATCAATGGTTCGCTGCACACAACGCTGGTCCACGCTAACTAAGGATCCATGTTTTTATACATGTTTTGTATGACCCATATTTTTATACATATATGACCCATTGGTTCTTGTAAACCAGTGTTGTACGTAGCATACCAGTTTGGTCTCTCCAACGCGCAAGCCGTATATGCTAGTAATCTATGGTATGCTGCGCACAACGCTGGTCCACAGTAATCATTGGCTTATCTTTTTATAAGTAAACACCGATGGTTATTGTGGGTCTAATCATGCTTTAATTGACTCGAGCTCTACACCTAATGTCGGTCACTTCAGCACCCTGCAAACTACATCATTAGGAACTTAGTACTACAGTACTGTAGCCCAATAAATAGCCCCAATCTACTTCGTATCCTTGGCCCTAGCACCAATGGATCAGTCCTATTTCTTTGCCCACTGAAATTTTCAATCTACTTCATTCTTGATCATGAAACTTAACATTGAAATGCTAATGTACATCTAGAAAGCCCAACTGCTTGAATTTGTTGTAAAAACATCACCCATTTTGGGGAAAACCAAATGACCTCTTTTACTCGGTGCGCTGAGCACAATCATTTACATCTTTTTGCATGGCAACGAGCGTGCGATGCACGATCCATGGCCCGCTGTTGCACTGCATTGAATGAAAATGATATCACAAAACCGTAAACTTGATTGCGGTTGGTGCATCAATTAAATCAGGTAAGATCGGTAAGTTCAATGATCAAGAACGAAGCTGATCAAAATTCACACTGGGCAAAGAGATGCATTGTGGGATTGGCCCTATTTATGGGCAGGAAACTTTGCAAACAAGCAGTTCAGGCATTTTTCCATAAAAATTGAAAGCCCAAGTCTGCACTTTATTGTTTGAGTAGGTAAAAAATGCATTAAATTTTTCCATGGGGACAGTTGGAAAAATACATGATTTATAGTCCAAGAGCATTAGGTCTAAATGGGCCAAACCCCGAATACAGCTCATAACAAGCTGATTTTTCAGGATAGGTCCAGAAAAATGCCTAGAATAACATAACATACTAAAAGTCCTGGAAAATGCCCCTGGAGCTCTTTCCGAAATCCAAGATGGCGTAAAATGGCTGCCATTTTCTAATCTTATCATAACTGTGCAACCAGAGGTGCTGTAAATACAAATAAAGTGTCTTAACCCTAACCATGCTAAATGCAACAATGTGCACCAAATGGTAATAGTTGTTGTGATCTGTTGCATTTGGCAGTCAACTCAGATGTCATTTTTGGACTGAATTTGTTGCATTCAGCAGTGAAGTGACCTCATATAGGTTTGGGTGCTTCTATTGTATCTGAACAACTTATAATGGGTATTTCAAAATATTTTTTATGGGGAAAGTATTGAGAAGTATGATGTAATATTAGGTAAGAATCATAATTCAAATCATATTCAAAAGACTGTATAATAACAGTTCAACATTACACTTATGTGCATACTGTTGCATTTAGCAGGGCAACCACCATTGCTCAGTCCTAACACAAACAGCATGCCTGCACAATGCAACAAAATCCCTTGTTGCATTTTGTTGCATTTGGCATGGTTCTCATTTCAACTGTGTTGCATTCTGTTGTATTTGGCAGGCTTTGTGGAGAGACCCTAATGGGGTTAGGGTTAACGTACATGTACATGTTTTGAGGCTCGTATCTTAAACCAAGATGGCGCCGTTTTCATACACTTTAATAACTATGCAATTCAACATGCTGTAAACACAAATAAAGAAACATATGTTTTGAGGCACAAGGAATCCAATATAATCATTATTTTGAGATTTTAGAACTCACAGGTATCTAAAACTAAGACGGCGTCCAAAATGACTGCCATTTTCCATACGAATATGCTCATAAATGCAACTTGACATGCTGTAAACACAAATAAAGTATCTAAACATATGTTATAAAGGCAAGAAATCCAATTATTTTGAGAGTTTAAAACTCGTTGGTATCTAAAACCAAGATGGCGTTCAAGATGGCCGCCATTTCCAAATCTTATCATAGCCCCGTTTTGGCGATGCCGGCTCTGATTGTAGAATGATTCTCATAGCCCCATTCTGGCCATGCCATCCCTGGTTGCAAAATGATTCTCATAGCCCCATTCTGGCCATGCCATCCCTGGTTGCAAAATGATTCTCATAGCCCCATTCTGGCCATGCCATCCCTGGTTGCAAAATGATTCTCATAGCCCCGTTCTGGCCATGCCATCCCTGGTTGCAAAAAAATGTTGGCTACTGATCCAGCCTCCTTTGATCAGAAGTGAACATATGTACTGTACCAACCAGGTATCAGATTCCATACCCAGGGAGAATCCCTCGCTTGCCGTGTTGGATGATGTGGTGAAGTCGAGCAATCACTTAGACTGACAGAGGCAGGGCTGCAAAAACAAAATCGCAACTGCAGCTCTCTCTCCCTCTCTGTCTCTTTCTCTTTCTGTTGGCACATTTCAAGCATCATATACCCAGCAGTAATGAGATGTTCTCCACTGGCAGTACTCACCACCATAAGTTCTAAAATCTCAAAATAATTATTCCGTTGTGTTCCTTGTGCCTCAAAACAAGTATCGAAACTTTTATTTGTTTCTACAGCATGTCTGGCTGCCTATGGCTTTGATAAGATTTGACAAATGGAAGCCATTTTAAATGCCATTTTGGACGCCATCTTGGTTTTAGACACCTATGAGTTCTAAACTCTTAAAATAGTGGTTCTGTTGATTTCCTTGTGCCTTAAAAAACATCTTTGACACTTTAGTTGTGTTACAGCATGTTGAGTTGCAAAGTTATGAAAATATTTGAAATCGTCGGCCATTTTGGACGCCATCTTGGTTTTAGATACTTCTCAAGGAAAGGGTTCTATCGTATTCCTTGTGCCTTGAAACAAGACACTTTATTTGTGTTTACAGCAGGGTCGTTCCGTGTCAAATCACCCCCAAAAAATTGAATTTTAAACCCTACCCTCTTCAAATTTGCTCAGATATGGTTTATGGGGTGATTTTGGCTCATGTTAAGGTTTGATGACCTTTTCACTTCATTTTTGAACTTGAATTTGACCTTGTGGATCACGTGATCTGGAAATTAACTTCGGTGAAAATTTACCTCCACATGTTTTCTCCATAATATCCACACAAAAATTTAAAAGTTAATATTCTTTGTTTTCAAGCTCTTCTCAAAGTTGCCATACTTAGCAAAAATGTGATATTCCTATGCAATGTACATTACATGCATGTACAGTCGACTCTCGTTAATACGAGGTCCGCCGGACTGGCCCGTTTTCCTCGTATTATCCGAACCTCGTCTTAAACGCAGCGCACTATTTACACGTACATGTACATATACTGTATACACACGTCGTCATAGTGCATGCACTACACACGTGTCTAGGCTAACGGAGCAGTTGGCTTCCTAGTACAGTCCTTACGAGCATCCTGTACACAAAAATATTAATGATAAATGCAATTTTGTAGACTATGATCATAGAAATTTAATATTTTGTATAACTCAAAATAAAAATCATAGCAAAGTCATGTCAAACTTGCCGTTCATGTGACCATGATGTGACAGATTCAATACTGCGTAGCGCCTATGCTGAACGTTGTTTTCGCTGGTAGCCGCTAGGTGTGTAGGCGAAGTAGTGTTTCAAGCATAGGTTACCAGCGTAATGTTTTTAATTTTCGGATCGGACGGAACCGTGTAGCCGGTCCGATCCGATAAATAGTTTGGCAACAAGCATGAAATTTCAGAAATACGGCTGACTGAATGGTAAGCTTTTACGCAACAAAGTATGAAAAACAATACATTTTGTCATCATGGGGCCGCAAAAATACCTTGTATTATCCGTGTTCTCGTTACGACCGTGCTCGTATCTTCCGTTTTTTAAGACATAGAAACACGCATGGGACAGTTCGGGACCGGTGAAATACCTTGTATTAACCGGCGTCTCGTATCTTCCGAGCTCGTATTAACGAGAGACGACTGTACATGTGATGTGACCGCGCTAGATGTGCTCAATTTGACAATCACACTGCAAAAAAATGTATTGGTGGAAACATGTAACATTGGATTTTATCCAAATTCTTTGAACAAAATGCTTTTGTTTCTGTCTCATTGTTTATTTGAAATAAATATTTAATTAGTAAAGATCAATCTCACATTTGGCACAGCAAACAGATACGCCTAACCAACAGGTCGGTCAAGTTTTCCAACAATTTCAGCAAGAGGAATTTTGTCAACTTGTTTTTCAAACATACTTCATCCACCCATTCTTTATGCATTAAAAATAAAAAGTTTGTTAAAAAATCTTGGCCCTAATCTACGATCGATGATATTCTTGTTGGTGTAGTTTTTGTTTCAAGTTGATGCACAATGTTTCCATAATTCTCACAGGGTCTGTTTGCTGCCGCATCCCACAAGTGAAGCATTCAAAAAACCTAGGAGCCAGACTCTGTAAAACGTATAGAGCTACTAGCTCTACATTATGCACTGAGTCTGTGTCTAGACTGTATATTGCATATGTATATGTATTGTAGTCTGGTAGTGTGTCACGGAGCCAGACCTCATCCTTTTGATGCATGTGTTTTATCTAACTCACAATCTGTGAGCTCATGTGTGGGCTGACTTATGACATGCATACTTTTGGAGTAGTGGGGCTTTCCGTTGAGACAGAATGAGCTGGATGTTTAATTTTACTGTTAGATTTTCTGTAAAAATACTACATCTTAAGTTAAATGATTATTACTAAGGAAAATGTGCTCAGGGTGGGCCAAAAATGTTGTAGAAATAGAGGGCCCGGAGCTTTTTATTGGGGATCAGGCGCTAAATATCAATCTGTAGTTTCGAGGCGCCAGGTTATTTCGAAGCCTAAAAATCATTGTGGTGCGTTTTTGTAGATCGTGATCACAATTTTTTCTTTGATTTGCTGTCCTTTTATGGTGCAAAAAGGGCACGACGGCCATTGGGGGAAAAGGGCATGGCATAAGTGGCCGTGATATTGGGTCATTTGCAAGGGGCATCGGCAGTAATATGGAGATTTGCTGCTTCCAAACACCCAGCCACAAGAAATACCCCCCCCCCAAAAAAAAAAAAAAAAAATAAATAAATAAATAAATAAATAAATAAATAAATAAATAAAACAAAAACAAAAAAGGTCTACTGGCTTGTCGATATTATGTCAAAGATGCAACATCAGGCATTTAATTGTCTATTCAGTCATGAGCGTGTTTTGGTACACTCCAAATTGAAGATTTTTAAGTCCACAGTCTTTGAAACAATGTCAGACTCCTTCACGATCGACTTCATTGGACACTCGGAATAGATGAGTACCCTACCTACTGTCATTGCAGTGCAGTTGTAGATCATGTGGTCAGGCATCAGGTTTGCTGCTTATGCATTATGGGTATTGCATGTAAATCCACCACTGTTTAAAAAAACACAGTTTACAGGCGCTGTTATGAGTGTGCACATTCAGTGTTGATAAATCTAGGGGCGGGCAGGGGTTTCCCTTAACTTTTTTTTTCACTCGCCCGCCGGACGAGTTAACCAAGATCTTGGGTCGCCCGCAAGTTTTTTCACTCGCCCGTATGTATTGATGCACACAATTTTCGTAGCATCAAAAAAAAAAAAAAAAAAAAAAAACACACACACACACACACGGAAATTTGCGTTTTTGGACTATCTTACCCCCTAGTTTCTGCCCTCAGTAATCCTTTTTAAATCAACAACCATTTTCATGGATTTGTGATTTGAGAATCGGTTTTATAGAACTTCCTTTGCAATGAAATCTTCGTGTTAACGATCGATCAAGGACGCACGATTGAGAAAAAGTCAATGAACTTTGCCCTGCAACGCCCTCAATCGGCAAAAGTTATCAATGCTGCTTGAATAGCCTTAACCCAACGCTGTGTATAGTACAGAATCCGCGGCGTGCGCCCCATTGTGTAGCATTTTGTTTACTCGACTCGCGAACGTGTGCAGAGTTGGAGGCTAGCCAAGCTTTCTTATGAATATTAAATTTTTTAACGGACCAATCACAGCGTGCGAAATGTTGTTTAGGATGGACTTTGGGACTGCACTGTACAATACACCATGTGCTGTGTGCATGTGTGGACTACCGGCGGGCGAGCAAATGTTGTGGGTACGTTGTGGGAAACTCACTGCCATGTGGTTATGTGCGTGCGTGCGTGTTTTACTTATAAACGATCGTGATCGCGATCGCGATCATTAAATCTAGCAATGTCAAGACTTGCCAAACCATTTTACGAACTTATAAATAATCTCTCTTTGGGATTTTAACACTGTAGTGTACCCCTCATTTATTGTGAAAAGGACAAATTATTTGACTCGCCCGGCGGGCTAGTAAAGGAAGGGTTTTGACTCGCCCGCCGCTGTTTTCACTCGCATTTGGCGACCGGGCGACCGTTAATTTCGAACCCTGGCGGGTTGTTGTAAGAATGGTCCCATATAGGCCTACAATTTTGCATTTACTAGTTTTTAAAATAAAATAATTTTACAACCCTGTTAAAGATCAAATGCTGTGTTGGTTAAGCAAAATTAAGCTTGTTATGAGTTATCAAGGTCTGCAGAGTTGTCTAGAGCCCGTTTCACACGAGATCTCAAAACGATGGTCGTTTGCAATGAAATCGCATCTGTGTATTAAAATCGCAAATTTGCGTCGTGTGAAATGAATCCATGTGATGAAATTACCACGGACCCGTGTTATAAACAACCGGGATCAAGACCTCCTCCAAAAATCGCGTCCCTGTTTATAATCGCCGAGATCAGTCGTGTGAAACGACGCACAGCATGATAACCAAGGTCCCAAGCATAGCACCGATCACGCATGCAAAAACTATTATTAAAGGTCGTTTGTTTGTTCGAGGCATCCATCAAAATGGCGAAGTTGGCGGAAGAAGTCTTCTTGCTGTTGCAAATTATTTTAAGTTGCTTTCCTGAAAGTTTTCAAGGTAGTACTAAGAAGCGTTCGATCAAGAAAGCCTTGAATTTGGCTTTTCCATTTCGGACAAAATGCTCTCGTATACATTCATCTTTGGAGTCAGGGCGCTGAGAAGTCGCATAAAAAGCACAAATGGCGCGACGAGAGCGATCGGTGGTAACCTAACGCAATTACATTACACTAAACAGGACACTGACAGAGCACCAGCGAACTGATAAATAAACAACAGTGCGATCTCACATAAACGAGGGACGTCGGGAACGCGAAGTGTGTGATTGTGTGAATGTTTGTCATGATATCGCATGCAACCTTTGTGACAGACAACTGGCGCCCAAAACGATGGACGTTATTTTCGGTTCTCGTGTGAAAAGGGTATAGGTGTGACAAGTTGACAAGATAACTTGTCTCACTTAGGCCATGTTCAGACAGCGTACTAAAGTTAGACCCAAACCGGGGGGGGGGGGGGTCATAGGTAGCAGCAGGGGGGCGGTCGTAAAAATAAAACTACCTTGTGTTCAGACAGCTCGAAGTTAAGCCCGACATGGTCTATCTTCGGTTTTAAGAAGTCAAACAGCACCGTGACCCAACACAACAACATCCGGTTTATTCACAAAAGCACGCGCACGGTCCTGTCTACGTCTATAGTGTTGTTGCAAGCGCTGGCAACATTCAAGTTTCGCAATCAGTTTTATTTTTTTTTAAACAGGAATTTTAAAACACAGCATGTGTTAAATACCTCGCATTTTTAGATTGCGTTTTTTCCAATGTCGTGATGCCATTCGATCGCGTCCCGTGAGTGTCGCAATGCGTCGTTCCGTCCCGCATCCATTCGTACTTCTACATGATATCGGCACTTCAAACAGTGCAAAATGCGCAATAATTTCCCCCTGTTTAAACTCCCTAATACATATTGTCATTTTGCATGATTGATATTCTTCCTTGTATTTCTGCTGGCATTTCCACGTCTTTATGGTGATGACTTTCAACGTTTGTTTTCACAATCAACTTTGTGGGCGATGGATGTAATGTACTAATGTACTGACTGCATGTATACAGAGCACGTAGGTGAAGGTATTTCTGCCAGGCAGCCAATAATGAATTTTCCAATTGGTTGATGTGTAGGACATGGATATTATTGGCCACTAGGAAAATTGTTAGTTTTAATAGGGGAAAAATTGCAATCTGGGAGATTTTTTACGTGTTTGGATATTGATGTCGGGAGATTGACGCATTTTTCGTGATCTGTAAAATTCTTGACACTCCTCAATTCAACGTCCAGTCATTTCCGTTTATTGATGTGTTGGTTTTCTAGCAGGAATCAACTGACATGGCTGAAAATGTAGCGTTTTTACAAATTTATACACGATCATATTCAGAGAGATTTTGGTAAAAACATACCTAAATTACAGGTGAGCAAGATGGGAAATAACCTGAATGAAAGACGCATTCTGTCTCACATTTTGATATGTGTTTGTTGAGGCATACGTAGGCATATAACTTAGCGACCTTGCACAGCTTAGCGGTCATCTGTTGTGAGTTAAACTGGATGTGCTCATTTTTATTCTGTCCACACACCGTGCTAAAAGATAAACCTGAAGTGGTTTAGCGTTAAACCACCCTCGCCGACCGATTTTACTCATTCAGGTTCAACCCGATTGGGTTAAGTTTTAAGAGCTTTCAGACACAGAAAGTTAAACCCGAGTGATTTAAAACTGCCTGAAAACCAACTTTAGTACTGTGTCTGAATGACCTCAGTGTGATGAGTTGGCTAGGCGTGACAAGTTGTCTACAGTAGGTGTGACAAGTTGTCCAAGGCCCCGTTCCCACTGGACCCTGCATTGATCGCGCAATTCAAGAAAAGGGCAATCAGACCCCGCAATTTCTCGAAAAGGGCGATCAAAGGGCGATCAAGCGTAAGTGGGAACGCGAGGGCGATCAGGATCAGACCCCGCAAATTTGATCCACCTCGGGAGTAGGATTAAAGCGGGATCTGATCGCCCTTGTGGACTAATGGGCGATCAAAAGTCTAGTGGGAACGCAAAGGGCGATCAGACCCCGCAATTTGAGGGCGAACATCCGATACGGTAGGCCCGAATGGCGCAAGTATTTATTTGAGAAAATGTTTCTTCTATGTACCTGTCCACTTGTTGGTGATGGTCTTCAGTGATTGCCGTTTCGAACATGAGGGCATACATGACGAATTTTCGTCGCAGAAAAAGCAACCGTCGCTCATTTCTCCGACGTCTACAATGTCTTCGATGTCGAGAACGAAGCTCAAAAAAAGCTGATATTCTAATACTATTCTGAAGACGTAGATGATGGCACAACAAAATAAATGGCACAAAAAAGTCCATCATGTCGGTCAACAGTAGTCAGTATACAGTACATGTACTATCACGACAAAAAAATGGCGACTGCCGCGCGCGCGTAGTAGAGGAGCCACCCCACACTGTGTGGTCGCCTTAGATACGTTGCGCCTGCGCACTGCCCACTTGGTCGACCTGCGTTGGTGAACTTTGAATCCACTTCCGTTCCCAAAAGGGAGATCAATGCGCGATCATACTCTAGTGGGAACGCGACCGCGATTCACGTCTGCGACTAATCCTTTTGCGGGGTCAGGATCTCGTAATTGTGGATCCAGTGGGAACGCGGTCCAAGTGTGACAAGTTGGCTAGGTGTTACATGTTGTCTAAGTGTGAAGAGTTTGCTAGGTGTGACAAGTTGGCTAGGTGTGACAAGTTGTCTAAGACCGCGTTTACACTAGATCCGGCAAGGGCGATCAACGGAGGATCAGATCCTGCAAGGGCGATCAAACTGATCGGGGACGCGTTCACACTTGAGTCTGATCGTGCATTGATCCCCCTAGCTAGCTCGACCTTTGGTTCAACGGAAGTTCCACACTGCTCGTGTGACAGGTCAACTGAGCCACACCGCTCCTCTTGTTGTGGTCCACTATCTTATAATCCCGTTTCGTGTTTTTCATTTTGTTTTTTATTTCTTTCGGAGTTCTTTCGAAACCCATCTCTGACATCTTTGACGCTATGTTTTTGAACACGGCAGTGTTTCTGGTGCTACCATCCAACTTACCACCAATCTCTTCGCTGGCCCAGATGTCCAAAAAACATGCCAGCTCCCCTCCGACCACATTCGACCCCGTACAACAGCAGCAGCTTCGGCCATGTCCAGGATGTCATACAAGAAATAACGTAAACAACCACCAACAACACTAAACCTTAAGTGTACTATAATACTGCGACAAGAAAATACAAAATATTTATATATATATATAGAAAATGATTTTCAAATACTAATGAAAACCGTGGTATCATGATAAAAAAACACGAAAGCCTGATGAGAAGGAAACTGGTCGATGCATAGAGGTAGAAATGGTCGAAGCACGTGGTTCGTCACGCACGGTTGTTGCATGCAGAACAGGGATGCAAATGCCAAGTACCATTCAAATCGTGTAATGTTCTTTTGTGCACAGAAATGCTGTGTTACATGTACGTGTTGGAACCAGTGTAATAAGGGGACACTCTCATTGCAGAACCAACACTGGTTGTTTACAAGCTTTCGCGGTTTATTTGTTTCAACTCGCGCTCCAGTCTGTTTGATTAGACCGTAAGTCAGTGGGTCAAATTGCGAGGTCTGATCCTGTGTTGCGTTCACACTACCTTTTTGATCCACCTTGCAGGATCAGATTCTCCTTTGATCCCGCAATAAAGGGGGATCAAAAAGGAGGATCAGATCCTGATCACTCTTGTGTTTACACTAGCTGTTGATCGCCCTTGCAGGATCTGATCCTCCTTTGATCGCCCTTGCCGGATCAAGTGTGAACGCGGTCTAAGACCGCGTTCCCACTGGATCCACAATTACGAGATCCTGACCCCGCAAAAGGATTAGTCGCAGACGTGAATCGCGGTCGCGTTCCCACTAGAGTATGATCGCGCATTGATCCCCCTTTTGGGAACGGAAGTGGATTCAAAGTTCACCAACTCAGGTCGACCAAGTGGGCAGTGCGCAGGCGCAACGTATCTATGGCGACCACACAGTGTGGGATTGCTCCTACAATGTAGCTCCTCGTCCGACCATAGTTTGCCACGCTTCTCATCTTTTTGGGAGTTTTTTTGTTTGACGAATTTATGGGACGTTTATTGCTGGGCGCTGCCATCTTTAAAGAACGTGCACGTATAAATACAATGCATCCAAAATTAAAGCGTGGGTTTGGGCTTAGTGTGGATGCGTTGTACAGAACGTGTAGTTTGTATCGTCACGTGACGTCAATACTGCTTTATGCTTTACTTGCAATTCATGTCACCAAATGCGTGGTGCTTGCTGGGAATAGAAAAAAGAACACCATTTTCGCGCCATTCGGGCCTACCGTACCGGATGTTCGCCCTCAAATTGCGGGGTCTGATCGCCCTTTGCGTTCCCACTAGACTTTTGATCGCCCATTAATCCACAAGGGCGATCAGATCCCGCTTTAATCCTACTCCCGAGGTGGATCAAAATTGCGGGGTCTGATCCTGATCGCCCTCGCGTTCCCACTTACGCTTGATCGCCCTTTGATCGCCCTTTTCGAGAAATTGCGGGGTCTGATCGCCCTTTTCTCAAATTGCGCGATCAATGCGGGGTCCAGTGGGAACGGGGCCTAAGTTTGAAAAGTTGGCTACGTGTGACAAGTTGGCTAGGTGTGACAAGTTGTCTAAGTGTGAAGAGTTGGCTAGGATTAGAACGAGTTTAGGCTTTACCTATAGCCTCATCCGTTGTATGTAGCTGGTTCCCTGTGATCATGATGGCATACATGTAGGAGAGAACACGCCGGGGACCAAAACAGTGGTCCATCTTTGGATGATATGAAGTGCCGGGATTCAAGACGCAGGGAACCAGCGTGCATCTGTTTGTGCATGGTTCACTGCCATGATATTGTGCGTGACGATAATTTATGTTTCCTATTGAAATAGTGATTGAGGTTATATTCAGCCATTTTCTTTGGTTTTGGTTCCCGTAGGAATACTGCCCAACACTCCTAGTGGGGTCAAACTGGTAGGAATTGTGTGTATGTAGTGTTGCTATGCTTGGTTAGTCTTTGTTGCTTTTGGACCCAGGCAGGGTTCAAAATTGACGGTCGCCTGGTCACCAAATGTGAGTGAAAACAGCGGCGGGCAAGTTAAAACCCTAACTTTAATAGTCCAAATAAATTTGAGGTATCGTGGTAAAATCCCAAAGATATCTAAAAAATTGTAAAATGTTTTGACAAATCTTGGCCTAGATTTAATGTGGCCTCATTCACAATCAAGATCCTTCACCACAGTATACAAACACGCATGCACAAAACGACAGTCACCTGCCAGTCGTTTATGCCCACACACCACATGGTGTATTATTGTAGTACATGGCGTGTCGTGGTCGAGCAGTCAAGCACACCAGGCTCAAGCTCTGGTGTTTCCCAGTGTGCTTCGTCGACCGATCGCTGAATCAGGAAGATGTCAGTGCAAAAGAAACTCTATGAAACCAATCCTCAAATCACGAATCCATGAAAATGGTTGTTGATGAAAACATCATATATTAAGGGCGGAAATTAGGCGTCAAGAAGGTCCAAACATATAAAAAAAAAAAAATTTAAAAATTTAAGGCACTTTGAAAATTGTGTTCATACATGTAAAAAAAACATGTGGGCGAACCCAAAATTTTGGTTGACTCATTTGGCCGGCGAGTAAAAAAAAAGTTGAAGGAAACCCCTTTACCCCACAAGGGGCCCTAAGGTGGGAACTCTGGACCTCACCTGTAGAGAGCAAGCGCCGAGGCGCTCCACTGAATACTGCACATGTAATATCAGTGCTCATACATGTATATGAAGTTGTTCCTTATTCTGAGTTTCAGGGGTTGGCATGTCAGTAATAATGATCTGTGTAAACCGGCAGCTGTCTGAAACAGATGCTTTGCTGCATCAAACCATATTTGCATTGAAAACAAAGTGGCTTCCAGTTGAGCAAAGATAGGGAGGGAGTCCAGAATATTGGCAGTGTTTTTGGTTAAAAAGAATCTGGTTAAAAAGAAATTGGTTTTCAATGATTGCACTGCATTTTTAAAAACTCCTGATGAAGACGGTAGCGCAATAATTCTTTCTTTCTTATAACAAGCACTTGCTTGAACTGCAAATTGAAATAAATACTTTCTGATTTTGATTTTCAGATCATAAGAACATTTAGTCAAAGATGACGGACCAAGGTGGAGCTGAGAGGTAGGCTGTAAACCATCCCAAAACTCAAGATTATCAATCTGTTCTAGCTTTAAATTCACATATTAATAAGTTCACATGTGTAATCATTCCATCTGCTTGCATGTAGTGCATTTAACATACTTAACCACTGCACTGCAGATTGGGATTTACAAAAAAAACAAATTGACCACACCCATGGGATTGTTTTTGTTGGTTTTTTTAAAGCTTTTTTTTCTTCTTCTTTTTAGAGTATCTTCTCCACAACAGTGTCTGAAAATTTCAAGTTCAGACACTGACTCTGAACAAAAGATTAACACATCTTAAATAAAACAATTTGAATTTTAATCAACGAAAAGCAGCCTACCATACTAAAGTTTAAAGGCTTATCCCAGTGTACATGGTGTACAGGCATTGTTAATATCTGTACTTCAATGTGAGGAGCCTACAACCTCTATGTACACTGTATGTATTAGCATGGAGGAAGGAAATGAATGAGCACAAAGGAGACTTTATTTCAGGAATGTTTAGCACAGGGATTCAACTTTTCTGGCTATTGCTGGAATTCCAGCTTTTTCATATTTTTCCTAAATATGTTGGTGCTCCTTTTTCATCAGGCAGGGGAAAAAGTGTCCTTACATCGCTAGCTTGGATAGATACTCTTGGTTATCAAGACGCTCATAAAAAGTTCACAAAAGTCAATGCAATTGCGTAATATACATGTCGAAGTGCATGCAAAGCAGTTAGATAATGAAGACTATTGCTTGGCCATTAACCCTTTCATTACCATAGGCGACTTTAGTCGACTGCACTCATACCCCCTCTTCCTTACCATTGGCAACTTTAGTCGACCAAGCTTGCACACAAAAAGGCACTCAAGCCTGAGCACAAAGGCCATTTGTAATGAAGTTGTAGTTTTGTCCATGTTCACCCTCCATACCCAAGCTTACCATCATTGGAAAGAGAGAGATCGCATCTTTCCAATGGTGGTAAAATAAAATAAGGTTGCTATTATGCAATCTCTTCAAATTGGAGTTGGAAGATCCGAAATGCCAAACACCTACGGAGCGCCATATGGTTGTGTACAAAAAAGTGTTTGGGATTACAGATTGCACTGAGGAAAGAAAGACCAAGAACTTTGACATTTATTGGACCAATCTCAATGAGTTTTAGATTATATGAAAGGGAATTCAATAAGGAAGAACTTTTTAGCTGTTTCGCAGCAAAGCGCAGCGAAACAGCTCTTGTTTTCGTTAAAGTTTTTGTTTTTTTTATTTTTATTTTTCAGACACAGGAAGTCATTGACATAATGCACGAATCGTTCTAAGCGGCCTTTTGCATAGTTCCTAAAGAGCAATTGCAATGAAACTTTCAGTGATGAAAGACATTAGGGCAATACACTGCATATTACAATGACGTAATGATGACGTCATCACCTGTCACGTGACGTCATCTTAAAGGTTTCTATTTTAAATATTTGAAAATCAGTAACAAATCAGCCACAAGAGACCGTAGGTTTCTGTTTGCGGGATTGTATAGGGATAAATTAGGTCTTCATTTAATTCAGTGTGCGTGACCTCACATGACCTCTACTTCCGGTCGAAACCGGAAGTGCATCGTAATTCAAAAGTGCTACATGTTATGAAAATGCTTTCAACGATGTTAGTGTCTGGCAAGAGTGCATTTAAAAAAAAATACCGATGACGTCACGATTCACACGAGCGCCCTCTAGCGGCAGGTTGAAAACTGTTCAAAATGGACTTTTTGAAGATGTGTGTGGGGAAGTTTTGTGTAAACACTTCAAAATTTACACACATGTTGATCGTCAGGCAGCCATCATATGTGTGAAGTTTCAGATTAATGACGTCACCGGGGGTCACGTGACGCGGCATTAAAGGTGCGTTTTTTGAAGTCGTATAACTCCCGAAGTATTAGTGCGATCATGTTGAAACTTAGTAGGTTGTTAGATATTGGCAAGTTCTTGTAAATTCTGAAATGACGTCATGATGACGTCATCACATGATTTTTAATGATTTTATTTAATTTTTTGCACCTTTTAGTCATAAATTGCTAACAAAACGTGGTACAATCCAAATTCTTTTTTAAACAGGCTTGATACGTCATAACTGCTTTGAATAAAAAAAACTTTCATATTCAGTTGATTAATTTCAAAAAGTTAAGGCGAAACAGCTCGGCATTTGTGCACAAATGCAATATGTCTAGTTTATTACTTATTTTGCTGTAAAACAATATCTTCAAGGAGATAATGGAGTTTGTAAAAGTGGCCTTTGAACGAAAGCTTTCTGTTGTGCAAGAATGTGTGCTTCATGCTTGAGTGGTCAAACAATGAGGTCACCAGCGGTTGTTTATGTCCAAACAATTCGGTAACAAAAGGATTAACCAGACAAGTTCAAGTTCAAGTTCATGTTCATGTGCAGAATGTGTGTACAGTATATGTCACTACATTGTTAATGCTTTTTGCACCAAGCATTTTCTTCATTGTTTTGAAATTTGAATTGTCTTGAAAAATGAAAGTTTTCAATTTGACTTCCAAAGTGAAATAAGGAAAAGGTGTGGGTTTGGGAGAAAACAATGCTAGTGTGAAGAACTGGTTTGTAGACTATATACATGTGGTTTTAAAGTAATGCATTTGTAACATTGGATGCTGCGCACATGTTGTACATAAATGTACACATGGTTCGACCTTAGCAATGGTCCACTGGCCAAATGCAAATTAAAACAGCGGTGGACCAGCTGAAACACCTTGCCAAATGGTCTGACTGGCCAGTCAGAAATATCCGCAACAGTATGACAGAACTCTGACTATGTTTATTTTACTTTTTTAATCTGAGGTTACCTTAATGCACAAAAGCACTTTTTAAAAAAAATGCAGCTTTTGTGCAAGTAAATTCATTCAAGTTTCCCTGTGCGGATTGTTCAAGTTTCCTTCACACATCATGCACACTTGATACATGTATGCACACATTACAGAGATCACTGTGCAGCAAGATCAGCCAATGGGAAAATCTGTTTCTCACAATGTAAGAATTCAGCAGCCAATAGAAACATTTGTTTCATGTTATGTAAATTAGATACTCGAGTCTGTGTCTAGTTTTCACCTCCTTGGATAGATAGTCCATTTACTGTGTGGGATGGCTGTGTAGACATAATAACCTGGTTTGCAGCCAGACTGCATGTTTCTTTGACTCACATGTGCATGATGGATTTGTTTTTGGATTTTGACTGAGTGACAGTGATTTTGGGTTTTACAACTATCTAAACTGATGCCTCCTGCTTGCAAAGTAAGAAATAACTGAGGTCTGGATATGTTGCAACTACAGATTGTATTAAATAATTTAGTTGTTTTTCTGGATGAAAGTGGGACAATTTTGAGAACTGTGATCTCATTTTAATCAAGTGAAGGCAATCCGATCACTAGAATCTTCCATTGCTCTAGTGTACACTAAAACTAATGTAGTCTACATAAATGTATACGATATAAATTATTTTATAGCGATCCCTCTTTATTACTGTAGATGTCAAATCATGGACAGCTTTGTCCTTTAATTCAGGGGTAGCAACGGTCTTGTCTTAAGTTTTGTTGTTATTTCCTCGGAGTCACCAGAAAGATACTCTGCACAAATTGTGTGCTGATAATTCACAGCTACTTATATGGAAGGTCTTTCGAAGGTCTTTTCATGTACATGTATGAAATAACCAGGATTTAACAAAGACACAACAAGCAGCGGACAACTACAAATAATGTGTGGGCATAGGATTATGAAACCTTGCCTTTACTGTCATGTGAAATTAGCTTAATGCACATAACAAAATTAAAAGATAACGATTCCATGCTTCTCAATAACATACTCATCACACCAATTTAACAACATTGGGTTGGCCACCGACAGGCGTTGCCCTTTTTATTTCTTCTTTTCTTTTCTCTTTTTGTTCTTGAATAACTTAATATTTACAAAGTGTAACAAACTACTTATTTAGAAATACATTCAGTTTAAGGGATCGTAACCATTTCAACAAGTGATGCCCTTCTTGTTTATGATAAGATAAACATTACTGTAAAATTGTTATTCATAATATCCTATCTAGTCGGAACTCTCATATAGGCTAGTTCCTTCCGTCTGCGGAGTGAAAAACCAGAGATAAAAACTCTTGCGAGAAAATACTCTGGGAAAACCCCCAGAATAGCATTATATAGCTGTTCACGTGTACGACAAACTTTTAAAATATTGTTTGTCCTATACAGCCGTCATCATCAGTATATAATAGTATTTAAATACTAGTTTAGCCCGTCGGTGTGCAGATGGCTCCTGTCAGCTTGCACCAGCCTTATATACTCCCTTCTCACCTGCTTCGGTATCCCTCCGCTAACGGCCGAGTGATAGCTACCGTAATTGAGAACTACATTTCGGTCTAATTCACCCAGTTCAACCGAACGAAATACAATTTTTATGCCCCCAAGTGTTGTTGATTTGGTTGTGGAATATTGAAGCTTCTTTAATCCACCAGGTGACATAGGTTACATATTACTTTCATACATTACAGTGCTCGAATTTGGGAGAAAAATCCACAAGATCGCTGGACTTGTAGTAGCTCAAAATGTTTACTGGACCAACAATTTTTGTTCAAGATCAGTATCAAAATGAATTTATTTTAAATAGTTTCTGGCAACATGCATTTAACTGTTTTTATATGAACATTGGACCACTGAGACATGAAGAAGATTTACCTCAGCTTCTTTTTGCACATTAAGTTTACTTCATTAGAATTGAGAGGTATTTAACAGACTCAAATTCAGCATTTGAACAAATTTGTTTCTGTTCAAGATATCACACAGTGAAGTACATGTTTTGTTATTTAGTTGAAAAACACAAGGCCGTTGAACTTGTCAGGTCATAAGTTTACTGGCCCGACACTCAAACCACTGGCCTGGGGCCTGCAGTCCAGTGTAAAATTGGAGCCCTGCAGGAGTGGAGTGCATGGATACTTAGGTTCTGTATGTATCTGCCATGGCACTGTTCACGTGCAGTTTGAAATACATGTATGCATGAAAATGAGAAGAAAATTACTTGTCCTGTCACAACTGTTGGTTGATGTAATTATGTTGAATAAAACTAAATACTTAAATCATGATGTCATGATTATCTTGCTGTAGCATGGAAACCGTTGATACAGTAGTAACCATAGATGCAGGTGCACAGGGAGATTCTGCTGATGTAGATGGAGTTGAAGTTATGGATCCAGTGGCAGAGAAAGCTACAAGTAAGTCACATCATGTATAAAAGACTCATTATGTTGAGATCAAAAGCTATGACAACCTGGTTGATACTAGGGTTTCTCCTGATCCTAAACCGGTGCCCACATTTCTGTACAAAAGATTTAAGTACAAAAGATTTGAGCCTGGTCTGATAGGAAGAAACAGGGCGTCATTTTGCATTTTAATTGCTTTAAAAAAAAGATTTTTCAACCTAGTTTGAGAGTCTTTGCTTCTTTCATTGACAAAGGTGGAGCTATTCCTGTTCTTTGAAATATCTTGTTGTCAAATCATAGTTGACACAGATTTCCCACTCTGCATTAACCATGATCCATACTGTCCATAGAGATGAATACTAAACCATATTTAATTAATTAGGGAATAACAGTGCGATGAGCCGGTCTTCACTGCGTGGTAATGACCGAGCCGAAGGCAAGGTCCATTAACAGCGGCCAACCACCAACCAAGGTCATAACCACGCAGTGAAGACCGGCTCATTGCACTGTTATTCCCATTAATAAATGCCTTATAACGAAAAAAACTGTAAAAATCGTCAGAATTTGTGATTTTTCTTTCGCCGTTATTTTTAGAAATGTTCTACTCATGTTCAAGGGCCAATCGTTTGGCTGTTCAACTTTTGTGTGGTACCTAATCTCTTACACATAGTTAACATATTTCAAGAACCAGACTTTGACTTTGCATTATGTTTGTTTCATGCGCGTACCAGCTACCCTAAATTGATACATTGTTTGCGCGTTCACGCCTACGCGTGGTTTGTTTCCGCAAGCGGCACGATCTGTCCCTGCTGAAAAAAATAAACCAATAAGTACAAACAAAGAAATGAGTTGATTTGATACCGGTAGTTTGCCGCGCATCGAGCACATAGTGCATAGGATTTTACACAACAATGTGCTTGTTAAGGGGCCATTTATTCGCTCGTTCACTGAGCCGGTCTTTATATCGCTCGTTAATACACCCCCACGTGATCGGTTTTTGACCAATCAGAAACTTGAAACTGTCCAAGGTATTTATTAATGGTTAATAATATTGATGTTGGATTATAGTGGAACTGAAAACACAAGCACTGCAGAACCCCAAAGTATTAGCAGCACTACAGGATCATCTAGATAACCTTGTTGGTCAACGCAGTGGATATATTGAAAGGTAACACCTACACACCTGTACATGCAACAATGCACAAGCATGCTAGTATTTTTATGTTGAAACAAACTGTAAAAGAGGTCATAAAAAGGCATTGAAGTGGAACACATACAGCAAAATAGAGCATTTAAAAACAGCAAATGATACCATGCTGTTATGGCCTGACACTCCACACAAGCTATACAACCAACAGATTCCTGCATGGATTTTGTTTTTCATTGTCTATGCCTGTCAACTTAACTTGGGAAACATGTATGAAGTAAACATTTGTTATGTGGAAAGTTGTGCACAGAAGTTTGCCATTTTACTGTCATCGCAGAGAGACTTTTTTTTTTTTTAAATGATTAAAAATAATTACAACCTATCTTTGGAAATAAAAACAAAAGCCTCTGTTATCAACAGATAACTTCTTTGCCTAAAACTTTTTCAAGTTATGGTATTCTGTGTGTAAAGATATCCATAAGTTTATCTTGAAGCAGGCGCGGTGGCCATTACTGTGTGTACATTGCACTTATTACATTTTACATGAAATCGGTCTGTACACACAAACAAAATTATTTGTTGTGTCGCACATGGGAATACATGCATTGTTGATAGGACTTCCGACCTTTGAACCTTTGGAAGTGGACAATGTAAATTGTTTCTTGGGGGGACCATGTGCTATTTTTAGACTATGGTCATCTTGGGATTCCTTTGATTATAGCACAGTTGCCAGTGAGCAAGTTGAACTGTTTTGACTAACTATTGTATGATCTCTTATTAATTTTTAGTTTACCTAAAGTTGTTAAGAGACGGATCAAAGCTCTGAAGAACTACCAAGTGAAGTATACTCAGATGGAGGCCAAATTCTATGAGGAAGTTCATCAGCTTGAGTGCAAATATGCCAAGATGTATGAAGGGCTCTTTGAAAAGGTACGCCGTGTCTCTGCCATACCTGATCACCAACCCACATTCTCCAATATGCATCCCTGTCTCTACCATACCTGATCACCAACCCACATTCTCCAATATGCATCCCTGTCTCTACCATACCTGATCACCAACCCACATTCTCCAATATGCATCCCTGTCTCTACCATACCTGATCACCAACCCACATTCTCCAATATGCATCCCTGTCTCTACCATACCTGATCACCAACCCACATTCTCTAATATGCATCCCTGGCTCTACCATACCTGATCACCAACCCACATTCTCCAATATGCATCCCTGTCTCTACCATACCTGATCACCAACCCACATTCTCCAATATGCATCCCTGTCTCTACCATACCTGATCACCAACCCACATTCTCCAATATGCATCCCTGTGCTGATTTATTGGGGGTTTCCTTTAAGCCTGTGACCCTACGTTTAATTTACTATCCGTTTAAACAAAACTTTTCTAAACGGTTAACCGTTTAAACGTTTGTCAGCGGCAAGTCAATGTTCTAAAATACACGAACACCAAAGACAATCCTCCATGGTACAAAGAAGTCCCAATGTTTTGACTATTAACGGCCGCCCTCCCAAAGTTTAAGGCCGCCCTGCCAAAGAATTGGCGGCCCTGCTTAAATGTAATTGGCCGCCCTAACAAAAAAATGACAAATCACGGAACAAAAGCAACTTCGACGGCAGCGCCGAACACTGGTATAAGCTTCCTTTACACACAAACTATTTTTCACCTGCACTTAATACGATCAAACGAGCAGCCGACGAGCCAAGCCCGAATTCCAAACCCCAGCATTGGAATTGCGATCGTTCATTTCAGTATACATGTACATGTTCTGTACATTACAAACGTTAAAACACGATGCACATAACCGCATGGTTCTGACTGCCGAGTATCCACCGCACGTGCATCGGCCCGGGCCCCACAACGTTTGGTCTACAACAGCAGGGTCCAAAGTCCAAGCTAACCAACATTCCGCACGCTGTGATTGGCCGTTGATGGCTGTTGTAATTACCATATTCATAAGAGAGCTTGGCTAGTCTCCAACGCAGTGCACATTCAAGGGCCAAGTAAAGAATTGCCGCACAGTGTGTGGCACGCCTGCAGATTGGTACAATATTATACAGCCTTGGACTAAGGCTATTCAAGCAACAACTTTTGCCGATAGAGGGCGATGCGTGGCATCATAGAATTTTCTCAATTTGCGTTGTCGACCGGTCGTTGAATCTCGATGATTTTATTGCAAACGAAGTTCTAAACAACCGATCCTTAAATCACGAATCCATGAAAATGGTTGTTGATGGAAAAAGTATTATTTAGGGCAGAAATTAGGGGATAAGATCATCCAAAAATGCATTTTATAAAAACGTTACTTAATAACGCATAGCCAGCTTTCTAAAAATAATGAAACCCCACAATGTGGGGCATATCCTGTGTGTATGTTTTCGGCGCGGCGCACAAAGCAAAATGTATAACAAATTGTAGGTTTGAATTAGTTGTAGTAGTTTTACAATAAGGTTGTTTGGACCGAAATGGATGTCAATCATTCTCCTTTGATAGTGTCGGGGTCCAGAGATAAAAAGTATCGTGGCATTCAACAGTAGTTGTCGGGCAATTTCAATTAAACTAAATTGTTTCAAGCAGAAAAATACAGCGATAAGGCAGCGAAAACGAAAGGCTTATATTTTCATTTCGTTTAAACGGTTAGTAATTTACTAAACGGATAGTGATTTTGTAAACGTTTAAACGTTTAACCGTCACAGGCTTATTGTAGTTTCCTTTGCCCCTGCACTTAACATCTTCCCATAGACTTTGTACACAAAATTACTTGTTACTGACCTTGTGAAAGATTATACAGTGGAATCTAGAAACAAAATAGTCACTGAAGAATGTAAACTTGGTCACAAGCTGCTGGTGTGTTTGTTAACAGAAGTAGTATTGGAATTGAATCAAGAATGTTTGTTTTGCATAAACTGCAAACTGCATGTTAAAAACAACTGTTTCTTTGGCACCATAGAAAAAGGATAACGAAAGGAGTTACAACTTTCTTACTTGGAATTGCTTGCATGTCCTTTCTCAATGCTGGCATAGTGTTTTGGATTTCAATTGACTGTTTTGACTAGAAAGTATTGTGTAGGTATTAAACTGATCTTATTTATTGTTATCAGAGGAGAGAGGTTGTGACTGGTGCAGTTGAGCCTACAGATTCTGACTGTGAATGGGAAAGCAGTGACGAGGAAGATGAAGAAACAGATGAAAAAGTAAACACTTTGGCTGTAAGTACAGGGTCTGAGCTACAACTCAGTACTCTGGCTCTACATCCCTTACTCATGCATCTAGTATTTCCTACATTGTCATGGAATTCACAAGGCAATTCAAAATAAACCATGCCTTACTCATGCATCTAGTATTTCCTACATTGTCATTCAAAATAAACCATGCCTTATTTACATCACCTGCAAATATTGAAAAAACCTCTCAAGAAATTAGAAAGCTCTCAACTCGCCTCAAGTTAAGTGATATTTGTATTTGTGGTGGTATACGTCCAATGTTATGAAGAATTCCCTGCTACCCCTATTATTGCTCTTTGATTTTGAGATGTGTTATGATGCACTTGTTCAAATTACATTGAGAGGTTTGCCCACAACCTTCCTAAGCTTTGGCTTTATTATTTTGAGCCAAAAGTAGGTGCCCATTTTATGCACTGCTTTCTTCAGCATTTGGAGGATGCAGTAACAAACCATCACATTTATTTTATCCTTGAAATATGCCCATGGAAATGTAGACTTTTCAGCTATTGTAAGCATTCATCATACAAATATGGGATACGTGAGTGCATTGTCGCATGTCACATAATCACAAGGTGAAATCTGGACTATACTATTTCACAAATCGAAGCAGAGTGAAATGGAATAGCCAGATTTCTTCCAGTGACAATCCAATGCATTCAAAATTTGTTTTATTTACATGTAACTAAGACATAGATCCTTTTTATGTGATTTTCTTTCACAATAAACACAAAATAGACACAGAAACTCATCCACCTCCTTCTTACACTAAACATTCTATTGAAAAAAAGCCTAAACTATGTGGACAATTCTATGTAGACACCAACCTTGTTTGCAGTGATGCAACCTTTGCCTCCTTCAAACAAACAGGTGGGCAATTCTTATATTGGAAATGCTGCTGCACAGCAGTCTGTAATCATTTGTACTCCTATATTAAACCATAGAGCATCGCTGCAGTATACAGGATCAAATAAAGGATGACACGTGATACAGGTTCCACCCATCAAATGACAAGGATCTATGTGTGTGGTTGGAGTATGCAACACCAAGACATTGAGCCCGAGTCAAAGAATAGATTTGGATGCACTGTTTTTATGGTTTAATAGATGTTTATCTTTGCATTGGGGATAAAGAATAGTTTGTTAAATCGTTGCAGTACTGCCTCTAGTCATGGAGCTTGTTAGGTGGTCTAGTAGTAGCAATGCAAAGGTCATGGGTTTGAATCCCACCCAAGTAATTGCCTGTGGGCTTTTTTGACAAAACCCTGGAATTAACTGTGTTTTATACACATCGGTGTAAGGGTTTAAAAAAATTATATTCATTGAGTTTTACATTAATACAGGCCCTGTGCACAGTTCAAACAAATATTCATCTCTAAATATCAATATTATATTGGAATAATTCTATGATATTTGTTGTTTGCTACCAGGGTGATCTTAAGGACAAGGCTAAGCTAGATGAAGACAAAGAAGAAGGTATGGTAGGAATTATAAGTGAAATCCAATGAAATCATTGTATCCAATGAAATGCTTGGGTCTGTAAAACCAGTGCCTGTCCTTAACCTTGCGGATAAAGACGGGACCAGTCTAGGTTCTAGCATGCTTTGAAATATTAAGTTTTTACATTTTTATGGCCCCTTGACATTATCGCTGGCTAGAAACACACGGTCAGCATTTGATACACACAAATAAACATCTCTTTTTGGGGGAAACGGGCAACAAAACTTAATAATACAGTAAAATAATCTTTCTGTCCATACAGGGTATCATAAATTGTGTCACTGTTGTAAAATGAAGCCTCCATGTTCGATCATCCTTTAAAGAGTCACATTTACGGCCGTATTGACTGCAAATAGTGAAATTTGGCAGTGTTTTTGCATTAGCTCCGTACGTTCATATAGGCAGGTCCACACGAAGTAGCCACCAATGCCGTCACGAGTCCTTTGTCGCTTGGTTTGTTTGACCTCACGTTTTTCAGACTTTGAGCTGGGAGTGTTTCAAAGACACTTTTTTACCCTTTTGTTAGCGTGTGGTAAGGGACTCGTAATACTTTTTTCTATTTCTTGGGGACTCCATCTATTTGAAAAATGTAAAAATCAAAATTTTCAGAGCATCCTAGAACCGCTCTTTAATCAGTAAACTTTGAGATTGAAACTTAGTTTCTTGGTATAACCGATCCAGTACTATGTCTTAGACGACATGTACAGGTCCTTCAAGAGTCCATGGTCATCATCAAATTGGTATGATTTAAGAAATATTGAAAGCATGAGACATTGTTGATTATTGGATGACATTTGATTACAGAATCTCCTACTGGCATTCCTGACTTCTGGCTGACTATACTGAGAAATGTTGAGACTCTATCAGATATGATACAAGATCATGATGAAGCTATCCTAAACCACCTGGAGGATATCAGAGTCAAATTTCATGAAGGTGTTCAAATGGTAAGCTCAGCATTCATCAATGCTGTTTCCCAGTAGCTGTCTCTTATCAATCAGAGTAGTCTAGGTGGTACGCCTAGTTGCTTTAGATGTAGTTGTGTTTCTCTGATCGTTGTTTAAGTCATCTTCCTTATTGGGCCTTTACTATTCAATTGTTAATTGGTCATTATCTGAGCCGGTGTAATGCCCCTATCCTGTTGGCAAGCCGGTACTTCACATGCACTGCATCTGCTGCACTCACAACATTGTTACTACTTCCAGCTCCAGAGGTTTCTGTGTTATTTTACTGACAAAATGTCATTCCATAAGTTGAGTTCGAAAACTGTTTTGTTCTTGCATCAATTATCAAAGACCAAAGACTTCAATGTGTTTCTTATGGGCTTCTGGCACTCAGTGGAAGCAGTGGGTGTGACCTACAGTGGAGTTACAAAACTCTAGACCAACAGGATAATAAACAATGTTGGACTGAGTCAAAACACTGAATCTAGTGCTTGATTACTATTCCCTGTAATGCCAGCAGAGTTTTGCACAAACACACCAGTCATAGAAGAATATCTGATGATCATGTTGGACTACTTGGAAGAACTCTTGCAATGTTCACACCTCTTTCTATTCAAATGAACCTTAATCCTGTGCTTTTAGATAAAACTACACCAAATAAATGTTTGAAATAGTAGAATTTAATTGTACCTTTTTGTTCTTGTGGATTTACCAACCAGGGTTTCACATTAGAGTTTCATTTTTCGCCTAATGAATTCTTCACCAACACCATCCTGACTAAGAGTTACCAGATGAGATCAGAGCCTGATGAAAGTGATCCATTCAGCTTTGAAGGACCAGAGATCATCAGCTCTTCAGGGTAGGTTGATGTCCTCTAGATAGGGTAAAAGGGCCAGACTAAAATCATTCAGAATGCATACCATAAGGGCTCAAAATAAACACTTGACCACAGGCCCAAGGACAGTGTTTGTAGCATTGGGCCAGTAAGTCAAGTCTGGACAAGTCCAGCAGTCTTGTGTTTTACAATTGAATAATAATACCTCACTTTGTAATAACTTTTTCAAATAAATGTTAAAATGTTGACTTTGAGTCTGATAGTGATAAACATCTTACAATTGTGTTGAGTGTTATTGTGTTTAAGTGAACTTGCCCATAACACAAATGAGATTAAACTTTTCTTAGCGTTGTTCAAATAAAAGCAGTTTAGTTACTTTTTATCTTTTCTCATTTTGATTCTGGTCTTTGAAAAAGAATTCTGGTCCAGTAATAATACTGAGCACTGCAGTGTTGTGGATTTTGTACCCAACTGCAAGCCCTGATCATGGCTGAGTAAATTTCACTCGAGTGTCTGTGGTTAATGGCTCATAATTATGAACATTTCAGCAGTGCAAAGTTCCATGTATCGTGGATCTACATGTGTGATATTTACTGAAGCTTTTACTGTGTATTGAGTTATGTTTGATAAACCATTCATTTAGGGTTACCAATGATGTTATGACATAATAGCTTTGGTTAGCGTCCAAAGTGCTAATTAAGGCCAAATAAAAACATAGTTTTGTTTCCTGACTGGCCATTCAAAAACCTGCTCACTGTAAAACATATCAATCATTTGAAATTTTCCTGCCATACCACCAGAATTAAACTTAAAATATTTATAAAATCTGATTGCAATCGCACATATTTTTAATTTCAGTGCACACGAATGTCCTAAAATAATTTATTGTTCTGGTTGGGTTTTTTTTTCCAACATGTTACGGGGGAAAAAAACTTTGTGAGGTCCGATAGGATTTTTGTTGATATGAAACTGACTGTATTTTGATAGGTGTACAATTGACTGGAAGAAAGGCAAGAATGTGACCATGAAACTTATCAAGAAGAAACAGAAGCATAAAGGCAAAGGAACGACTCGTATGGTCACCAAGACAGTACAGAATGATTCCTTCTTTAATTTCTTTAGTCCTCCAAAAGGCCCTGAAGAAGGTGCTGAAGTTGTAAGTAGAACACTTATGTATTACAGTTGGCTGTTACTAAGGGACTAAAACCAAATTGATGGTTACAAAAACAATGATTTAGCTATTAGATAGCTATTTTTCTGTAGGCAAGGTTGTTACAAACTTTCATTGTAGACGTTAAACAGCAACAAAAGCTGACTTTTCTTTTTAGAAAAGCGAAATTTCTGAATGGTGCATTACTGTATTTTGCAAAGAAAATAAATATAACAAAACGAAATGTGTATATTTTTGGTGGATTGTAGAGTTGCTTTGAAGAAATCATTGCTAATTTACTGATGAGTGAGTTTTGTTTGTGCAGGATGATGAAACAGAGAACCTTCTAAGTGCTGATTTTGAGATTGGCCATTTCATTCGAGAACGCATCATCCCAAGAGCAGTCCTATACTTCACAGGAGAAGCAATTGAAGATGACGAGGTAGTTCTATGTTCTTATTATACATGTACATGTACAAGTAAACTCAGGTGATATAGGAAGCTGAGATTTAAGACTCCTGGATGTTAAAATAGATGGTTGAATAACAGCTAAGAAGAAGTGTTTTACAGTTTTCATCAAATCGTGGTTGGCTACCTTCATTTTGAAACAAATGTTTTATTTTTTTTTTTAAGTTTTAAAATGTATGCACTGCTTAAATATATGACCCTGAATAAGTTGCAGTCATTGTTGGCTCAATATGGCCTTGTATAAGAATTGCAGGTCATTTAATTCTTTGTTGCAGTCATTGTTGGTTCAATGTGACCGAGCATAAGACTGAGGTTTTTTAATTTTTTCGTTGTTGCAGTCATTTTTGACTCTGTAACTAAGTTTGTTTGCAGTTTAATTCAGAATGTAAAGTTTGAGATATAAGAGCTGAGCTTTTCTTATGTTTCTTTTGCAGTATGAAGAGGAAGGAGAAGAAGAGGTAAGTAATTTATTGACATTGATCAAATATCTGACTGAGTGGTCCATTGATGTCAAATTTGTTTAATAATCGATACATCAGAAACTCAATATCGAGTTTACTCAGCATACCATAATCCATAAAGGCATGATGACGAGTCACTGCAGGAAAGCATTGCGTCTTCATCACGGCATTAAACTTGGAGTAATCGCCCCTAAAGAGAATGGGGGAAAAGAAATAGGGAACCAAGAAAGAAAAACACCTTGCGCTTATGCTGGCCTTTCATTTATCCAAAGGTAATCGTACACAAGTAAGATTTGAATCCTACATGAAAGTAGCAGTAATGCAACACGCAACTTTGTAGATGAAACAGAAGAGAAAACTTTTGCCATGTACCCATCAGGTGTGGTGGTTGGCTATTGAAACAAAGTTGAATGAAACCATTAACAGCCCAACATAACGGACATGACAGGCATGACAGACATGACAGACATAACGGACATGATGGACATGACAGACATGACGGACGTGACAGACATGACGGACATGACAGACATGACGGACATGACGGACATGACAGACATGACAGACATAACAGACATAACAGACATGACGGACATAATGGACATGACAGACAACAGACATAATGGACATGACAGACATAACAGGCATGATGGACATGACAGACATAATGGACATGACAGACATGACGGACATAATGGACATGACAGACATGACGGACATAATGGACATGACAGACATGACGGACATAATGGACATGACAGACATGACGGACATAATGGACATGACAGACATAACAGACATGACAGACATAATGGACATGACAGACATGACGGACATAATGGACATGACAGACATGACAGACATAATGGACATGACAGACATAATGGACATGACAGACATGACAGACATAATGGACATGACAGACATGACAGACATAATGGACATGACAGACATAACAGACATGACAGACATGACAGACATAATGGACATGACAGACATGACAGACATAATGGACATGACAGACATAACAGACATGACGGACATAATGGACATGACAGACATGACGGACATAATGGACATGACAGACATGACGGACATAATGGACATGACAGACATGACGGACATAATGGACATGACAGACATAACAGACATGACAGACATAATGGACATGACAGACATGACGGACATGACAGACATGACAGACATAATGGACATGACAGACATGACGGACATAATGGACATGACAGACATGACGGACATAATGGACATGACAGACATGACGGACATAATGGACATGACAGACATGACGGACATAATGGACATGACAGACATAACAGACATGACAGACATAATGGACATGACGGACATAATGGACATGACAGACATGACAGACATAATGGACATGACAGACATGACAGACATAATGGACATGACAGACATAATGGACATGACAGACATGACAGACATGACAGACATAATGGACATGACAGACATGACGGACATAATGGACATGACAGACATGACAGACATAATGGACATGACAGACATGACAGACATAATGGACATGACAGACATGACAGACATAACAGACATGATGGACATGACGGACATAATGGACATGACAGACATGACGGACATAATGGACATGACAGACATAACAGACATAATGGACATGACAGACATGACGGACATAATGGACATGACAGACATGACGGACATAATGGACATGACAGACATGACGGACATAATGGACATGACAGACATGACAGACATAATGGACATGACAGACATGACGGACATAATGGACATGACAGACATAACAGACATAATGGACATGACAGACATAACAGACATGACAGACATAACAGACATGATGGACATGACGGACATGACAGACATGACAGACATAATGGACATGACAGACATAATGGACATGACAGACATAATGGACATGACAGACATGACAGACATGACAGACATAACAGACATGACAGACATAACAGACATAATGGACATGACAGACATAACAGACATGACAGACATAACAGACATAATGGACATGACAGACATAACAGACATGACGGACATGACAGACATGACAGACATAATGGACATGACAGACATAATGGACATGACAGACATGACAGACATGACAGACATAACAGACATGATGGACATGACGGACATAATGGACATGACAGACATGACAGACATGACAGACATAATGGACATGACGGACATAATGGACATGACAGACATAATGGACATAATGGACATGACAGACATGACAGACATGACAGACATAATGGACATGACAGACATGACAGACATAACAGACATGATGGACATGACGGACATAATGGACATGACAGACATGACGGACATAATGGACATGACAGACATGACAGACATGACAGACATAATGGACATGACGGACATAATGGACATGACAGACATAATGGACATAATGGACATGACAGACATGACAGACATAATGGACATGACAGACATGACAGACATAACAGACATGATGGACATGACGGACATAATGGACATGACAGACATGACGGACATAATGGACATGACAGACATGACGGACATAATGGACATGACAGACATGACGGACATAATGGACATGACAGACATGACAGACATAATGGACATGACAGACATGACGGACATAATGGACATGACAGACATGACGGACATAATGGACATGACAGACATGACGGACATAATGGACATGACAGACATGACAGACATAACAGGCCATCTGGAAGGGGCCACTGGGTATTTTTCTCCTTAAACATTTTTCTATTATTTTAATCGTAAACTGAACTTCGATTTTCAGTGATTTAATTTGACCCACCCACAATATCGGAAAAAGAAATTGTGAAACCTTGTTTATTCTGAATATTGCAATTATGCACTGTTGCATTGTTGTGCAAACACCTGTTAGTAGGCAATGGTTCTTGCCTGTATTGTAGCATGCAAAGTAAGGAGATAATTAACAAAGACTACTAGCCCATGTATCGGAAATAATGGGAACCTGTGTTTGGTGGGGGCGGGCTCTGGTATGTTGTGTACGTTGTGATCACAAAAGAATTGGTCTTTAAATTTTATTTTACATTAAATGTAACACTTTACTACAAGGTAAAAATGAAAAGAGAAATTAATTTTCTTGACAATCTGACATCCTTTAGATATTTTCGATACGATTTTATTAATGTTAAATTTGATTATGCGATATGGTTTAAAAAGTGTTATCAGCACACTACCTTCTGGATGTGTTATAACATCATTCACTTTCACTCTCATACCGGATGGAACTTACTGGGCAGAACATCACATCAACCCCAAAACACAAACGGACACTTACAATGTGTTGTGAGTCCTCCGTGCGTTTGTCCTCTTTAATATGTGTAAATGTGGCATTCAGTGGTCAAAAGGTTTCAGTTTGCATTAGTTGCATGTACTCTTACTAAGAATTGGCACTGCTGTCTTCACTACCCAAGTACACCAGCCATCATGGTTGGCTGGTATGGATACTGACACTGCCAAGTCTTCACTACCCAAGTACACCAGCCATCATGGTTGGCTGGTATGGATACTGACACTGCCAAGTCTTCACTACCCAAGTACACCAGCCATCATGGTTGGCTGGTATGGATACTGACACTGCCAAGTCTTCACTACCCAAGTACACCAGCCATCATGGTTGGCTGGTATGGATACTGACACTGCCAAGTCTTCACTACCTTTTTGTTTTCCATCCATGAGGAATGGTCTGACTCTTCTCCTTGCTTCAACTCCACCTTCCACTCTTTCTCTTTTTATCTCATTTCCTGTAACTGTGTGTTCCACAATGCTTGGAATACCTGAGTAAGCAGTCTTTGCTCTTAGTGTGTTGTATTGATCAGTATTCATGTTTGTTTTTGTGGTAGGATGCTGAAGGTGAAGAAGGAGATGAAGAAGATGAGAATGATCCAGATTATGACCAAACTAAGGTAAGTACACATGGCTGAACAATGTACATACATTAGAGTGTAGTGGAGACATGCCCACAGGGTTTCTGACTTTCCATTTCATTATTGCCTTTGATCAAAGCTGGCTGTTTGACAGCTGTTTGATAAACAAATTAAATGGTAGCTTAATTTTGTAAACATTCTTTCAATTAAGAATGTTGGGTGCACAATCAAACATCTTAAAATATACCAGTGTCTTGGCAAATGGAGTTCGGGTAAAAGAACTGAAGTTGCCAAGATGGATGCCATGCTGTAGTTTATATGTAACTATACCAGGTTTATTGTGTTGTGTACAGCATTGCTTCAGAATCAGTACACGGTGATGGTTTATTGTGTTGTGTACAGCATTGCTTCAGAATCAGTACACGGTGATGGTTTATTGTGTTGTGTACAGCATTGCTTCAGAATCGGTACACAGTGATGGTTTATTGTGTTGTGTACAGCATTGCTTCAGAATCAGTACACAGTGATGGTTTATTGTGTTGTGTACAGCATTGCTTCAGAATCAGTACGCTGTAATGGTTGCCGATATTGCTTGGACTCGGATTTCACCCCAAATCCTTTGTGCACCAATCATGCACATTGGGACAGGCATATGTGCAATTTCTAATGACTGTCAGTAATGCTTTATGTAGAAATCCGGTCATACGTTGTGCCACACAGTTAACGGATGATGTTCACGTTTCATTTTATTTTGGTGGTTTTGGGTGGGTTTTTTTACATTGCAAACAATAAAAATTAAAAGAATTCCAGTTTGTTTGGTTGGTTGGTTGTTTTGGGGTGGTGGTTGTTGGTGTGGGGGAGGGGTAAGGACATTTATATTTAGAGTATGTTTTGAATCTCATGTTATTTTCTTTTGTCAATCTCCAGGATACTCACAAGCCTCAAGAGTGTAAGTCACAATAAACAGGTCACTAGTCACCGCAGCGTTCATCATAAGGTTACGTCAAATAGACTGACACAAGTCTATTCATGTACAGAGAGTTAACCAATGTCCCATACAGTAGTAGCATTAATACAGGCGGTCATGTCACATGGGAATATCAGCTTGTACACCAGTCTGGATTGAAAAGTATGTATGTAGGAAGAATCCAGAAAATGTTTAACATGGTTTTGTTTCTTGATTCATTTGGACGTTCATATTTTTCAAAAAGGAAAACTCGCTTCTTTTTTACCTCTATCAAAGGGAAGGTTCAACATTGGTTTGTAATTTTCATTATCACTTAATGATACAAAAGACAGGAATGTTGTGTTTGGCTTTGGATCAATTAGTAGCAACTTTTTTGACTTGGCTAAAAAAGTTTGTATTTTTCTACAATGAGGAAGCACTGAAATGGATAAATTTGCTTCTAAATTAACTTGCCTTTTGCTGAGTAACTAGATTTCCATTGTTGAACCTTCCCAGTATACCAACATGGGATGAGGTTGTTTGTAAATCTTAATGAGAGGAAGATTTGAATTATCAAATACTGAGCAACATGACTTCGTTGGTTATTATTGGTGGCCATTTCCAACTTTGGACATTTATAGGTTTGGGTATCTGTACTGATTAAATGACTAGCCTGTATACATGGTGTACAAGGATGCAATGCGTGTAGCTTGATTTAGTTGTAGTTATTGTGGTAAACCAGATTGTTCATCACTTCCAACAGGACTTCTCCTCAGCGATTAGTCTCAAAACACTGGTAAGCTTGAAGTGAAACATGTACTGAAAACATCACTACTCCTGTTGGCTTCATGTGTTTTACTACTCTAGTAAACTGATATCACAGTGCAGTTATCTTGAGTTTGTTTCATTCAACTCATTATCATTGAACTGAGGATTGGGAAAAATAGTCTGGTATATTTAATTGGTTGTTTAGAGGTATTCTGTGCTACCACTGCATATCAGGGAATCAGGCCCAAAACAACTGCAGCATGATTTTATGTCTGAACATGGCAGAGATCAACTTGCAGCTATTTAAGGGAGACGTCTGGGGACACTAGGTGGCAGCAGCCTAAACAGGTAACACTTTGGAACCCTAGGTGGAAGCAGACATACAATTGGATGTCTGCTTCCACCTAGGGTTCCAAAGTGCTGAGTGATAGATATGTGCTATGTTGCAGCTACAGCTAAAAAAGTACAATTAGTTCATTCTGTTCACAGGTATTAGTAGTTCTGTAAGGGGGATAAGTGTAGGGTTCAACAATCTGTAACTCCAGGTTGAACCCCCAGAAAACCTACAGGCTAACCTGGAGTTATTGCCTCATTTAATTTGGCACTCATCCCTAAGTAATGATTAAGCACACTTAAAAAGGCAAATCACTTAAACATTGCAGAAGGTGTGTGTGCAGACACATGTATAACTAGTGATATCATTCAAGGAATGTATCCAGTGAGCCCAATCTAAACCCGATGGACAAAGTTTGTATTCATTGACTGTCAAAGCTGCATCAGCAATGTTTATGTATTGGTAGAGGTAGTCATGTAGCCATTGCCAAAGATGTATTCAATTATTATAGCAGGCCAAGGAAAATCCTCAACTTACACTAATTCGGGCAGAGGATTGTCTTTTCCTATAATGACGAATAATTGTGTTTTTTCCTCGTTTTTGTTTGGTTTTTTGGGTTTTTTTGTTTTTTGGTAAGCATGCTGTTGTGTTGAATGAGTACCAACAGTTAATTGCAGAGCTTTCTATTTGTATAATTGACTACAGAGTGTGCCATGTGTGAATGTTCTAATAATGCGCCATGTTGTACCATGTCTCTCTTTCCTTATGATGTACAGTCTGTATGTAGAAATAAATGCCCAACCCATCTTCAACTCTGGCTGATAATTTCTTGATTTGCTGGTCTGTTTGAGCTTTGTACATTTGAATGCAATCAATACAGTTGCCGTGGGTACAAACAAAGATTTTTTATAAATATTAAGCACATAAAGGTAACTGGCAAAAAATGTCATCAACTTGATTGACTGTAATCATTTTCTTGGTTGAGCTTCAAGTCTGCTTAATGACCTTAACAATGAGCCTTGCATTTATTTGTACATAAAGGCAAACTTAAATCAGTTCATTCAACAGGAAGCTTCAACGTTAATATAAAGTATTGTTAGATTTCAATTGTTGGCATGACAAGTTGAAATGGATGCACATTTGCTGTAAGTAATAACGCATTGATTCAATGCTTCTCCATTGATGATAAGAGATCCATGTGTACATTCTGATGAACACAAACTACAAATGCTACTTTCAATTGCATCCTTTATCTGCATTTTATTTACATTGCTGTTCAAAATAGCAAACCTAAATATAATTGTGTATTCATCTCTTTGATGTGCAGTGTTGGACATTAACTGTATGTTTTGTACCATACATTCTGAATAACATGATAAATATGTACATAACTTACAGAGATAAAACAACTAAATGACTGTTGTAGATTTTTAATGCAATGTAAGGTGGTCAGTTCTGCATATTGGAGGAACTTTAATTACAATAATTCCTGCAAAGTGTATACTCTTCAAAACACAGCAAAAGAGGTCCTTGTGTGTGTAAACATTGGGCATTGCACCTAGAGAGGTTTAATATCAAGACAATGCATAATGAGTAAGGTGCCAGACTGATGCTAGCTGAGAGTAGAAGATTGTGGTAATGAGTAAGGTGCCAGACTGATGCTAGCTGAGAGTAGACGATTGTGGTAATGAGTAAGGTGCCAGACTGATGCTAGCTGAGAATAGACGATTGTGGTAATGAGTAAGGTGCCAGACTGATGCTAGATGAGAATAGACGATTGTGGTAGTGAGCAAGGTGCCAGACTGATGCTAGCTGAGAATAGACGATTGTGGTAATGAGTAAGGTGCCAGACTGATGCTAGCTGAGAATAAACGATTGTGATAATGAGCAAGGTGCCAGACTGATGCTAGCTGAGAGTAGAAGATTGTGGTAATGAGTAAGGTGTCAGACTGATGCTAGCTGAGAACAGACGATTGTGGTGATGAGTAAGGTGCCAGACTGATACTAGCTGAGAATAGACGATTGTGGTAATGAGTAAGGTGCCAGACTGATGCTAGCTGAGAATAGATGATTGTGGTAATGACTAAGGTGCCAGACTGATACTAGCTGAGAATAGACGATTGTGGTAATGAGTAAGGTGCCAGACTGATACTAGCTGAGAATAGACGATTGTGGTAATGAGTAAGGTGCCAGACTGATGCTAGCTGAGAACAGACGATTGTGGTAGTGAGCAAGGTGCCAGACTGATGCTAGCTGAGAACAGACGATTGTGGTAATGAGTAAGGTGCCCGACTGATACTAGCTGAGAACAGACGATTGTGGTAATGAGTAAGGTGCCAGACTGATACTAGCTGAGAATAGACGATTGTGGTAGTGAGCAAGGTGCCAGACTGATGCTAGCTGAGAACAGACGATTGTGGTAATGAGTAAGGTGCCCGACTGATACTAGCTGAGAACAGACGATTGTGGTAATGAGCAAGGTGCCAGACTGATACTAGCCGAGGCTACTTCTTTTCTTCAAGCTACATGTATACATGTACATAAGTGTAAAAACCTACCAGTGCAGATTACATATCAACCAAGTATTAAATGACATTGCCATGTTTCAAATCTGTTGATTATGAAATCTCCCTGATTGAATTTAATTATTCAACCTTTTATTAAATGAATTGGCATCAGACATATTTGGAATAAGATAACTGTATACTTTGATGCCCCAATGGGTGTGTGCAACTAGCTTCCCTGACATTAACCGGGATAAGTCACATGATTGAGCCCCAATAAGGGCTAAATCAACAACCATACGCCTTTTCATGTAAGCCAAAGGTCACTGTTAACCCATTTTTTATTTTCATCAAAATATTAACAGAAATATTTGGGGTTTCTGATAACTAGGCGCCTATTTCTTTTTAGTGAAATTGAGTTACTAAAACTACCAAGTATTCTGGAAGTACTCTTCCAAAGCTGTTTCACCATAAAAATGTTAATGTAACTGCACATCACCATCCTTTCAATAAATGTGACGTCACCATCCCAGGGCTGACTCTACTACCCTGCCTCATGAGAAGGTAGTGGTTGCTGCCTGGATGAGTAGAGTGACCCAGGGCCGACTCTACTACCCTGCCTCATGAGAAGGTAGTGGTTGCTACCTGGATGAGTTGAGTGACCCAGGGCCGACTCTACTACCCTGCTTCATGAGAAGGTAGTGGTTGCTAACTGGATGAGTAGAGTGACTCAGGGCCGACTCTACTACCCTGCTTCATGAGAAGGTAGTGATTCCTGCCTGGATGAGTTGAGTGACCCAGGGCTGACTCTACTACCCTGCTTCATGAGAAGGTAGTGGTTGCTGCCTGGATGAGTTGAGTGACCCAGGGCTGACTCTACTACCCTGCTTCATGAGAAGGTAGTGGTTGCTGCCTGGATGAGTAGAGTGACCCAGGGCCGACTCTACTACCCTGCTTCATGAGAAGGTAGTGATTCCTGCCTGGATGAGTTGAGTGACCCAGGGCTGACTCTACTACCCTGCTTCATGAGAAGGTAGTGGTTGCTGCCTGGATGAGTAGAGTGACTCAGGGCTGACTCTACTACCCTGCTTCATGAGAAGGTAGTGGTTGCTGCCTGGATGAGTAGAGTGACTCAGGGCTGACTCTACTACCCTGCCTCATGAGAAGGTAGTGGTTGCTACCTGGATGAGTTGAGTGACCCAGGGCTGACTCTACTACCCTGCTTCATGAGAAGGTAGTGGTTGCTGCTTGGATGAGTAGAGTGACCCAGGGCTGACTCTACTACCCTGCTTCATGAGAAGGTAGTGATTCCTGCCTGGATGAGTTGAGTGACCCAGGGCTGACTCTACTACCCTGCTTCATGAGAAGGTAGTGGTTGCTGCCTGGATGAGTTGAGTGACCCAGGGCTGACTCTACTACCCTGCTTCATGAGAAGGTAGTGGTTGCTGCCTGGATGAGTTGAGTGACCCAGGGCTGACTCTACTACCCTGCTTCATGAGAAGGTAGTGGTTGCTGCCTGGATGAGTAGAGTGACCCAGGGCTGACTCTACTACCCTGCTTCATGAGAAGGTAGTGATTCCTGCCTGGATGAGTTGAGTGACCCAGGGCTGACTCTACTACCCTGCTTCATGAGAAGGTATGTGGTTGCGGAGTGTGGTTGAAGCAACAGGACCTTTCTCATTGCAAATTGGTAAATAACCTGAAATCCATAAAAATGTAATAGCAACTTACTGCCCCATGCTGTAACCAATATAACTTCATCCTATTCAATTAAAGCGTTTTATCAAAATGTATAAAAGTGCTGGAAATAATAGTCAAACAGTTTATGACTGTGTACTACATGTATGGGAACAAGTGGGTACAATTTCCTTGGTTAAGTTGATCTAATCTGGAATTGTTTCACTCGTGTTTTAAAATTGCTTTGATATCACATACATTTCAACATGTTTTGGGGGATGGGTTAGGTTTGTGGGTGCAGTTGTTGCCTGTTACAACCTAATATTGATGTGCAAACTAACCTTGCTTTGAAGCCATGTGGTGGTTCATCAACCTATTTGAGAGCTGATGTTTGTGCACCCAGTCAATCTAAAACTTCCATTGTACTCCCATTGTTTGGACTTATTGTTTTAGCAACAATGCCTAGTTTTTTCAAATTTGAATCGAGTTCTTGGCACTTACACATGCACAGACCTGTGTTATACATGCGAGGCATGTGGACATTACTTGATTTTGCAAAGTTAATAACATCGTGTTCTTAAAACTTTTCTTATTGACAATAAACATTTATAATTCATGAAAACATTGTGTTAGTAATTATAATAATAGTAATATGGACTTATAATGCGCACATCTCCACAAACTGATCAAGGCGCATACAAAAAAATCAACAGAGTGACACAAAAGTTATGTTCAGAACAAGTGAAGAGAAAAAGTTAATGTCTAAGTCCATACAAGTCTTAATTAACCTTGCATTGAATTGACATCTGTTGTTCTCTTGTTCTCGAATCCACACTTTGTATCTAGTGCTTGCCCATAAATAGTGTTTATTACTCTATGTAAAAAAGAGCTTTTTCCAAAGATATGGATTGAATACTATGTACATGTACATGTATATTATTACAGTTTGTGATGGTTATAGACCGTGCAAGTATTCAAACAATAAGACTTGCTCACTGTATGCAGTGGACTGTAAAGGCTCATGGGTCAGTCATTTCAATACTCAAGATAACGTAATTACGTAAATTACAATTTTCACAAACTGTAACTACTTGTACCTTATTACCCAAAAGAGAAGTGTACATACTATGTTTCCTTTTCCTTTATGATTAACTTAAATGTAAATAACTATCAGAATACTGACAAACTTGCTTATTAACAAGCTGGACATGAGTTTGGCATACCATACATATCTGGGCCAGTTGTGTTTTAGAACTGTTGGTACACAGGAAGTGGCAAAATTCACTTCTAATGATACTGTATGTAATGTGTACTCATGTTCATGCCATTTTCAATTCAATGAATGTCATTACTGACTCGATGAGAGCAGAGTGTGCATCCAATTCCATATTGACTCTATTCACCTAACGTCGTGACCACCATGGTTGTGCCATGTGGGAGTCAATGTCCCTGTGTGGTGTACATGTAGTGCCTGTTTTAGACGCTGCGGTCATGAAACAAGTTGCCTCCCAGGATGGAGAGCCTGGCAGGCAGTAGCTGTGTTGACTCCCACAATGAGTTTGACTATGGGTCAGTTTATTAGGTGTTTCAGTCTATGCCTTTATGTTACCTGCTGGCCTCTTAACCATGTGTGCTCATTCTGTTGAGTGAATGTTACTATTGCCAAGGATATCCAGATAATCTTAAAGCATTTGTATTTTTAACTTGTCCTGTTTCAGTGCTGCTGTTATTGTGTTCAAAATTAATTCATACTGTGGAGAAAGATTAAATCAGGAATACTTCTTCAATATTGGTGTATGTGTGTAGTTCATGTCAAATTAATACCAAAACCAACCCTCAAAAAGAGATTTCCATATGAAAATAATCTTAAACAAATATTTGCATCTGAAGAACTGTTGATATCAACAATAACAGTATTTAAAGAACCCAAAATAATCACTGCTTATTGATTGGCACAATCAAAATAAAAACATATGGAGAAGGTGACAATATATAGGTTGTATGGTTTATAAACAAAGGGACAGAAGTCTTCAAGAAAACAATGATGGAGAGCTTACTCTGTTCATACAATTTCTTTATTTTTATTCTAAAATTATGACAAAATATCAACCAAATTGCCCAACTTGAACAGGTAAAACCAGTGTGTCTTTATTAATGGGTTTGTGCATCGTAACACATCATGTATTAATGCCAGGACCCTGCACGTAACCAACCCTTGGGCATTTTTTACAGCCACACGAAATGTCTGTACTCTCACAGAAAACTTAAATGTGTCATCCCTTGCATAATCTACAGCATTGACTGATCTTAGATGTTTCATTACACCAAATAATATACATGGATTCACTTCTGGGCAAATAGCATTAACACATGCGCAAAAACAAACAAAATATATAACTTTATAAGCTTTTATTCAATTAGTCCACTAAGACTGTGCAAGTTTCTCACAAATCAAACACTTTTGGGAACCTTTGCCCACTGATATTGTTTTAAAATGTGAAGGAAACAAAATCACACATGTTGATGTTCAAATATTATGTGCAAGACTTTTTGCACACCATACATGTACTGTACAGCATCAAGTACATTGTACATGTGACTCATCAGTGTGTATTATGATCTTCAAAATGACACTCTAGTTTTATTAAGTAGATGCAATGTATTTTCCCAAAGTACATAGGTAAGCAACAATTTACTGACTCAAACTGACTAAAAGCAATTCAAAGCATCAACTCTAAAAACTCAGCCTTGTTCCAGAATCACAATATCACATGCAGTGGATACTGTCATCAAAGCACTGTTTTAAACCAGATTTCTATATAGATGCCAGCAACAATTGCACAGAAAGCCTGTTTGAAACTGTATCCAACTTGGTGGTAAAGCCCCACCAATCCTAACGAGTAGAATTGGAGGTCATGATGTCACTAACATCCATTCTTGTCTGTGCAATAATACAAACCCAATGTTAATATCAAAATAGTCTTTGTCACGATTTACAGTCTACTATTTAATATAATATGCAAACTGCTTCCAAAACAAATCCATCAGAAAAGTTATTTTGATAAAGTACAATTAAACATTTTGCTTTATTTTACTTTCATTTCATCATTAACTATTTGTTTTCCTTGAGTATAAAAATATATGGCTCAAACTTTCTCACAAAATGTGCAAACTAAGTTTGTATGAGTTTGAATACATACATGTAGACCCACCACTGACCATGGTCTGCTATTATTGGAGTCCAATTGCATGTACAGAAAGATAGATGGGGGTGTGCATTTCAGCCACTCATGCGTCGCACATTAACACACAGGGAATCAGTCTCAACAAAAGTTGAGCATGTGTGATGATGTCCGGTCAAAGTCTCAACATCATTTTAAACATGCTTTTGTTCAATACACTGTTCAATTATGCAGCATAATATTTTTCACTGAAAGACAAATTCTAAAAAATTCTCAATTCAGCTAGATGGAAGTAAGTTTTATTATTAGCATCTTAAGAAATTGAACAGAAATCAACAAACATTTCTAAACTTGCTTTATACACACGTGCTTTAGACAAATGCTCACTCGGTCAGCTCTGGTCTTTCACCTCTTACAGTGTATAAATTATGTATGTTTCATTCTTAAAGTATGGACAACATTGGTAGTTTTCCAAGACCAGTATCCACTCTTTATGTGACCCAACATGAAATAACAACCCTGTGAACGTTTAAGCTCAATCAGGCATCAGAGTCACAAGAAAATAGTAGGGGGGAAAAACTCATGTTTCCACTGTTTTCAAACATCAGGTTTTGGACTCGCAAGATATACTCTAAATGTTTTACTCGTTTCTCAAAAACTACATTATTTCAGGCAAAAATATTTCAAGGGAACTTTTCAGCATGGCAATCTTTATACCATTCAGGTTATGTGCAAATCTGTGAACATCAGTAATTTGTATCTTACCATTGTTGTGCCCACCCTTTACAGACAAATAGAAACAGAATTAGTAATTATTGATAAGCACAAATATTGATACGTTTTAATCTGATGAAAGCTCATTAACTAAAATCCCATGCCAGTACCAAATCCTCCAGAGAAATGTTTCCATCTGAACAATTGTCAGTTCGTTTCTTAACCTTACAACGATTGTATTAAGCACTGTATACTCAGTATACTCGGTACTTTCCCGAGTCTAGTGGTAAGACATCTGCTCTAGCAATGCAAAGGTCATGGGTTTGAATCCCACCCGAGTGATTTGCCTGTGGTTTTTTTTCACAGAACTCGGGAAAATAATATACAGTGCTTAATACACATCGGTGTATGGGTAAAAACAATTCTTTATCCCTGATGCCAAATTAACATCTATTGAGAAAATAGTGTTGAATAAACTGAATTAAAGCTTACTAAGCTCTGATGTTGGTTTTCTACATGTGTTTAATTTACTAAAGTTTCATTACAAAGTATTTGTCTGTCTTGGGAAATGTTTGATTAGGTGAAGCAACAGAACTTACATGTATGTCAGCTTTGGAGCTGGAAGTTGCCAAAAGGCTGTACATGTACATGCAATTATCCAATAACTTGACCAGGTCTTTATTTGTGATTATATTCTGTCCTTTTTCTGCCTACATGTAGTTACCTCTCAAAGTTCTCATGTCTGTGCCATGTGTTCAAGATTCCATGAGATCTATGAGATGATAAGTACATTTTAGCCTTCACAGGTCAAAGGCTGGTCTTAGTGTTGTATGCAACAGTTTCATTTCTAATGCTGATTGCTGAAATTGACAATTTTGGGATAAAACATCTATATCTACATGCACTCATTATTTTCACAATCAGTGAACAGTCAGCACTTTGTCTTAAAATAATAAACAAAAACAACACACAAAAAGCAACAAGATTTATAAACAACTCACTTGACTACCATAATTGGTATAGCAAGTATTAAGGTGCAACTTTTCATGAGTCCAGTTTCACCCCAAATATACACCTTATATTAACTATTTCTTTTAAATGTGCAAAAACATACAATAACTAGTTATGGTGACCATTATGGCATTTTCCAGATAGAGGAACAAATCCTGGTGCTTCAAAGAGCATCTTTGTTCTTTTGGCTTTGTTAAGTCAGGGTTTCTTTGTGCCAGCCGTACTCTTGAAGAAAACCGATTCCAGCAATTCCCAGAAAGTAATCCCATCAGGGTGGAAGGGACAAAATGGCTGCAACTGGTTAACATGGTTAAGTTAATACAAAACTGTTCTGCAGGCTAGTACTGTTTACATATCTCAGTTCATTACAAAATAAATCTGTTTACATACTGTACTTGCTAGAGAATAGCACAGAATGCTTGTTGTGCAATGTCGTCTTGGTGCTCAGTAGATTCAGATGGTGGTTGGCATTGACTGCAGTACACTGACTCCTCTTGACTTGATGTCACATCACACGATGAAATACTCATATCTTGCCTTCCTTCAATCCCATAATGCTCCTGCAAGCACACAATATAGACACTTTTATCAAGCTGAGAACTGTAAAGACCAGGATGCACCATATACATGCTATCCTGACTGCCATTTTTTTCAGTCAAAATGTCTGCAAGGAATTGACTCCCAAAATGGTGAAAATTGTAGACGCGCATTGTACGGAGTTGTGATCCACATTGTGTAAGGGTCAGTAACAGCCTCAATGCCAATGCTGTAGACACACATTGTACAGAGTTGTGATCCACATTGTGTAAGGGTCAGTAACAGCCTCAATGCCAATGCTGTAGACACACATTGTACAGAGTTGTGATCCACATTGTGTAAGGGTCAGTAACAGCCTCAATGCCAATGCTGTAGACACACATTGTACGGAGTTGTGATCCACATTGTGCAAGGGGTCAGTAACAGCCTCAATGCCAATGCTGTAGACTGTGCAAGCCTCATACACATTGTATGGAGTTGTGATCCACATTGTGTAAGGGGTCAGTAACAGCCTCAATGCCAATGCTGTAGACACACATTGTACAGAGTTGTGATCCACATTGTGTAAGGGTCAGTAACAGCCTCAATGCCAATGCTGTAGACACACATTGTACGGAGTTGTGATCCACATTGTGCAAGGGGTCAGTAACAGCCTCAATGCCAATGCTGTAGACACACATTGTACAGAGTTGTGATCCACATTGTGTAAGGGTCAGTAACAGCCTCAATGCCAATGCTGTAGACTGTGCAAGCCTCATACACATTGTATGGAGTTGTGATCCACATTGTGTAAGGGGTCAGTAACAGCCTCAATGCCAATGCTGTAGACACACATTGTACAGAGTTGTGATCCACATTGTGCAAAGGGTCAGTAACAGCCTCAATGCCAATGCTGTATACACACATTGTACAGAGTTGTGATCCACATTGTGTAAGGGTCAGTAACAGCCTCAATGCCAATGCTGTAGACACACATTGTACGGAGTTGTGATCCACATTGTGTAAGGGTCAGTAACAGCCTCAATGCCAATGCTGTAGACACACATTGTACAGAGTTGTGATCCACATTGTGTAAGGGTCAGTAACAGCCTCAATGCCAATGCTGTAGACACACATTGTACAGAGTTGTGATCCACATTGTGTAAGGGTCAGTAACAGCCTCAATGCCAATGCTGTAGACTGTGCAAGCCTCGTACACATTTGAATGGGAAAAGACTCGCACAGTCTATTACATGGGTGCATTTAACATGACAATTGACAATAATAGTAAAACCAACATTTATAAAGCACCCCTAGTATTCAATTCAAGTCAACTTTATTACTCCTCAATAGTACATTCCTTTGAGCTCTACAGACCATGTAACCTTCGTTTACAAAGAGTGGCCTTGTACATTCCAAAGCATTTCCTGGTAGGCGAGGTACTACATTGGTCATATGGAGAATTCTACATTTCTTATCATAGTAACCACATAAAAGTACGTACAAGAGTTATAAAAACAACAGCTGTACTACTTTTGATATGTGCCACCTTTCTTCATATAAAAAAATGATAAAAATCATACGGTGCAATATTCATGAAATGTAAGGTTTTGTATTCTATTCTTCCATTGAAGAATCCAGGAAACCCTGTCTGTGTGTGGCTCTATACATCACTCATATCATATTAAATTAAGTACCCGTTTGTTGTTGATAAGTGCCAATGGTCCTCTTTGTAATCTATGAGATTTTGACTTGACGTGTTTACTAGAGCCTGTCCCATGTAGTTTCCTATTACTCCGTAGCTGCATTCTCATGGGATGTAATGTGTCTTTGTCATCACTGCCATCCTGGAAGAAATTAAACCAGATTGCCAGAAAATTACATTGTGATACCTTCACATGAGCAAAAACACATTCACTAAAACAGGATTAGAAACAGTAACCTCAAAATTACAGCAAGAAATTACATAAACGTAAAACATCAAACTGAATCTACACTGCGGTATTAACAGTGTAGATTCAATACTACCGCTGTGATGATAGTGAATCTACACTGTGATGATAGTGAATCTACACTGTGGTGATAGTGAATCAACACTGTGGTAACAGTGAATCTACACTGTGATGATAGTGAATCTACACTGTGGTGATAGTGAATCTACACTGTGATGATAGTGAATCTACACTGTGATGATAGTGAATCTACACTGTGATGATAGTGAATCTACACTGTGATGACAGTGAATCTACACTGTGGTGATAGTGAATCTACACTGTGGTGATAGTGAATCTACACTGTGATGATAGTGAATCTACACTGTGATGATAGTGAATCTACACTGTGATGATAGTGAATCTACACTGTGATGATAGTGAATCTACACTGTGATGATAGTGAATCTACACTGTGATGATAGTGAATCTACACTGTGATGATAGTGAATCTACACTGTGATGATAGTGAATCTACACTGTGGTGATAGTGAATCTACACTGTGGTGATAGTGAATCTACACTGTGGTGATAGTGAATCTACACTGTGATGATAGTGAATCTACACTGTGATGATAGTGAATCTACACTGTGATGACAGTGAATCTACACTGTGGTGATAGTGAATCTACACTGTGGTGATAGTGAATCTACACTGTGATGATAGTGAATCTACACTGTGATGATAGTGAATCTACACTGTGGTAACAGTGAATCTACACTGTGATGATAGTGAATCTACACTGTGATGATAGTGAATCTACACTGTGATGATAGTGAATCTACACTGTAATGATAGTGAATCTACACTGTGATGACAGTGAATCTACACTGTGGTGATAGTGAATCTACACTGTGGTGATAGTGAATCTACACTGTGATGATAGTGAATCTACACTGTGATGATAGTGAATCTACACTGTGATGATAGTGAATCTACACTGTGATGATAGTGAATCTACACTGTGATGATAGTGAATCTACACTGTGATGACAGTGAATCTACACTGTGGTGATAGTGAATCTACACTGTGGTGATAGTGAATCTACACTGTGATGATAGTGAATCTACACTGTGATGATAGTGAATCTACACTGTGATGATAGTGAATCTACACTGTAATGATAGTGAATCTACACTGTGGTGGTAGTGAATCTACACTGTGATGATAGTGAATCTACACTGTGATGACAGTGAATCTACACTGTGATGATAGTGAATCTACACTGTGATGATAGTGAATCTACACTGTGATGATAGTGAATCAACACTGTGGTAACAGTGAATCTACACTGTGATGATAGTGAATCTACACTGTGGTGATAGTGAATCTACACTGTGGTGATATTGAATCTACACTGTGGTGATATTGAATCTACACTGTGGTGGTAGTGTATCTACACTGGACTCGATTTCACAAAGAGCTAAGATTGATCTTAACTGCCAATTGATCTTAATTGCTAAGCACAGTGTGATGTCACAATACAAATCACTATGGTAATTATTGACAACTCATCTTAAGATGAATCTTAGTGCTTTGTGAAATCGAGCCCTGTGGTGGTAGTGTATCTATATATGGATGATAATGAATCTACACTCTCATGATAGGGCAAGGCATTTCACTATTTAATCAGATTCTAGGCTGTCTAAATCCTCATGTCTTTTGACAAACCTCTTGTTCTGCATAGTTCCTCATATTTTTTTGTCTACGACTGGATTGAAGTCCAATGTTCCTGACCATCTTGCCTAGTGGCACATGTTGGGACCGTAGAGACTTGGTACCAGACGTATGAGCTGTGTTGGTAGATTGCTTCTTGTGCTTGATTTGCTGTATAGCACCCTGCAATGCATCCATCCATGATAGAGCTATGTTGTGATTTGTTGAATACAACAGCAGATTCTCCTCACCATGAACTACCTGTAGATAGAAATAAATAACCCTGTTAGTGTCAGGAGTGTGACATACTTAATAGTTCCATCATAAACCATGGCTACTTCACAAACACTGGTTATAATGATTATCTGTAAAAATAGGAAATTTATATTACACCAGTGGTACACTATGGCCACTGACTATATACACTACACGTAAACAACATTTGCTGCAGTCATCAAAGAACATTTGTAATCAATTTTAGAACATAGATATTGACTAATACTAGGGAGAAGAGTTGGTAGAGCCCCGGTACGGAGGTCGTTGGTTCAAGTCCCGCTCCAGTCAATTTCTCTTTGTTCAAACCCCAATTTTAGACAGATTACATTAACATGTCTTTCTTTATAGTCAGGGAAATGTCTCCTTCCTTACCATTGACAATTTTGATTGTCTTGAAATACACAATAGATTTGTCTGTTTGTTAATATAACAATAACAGCTTAGATTCATATGGCAAATAACTATCAAAAGTTCTATGATTGCAATGGATGATGCAGGTTTAAGGACAAAAGTACAGGATTTGTGCTCATCAAGATATTAATTGAAAAGTTGAATCTGAAAGCTCACTTTACAAACTTTATACTAAAACCAATTCTCCAGGTTGGAATGGATGGTGCATTTATTGAAAATTAAATGATAGAGATGAACACACTCTTCCAAACTCTCATGATTAAGTTATACAAGTACCTTTCAGATTAATGTACAGCGACAAGACAATTAGTTTGAACAGTGAACAAAACTTGGTTGAATTCATCAAGTTGTGATCAGATTGTATTGTTCTAATGAATGGTCACTTGTAGTGGGTAGTGGTTGCATAAGGCGTGTTGTTGTTGTGAGGCTTTGATTGTTATATAAGATGAGCAAGTTGAGAGGTCAGTGGAACATGACTTGTTTTAAATTTTACAATGTACCTTGTTAAACCGCAATGACACTCCACCTCATCATCAAGCCTATTAAATGTTAAGCGCCTACATCAGGCCCGATGCTTCGGTTTTGAAAGGGTAAGGGCATAAGGCGTTTTCTCCTTACTTAGTAAAGGGCACCTTTATGAGGAAATTGTCAATTTCTATTGCAACATTCCAGGGGCACCGAGGAAATGACAAAGGACAACGGAGGCAATTGCCTCAGTTGCCACTGTGAAGTATCAGGAAATGACAAAGGACAACGGAGGCAATTGCCTCAGTTGCCACTGTGAAGTATCAGGAAATGACAAAGGACAACGGAGGCAATTGCCTCAGCTGCCACTGTGAAGTATCAGGAAATGACAAAGGACAACGGAGGCAATTGCCTCAGTTGCCAATGTGAAGTATCAGGAAATGACAAAGGACAACGGAGGCAATTGCCTCAGTTGCCACTGTGAAGTATCAGGAAATGAAAAAGGACAACGGAGGCAATTGCCTCAGCTGCCACTGTGAAGTATCAGGAAATGACAAAGGACAACGGAGGCAATTGCCTCAGCTGCCACTGTGAAGTATCAGGAAATGACAAAGGACAACGGAGGCAATTGCCTCAGTTGCCACTGTGAAGTATCAGGAAATGACAAAGGACAACGGAGGCAATTGCCTCAGTTGCCACTGTGAAGTATCAGGAAATGACAAAGGACAATGGAGGCAATTGCCTCAGTTGCCACTGTGAAGTATCAGGAAATGACAAAGGACAACGGAGGCAATTGCCTCAGCTGCCACTGTGAAGTATCAGGAAATGACAAAGGACAACGGAGGCAATTGCCTCAGTTGCCACTGTGAAGTATCAGGAAATGACAAAGGACAACGGAGGCAATTGCCTCAGTTGCCACTGTGAAGTATCAGGAAATGACAAAGGACAACGGAGGCAATTGCCTCAGTTGCCACTGTGAAGTATCAGGAAATGACAAAGGACAACGGAGGCAATTGCCTCAGTTGCCACTGTGAAGTATCAGGAAATGACAAAGGACAACGGAGGCAATTGCCTCAGCTGCCACTGTGAAGTATCAGGAAATGACAAAGGACAACGGAGGCAATTGCCTCAGTTGCCACTGTGAAGTATCAGGAAATGACAAAGGACAACGGAGGCAATTGCCTCAGTTGCCACTGTGAAGTATCAGGAAATGACAAAGGACAACGGAGGCAATTGCCTCAGTTGCCACTGTGAAGTATCAGGAAATGACAAAGGACAACGGAGGCAATTGCCTCAGTTGCCACTGTGAAGTATCAGGAAATGACAAAGGACAACGGAGGCAATTGCCTCAGTTGCCACTGTGAAGTATCAGGAAATGACAAAGGACAACGGAGGCAATTGCCTCAGTTGCCACTGTGAAGTATCAGGAAAAGACAAAGGACAACGGAGGCAATTGCCTCAGTTGCCACTGTGAAGTATCAGGAAATGACAAAGGACAACGGAGGCAATTGCCTCAGTTGCCACTGTGAAGTATCAGGAAATGACAAAGGACAACGGAGGCAATTGCCTCAGTTGCCACTGTGAAGTATCAGGAAATGACAAAGGACAACGGAGGCAATTGCCTCAGCTGCCACTGTGAAGTATCAGGAAATGACAAAGGACAACGGAGGCAATTGCCTCAGTTGCCACTGTGAAGTATCAGGAAATGACAAAGGACAACGGAGGCAATTGCCTCAGTTGCCACTGTGAAGTATCAGGAAATGACAAAGGACAACGGAGGCAATTGCCTCAGTTGCCACTGTGAAGTATCAGGAAATGACAAAGGACAACGGAGGCAATTGCCTCAGTTGCCACTGTGAAGTATCAGGAAATGACAAAGGACAACGGAGGCAATTGCCTCAGCTGCCACTGTGAAGTATCAGGAAATGACAAAGGACAACGGAGGCAATTGCCTCAGTTGCCACTGTGAAGTATCAGGAAATGACAAAGGACAACGGAGGCAATTGCCTCAGTTGCCACTGTGAAGTATCAGGAAATGACAAAGGACAACGGAGGCAATTGCCTCAGTTGCCACTGTGAAGTATCAGGAAATGACAAAGGACAACGGAGGCAATTGCCTCAGTTGCCACTGTGAAGTATCAGGAAATGACAAAGGACAACGGAGGCAATTGCCTCAGTTGCCACTGTGAAGTATCAGGAAATGACAAAGGACAACGGAGGCAATTGCCTCAGTTGCCACTGTGAAGTATCAGGAAATGACAAAGGACAACGGAGGCAATTGCCTCAGTTGCCACTGTGAAGTATCAGGAAATGACAAAGGACAACGGAGGCAATTGCCTCAGTTGCCACTGTGAAGTATCAGGAAATGACAAAGGACAACGGAGGCAATTGCCTCAGTTGCCACTGTGAAGTATCAGGAAATGACAAAGGACAACGGAGGCAATTGCCTCAGTTGCCACTGTGAAGTATCAGGAAATGACAAAGGACAACGGAGGCAATTGCCTCAGTTGCCACTGTGAAGTATCAGGAAATGACAAAGGACAACGGAGGCAATTGCCTCAGTTGCCACTGTGAAGTATCAGGAAATGACAAAGGACAACGGAGGCAATTGCCTCAGTTGCCACTGTGAAGTATCAGGAAATGACAAAGGACAACGGAGGCAATTGCCTCAGTTGCCACTGTGAAGTATCAGGAAATGACAAAGGACAACGGAGGCAATTGCCTCAGCTGCCACTGTGAAGTATCAGGAAATGACAAAGGACAACGGAGGCAATTGCCTCAGCTGCCACTGTGAAGTATCAGGAAATGACAAAGGACAACGGAGGCAATTGCCTCAGTTGCCACTGTGAAGTATCAGGAAATGACAAAGGACAACGGAGGCAATTGCCTCAGTTGCCACTGTGAAGTATCAGGAAATGACAAAGGACAACGGAGGCAATTGCCTCAGTTGCCACTGTGAAGTATCAGGAAATGACAAAGGACAACGGAGGCAATTGCCTCAGCTGCCACTGTGAAGTATCAGGAAATGACAAAGGACAACGGAGGCAATTGCCTCAGCTGCCACTGTGAAGTATCAGGAAATGACAAAGGACAACGGAGGCAATTGCCTCAGTTGCCACTGTGAAGTATCAGGAAATGACAAAGGACAACGGAGGCAATTGCCTCAGTTGCCACTGTGAAGTATCAGGAAATGACAAAGGACAACGGAGGCAATTGCCTCAGTTGCCACTGTGAAGTATCAGGAAATGACAAAGGACAACGGAGGCAATTGCCTCAGTTGCCACTGTGAAGTATCAGGAAATGACAAAGGACAACGGAGGCAATTGCCTCAGTTGCCACTGTGAAGTATCAGGAAATGACAAAGGACAACGGAGGCAATTGCCTCAGCTGCCACTGTGAAGTATCAGGAAATGACAAAGGACAACGGAGGCAATTGCCTCAGCTGCCACTGTGAAGTATCAGGAAATGACAAAGGACAACGGAGGCAATTGCCTCAGCTGCCACTGTGAAGTATCAGGAAATGACAAAGGACAACGGAGGCAATTGCCTCAGCTGCCACTGTGAAGTATCAGGAAATGACAAAGGACAACGGAGGCAATTGCCTCAGTTGCCAATGTGAAGTATCAGGAAATGACAAAGGACAACGGAGGCAATTGCCTCAGCTGCCACTGTGAAGTATCAGGAAATGACAAAGGACAACGGAGGCAATTGCCTCAGCTGCCAATGTGAAGTATCAGGAAATGACAAAGGACAACGGAGGCAATTGCCTCAGTTGCCACTGTGAAGTATCAGGAAATGACAAAGGACAACGGAGGCAATTGCCTCAGTTGCCACTGTGAAGTATCAGGAAATGACAAAGGACAACGGAGGCAATTGCCTCAGTTGCCACTGTGAAGTATCAGGAAATGACAAAGGACAACGGAGGCAATTGCCTCAGTTGCCACTGTGAAGTATCAGGAAATGACAAAGGACAACGGAGGCAATTGCCTCAGCTGCCACTGTGAAGTATCAGGAAATGACAAAGGACAACGGAGGCAATTGCCTCAGCTGCCACTGTGAAGTATCAGGAAATGACAAAGGACAACGGAGGCAATTGCCTCAGTTGCCAATGTGAAGTATCAGGAAATGACAAAGGACAACGGAGGCAATTGCCTCAGCTGCCACTGTGAAGTATCAGGAAATGACAAAGGACAACGGAGGCAATTGCCTCAGCTGCCACTGTGAAGTATCAGGAAATGACAAAGGACAACGGAGGCAATTGCCTCAGCTGCCAATGTGAAGTATCAGGAAATGACAAAGGACAACGGAGGCAATTGCCTCAGTTGCCACTGTGAAGTATCAGGAAATGACAAAGGACAACGGAGGCAATTGCCTCAGCTGCCACTGTGAAGTATCAGGAAATGACAAAGGACAACGGAGGCAATTGCCTCAGCTGCCACTGTGAAGTATCAGGCCTGGTAACAGGTACAGTAGGTGTGGTTAATGCTGATGCTGTGAGAGTTAGTGATCCAATAAAGCAATTGGGTCATTCCGTGCCAAATCACCTTAAATCCTGAAAAGTTTGGCAGGCTTCGTCTCAGATTTTGCTAATTATTTTTTTTAAACAATCCCCTATGGGTGCCATGAACACACACACAATTTTAGAATCCTACTCCTCAACATTTTTAGATATGACCCCCTAAAAAATTAAGCCCTGCCCCTTCAAATTGACTTCGTGTGTTTTTCGGCATTTTTAGAGGTCTGTATCTACAAATGGTGATAAGATATACTGTAACCACAAATTAATTTGAAGGGTATCTGCTATCCCATCAACTAAATTGTACTGTCAGAAGTAGCACAGGTCATTTTTATATCAAGGTATAGATCTTTAAAAACGGACATTTAAGCCTGCGTAATGACTTTTCATCATTTTTGAGACCCCCTAGTGCCCAAGTGAAATGTCCGATTGCTTTTATACTACATGTGACCTGACATTTGACCTGATATAAGGATAGATCAATCAGGCCTTTGATGGGCACTTGGCAGGGGTCTGAATTATATAAGCGTGTGTTCATGGCACCCATAGGGGATTGGGTTTTTTTTAATTGCAAAATCTGAGACGATGTCTGCCAACCCATCAGGTGAGGTTGGCATGGAATGACCCAATCGTTAGTCTATTGAAGAACAATCTCTTATGCCAATAATTCACTGTAGTAACTCTAAGAGATTTAGACATCTTACTATAATTGATCAGGTAGTTTTGAGACTGTTACGATATGTTTATCGTTGTATCACACAATCTAAGACTTTATGAAGTGTGAGAGACCAAGTAATATAAGCACTCAATTTGTGAATGAGATTAATTTATCATTTTTACAGTTACCAATCAGTTACAATCAATGGTTTGAGGCTAATTAATGCTGTACTCTTATTTTAAAGTTCTAAGTAACAGAGCAGAAAACAATTACATGTCCATGGAAGACATGGATAACAAGTGTCTTAGGCTTGCCATATTCCAGTTACATCGTAACATCAAGAACCATTTAATGCAGATGTCGCTTGGCCTTGTATATAATAAGCAGACAGGTTATGGCTACTACTATCATTGCCAGTAAGTGCCAAAGAGCAAATGAATTACCTTGAATAGAGCACCAGTGCCTGATATCTTATGTTCTCCCAATACGCATTGGACCTCACAGTGTTCTAATGGGTAGATTCCTCTACATGAGTAGCTGTGTGATGACAATGATGGCTCTAGTAGATTGGGCTTAGCATATATCAACAGATCATTGAATAAGAAGAACATTCGCTCATGAGCACCGGAACCTTTCTTGTTAACCTGTCATGACAAGGAATCACTCATTCTGATCAATAATGCTTATAAGAACATGTTTGGTTTTACCATATACCAGTGTGTGTGTTAAGCACTGTATAATTGCTTTCCCTAAGTCCTGCAGAAGTATATCCTCAGGCATACCTCCTCTTCACCACTAGACCAGCCATTATGGCCAGTGACAAGAGCGTAGTTCAAATCTTGTAAAGAAATAACAGCAGGCACACTCAGTGGTCTAGTGGTTAAAGATCAACTTGAAGAAAATCACTCAAACAAGTTTGACCCTTTGTTCATTATGTATTTAGTTATAATTTGGCAGTGAAGTTTTCTGCGCTGCAAATTTGCTAAAATTTGATCGGATAAACAAGCCCCCTTTTTCAATTTTGAACTAAAGGTTTTTTTTCGTCATTGATGGAGCCCTCACATGTTTGAGACCAATATGTCATACTGCAGACTGGTGAAGATTGTTTACTTTCATCTCTATGCATTTACTTGATGGTTTCTTCGGATCGTTTTCTATTTCTTTCAGAAACAGCAAAAGAGTTCCAAGGGATATTTTTTTCAAGAAATCGGGTAATGTTAGTTAACAATGTACGTTGTTGGAACCTGAAACCTATTGCAATACCAACCTTCATTAGTGTTCCTTCTCGGATGAACCGTCTACCAGGTGCTATGATCCTCTTAGTTCCTGACCCAGTTAAGCTGTTCTGAATTAACAGCATCTTCTGGAAGTTCTCATGTTCACGGATATACTCATTGATTCCATAAGTCACTTTAGCCATTCTTGCTGTAGCTTCTGCAATACAACACAATGTCAATTAGTAATTTTACCTTTTTTTCTAGATTCGACTTTGACTGAACAACCACAGTACATGTATATAGTAAATTTAGCTACAACTTGGAGGAAAACAGAGGTTGTTTAATTAAACAAACAAACTTTACATACACTACTGCCGTTAAGTTTGCAGTTACTATACAAAGTCCATCTCAAGTTATCGCTCCAACAACATGTTTTCGTTTTAGCCATGATGACCTTGACATTTGACTGAAGGGGGTCCAACAACGACAGGATTCTGGAGGGATCCCAGGACCAATCCACACACCAAGTTTTGAGTTGACATTCAAGCCCTCCTTGAGTTGTAATTTGTGTGTACGCACACACACATGCACGAACACATTCCTGTTTTTGCATCCCTGTGGAGACATCTTTTGTTCCTGTAGTTAAGAACCTCCCATAGACTTTGTACACAAAATTCCTTGTGGAGCAACCCAGTCTTTAGAATTTCCCTATGGAGACCCTTTGTTTTCCCTTTTCTGTTTTGTTCTCGGTCTCGGTAGTGAATATTAAGGCACACACACCCCTACATATGGCAGTTACAGGGTACCTCCATTGTCCTATTATTCCCTTTTCTGAAGAAATTCTCACTAGAACAAAGAAGACCTTGTGGGCAAGCGCTACATACGCAGTGTGGACCTGAGAACAAAAGAGGTCCACATAATGTAGGGATCTGAAGCACTATGTGGACTTACACACGTCCACACAACGTTATTTGCAGTGTTGAGGAATAGGATTTTCCTTAAGTGTACAGAACAAAGGAATGTCCACACAACGACTGCAAAACAAGACTGTGTGGGGTAACATTGTTCCATTGTTAAAAGTACCCCGTAAGTTGGCCTGTGTAAAGGCACCAACACACACGTTTGTAAATGGTATAAACCGAGGACATCCCATGGTTTGGACTTTAGCGACGTTCCCATTGGTTTTGTACACGAAACAAACCGAGGACTGTCCCCGATGTCATATTCCCGGATCCCTATTGTTAAAGCCCTCGGTTTGAATGCGTAGACATGTTCACACACACACACACACACGTTTGTAATTACCGGCAATTGTGGACCCTCCTTTGTTCAACCCTTTGTGATAGCAATCGTGGACCACAATGTTTTCCTTTGTGATAGCAACCGTGGACCTATTGTCCCTTTTGTTATAGGTCCCTGGTTTGAATGTGTACACCTACCCACGCGCACACACGGAAGGACATGTCAGAAACAGTATACCCCTTCGGTGACTTTGCCAACCGTGGAGCATAAAAATACATTTACCTTTTAGTTTGTTATATTCTTCGTGATTTTCAGGGGTGTTGTTCAGAAGTTCTTCTAACAAAAGCTTGTATCTGAATTTGAAGCAATTAAAAACAAACACAGTAATTAGGAATAGACAAATCCTCATTATTTTGTGGATTGCTTCAAACACTGCGCTTGTTATTCCATTAGCCCTTTCACTCAACTATTCCCTTTTATCTGTTATTGAACTGAAATTTGTTTTAAATCTTTGTGTTTTGCATCTCATCAAGTCCACAAGTTCTTATGGTCTATCATGATATTTGTTTCTTGTCTTCTTTGTATGTACTTGAAAGCTTGATTGTTTGCCATGTGTTTAGAATAATATCTGGACAAATGGAATTTCATTGTAAGAATTCAAATTTATTCCCAAAATGTGCCTTCATTTTTGTAATCTTTTGTGGCTGTGTGTGCTGGCCATATGATCATTAATCCCCAATCTTGGAGGTAAGAAATATGATACCTCTCCAGAATTACAAAACTCCCCTCCGAGCTTACGCTGTTTATCTGAATGTTTGTAGCAGCCTTGTGATTCTGAGCCACCCATGTCCAGGGAACATAGGAATCATTGTTAAATTGAGTACCAAGTATTAGGATAACCCTGCATCAGCTACAAAATGTACCCATGGGACATAGAGAATCTTAACCCAAAATTAAAACAATCTTAATTCTGATGCCATCACCACTAAGAAAAGCTAGTGGCATTCACATTTGGTGGCGTGTCATGGCCTAGCGGTTAAAAGCACCGGATTCAAGCTTCGGTGTTTGATCAGCAGAGTGTGGGTTCGAGTCCCAGTCGTGACACTTGTGTCCTTAAGCAAGACACTTAACCATGATTGCTTCCTAAAGTTGAGGAGGTAGTGCTTTCTGCTCTACCAGCCAGGCTTCTGATGGATGATACCCAAGCCTAAATCCATATGGACTGTAAAGGGGGTAACCCTGTTTCAGCCCCAGGAGTAGGTGGCAACATCCCCTGGAAAAAATAGTTGATTGTAGCCCACACCTTGAAGTGGCCTTCAGGCCTTGTGTGTCTGGCGACTTGCATAAAAAAAATATTAAAAAAGAAAAAAAATCAAAATGGCTCTTGATAACATGCTTGAGCACTGTGGCTGGTGGTATACCTGGGTATTCTTTGTATGGGTGTTATCAGTAAGGCATGTAGGGTAAGGCTTGAGCACTGTGGCTGGTGGTAAACCTGGGTATTCTTTGTATGGGTGTTATCAGTAAGGCATGTAGGGTAAGGCTTGAACACTGTGGCTGGTGGTATACCTGGGTATTCTTTGTATGGGTGTTATCAGTAAGGCATGTAGGGTAAGGCTTGAAGACTCTGGCTTTGACTCCTGTTCCCTCAGAAACTGCACAAATGATGCACGCTTACGCTCCCACTCCTGTCAACCAATCAAATTGTCAATTCATTAAACCAAATTATTAACAGTAAAAATGTATTTATTACCAATAAATTGCTGTAACCAAAAGCTTTGAATGTAGAATAGATCTTATATTAATTGTTTAATATCATTTCTGGCAATTTTATAAAAATTACAAATGTGTGGTACTGTCATGCCAGTAACTATCAAGAATCATGCTGATAAAACAGGCAAAATATTTAATAATATGTCCCTCAGAGATCTCAACACAATCAAGGAATAAAGGGAAAGTTGTTGTTACCTGCAATTTTTGTGAAGCCTTCTCAAAATTGTTTGCATAAGTGCAATACACTTTCATAAATGGAGCCAGCTGGATGAAAGCCTCTGGAATTCCCTTCTCCTCCATGTGGCAAAGAAGCTCTCGATTGACTGCTTGGACTGCTGTTACATTCTCAAATATAGTCCGATGATCTTCACTTGGGATGAGACCATGTGCTTCCAAAGGAACTAAGAAATGCTACAAAAAGTAAACATTATCAGTACTCCATGAACTCCAAACAATGTGTAAGCAAATACACACATAGGGATATGGTGTGGAGACAATGCTGTGTAAGAGTATTCAGAATTCAAACTATAGCTAGATTTTGAACAAGTTAGTCAGTTTTTTGTAAGTTTGTGCTCATTTTGTTTCCTTCTCTTTCTCTGCAAGATGTTTAAAATGTTAATTTGTTCCTAGCTAGGCAATGAATATCGATCCTGTGTCTAAAATAAATGTTAAGACTTTTTTAAGTGGTACAAATTTAGTAAATCTGGTCACTAATCTGACAGAAATGGATGGACATGGCAGAAATTGAAGAAAATGTTCCATAAATGTCAGCAGGCAGAGAATTGACGGTTACAATTATCACAACCCTGTTCCATTTGATGTAACTCCACTGTTAGCCACACCTGCTTAACAGAAAATTGCTCTAATTTGATTACCAGAAGACCATAGGAGTAAGCTAGTTTCCTCAGAATGAAAGGTTTCTTTCATAAGAAATGCTTTTGATTTATGAAATGGGTGAGTTGGGGTAAAAACACACAAATGTATGCCAGCAGAATGAGCAGATAAGCACGCATGTGATGCAATGACTTACCACCAGAACTAATCTTACATGGACATGCGGCACTCGGACTCAGACAACAGAGACTCAACTACAACAGGGATTCAACTACAACAGGGACTCAACTACAACAGAGACTCAACAATAACAATGGTACATGCCATCCACTGCATGCATAGATTGTTCAGAATTGGTTTAACATTCAAGAACCACACTAGAGATACAAATGACATTGTTGTAAGAAACTTCAAGATTTCAAGATAATTTTATTTTGAGTTGTTTATAATTTTATCAAGCTTGTATAAACTAAGCAGTTTTTCACAAAAAGCTTCAGATTGTAATGTTATCTTCCTGATTCAGAGGATCTCTAAAAAAAGAAGCATATTATTAGAGAAACCTGATCAACACTGGCAATGACCACCCTAGCCTGTGAGGTTTCTGGGTAGCTACAATGACAGATTTTATTTAATTTTCATTTCAAAAAGGAAGAATAGAAGTATAATAGAAGTATTCTTAACAAATGAAATTGGATTTAAAATCTTACCTCCACAATGATTGCCAGGTGGTTCTGATACTTTCTCTCTGTGGTAAAAATTTCACAAATAATTCGTTCACGTTTACGAGCCATTTTGACTCCATGGTTACCCTGAAACTTGTCGCGTAGTAAATGCTCCAAATCTCCTTTGAAAGTTTCCTTGCCTTTCGATAGCCGCTCTCGCCAGCTCAGTGATCGATTTACTGTAAGTTCATACACAACACAGTTCTCAGTTTTTAAGTTGTAACAGTTTGAGGTTATTTTAGACATACATGTACAATGCAAGACATTGTTGCACACTCTGGACCCCCGCTAGTCGCCCCTAAAAATTTGGACACCCTGTTTTTCAATCCAGTCAAATTTTGACACCCTATTTACAAATCCTGGCTAAAAGCCTGACTGTATAACAACTCTGTTATTTCCCAAACAGGAGTCTAACTTTTCTCATATGCCAGTAAAATAAACAGTTATATGACAATATAAGGTCTTATGCAATAGCAAAAAGAATAGCAAAAATTGAAGAATTTAGAGTTTGAATTTGAAAACATGGATGCAACTGCTTTGATACAGAAACTAAATGGCATCTGAGTTGCAGGTTGCAGGTTTACAATGCATTTTTGTATACATCCCACCTGAACCAAAAAAAGGTTGCTAGAATTAAAGACAGCATATTCTTAAAACTCACACTTTTTTTTCCGACTGTTGAGTGGACGATAGCTGGCTCTTTCTGGTGACTGATTTTCTTCCATGTTGCTTGCTGTGAACTCTACATCAGACCTGAGGAATGACAAGTTTGTGTACACATGGGTTTACAACCTTTTGCTTTTGATTTGGATTACACGCACCTCCATCTGTGAAGTGACTAGTGCATAAAAAATGCATAACTTACATGTACCAGAACACTGGCAAACACCCAGAACAAAGATATTGACATAATAGGGAGACCGCCAACATAAGGGATAGATAGCTCAGTTGGTAGAGCCTAAGACCGTTGATCCAGAGGTCGCAGGTTCAAATCTTGCTCTAGTCAATTTTTCTTTGTTCAACCCCAAATTGTATAATTTCAGTTAGTAGGCCTAACTGCAACTGCATACATTGTACCATGATGAAAACCAAAATGATGGTCTTCAGACCATGCAGACCATCATTTTTTAGAAGTGCAAGTTCCATCACACTCCTCTGAAGAGTGCACAAAATAACATTCCTTAAAAGTTTTAATGGGTTTTTAACAAATTGGGAGAAAGTTATTTCAATATTCACATGGAAATAAACTACCACCATGGTATTTATTTGCTTTGACTGTGTAGCAAAAATAACAATCCGCCAATCCAGCTGCAAGAATTCCTGTATGCGTATATGAATCAGCAGTGATTTTTTTACATGCCTAAGATAGTTTACCAACATCATGAAAAAATTTTTTTTTTTTTTCATCTTTTTTTTTTACTTTTTAGAAGTTTGATTCTGAAGAGTGCAAAGAGCACTTCTCAATAATATAAGGAGAGAAGCTTCAAATAGTATTATAGCTCTCATCCAATTTCTTTGGACTGCTTATTCAGAGTAGTGTACTGTTACTAGTTATGGTAGACTACTCCTAGAACTGTGAGGTTCATTCCGCTATCGTCTCACAGTTCTAGGTGTATAAGATTAGCCCCATAGGGCCAATCCACTTCCGAAGTGGATTGGCCCTATTTATGGGGCTATGATAAGACCTACTCCTACCCAGCCCTTGAACTATGAGGTAGATAAGACCAAATGTTAAAAAAGAGCCAGTAAGTTACACTAACAGCCTAACAAGGTGGACTAGGACTAGGACTCTAGGACCAATCCGGTGTCAGGTCACTTCGTACCTTGACCACATCATACCCTGGATACTTTGTACCTTTTCGCAAGGTACAAAATGATCTTGGACACTTCGTACCTGGACACACCGTACCTTTTGCGAGACACTTTGTACCTTCTAACAAGACACTTCTCTTCCTCACACCCTCCCTTCCTCCATTCCGTCCGGCCCCCCTATTCTGCAGTTTTTGCATTTACTCTGCCCCCTCCCCTTTTCTATTTAAGAACTATACTTGATGTGCCTCTAAATGTTTTCTAAAGCTTGCCTCTCATTCATTCATTCATTCATAGATGGTTTATTAAAAACAAATTTACAAATCGCGGCATCAGCCGAATTGCAAGTAAATTTCATTCATTGCACGATTCCCAATCAACACAGAGAGAATTTCAAAACTGACATATTTTTCTAAGCTTTTTAACATTGCGGGTGCGTTCTGGTCAATATTTGGGAAAAATGTCCGTATCCTGCCACCACTTTTTCACTCATTTTTACCCAAAGGAATAGCTCATTTGAGTAAATTAGATACTATTTTATTTCATAACAAATGAACAAGTGGTGGCTGGATACGGAAATGTTTCCCATATTTGCATGTCCTTTCAAAATCATCAAAGCATCAGAGCATGGTCATGGAGGCAGGAATTCCTCCATGATCAGAGTACCAACCAGGTTGATACATCTGTACATTGCATGCATTGTATGACAAATGTCTGAATGGTACATTGGCACGTTGAGAGATCAGACAGACAGAGGAACAAAATTATGTCAAAAAAATGTGAAGTTGTTTGCAAGGGGAAGAATGAAATTATACATGTGATGTAGCCGTGTGCAAGGAAACCATCATCATGAGATGAGACTGAGAGTGAGTGTGACCACAAAAAAACATTTTGAATTTGATGGTATTCGATATGTGCCTAGATAGAAAGGTTTTTTTCTAGAAAGTGGCGGCCGGATACGGACAGTTTTCCCAGAATACGGGTCCTACGGGTCCTACTACTTGCCGTCAACTCGCCGACTTGCCGTCAACTCGCCGTCAACTCATTTTCGGTTTTCGGTACAATTTCATTTACAAAAACGATTTTGTGTTGATAAATAAATAGTATAATTATAAACACAGCAAATATAGCCCCTCTGATGTCCATCCATAGCTTGATACTTGCATTTCACACCCATACCATGAATGGTACAGTCCAAGCTCTGTGAAAAGGAAAGATTGCGGCCAACGGCTAAGCGTTTATACTATTTATTTATCAACACAAAATCGTTTTTGTAAATGAAATTGTACCGAAAGCCATAAGAAATATGTAGTTTAGCCCAGACTTAACACTTCCATGCCCCATTTATAAATTTTTGATGTATAATTAATGAGTTGACGGCACGAAAATGAGTTGACGGCGAGTTGACGGCAAGTCGGCGAGTTGACGGCAAGTACTAAGTAGTTAGCCCCACTTGTGTGGCCAAGGGACAGGAAACCTGAATCCTTGGCCACACGTCGTCACCCATATTTTCGTCAGCCCACCGATTAAAAATAGAGGCGCATTCCCTAAGAGCGGGTCGGCGGTTTAAACCACCTCAATGTTTTCACCTACCTCTTAGCTTGACCTGGGTGTTTTGGGTGAGTACATAAATAACAATTTCAAAAGATATTTCAATTCAAAATTTTCAACTCTATCCGAATTAGATTTTTGCGACATGTACTGAGCGCGGCCATTTTGGATTGATTCTAATCGTGCCAATCAATTCATGACGTCACCGGCCGGCCGGGTTGTGGGCGGAGCGAAGATGCGCACATTGCAATGGTTGCTTTATGTATCCACTCCGCCCACAGCCCGGCCGGCCGGTGACGTCATGAATTGATTGGCGCGATTAGAATCAATCCAAAATGGCCGCGCTCAGTACATGTCGCGAAAATCTAATTCAGATAGAGTTGAACATTTTGAATTGAAATATCTTTTGAAATTGTTATTTATGTACTCACCCAAAACACCCAAGTGAAGCTAAGAGGTAGGTGAAAACATTGAGGTGGTTTAAATCGCCGACCCGCTCTTAGGGAATGCGCCTCTATTTTTTAATCGGTGGGCTGACGAAAATATGGGTGACGACGTGTGGCCAAGGATTCAGGTTTCCTGTCCCTTGGCCACACAAGTGGGGCTATTAAGTAGTAGGACCGCAGAATACATTACATGGGGATGTAGACTAAACTACCACTACACCAGCTGGCAGTACTTAGTCTATGACTGAGTGAGCATATAGAGCAAGGTCTGTCCTTGCTCTATTATGGACTGACGGAGGTAGTGAGTTTCATTGAGAATCGATCAGAATGTAAAGCACTCGATCACCTGCTCAGATCACGTCACCGGCAATCTGACTCAACGGCACATTTCAGGATTTTATTTGGAAAGTTCGAGCTCTCCAGCAGAATTTTTTTGTTAAACAAGATAAAAAATTTAAAAATTAAATTAGTAAACTTACCAAATTACTACAACTTTACAAGTTACATGTAAAACCTTGAGATACCTGATGATATCGTAAAGTTGAAATTCAAATTGTCGCGGGTGTCACAGGTTCATTGCTCTCGGATTCTGTGACATTTTGGTTGGTGCGTGCAGGCGCGGCTGCTGCTTACGTACGTATCGAGACTCGAGCTCGTGATTGGATACAATTTTGCTTTAAAGATTGTATTGTCAAAAAGTCTCTAGATTGTGAAAAATTAAGTTGGCTGAAAGCTTGTAAAACACCAACTCAAATTATTTGTCAATTCGATTATTAGAATAATTTATATCAAATTACATTAAGTTGTTGGATTTTTTTTAGTTGGTTGCACGGTGGGGTGATTCCAACGCCGAAAAGAAAGGCGATCCAATGAAATCTCTCCTTTCATAACCGACCAAAATGAGTCAAATTCAATCAATAGATGGCGGTATTCAATTTTATCCATGTTAGGGGCGCACCACACTAAATAAACTCCTATAGGAACCAATGCTAAATGATAAATATTTAAAAATACTCAAAAAATCGTGTAAGTCTCTCAGCCTCTTGAAAACCAATCAGACATATTTTCGGACAACTAAACTTCAGAATTCTTTTCAAATATTGGCAGGTCAGCCGTTTGGAATTTTTGCTAGCAACCCCAGAAAAAAACACCCCCGAAAATTAACTTTTTCCCAAACCGACTTGCTGCCAGTTTTCGTGAAGCACTTCTCCACTTGCCTAGTAAAGTAGGGCCAACTTAAACGCCTAAATTTATCAAGTCTCCCCAAAAGTTGAAACACATAACCCCCAGGTTGTGCTAGATTCTTATAATTACACATTCTATTAATTGCACGACTCCCAAAACGTTATAATTAAAAAAATTCTGTGGGTATACAAATTATGATAATGAGCTTGGCGCATGAATATTTGTCCATTTAGTGTGGTGCACCCCTACGTGCACAAACTCGACGGAACCGCAAGGAGGCACGCGCGCCATTTTGTACGAGGGCAACATTGAATACGAAATACGCGGTGTGCTAATTAAATACACGTTATGCAGTCTATAAAAAACAACGAGCGGCTGTATTAAAGTTGTTTCGTGGGGTTTAGGTTATTCGTTTCCAAAGAGGATGGACACACATGCCATGATATATTATCCAAAGTATCCATTAGATATATTATCCGAAGGAATATAAATCTAAATTATTATATTTATTCGGGGATTATTTAGTAGTATAAACGGTCTTCACTGGCGTTCATAAGTTTTACAGTAAACCCTTTCATTGTTAACCATTGCTCTTTTGCAACACGCACAAAATGGTTTAGACTACTTCAGTACTTACGAAATGGCCGCCGTATAGGCCACTGCGCCCTCTAGTTCCTATATAGGCCTATAACTCTATGGTTTGAACACTGTTTCTTCGAAAATGGCTCACTAGCATGCACTCCATGATACTCGATTGATAGCATGCACTCCATGATGGCAACCATGTCAGGAATCGTTGTTCACACGTATTTCCATGCAGTGAGTTCGAAATCCACCTATTCTGAATTTCCGTTTGTCCACTCACAAAATGAAAACAACCTCGGCATTCGTCACACACCGGTCACGTTCCCAAACTACACTATGTTTTTTTTACTACCTAGCCTAGCTACCCAACAAGTACACAGTAGACCAAGTTTATGGAATTATTTGAGAAATTTTGATACAATTAAATGTTATACAATTAAGTTTTGATACAATTGACTATCCTACACTCTAAATTGCAAGGATTTAAATTTAAATCCACAGGATTAAATTTTAAATCTTTCAAGGAGTGTGGTTAGGGACCAATCAGCGTGGATTTAAAATTAATCTTTCAAAAGATTTTTAAAAATTAGTCTTTGGAGGATTAATTAAATTAATCCCAGTGGATTAAAATGTTTCAAACTTTACAGATTTAACCTTTACCCTTTGATAATTAAAACCTAGTCCGTTTGGATTTATTTATAAACTTGCCTTGAGATTTAAATATAAACACCCAATTATGGACCAGCAGGATTTACCTATAAATAAAAATAATCGGAAACAGCCAATCGAAATTCTCGACCAATTGTTTTACTTTATTGTCAAGTAAATAAATACAACGCACAAAGTTTTACACAGATAAACCTTTCCATTACGTCAATGACAAGAAGTACATTTTTTAGATTGTTAATTGTTTTTGTAAGTGCGAAAGATTGATTTAAGAATGAGAAAAAACACCAATAGTTTTGACTTATATCCGATGGATCGTACACATTTGCGACGTGTATCACACAGTTATGATTACAGTTATAAAATTATAAGTATTATGACTTAATGCAAAAAACCGTACATTACTATCGCTGTGAGTGGTACCCCTTCAATTTTTTGCCAAGCAGATTTTTGTTGCTAAACAAATTTGTGTTGCCTTACAGCTTTGTGAAATTGGACCTTGCTGTTTACAAACTTGCTGAAATCATGCTATTGTTTTGTTCTCTAGCGGTCGTTTCACGACCAAGTTCTGTGTCTATTTTTTTTACTGTACATCATTGTTTCTGCAAATCATTTTCAGTTCAGCTTTTGTCTGCGATGCATGGAATAAACCATTCGTTATGAATGAAGGAAAACAAAATTGACATGATAATGTTGTGTATCTGTTCTTGCTTTTTGTGGAAATTAGGTGAGCAAATTAGGTATTTAATCTAGCCCCCCCCCCCCCCCCCATATCGTGTTAAGCAAGTTAGGCATAGCGTTGGACGTACTCGTCTAGTTAATACAGTAGCCACATCAGCTAGATGTTGAGTTATTTATGTCTAAAGTATACTTGTGTATTACATTCCAACTAAGAGCGCGTTGCAGAAGTGTGTAATGTAAGTCAATGTGTTTTTCAATGAAGAACCAGAAATGTGTGTAATGTACGTGTAAATGTCAACTTGTTTTTCGATGAAGAACTACACACACTGTCATCAGTAATATAACGTGTATACTGTGCCCTTACACATGCCAACTTACGGGGTACTTTTAACAATGGAACAATGGACCCCACAAGGCAATTTCAATAGGAACAATAGGGCCCCACAAGGGAATTCTTTAGAAAAGGGAACAATAGAACAACAATAGCAGTACCCCACAAACCGGATCCGTAAGGTTGTGTGTGTGCGTGATCAAGCGATGCGCGTATACGTTACTAAAACACACGGGCGTAGTGTGTGTGACTAAACTGGACAGTGACTAGTATCATCTCACTTTTGTTGTTTTACGACGACACTAGGCCTATCTTTGACTAATTACTATGGCAATACGCCAATAATTGATAAGAAATTAGTAAGTAATTGGAGAAGTTAAACATTCACTGAATCGTATTAGATGTCTTAATCTGCAAGCCAGTGCAGTAATATTGCAGATTTGCAGCTGGGCAAAGAACAATACATTTTTCAATCACGACTTTTTTTTAAACAGCCTGACTGTGTGTGTACTACTAGTGTACTATCACGGTACTGTAGTCGAGGCCTAACGACGCTAGTCAAGAAACTTTTTAACGGCCTAAAACATACCGTTTTTCTACATAAAAACTAGATTTACTTACCTTGAAAAATTTCAAGAACGGTGGCTGTCCTGTCACCAAGCGTTGTGTTTAAAAACAGGAGCAATTGATCCTCCATCTTTAAATAATATGCAACTTAAAGCAACGTAAGAACAATTAAGGACGATAGCCCTTCGTAAAACAAGATGGAGGATGTCAAGTTGAAAATCCCGCTCCCCGAAATGCTCATCACGTGATGCAAGCCAATCACCGGATTGGTCCTTTGTTGATAATTGTAGCGTCCTTTTTAAATCAGTCGGGGGATTAAAACTCGTTTTCGAATTGATGGTTAATTTTAGCTTTTCAAATCTTTTAAGATTAATTTTTAATAGTTTGGATTAATTTTTTTATAAATCCCATGATAGATTAACGTTTTAAATCTCGCACTTAGTAACAGACAGCTAGATGCGCATGTGCACCGGGGTTGGGAAAGTAACTTAGAACTAATGTTTCAACCTCCGTCATTAGGGGGGCTAACCAGCGTTTTCAGAAGTTTTGATGAGCAATGAAAAATACCTAGTCCTCCGGTCTTTCCGCAATGAAACCACGATCCGTAATATTGATAGTTACAAAGTGTTTCTATCAATGATCTTGATTAACTAAAATTTTAATAATTTGAACACAATTTTACAAATGTCAATTAAATGAAATTGTTGATTGACTTTTCATACATTTTTTTTTTTAACTTAATGTTATAAATATCTCTTCAATTCAACAAAGGAAATGATGTCATCTTTCACTCTGATTCTCTCACACACCTATGACCTATAGGTTTAGCTAGACACTTATCATTTTGGTTTATTCGGCTATTAAAACCCTGCGTCACCGCCAACAACATTTTCACACTCGGACACCATGTCTTAACAGTTTGATTTTAGCGTGATTACACTTTTGTGTCGAACCAAATCACCTTTAAATTGGCTAAAGCATTAGAGATAGACTAAATACAATCAATTCAAGCAAAAGCAAATTGAGATGAATCCACATGTGTCTCTTTGTGAAGTTTATACCACTTCTGCTCAATCAACCTTTTCTTTGAACAACCTTTGTTTACACAACTCAGCAAGAACATCACAATCTCTTACATCTTTCCATAGGGTCTACTTATAAGTCCAACCATGGAGGAAAAAACTCTGTCTTCTTCCTCCAAGAAACTCTGTTTTCTTCCTCCATGGTCTAGCTAATCCTTGCATCATCATCCTGCTCAAATATCCAAATAAACAACCAGGGCAAAGCCAAGAGTCCGGAGAAGAAGCATTCTGAAAACTGTACGCATAGAACACTGTGACTCCAAAGTTTGCAAATCCCAACTTAAAAATGGGAACATTTAGGGCCTATTTATAGAAGAATGATAATATAGAAAATATACAAGAACAAATAAATTCACCTTTAAAAAAAATAACCCTACTGCACAAACAGTAAGGGAAGGAAAGCAGAGAGAAAATATGTATAATTATATAAATAAACAATAACTCTACTACCATGTATAATAGAAAGGGTCAGAAAAGAGAGCAAGGGGGACTTTTAATATTTCGATCGTACCAATTGCCAGCCAAAGATAAGCCCAAGTGAGTTGTACGCGTTACACACTCTGCCATCGATCCACACACACATACATCTCGAAATAGTTAAAACATTACTAGTAGGCCTAATAACATTTAAATTTGTTTAGTTTTCTTGTAGGCCTACCTCTTGTGTCTATTTTTATTATCACCGATTAACATTAGCAATACCGATAGCGCACACACTAGTACCAAGTGCCGCTGTACACCTCACACACCGCATGCTGTGCTCCAAGGTCAGGGTCCTGTACCACAGTATGTGTAAAAACGCTTGTTTAACCCTTTTTGGAGGGGAAGGTGGACAGATGTGCTCCACACATTGATAAAATTAGCATAATCTCCAAAGTGTTATGACCTGCGGGACTCAAATTCCCTGACATCCAAGGCAAGACTAAATATCCCATGTCAAATACAGACCTCCCAAGATCTAACCCTTTCAAAAGTTGACAAAATTAATTTAAAAATAAATAAAAAGGCTAAAAAAATCATAGACACTAGCTTGGCAGCAAAAGAAGTCATTTATATATAAAACATCATTGTAAATGCACAGAAAACATTTTTAATGTATGTTGGATTGTGTGGAACAGTCAGTACCACCTAATCGATACTTGCGTATACTCAGAGATTAAACACATTGAAGGGTTAAAATGCACGACCTCTGCAGAAACGGGCCAATCAGAACGCTTTTTTGTGGCCCCTTAGCTAGCTTGTGGTACGGAAAAAAATCGCGCCCGGCAGATAGTTATACGCGGCCAAGTTTGGGTATCAGTACACCATTCTCTCTACGGGGTCGTAGTCAACGGCAAAGGAGCCATTCAACCCATCCAGGGGGGTTAGGGGTATAGAGGTGTCATACCTGGATTTCAAGATAATGATTATTGTGTTTCCAGCATAGGAAAGCGTGGACAGGAAATCGGTCACAAATAATAACCCGGCATTAGTGACAACGACAATGGTGGGTAGGCGTTGCCATTTAACAAGTCATCAAACAACATACAGTAATCATTCACATAATAGGGAAGATTAAATACTTTGGGAGTTTCCCAAAAATTGACAGTTCTAAAAACAATTTATAGCTTATGAAAGTGACGTTTTTCATTCTCAACCCGATTCTTGTTTCGGAACAGTATCCATCATTGGAACAAAAAGAAGGCAAACAAACGCAACAAACAAACAAACAAACACAAACAAAAGTAACAACATACAAACAAAACATACATAGGTCTATTTTGTTTTCATAATTTAAACTTGCCAGCATCAGTCAGTCTGAGAGACACTGTCCACCATGAAAATAACAATTAATGACGTAATCTTCACTTAGTTCCCGATGACAGGTGATTTGTCACCAAAAATGCACTTTCATGCAGGCATCTGCAAATATATCACATTAACACTAAAACATAGGCTCTTTCATGGAGCTTATTTCAATTGCCACTGGCGAGATAAGCAGCAGTGATTTAGGGGTCTTCGAAATGGCTAGTTTCTCAACGTTGGCGATACTTCAGCTGGATATTTTTGTATATAGAGAGTTGGTACTTGTCAAGTTGCTATCGAACATTACTAACATACTTTTTCGTTATATAAACACCAAAATGCATGTTCAACTTACCGGGGTAGAACAGTTACGCAAGTCTGTGTTTCCCCTCATCAAGCCACATCTTGAATTTGAAACGGAATTTAAACCGATCCTTAAAATGAAAACAATATGGTTTGTTCCCTTTTTCTTCTTTCGTTGTTTTTGTTTTCCTACTGGAACCTCCCACGTAAACGTGTAGTTGTTTGGATTTGTGTTTATATATTGTGATTGGACATGTGCCTAGTAATGACTTTCAACAAGACTAAAATGAATAGAAAATGAATCTTATATGCAATATTTACGTAGGATAGTACCCTACCCTTCAACAGCAAGTCATGTTTTTAAGGTCACAAATTAGGCTGTAATAGATGGCTTCGTTAGTGGCTATTTCAAAATTGCCGAAAACGCCTGCTACAACGTTTTGTCACTGCAACCAACGGCCATAGCCGTTGCTGAACTCGTTAGTTCGAACGCAATAGTACTTTCATTAAAGCCATGTTTAAACTCTTTTCCTGTTCAGCGCTTAATTTTTGAGGTGAAACTTTGAGCAAATTGATGCAATGCCCTAAAAACATGGATACTTGACACTGCAAACGGTGGGTGGGGATTGAGAAGGAAATGAACTTTGAGCAATTGATGCAATGCCATAAAAACATAAATGTTGACATAGCAAACGGTGGGCGGGGAATAAGTGACCTTGTTTTTCTTTTAACTCTCGGTCCTTGTTTTACTTTCCTTTCCATAAAGCCCGGTTCATACTTCACGCGGATGCGAAACAATTTTAGTCACGCAATAATCGGTGCGCTTGGTTGTTCCAACTGTGACGCAAGAAAATTCGCTCAGACTTTCTTTTCGCTGGACGTTATATGTTAAATCGTCTTCTATTTTTAACGACTAAAGCCCGGTTCATACTACCTGCGAATGCGAACGCGAAGCGAATTTTGACGTCACAGGGCCGTTTTCGCAGCGAATGTTTCGCAGGAGTTGAGCACATTTCAACTGCTGCGAATTATTCGTTGCGAATTTGTGACGTCAATGTTCGCTTCGCATTCGCGTTCGCAGGAAGTATGAACCGGGCTTAAGCGACAGAGGCTTATAAGAAACATGTAGGCCTATTACGTAATAATAAGTGATGTATTCTGAGTCCGAGGGGGGTCCGAAACTCGAGTCCTCTGGCACTGGTACTAATTAATTTGGCGGGGGGGAGGGGGTGCAGGTTGAAAATATTCATTGCCGAGAAAAAAATAGCAGGGACCCAGTCACTAGCAATGCATGTTATGCCAGGGTGTTTTGGCTGGTAACCCATCGTGGTTACAAACGCCGTTTCAAACACATATCATTCTATCCAAATTCATTGCGCTGGTCATGGGTAACACGGGGTAAAACCACTTTTAAGTTACCATCATTCATAGAACCATAATCACTTCTTGGCTCTTCCCATGTGTTAGGCCGGGGTACAAAATCTTCATAGTTTTACTCTCTAAACAATGTTTTTATGGAGATTGGAGTGGGGGTAAAGGATGGGTGTGTTATTAGGTGTTTGTATCAAGTAAACTCAAGACAACCATGTCTCCTTTCATGTTCACACTACTCATGGACAACTTTTTATTTGACACCCAGTTTTAATAATGTAAATACATCGACATCGTAATAGGATACTTGATATGCCTTTTTATCATACAAAACCCAGGCAAAGGTTTCACCGCCGACACATCTCATACATTGAGATCCACACTCTAAAAATCCTGGGTCTGAATTGACCTGGATACCAGTCCCGTGTTACCTGACCCATTTCTGGGTCAAAAATGACCCGGACTCGGTGTAAAAAAAACAAAAAAACTAAAACCAGAGAGGGGTCAAACTGACGCAGATTCCAAGTCAAAATGTCCTTTTGACCAGTTTCCCGGTTAGCCTGTGGACCCAGACTCCGGGTCAAACTGAAGCGTGAAGCTGAAAACTATAGGACTTACCGTGAGCAACTACTATATACAATATTACTACATGTATATGCTTATTTTATTAAATGTTAGTGAGGCATGCATTCCTCAAACTGTTTAATATTTTCTTTAATTACTAATAAGTCCCTTTCAACTATCCTGATCACTATTCTTCTTATTAGCTGTTCCGACCTGTTAGTCGGAACAGCTATTGTTATCGTCGAGATTTTTATTTTACTTCTTATTATTATTCTTCCTTTCCCTAAAACCCTATTGACTTAACACTTGACTTTTCTTAGTGTCAAATGTCGCTCTTAGAATTATCAGAACTAGACAATTCATATACCATATTAAAGCTTATGGCCTGAATTAAATTTTAGACGTAATTAGATTATCACTCTTAATTAATTATTCACGTGACAGCGGTATGAATATTTAATTACCCAATCTTGTAACCACCATATCTCAACAAGTATACATCCAATACTCAAACTTTTTCGGTTATGGACTTGTCTTGAATTGTAGATGTGCATTCCAGCCTAAAATTTTCAGTCACGTTATCATGACGTCATACGTTTGCGCGTTTTGTTTTCTGTGTACAAAACATATGGCGCTAAAAGTGAAAACTTTTACTAGTCAAAAACACAATAACTTCAAAATAAGTTATCTGTTCGTTTCCTAAATTTCATATTCTTTGTTGAAAAATTAACTGATTTTAATAAAATTGTTTCAGTCCATTTAAAGCAATCAAGGTACGTCTATAATTAACGAATAGATGAAAATCTTGGCGTAGTGGTACAACGTAGTACTTCACAAATTGGATGCAGTAACTTTCAGTTTTTTCAAACTTTCTCTATGCTTCATGCACTACGGTGTGGACGCATAGGGTTTAGCCTTGGGAAATCGTGACCCCAAGTTGACCTTAACTTCGGGGTCAACCGGATGTAGGACCATATCTCAAGAACTACACAACCGACTTTCAATTTTTTTTTCAGTTATAGACTCATTGGGCATTAAATATTAACCCGGGATTATCTTGACCCCAAGTTGACCTAAACTTCCGGTTTAACCGGAAGTGGGACCATATCTCAAGAACTACACAACCGATTTTCAAACTTTTTTCAGTTATAGACTCATTGGGCATTAAATATTAACCCGGGATTATCTTGACCCCAAGTTGACCTAAACTTCCGGTTTAACCGGAAGTGGGACCATATCTCAAGAACTACACAACCGACTTTCAACCTTTTTCAGTTTTAGACTCTTTGGGCATTGGAGTATAGCCTTGGGAAATCGTGACCCATTTTGACCTTTACTTCGGGGTCAACCGAAAGAGGGACCATATCTCAAGAACTACACAACCTTATTTTTCCAAATATAGACTTCTTGGGCAATGGTGGTTAGCCTTGGGAAATCATGACCCCATGTTGACATTTACTTCGGGGTCAACCGGAAGTGGGACCATATCTCAAGAACTACACAACCGACTTTCAATTTTTTTTCCAAATATAGACTTCTTGGGCATTGGTGGTTAGCCTTGGGAAATCATGACCCCATGTTGACATTTACTTCGGGGTCAACCGGAAATGGGACCATAACTCAAGAACTACACAACCAATTTCCTTCTTTTTTTAAGTTCAGACTCCTTGGGCATTGGAGATTATCCTTTGGTAACAGTGACCCAATGTTGACCTTTACTTCGGGGTCAACCGGAAGTTGGACCATTTCTCAAGAACTACACAACCGATTTTCAATATATTTCAGTTAAAGATTCCTTCGGCATTGGGTTTAGCCTTGGGAAATCGTGACCCCAAGTTGACCTTAACTTCGGGGTCAACCGGAAAAGGGACCATATCTCAAGAACTACACAACCGACTTTCAATTTTTTTTTCAGTTATAGACTTCTTGGCATTCGAATCTAGCCTTGGGAAATCATGACCCCCATGTTGAACTTTACTTCGGGGTCAACCGGAAGTGGGACCATATCTCAAGAACTACACAACCGATTTTCAATATATTTCAGTTAAAGATTCCTTCGGCATTCGGTTTAGCCTTGGGAAATCGTGACCCCAAGTTGACCCTAACTTCGGGGTCAACCGGATGTGGGACCATATCTCAAGAACTACACAACCGACTTTCAAATTTTGTTCAGTTATAGACTTCTTGGCATTCGAATCTAGCCTTGGGAAATCATGACCCCCATGTTGAACTTTACTTCGGGGTCAACCGGAAGTGGGACCATATCTCCAGAACTACACAACCGATTTTCAATTTCTTTTCAGTTATAGATCCTTTGAGCATTGAAGATTGAACTTGGGTTATCCTGACCCCATGTTGACCTTTACTTCCGGGTCAACTGGAAGAGGGACTATATCTTAAGAACTACACAGCAATTTTCAATCTCTTTTCAGTTATAGACCCCCATATGCATTGAAGATTGAACTTTGGTTGAATCAAAGCAAAACAAAACCAAACGGAACAGCTTTGTGTTTGTGCACAAACACCTAATGTCTAGTTATTATTAATATTATTATTATATAATTTCTGGTAATGAAACTAAGGATATCTCATGAGTGAACTTAGACACTGTATAGCTCGAAAGCCTGAGGAAACCTGTAGGATATAAACAATGGTGTTTGGTATGGTTTGCTTGCTCGAGGACACAAGTGCCACGACAGGGACTCAAACCCACTCTCTGCTGCTCAGAAACACCAGAGCTTGAGTCCGGTGCTCTTACTGCTCGGCCACGAGACGCCTCGGTCGGCCCCCAGTAGATACCAACTACAAGTGGCTATGACAACAAACTGACTTTGTTTGCAAAAACTACAACCCCACAACAAACAAACAAACATTATCCCTAACAAAACTCAAATAAACACCACAGACTCATTACTCCCGAATAAATGCAATAATTGGTATGCATTCACACAACACGTGCTGTTTCTACATCTCCGCATTATTCACATTTTAATTTTGATTACAAAACGAACATAAACGTAAATGCAGGTATGACAGTTCGAATCATCTTTGTGTTTGTTAAAATCCTGACTATCAGTTGTTAAGATCTGGCCACTATACTATCTCATTAATTTCGTCCACCAGAGTGTCGTCATAAATGATGTCATCCAATTTATCCAGCAGCAGGTAATCCTACGAGAGAAAGGTACACTCTTCTTAATCGTGTATGTCAAAATGTCGAGTTAAATTGGAAATCCCTGATCCGATGGGCTTATTTTATAGCTGTCCAAGGGAGTTGCTATGCACTTTTACATTGATCCGGCTTCACATTATTATGATCAATATTCTATTATATTTCTGGTAAGGACGTTAATAAGTAAACATAATCACTGTAGCTCTCGAGGCTAAGGAAACCTGTAAACAAGGGTGCTCGCTATGTGAACCAGAAACACCGGGGTTAACCCCTACTCTTCCATGAGGTGTTCTGTGTTCTTGTACGTGCACTATCAATCCTATAGTACACTGGATCTACGGCGTTGATTGTGCCTTCTACGTCATAATGTTTTGTTTTGCCTTACTTTGGAGTCTGGAGTTTTAAAGAAGAAATCAAGAAGCTCATACCATTTCCTCTGTGAATATTTCGTCCAACTGCTCATAAAGACTTTGGAAAGTCGGGCGCTCAGCTGGATTCGGGAGCCAGCAGCTCCACATCATTGTGTACCTAATACAAAACACAAGTTTCACATTGCAAACGTTAATTACTTTGAAATATAATTTGTTTTTCCGTTGAGGAGATCTTCAGTTGCCAGGCCTTTTAGGAATTGGCGGCTAAGGCTACGGCTACGACTGTTGCTAAGAGTGTTGCTAAAGACATCGTACTTCAACGCATAACGATGTGGTGATCCAGACGGTATACATGTAGTCGTAGTTGCCAATCGGGGCACAGCCTTGTTTTGGTATTTGTATTAACTTTATAATCAGTTAGCCATTTTAGCATGCTAATTGTTTACTTTTGATAATTACCACTCGTTTACATTATATCTTAAATCAACTTACATCCGTTCATTGCAGCTTGGTGGTCTCGGCATACGGTAGCCATTCTTTAGGTTGCTCACCATGGTTTTAACGGACATGAGCGGGTAGGGCCGGTGTCCTGCATGGAACCAAATGTTAGGTCACGAACTCAGTTGTTGATTGGGGTTAGGGTGACTCGAGTGAATACCATGTTACTCGTGTATGCGCCCTCTATGTTTAAACTCACCGAGTATCTTAACAATGTAAACGATTATGTTTGCCGCGTAATTTGCGCTCAAGTTTTCCACCTGCAATGTCATAAACGAATGCTTTGGTTCTACTATTAAAGATTTGCTGGATGATTAATTTGCTAGATTAATAATGCCCCTATCCTTGACCGTTTTTTCGAACATAATTTTAGTATTTATTTTATTACTCTTTATTTTAGTTTTTTCGATTTAAACGGCGATTTATATGATGCCTGCCATAAACCACACTTTGCATTTTGGCAGCGGGTGTTTTTTAAAAACTTTAAATATATATATTTTTTACACAAGAGGGTGCCATTGGCCCGTCATGCAGTTAGGTCAGACTTCAAAGTTTCTATTTCTATTAACCAATAATTATCAAGCACGATCTTACCAAGCGTAACCAACTCCCAAAGGAGAACCCCAAAAGACCATACGTCACTTTCTGATGTGTACACGTCACTGACTAAAGATTCCAACGCCATCCAGCGCATGGTAGAGGCTTCTGCAAAATGATGTCAGATAGTTTTTATGTGTTGTCTACGACTCCCCTTGTTGTTAAGATACACATAAAGGGTACATTTCGTAGCCGAACCCAAATGGGGGCCAATACGCTTGTTGGCGGCAGGCTTACATTTTTCATTGTTCTGGAAAAATAACTCTTGTTTAAAATCAAGAAAACAAGGATTTTAGGAACATTGTCCGGTATGTCTGCATGTCTCAGAGTTTCCTTTTGACCTTGGATAAAATTGCCGTACTTTGTTTGCCGATCATTCCAGAGAGGCTGAGCTAAGTAATTAGACCATTCTGCATCCCATTAATTTGAAACGAATGTCAAGCATAATGTTGAACTCACTTTAGAAGTCCGGATGTAGATCCGATCATTGGTGACATCCCGAGAGAGGCCGAAATCAGACACCTTACATTCTAAGTCGTCATTAATCAACACATTACGAGCAGCCAGATCACGGTGGATGCACTTGAGAGGGCGAACAAAATTACTATAACAATTAATGGCACTAAAGTTTAAATTTGCATGTATGTCAAGCCATATTCATCAGCAAGAACAAGGAATGTTCGTTTTATCCATGATTTATGATTGCCACAATGGCGAAAGTGGTAACACAGGCTATTTACAAGTAGGAATTGAAATGCTCTTAAGCATATATCCTCCCGAGTCCAAAACATTTGTACAGAGCGACTTCAAGAGAATATTAAAACAATCAGGGTAAGTGAATCAAAAAATCTTCCCAAAACGGGGTGAAACTGAATATTATTTACTTTTCATAAACACTGAACGTTGAGTTTTTACCTTTCTTGAAGACAAGAAACTCATTCCACTCGCCACGTCTCTGGCACACTTGACCAAGATCTGTGAGAGTCTCTTACTGTAGCCTGTCGAGTTGGCATAGACTGGGTCTTGAGTTTGGCACTCGCTGAGGTAGGTCTTGAGATTACCTTTAGCAAGGTATTCCATTATGATATCAATGGGATCTATGGAGTCATAAAACCAATCAAACGTCGAACTTAAGAATATTCTGCATGATGACAGTAGTCCTACACGTAGTTGAACAGCATGGCTGCTCTACAGCTTCACGCCAAAAATTGGAGGATGGTCTTACCGGAGCTGGTCTAATAGTTTGACACGGATGTACTTACAAATTTGGTGGCAGCGGTGGGATAGATGATTCTTGCAGTGAATTGTAGGGGTGGAATGATATTGGTTGGAATGGAGTAAACGAAATCTTAATTTCGTTTCAGGAGATTGTGGGTGTTATAGTGAACTATTATATATATGAGACACATTTGATGGCAGAATTAATGGCTAAATCTTTCTGCTGAAAGGTCTTTTCGATAAGTAGGCCTATTCGAGTATACCGGGGGAATGTAAAATCTATCTTACCACCTTGAATTATCTTATTCTTTTGTGATAATACAACAAACCGACCGCCTTAGTTGATCCCTTACCTCACGAAGATCTCATTATGATTCAGTTAAAGTTTGATTACCGCAGTTGTTTCAATCTTAGTAACATAAAAACAAGAGCTTGGTTTTAGAACGCCTTGAACTAATATCGTACAGCCGTGGCGTGCAAGGACTGAGAAACACATGGGGTGTTTTACCTTCTTCTATGCAACATCCCAGCAATCGGACGATGTTTGGATGTGAACCAACTGCTCTCATTAAGTCCAACTCTTGAAGAAGGTCACTCTTGGCCTGAATGTCAGCTCCCTCTGTTGTAAAAAACAAAAAAACAATATATTGACAAACAAATTCTCATTGAAAAAATGAGTATACAAACTCTGTTGCTACCCCTAAATTCGCCACCTCCGAATCTTCGATGCCCTCCTGTTGGTATGGTAGCAACCCAGTCGGCAGGATCGTAGAGTTTTGCCTGATGGCAACCCAGGCCAGTGCACCAATTAACACTAAGAACACCCAGCAGCTAGGTTCTTAGTCGGACAAAATCACCACTTATAAGCAGAGCTGAGCCTGCTGCGTTTGTTTTTGCAAAAGATAGTTGCAATTGCCAGTGAAATAAATCATCGCTATAAATTACCTTTATTAAAATTTGTGTACGGAGAATTTGACATGATCTACCTTTGAGTGTTTTAACGGCCACGATGGTACGTTTATTGCTTTCCTCGATGCCTATTGCTGTAGCCAACAACACCCGTCCGAAATGTCCTACACCCAGCTCACCCGTAACCACAATGAGATGTCTCGGGAAACATAGAGTTGTTTCTGCATGGAAAGATGTTCTGTCTGTGGGAATGTCTGGGGGTGAAGAATCACAATGATCGACCTCAGTGCAAAGTATACAAGCATGCATTGCATCATCTTGTTTTATCTGGCAGGTTAACAGACACGCTGATACAACAAATTAACTTTCACTCTAAATGTATTACTGGTTTAACTTGCCACTTAGGTTTGCCACGTCAGGCACTTCAGCGCTTTGGAGGCTCTCGAGCATCAGTTGGCATCTGTTGTGGTCTCCTCCTCTTGCCACTCGTCGCTTCTTTCGAATGATGACACAGAAGGTAAGAGCAGCTGCGAGCACGCCAAGACCACCACCAATAACGGAACTAACCAAGCTGTCACTTCTGAGTAAAATGCAAAACACTCACATAGCATAAACACACCTTGGGATGGGGGTAGAACAGTATATCTGCGGTAATATAATTGATGCCCTTTTGTAAAGATTGCCTAGTTATGGTGATGACTGTAACAGTGTCGTTACCGGAAATCTTCAGGGGGGCACGAAGCAGGGATACAGAGTTTTTATTTATCTTATTTCATTATTTCTTTTTATCACAGCATGCATAAGAAACATCACATTTCTTTTGTGCCGGTAACTCCTCAAGTCGGGCTAAATAGCCTTAGATCTCAAGGGTCTTTCTCAGGATCTTCGCTGTTCCCAAAAGTGCCGTCTTCTGTAACAGATCTGCCCTTAAATTTGTCCCTACTGCATTTAGATGTTTTCCTAGCGCTTTGGGAATGGTGTCTTTTTGATATGTGTTTACCTCCTTCGAAGCTATACCCTTATATCACCCGGCAATGTCAATGAGTCGACACATCTTCTTCGTCTTATCCAACACTACAACATCCAGACCCCTATAGTATTATTATTACTTCATCCTATCACAGCATGCAAAATAAAGATCACATTTTCCTTTGTGCCGGTAACTCCTCGAGTCGGGCAACGTCCCATCTAGGCCATAGCCTTATATCTCAAGGTGTTTTTTTAGAATCCTCGCTGTTCCCAAAAGATCTACCCTCACATTGTCCATATTTCCTCTATGTTTCCCAAGTGCTTTCGAAGTGGTGCCAAGTGCTCCAACCACCACGGGGACTACTTTCACCTTACGGATCTCCCTGGCCAGGTTTGGTACTTTTGGATCTTTTCTGTCTCCTTCGTAGCGACCCTAATATCACCCAGCACAGCTATGTCAATAAGATGACACATCTTCTTCGTCTTATCTAAGACTACAACATCCGGACGCCTATGTTCTATAACATGATCAGTCTGAATGTTAAAGTCCCAGCGGATCTTGACCTAGTCGGTCTCTACAACTTTATCCGGAACATGATCGATACCATTTTGCAGTCACTTGGACACCTTTTTTTTTTACACAGATCCAAGTGAATCACTTTGGCCAACTTGTCATGTCTTCCTTTGTACCCGTCTGGGCCACCATACTACATTCACCGACAATATGAAATACAGTCTCCTCCGCCTTAATACACATTCTGCACATAGGAGAGACGTTTGCTTTCTCTATCCTTGCCTTCATTACATTTGTCCTTAGAGACTGGTCTTGCGCCGCAAGCCCTCGGTTTCCTTCTTAAGTTCTCCGCTCTTTAACCAATTCCAGGACTTGCTGCTGGCAACGCCTTCAGTGCATCTCAAGAACCGGCCATGAAGTGGTCTGTTCCGCCAATCTTAATGTCTTTCCTCTTTCCTTTGCCTCTTGTACTCCTTGTACTCCTGGGGGGCACGTGCCCCCCCCCCCCCCGAAATTTCCAGTGCTCCCCAGGTGCCCTCCCCCCCCCCCCACCACCACCAACAAAGTTGCGATAGTGCTCACAAAAAGAAAAAGAAAAAGATGAGAGAGAAAAAAAGAGGAAAATGCGTGTTTGTATAACCAAAATGTAGTGAACGGTCGCATTCGGGATCGCTATCGCGGCCACAAAATGCCATAAGAGGATAGTGGACCCCTGCAGCAATCCCCTTTCAAAATAAAAGCATGACTCCCCCCCCCCCCCCACCATGGGGCGTCAATCCCGGGGGGACGGGGGACACGTCCCCCCCCCCCCACTTTTTGAAGGGTGGGGGACACCATATCAAATGTCCCCCCCCCCCCCAGTTTTGTTTTAATTTATGTATCTCAT